>OU426988.1:79158895-80408895 GCA_911387755.1 Chrysotoxum bicinctum | reverse complement strand
CCACTTCATCGCTAGCTGTCCTTTTTTACAAGAAATACGGCGCTTATAGGAAAGTATTCTATCACTTAATAGTAAATCAGACCAAAAACATAAATGTTAAAAAAAGAGCCAAGTTCTTCTATACAAAAACCTTTGTCTAACAAGTCAGCCGTGAAAAGTACTGAGATCTAAAAGTACGCCAAGTTCTTACTTCATGAAGGTTTAATACCGAATATTTAAAGTAGAATAATATTGAAACAGCTACAATGTAATAGAGAAATTTTATTATTTAATGATTACTGACTAACATTTGATGGGTTTACTGGTCAAGTTTTTAAAACCTTTCGAATTTGGGCATACAAAAAAACTTGCCCATCAAATTTTAGTCAGTAATCATTAAATAATAAAATTTCTCTATTACATTGTAGCTGTTTCAATATTATTCTACTTTAAATATTCGGTATTAAACCTTCATGAAGTAAGAACTTGGCGTACTTTTAGATCTCAGTACTTTTCACGGCTGACTTGTTACACAAAGGTTTTTGTATAGGAGAACTTGGCTCTTTTTTTAACATTTATGTTTTTGGTCTGATCTCACTCCTTTTTGAAAAGATTTTAATATTTTAATATTTTGACATGTCAAAATCTCGAAAAATACGGAAAGATAGAAGTGTGTACTCAACTTAGTTTAAAGCTTCCTATTTCGTTTGGTATATTTTCTTTTTCTTATTGGTTGTTTTGATTTGCGCTTCAATTATTTCTTCTTGTCCTGGCAAGATACCTAACACTAACATACCTACCTTAATTACGGCAATCAGAAGTGCTCCATATAAATTAAACATTTTCTCAGAAAGTGGGTGGATACCACGGCCCCCGAATGGAAAACCCCAATTTTTATTTTTGCTCCTTTATATGCAATTTGAGCCCTACCGTTCTACCGAATTTCATTGTTCTACTGCTATCGGAAGTGCGCCATGTATAATTTGCATCAGTTCTGAGGAAGTGGGCGGATATCACGCCCCTGAATGGAAAATTTCTAATTTTATGTTTTTTTCTTTGTATGCAATTTAAGTCCTACCACTTTACCAAATTTCATCGTTTTACAACAGTCGGAAGTGCTCCATTCAACCAACACCAATTCGGAGAAAGTGGGCGGATACCACGCCCGCTGAATGGAAAAATTACAAGATTCTACGATGTCGGGAAGTGCTCCATAATTTTGATGATCTGCCAGTCAGTCAGTCAGTGAGTCAGTGAGTTACGGTTTTTGTGATTTTTGAGGCCTTATATCTCAGGAACCGCTTATAATAGAAATTTGGTGAGACGCCTGTGCTTGACTAGCTTAGCAAATATTCGGAATTTCAAGTTTCTAACTTCATTGGTTCTGAAGATAGGGAGGGGTCAAAAGTCGCCTGAGTTTGTTCCTGTAAAAAGGGTGTAGTGCCAGAACTTGGCTGGGCACTATCGTGCCCTTTGATATGAAATATTAAATGACGTTCCAGATTGGTCCAGCCTATATTAATACTGCAAAATTTGAAAAATGTTTAAAAACTTCGGACTTAAATCTTACTGTATCTGTTATCCTCTTTATGCTTACTGGCAAAGAATTCCAAAGGCGAATGCTGTGTACAAAAACAACCGGGAAGAGTTTAGATATCTAAATGATGGAATAACTTATATTACTTATTCTTGAGGATGTACATAACTGAATTTTTTCATAAAGGTACTCAGGTGTTTTTGTGTGAATAATTCTTTGTAGAAAGATACAATTTTGAACATTAACGTATTTTTGAATAGTGCAGTTAAGAATTTTAGTACTAAAAGCGTATACAAAGCGAGTCATATCATTAAACACCACACGTAGTTTGTGTTCAGATAAAGAATCAAGCTTCGGATAAACGACTTCAGAAAAAGAAATTATTGGTATTGGTAAAGTTCTCATTAGACGGAGTTTTGTTTCTTGAGGAGGAAAAGCACTAGTTATCTAGAGTTTTCTTAAAGTTCCATAAATAAGGCCAATGACGGAATTTATATGGTCTCCGCAAGAAAGATTACTATAGATTTTAAAGCCAAGACTGGTCACAGGGTTTACAAAATTAACCTTAGCATTATTTAAGAAAATCGGAGGTAGATCTTCATAGTTATATGTCTTCTTAGAAACTAATAGCGCTTTTTCCAGGATTGAGCATTAAACCGTTCTCCTTAGCCCAATTGTAGATTCTTAGAAGATCTTCATTAATACGAGAAAAAAGATCTTCTACTAACCAATTCTATGCAAGAGATAGATTTGTATATCATCCGCATACAAATGAAAAGAAACACGCTCACAAACATAAGGCAGATCGTTGATATAAGTACTAAACAGAATTGGGCCCAGAACAGAACCTTGAGGCACTCTTCACTCTTCAAATACGTATGTATTGAAAATTTGTTTCCAACAGCTACACGTTGAGTTCTGTTACACAAATAACTACTAATGAGGGAAACAGCAGAATTCGAAAAGCCAAAATAGTGCTTAAGTTTTTGACAAAGGACTCGATGATCGACTTTGTCAAAAGCTTTAGAAAAATTCAGTAGGCACAGTAACGTGACGTTGTCTTTATCGTATTGGAGTCTTATGTCCTCTAAGATCTTAACCATTGCTGTAGAGCAGGAATGGATAGCTCTAAATCCAGATTGGTATGGAGATAACAATTTTTTGGACGTGAGATGGTCAATCATTTGTCTTGTAATGATATTTTCGAGGACTTTTGACATGCACGGTAAAATGCTTATTGGGCGGTAGTTGGCGGGTTCCGTAGGTATAGACGTTTTTGGAACTGGTGTTATCCTTGCTGCTTTCCAAACAGTTGGAAATGTTGAAGAGACAACACAGTGATTGTAAACATGGGTGAGAGCGTTAATCATGTAGGGTAAGATAAGTTTCACAAATCTTAGAGGAATACCGTCTTCACCTATAGCTTGAGACCTTAAAGATTTGAAAGTGCGGATAACTTCGTCTACAGTTACAGTCTGAAAACAAAAACTATCTGCTTGATCGTAAATTAAGGCAGCTTTGGGTTCAAAGTTCGTTGGTAATTGAGTTGTCTGAGTAAACTGGTTGTTAGGATCATTAGGATCGGGGTCACATTTAGAAATTGTCCTTTTTCCAACACCAATCTCACGAAGACTTTTCCAAAGCTGCTTAAGGAGAAAGATTTGTGTTGAGTTTCGAGGCGAAGAAATTTCTCTTGGCTGAACGGGTGATTAAAGTTGCTTGATTGCGAAAATAGCAGTATTGTCCGCAGGTTGCAGGATTAGGTGAACTCTTCCACTTGTGGTAGTATTTTCTGGATTTTTAATCGCATTCTTAACTTCCATGTTGTACCACGACCATTTTTCATTTTGAATCCTTACCGTTTTAAGAGGAATATATGTTTCAAACAATACCTAAAATTTTAAATCGCTCGAGTAATTTAGAAAAAAATAAGTTTTCGCAAATTTATTTATCAAAATTTAAAATCAATTCAACCCAACTTTAAGCTTAATAAAACTATAAGCAAATCAATTTAAATGTACATACATATATACTAATAGTTTAAATCAATTTGCGTTTGCTAAATAAATTTGCAAACGGTGTATATACATTTTTAAAAAAGTTATAAGAAAAATAAAATGCACGACTGTTTCGCACGAACTTGCTCTTAAGTAAAAGTACTTTGGAATTTAAAATACATTTTATAAATATAAAACATGGATTTAGTGAGATAAAAATATTTCAATGCATGAAAGTGCCGTCTGATTTCCATAAAAGTATTAATTTATGCAAACAAAGTTCTAAAATCGTTTTATTATTAAATTAATTTTTTATGTAAAGAAATTTTTTAAAAATTTTTCAAGAAAAAAATTTGGAATGCCAACCTTAAGTATTTAGTAATATGTATAGGTTTTAGGAAATAATTTCAAAAAATAATCGTTCACGTGTTTTAAAGAAATTGATTTAAAAAAAGAAATTTAAAAAACCCAAAAAAATATTTTTTTCAATAGTTTTATATAAAATATTATTTTAAACTTAAGGGGGCTCCTGCTTCAAAAATTTTGTTAAAATCATTAGAGCCGTTAATGAGAAAGTCGAAAATAAAAAAAAAAACGGTCCTATGACAGGTACCGTTAATAACATTTTTCCCCAAAATTTTTGTTTACCAAAATATAGTCCATGCTCATAATAGCACACCTAATTTGTTTTATCAAAATCTTTAGAGCATTTTTCGAGATAAATAAGATTTTGCATTACGGGTGTATGCGGGGTATGGTTAGTTTTGAAGATAAAAAAATTTTCAATTTCCCGTCTAGGGAATCACAAAAGACCCTTAATTACCCATTTTGAAGAAAATAGAGGCTTAGGCTGGAGATTGAGGTGCAGACATACAGACAGACAGACGGAACTGCTGGACCCACTTTATTCGTCTTCGCTATAATCCTAATATCATCTTTGTTCAAAATCTCGAGTTCAATTTTTTTTCCAAATGCAGAACTTGCCCTATAGTACCTACATACATATATATCGAAAGTAAAAATTGGAATGCCAATTTAATTTTTTTTAAATTGTGTAAATAAAAAATTGCATTACGGCTCCATTGGGAGAGATTAGATCTTCTTGGTCGCGGCATTAAATAATAATACTCACACATCAACACAAATCACAGACAGCATTAATTAAATAAATTACACTTTCTCGACGTAAATATTTATATTATACCTACATATACTGACTCTGACTGGATTAACAGAATAATCTGGAATGATTCAGTGAGACCAATCGATTTGACGTTTTTTTTAATTAAGTCATTTGTTCATTTGTCATTCGTTATATATTTAAGAAGCTTGATATATTTATTCCATCATTAATTTTTATAATTTTTGGAATGCTAGCTTAGAAGCTAAAACATTCCGAAAAAACTTAGGTTTATATATTATCGAAAATTATTTCTAAATTAAACCGCAAAGGTTTCTTAAAGAATTCTTAAACTGTTTCGACTTCGAATCAAATGTTTTTCCATTATTTTATCGTTAGGTATATTAAAATAAACGTATCGAGATTAACTGCCATTTTTTTAAATAAACTGTTTCCCCATACAAAACATCATATCCTTTTAACCTAAAAATATGATACGAGTAATTTTTTCCAATGCAGAAATTGGTATAGACGCAGTAAGAGAACTTTGTGTCTTTTGGTCATTCCTTGAAAATACAAATCTTCAAAAGTATTTGTGTATATTCATTAAATTACCATCGGTATCCTTCCTCTCTTCTACATTGGTGTGCCAAGGAGCCGGCTTTCAATGCCATTAAATGTGATAGCACTTCCTCCCTTTGAACTTCTTCCCAAAAGGTGAGTGAGTGCGTAGTGTATACATAAATTCTTCAGTCAGAGGGACTTGTTATCTCTCTGTCATGTAATCCATCTACTCAAACTGTTTAAGTATACAACAGCCTCATTTTTGTTTTCCTAAATTCAAACATCTATTCACATCCCAAAAGCGAGGAACAACCTGCAAATCCCTTTCATTCACTCACATAGATATTTCCGCCCTATCCTGCTTGTTGTGAGGGAAGATTTTTGGTTACTGTAGGACTTCCAACTGATATCCTAATAAACATTTTAATACTAAAATAAGTCATAAATCTTGAATCCTCCTTTGGGATCCTTTGGAAATAAAATCAGTAAAAGCCAAAAAAAAAAGAAATAAAGTAAAACTTGGAGAATCGTAAAAAGTAAACCAAGGAAAAGGGATACATTTCGACCACCACCCACAGTACACACAATTCGTGCAAGCTTCCTTCCCAAAGGCGGCGCATTTTAGGTTTGGTTCTTGGCTTTCATTGTATATATAAGCTTATATAGAGGGTTAAGCATACACAGCACAATACTGTGAAATAATAAGTATGGCCGATTGTAGCTTTTTGTGATGTCCATCCCCAAGATGGATTTCTTATCTTGACTACATTTTTTATGCTCTCTTTTAACTCTTCTTCCTTTTATTTTTTTTTGCCTAATATATATTTTATTTGCTTTTTATTTCCAATTTGAAAGGAGAATTTTATTAGTTTTAAGACAAATCTGTAAAAAAATTCTTTGGAATTACGGCTTTGTGATCGGTGAACCTTTGGTGCTTTCATAGCTAGAAATCTTTGTTTAGACAAATTAAACAAAAATATAAATATAAATTAAACAAAAAATAAGTTTGATACAAATATGAACTTTATTAAAGTGCTACTGCTTAATCATCAAATTAAGTCGATCATTCTAGTTAAGAAAAATAAAAAAAAAGAGTAACTTTTGGCTTAAGAAGTGAGCACGAGAAATAACAACAGCAATAACAATTTTCATTTTCTTGTTGTAAATTTACAATTTGAATAATTGCAGATTTGGCAATTTATGCCTTCAGCCAGAGGGACATTCATAAAAAGAGCTAATTTTACTTAAAATAAAGTTATAGGCAAAATTAAATTTATACAAATTTATGGGAATTGCTCTTAAAAGGAGGACTTTAAGTTTAGCTAAAACGAAAATACATAATACTTAAAGTATTCATTAATTTTGTTGAATCGGTTACAGTATTCAAATAGCATCAGCCAGTTGGCCAAAATGCATCTAGTAATTTCCTCTTAAACCGGACATACCCAGAATAAAGTGAAGGCGTAATATTTCACCTCTTACTTTACTTACTTAAGGTGAAGCTACAGTCCGAGGTGGACCAGGTCTCAACCAACAAGCTTCTCCAGCTAGCTCGATCCCTAGCTATAGCTGTCTCCAGTTTCGAATGCCAAGTTGGTTGAGATCCTCTCCCACTAGTGTGCTCCACCTGAGTCGCGGTTTTCCTCTACTTTGCCGTCCCTCGGGGTTTGATTCGAAGACTTTCCGGGCCGGAGCATTCGGGTCCATTCGCTCCACATGACCAAGCCATCTCAGTCGCTGGACTTTTATACTAGGTCAGTTTCGCTGTACAGCCCGTACAGTTCGTGGTTAAACCTTCTCCTCCACTCCCCGTCTATGCAGACGGGACCAAAGATCACACGAAGAATTTTCCTCACGAAACAGCCTAAAGTGCTCTCATCCACTTTCGACAAAGTCCTTGTCTCTGCACAATAGACAAGGACCGGGATGATGAGGGTCTTATAAAGGGACACTTTAGTTGCTCGAGAGAGGACTTTGCTACTCAATTGCCTTCTTAGCCCAAAGAAGCAGCGATTGGCAAGAGTTATTCTCCGTTTGATTTCAGCGCTGGTGTTGTTTTCAGAGTTTATAGCGGCGCCTAGGTATATGAAGTCCTTCACTACCTCAAAGTTATAGCTGTCTATAATGACGTTCTGTCCAAGACGTCGGAGTTGTGTGTCCTTTCTTGTTGACAGCATATACTTGGTCTTACTCTCATTAACAGCTAAACCCATCTTCTTCGCTTCCGTCTCAATGTTCACAAATGCGCCACTGACATCACGCTTTATTCTTCCAATAATGTCAATGTCGTCGGCGTATCCGAGTAATTGGACGGAATTTTGAAAGATTGTGCCTCTTGTGTTGACGCGTGAGTTTTGCACTATTCTTTCAAGAACTATGTTGAAGAAGTCGCACGATAGAGCATCGCCTTGCCTAAAACCTTTTTTGACATCAAATGCATCGGTGAGATCTTTTCCGACCTTGATGGAGCAGCGTGAATTCTCCATCGTCATCCTGCACAAGCGGACAAGTTTGTCAGGGATAGTATAGTAAACTAGACATTGCTCTATATAGTTCGTTCCTATAGATGCTATCGTGCGCGGCTTTGAAATCGATGAAAAGGTGGTATGTTTCGATTTGTAACTCCTGGGTTTTTTCCAAGATCTGCCGTAATGTGAATATTTTATCGATGGTGGGCTTTCCTGGTCTGAAGCCGCACTGATATGGACCTATCAGGTTGTTGACGAAAGGCTTCAGACGTTCACATAATACGGCAGAAAAGATCTTGTACGTAATGTTCAGAAGACTTATGCCTCTGTAGTTGGCGCAGTTCAGAGGGTCTCCTTTCATGAGGATCGGACAGACAATACTGAGGTTCCATTCATCGGGCATGCTTTCTTCCGACCATATTTTTCAGATGAGCTGGTGCATACTCCCAACCAAGTCATCGCCTGCCGCTTTGAACAGTTCGGCAACGAGGCCGTCATCTCCAGCGTATTTTAAAATTGTTCCAATAGCCTCACTTGTCAGACCAGTTTCAAGACAGTACATGTATCTGGAGGTGTTATTCGGAAGGTAAGAGATTTTTCTTAAAATGACCTGCGCTCTAGAAAAGTATCGACTGTGAAGTAGCGTTGAAAACTCGACTGTTGATGTTCTAGGTCAAACTAGCGGAGATGTTCTAGGACAACAGCGTTTATAAAATAGGAATTGATTCAATTTTTCGTATATCGTTAAATTTGTATCTTTAAATATAAACAGTTTAAACTAAGGTTTTTCATTATTTGCATAAAAATATTAAGTTAAGGATCGTAGAGATTCAAGTTCAATTGAAGCTGAAACAAAACATTGGAGGGCAGTTCAACAAAGGCTATTAAAATTGTAAGATTTCTTGGTTCTCAGTTGGCTTTTCGTGGTTTTTTTAGATAAACGGTTTGAGTTCAACAATCGTAATTTTTTACAACTCGAAGAGGAAAAAGCTTCATTTGATTTGGTTTTATGAGAGCACTTGATGAGAATAACAAATCAAGAAACCCAAGAAAGGTATTTAAGCAAAAAACCAAAAACATACAAAACAAAATAATAAGTTTTATTACCACAACCATTTGTAATACAATTGTTTCAATGCTTCTTTCTTTGAAACCCCTTTCTGATACTAGATGGCAGAGCAGGTTAGATGCATTTAGGCCCTTAAAACCAAATCTAGAAGACATATATGAAGCCCTTGGAGAAATATCGGAAATAGGAAATCCAGATGCAAAAAATTAGGAAATAATTTTTTTTTATTTTACATTTATTTATTGCCTGCTTAGTAAATATTTGTAAAGTTCGTCCGTGTTTCAAAATACTTGATCAAGCTATTCAATCAATTACAGAAAGGCTTCAGCTGCTTGAAACATATAGTATAAATTTTTCCTTTTTAAGTAACATAAGCCAATGTTTAAAAAATAAAAATTACGTGCTTCATGTCTTATTTTGCAGAATGTTTAAACATTTGGTAGTAGTACCCCTTGGCATAATGGTTAGTGCGTTGGACTGCCATGCGGAAGGTCTCGAGTTCGATTCTCTGCCGCTGCAAGAAAGTTTTTTCAGGGGTGTACTGCCTCTTGCGAGGAATTGACAAATTCTCCAAGAGTATCTCTTGTCATGGAAAGTGCTACTCATTAGCCGTTCGGAATCGGCAGAAAATTGTAGGTCCCCTCTGTTCCTGGTAACACGCACCCAGGAATGGTTGAGAGTCACTAGGTCCTGGTTCACTTCGAGCTGTTCCACCACCAAATTTTTATTTTATTTTTAAACATTTGGTAGTTTTAAGGATTAAGATGGAGGAGAATTTATCCGCTTCTTACACCACAAAGCTCAAGCTTGGATTTATTAAATTTTAGTTTTAGTTCAAGCCTTCAAGACTTTGATCGTAACTTAGTTCTTGCTCTCCAAATTCTTAATACAGTAGCTTCAGAAAAACGTAGCTTTACTTAACTTAAAGTCTAGTACGCAGATGGCGCTAAATTTTATCTCCCATACTGAATTCTCTCCAAAATATAGCTAAGCTAAAAATATGTCAAGCATTTTAGCCGAGAGGTACGCTGCTCCAGCTAAAAAATAAAAAATTTTCTGTACATAACTTATCTGTCAAAATTTTGCGTACGGAATAATTGTCTGGCACATTTATTCTCGAGCTAAATTGCAATTTCTATTTGAAATGGAATAATATCTATACCTTCCCGCCAGTGGCGTAGATAGCTTTTCGCTATGGAGGGGGGGGGGATGGATCTAGTTCGCTCATTTTTTTTTCGACTTGTGTGTGGTGCCGTGACATAAGGCCAAGTGACAAAAGGCCAAATTTGTTTGTGACTTAAGGCCAAACATAAAATGTTTTGTCTTGAGCAACAGTACCTTGGTTGGCTCGCTTCGCGGGTTTTCAGGATTTTAACTCCCTTTTTGGGGCTCACACCCGCTCACGCAACTCCGTTTGCAACAGTTTTGTATTTTACATTAATTGGAGTAAACAACTAACAGTTATGTACTGCTGCTCAGGAAAACTGTTGCTACAGGCGCCTGCCTGGCGACTGAACATATCCTAAGCGGAGCAACGGAGTTGCGTGAGCGGGTGTGAGCCCCGAAAAGGGAGTTAAAATCATGAAAACCCGCGAAGTGGCCCCACACAAGGTACTGTTGCTCAAGACAAAACATTTTATGTTTGGCCTTAAGTCACAAACAAATTTGGCCTTTTGTCACTTGGCCTTATGTCACGGCACCACACACCACACGCAATAACCACACCAACGTGAACGATGGCTCTGTAGTCACAGGTACTTTGCTCCTAGTTTCCTGAGCAAAATGTATACCAACACAGAAAAATCTGCTTTTGATCTGACACAGTATATACATAGTATCACAGATACTATAGTTCCACTATATATACTACTAGCGTAAAATACCCGGCGTTGCCGGGTTCTTGCGGAGAAAATTTCTTTCGCACAGAAAGTCCTATGTAATAACAACTAATTATCCTAGAAAGTTTATTTCCGATACTAACAAATTCTGAGAGAATCTCTAGAGCATCATTCACCTACCCTAAGTTTAGTAAACGGGAAATATTCCGAGGAAAATTTATTCGCGAAAGCCCTTTACAGTTACATGATTTATCAAACCACAAATTGTTGGGGTAGATTTTTGCATATTTCATCCAAAATGAATATTTTTGCATACCATGCACACGTAGAATAGGTGAACTAAACATATTTAGTATTGATTACTATTTGTAAACATTGAAAAAGAATACATTTATTGAAGCATATGCACCATTAACATATGTATGTTAAGCGCTTCAAACTTTTTTTTAGAGCATACTTTTATTTGCCGTAGTTATCACTATCTGTTGTTTCTTCATTTTGGGCTTCTTTAATCACTTTATTTTAATTTCTATTTTTCATTTTCATAAAATTGATTGAAAAAAGTACTTGCCTTCAGATTCTAAATCGATTTTAATAATATTTCTGAAAAGACTCCGTAATTATCGAAGAATTCCATTTTTGTTTCGTTCAAAAAAAAATGTTGTATCTACATTTAAAATGAAATTGCTTGAAACCACTAATACTTTCAAGAAATATGCCTTTGGAATAACTTTATTTTTGCTGTCGATTTCATTTTTTTAAATATACATACCTAAGCATGCGATTTTAAATTATTGGCCATTAAATACTTTAAAAATGTATTTTATTAACTTCGTTAAGTAATTAATTTTATTGAATTTTTAAATAATTTTTAAATTAATTTTTATTGAAGCATATGTTCATATGTATGTATTTAATTAATAACATATTTTATTAAAACTAATATTTCAAAGCATATTTTTGCCCTAGTCATCACTATCTGTTTCGTCGGTTATTACTTCATTTTTATTATTTTTTTCATTTTCATCGTTTTTAAAGGACGAATGCCAGTCAAATTCAAAGAAAATAGAGCACACAAAATGTAAGCAAAGAGTAAAAGAAAATGATAAAAAATTCACAACAATCAGTTTCTGTCTATTTTCTGTTTAATATAATCATATGCAACTGCGCGCACATTCAACTAAATATTTGAGTTGTTTTTTAGTTAGTTTTTTCCTTCATTATGTTCTTGATTGCATGGGAAGTGTTACACAATTCACATATTTCGGGTGAAACAAAACATTTTTTTCAACCAAAGAGGAAAATAGTACTACTTAAAGATACCCTGTTAAGATATCATAAAGACGTTTTAGTGAAAACGTCCACAGAATATCTTCAAGATGTATTCGAAAGATTAAAATGAAAAACTCTTTCAGCATTTTAAAATTACTCCTTTTAAAAAGGTTTTATAGAGAGGGTATATAGAGAGTCAATATAATGACATTTGTCATGAATAGCTTTAAGATGTTTAAAAGATGTTTTATTAATAGTATAACAGAAAGAACACTTTTAAAGAGTGAATTAGGAGATTATAAGGTGAAATGGTATTAAAAAGATTGAACTAATAGCTTGTTAAAACCTGATGCATTTATTGAAGTACTCTCCAAGAGTTTATGTGTTGCTTGGGTATGTTATTGGGTTTTACCAACGATAAAAAATAAACATTATATATTTCTGGACGCACCCTTTAGCCAAAGAGCATTAAATTTGTCTGAACGCAGTCAAAACTTGCCCTTGCCGCCATTGCAAATAGTTGCACATGTGTAAGTAGCTACATCTGTCCGAATTGAAACAAATACATGCTGAACTGAAATGGAACAAAAATAAACGGTTCAAACCTAAACTGAAATGAAACAACTATTCACTTTCCTATTTTCTTTCACCAAATTTAAGGATCTGATTACACGACTCATTTTTTGCGGCCATATGGTTTTTCAAGTAACTGACTTTATCGATATTGCGAAATTTTGATGCACAAAAAGATGTGCTCAATGTGTAAACTTGTGCTTTTTTGGTGCGCAAGAACTTGCATATAAAAATGCTCTCTTTCTAAGCATCGATGAATTTATCACTTGAATATGAATGTTAAAACATAAATTCTGCAAAAATTAACATCATACAAAATTGACGAAAGTAATATTGCAAAGCATTTTATGTGTAAACTGAAATCCACACGTTTTTGAACGAAGTTTGTATGCACACAAAGTCGTGTGAAATGTATTAACAGAAATCCGTGGCTTTATCGAACATCGATGTTGTAAAATTTTGATGCACAAAAAGTCGTGTTCAATGTGTCAACTAAGATCTGTGCTCTTTCGATTTGGCAAAATTTTGAACGGAGAAAATCGTGCGCAAAAACTTGCATATATAAATGCTGTCTTTCTAGGCATCGATGAATTTATTACTTGAATATAAATGTTAGGATAGTCGCGCACTGGCAACTGTGATCGAAATCAAATAGTTTAATCACCAGTTGAAAAAGAACCGCGCACTGGCAACTCTTTACTCACGCTCCCACTCTTGTTTCTCTTGCTCTTATAGAAAACAGCTCAACTGTTAAACTAAAATTTGAATGTGCGCGCCTGGCCTTAAAACATAATTTCTGCAAAAATTAACATCATACAAAATTGACGAAAGTAATATTGCAAAGCATTTTATGTGTAAACTAAAATCCGCAGGTTTTTTGAACAAAGTTTGTATGCTCACAAAGTCGTGTGAAATGTATTAACAGAAATCCGTGGCTTTATCGAACATCGATGTTGTAAAATTTTGATGCACAAAAACTCGTGTTCAATGTGTCAACTAAGATCTGTGCTCTTTCGATTTGGCAAAATTTTGAACGGAGAAAATCGTGCGCAAAAACTTGCATATGTAAAAGCTGTTTTTCTGAGAATCGATGAATTTATTACTTGAATATAAATGTTAGGATAGTCGCGCACTGGCAACTGTGATCGAAATCAAATAGTTTAATCACCAGTTGAAAAAGAACCGCGCACTGGCAACTCTTTACTCACGCTCCCACTCTTGTTTCTCTTGCTCTTATAGAAAACAGCCCAACTGTTAAACTAAAAATTGAATGTGCGCGCCTGGCCTTAAAACATAATTTCTGCAAAAATTAACATCATACAAAATTGACGAAAGTAATATTGCAAAGCATTTTATGTGTAAACTAAAATCCGCAGGTTTTTTGAACAAAGTTTGTATGCTCACAAAGTCGTGTGAAATGTATTAACAGAAATCCGTGGCTTTATCGAACATCGATGTTGTAAAATTTTGATGCACAAAAACTCGTGTTCAATGTGTCAACTAAGATCTGTGCTCTTTCGATTTGGCAAAATTTTGAACGGAGAAAATCGTGCGCAAAAACTTGCATATGTAAAAGCTGTTTTTCTGAGAATCGATGAATTTATTACTTGAATATAAATGTTAGGATAGTCGCGCACTGGCAACTGTGATCGAAATCAAATAGTTTAATCACCAGTTGAAAAAGAACCGCGCACTGGCAAGTCTTTACTCACGCTCCCACTCTTGTTTCTCTTGCTCTTATAGAAAACAGCTCAACTGTTAAACTAAAAATTGAATGTGCGCGCCTGGCCTTAAAACATAATTTCTGCAAAAATTAACATCATACAAAATTGACGAAAGTAATATTGCAAAGCATTTTATGTGTAAACTAAAATCCGCAGGTTTTTTGAACAAAGTTTGTATGCACACAAAGTCGTGTGAAATGTGTTAACAGAAGTCCGTGGCTTTACCGAACATCGATGTTGCAAAATTTTGATGCACAGAAAGTCGTGTTCAATGTGTCAACTAAGATCTGTGCTCTTTCGATTTGACAAAATTTTCAACGTAGAAAATCGTGCGCAAAAACTTGCATATGTAAAAGCTGTTTTTCTGAGAATCGATGATTTTATGACTTGAATATGAATGTTGAAACATAATTTCTGCAAAAATTGACGAAAGCAATAAGGGTATTCATGTAACGAGATAATTTTCCACTTTGTAGAAAAATATAACTTTCCGCAACATGTTTTCATGAACACCCCCTAAGAAATACTTGCGTAAATGTGGGAAATATTCTGTGAAATGTCAAATTAAAAGTCAGAATCCATATATCTTTAGTTTACGAGGTTTATTTCTGCACTTTCCGCAGCAAATTTGTGAGATAATTTTATGCGATTTGCAGAAACTTTTTCCCATACAAATTTTGACAGCTCGTTTCTGCTGAGATAAAATTATCTGGTTTACGAGGTTTACGAGGGTTTTCCGCGGTTACATGAATACCCCTAATATTGCAAGGCATTTCTTCTTAAATCCACACGTTTCTTTAATGAATTTTTTTGCACACAAAGTCGTGTGGAATGTGTTAACAGAAATCCGTGACTTTATCTAACAACGATTTTGCGAACTGTTGATGCACAGAGAGTTAAAACTAAAATCCGTGCCTTTTTTAAATATTGATAGATACTACAAAATTTATATGCACGAAAAAATCATGCGCTAGAACTTGCGTGTATCCATGGCCGTGTAAACAGTTTCTTACTGCAATAGCCCAAGTAGGTGTTCAGCCTCAAAATATATAGAGGAATAAAATGAAATGAAATGCGGAATAGTTGGAAACGGCAGACAGTTCTCAATCTGCTGCTTTCAATTTTCTATTTTGGAAATATTTTTTGGAGGTAAGTGAAAGTAATTTAAATTTTAATATATTATTTATTAGTTTTTTCATTTTCAGATGGCCCTATGTTACTATCGACATACAAAGGTAAGTATATAAAATGTTTATAAAGTAATACTTTTGTTTGTTTGTCTGATATTGGAGTATTTACAAACAAACTGACAAACAAACAAAAGTCTTACTTTATATAATAGTATAGATAGTAACTCTATTATCTGTGATAGTATGCTCTTAATATGAATGAGCATTCTGTAGTCTATTATAGAGCGTCGGAGCTCTGTACTGATATACAGTTTGGCAATACGCTGCCTGGTGTGCGTAAGAAGAAAAGCTTAAGGAGACATTTGAAAATTTTTTTCAGCAAAATTGGTTTGACTTCGCACAAATAACCCGCAAAATTACGACGAATGACAGTCAATCTGCCGCTTGTGTAAGGCATGCTTTATGTAATGGGTAATAGCGCATTTTGCTTTCTGGTCAAAATAAATGAGTGTGAGTTATCGTTACCGTTAGGATTCGCGTTAACTACACCGCAGTTGTGCGAACATTTGTGTTTGTGTGGATGAGTGTGCTGCGTGTTTGGGGTGGTTTCTTACACCAACTTAAAACGCTATTCACACCTAATCAAAATCTAGATTTCGAGCAAAATTCTCAAAATCTCATCCAAATCTACTAGATTTCCCATACATTTTCAGATTTCCAAATCTACTAGATAAGTGGATTCCGACAAAATCTCCTCAAAATCTACTTTCGAACACAAGATTGTCAAAATAAAAAACCTATCGAAATGTTTTGCCTTGTCAGCAAATTGTCAGCAAGCGAAAAGGCAGATAAAGGATTCTCTCTTTGAATTGTGGGGAGAGAAGGTAAATTATATCCGAGGAAGCAGGAAAAATGGACAGATTTATAAAGAAATTGTTGCAGCTTTTGAAGGAATGTCCATTGTTGATGAAATTTAAATCGTTGACGAGCGCCTTAAAGTAATAGTAGAAAAACTAAATGAAATGGATGCCGACAATAACAACATTCTAAAAGAATATATTGAATCAGCTAAGGAATTTCATAGAGGTGTATTGAAATATTTAAATAAATGAAACAAAAATAAAAATATACATATGGTATGTTTTTGTTTACCTGAATGGATACTATGTAATAGCATTCCGTATGTTTGTTGCTGTGTTGGATTAAAGTCACATATATTTATATACTTTGTATGTTCTGGATGTTCTCCTTCCAAATTCGCACCTCCGGTGCAATATCGACGTAACTGCAATTTTTTCTGAAATTGAGTTAAGACTGACATAATTATCTAAATGTCAAGTTTTATAAGTGGTAAAATCGACGTAATTGTATCTTTGCTATTGCCCAAAAGAAGCCACTTTTTTGTATGGACACAAATGCTGAAACGTATGGTATTTTGATAATCAAGAAAACTTTAAACGTGATTCCTCAACATTTAGGAAAATTGCACTTACGTCGTTATTGCACTGGAGGTGCGAATTGTTTGTTAGCAGTAACAACAATACCATTGAGTGTTTATGTGGTCATTAAATTTTGTAAAACACAACATGCTTTTAAAATTAAAGACGTGTTGTCAATATATGTAGTTGTGAAGGCTTTTCCGAAATCTTGCTTTTATTCTAAATGTCCGAAACAGTTTTCTACAACTCGACGACATTTTAACAAAGAGTATAATTAAATTTTTTTCTTCGGACGATTGAGAAGTTGAGAAAGGATATGGCTTCATTAGGTATCTGAAAATCTTAGCACATTTATACATATAAAGAAATGTGTAACTTTATAGTACACATTATTATTGAGTATAGAAAAAAGATCTTTACAATTGCGTTATTATATAGTGTGGGCTACAAGAACCTTACAAAAATTCCTCACTTTTACTATCAAGAATTTTTAATTATCAGGATTCAGTTTTTGTTCATATAAACAAGAAATTAAAAATAATTGGCAAGATGAAAGAAACGTCAACCGAAATCCTGATTCTGTTCAGTACGAACGCTTCAACGAGATTTCGCAATCTTGTTGCTGAAATCCGAGATTTTAATTCGGTTTGAAAAGCCTATAACAATGTGCCACACGGCGCGAAGAAATCTAAATAATTTTCATTTTTTGTGTCGGTGTGGGCTTTTGTGCTATGTGATGGAAAGCTGGATGTAAGCTCTTTTTCTTGCACGTTTACCTATTATCAATTGGTGAGAGACGTAAAAAAAAATTTCAGAGTGCGTTTCTTTAACTTATTTGGTTCATGACTGGTTATGTTGAACAATTATCGATCCCAATGGGGGGGATATATCGCCCTAATCCCCCCATATCTACGCCACTGCTTCCCGCAAGAATGTATTAAGATACATTTTTAAAATTGTTCAGGAAACGAAAAAAACGTCTCATTTAGTTATTTTTTTGTGCATTTTATTGGACGAAACAAATATAAAAATGTCGCTTAATACATTCTTACGGGAAATAAAATACACAAAAAAATAACTAAATGAGACGTTTTTTTCGTTTCCTGAACAATTTTTAAAATGTCGCTTAATACATTCTTGCGGGAAGGTATCGATATTTAGAAGAATATTTGGTGACGGAAGTCTTGCGAGATTTTCCACAGCAAAAATCACTCATAATTCTTAAAAAATCGAAATCAACAAATTCTTTTAAGTCTTTGAAAAAATTTCATTTAGAGAACAGCTGTTTTCTGTGACATTTAGCTTGGATTTTAGCTGATTCTTGGAGAAAAATGTGGGAGATAAAATTTATATTGGTAGGCTTGTCTATTAATAATGTCTATGACTATATGACTATGACTATGACTTTAGACTATGATGATCTCATTTCTGAATTTGCAAAAGCTGAGGCCAGAAAAGTAAGTTTCCAAGTTCAAACGTTTCCCCTCTGCACATTTCTTCGCTGCGTTTTAGTTTATGGTTTTACTTTTAGTAGTTAAAGCTAGGTAATGGTTAAAAAAAAATTTTCAAAAAAATGATTATTTTTGGTACCCTCCTTGGAAGCAATTTTGTTTGTTTTTGATTTTCTCAAAAACGGTACCAACGATTTTGATAATGTTTTTTTTGCTAAGGCTCCCCAGCAGTTTTAATATTTTTGTGTATATAAATTAAAAAAAAATTTTTTTGAAAATTTTTGATAAATAAAAGTATTTTAATAAAAATTATAAGATGTAAGAAAAAAATTTTATTTTTCCTAAAAATAACGGTACCCTCCATACAAATATTAAAAAATGGTTTTCGAAAATCGTATTTTTCTCGAAAACGGTTCCGAGAATTTTGCTTAAATTTTCTTTCTTTTGATTAATTTTTACGATCCATAATCAAATAAAAAAAATTGAAATCAAGATATTACTGAATGTACCTACCATAGAACCATTTTTTCAAATTTAGAATTTTTCATTATCGACAAAACGGATTTTAATGAAATTTTTTATAGAGAAGCTTCTAAAAAGTTTAAAAAACATTGCATTTCAAAACTTAAAAAAAAAATTATTTTTGAGTTTTTGATAAAAAAATCTATTTTTTTTTTTGTTGAGAAAATTCGATATCTCAGAAATGGCTCAATATTTTTGTTTGTAAATTTAATTTTTATTTGAAAAATAATAAAAACTTCAAATTGGCTTACCAAAATTTTTTCTTATAAACGTTTTAAAAATTTTGTATATAAAAGCTTATTTTTTAAAAAACCAGTACAGACTTATAATTTTTGTTCTTGCATAAGCTAATATTTGCTTGAATCACTGGTATCCTGTTTTAAGCTCCAACTACTAAAGGAGTTGTTTTATAGTCTATTAAAAAATGAATTTTATGCTTATGAACAGTTTTTCTCTAATAACATTCATTTTTAAAATTCTTTCGTTATTTTCGTGGTGTACTTAAATTTTGTGTTGAAAGTATTTGAAAAAATGTATATAAAGGGGTTTCCAGTAAGGATGGCTACTCGTACATAGATTTTGACGGCTTATGGCGACCATGTAACGTAGACTTTGGATACTTAAAAAAAAAAGTCAAATAAATAAACATGCCAAATTATATTTTTTCGTCGCAGAGTTTTAGATATATTTCATAGTTATGCATAATATTTGCTTTGTTATCAAGCCATTCTTTTATTGAACCAATCCTGCATCTTTAAGGTTTTATTTATAGTTACTCATTTATAAAAAAAAAATTGCACTTATTCATGCCAAATCGATTGGCATAACCATTAAATGTAAACAATCTTATCGCAAACTTTGCGTTTTCGCAGGCAACACACGCTTCGAAGGACATTAAATTAAAGCATCTAAATCATATCATTCGGCCTTTAAACATAATCTCCTCATCGACACATTCTATATGTATATAGCTAGAACCCACAAGACAAAAGCCAGCACATACTCGAAGCATTAAAATCCCACTTCTCTGTTACGGCATGAATGGGAAAAGTAATTTAAAGGAGCCAGGATTCAGGAGTCAGTTATAAATGTATTTATTTCCAATACAATAGATCTGACTTCATAAAAATTATTTCCACAACAGTTGAGCCATACGTCAAACTCTATGCGCAGGGAAACCAGAGAGATTGAAAATCAAAAGTCACATGGGTTTTCGTTTTCCTAAAGAAATAGCCCGTTAAGGCCAAAAAGGATTAATTTTTTCGAACAACAAAGTTTTTTTTTTTAAATTTTAAAATGATCAATAATGTTCCTAAACCCCTTTAAGAAAACACAAAAAAAAAACCGGACCATAGCACCTTTTTCCCGTGAGGATAATATTATAAACATCCAACTTGAATATAGATGGTCCAACATGCTTAAGATGATTTATGGATCCTGCGTTGCGCTGGTTTTCGGTCCATCCCCATCCTTTGTGCTAATCATATTATTTACACCATCTAGGATTAAGTGGATGACTTTTTGACTCGACTCGTAGTGCGAATAGTTATCCTTTTTCAGTTATTATGCTCGTACATCCCCTTGCGAGAACACAAACACAGTGGCAGGGTGTGTATTGTGCACCCCTGGTGAGATGTCCGGGCATGATGCACTCCCACGGGGATATCAATGACATATGTAAAATGTTAAACTTCGAGCGGGTGCTAAGACCTTAAATAACTGTCGGCGCGTGTACGCGCTTCCGTTCGGTGTAGTTGAACTGTCGAACAGTGTATTTCACACCCCTGTTAAGGTGCTGTCATTTGTAAGGGCAGGCTGCGTTACACCATCACCATCCCTGCATTCCTGCGTGCAATGAGATGGATTTTTGTTGCGGTAATACTGATGATACTGTTTTTTTTTTAGAAAATGTTAAATCGTTTTGAATAGCTAATCGTTTATGTTTGGTTTCAGTTGAATGGGTTCAACCTGCTTACTGCCTTCTATTTCGACATCGAATGATACACTCAAGGGAGAATAATATTAATTTTATTTTCCCTTTCAAGGCCCTTCATATGGGTGGTTGTGATTGCCACAATATGAGAACTTGACGGCCAAAGCAGGCAATCATAAATGATTGACTTGCTGAGGATTGTGAGTGTGTGAAGAACGTTTTCGTGGTGTTTGAAAAAAGTGTTTGCTATTATCATAATAAAGGGGATTAAAATAACATCAGTAGATTTGGTAGCTGGCTTAAGGATTCTCTTCCACATTTTGTCAATGAAACTGTATTTAAGCTTAGGTCATCTATTATAGTCTTAGAATTCATGACTGTTGGATCGTTATGCTGATTAATGAAGAGTGATGGGTTTCTATTTAAAAGACACGTGTCTTAAATGCTCACTTAAAATATACAAGTGCATATAAACTAAAGCTTCGAATTTGAGCTATCAGTCGAAATATTAATATCACATCAGTTTCTTTTTATCTTAATTTGTTCAGTTCGATTAAAAAAGAATCGGAATATATAAAATTTAAATAGTTTTTTGGTTTTGCTTAGAAATGGATGTGTAGGTAAATTTTCGGAATCCTTGGCAAATATTATGGCTTCTTCTTCTTCGGAACAGAATGAAACATGATTCACATGATTGATTGCAAATAGAAGTTTCCCTTTTTGAATGAAACGATTCTTTTTAGTGTTTTTTTTTTTTTTAATTTTAAGGACACTACAGACATTATGACTATCCAATGTTTGTGAGCGTTTAGAAAAGTTGGATAGTTGGATTAAAAAGGAGATACCGATGCACATTGTTTTTGAATGTCTGAATATCTTAATGGCAGGGAAATATTGAGACGGGTAAAGAATACCACATTCGTGTAGGATGCCGCTAAAAAAAGAATCTCTAAATTCAACAGTAAGTCCCAATTTAAGCTCAAGGCTAAACTGATGTACCTACAACTTCAATGCCTGAAAAGCGAGCATTACAGTTGTATTGTTTAAGGGGAGGAATGCAAATGACTACTTCACTAGAACACTGCATATAAAAATAGCTGTAAAATAATGCAAGACTAGAAACATTATAGCGGTGCTCTAGAGATCCAAATATTTCTATTAAACTTGTATCACTTAATATTTTTGGATTTCATCTAAGAGATTTAAGTGGGTTATTGGAGTACCAGCCCAGATGTAGGAATTAAATCGAGTTTTGGATAAGTATAGGCCTTAAAGCTTATAGCCAAATCAGAAGAGGTGACCATTTTCTTGCAACGTTGAAGGAAGTCTAAGCACTCGGCTTCCTCAATTCAAGTTCCACTCAAGGCGAAATAGAAGGAGTGGGTTCCCTTTAACGACGGAAGACAGCATTGAGTCTTTAAAGCAAAATATTTTACGCGGTTTATTTGACATTTGTCAATACTATATTTGACAAGGGCGGGAATCTGGAAACGAATGTGAAAAGCTGAGAGCACTGTTGTCAGCAAAACAATTTAGAAGTTTAAAAAACAAAAGATCATTGATGAATATGAATATGAGAAAGAGATTCGGAGTCAAAACTAAGCCCTCTAGAGTAGACCATCTAATACGACTTATATTGAGCTGTCCGAAAGGTAATTTATAATACAAAGAAAAAGAGATTCATCAATATTAAATGCACGCATTTTCAATAAGAGTGAGTTTGGCATGCTCTTTTAAATGCTTTTGAAATACCAAGCCCAATGGTCTCCAAAACGATGTAACGACTGATTTAACTGCTCGGTGAGATAAACCATGACATCACCAGTGGAGCTATTGCTACGAGTACGTAGTTATTGCTACTACCAGTAATTGAGAAGATTTCGTTCTTCAAGATATTTCTAAAACTGATACATAATTAATCAGTGTTTCCATAACCTTGAGAAGAAGGCACGCAACTTCTATTCGATAATAGTTAGAGGGAGAAGAAAATTTGTTTTTTTTAAGGGACAAGGTGAATAAATCCAGCTGAGCAATCTTTTGTAAAGAGATCAGTAGAGTAGAAGAGATGAATAGTAGTTGGCAGTGGTTTTGCCAGCATTGTAAAAAGCTTCTTCAGAAGATTTAAAGGGACCAGCGGAATTGGGAATGTCAAAATATTTCCGAACTCTTGCAACTGTAGGAGGACGAAAAACATTTGGTCACATGGAATCGTTTGTGTTCTTAAGTACAAGAATGTTATGAAATTTACTAACGCGAGGGAAAATTTAACTTTATGATGAGATAATTAGGATGGCAGAACAACAATCTGCGAAACGCAAATGGATTTACGAATCCACAAAATAATAAAACGAATGAATTAATCAAAAAACAATTATTGCACAATAACCGGAAGAAAATCGGAAATAATGACAATTGTCAAAAAGTCGACGATTAGCGCGTTTAATGAATTTCGTAACCGGGAGCATATAAAGTTGCTGCCACCTGGTCGGGCGATGTGGTGGGCTCAGCGACGTGTGGGCTGTGGGAAGTTTTATCAATCGAATTTCGATTAATAAAAATAATCTAAAAAATGAATAAGTATTATAAAAAAGATAAAGTCGATACAGGGTGTACCAAACTAAAGTGGGCGCCAGCAATTTTTTTTTTGTTTCAAACGAAACGAAATTACAAACCTTTTTTTTTTTCTTTAATTAAGTAAAAGAAAAGTTTGTATGCACCTGATTAGGAGTTTAAGTATTTATTAAGAGATCTGGGAAACCCTTATAATTATAGGGATAAAACCCAGAATTTTTTCAACAACAAGAAAATAATTTGACAAGTCTTTTGGAGATTGGCAGGGCCAAAAGTTAAGAAAATAGAAAATATATAAATGTAATGCAATAAAACACAAAAAGAACAATGAATGGGGTGTCACAATGGACACAAAGAAAAATCACTTTGGGGAAAGTTCCCGAACAACAAACGGAACTTTGGTACGGTCGCGAGTCCCGCAGTCTCGGGCAACAAAGAACGGAACGAAGGCCTAAACGGGGTATTACTTTTGCCAGCTTTCTGGCCACAAAACAACCGAATTCAACAAAATTAACAGGTAGAATTTTTCTGCACAACCAACAAAAAAAAAATACTTGGCTTTCCTTCCAACGTATCCTATTCAATTTTCCTGTTTGGTTTCTCTCCTCTGGCTTTATCGCCTCTGACAGAATCCTTTTTTTAAAGAAAAAGATGACCTCTCTGTTTATTTCGTTAAGTCCCCAACTAGGATTTTTCGCACTATCGAATTTTCATAAGAAATCCTCACTACTCGAATCTTTTCGAATTTAATAATTTTTTTTTTGCTAAAACTTTTCTCCACACGCTTTCAAAGCTAACCAAAAAGTGATTTTTTTTCATAATGCCGGACTTCACCCGTCCATCAAACCAACTCACGGCTTATTCAGCCATCCTACTCTGACCTTTGATCCGAGGTGGTATTCTGTCACGATCTAACTTCGACACCCAGCTTTTTCGCTGGGGTGCATGCCATTGTCGAATCCAGCCTCGTATAATATGGTCTATTTCGTATTGGTGATATGAACACCAACAGTGGCTCAGTGGAAGAGTTCAGTCCCTTTCCGTCATTTTCTAGTGGTATAAAGTTTAGCGAAAAATTATTAAAAGCTCGCGACAAAGTTCCCAGCCCAAACCGGCTCATAATAAAAGCTTCAAGAAAAGCATTCTGTCAGATAGGATTCCTGCCATTTTCCCAACTAAATTCAATTATTCTAAACCCGTAGACCTTCGTGCAGATATAGAGGGATGGGGAACACATCGCAAAGTGATTTTTCTTTTGTGTAACCGACACTTTAGGTTGGACATTACGCCATACTAAATTTAGGCTGGCTTAAATTTGGTTTCACACATAACGTTGAACATGGGTTTAATTCGTCATGTTTAATATCCTGTGTAAACCATCCGTCACACACTTAGTTATTTTATGGACCGCCTGTCGCACAATTCATTACTGGTGGTAATCATGAACATGTCTGTTTACATGCCCAATACGAAAACCTGGTTTTTGTTGCTTTTCCAAGATACTTTAAGAGTAGGTCTCTGGTTGATGGATTCCAGGTTTCAACTGAACTCTTGAAGTATTTTGGAGTAGCAACGGAAAAAGAAACTAAAAATGATTAGAAGCAGGTGAGACTTGTTGTGGTAAATTTTACCGCAACAAAAGGATCCATAAAAATGTATGATAAAGTCGAATTAACAGCAAACTGCGCTACAAGAAAATTGGCTTTATTCAACGAACTGACATAGGGAGTGTCATTAAGAACGAGCTTTCGAACCAAGGAAGAAGTGCTATTTCCAATGTGTTATTTTTTCAAATGATTAAACATTTTTACTACCCTTGAAATATTTTAGTATTTTTTGACTCAATTTTATGCTCTTGTACAAATTTGGCCTGCCGAAAATGACAAACAAAAAATTAAAATAAATTACTGTTACAGGTTATTCTAGCTTCTTTGAAGTTATTCCGGTTTTCCTCAGTGGCGTTGGCTTTATATCTTCGGAGACTTACTGCTCTAACCCTGATAGAGAATAGAATTTCTCATCCAGTTAAAAATACCGAAAAAACATTGAGACCGTTTCCATTGGCTTTCTCGTATTGCCAAACGGGTTTCTTTTTAACAGAAGTCAATGGTAAGGAACAAGTCTAGAGTATTGCCGGCTTGGCATGCAACGTCAGGAATTCGAGTTGGCTTTCGAGTTAGGTGGTTCGACTCAGTTAATACCTCAACATACCTTTGGGTGTTATCTCACTAGAAAATCAAAGTCAATTAGAATTGTAAACATTGACATCGTCCGCAATGACGATTCAAGCAATTCTTTGGATGGGGCGGAGCATCAAACTCGTTAAAAGTTGAATTTCTGTCTAGATTTGGACTTGGATAAATGAAATAGGTATGTATGTATGATGTGCTTGTGTTCCGTTAATTTAAAGGTTAGAGTTGGTAGCAACATATATAGTTTCTGCAACCTAAAAGCAAAATAAATACGTTGAGTAGCAATGCCTCTTGCATTGACAAAACCCTTAAGAGTAGATATATATTGTCATGATCTTAGCCTATCGGATGCGGCAGAAAATTGTACGCCCCTCACTGTTTCGTTGAAAACTTCAATTTAACCTATACAATTCACCCGAACTTATTGATTTCCGCGTTTTTATTATTCACAAAGCGGTGCCGTGACAATTGTGCTATGAAGCAGTTTTAAGGTGTTAATAACATACATACGTAGTTTATTTGAATTTTTGTAAAGAAAAACGTTTTGATTTTTTTTAAAAACAATTTTAAATATTTTATTTTTAAATTTTACAACATTTATTTATTAAATTTATAGAAGCGACGCGTTTCGGAAGTTTACTCCATCATCGGGCTTTTTACAAGTTTAATCGTTAAGCGTCTTGTTGTGTTGCTTGCTGCGTTGTCATAAAGTTTTGTTGTGGTTATATTTTGTCCTTTTTTTGCATTATAATTAATTGCAGTGTCGAATAATGTATTTGCTTTTATTGTCAGCTTATCGTTCATTATCTTGTCTTGTTCTGTTTTACAAGCTTTGTAGATTTCATACTCTTCCAATGCATCGAGCTTTGTTCCTTTCTTGCAGAAGTGCATTGGTTTTAAGTTCTTGTCAAAGTTTGTATAATTGTGGTTCTTGTCTATTAAGTGTAAAGCGTATGTGGATTTTGTGTTTTGTTTTGGTTTGTGTTCGGAGAATCTTTCATAAAAAGTTCTCCCTGTCTGTCCTATGTAGAATTTGTCGCAGTCGTCGCAATTTATTTTGTAGACGCCAGAGCCATTTTTTGTGTCTTTTATTGTTTTTGGTTTTAATATTTTTTGTATATTGTTGTTAGTTTTGAATGAAATGTTAATGTTAATCTTTTTGAATTCGTTTTTTAGAATTTGTGGTAATAGGTTTGTGTATTCAATTGCTATGTATTTTGTATTATTGTTAGGTGGGTTATTGTGAATATAGTCGTTTTTGTTTTTGTCTTTTATTTTCTTTAACTTTTTGTTGATTAGTTTGTCTATCATATCAGTTAACACCAGAAAGATTATAAAACCAAAGATGATTTATGATCATTCCCACATTCCCACACTTTTTGCTGACGCTAGTTCTGGAGCGAACAAACACCGCATTCCATCACGTAGCGAAGATGTAAAATAATACCACCTGTGGGAACGTCGTCGCACAACATCAGCGACAGATGCACGGATGCACTTGGGGATAGTCTTAATTAGAATTAAAGAACATTATTGTAGTTTAGTTATTAAGTGAATTTCAAATAAAGAGGTTCTCACCTCAAAAAAATATTTTTTTATAAAATAAAAGCTAAAATAGTTTAATTGGCGCCCGAGCAGCAGGGACTACGGAGTGTTTGTGAGTGTACGAGTATTATCGCGAAAAGTGTTTAAATAAATCGGTCAAGGGCTGACAGTGTCCGTTAAAAAAAGGAAAAAAAAACTTTTCCTACGGTTTACAGTTTTAATAAACCCCTGATTAAGATTGACTTTATCGCGAGTGCGCGTTCTAAACAAACAAAAGAAAAACTCCGTGGTCCAAACAGCGAAAGTGAACTCGTGTTGTGGTGAAAGGACTTATAAAAATTGTCCGAGGGCCCCGTAGTAACTTCAACAAAAGGAAGACGAACCGGAAGCTGTGGAAGCTTGCTGCACCACCCGAGATGAAGCTGCTGTTATTTCTAATGTAAGATAGATATTTAAGTTATTAAATAATATACTTATTCAAAATAAATTTGCTAGAGTTGATCATTTCATTTTTTTTATAAATTTTAGAAATTTCCATTTTATTTTAATACATAATAATACAAAGTGAAATAACGCATAGCGAATAAAAAAAATAATTAAGGTTAATTAAAGATTTTATTATTTAAAAACAAAGAAAATAAAAGTGAAAATTAAAATAATTTAGAGAAGAATTAAAATAATCAAATAAGAAGAAAAATAAGATTTTTCAAAATATAGAGTAAAAATTAAAGTTGTTTAAAGAAAAAATTAAAAGAAATTCACCATACAAATAACTAAGGTTAGTTAAAGATTTTATTATTCAAAAACAAAAAAACGAACTAAATAAATCATGCCTGATCTAAGATCCGGTAGCACTTCTGTTGCCCCAAAAAATAAACCCAGCATCACTGATCCTAACAGAATGAGTACTTCTGCTACACCTAGCAACCTCCGTCCTATTTCTCCTGTTCCTACGAATATTACAGCAGTCACTATCGACTGTGATAATCCTAACGAATCATCCCTTTCAACACAATCCCATCCAGATCCCGCACATGACGTTAGAGCTACTCCCGAGCTAGATGTGCTTATTTCAAACATAGTCCACCGCGAATTCGAACGCCAAGGCCGCGAATTAGTTCACAATGCATTGCATCCAAGTTCGCATAATTTATGGGGAGTAGACCAAGGCATTAATTCCGAGTATAGGAGTAACTTGTCCGATATGGACAGGATACCAGATGTGGTACGTTGCCTCCGCGAATTTTCCGGCGCTGCATTAGAATTTAGCTCCTGGCGCAAGAGTGTTGACCGAATTTTACAAATTTACGAACCCTTGAAGGGAACACCAAAATATTACGGCATACTCAACGTAATACGTAATAAAATAGTCGGCAATGCTGATGTGGCTCTAGAGTCATATAACATTGCTCTAAATTGGAATGCAATATCAAAATGCTTGACCATGCACTATGGAGATAAGAGGGACCTAGGAACATTAGAATTCCAGATGACCTCACTTGTTCAAGGGAACCATTCAGTGCAGGACTTTTATCAAAAGGTGTACCAGCACCTATCCCTAATATTAAATAAAATCTCATGTATGGATATGGGTCCTGAGGCCCTTCATTTGCTTACACGCACATACAGAGACAAAGCGCTGGACACATTCATCAGAGGGTTAAAGGGCGATTTGCCCAGATTACTGGCAATTAAAGAGCCTATCGATTTGCCCCAGGCACTCTATCTCTGCCAAAAATTACAAAATCAAAATTATAGAGCAGATCACGCCTACGGCACCCTCAACACTCCAAAAACTTTGCAAAACCAAAACCCACGTAGAACAAATAATTCCACAAACTTTCAGGGAAGGCAAACATTCCATGCGCAACCAAATCCCATACGGTTTAACCAGCAACCACGACCGACGTGGCAATACCAGCCCCACCAACAAAATGTACCCAAATATCCGCAACAGCAACAGTACAATCCTAGACAACCATTTATGCCTAAACAACCTTTTACTCCTTTAAACCAATTTATTAAAACAGAACCTCCAAATCCGAGCTCCCGAATGAGAACAAACCAGTTCTCACGGCCACAACAATCCGCAATGAAGCACCTGCCAACCAATACACCAAGGATACAACCGAATTACCACATCAGTAATGAATACGATCCACCTTTACAGACTGAGAGCTCGACTCCTCAACCGGATGGAAACCTCCAATCCGAGGAAGAGACTTACGCTCAATTGTGCGAAGAATTCGTACAAAGCGTCGGTCTTGAGCAACAGGAAGATCCCGTCGAAAATTATTCTGTCGAGTACCCCGAGAATTCTGTCGAATACAGCGACATACATTTTTTAGGTTAAATCAGTCCTCCTTGCCATATTTTGAATGCAAGACGAGGACTGGAGAAATACTTAAGTTTCTAATCGACACCGGCTCCAGCAAGAATTATTTAAGAGCAGATTTAGCGAAAACACCCACTCCAAATGAAAACATTTTTTATGCAAAATCAATAGCGGGCGATGTAAAAATCAGCCATCACACTTACCTTAACCTATTTGGACTAAATAATATTAAAATAAAATTTTTCATCCTACCTTCTCTTAAGGCATTTCATGGCATTCTGGGGAATGACAGCCTTAAGTCCTTAGACGCTATTATTCATACGCAAGGTAGCTTTATGACTATCCTAAATAAAGTAAATATAAAAATTAAACAATTACATTCTCCTTCAGTTAACTCGATATCGGTAAACATTGAAGACTTAACAGATCGTCAAAAAAATCTTCTGGATTCAGTCGTAAGTAAACATCCAAATTTATTTGCTGAACCAGAGGAGAAGCTAACTTTTACGACCAAAGTCGTAGCAGAAATAAGAACTTCAACGGAAGAACCCGTCTACACTCGTTATTACCCCTATCCTATGTCCCTAAAATCTGAAGTCGAAAAGCAAGTTAGACAGCTACTTGATGACGGCATAATAAGACCTTCACGGTCGCCCTATAACTCACCGGTATGGATAGTCTCCAAAAAACCAGATTCCACCGGTGCAAAACAATATCGTATGGTTATTGATTATCGCAAATTAAATACCATAACGATAGCTGATCGATATCCTATACCCGACATAAACGAGGTAACCGCCCAATTGGGAAAAAATAAAGTTTTTACTGTCCTTGATTTGAAAAGCGGCTTCCATCAGATTCCCCTCAAAGAATCCGACATAGAGAAGACTGCCTTTTCGATCAATAACGGCAAGTTTGAGTTTACCAGGCTACCATTCGGCCTCAAAAATGCTCCCTCGATTTTCCAGCGAGCTCTCGATGACATTCTCCGAGAGTACATAGGAAAGTCTTGCTATGTGTATATAGATGATATAATCATCTTTAGTGAAGACGAAGACCAACACGTCAACCACATCGAGCAAGTTTTTAATACACTCAGCAAAGCCAACATGAAAGTTCAACTCAGTAAGTGTAAATTCTTCAAATCACAAGTTGAATTTCTTGGATTCCTCATATCATCTGAGGGAATAAAAACCAATATGGACAAGGTAAAAGCTATCATCGATTTCCCTATCCCGACAAATTTGAAAGAGCTTAGATCTTTCCTGGGACTATCGGGATATTACCGTCGGTTTGTTAAAGGTTATGCGCAACTTGCGAAACCCTTAACAATCCTCTTAAGAGGCGAAGGAGGACGTGTGTCCAAAAGCCAATCAGTCAAAACACCTATAAAACTTAATCAAGAAGCTATAGACTCCTTTAATAAACTAAAAAATTCATTAATTTCCAAAGATGTAATTCTAGCATACCCTGACTACAATAAACCTTTTGATCTCACAACCGACGCCTCAAATGTGGCTATCGGTGCTGTTTTGGAACAAGAAAAGAGACCGCTAACATTCATAAGTAGGACGCTTAACAAAACGGAACAGAATTATGCAGCTAATGAGAAAGAACTATTAGCTATTGTATGGGCTTTAGGTGCCCTAAGAAATTATCTTTATGGTCACGCAAAAGTCAGAATCTTCACTGATCATCAGCCACTGACTGGTGCGCTGAGCAACAAAAATAACAATAGCAAGTTGAAAAGATGGAAGGCTATTTTAGAAGAGTACAACCATGAAATAGCTTACAAGCCAGGGCGAACGAACGTTGTTGCAGACGCTTTGTCTAGAGTTCCAAACCTATCTAATGTTAATGCTTTATCTGTATCTACAACACAACATAGTGGTGTTAGCTCAGGTCATAATTTAATACCAACAGTCGAAGTTCCAGTTAACATATTTAAGAACCAAATCCTTTTTCAAATAGGCAAAACTCCTAGCCAAACTTTTCGCATAATATTTCCCACTTACCATAGACATGTCATAACCGAACCAGTGTTTAATCACGATAATCTCAAAGATATTCTGAAAAGAATTCTAAATCCTACTGTCATAAATGGTATCCAGGCCGAAGAGTTTATCTTGGGCATGATACAAACCTTATACCCCGAACATTTCAACGGATACAAAATCAGATTTACACAATTGCAAGTTCATGATGTGACTAACGAAACTGAACAAGAAGAAATTATCATAAGAACGCATAAGAGGGCTCATAGGAACGAACGTGAAAATAAATCGCAAATTTTACAAGAATTTTATTTTCCTTCAATGACTAATAAAATAAAGAAAATTATAAAGAAATGTACTGTATGCAAGGAAAATAAATATGACAGACATCCGAGTAAGCCTGAACTGCAGGCAACACCAATTCCTCAGTACCCAGGTCAGATTGTCCACCTGGATATTTTTTCCACTGAAAATAACCTCGTTTTAACCTCTATAGATAAATTTTCAAAGTATGCGCAGGCAAAAGTCCTCAAGTCAAAAGCCGTCGAAGATGTTCGGCAACCTTTACGGGAAATACTTTTTTCTTTCGGCATTCCCAAAACGGTAGTAATAGATAACGAAAAATCTTTTAATTCAATCTCAATTGGATACATGCTAGAAGAGGAATTGAAAATCGAAGTATACATAACACCGCCATATTGCAGCAGCATTAATGGTCAAGTAGAACGATTTCATTCGACTCTCATTGAAATAATGAGATGTTTGAAAACAGAAAGCGTTCACCGTTCCTTTACGGAACTTCTGGAAAGAGCGGTATATGAATACAACTGTTCTATCCACTCCACAACTAAAAGCAAGCCTATAGAAGTGTTTTTCAGTCGAAGAGTAGCCTCAGACCCCGAGTTGTTAGAAAAAGCAAGGAAGGACAACATAGACAAACTAGAACAGAAGCAAGCCTATGACCTTGAGTATCATAATAAATCGAGACAATTGGCTAAAGAATATTCACCAGGTCAAATTGTGTATGTTAAACAAAATAAACGGGTAGGATCAAAATTGAACCGTCGTTATAAAAAGGAAATAGTAGACGAAAACAGAAATACAACTATTCTAAGCAAATCCGGTAAAATCATTCATAAATCCCTAATTCGAAATTAAATTTTATTACAGATTCTGGGTTACGCCCATCAATTGTGATGTCAAGATGCTCGACTACACAAATGCACAACTTATCCCAATAGAAATGGAAAACGCAAAAGTGCAAATTGGCACGTTCAAATTAATTCACGTCGTTGATATTCAGGAATACCGAATGGCGTTAAGTGATCTAGAAAGGACTATGTCTCGTTTAGAAAACACCTCCAATCCTATCTTTCCCCTCCTATCCAACCACGTAAATGAAATTCAGAATCATCTCGATCGGCTCGTTCCCAAGTCCAAAAATAAAAGATCCTTAGATTTTCTCGGCTCCGCCTGGAAGTGGATCGCCGGAACACCGGACAAACATGATTTTAAAGTTGTTAAAGAGAAAATAAACAATGTACTAGCTAATAATAACCAGCAAAGAATAATAAATAATGTAATAGCCAATAAGATAAATGAAATAAATAATGTTACAAATCAGGTATTGAAAACCATAAAGTCAGACAAAAGCACCAGATTAGAATTTATGATAAATGTAAAATCAAAACTGGAAGCATTAAAGGAAGAAGTAAAAAATGTAGAATATGCTGTCCAATGGGCTAAGGCCGGAATAATAAATACATATATTCTGTCAAATTTAGAAATTAAGTCAATAAAGAAAATATTAAAAAAAGAAAATATGCCTTACAGCAACATTATAGAAGCAATAGAATTTTCAGATATAAGAATAGCTGTAAGTAGCGAATCGCTATTATACATTATAAGTATACCCACTACTGATGAAGAAATTTGTAATAAAATACTGATTAAACCCGTCAAAAAGGGCAAAAAAATTATAAAAACAGAATTTAAAGAAATACTAAAATGTAAGGAAAATTTGTTTGCTATGATCGAAAAATGTAAAACTTTTAACTCTCTATCTATCTGTAAACAAAATAATATACTAAATATAAGCAATGATGAATGTATTAACAACCTACTCTCCAGTAAACCCCATATGTGCATCGAAGTAAATAATCAACACATCCCCGACATAGAGGAACTAGCTCCCGGAATAATCTTGTTAAACCAGTTCAACGGCAAGGTAGAAGTCGATGACAATGAAATCCACCTAAATGGAACATACCTCATCCAGTTTCACAACGCGACGATAAAGGCAGGGCCATACACTTTCAAGGAAACAGAAGCCTTCGGACATAGGCCGTTACCAGCTATATTACAACCGTCAGCAGCGAAGTCACAAGTCGAAGAACTACTTACCCTAGAAATGCTTAAAGAATTTGAAACCAACAATACCCGCTATATTGAGAAGTTGGAAATAAGCAGCGAAAGGAAGTCCATAATGAATCTATCAGCCCTAACCATAATATGCGTGACTTTGGTACTCATACTCTTAAAAAATAAAGTGGTTCAATGTTTTAAAAGGAAAAGAAATTTGGCCACAGAAGAGATTGGTTTGAAGCAAATCGAGGAAAGAATAATGGATGGCAATGAAACTAACCCTATACCAACAGCTAGAACAATAGGGGTACCTGACCTTTCACAACATCTAAGAACATCGGTATCGAATGAGGGCATTCGATTTTAAAGGGTGGAGAAGTTAACACCAGAAAGATTATAAAACCAAAGATGATTTATGATCATTCCCACATTCCCACACTTTTTGCTGACGCTAGTTCTGGAGCGAACAAACACCGCATTCCATCACGTAGCGAAGATGTAAAATAATACCACCTGTGGGAACGTCGTCGCACAACATCAGCGACAGATGCACGGATGCACTTGGGGATAGTCTTAATTAGAATTAAAGAACATTATTGTAGTTTAGTTATTAAGTGAATTTCAAATAAAGAGGTTCTCACCTCAAAAAAATATTTTTTTATAAAATAAAAGCTAAAATAGTTTAATTTATCTGTTGTGTATCCGTTCGCTATTGCTATGTGTTTTATTGTGTTGACTTCTTCTTCATAATCTTTTTTGGACATTGGAACTTTTAATAACCTATTTATAAATGCATTATAAGCTGCAGATTTTTGTGTGAAAGGGTGGTGTGAATCGTTGTGTATTGTGATATCTGTTGTTGTTGGTTTTCTATATATTTTGAATTGGAGTTTGTTTTTGTTTTTTGTTATGTTTAAGTCTAAGTAGTTTATTGAGTTGTCTTGTTCGGTTTCGTATGTAAACTTTATTTTTTCTTTAATGTTGTTGATATATTTGTTCATAATGTCTATTTGTCTGTTTGTGCCGTTGAATATGATGAATGTGTCATCTACATACCTTGCGTAAAAGATTATGTTTTTTTGTTGTTGGTTTTGATTAGATAGTATGTATGTGTTTTCAAAGTGGTTGAGGTATATGTCTGCAAGTAGGCCGCTGAGTGGGGATCCCATGGCGAGTCCTTCGTCTTGTATGTAAAATTGGTTGTTGAATGTAAAATAATTTTGTTTAAGTGTTATTTGTAATAAAGTTATAATTTCTTCTATTTTTTGTTTGTTTATTTTGGCTGTTTGCGTTAAATTATTTTTCAATATTGTGATTGTTTCATTGACTGGGATATTTGTGTACATGTTGGTGACGTCAAAGGAGATTAATATAAATATAACCACAACAAAACTTTATGACAACGCAGCAAGCAACACAACAAGACGCTTAACGATTAAACTTGTAAAAAGCCCGATGATGGAGTAAACTTCCGAAACGCGTCGCTTCTATAAATTTAATAAATAAATGTTGTAAAATTTAAAAATAAAATATTTAAAATTGTTTTTAAAAAAATCAAAACGTTTTTCTTTACAAAAATTCAAATAAATATATACAACATGGAGACAAATTCACAAACATATACGTAGTTTCTAATTATTCCGAACCATTTGTTTTAATTCACGACTGAAAAAAAGAGTATTGGGCAATGAATCAATGTTTTTCGACTTCATTTTAAATTTGAACTGACTGAGTTCAGAAATCTCAAAAGAATACTACTATTCTTAAAAGTACAAAAACCGATATAATTTGTCTCTAAAATACTAATTACGGAAAATCAATTTTTACAAAAATTTCATTTTAATTTAGCGTTTCAATAGAACATTTCGTAAGCCATACTTTGTGGCACATTGCTGTGTTTGGATTAGAATTCGGGCCATCATGTACGATGTTTATTCATGGAGGTCTTCAAAAATATTATCAAAGTGGTTATTGCTGATCAAATAAGGGTTTTGACCATCCGTAAGGTGCTAAACAATCGCTCTGTGGTACAACTAGTAGCTGGAATGACGAGCCTTTATATAAAATAATGGCGAAACCGATGGATAAAATTATTCTAACTTGCTTGCTTAATTAAATTACAAAATTAGAAGTTTAATTGGAGCCAAGATACATTTTGTTTTAAGATTCACATAGTAGACTTTTGGAAAAAAAACTCGAATTTGTTAAAAGTTAAGGTGGTAGGCCTCGAGCTGCCTGCGGGCGCCTAAGGACACATAAACACTAAAACGGCAAACGTTTCATATATCATAACATATAAGTATGTATGTAAATATTTTCAAAATCACTAATACATTCTCGCACAAATTAAAGTATGTATCTATACCGCGTCCAACTTCAATTTTGAACATGTCCTTCTACGAGTATCTGCCAAAGTTCTGTAATTCATTGTGTATGAAAAAGGTGTTTAATAACCTACTCATATCTCCAATTGAAATAAAGATAAAAGTCCATGCCATATGAAAAATAAAAGAATTCCGAAAATCTCGTTAAATTCCATCTTAATGTTCATATTATCAAATCGTTAAAAATATATATATATAAATAATATCTGGACTCTAGCGACAGAAGAGAGTTCTCGCTAAAAGAATATGTGGTCGACTATTATTATATAAATTGTTGGACAGAGAATTTTATTAAAAAAAAAAAAACAAAAACGTTGGACACAATTCCTGGTGAGGAACTTAATGTCGTCCCTGGGATATACTCATAGCGATTGTTTTTTATGATTGCTTGGGCTATCGTTGCGTTATCACAGGGATAATTACTGTCCTGGGGTCTATGGGTCCCTTAACTCATTTTGGTTGTGGTGATTTAGATGACCAACGCAAATGATAATAAAAGCGCTCTTGATATTTTGTCTCTAATGGGGAAGAGCTATTTGTGAAAGGATTTTTGGTAGCTTTGCAGATATAGCTTATTTTATAATTTAAACTAATGCGAATGAATTCGTATAGGTAAGTAAGTTCCTTAAAAGTTTATTTGTCAGAATCTTTTTGTTTTTCTTGCTTGTATGTTTCATGGTCAAAAATGTCCTTTATCATTGGTTCATAAATCAAACAGTACCACAAGAGCACTTGCACGGTCTGTTGATTTATATATGCGTAATTGGTGTCAAGAAGGCACGTTCAAGTTTATATTGAACTTTGAACATATGATAGAACTCATTTCAATTTCATTTGATCATTAGCGCTGACTACCAAGTTGTGTGTGATAATATTAAAGGACATATTAACTGAAGAAGTGGTTCTAAATCATTGGTCGGAAGAGCTTCCGATTAAAAGTTTGGAGAAAGACCTTCTGAATTAAATCTGGCAATTTAAACTTATCGTAATGAAAAAGAAAGAAGATACAAATTTAACGGACACATTGTCGTCTCTTAATTGCTCATGCAGGCTCGGGCTTCTGCTCAGGGATTTTATCTTTGAGATGTTTTTCTCATGATCCTTGTTTTTATTTCCGAGATTTTTTATTTTCTATTATCTCCTTTTCTGCTCGTAGAGCTCGTGAACAGCTCTGATGGCATGCAATGATCGTCCAACCACATTTCTTACAAAAGGACCTGGTTATCTCTTGCGATTGAAGATGTACAATGTAGAGCTTTTGCACATATAACATCCTTGTTTTGGCTTAGGTCGAGGTCGAGGTATCCGCAGCCGTGGCTTGGTTAGAACGAGGTAGTGTTCCAAATTGATATACAAGCTGCCAGAACGTCTCGCTCCACAACAAAGTTGATAAGCCTCGATCCTTTATCTACTGTCGTGTCGTGGAGGCTGCATCATCCTACCGCGCCACCTATGGTATTTTCTCTTCATTGGCGGTAAAATCTTCTAGGACAACTTTAATGTCATAACTAGGGTACTGATTCGCACATGTTTTGTTGAGGAATGACCCCGTAGAATATGTATTTGGTGTCTTCGTTTTTCTTGTATTTCTCTTGGAACATGCACGCAAATGAGGCTTATGTTGGCCAATTTAGCCTTGATTCGGATCGTCACCGTCGTCGTGAGGTGCCTGGGCACACAGTTCAAAATTGTTTGCCTGACTCTAGTGCCAAGAACAAATTCGCATCCAAATGCTTTTGTTTTCGATATCAGACGCAGTTTAAATATCACTTTCTTTTAATTTTTCATCGCATCGCATTTCTTGGATCGTAATAATATTTGCTTTGTAGCTTAGGGCTTCCGCTAATACTCGTAGTTCGGCTGCAAGTGACATTTAAAAGGACTTAAAATTGTATATGCAGATCCGAAGTTCGTTGTCCTTATTTCTTTTAAATGAGTCGTCATCCGTTAGTTCGTAAATATCCGAGGATTGCTGTAGCTTTGCAACTAAATTATATTATGTGGCCGGGAAGTTATCCCGACTGCAAAGTCCTAAACCTAGATGGTCAGGTTTTTAGTATATCACCAACAACGAGGAGCTGGATAAACCGCTTCCTACAGACATGAGCTCCGAAGGTATCTTAGTAGCCCTGTAAGGCGTTCACTTCTTCCATACTGGTGCTGTTAACGCAACTGTAGATTCCATCTGGGGAATTCCGCAGAATAGCAGTTGCATTCCTCTCCTCAAAGAATTCCGACGTAATGGTCCAACCAATATCAATGATCCATGTAGTTTGCAATTGAGCCCACCTACGGGCGTATTATCATACATCGACATTACACTTTTCCGAAAACTTTTCGGGCCAGCCTCACGCGCACTAAGTATAGTTGAAACCTTATGTTCAGGATAGTTGCAGGATTCTTATGTCAAAATTGATGAGTTCTGTCTTTTTTCATCAACATAAAACAGACTCTTTGCTTATCGTAAGGCTAAGATCCATACAAAATTGCAAACAATAAAAGCAAATAATGTTTTGAGAGTTTCAATCGAATTGTTTAGTCGGAAGTAATTACATCTTTGGAATATGAACAATAATTTCAAGTGTGAATAGCTGTATGGGTTGACAGAAGTTAATAACTTTTTCGGCGGCCTACAAATGACACCTGCTCATTCATAGACCGCTTCTTCGGCGAGTCCGTTTTGTTTGTCCGTTCTAATTTAAAAATTTTAAGTTTTATCATCAAATAACTCTATATTCAATGAATTTTTCAAGTATGCAGGGTAAAAAGTTGCTAAGCAATTACATATTGAAAACCTTAGCTGCAGTCAAAATTACGAGTAACAAGTTTCGTTAACGAATTATTATTGCTTTGAAACAATAAGTTCTTGGAGAATAATAGGAGATTTGACACCGAACTATTACATAAATACAAAATTTACAGTTAGTTTCAAAAACATTTAAATGTCAAACGAAAACGTGTAAATGATCGTGTAAACTGCACGATTGAAAACAAACGAAACACAAATTGACAGGAAATATTTGCCGTTTACAGTTTCGTTAGCTTTTTCGGAAAACTTATCTAAGCTGTTAAAAAATGCAATTTCGAATTCGATTTTATTGAAATTGAGGTGATTTGATATGATTTTGAAATTGAGTCAACTTACGGCACAATATTTAATTTCGTAGATGATTTCGGAAAATATTTCAAATAGTGCATCCCTGTTCAGGTTTTTTTTTGTCATTCTAGCAAAAATATTTTAGCATCAATAATTACACTTCATTTAAATTTTCTATTTTTTCACTCGTCATTAATATAATATTTCGCCTTCAATATCAGGCGATTTATTAACAAACTACTAACGCTAAGATCGAAACTAGTTCTAAAGTAAATACTCAAATCGGTATGAACTTATTTCGTAACACGCAAGTTCTATCTTGTAGTCCGTTCATAACAGCATAGCTTCAAAATCATCTAATACCTGATTGGTGGAAATTGTTCGTAAGGACTCAAATTATTAAGAAGGATATTTTTCACAGTTTGATAATTATGTTAAGTTCATACTAGTAAGCTAGGATCTCGATGACATGAATAGAACTTCTCGCTAGATGCATTCATTTCCAAAAAAGGTTTTAAGCATCTTACATGAATCTCGACCGATTTTTAGCGCTGGCACGAATAATTTTTGGAAATAAAATGCATTTGGATGAGATACTTACACAAAAAATAAAATCCCAAATTGATCCAAGTGCATAAAAAGGTAATGTAAACAGCAATGAAGTGACTGGATAAATAGGCCGCGATTTCTGAATCAGGGTACATTTGTAAAATTGCTTCATTTATGCGAAATTTAATTGAAATGCTGCCTTTGTGAAATTGGTATTATACATAATGTTGCTAGGTTTTTCTAGCTCTGAAGAAATTGTTTGGCGGTACCTGAGGGAGGGTCAAAGGGATCGATCGTCAACGAACTACAACATTTTTAAAAGTTTCGGCTTTTGTAAAAATAATATTTTCGAAACTGTGTGAAGAAGACATGCGCACTCGATAGAACTTAAAGATATATACGATAAATTAACAAAAAGCTCAAGAATAAAAAATGAAAGTAATGGATTAATAATAAAACTTGAGAGTTTTTTTTAATAAAAAGCCAATACTCGAGCGACATAAGCCCTCCAAACCAAAATCATCCATAACTGGTCGTATAATATCAAGGACTTTTACCAATGTTTGTTTGGTCAGACGAAATCATTGGCAGAAATGTTCATCATATTATTTTTTCGAATTGATTCTTTTCGTCATGCTATATGGGCTTCGTTCGGATACAAGCAATTTCTCCATATTTTAATTATCTTAACAGTAACGACATAATAATTATCTTATTGACTTTCAAAGCAATAATCAATATAATGCTCTTAAAATGTGGGTTTTGCAGTTATAACTCAAATTGGTCCATTAGTTAATGAAGGCAACTTCCATTAACTTCCACTTATACATTTATTCAGAATTTTTTATTTTTTAATACCAACTTTAAATTTAAAGAAAAGTGTATAAGCCAGACCATTTTTCGATATTACATGTTTATCGAATTGACTTTTCGAACCCGCTATGTGGCTTGTTGCACCTTCTTGTCGAAAACACATATCATAAATGTCTATTAGCAGCATGCGGTCACTTTCATCAATGACACCACCGCTATGGAAACCACACAATACAGTTATTTTGGTGATAAGTGATGTTGTTTTTATTGAATGTTTCAAATTTACAGTTTGGTCAGTGGCTTAAGGTGCGTTTACAGTGAAAGTCTAAAGTTTTGAAGTCCCAACTGGATAACCATTAACCATAGGTTAAGATTTTAGTCCAAGAGAAAAACCAACCTAAATTTTAGTTATCAAATATTCATGACTACTTAATTAAGAGTGTTCTCTAACTGGGCACTCGAGCAGTTGTCGAAAAATCATATTAAGCGACTAGGCCCATATCTAGAGGGGTTCATCAACAAACAAAAACTGTCAAATTGGGGAGGAACACAATCCCACGATAACCACCAAATTGCAATGCATCCATAGAAAGTCACTGTTTGTTGTGGATTTTAGGCTGGCAGCATCCTCGGACAATACTACTTTGAGAACGTCGTTGCCACCACCACCGTGAACGGTGAGAGCTACATATATGATGTCGACGACAACCAATTTTTTTTACCCGAGTTAAATGATGTAGATGCCAAAGACGTTTGAATTCTTCAGAACAGAAGCGCCTGTGCTTCAATTGGTATTTTGTACGAGCGATTTCCGAACATGGTTGTTTCATGCGGAGGTGATGTGAATTGGCCACCGAGATCATGCAATTTGACCCCGCTGTACTTCTTCTAGTAGGTTTTTTTTTAAGTCTCAGTGGTACGCCAATAAACCACAAGCCAACATACCAACATAGCCAACATGACCAATACAATTCAGCCTGATTTATGCGCCAAATTCAGCCTGATTTATGCGGCATTGTTATGGAAAATTGATATTTTCGGATGAGCACCACCCGCCGAAGTACCGGAGGACATTTGAATGATGGGTCATGGGTCTTCTAAATGAATAATTTCAATGACAAAACAATTTTTTATATTCCAATTTAAAGTTAGGAAACGTTCAATTGTTAGCCCAGTGTACTTACTTAGGTCCTTGAATCTATTACGTCTATGATTTTTCCCTTACGGGACATAGGGCCGCCACTACTCCTACGCGCCATCGTGTGCGATTTCTGGAAATATATTTCAGCTCTCTAAAACTCTTCACCAGTTGTGCTGATTCCTGCTCGACCGTTCTTCGCCAAGTACTTCTTGTGTGAGTGGGTTTCAGTAACTAGCTTGACCCGCCTTTTTGAAGCGTATGGGCAATCCACCGCCATTTTCGTCTTAGTATAATAGAGTCTATGGGTTCCTGAATCCTGACCTGTTCTCGCATGAAGTTCAGCATTGGAGATACGTTTGGACCAGAAAATCCTCAAGATGTTTTGAAGACATCCATTAACGAACGTTTGTAGCTTTCTTGTGACAGTGTCTGTGGCTTTCCAAGTGCTGCAACATTGGAGCGGAACAGTCGTAGCTTGGTCTACCCAATATAACAAAAATCGATCAATTCAATTCCGACTTTTTTTTTTAATTTAAGCGTATGCGCATTCAAAAATACACCTAATTCATTGATTATATAGAATTTTAGCACTACGTATTGAATCCTTTAACATACCGTATTGTTAAAGTATCGTTAATTAAAATGTCTGTGCTTCGACTCTGAGGGAGAAGAAGATTAAAAGTAAATTAATTTTTCCAAACAAAATTCATATAACTCTGAAAAAACATGCTAGAACTATGTATCTTTCCATCAAATACTAAGGATAACATATATGGTAGGTAAGATTTCTAAGAAATTGACAAATCTTGTACTTGGTATCGAATTCGATACGATACAACGATGTTTTTGATCACTTGGAGCTATTAATTCTCACCAGTGTTTGCAGTACGCCAGTGATTAATCAAAACATGCCAAAGCATCAAAAAATAAATAAAAACAAAGTATACCTACCTTCCAATAAGAAAAATCCCAATAAAGCACGCATTACTCATTTACACGCATACACTCCATCTGGGCATCCTCTGGACACATTGATCAGACGAGAGAATTCCCAATAAAACTACATAGTCCAGTCGGGCGATGTCTATAATTAAAGAACTTCACACCTTCGCCAAGGCACTCTATCGCATCGCACCATATGTACTCGTACATAACCTACCCGTATATAGGAGAAAAACAGGCGAACCCGAAAGTGTTTAATTCCTGCCGCAACAGTTCCACTTCTTCGACGAGCAATGTTTCACATCAAATCACATTCTTCAAATAGCAACGTGCCGATGGACATCCTCATGCCAGAAAACAAAACACTTGCCTTGGAGTAAAAAGTCTATATTGGAGTATGCCTGGCATTTGCGAATTTCTCATAGGTCCTGCATGGATGCTTTCAGATCGAAGGAGTTACTGGAGGCTGGTGCAAGTGTAAATTTATAGTCGTGTGATTTTAATCTGCCTCTTCTACACCTTGGTGCAAGAAGTTCACGTTCACTTTATGGTCTGACCAACAACTCTGTAACATATTATTAAAGTACAAAACGACCGGGTGCGCACATCAATGTTTTTTGAATTGGTACATTCGATACGTAGTGAAGGTATAGGTATAGGTATTGCACCATTTGAGTTCTTAGGTTCCAATATGGTTCCGAAGCTGTGACTTACTCGTTTGTATTGATTTGAAGTGTTTTGTGATTTTAAGATTTATCTATTTTATTCATGTCTTTACATTTTTTGTCTTTTAAAAAAAAAAATTAGTCAGTCATAAAATTAATGTTTCAGACACATTAACAAATAAACGAATCATTCAAATTTCATATTTCATCTGCCAATAAGATCAAATGAGTAAATCAAATTTTATAAAGATCTTATGCCAGCTAATATAAACAGCAAGCATTAAAACGAGGAAAGTGTTGACGTATACTCACAGAAAAATAATCGGTTAAAAACAACGTAAAATTATTGTAAAATTAAACAAGTGAGACTACTAATATATTAACAATCTGCAACCTTACCCGGTTAAAAATACACGAGTCAATTCGTTTGATTGTTTTAAGCCAATAATTAGTGAGCAATTTTAACAATCTTCAGTCAGTTAAAATTAGGAGTTGGATTTGTTATTTTGACCATCGCCATTCGTATTAATCAAACGATAAATATTTAATAAATTGTAACCAATTTACTAAAAACCATTTGATGAAACTGTTTAAAGGGAAAGGACAACTCCAATCAGGCGAAGCTCCGGTAGATAAGTCTTCTTCCGAATATCAGTTATTAATAGAACTCTGCCCAAATTGGCGGAGGTCAACAATATAATACCCGGAGACTCAGTTCGGTTTTAAGGCAGGACATGATACAATTCATGCCGAGTCGAAACTAGTCTCTGATATCGAATGGACTAAATCTAAAAAGCAATATACTGGTGCTTGTCTGGTTGATTTGTAGAAGGCTTTCTATACCTTATGGTTAGAGAGTCTCTATCTAAAGATGACCAGGCTCGGCATAAGCATATGCGTTACACTGAAAATAAGTTTCTAGGTAATATTGGTAAAAACATTTTTTGTTGACTTTCAACAAAACAATTTTATCATTTTGATTAATTGCATGATTTTTTGTCAGTTTAAAAAAATATGCACTACAAATAATATTGTCAGTTTAACAAACCAAGTTTTGTTAATAAAACAGAGATTTTAGTCACATCCACAAAATTTTTTGTGATGAAAACAAAATGTTTGTTACAAAAAATGTATTTTGTAAATGTTTGTCATATTACAAAGTTTTTGTTAATTTTTTTTGTCAATTTAACATTTTTGTTAAAATGACAAATATTTTTTTTTTAGTTTGAGTTATTTTGTAATATTGATAAAATAAAATTATGAAATAGATAAAACTATTTTGTAAGAAATTTATTTTTAAACAAAAAATTCTACGAATATTTTTTGATCATGACAAAATTTTGGTTTTATATAATTCACATTTGATTTTTGTCGAAAAATCGATGTATGATGAACTGAATTTAACAAAACTTGCGTATTGCCAATACGCCCTCACAGATGAGTCCGCGTGAGATCGCCGGTACGAAACGCCAATTTTTGAAACAAAAAACATTGGCAAATTAAAAGTAACCAATTTTATTAAGCTGAAAAATAAATTTTGTGGATTCAACAAAATAAATTTGTTGAATTGACAAAATTTTTTGTTGATTTAACAAAAGAATTTTGTTAATCCGATAATAAAAAAAAAAAAAAACAAATTTGTAAAATTCAACAAAAATATTTGTTGATACAACAAAAAAAAATTGTTAATAGGTATGACAAATTAATTTTGTAGATTCTACGAAAAATAGTCATATTAACAAAGTATTTTTGTTATTTCAGCAAGTCAATCTGCCAGCTTGACAAATTCATTTTGTGGATACAACAAAATATTGTTTGTTGCCTCAACAAATTTCTGTCATTTTTATCAATTTGATAAAGCGTTTTGACAGAAGTTTTATCAGCTCAACCTATGTACATTTTTATCATATATACCTAGATTTCATTTTCAGGGTATGACATGCTCAATGGAAGAATGTGTCACCAGGGTAAGGGAGCATTTGCCCTGAAGAAACGGTTGTTTTACAGCAGTCGTCTTTACAGCGGAGTGAATGGAAAAGATTTGGGTATTTGATAGGCAGTGTCTTAGACGTTGCCTTGGATTACACAGAACACCAGAGTAAACATTATTATTCCAACCAGGTTCTATACAACGGAGCCAACATAAACAGAATTGATAATTTTTTGATAAAGCTGATTCGAGGTCACATTGCAAGAGCGATTTCCTCGACCAACAGCCTAATTTTTGGGGCTTATACAAAAAATATATACAAAAAAAAACCTACTGCTGCGGCTGTTCTAGTTTTAAGTAGTTTAAGTTTATTTTAGGTAGCTTTAAATCTAAATTAATTAATTAAAATTGCCTTGGACTGTAATACAGAGGGTCCTGATTCTCAACCGCTGGGTGCAAACAAAAATTGTTCAGGCGTGTACTACATCTTGTGAGGAATTGACAAAACCTCTAAGAGTATCTCTTGTCATTGTCATGAAAAGTGCTTCTTATTAGCAGTTCGGATAGTTAGAAAATTGTGGGTCCCCTCCATTTCTCCAAAAGAAGAATTCATACAAAATTACTATTCAAACTTGTTTTATTTAATTTAAAAACAATAAGTTAAAAAAAACAAATATGACTGTTCCAAGAGTGTTTAGGAGGAAGAGGAGTACTTTTCAGTCTTACATCGAATTAGATCCAAGGAATTACGCTTATAATACCGCATTTAGATATTTATTAAGTATTTTTCTAAAGCTCACAGTCTTGTCAAATCTTACAATATTGTTAGATCTGACAATGAGCTAACAATGGCAGTTGACACGACAGAAAATTTCAATGCCAAATGGCCGTTTGATAACGTAACTATATTGTCAGACTGGGAAGTTCATCAGGGGTAAATTCAAAGATTCTTTTTGCTGGTGGCAAACCAGGTTTTTATGCCAAACTCAGCTCTGTATTTTTATCGTTTTGGCCAGGTTTACTTTGAATATTCTTCTTTATACGCACTAAAATGAATTTATCTGAAGAAGCTTCCATTACATGTAGACATTTTTGACCTTTTCAAAGTTCATCCATCGTTACGTTTTTCCTGAGCTCCAGCATATACTACGTCGTGTGCTCATCAACATCCAAGAACATTTTCGCTTTAATACTTGAAAGTATGCTATTGGAGAGAGATCGGTTTGTTCTCCCGATAATTTTAAAGTACTTCTCGAGAAGTTGTTTCCTCAATAAAAAAAAACATTCTAGCTCCAATGAGATTACAATTCCGTGATAAATGATAAATGATTCCAGTAGATGATTATTCATAATCTAAAATAAGTAAAAGAGAATTAGCATTTTGTTTTCAATTAATGGACTTTTTTTCAAATTACCTGAGTTAATCAACTAATTCAATTCTACCATATCTATTCAAAAAAGCTCCTCCAAATAAAATCATCACGACACGACCCTTTTAATTTCGTATGTAATAGCCATAGAGTATTTTCAAAATCAAAATTCTACCAAATATCTGGAAACAATTTTTAAAAATATTGGATGATATTCCACTATGGTCAAGAGGTTAAGAATTGGATCGATGAAGAATATAGTAATCGTTGCGTAGAAAAAAATGCACCAATGAGGAAGTAGTAAATATTCGAAGTAAAATCCAAAACGGGGATCCAGGATGCATATATGTAAAATCAAGGAGAACACTGTTGTAAATGTTATAATACACACATAAAATTGAAATTATCTAAAACCTCACAAAATAATTTTGTGTTGATAGCTTTTAGAGATTAAAGCAAAAACGAAATAATTTTTTTTTTAAATTTAACCTGCTATAGGTTTTTATAAGTAACATTAAATCTATGGGTTTTCTGCAAACTTGTTATTGATTTTTATTGTTATTATTCTTACGTTCATTTAAAAAAAATAGTTAAACGTTATTTTTATTACCCATTTTCTGGAGAAGTTAACCTCAAAATAAAAAATTAGCGTGACAAATTAACAGGCTTAAAATTTAGTTATCTGAAGACCCCAACAAGATACAACTTTATTTAAGTTATAAAAGCTTGTATAAATAATAATAAAGTCATAAACAAGTATCTACCATTCGTTTTTTTTTTTTTTTTTTTTTTTTTTTTTTTTTAATTCATTTTTATTTTTATCAATCTTAAAACTATCTTAAAGCTAGACAAAATTCATAAAAAAACTAGCCTAATTATCCAATAACTTAAAACAAACTTACTGGCCCTATGCGGGCGCTCTAAGCTAAACTATATCTTAATTCTAATGCCTTTCGGCCTAAAAAACTATTTTTAATTCAAAAACTATACCTATTTTTTTTTTGTTTTCTCGAGAAAATTTAAAAAACTCGGATTCTTTATCTTTTCATATTTTTTATATAAAACTTACAAACTAAAGTAAAACTACCTAAACCAACTTAAACTACTTAAAATAAACTAAAACTAAACTAAAACTACTTAAAAACTAGAACAGCCACAGCAGCAGAGAGTCTTTTTTTTTTTTTATTATTATTATTTTTTTTTTTTTTTTTTTTTGAATATACATTAGAAGAATGTACTCTAATTTTTTTTTTTTTTTTTTTTTTTTTTTTTTTTTTTTTTTTGTTTTTTTTTTTTTTTTGTGTGCCACCCTGACTGTCCCTACCTAAGAATACCCTTAAAACTACGTAAGTCGGCCAAGACAACTTGTCAACTATCGCTATCAACATTAGACAACCACCAAAACTGGTTCTCCTGTCTTACCCTGTCTTTCAGGTCCCGATCGGACACAGTCCTACTGAACCGAAGTCGCTCAGCTCCGTCTTGTGCGAGGACGTCTCGACTATAAAGGAGCCGCCTATCCACAGCCCTACGGCCGACGTGGTAGATTAGCGGAACCGCCTCTCTATCCTGGATCAACCCTATACTATCTAAATAGAGGAATGCATTAGGTGCAATATGGCCACTTAAACGCACACTCTCGAAGTATTCTGTGTTGGGGTAGTAAGCCCCAAAGATTAAGCTATTTGCTGAGGTCATCGCTCTCGCAATGTGACTCCGAATCAGCTTTATCAAAAAATTATCTATTCTGTTAATGTTGGCTCCGTTGTATAGAGTCCCGTTGGAATAGTAATGTTTGTACTCCGATTCTGGTGTTCTGTGTAATCCAAGACAACGTCTAAGACACTGCCTCTCAAACACCCGAATCTTTTCCATTTGAGATGGGGCAAACCATTCGTATTAACAGAGAAATTCTGCTTAACATGGGTCAGGGTAGACCAAAGTAGGCCATTTCTTAAATGCCCGCAAAATTATCACAACACTGAAAATATACCAATATTGTATTACGATTTTGTCCTTAGAATATACCCAACAATATCCTTGACGAATCGAAGGGCACCCCCCATATACAGGGGAAGAGAGTGTAAATGTGTAGATGGTGTAAATTATTACACTATATCTGACTTTGACTGTTTCCTTATTTATTTATTTATTTCGTATTCTTATACACATTAAGATAAAATAATCTTATAAATTAGTGATAAGTTATAATAATTTGTTTTTATTACAATGAAAACAATCTCGTTAACGGTTTTGTTACATAGTTAAAGGCAACATTAAGTTTTCTTTTACAGGAGGTAAACACTTCCACATAAGACTTCGCATCGTTAGGTAAAAATTGGAACAATTAGTGATTTAACGAGAATAATTATTCGAGTTTTTATTGGAGTGTAGTACTGAGATGTCCATGAGCGAAGTACGCCATAAACTTTTAATGCGGCTTAGCTGATATGGTTACTCTAAGTCAACGTATTATTAAAATTCAGTCCAAGACATATTCGATACTAGCATTATAAAGGACAACTGGAGGAAAGTAAGAGGTAAGCACAAGTTTTTTTGTAATAACAATACACTTAGGGCCAATTTATTCACACTCAATTAAAAAAAATATTTTGTCAAGTTATCTAAATAAGCTTTAAGGTATTAGCGCAATTAAGTATTCTCCATTTAAATTTTCTATTTATTCACTCCTCCTTAGTTAAATACTTGTTTTTAATAAGACATTTAAATTTAAATGTTTGTTATAAAAAATCCCAGGGATTTTTACGTTTTTGTAAATAGACAAGCGCCAACAGTTTGAATATTTATAATAATTTCAAATTGATATATTAGCTGTATTTTATTTTCACCCATATCTGATCCGGATTGGATTTTGTTTTCAAAATAATATGTAAAACAACAAAACTGGGCCTTGTGTTGTTTTTGTTATACATGAAATTTTGAATGAAGATCCAATTTGGATCAGATCTGGGGGAAAATAAAACACAGCTATTATTAAAATGTCGCCAAAACCCGAAAGGACTTCAATTTTTACAGAATTGGAAAAAAATATTCTCCTTGAATCCATCTTACGACGGTCTAAAGTAAAATAAAATAAAAAAACCGACGCATGCACCCTGAAAAAAAAGCAGCGCGTTTGGGAGGAAATTGTATTTAGAACTTCTCGCTAGCTTTAGACATTTCCAACATAGTTTCAGGCATCTGAATGAATCTCGATCGATTTTTAGCGATTGTTCTGTTACTTTTGGCAATAAAATGCAAACGGAGATGCTTACACCAGCAAAATTAGCAATAGAGACTTGCATTGATCCAAGTGCAAAAAAACGTAATGTAATAAGCAGTTGAGCGATTGCAGAAGTATACCGTGACAGAAAACAAATTTTACTGAAATGCTTAATTTAACATTTTAAACATTGTCCACCTTTGAAGAGAGTACTCCACGTCCACATATGGTCGAAAAATTTCAAGGACCTAAACCACTGTTTGATTAGTAAGAAAAAACCTTTGGAAGAAATCTTCATCATCCCATTTTCCCATGTTAATTCTATCGGTTATTCTATACTGCCATCGTTCGGGTGCAAGCAAATTTTCGTCGTTCTCATCACTTATATCCAACAAATATTCTAGATTATTATCCATTTTGCAATTGTTTCAATTAAACACCGATGACAATTTATTTTTGCACAAAATAAACAAAACTTGATTGTCAGAGCTAATTGAGAATGAATAAATAGAAACACTTCAGTTAAATCCTATTAGCACTCAAAATCGCTCTTAAAAGGTGTATTTTGTCGATTTAGTAAAACACGTATTTAGATTAAATGTATAATTAGTTAATGAAGGAAACGTCAATTTAAATCGTTAAATGTGGGTGAATAAATTATATTTTTTTAAATCGATAAATTTCCCATTCTTAATGATAGAATTAAATTTAATTGAGGTTCAATAAATTGGCCCTTAGACTTTTTCAAGTTAAGTAAAAGAAAAATTTTCTTGGACCAGTTAGCGATTTTCTCAAGATCAGAATGCACAACATTATTTATGAAAACAGCTTGTTCTTGACCGGTAAGATAAGAAAATAGAAGTATGGTAGCAGTAAGTGAAAAATTAAATTTATTCAAGAGCTTGCAGCAGAGAACAGAACGATCGACGGTATCAAACGCTCGTGAAAAATCAAGCAGTAGGAGCAGTAAAGGTTATTTGGTCTTTATCAATATTTTGTCTGATTTCATCAACAACCGTCAGAAGAGCGGTAGTGCAGCTATGTTTTTCTCGAAGCCGAGATTGCTCAGGGGTAAACATGTTGGAAGTATTCAAAAAAGAGTTATTTTGTACCTGCACAGTTTTTTCAAAAGCCTTCGACAAAAATGGGAGTACGGAAATAGGCCGAAAAACTTTACCACTTGAGTTCTTAGGAACGGGTATGATTTTGTCGTCCTTCCATACTTTGGGAAACCTACTTGTTGTTAATATTGTGTTGAAGGCAAATATTATATGAGACAGATTTAACAGAGAGTATGCTTTCTACTACGTTAGCTTGTCAAATTCCTGAAAATTTAAACTTCTTGCTAGATTCTGAGGTATCAGTTAGATAAATGTTTTGTTTAAGGGTAGTTCGCGCTTCGTTCGAGAAAGATGGAAGAGCTACAAATTTTTCGTTGAGAGCATTTCCGTCAATATTGTTGAACATTTCAGTTTAAGCAGACCTATAGTGCTAAGTTGTTCCAAAGCTTTTTTCCACTCAAAGATGGGTCTAGCCGTTTGGCGAAAATTAGACTTTTAGTGGAACGGATTAGAGCAACAGTTTTGTTTGGAAAATAACAGTATTATCTACGGAATTCAGTTAGCTTGTATTTTTTCCGGCGTTCGTAAGCCAGGTCACGCTTTTTCATATTCAACCAGGAGCGATGTCCAGGTTTAACAGTTTTGTACCTCAGAGAAATATGCTCATGAAAAGGCAAATTAATATTAGTTTCCTCAAAATCAATTTGTTCATCTAATGAAGTCATGAAATATAACTGATCCCACTCTATGCCCTGAACATCGCTCTCTAAAGCATCATGATTGATAAGTTTAAAGTCCATGTATGTAGAGGTGGAAGGTGAACTAGTAATCTTAAAATCAAAAGTAAGATAGATGAGGTCATGTTTGGAAAAGGCAGGAGCAGACAACTGATCATACAGAATAACATTACTAAGTTCACTGACGAAAAAAATATCAAGGAGTGTAGCTGTGTGAGTGCTGAAGTATGTAGAATATGAAACATTGATCGGGGATAGATTTAAGGTCAGCATGCTTTCCAATAAATGCCCTTTTAAAAGTTAATCACTGTTCATATCACTACACTACAATTAATGACGAAGAGACAGTGATTTCTTCTTGTGAAGAAATAAGAGGACCCGTATTTACTTATTGGCAATCAAACAACGTTGCTATATGTTCGATGTATTGACATGAATCGGTTATTTTATGTAAAGTGTCTATGTTGTCAACAATTTTAGCTTCTTTAAAGTAATTTTTTTAAGCATTTTAATTGTATGCGTATTGACAGTTAATTGTAGCTTTTTTTGCCTTTTCCATTGACTTAGTGTAAATTAGTTTTTCATTGAAACCTGAAAGTGTTTGTTCTATGTGTTGTGTTATTAGTTTTTTTTTTTAAACACAACTTGTTAGATTGAAATCTTTACACCGAGCAGTTTCTATTTATAGTTTTTGACAGTTCACTAGGTTAACTTAAAGGTTATAAAACTATATAAGAAGTAAAATTACTTGTAGATTACGTGCAGATTTCTGCACCAAAAAATACGGGACAGTGCATCTTTGAGTTGCACGAATCAGGTTGCTGGTTACAAGTGATCGAAAGTGATGGGAAGTCGAGTAGGTATACTTTTTCTTAAATAAAGTTGGTCTTATTTCCTATCAAACATAGTAGATACTTTAAGATTATGCTAATAAGGTTATAGCTCTTGTTGACCTTTTGTCATTAAAACCATAATAAAATACTCTTAAAAATGTAGTTTGTGGTTGAGGTTTTATATTGCTTATACGCCTATAAAAGAGTGGGTTAAGAAAACAACAAGATCCTTAAGAAAAAAAGCTGGCTACAACCACAATATATTATACCCTTTAACATGAATGGATCAAAAATATTATTTAGCCTGTTTAAGAGGCGTCACAAGAATCAGGCGCTTCAAGAATTAAAACTGTCCAAAAAAAAACATGCATTATTGGTCGATCGCAAGGATTCGCTCGCTATTGTTGTTGCAATAAAGTCTCTCAAGCTCGTTGATCACGGATTAATAATTCCTATGTTAACGATTTGCCTTCGGTGCTGGGCGGTTATCGATATAATATTCCCTGACTGATTCACAAGATGTATATTCTGTTTTTTTTTATTGGGTTTTCCTTATGCTTATGGTTGTACTGGAAACAGGTGAGCATCAGCCTCCTTGTTCTTTTTCTGTGAAGCATAAGCTCAACGCACTCAACGTTGATAATATGAATCCTTTTTTTACAAATAAAAATACAACAACAAAAAAGTCTTCCCAATCTCTGGCCCAAAACGTAAGCAAAGTCGTTGTCCTGAAGAATCGCGCTCTAGATTTATCTGGCAGGGAAACATCTTTTAATTAAAATTCAATACGACGCCAATCGAGCGACGTGAATTTTTGTTTGCTGCAGGTGGATAATACAAACGTGCACTCTAAGCTTATTTAGCGCGACGAAGAGCCAAAAATACTACAACCCACAGTGGGGCAAATTCCTTCCGAAAATGGAATTAAGTCAATGAATAAAGCAAAGAGTGTTGAACTTATAAACTATATTGTTGTTAAATTAAATTTTAATATGCCAAATCTAAAAACAACTCAATGGTTTTAATTTGAAACAGAAAAAATATTTTTTTTTATTTTTATTTGATTTGAATTCAACTTAATCTTTGAAAAAAAAAATATTCCGACTTTGGCATTTATGTTGCCCCACTCGTAATAATGAAACAACTGAAACTAAGCCCTCACTATATGAGCCACATTGCACAAAATACACCTATCAGGGTCTCATATCTTATGCACCACCTCCTTCTGGTTCAATGGGAATTAAAGGATATCCTTTCGGTTCAACGGTTTGGCTAATCGATTATTTTCGGGGCTCATTAAATTTGGCAAGTGGTTTCATATGCTTAGCGTAAAGAGGGCGCGAATAATTTCTTTGTTTTACACCTTATACTGCGGTGTTTATGGAGTACGGTGTACCTACTGCACTCACCATATCTCGGGATTTACTATTTCTGTATACTTTCTTGGCATAGGATACGTCATTAAGGCAATTTAACGTACACATCGTTGTTCGTGTCCCTGGTGTGGGAGAATCGCTACAGTGCAGTTTACCTATCTATACTTTGCTACTCCAGCGAAATAATTATAAAATTTCACAGTGACATTGGGGATGGAAGACCCCAATTCGCGGTGTAGACTGTTGACAGTATTTTGCTAATTAGTTATAGGCAGTTGGGAATTCTACAGAATTTCCGTGTGCGGTCCAATTATAGCGGTGGAAACGTTCTTGCATTTAATTGTGCATGGCACATGCTGGTGATGCATTTCAAAGCTGTTACTCCTATAATAGGTTTTAGGGTGTCTCGACTGAATTCATGCAGTTTATTATCATCAACCTCCTCATTTCTAGTGAAATATATATTTGCGGTTTAAAGCCGCAAGTCAAGAAGATTTGGATAATTGCAAAACCTAATCAGAAATTGAAATCAAGAAAATTAATCAATAGCTTCAAATAATTGAAAACTATAAGCTCGATTGAAATGAATAAGGTGTTTGGTTTGACATATTCAATCGATAATTAATTAGTTTTATGTTTCCTAGGTTTATAAGGTGATGGTTCAATGTTCAATGTTGAAGGAACGAAGTAAATACTAATTGGAGTCAACATGGCGATGTCAAGTAACGCAGAAGTAAGTAAATGTACGAATTGTGCTTATTTTACACACTAGGCTAGTCATAACCACTGGGTTCTGGTCCCGTCCATATATGGCCTTGACTTCCTAAAGTTATAACCACACGTGTTGAATTATAGAAAAAAATTGCAACACTACTCGTATAATACTCGGACTTAAATAGCTAGCAAAATTCGTCAGAAATTTTTGGCGAAGGAAGCTTACATTGATCAAAGGCAACTCTCATATTCCCGCCTAGTATAGGCTACTTTTTATAGACTTTAAGGCCGCCTATGATAGCATAGCCAGGGTAGAACTTTACAAAGCCATGAGAGAATTCGGCATCCCAAATAAATTGACACGACTATGTAGGTTGACCATGACCAACGTAACAAGCCAAGTAAAAATAGCCGGATTGCTATCCAGACCAATCAACATCTTTAATGGACTCCGACAAGGGGACGGTTTGGCCTGCCTCCTCTTCAACCTGGCGTTGGAGAAAGCAATCCGTGACTCTGGCACGGCAACAAGAGGGACCATCGTCAACAGGTCCAGCCAGTTACTGGCTTACGCAGACGACATCGACATCATCGGAAGAACCGAACAAGCTGTACACGATTCCTTCATCCAGATCGAGCAGGCGGCACAAAATCTGGGGCTGCACATTAGTGAAGGTAAAACAAAGTACATGGTGGCGTCGAATGCGAGAGGAACAGTTGGTCAAACAATCAAGGTAGCGGAGCACGAATTTGAAGTGGTGCAATCCTTTAAATACCTTGGGTCAATAGTAGCAGCCGATAACAATATAGAAGAAGAAATACGCGGGCGGCTTCTCAAATCCAACAGAGCCTACTATAGTCTGTCAAAGCTCTTCAAATCCAGAAATCTCACCATAACTTCAAAACTGCTGCTGTACAGGACCATGGTCCTGCCAGTACTCACATATGGATCCGAGACTTGGGTGCTTAGCAAAAGGCACTCCGACCTCTTAGCTGCGTTCGAGAGAAAAGTCTTAAGGAGAATTGTTGGCCCCGTATGTGAGGAAGGACGATTCCGGAGACGGTACAATCATGAACTGTACGCAATCTACCTTGAAGCAGATATCGTGGCAAAATTTAAGCTCGGTAGACTCCGGTGGGCAGGGCACCTAGCTCGCATGAGCGAAGAGGAACCTGCTCAGAAAGTTCTTTGTGGTACATTCTATGGTAGACGACAGCGTGGTAGACCATGCTTGCGCTGGAGAGATGGCGTAGACCAGGACGCCCGAAGCCTTGGGGTGCGCAACTGGATGGCGTCGGCTAGAGACCGGGATAGGTGGAGAGACTTGTTGAAAGAGGCCAGGACCGGAACCCGGTTGTCGAGCCGATGATGATGATGATGATAGGCTACTTTTATCTCATTATCAAGACTCTTTCATAGGTTTTTCAGGGGTGTATGCCTTCGTGTTACTCCCCTAGCAATTTAATACTAGGGACCAACTTACTCAACAGCTTCAAACCATACAGATCTACATGGTCTGGATGGTATTATTTCAGCTGAACTGCAAACTCTTATATATTTCTGCCGATTTTCTTAATGGTTGCTTGAATCTGGTCGACGTTCCACGACGAGAAGTCAAAGATGTGTTACCACCCCAAGATGGTAAATGTTCGCATGTAAGTCCTAAAGATTCTAGACTTATTAGCGTATCAACATTCTTTTTTGGACGAGTGAACGTTGAAACGAGACTCCTGTCAAGAACTCAACATGCTTATTGTAAAAGGTAGTCAGTATTACTCCACAAGGAAGACTTCCCTAGATATAGAAGGCCCTTTCGATAACGTTGACACTTCTGCAATAGCATTTGCACTGATACCTCTGAACTTAGTGAATTGATTAATCAAATGCTAACAAGCAGTCCCATCAATTCAAAATTGGGTGGCCTTTCTGCGAGAAGATCTGTCAGTATAGGTACATCGCAAGGAAACCTGCATATAGGCGATGACATGACGCGACGCAGAAGTATCAGAGGAAAGCATTTTAACACTTTAAGAGATCTCTTACAAGATTTTCTAAGCAAACTAATACGATTTTTTCCGCTTCTTGAGGAAATACAAAAATTCCACAAAAAGACCCCGTTCTATCAAAGGTGTTCTATTAACATTTTCAAACGATGCTAAATACTTATCTTCGATAAGAAGTTAAGCTGGAAACCTAACATACAAGAAATAGTCAAAAACGTCACAGAAGCACTTTTCTCTTGTAAAAAAAGCCAACCATGCATTGCCCTTTGGCTATACATTTCGGTATGTACCCTTGCATAAAGCGACACATCGTAATAAACTAAGCAAGGTCAAAAGAAATGCATGCATACTATTTTCCACTTCCTTCCTATTCTACTGCATTTCTTACACTTCTCGATATTTTCAGGAGACAAATATCCACGAGCATGGCCTTTCGCCTCAATGCCTCCTCACAGTGCATCAATAATGTGATTGGCCACTCTGCTATTCTGAATTTATTCGAATCACTTGCAAGTAACACTGACGATACCGTCCCGGCATTATTACCATTCAATAAAAACTTTTACCATACCTCCCAGATCCACCTTGGAGGGTGTCGAATTTCTAGAAGCCCTTTGAATTCATTTTTACACCGATGGATCATAGAGTTGGAAGGAATGTACTTTGATAGACTGAATTGAAGTTTCTCCTTCCGTATTCCAGGCGGAACTTCTAACGATAAAATAAGTCCTATTTTTGCTCAAAGAAAACGTGATATAAACTTTGAATATCCGCTTTTCTCTGATAGTCAAGCAGCTATTAAGTTTGTGTACTCTCTCTAATATCTTATAAACTTTAGAACAGTCATTAACTATTATTTTTATTGGAGGTGGCACCAGGCCATGGGTACATTCCAGGAAATTTTCAAGCTGATTAATTCACTAGAAGTGGAACAATACTACACCCTTTACCTGAAAAGCTAAATATTGGTATACCCCTTGTTAAGTGTAAGCTTTTGCTGAAGCAACATATTTTAAAGGGAACAAACCTTATGTAAAACAACATCAACACTTGTTTGGGAAAAAAACAAGCCTGAACTTAAAGCGCTCTAAGTGTTTGGTTTCTTTAAGAAAATTACACATCAGCTCCATTGTAGGTGTCATATCTGGCAAGCTGCAAAGTATTGGCGTATTTTCAAACGATTTATCACCTTCTCTTAACATGTCCTGCTCTTGCCCACACTAACCTATTGTTAGATTTTTACTAGGTTCGTTAAACAAAACTTATTACTCTTTTTAGTATTTCTTCTTTATTTAAACTTTCCAAATCAAAACAATAAACCTCAATTTATAATCAACTCAAATACTTTTCTTCAAATTTAAATCACTTTGTTTAATAACACTTTTCATAATCCAATAAGCAAAGCTTTTGCACACTTTCATAATCAAAAACCAACTGTCCAGTGTCCACCTCTCACCGTGAACATTTCCTAATATACTCAAATTGATTGTACTCGAAGCTAAATCGAGAAGGTTCTCGTCTTAGAATGTTCTAGTTGTTTGGAATAAGGGGAAACACATATGACATTGGAAAAGAGCTTTTTGTTCCTTCCATAAAGTGGATTTGCCATTTTCCAAGAGATGGCGCTATAGGAGTATAAAGCTCTGTGTCAGTGTTGTGTGGTGTGCATAACAGTATCTTAGGATCCACTTAGAAAACTACTTCTACAACGTAGTTATGTGGCGAACAGAGACTTTCATAGTCTCGAACACTTTATCAAGAATTTTAAGCTGTTTGACGAATAAGGAGGAAGTTTCCTAGATTCATGTGATATCACAACACAACACATCTACTGTGATCTTAGTGAGTCAGTCTTACGAGTAATCACTGTTCATTTTTTTTCAAAATACTTTAAGTACCTACACAGTTTAGTATTGCTACGATTGTATTTTTCTTAATTTATTAAAATAAAAATTAAAAATATCCTATGAACTTATCTGCAGTGAAGTATTTAATTATAAATTAAAAATCAGGGAGATTATTTTAAAAGCAAATGCCACACACTTTAACGCTTAGTTTGTTATCTGGAAGATTTACCTTTATATCGCCTCGTCATTAAATTAACAATGATCACGCTTCATCTCATCGCACAATAATGTTTAGTAGGTACATTTAATTGGTAACGACTTGAACTTAACCTTAACTTATTCTCCCACAGGTATTTTTCTTAAATAAGTATATGTATGTAGGTATGTTCGTAAGCAAAACTAAGGTTGTAAAAAGGAAAAAAAAAAAACAATACGTAGTATAACACCTTAAGAATCATCTTTTACTGATATCTACAAACCTCCCTCTTACTGCTTTTAGGCTGCACTCAACTATCTGCGAAGGCAAATAATAAAGATCGAAAATAACTTAAATGGTTTGCACCTCCATTTATCTGGTAAAATTATTAGGACCGCCCCAATCAAAAAAGTGCACAGGTTTTCATATTAAATTAATGCGATCGTGCAAATTGCCGACTCGCGGGAGAGTCCTTTTTCGCACTATGGATTGCATCCGGAGCCAAACCGCACCGTGATACTCGCTTGTGGGAGTGCACGCGAAAACTTTAACAAGAAAATCGAAAAGAAAGAAAATCTATAGTCCGACAACGATTAGTAAACAGCACCAACTCCAATCCAAATCGGATTCTGGACGAATGTGATCGTTGTTGGCCCTGGCAGTGATCTAAATCGGATCCGCACTAGTGAATGACGACGACCGACGATTGCAACACCAGCTACGACGGCGGCGGCGGGCGCGGCCGACGCGACGTCGACGTGTATAGTTTCACCCTCGGCTGTACAGCAGATGCAGGAAAAATGTACACACCTTTTTCTGTCTGGCCACCGCCGATGGCAGGATGAACAGGATGACCAAAGTGGGTGTTACCAATTGCAATTCCTCAAACATTCTGACATGATCAAAACTGGGTATGGGTATTATGAGAATCATGTGTTTAATGTATGCACGTTTTTCGCATATAAATAAAATTGCGCAGTCTATAAAATAGATATCATTTCCAATGTTATAACATTTTCTTCTACGAACATTTAGCTATGGCGCAAAATTTCAAACGGCCCAGAATTAAGGTATTAGTTTAATACTACCTTTGTATATAAAATTAATAGTACTTACTACTCTTGTTTTGTATGTTATCCTACTCTCCACTGTAAAAGCGTGAGCTAATTTCTGTGCCACCACCAGGCTAGAGTTCGCAATACAAAATCACGCTCCATGATAATACTATAGATTAGGTACATAACAAAGATACTACTAAACAATTTTTCAAAATTTAAAGTAATTTACTAATTATTTCTTAATTTTAAACATTTTCTAAATAGTGCCGTGATAAAACTAGTTTTTGTTTTTATAAATGATTTCTGAACACACCTAAAACAATGACAGTTCGTGCAAAAAACTTATGTCGTTTTTATTTGGCAATCCGGAAGCCTTCCGGACTCTTCTGAAAGTGTTCAATTGGGAAAAAATGACAGTTCTGATTCTGAAAAGAAGAGAAATTTGCTTCTGGATTTGAAATCAGAAGCAAAACCAGAAGCACTCACACATTCATGTACTTAAACGTCAACCTCAACAGCTGTGATTTTTGGTATCCAAATTGTGCGAACCAGGGTTGGCCGAATTAACTACACTACATTTTCTACATAATTTACTACGTTTATATGAGGTGTTAAAGCGAGCTTGAAGCTCGCTTCGAACCTTTATATACCTGTATTGAGTTGAAATGAGCTTTGTTCGACTCGATCCCAATCGCTCAGCGGTGTCGAGTAGAAATGTGGGTCGAAAATCCGACCCTAATCCAACTCGATCTTTCAAAACTGCATGTAAACGTAGTATTTAACTACGCGTAGTTTATTGAAGAAACTACATGCCTAATTTATTACAATTTGTTACGTCTGCTACATATGTATGTATGTAGTTAATTCATAAAAAATCAATATAATAAAGGAAAAACAACAATTTTGCACTTTTATGATCTAATGAAGGTTTGTAAAAAAAAAGTTTCATTTACCATAAGGATGAAGAATTGTAGGAATAACTGAACGTTTAATTTAAAAATTCAAATTTCAAATGCACAACTGACAGTTAATTGACAGCAATGCTACAATTTGTTACAATAACTACAATTAACTACCGCTCTGTACGAACTAACTAATACAGTACAGAGAGCTTTATATTCTAAAGAAACGGCATTATGCATTATGATATTGAGGGGGCCTTCGACAACACCTCTCACGAAGCAGTACAATCGGCTCTAGAAAGGAAGGGTGTTCCTATCACTATAGTCAGATGGATAAGTAAAATACTTAGTACAAGAACGGCGGAAGTATACGCAGGACTAAACGTCCAGAAAGTCATCACAACAAGAGGCTGTCCGCAGTGAGGGGTATTATCACCCTTGCTGTGGAGTCTTGTCTAATCTCCTAAGGGATTCGATGTATTGGCTTTGCTGATGACATCGTTATAACGGCACTGGGGAAGTACGAAGAAACTCTTTGTGATATAGTCCAGAGAGGGCTGTCTATAACTAGAAAATGGTGTATATCTGTGGGACTTAACATCAACCCTACCAAAACAACGATAGTACCATTTACTAGTAAAAGACTTCTACCTCGCATGAAACCCATTCGGTTGGCGGGAGAAGAAATCGACACCCAGAGGGCGGTCAAATATTTAGGAGTTACACTAGATAGCAAACTCCTTTGGAACAACCATGTCGAAATAACTGTCGGGAAAGCCACAAAGGCCCTTATGCAAGAGACTTGCAGGTAAATCATGGGGCTGCAAACCAAACATCATAAGATGGATGTACACCATGATAGTAAGACCCATCATTACCTATGGGGCGATTGCATGGCATAAAAGAACCGAACCAAACACAACTAGGAAATCACTAGACAAATTGCAAGGGCTTGCATGTATATGCATAACAGGAGCAATGAGAACTTGCCCTACAGCAGCGATGGAAACCATTTTTCATTTAACGCCACTACACGTGGCCATTGAAAACGATGCTAAGGGAGCCATAATGAGGTTTGCCAAGGAGGGTACTGGGACGGGTAAAATTATTGGAAACAGGGAAAAAGATTCGATAATCCGGTCCTCAGTAACAAACCTTCTTGACATCCCAAGAGATGGTATGATCGAAAGATATAACTTCGAAAAACATTTCAAAACGGAGTTAAGTTGCAAAAAAGACTGGCTAGGCGAAACAATAAACTACAGTCTTAAAGAAAATACCAGCAAATGGTACACTGATGGATCGAGAACAGCTGAAGGGACTGGTGCTGGAGTTTTTGGACCTAGAACTAAACTCTCCTTACCGATGGGACAGTCCACTAGCATATTCCAGGCAGAAGTAAATGCCATAGGCATATATGCTGGAAGAAACCTCGATAGGAAATGTAAAAACCAACACATTGCTATCATGTCAGACAGTCAGGCTGCAATAAAAGCACTAAGCTCCTACGCCATTTGTTCTAAACTTGTTTGGGAGTGCGTGACAATGAGCTTAATGAACTGGGCAAGAATAACACTGTCACACTTCATTGGGTACCAGGCCAGGTTGGTGTCCAGGGCAACGAAGAGGCAGACTTCTTAGCAAAAATATGTCCATCGACACAGGGCTAGAGCCATACTGCGGAATAGGAGAAAACGTGATTAAAAATAAAATCAAAACAGAAGCGGAGGCAAGAAGATCAAAAATATGGAAAGAACTCCCTAAGCTGAGACAGGCAAAACTTCTACTCGGGGACTACAACCGAGAGCGTTATTTAACGTGCATTAGATTAAGCAGGAACAACCTCAGGAAAATCACAGGGCTTCTCACAGGCCACTGTAAGTTGAGAAGACACCTCAAAATCCTTGGCCTAGTGAACAACGCGTCTTGCAGATTCTGCAACATTCACGAAGAGACACCTGACCACATACTGGGAAAATCTTTTCCCGTTTTGTAAGAATTTCAATTTAAAAATTATTAAGTAACGCTGATATTTTGAAGTGATTGGAAACTCGCTAGACTTATTTCTGAATAAGTGTGTACGATATAGAAAATGGGCAATCAATTAATAAATCTATGAGCCAAGCCCCTTGGAATAATGGTAAGTGCCTTGGACTGTCATGCAGAAGGTATTGGATTCGATTCTTAGCCTCTGCAAAAAAAGTTTTTTAGGGGTGTATTGCCTCTAGCGAGGAATTGACAAATCCTCTTAGTGTGGTCATGAAATGTATAGGTCTCCTTCATTCCTGGTATCGTGTACATAGAAAGCGTTAAGAGTTGTAAGTCACAAAGGGCCTTACCAACAATCAAATTAAGAGACGACTTTAATATTTGAGTGAAATGGACCATTATGTATAAAGTTAGCCATACGTGTTATGAACTTAATATTTATGTGAATTTTAAATTATGAACCATTTATTGTACGGAACCTAAAAAATAAAATGTAGCATATATGGTTAGTCACATAGAGTCCATTAAATAATGCTTCATTTCTCTCAAATATTAAAGACTTAAATCTTAAGATTGTTTTTTTTTTTTTTTTTGACAAATATATTGAGTTTTTACATTGAGTCTATCGAGCCAATGTTCTTCTCCGAATTTTCAGTTGTTTTTTTTTAAATATGTACTACAATTCTATTTACCAAAATCTCCAACAATAGTTATCTGGTGCTCTGCTCCATTGGAACAAAATTCTTAATTTCATTTACAAGTATAGGTATTCAAAAAACATCCAAAAAGCTTGAAAATATTTTTTGATAAGTTACCTGAAGAACTAAAAACTTAAATTCTTATTCAAAAGAGAAATGTTGTTTTAGTAATAGGTTGGTTTAGAAAAGGGCAATTCAAATAATATGCAAGACTGGATCGCACGTAAGTACTTGCTCTTATGTCAGAGTACTTTGGAATTTTCTTTAAAATGTTTTAAGAAAAAAATTTGGGATGCCAATTTTAAGTATTAAAGTAAGTAGTATAGATTTTAGGAAACAATTTCAAAAAAATAATCGTTCACACGTTTTGAAGAAATTGATTTTTCAAAACAAACATTTTTCGAATTTTTTCATATACCTATACAATATTATTTAAATCTTAAGGGGCCTTCTGTTAAAAAATGTTGGTTAAAATCGTTAGAGCCGTTAATGAGATAGCCGAAAATAAAAAAAAATCGTTCTATGTCAGGTACTGTTAATAACATTTTTTCCAAATTTCTTTGGACCATAATAGCATACAAATTTTTTTTAATCAAAATTGTTAGAGCCGTTTTCGAGGTAAATAATACCATTAGTTTTGGAGCTAAAAAAATAAATTTCTCCTCTAGGAAATCACGGAAGACCCTTATGTATCAAATTTGAAGAAAATAGCTCCAATAGCTTATAGGCTGTAGATCGAGGTACAGACATAGCGACATACAGAGAGACAGACGGAATAGCCGGACCCACTTTTTTCGTCTTCGCTATAATCGTTATGTCAACTTTGGTTAAAATCTCGAGTTCGATTTTTTTTCCAAATGCAGAAAAAGTAAAAATGGAAGCTCAACAGGGAAATTTGCAGAAATACAAGCCTCTACGTGTACGGTAAACTTCCGGATAAGCTTGATGGAGCACTTCAAGGAAGACCGAACCAAGCCAGTCAGAACTTACATTTTATTTGGAACAAGTTCATTAATAATATTTAAGTTGTCAAACTTAGAGGTGGACAAATTGCAGAGGTATATTAACAACAAAATATATACATAATGTAGGAAGAGTTCTCAATGCGTATATGGAAATAACAGACTGCCAAGTTTATTGTTGAAAAGACGAAATTTTGGTTAAGGAGATGAGAAAAGCAGTCGTCTTTCAGCAGATAAATGGAATAATCCAATATGAAAACGAAAAGCACAACCAACGACTACAACCTGTTAAAATTTCCTTTGAGAGGACTGAAATATCTCAAAACCCTACTACTTTTAAACACAAATTTCTTTTTAGAAATGCAATACAATGGCGAAATTAAATTTTGTCCATGTAGGTATTATGGCTTTATTAGTAAGAGCAAACATTTCAATTGATTGTGGAACACAGCGTCGTTTAAGCGGATAGTCGTGGCCTTCAATTGCTCACACAATTGAACCTTGTAAGCGAATAATCCGAGCACTCACTTTCGAAATAAGTTTTCAATAGTTCCCAACGTTGTTGATACTGACTTTTTGTCAAGATTTCGATCGGAAAACAGCTGTCAGTTTCAAAATAACCTATGATTTAAAAAGAAACCACTAGATGGCCCACCCTGTATAAACGATTTCAGTAATATTTCAATAATGAATGAAAACATTAACTAGATAATTAATACTCGTACGAAAAGGATATTTGAACTACTTAAACATAAATTACCTAGCTACTTACATTGTTTAAAAATAGTCACAAAATTCCCCAACCTCCATATCTGAAAAATCAAAGCAAGAAAATTTGAATACACGAACACGACACACATATTATACTTGCCAGCAAAAATGCGTTTTATTTAAAAAATATAAAAAATCTTAACCAGTGTTAAAATTCCCGACATACGTATTCAGTTCAGTTGAGTTAAGCGAAGAAAATTATTACCAAACCTCTGTTAACTCGATTAAATAAAACCTCAACTCCTCCCCTAATCCAGCCCACAGAGTATTTTGATCGAAATCAGTTCACCTGAAAGCAAATCCTTATTACATTCGAACACAAATTTCGCGTATCCAATATGGCACGGCATGGCATCATCGCATCGGACCACAACCGCATCGACAAGCGATATTTGACTCCAACAAAACAAAAGCTCAAAAAGAAAGTGTGGTTGACTTACCCATCACAATGAGAATCTCATGAATCTCATTAAGGGCAGCCATAAAATTCTTGTAATAACAGCAAATTGGGTTCCATCCCATTTTCCAATATGCCTCTCTTTAGGATAAAACAAAAGTCGACCCAAGTTGGTTTATAATGCGAAAACCCCGACCAAGATAACAAGCTTCGATGGTCTTTGCCCAAGGAGTTTTCAGGTTCCACCAGCACCACACAACACCATCAGCAACATCAGCAGCAGGTTCCTCCATTATTTTGCTGGACGTTCTTCGCTGGGATTTAATGTGTTCTGGACATTGGAGAATGGTGTACACGTTTACGGCGAATCAAGTCAAGCATCATGTATTTTATTTTCCTTAGCTGGCAACTTGTTATGGAATGATTACACTTATAGCTCCTAATGAAATCCCAGTTATAGTGTGTACGCCTCCTATTTTAATTTAAGCCAAAACCATACAGCCATTGCAAACAAGATGGACAGGACCGCATTGTTGATTGATTTATTCTTCAGGGCCCGTTAATAAATTGCGTCACCCTGAATTGCCAGATTTCAAGACACGAAAGAAAAGTATGGCATCTGAAAGGTTACTAATTGGACCTAAAATATCAATACATTTAAGTAATTGGTTAGCGTTTTCTTGCATTATCATGATATGTTTCTCGGATGATATTTATAGCGCATAATAGTTTTCCGTGTGATATTTTAGTTGGTAGTTTTTCGGCTTTAAAGTGTTTTGTGTGATAGTTTTCACGTATGATAGTTTTCTTGTATGAAATTTTGTTCACATGATAGTTTTTCATGAATGAAAGTTTTTCGGTATAGTAGTTTTCTTGTATGATAGATATTTCACATGAAAGTTTTCCCATATAATGAATTTATCGCCTAGTTTTTTGTATGAAAACACATATGATATATTTCTTGCATTATAGTTTTTCCCATAGTTCTCTTTCTTGCATGATAGATTTTTCACATGGCTATTTTCTTATATGATACTTTTCCCGGGTGATACACTTCTAGCACTATAGTTTTTATAGTTTTTTTTGCATGATAGTTTTCTACACCCTAATAATGGAGGTGTTATGAACAATGGTCTCGCATGATATTTTTTTTATAACTCACAGGCGCTAAGGAGTTTATTGAGACCCTTACAATGTTCAACATAAACATAGTAGGAGCGTCGGGAAAGTAAAGGGGAAGGAGTTGCCAATGAACTATAGTATTGAATTTTTACAAATTGAAATGGGTTTATTCCAAAAATGTTTTGCAAGAGCATTGTTTTTGAAAGAAGCGATAACACAAGGAAAGACATGAAACAATCCAACGGTCTCGCTCTGTTCTGGATTCTATCCAAGAAATGAAGAGAAGTTTGAGCTGCAACTGTCCAAAGATATGAGTTCTTTATTTTTTATTTTATTAGTTACATCATCAATCAGAGATTACAATAATCATCTTGCAGACTACCTACAAATAAAGATATAAGTAAAAATTAAGTACAAATATTTGTTCTTCTCGTGTATATATAATTATAGCCCGATCAAAGGGGGTATAGAAATTGTAAGGAATTAGCAGCGTTTTTGGTGGCATCGTGAATATGGCCATTCCAATGAATATCGATTTTGACACACATACCGAAAACTAAGAGTTTTTCGGCTTCTTCTATGCAAGTCCTATTCAAGGAAAACTGCATAAGAGGTACATTTTACTTCAACGACAATAGCCAGCATTGAGTTTGCGAAGCACTTAGCTCGACACGATTAGTTATACAGGTCTAAAAACCTAGCGGTGGAAAATCAGCGAAAATGAAAAAAAAAAACACCAAAATTTGTGGCTTTTTTGTTGCTAATTAGTTGCTGGAATATCGATTTTGTTGCTCGAACCGATCGCGAGAAATCGGACACAGTTCTAGATTTATGTTAAGATAGCGTGGAAGCGGTGAAAAATCAGCGAAAATGAAAAAAAAAACACCAAAATTTGTGGCTTTTTTGTTGCTAATTAGTTGCTGGAATACCGATTTTGTTGCTCGAACTGATCGCGAGAAATCGGACACAGTTCTAGATTTATGTTAAGATAGCGTGGTAGCGGTGAAAAATCAGCGAAAATGAAAAAAAAAAACACCAAAATTTGTGGCTTTTTTGTTGCTAATTAGTTGCTGGAATACCGATTTTGTTGCTCGAACCGATCGCGTGAAATCGGACACAGTTCTAGATTTATGTTAAGATAGCGTGGTAGCGGTGAAAAATCAGCGAAAATGAAAAAAAAAAACACCAAAATTTGTGGCTTTTTTGTTGCTAATTAGTTGCTGGAATACCGATTTTGTTGCTCGAACTGATCGCGAGAAATCGGACACAGTTCTAGATTTATGTTAAGATAGCGTGGAAGCGGTGAAAAATCAGCGAAAATGAAAAAAAAAAACACCAAAATTTGAAGCTTTTTTATAGCTAATTAGTTGCTCTAATGAGAATTTTGTTGCTTGAATAGTTTTTGAGATATTAATAACAATGCCGGTCAGTAACGATGCCAACTTAGTTTAGCTGAATTTTCGTCATATTTTTTGTATTAAAAATAGAAAGATTTATTGAACGATTTTTAACCATTATCGAATTACTCACTATTCAATTGTCTATAGAATAATATGAAATTTATTTTTATGTCGTGACATTCTAATAATAATGTAGGTAATAATAGAAAAAGTAGTAGGAAAGAAACAAAAAAAATAAGCCGATCGTAATGTTCATTCCTCAATGTTTAACATAATGTGTCGTACACAAAAAAAAAAACATGTAAGTTGAAAACTACATTTTCAAAAACTAATTTTAATTCATGTTCAACAGGAGATGTCATTATTTTTGAAGTCTTTGACGACAAGACGAACCACGAAGTTTAACGAATCAATTAAATAGCAGAGAAATATATAGACTTGTTGGAGCTATAGACTTTACGCCGCCTTCGAATACTCGAAGAACATCATCAGATTTAAATATAGGACACTTCACGGCCGTGTGCTTACGAGGAACTCAGTCAAAATCACATGACATAATTCTTAATACTGCTTTTACACGAAAGCGATTTTTAATCTTATTTCCTCGTTTGGAGTCATCTTCCGCTTTGTGTAACCCCGCCACCATACACGTCTCTCTCCTACGGGCTTAAAAATCGCAAGGTAATAATGCTTCGTTTAAAAGCAGTTTTTGTTATAAAAAACGAATGTTTTTTATTAATGGAAAAATAAAGAAAAAATTAAATGTTAAACTGCCCGCTGCTCAGTAATGAGATTGTGGTACTATTTTTTTTGTATTTCCTGCCTAGATAAGGAATTTCAAACTCGACCGATTCCTGGTTTCTATAAGTTAAAAATTTAATATTTCATAAAAAAAAAATTGGAAAACGGTTGACTCTAATTTATTTATTATATACTTAATACAAGCAGAACTTAAAACTAGACATAATAAACTTAAATCTATATTTTAACATAATAAAGGGAGTACAATTCATTATTAATTTGTTTTTTGGCTTGATACGAAACAATAGAATTAGTGTATTATTAATTATTATAGTATAATTTAGGCTTAATAATAGCTTAAATCTAAAATGGGAAGAAGGTTTAGTGAGGTGTTTGGGACAGAATTCTTCTGAGGGATGCAGAATTGAGGGAAAAATCAAAAATATCTTGAACAGAGTTGGCTGAACGTAACAATCTGGAGATTGGGTTGAAGTGTCCGTAGTTGGTGCGGTGTGTAGGGAGGTGGAAAAAGGGGACAGAACGTAAATGACGTGGATTTGTATTGATAATTATTAATTCAAGCAAGGCCGGAGAGTCAATGATACCAGTGATAAGTTGGTGGACGAATACTATATCGGCGATATGACGACGTTGAGCAAGGGTATGTAGGTTGATCAATTGTAGACGGTCTTCATACGGGGGTAAGATAAGGGGATCGGACCAATTCAAATTGCGCAAAGCAAAACGAAGAAATCTTCGTTGTACTGCTTCAATTCTATGTGAGTGAGTGATGAGGTATGGTGACCAAATCTGACTAGCATATTCAAGGATGGGTCTGACAAATGTGACATATAAAGATCTAGTAACAAATGGATCGTTAAATTCCTTAGACCAACGCTTGATAAGGCCAAGAGAAGAATTAGCTTTCGCAAGTATATGATCAATATGAGAGCGAAAATTTAGCTCTTTATCACATATGTAACGGAACCGAAGGTGTAGTCGGCTAGGTTCCAAGAGGGTATGTTCCCTTATCTCACTCAAGCAGAGGTGCTAAAACCCACAGTGAATAGAAACAAGCAGCACATATTCTGGAACTACCTATCAAAGAACCCAAACCTTCCCTTCCCTCACCACCATTACAACCTATAGCTTACAGGAACTATAGGCTGATCCTGGCAGCAGGAAGAGAAGGGTGTCCAGGCCACGACAGCGCGGCATGCTAGCGGATAGCACGTTCTAGCTCGTCGGTGGGGGGGTCCTTGCTGTTGTAGCACTGGACGGTTGTTACGATATTATACATGCCGGAGGATATTTAAATTAAAAAAAAAAATCGGGTTCAAAAGATGAGATCCCGAATTCGTCCTGTTAGGTTAAATTGGTCCAAAATTTCGTAGTGAGGAGGGAGCGAGATGAAGTTGCCCCTCTGAGGAAGTACCCGCCCGCATATCCTGATTGATATAAACCTGGCTATTACGTCCTCGAGTTTTAGTAATAGCCCCTAAAATAATATTGTTGTCCACTAAAACGAAAACAAATAAAACCTAAACCGCATAACTAATCGTCAACAAAGTTAAATTTATTATACATTACATAATCGCCATATTATATTATGTACGTATATGCTTCCGGTCTACCATTATCTTCTGTAGATTTATATCATCTAACATTTCCAGCTTACCTGGTCACATCCACCCATGACGTTTTATAATCAACGCTCCATCCTTAAATTATTCTTACTAGTACTAAAAATCCGAGAGAAACAACTTCCCATAGATAATCTTACTGCAGAGAGCGGAACCAATTAAGAGACGAAACGTTTTGATTTTCATTAAATAATAATTTTCAATTTTATTGAAAAACAAAAAAAACTTAAAATCTATCCATAGGCTAAAGTCGAGAATCTATATCCTTAATTTATCAAAACAAAACTAAAACTTCCAAGTAAAAAGTAATTCAAAATAAAAAAAAAAAATCTTGAAAACCAACAGTCAACAGTGTGTCTCAGGAATGATACCAAAATATTTTACTAAAAAAAAACTATAAACCAAAAAAATTTAAGTTCCTAGAAAGTTATATTTACATATACAAAATTCGTTTTATTTATGTATATTAAGCTGAAAATTATAGTATTTTCCTTCTTTAATTAAATTTATTACTCGTATATGAAAATTAAAAATTAAGTACTGAGTATTGTTTGGATAATAATTTTACAAAAAGAAAACAACTGAACTTCATTTCGAATCTTAGTCGAAAACCAAAGAAAAAATTAATATTTTTACTTAAAAAAAATTATGTCTTCACCTCACTGTCTCTTACAAAAAAAATACTACTCTTTATTAGTTAAGCAAAACAATTAAAATCTTAGCGATAAGAAAAAAAACTCATTTAAATTCGCCGTGAACAATGAGAAGTGCAATAGGGTACACTACACTGCAGTTCTATGTTGCAGATCGTTTGACATTAATTTAAATAACATAGATATTCTTTATACATAAAAACTTACCACACTTCTGTGATGAAAACTTTGATGAGGTGCACCGCTCCAAAGCTGTTGTTATTGTTGCAGGTTAGGCTATATTAAATAATCAAACGATACACACACATGCTACCTGTGAATACTTGCACTGAATGATTATTGGTATTAATTTTTTTCATAAAAAAAAATTTGTTTCGAATTTGCACAGAAAAAATAAGATTAAGAATTGATTTAAAATTTTAATTAATTTTCTTTTGTAGATTTTATTCAATATATTTTTTTTTTATTAGAGAGTAGGAGGGAGACAGATATATGAACATACAAAAACTAGATAGATTAAATATATAAAAAAAAAGGTATATAAAGGAAATAATTAAAAGAGAAACACTTTTGACGGTATTTAGCTGCTAATGGAGATGAGGTCTTCGTGGTCGATGGAGACTTAGCTTGTCAATCCAATTCTAGGTAATCGTATCGATTGTTATAGGTGTTTCGTTCATCAATATTGATTGCATGGTTGTTGTTTGTGCGAGTGTTTATGTGATATGGATATGTTCTTGAGTGTTTTTTTTTTTTCATAGAGGTAGTTACATTTTGGTTGTTTTTTTGTATTTTTTTTTTTTTTATATAGGGTAGTAGTCAGAAGTAGGGTAATTTAGATAATTTTAGAATATTTTTTTTTTGCATGGTTATATATTTTTTTTTTATATAAGTCCAATTACATAGACATTTATGGGTGTTTTTTTTTTCTTTTCTCTTTTGGTATTCTTTGTTTTTCAGGTCAGGGAACTTATTTTTTTAAAGACACATTTTCGCAACATTTATTTACATATATACAGGTTTTTTTTTCTTCTTGTTGGTCGTAGTAAGGAATAATTTTTTTTTTTGTGTAACTTTACTTTTCTATGCACGTTTTTTTTTCTTCCTTTTTTTTTGGCCCCTTTTACGTACAACTTTTGGAATATATTTTATACATTTTTACGTTTTTTTTTTAATTTCCGTTTTCTTTTGCACGTTTAGGGTATTTGGTATAACACTTTTGTTTTTTTTTTTTCATGTCTAGCTTGCATGTGTTTTTTTTTCCTATTTTTTTTGTTTAACCGGTTTTTTACATAAAAATCTATACGTATATATATACGTATATTGCCTATACGTTGCGAACCTCGGTTTTTCCGTCGTATACGTATTTGGATCTAGTTGCGAAATATATTTATGAAAACGCGATTTTAACTTTTAACAAATTTTCGTACTTATTATTTTTATTTTGTTATTTGTTCTTCGAATCGGAAATAAAAGTTATATTTATACTAATAGGAAAAAGTACGGAATTATTTTGCCACGCCGTATAATTTTAAGTCCCGCCGCACGGCTGTCGGGTAGCAACTTTCTTAAAATCCCAAAACACAAGAGAGCAATTCTTCTGTCGAAGGCCCTTTTATAGTCCCTCAGCCCCCTTTGACACGATTTCCGTTTCGAAGAAGATCGCAAAAAGAAAATGGCGTCGAAACGATTCCGGAACCGGGATTTCTGGCTAAGTTTTAGACTTAAAATTATCATATTTGGTCTCAAAAATCATTTCAGAATTTTTCCAAAATAGATGTGGCCAAATACTAAACTTTAAATCTAAACCCGCTCAGAAAACACGATCGGAAACGCTTCCATATTGGAGCAGATAAATGTAGTAGTGTTGATTACGATTTTTGTTTGTTCTCTTATTCCGAGATTCGAAGATGAGATGAACAGCAGCTTTATTATCTCCACTCTTCTCTTTCTCAATTGAGAAAATTCGATTATATTTTTTTTTACTCTCATCTCCATTATCAGCTTTAAGTTCCACAAAAATTGAGTGAAATTAAAACTCAATATACAAGTTTTTTTTTTAAGCTATCATGAATTCCAGGCATTCTAAAACTGTGATGACTGTTGGTTTCAAATTTGTTTTGAACTTAGAAAAAATTAAATATCTAGAAAACCTAAAGTAACGAAGATCGTTTCCTACACATATTACCCCAAGGTCTGTAATTGAGGAAACAATGGGGACAGGTACATTACGGAAATGATAGGATCGAGAAATTGAAGGTAAACGTTTACGGGAAAAAGTCATAAACTGACATTTTTTTATATTGAGTTCAAGAAAGTTTTTATTGCACCAAGTAAAAAAAGTATTTAGGTCATGTTGGAGAAGCGAAGAGTCTCGAGAAGATGCGATTGTTTTGATTATTTTAATGTCGTCAGCATAGATGGAGATATCAGAGAAGGAAATGATGTTACTCACGTCATTGATGGCAAGAACAAATAGGATTGGGCCGAGATGGCTGCCTTGAGGTACCCCTGAGGATGCAAAGATTGGATCAGACACCGCGTTTCTAAAAACAACTCTATATGTTCGGTTCACTAGGTATGATTTAGTCCACTCAATAAACCATGTTGGAAAACCAAGAGCTTTCAGTTTTATATAGATAATTTGGTGACTGATCTTGTCAAAGGCTTTACTAAAATCAGTAGTTATAACATCAACTTCGAGACTTTTTTCTAAAGATATTAGTGTTTTGGAGACAAATTGGATAAGGTTAGTTGTGGTGGACCTACCCTTTAAGAATCCGTGTTGAAATGGGGAAACAATAGATTTACAATAGAAGTAAAGAGAATCGTAAACCATACTTTCAAAGAGCTTGGGTAACGAAGAAAGTTTAGCGATCGGTCGGTAATTAGAGATATCATTCTTACAACCCTTTTTGAAAACGGGAAAGATAAAAGACTCTTTCCAAAGAGAGGGGAACACAGCTTGTGAAAGTGATAATTGGAAAAGTTTGGTAAGGGGTTCGCAAAGTACATTAGCACATTTTTTAAGAAAAATTGCAGGGATTCCATCAGGGCCAGGAGAAAAATCATCTTTCAATGAGTTCAGCTTATCATACACGGAGGGGGATGTAATTGTAATTGAGACAAGAGACGTTTGCGGTAAATTGGATAGAAAACTGTGATATTCCAGATCAGGTTCATTTGAAGTATTGCTATAGGATTGGCTGAAAAAGGTAGCAAAGAGATTAACTATGATTTTGGGATCAGATGAAGATGTACCAAGAAAGTTGAGCGTTGAAGGAAGGCCGTCGGATTTTCTCTTGACGTTAATGAATTGGTAAAAGCGCTTAGGTTCAGTGATGAGCGAAGTCTGCATTTGATTAAGATACGACTGGTAAAGGGATAGGCATAAAGTCGAAAAGGAAGAAGAAGCTTGTTGGTAGTAAAAATAGTTTAGAGGCGTCTGAAATTTGAGATAAATTTTCCATAACCTATTTCTGACATTCCGGATACTACGCTTGTGTACCAGGGGGGAGATGAAACACAGTTCTTTTGTAGTGTTAAAGGAACGCATTGGACGAGACAATCGAATATTGAGGTATAGAAGAAAGAAAGAGCTATGTCGATAGGAGTAGAGGGGTTAATAAAGTGGTGAAAATCAATGCTGTTGAGATGAATAATAAGCTGATGAAAATCGGCTTTGCGAAAGTTGAATGTAAAAGAGTTTTCAGACTCAATAGTTGGAATATTATCATCGAGACAGAAGAAGAAAGATAGAGGAGGATGATGATGATCAAGAACAGAGAGAAGATGAGAGCTTTCGGAAACGGAAGAATTAAAGGGATCTGAGGAGAAGGCGAGGTCAAGTTGTCTCCCTAACTTATTGTGGATACCACTTATTTGGAAAAGACCAGATTCAAGTAATCTGTCTGTAAAAATTATTTCTTTTTCAGAGGATGGATTAGAGGGAATAAAACAAGTTTCATCATCGGATAATGACCATTTCAAATTCGGTAAGTTAAAGTCACCGAGTATGATAAATTCATCATTGGAGGTAGATCTCTCGATCAAGGAGCTAACAGATTCAGTAAATTGTTGATAGACAAGACTAGGTTGGGAAGGACGAATGTAGCAACAGAGAAGATAGAAAGACCGTTTAGAGATAGTTAATTTAATGCAGACGAACTCGAAAAGTGGTGATTTAGATATTTCGATAAGAGATGCATTGAGACGATTGTGCACAGCGAAAAGAACACCGCGTCCATTGGGAGTAAGATCGTTAATTTGGCCATCCGCACGAAAGACAGTAAAATCAGAAGTAAAAAGTTCACTTTCAGTGAAATCTGAGCAAAGGTTAGTTAAGTTAAGATAAACGTTAGAAGTTTTGGTTCGGAGGCCTCTAACATTCTGATAATAGAGGGTTAAAATATTTGTGGTTAAAGGCTGTAAAACAGAATTGTTGTTAAAGACTATGTTCCTGATTGGGACGAGCGAAGGGTAAACGTTTGGAATTTAAATGTGAGGCGTATGTAGCCAGATCTTTGGAAACTGTGGAAGGAGAAATCCCTAAAGATTCATGGAAGCGGGTGTAAATTTTATTGAGAGTAAAAAGATCAGTTGGAAGGCCTTCTTTTTGAATAGAAACTATGACATTCATTTTAGTTTTGCCATTAACACAAACAGTATCAGACTTATTATAAAGGTAGGCAAGGTAGAGACGAACATTATCGTAAAGTTTGCTGTCGCGAAGTCGAGCCATCAGGTATCGACCGTCAAATTCATCACTGGTGGACTTAGAGGTGGCAAAATTAGAAGTTAGTTTAACGACAGGTGAAAACATTGGGTCGAAAACTGGGGAAGGAGGAAGGTGGTTGTTAGAAGATTTAGGAGAATTATTTATGGTATGGGAATGGATAAAATTAGAGTAGGGTTTAGTGGAAGATTTATTGTTTACATTGCCAGTAGATTTAGGTGATACAGTATGATTTGAATGCAAGTTAAAGAAGATTTTGTTTCTACGTGCAGAGAAGGAATTTTTGGAAGTTTTAGTTGCGTTCGGAGGAGGCAAAGGTTTAGGAGGGGGTACTTTATTCTTAGATCTATTTACATTTTGTTTTATATATTTAGAAACATTTGAGATGGAAGTTTTAGGATGTGTTCTAATATGATTATTATGAAAATTTTTTGAAATCTTAACATCATTTTGAAGGTAAATTGGTTTATTAGTGGAACAAAACAGCCCTCGATATTTAGAAGGAATAAATACTTTAAAGCTAGAGGTATTGATCTTGTAGCATTCTCCTATGACGATCTTGAGTTTGCTCATAAAGAGATTTTGGATCCAGGAACTATTGGCATTGGCAGGAATATTTGTTACATAATATGGGTCAAATTCGTTGAGATTTTTTAATTTATTGAGCCTTGAATTCCAGTCATTTATAGTCCAGACATTGCCAAGACGAATAATAGTAGGCTCGGGCGGAGTAGAAAGGCCATTATTGTTAGGAGAAGAAATAGGCTGATCATTATCCGTAAGTGAGATCGGTACAGCATTTTCTCTGGCTGATGGGGGAGGTAATGGTCGAGATATTGTGGCGCTGAGGGACTCAGTTATTTCTGCGAAAATTGACGTGTTATTAGCTGCGATTGGTTGAATGTTCATGGGAATTCCATCAATTTTGCTCGAAGTAATTTTTAATTCGTCGATAATATCATTAAATGAGGAGCGTGATACTGTTATTTCGGAGTTAATGTCATTAATTTTGGAGACAAGATCAAGAAGAATTGCGTTAAGTTGGAAGGATGCAGAAGATACGGAATTCGACGTGGATTGTAAAGAAGTATCAAGGACGGACCGGATGCTCTTAATTTGATCGAAAATGTTTTCAAAAGGTAACGATTTTAAGGCAGAAGTGAGCGAAGAGCGTATTTCACTATTTATATTTTCAAAACGGCAATGTGTGTGTTCAGAAACCCGCGAGTTGAGCGTCTTCACTATGGACTGTAACTTTCCGCTAATTCTATGCTTTTGCACTCAAAATTCACTCAATACAACATTTTTGAGCTCGTAATTTCTTCGTTATTATGAGCTCTCCGAGCTCAAAAACTAGCTGTTCTACGCTTTTGAGCTCTTCGAGCCACACAATATACTATAACCGCACGGAATTCAGCTATGAGATTTTGAGCATTAAATAAAATATTGCGATATTTGCTGAACTTTTCAGGTGAAAGAATCCGACATTCACGTTCAAAAAAGTCATTGTATAAAACCAGCTACAGAGAGCTTAAAACATATAGTAAATAACTTCAAAGAAGTATATAGTTCAAAACAATGCGTAAATCATGAGAAAAATTCGTAAATGTTTAACGGATGCGGATCTAAATTTTACATGTGTATATAGTTAAAAAAAAATTAGATTTACATTCAGACAGAAGATTTATATAAACTTTTTTAATAAGTCGCTTAAAGCTAGCCCTAGACGACGAACATGCTCGCTAAACTTGTTCGTGCTCGCCATGTTTTCGTCGTGTAGGGGCTGGTTCGCGAGCCGCTCGCTGTTGGCGAAAAATTTCGATTTTCTCATGTTCGTTGGCTTCGATGTTCGTCGTGTAGGGCCATGTTCGCGAGCAAATCTTATTTTTACCGTGAACGTTGCACAGAGGGTCCTCTTCATACATAATAGTGCTCAAAATACGGTTTTCAATTTTTGTCAATAAGAACAAAATAAAAATGCCTAACCAATATAAATATTATAACAAATATTATAACACAGTATTATCTTTCCTCTCTGTCTAACGACCAAGTTACGGTACATTTACGTTGTCTGTGTCATTGCTTTTTCATTAAACATGCAGAAGTTTTAATTGTGTGCAGTTTTCTTTTATTTTTAAAAGTCAGAACTATATTCATTATTACTAATATATTCATTTTCAGAAGCAGTTAGTATCTATTTATAACAGTTTTTAGCATTTTTAACAAGACTCTGAATTTTGAGACTGCTTAGTACCAACAGGACCCACTGTGCGTCGCACATGCTTTTTCTGTGAAGAATCAACACGAAATGAATGTTCGCCAAATGTGTTCGCCGTGTAGGGGATAACGCAAACGAACAAGTTCGGCGAGCATGTTCGTCGTTTAGGCCTAGCTTAAAGGAATTATCTGTATTCAAAAAAAGACCGCGTAGTAACCGAAATTTTTTCTACAGAGTAATCTAGCATGGCCGGTTGGTTTGCTTACGGGTTTCGAAACACTAGCGACTTCCGGTTTCTATTTTGTTGCTGACTCTGCACTCAGACAAGGCCTACTGTGCTCAACAAATTATTAATTGGATTTTTCCATGGAAAAATCGAGAGTTAAGCTAGAGTGGACGACATCAAATTTGAGTTACTCGTAGTTAAATTAACTGTGAATAAATATTTTTTTTCAACTTTTTCTTGGAACATCTTACAGCAACAAATTAGCAACAAATTTACTCTCATTTGTGTGATCGGTTATTCCAAAATTTTGTAATTTCCACGCTATCTTAACATAAATCTAGAACTGTGTCCGATTTCTCGCGATCGGTTCGAGCAACAAAATCGGTATTCCAGCAACTAATTAGCAACAAAAAAGCCACAAATTTTGGTGTTTTTTTTTTTCATTTTCGCTGATTTTCCACCGCTAGGTTTTTAGACCTTAGTTATACCCAATTTAACAACAGATACCGTTGAAAATCCACTTCCGAAAGAGATGGACGTGAATTTGAGAACGAGTATAAATAGCTGAGGATAGAGTCTTCGGGAAAGCAAAGAAGTGGATAAAAAGTTTCAATGAAGAGATAATTTATAAAAAAAAAAGGAAGAGAGTCGGAGACAAAACGGAACCCTGGGACACAACAACAGTTATTTTGTAAAAATCCGACTTGAAAACATCCAATACAAACGTGTATTGAACGATCCAGAAGACAAATTCTAATCCAAGGAATAAGGGTTTAATTGATACCAAACCTACGCATTTTCAATTTAGGGTTGGCCGTGGCACGATGGTTGTGTGCTCGCCTGTCAACCTCATGATCACAGGTTCGATCCATGCCGTCGTGTATGTCGTTTTAATTCCATTAAAACCTTCTAAAAATTGTCATCAATGGGTTGCTGGTTTACTCATTGCATGTTGTTCAGGCATAACACTAACAACATGTAATTGAGTTAAGCGAGTATGCTCAACAAGATGAACACAAATAAAATAATGTGAATTACAAGCGACATAGAAATAAGACACGGCATTTCTCCGCTTTAGCTCAGCCGCCATCCCTGGAGATAAAAATATCTGAGACAACCACCAACAGTCTCAGAACATCGTGCCACACATCTTTCCTATCCTTCTTTCTCTTCATTAACTTCACGCCCGCGCTATGTTGAAACATTTAAAAGGGTAATTATAATCCCTTGAGCGCGGGTAGATTATAAAAAAAAAAGAGAACCTGGGGCCAAACTCTATCAAATGCTTTAGAAATCTGTTGCACTCTTCGGTGCGATATGCTACTACATAGACAGTGGAATGTTTGCTGCGAAAGTGATATTCCCGGTCATTCAAAAGCTTTCAATCCTCGGGGCATTTATTGAACTGGTGATTAATCAGCGATTTCATGACCTTGGAAAGAAGGGACGTTAGTACAATTGGTCGGTAGAAAGTGGTGGAGGATGGGTCACCTTTTTTAGGAACATCCTAGAAAAATGCTGTTTTGTATCTTCTAGGAAAGATACCAGAATAGAAAGAGAGATGGAAAAGCTAACGCAATTATTTTTCCAGGGAGGAGAAAGACCTCTTCAGAACAATTGGGGGTATGCCAATATGCTATTAGGATCAGCGGATTTGTTTCTATTAAGATCTAAAAGATCTGTTGTAACTGTACAAGTGAGAAATATACCGGTCCCATTAGATTATTTACGTTCTCAAGAACAGTAAGAGTAATGTTGCTGTCTGACAACATAGTTTTATGGCATGAATGATTTTTCACATGACGGTAAGCTCACATGATAAATTTCCCACATGATAGCTTTTTACCATAATAGTTTTCTGTCATGATAGTTCTCTTGCATGATATATTTCTCGCATTATAGTTTTTTTCATGATATATTTCTTGCGTAGAAGTCTAGCATGATAGTTTCATGTGATAGATTTACGGCAAAATTGTTTTCCTTTTTTTTCTCTTTTTTAACAAATGTATCTTTATTAGGTAATCAACAACAGCTCGCACAAATGGAATTTGAAGAAGTGTCCCGCAGATCTCGGCTCCTCGTGGTTATTGGATTTTGGGTAAACCACTTTGAAGATGAATATGCCCGCTTATACAACTTCAACTGTAGCGAATAGACGGATCCATTGGGGCACCGATCGGTTTTGTTTTAGCTTTTTAGCTTATTTCTGCTTAATACGAAAAGATTTGTGGGCAGCTACATATTTCATCTGCTCTTGGCAAAAACAATCGCATAATATTTTTGTTGCCTAACCTGTTTTAAAATAAAATGTTACCAGTGTGACGAAATTTAGTCCAAATCCTTTTTCTTTATTTTTGAGTCTGCTGAAAATTAAAAAAAAAAACCAAAATTAAATTATTTCGGTTTTTTAAAAATGATGCACTTTTTTATTCAGTATTTTAAAAAACGGATATGTGAATTATTTCTAATTTATAAAAAATCAATTAATTCTTTTTAGTTTTTTAATTTTAAAGGCAGATTCAAGAAACGTCTGTGACTCTGGGGGTCACCAGCAGAGGTATCGGCCAGTTTGAGAAACCCATTGTAGCGCATTTCATGGTACAAGATAGAAAACCGGCGCGGCGTAGATCAGGGCCAGATTCTTGGGGTGCACAAGTTGATGATATCAGCTCATGATCAGATTGGCTCCAGAGTTGTTAAAGGTTTAGGTACCCAAGCTGTTGTTAAACTTTTTTTCAGAAATGTCTGAAATTAAGTGTTTTAAGTTGTTTTTTTAAACTTTTTTGACTAGAATAATCTTTTCTTTCCAATGCTTCCCGATAAGGATATCTATTTTCAAGGTTAATGTGATAAATGACTTTCAAAGGTCGGTTTCAAAATTTGTTAAATGCCTTTTAAAAAAACTCTTTTATTCCTCAATTTTGTACAAAGTATCCAACAAAATTTTCCCGAATTATTTCTAAATATTTTAAAGAGTTTTAAAATTGTTTCCTCCGTTACTATAAATGCGGCCCTGAGCTTTGAAAATCTAGGTTTACTAAAATCTTGCAATGTGTTTTATGTCGTCATCTTTTCCTTACTATAACCCGAACTAGGCGCAGAAATTTTAATACACATATTAACCGTCCAACAAATGCCAGAAGTTCCGATTGGTGGGTTAGTGCTCACGAAAACAAAATATTCGTTTTCACTGCTCGTTGACTTATACTCATTATGACGAACTAAGAGTATTTCCATGTTTGCAGCGAAAAGTGTGCTTAGTTTTTGGTTGGGTGAGCAAAAGGACGACTTTTCTCCTTGAAGCGTTTAAAAGTTACCTAGTTGTAGGTAACTGGTGTAGGCATATTAAGATTAAATGTCTATTATTAAAAAGTTTGAGGTGTAATGGGTTCCTTTTCTTTAGGAAAAAAGTTACTAAGTGGCCGGTTATTCGAAGTTCATTTCGATGTTGGTACTTTACTCACCTTTGCTCATTCTTGCGATTGCTATCGCTTAACAAAAGCAATTTTCAGATCGTTTAAACTAAATTATCCCTTTATTAAAGAATGAAAAACATGTGCATGTTAACATAATATTTAAAATAGCTTTTTAATAAATTTTTCTTAACTACATTATGTATTTGGAGTCCTATATACATAAATAAATTGAAAGAACTATAAGAGTGAACATTAATAGGTTTTTGGTCTTAAAAATAAGATTTGAATAAAAATCACTGAATATAAATTGATCTTTTTGAGAGTGATGTTTAGCTTTTCATTTAATGTTTTGTACCAAGTCTTAAATTAGAATTATGGTATTATAATATGAATCTTAGGGCGACTATAGCACATGTGGTGTTGTCGATGGAGAAAGGCAAGAAGTTTTGTGATTCAATTATGTAAACGAACGACTTCCGACAACTTGCATACAGGCAAAATTTGCTCAAATAAGCGTTTGCCCAAAAGTTAGAAAATAAATGACACCAAAGAAATTCTCTACGAGCTCTTGGACAAGACATGCATAATATAAATAGGTATGATATTAAAGTTGTCTAAAGCAATTTTAAATCCAGAATTGGAAGAGAAGTTATTCTTGGCGACACTGTCGGGTAGTACAGCCTGCACGATACCAGGTTGCAGGGTGAAAAATTGTGGTAGCTAGTGCTCAATTCCCACATCTTAAGATTCACAAGGGGACATTGAGATCTCCTGCTGCGTCCACCGTCAACGAGATTTACTACGTTGTGATCTAAGCAAGGGACCTTTTCAACATGAAGGATATTCGAGTGTTCTTAACTTTGACTTGGAATACTCTTTCTTTATAGACAAGTTCCTGCTAAAAATATCCTAGTTATAGTGAAATCAAATAGATACACTATTATTAAATTTGCTGTTAGACATTTACAATCCCGAGGCTCTCATTCAGTATGCAGGATATCTGGACTTTCGCATGGGGCAAAAATTGAGTTGGATCACTTCTTCGTTCCAAGGTCGATGTACTCCTAGATGGATATCCCGATAAAATTCAAAACAAGATCATACTTTGAGAAAGTTCCACATTGAACAGCTACAATCGCATTATCCTTTTTCGACCGACAACCACTATCAAATATTGAGAACCAGTAGAAGCATTGCTAAAAAGCGATCGATGACGAAAATAGAGGAATGTCTTAGCAGGAATAAAATTCGAAAGTTTTACGAAAAGGAATAATCTTTTCTGCAATTTTATGACTAAGATGATGAATCGAATTCCGCTGTCAGGCAATTTGTACCATTCAACCAAGACGAAGTAGAATAACAATTCTGTTTACCCAATTTCGACGAAAATATTAGATAGAAGACCTTGATGATGAGATGTTTAGGCTGGTAAGTTTTGACTTAGGAATACTCGTAATCACCAGATCATCTTGGAAATATAGTCAGAGGAAAGCATATCCGATTTGTATTGTATGCGCGGTCCTCAAAAAAGCAGAATCTCACAACTGAACCAACAAAGGAGGCATTTTTTGTTGGAGTATTATCATAGCGCCGGAAAGCGTTCGTTAGAAACCTGATAGGCCTATTTATCTTATGGCCTTAGGCCAGAAATATACACCGTTGATTAAATATTCACATTGAAAAAAACACAGATTCGAAGATCTCACCAATCATTTCATCTCAGAAAATAAACTGGACAAGGCGATTCCCTGTTGTGTGACTTCTTTAACATCGTTCTTGATAGAATAATTATAAAACTATCGCGCAAGCTCTATAAAGTCACAATCTTTCAAAAAATCATCAAATTACTCGAATTTGCTGATGATTTTGAAATTATCGGAAGAACAAAGATTGATGTCAATGTCAGTTATGCTTTTGTGAGTATTGAAAATGGAGTGAAAAAGATGAGTCTAACGAACATGTAGCTAAGACCAAGTATATGCTGTCTTCCTGAAAGGACACCCAACACGCAGACACCTAGGGCAGAACGTTACCACAGACAGCAACAACTGCTAGTATAAGACTTTGACTGCCTAGGATCTGCTACAAGTACAGACAAAAATTCAAGGACTGAGTTCAAACTCTTGTTAATCGTTAATTTGGGCTTAACCGACTGTTCAGTAGCAAGATCACTTTGGAACATAACTACTTGCGCGGGACATCGACACCGCGTTGTCTAAAACTTAAAAAAAACTAAAGATTGAGGTAGCAAATGTGCCCCGATGTTACAGCCAGGAGAAGGAGAGTATTTTAATTCAACCTTGAGTGAGGAGGCAGTAGACAAAGACCGTGAATCAGATTGCCCCCAAATAAAGAAGAGAACCTTAAACTCAAGACACTTGTTGGTTAAGATTCTTTACCACTCCGCACTGCAGTGCCAGCTTTGAATTTAGAGTGCTTATCGAGTGTTTACTTTATGTTCAAAAGTTTTGTCGAAATATATATATATATCTACATACATATGTCAATGTAAAGTTTATAGAGAATTTTTTTTTTAAAACATCTTCGATTCAGTTATGAAAAGAGCACTGCCTGCGCGGCAACAACTTTTTTTATTTAAATTATAGTTTCCTCAGCTCCAAATTTGTTTTTTTTTTTATAAAGATAACTAGGTTTCTTTTGAAGACTTGAGTGAGATTTCCAAAATGAAAACAATACCTTTCTGAAAGATATTTTAATTTTATTTCATTCAGAAAAGGAAATGAGTAGGTAAATATACCTTTCCACAATCATGATAAAGTATTATTTATTTACTATCCCACACGTAAAAACACCTACAAAATAAAAACAACCAGAACCACTATTAATAAATTTGAATAATTCGCGACCTTTTGGTTATAACAAAAGACAAAAAAGAATATACAAAAATAAAAAACTGGCAATAAATAGGATAAAATAGGAAAAGAGTTGACTTGTGGTGTGGTATGGACTATGATGCGGGGTGGATGCTGATGCTTTTGGTAGTGCTGGTATAGTGTTATAAAGGATGGTGGTTTTGGTATGTACTCGTACTTTGGAGTTGTCCTGGGGGAAATGGCGACCATCTCCGCACCAACAACCCCACATAAGGAAAAAGTAATACTTTTGCGCATAAATAACCACCATAAATCGAAAATGGCTAAAAATTCTGTATTTATAGCCGAATGATAAAAATAAGATTTATTAACTTTGTACGGCCGGCGCGGCGCCCTTCTGGGTGCATGAGAGTCGAGCGATTCTTATACATATTGTGGTTTTTTGTTTTATTTTTTTAGTAAAGATCCTTTTCATTCCACATCGAATCTGAAAGCGAGAAAAAATAAAATGAAGAAAAAACGAATTAGCACGGTTTTCGTTTCCTTTTCCTTAAAAAAAGAATATGGATATACGAATGGGTCGCGTGGACTTGCTCATTGGGATCTGGTTTCATTTCTTCAAAAAGTATAGTACCCCCCAAGAAAAAAGCAGTACACAGTGGTAATTATTTAAACAAAAATATAGTTTATAATCAAAATTAGAAAAGAAGGTATCTACTTATTAGTTATACGTTTTGTTTAACTCATTTGAAGATCAGGTAAGCAGAAGGCTTCGCACTATTTAACTAAACTTGTTTAATTATTAATGCCATTTAGTCCGCAAACATTGGCGCTCAGTTCCGCGGGTGTAACTTGGGCGCATTTGATGTGGGCAATAAGTATTTTTCTTTTTTGTTAAGTCTAGTTTATGAATTTTTTGAAAAAATTCAATGTGAACTGCCTATATCAAGAACAGCATAGCAAAAGATTAATCTTCCTCCATATAGAATTGTAGAAAAAAACGACATCGGGACTTATGAACTTAAAGATTTGTATATATGTACGTTTCTATTCTTTTGCAATAACTCTTAGAAATTTCTGATTAGTCAAAAAAAGTCACACCTGAGCATTGAACTGTCAAAATCCCACCTGCCGTTTTATTTATTTTTAAAGTCTTCTCTTTATTTCTCCATTATGAACTCAACATAACCTAAGTGCAGCAAAGCTGTTGCGTAATTGGGATTGATAGATTGATACATAAACCTTAAAGGGAGTTTAAATCCTTTGGACAAACGAAGCAGGCCACTCAATAAGGTACTGTTGGACATTTTAGTTTACCACATCATAACAACTGAAAGTATTCTTTGACAACGTGAAACTTATTTTGAAAATCTGTCATACTAGGTGTTTATTAACCCTTCAAAAATTCTAAAAGCAAAATCTTTTAAGCATTTTTTTTAATATATTTATTAAAAATTGCGAAAAAGAAAGTCTCAATTCCAGGGGCGGACGCAGAAAATAATTTCGGAGGGGGTTTTAGAAAAAAGTATGAGATTTTTATAATATGTAATATATTATTTTATTAGGTACTTGTTAATTACATAATCTTTATTGTTATTAACATAAATATGTTATAACTAAACAATATTGGCTCTTAGGGATAGGGACTTTTGGAACAATTTCATGCAGCTAATTGCAAAAACAAAACATCATTAGGATGTTGCCAGGGATACCTATTTGGCAAATTTGAATAATGTTACCGAAAGTTGGAAAATATTCTCTACCAGCGCGTGTTTGGTACTTCCCTTTTGAGCATTTTTATTCCGGAATTAATTTTTAGACATATGTAGACTTTTACTACGCCGGGCCCTGTGATGGAGGCCATTAATTGGTTCATATAATATCATTAATGCAACAAGAAGAAAAAGAGTGTAAGTGATTCCATAAGTGAATACCTAAAAATAGAATTATAATAAATTCCACAAAACTAAATCCGGAAGTGAAGTCATAACTTGTTGTACTTTTGCAATCATACGAAAAAAAGTTTTACGAACATATAAGGACACAGCAACACTCAACTGGTACCTACATACATTAACTATACTACAGCATCTTACTTTTAACTCGATGGTTTTCATTTTCAAAATTCGAGAAAATATGCTCCCCGAATATTTGAGTAACAACTTAATATCTGTTTCTACCGTTCAACCACATAACCTGAGAAGAGGCAACAACTTTAGATTGGCAAGATTCAGCAGAAGCAGCACGCAAAATTCATTGATGTACAGAGGGCTTTTATTTTTCAACAGTTTACCTGAAGAACTTAAAAGTGAACATATATTACAAATATTTGTACATAAACTATATAATTTTATTAAAAATAATTTATAATTTGTTAAAGTAAAAGAAAAATATTATTTAAATTTAACTAAGCCGTCATAAATGATACATTTTCAAATTATATTGTAATTTTTTAAACATTTCTTTTGTAAAAGTTTTTTTTTAAAAAACAAATAAATAAATACTACTACTACTACATACTACATAATTATCCATGTGCTACTCATTTGTAACTGTAACTTTCACAAAAACGAAATGAGGAACCGGGTCGCACGAAATTGCTTTTATTTAAAAAACTAAGAATTTCAAAATTTAATGTTACTCGCATAAGAGAAAAACTGTTCATAAGCATTCAAATTCTTTTTTTTTTTAAATGAATAAAACAACTCGTTTAGTAGTTGGAGCTACAAACAGGATGCCTTGTGATTCAAGCAAATATTAGTTTATGCAAGAACTAAAATTTATAACTCGTAGTGCTTTTTTAAAAAATATCTACAAAATTTTTAAGACATTAAACTTGTAGTATTCATTATTGTACGAATAAAAAATAAATTTCCAAACAAAAATATTAAGCCGTTTTTATATAACGAATTTTGAAATGCAATGTTTTTTAAACTTTTTAGAAAAATTTCATTTAAATCCGTTCTGCCTAGAATGAGAAATTCAAAATTCGAAAAAAAAACGAATCATGGTAGGTACATTCAGTTATATCTTATTTTTAATATGTTTTTTTATTAAGTTGTTTTTAGGTAAAAAAATTTTGGGGCTTCCAAAAAATGACTATTTTTTTTAACCATCATTGCCTAGATTAAACTCAATGAAATTTTATGAGTTTTTTTTTTCAATTCCGTGGGACAGTTTTTGAGAAAAAAAATATTCATAAGATTTCGAAAAAAAATCGTATGGCAGGTACCGTTATTTTTGGTCTTAAAAAAAAAAGAAAAAAAAACCTGTGGGGGAAAAATTCAAAACGATTTCCTTGGGACACGAGGGCATAAAAACATTCAATATGGATGTTTTTTATTTAATTACTTAATCATACTTTACTATAGACATTTAAAGAAATTGTGGTATGAATATAATATAAATAAAGTTGTCTTCTTTTGTTCCTACTTTATAATTTATTTAATATCCCTGTATAAGTAAGTACAAGTATTGACCAAAATTTCAAATTTTTGCGAATTTGAAAGAAAATATTTGAACTATGGAACCTTTTTATGAAAAGATATAGAAGAATTTATGGCACGAAAATAACACCTTGTTTTTTTTTTCTTTAAGAAAATGAATCCTTATTTTTTTATTCCACATGTTTCGGAGGGGGTTTGAACCCCCAAAACCCCCACCTGCGTTCGTCCCTGCTCAATTCCAAATCATCTAATTTCCCACACAAATTCACATTTTAAATGGAGGTAATTTCTTGGACGAAATTCCATAGGAATTGTGTTCAAAACATATCCCAGAGGGTTTTTACCACTTACTACGTTTATATGAGCTGTTGAAGCGAGCTTGAAGCTCGCTTCGGCCCTTTGTATACCTGTATTGAGTTGAAATGAGGTTCGTACGACTCGATCCCACTCGCTCAGCGGTGTCGAGTCGAAATGTGAGACGAAAAACCTGGGTCGAGGAGTTTGTTTAACAAATTGTTTCAGAATTGCTGAACACCATTTCAACTCAACTCCAAATCGAGCTCTTAACTCAAACGACGAAAAACCTGGGTCGAAAATTCCTAATCCAACTCGATCTTTTGATAGAATAAAGTCGGGTAATGTGGACCAGTCGGCTAATATGGACCACCAGCTTTTCTCGCCTTACACAAATGCAATCGAGGAGACGATTATGTGCGTTTGTGCGGAACCTGCTTAAACCTAACTCAGTATAGTTTGAGGTAGCGCGTTACGAAGTTGTTCGGATTAAAAGAAAATCCAAGGCATTGATTATTTTTTTTTCGTAGGTGTTTCTCCTTTTTTCTATAGTTAAAAATATAGTTTGTTCTCCTTTTCTTTTTTAAATATAAGAAGTCAATATTTGTTTTAAGGTTTTTATTTTTAAAACTATTGTAAAGAGTCTCATTTTGTTGTAAAATTGCTTTTTTTTTTTCAAACATTATGTTGCGGGTAATATGGACCACCGGAGAAAAGGAGTATATGAACTAGTGGTCCACATTACCCGCTATTTCAATATAAGAAGTTTCGGGTCCGGATGAGGATGAATGATCGACTGTTGATGATTTTGATATACAGTATTCCCCGCTTAATTGCACTGACCATTTTGTCAGATTTTTCGGTCAATTATCCGGGTGGTTCAATTAACGAAACCCCGCTTAATTGACCGACCTGTTCAATTAAACGAAACCCGTATAATTGCACGAGTCGGTCAACTAAAAATTAAAATATTCATCCAAGAAATTTACTATGAACATTTCATTTTCAACTTACGAAAACCTTGAAAAAATTGAAAAAGAATACACACACACAAATATTTGAACACGTTTTATTTAAAAAATAAGCATACATACTAGGGTGGGTCAAAAAAATCAATTATCTTTTTTTTTGGATCCGGCACATGAAAACAAGTTCCTAGGTACCTCTAGAAAGTACTTACAAAATAATAGCTCTTAATATTGACGGGAAGATTATGCTCATCGTAGTTTTCCATTTTCAATTTAGTATCATATAAAAATGGTCATATCTTATCAACAATAGATCGTTTAACCAATCGCATAGTCAATATTTATAGGAAATTAACGCTCTACAAAAATGGTCTTACATACTTTTTTCATTAATCCAACCATTTAAAAGATATTCAACGTCAAAGATTGAAGTATTTTAAGGAAAATAACTTTTTTGTTTTGAATTTTGTAACTTAATAAAAAATAATTACTGTCAAATAAGTTTCAATTATTTCTATAGGAAATTGAACGCTCTACAAAGATCTCTGTAGTTAATCGATTACTCTAGCCATTCAAAAGATATTCGCAGTAGAATTCCAATGCCTACCAGTTAATTTTTGAATTTTAAGATAATTCATGTTCTATTTCAGGAAAAGAAGGTGTTTTTATTTAAGAAATATAATTTAACATGTCAGCAGAAAAAAAAAATCTATTTCACCATATGAAATTTTATAATTTAATAAGTATTGATACAAAATGATTCAAATTTGAACTAGTTTTCATGTGTCGGATCCAAAAAAAAAGATACTTGATTTTTTTGACCCACCCTAATACATACATAATTAAAACTATGAAACAGAAATAAATTATTTTAAAAAAGTCACTGTTAGCTTCGAAAAGGATAAAAAAAAATCATAAATACAATAGTAGGTATGTACCTCAAAAGGCTCATAATGGTTATTTGCATACATTGGTTTGAAAAAATTTGTGATTTGGTTTTGATTGATTGTTTTGTTTTGAACAATGTCTTCTTGTTTTTCAGCTCAACTGTAAATTTATTTAGTGGTAAGAAGTATAAACGTAGAATTGCAATGTCCTGAAGAATTTCGAAAGTCGATAGTAATATGGCTTCAACTTCTTCTTTTTCTTTAACCATTGTACTTAAGTATGTTGTCTATGACCACGATATCATTTTCCTGCTGCTATTCATCTTGAATAATACCTGTCTTTTAAAAAACCACTTCAGACGTAGGTTAAGTAATAAAATATTTCTAATACATATTTGTTTCATTAAAATTTATTGTACGTCCAATTATCCGAAAAATGTCCATATATTTTATTTTTCGGGTGCATATTTTAAAGTTCAATTAACCGAGTAATTCAATTAAGCGGGGTTCAATTAACCATCTAAAAAGCTATGCTACTAATACTGGAAATTTTGGAATGCAAATTTTTCGGTCAATTAAGCGGGATGTTCAATTAAGCGAGGTGCAACTAAGCGGGGATTACTGTATGTGCATTGCTTGGCAAGGCTTATGTCAGAGTCCAAACTGGATAAATAGCCGTCAATGGATTGAAAACCAGGTGGTCCATTTTACCCTCCACTTTTTTTTGTTACGTTTTAGAGTTACTTAACTTTTTGTTTTTTGTTATTTTTTTATTAAGTGAATTTATTCTTTTGTTGCTACTTTTTTAATCAGAATTAACTGATGTATTTTTTTTAAATATCTTTAAAAAAAAAAATTTACAGCGTTTGTGTTTTATTAACAAAAATATGATTGGTGGTCCATATTACCCGACTTTACTCTACTGCATATAAACGTATAGTAACTGATCTCTATAATACACTGGATAGCGCATTCCTTACATTGGATAACAGATTTTTTGACTCCAATTAAAGATGACAGATGGTGGGCAGCTTCATAATTTGACGTCTTCTTTTCACAAAAAAAATATTTTGACATGACAAAGAGGAAAACAAATGTGATTGAGTTTTTATTATTTGCCAATGTAAATATTTTTTATTATTAAAATTAAGATAATAAATTGAAAAAAAAAAAACAATTTAATAGATCTCATAGATGCGTTCATAATGGGGGCTATCGTGAACAAAATTTCCTTCGGAATTTTCCCCATCTTCGAAAATTTGAAAGGTCAATACTTCTGCACTGTTAATTGTAAGCTGGCGACTGGCCTTTTTAAATGAGAGCCAAAGTCACTATGAAACTTAATTCCCAATATTAATAAATTCAAAGGGAAACTTTCGACATTATTCGAGATGACAATTTTGAAAGTTGGGAACAATTCCAAGGGAAATTTTATTCACGATAGGCCCCAATAGCACAAGTAAAAAAAAACACATCGTAGGAATTCATTTGGGAAAAATCGTTTGTATTTTGCATATATTTCAGGTCAACGCGAGTAATTTTTTCGAATTATTGCTCCGGAATAAAACATTTTGATACAGCTCTTTAAAGAATCAAAAGGAGATTCCAAAAAGGTATCAACCAACTTTGTAGCACTAGCCGTTCGAAAAAGAAACACCATTACCTCTATGAATTGTATGTGTTTTGTATCGAAAAGCCTAGAATACAGCAGAAGAGCTATTTTTCGAATTATTGCTTCGGAGGAAAAAAGTCTGACACGGCTTCCTTAAGGCCCATTTTCACCTACGTTAATGCGCAAAATTGTCGCATTTGGGTCTCGGAAAATCCAAGAATTATTGTTGAAAAGCCTATCGATTCTTAACGTGTCATTGTTTGGTTATTTAAAAGTGAGGCTGGTGCAACTGTAGTTGAAAGCAGATTCCAAAAAGGTACTCGTATCAACCAACTTTTTAGAAAAGTGAGTGCTGTGTAGGCCAAACAGTGCGTTTTTTGAAAAAAAAAAAAAAAAAAAAGTTTGGCCGAAATGAAGTACCCACCGCGCCTGCTGTACGCAAGTTTGCGAAGAAAGTTCGTGATACTGGTATGTTAGTGGACAATACTTATGGTCACCGCCGTCGTACGATGTGCACATACGAAAACTGTGAAATGTAGTAAGGTATTTTTTACAAAATCGTCGACGATGTAGGATATACAGATGAGATGAACCACCTTTATGGTCTGGTCAGTCACTTGCAACTTACAATCAAAATAAGGGAGGTTTTAAACAGCATGGAGTAAACCGTTTCTCAAAAATATAGCTTAAACAACCAAACTTATTCCTTATAGGGATGTCCAACATTGCCTTAGTAATTATCGAGATCGGGATAACTTGCAACCTTCGCTTTGTATTGTAGACTCAAATAGAAGGATTGATTAAAATCAGTACAATAGTTGAAACACTTGGCGTAATGGTTAGTGGCTGTGTTTGTGATCGAAGCCTTTCTGACTCGGCAGAAAATTGTAGGTCTCTTCCATTTCTGCCGACTGAATGGTTGAGTGTTGTAAGTCACAAGGTTTAGGCTCTCTAAGAGTCATTGGCTTGTAATTTATTTTGTTTCTAATTGATTGAAGCTTTAAGTAAAATTAAAAACTTCTAATTTGTTGGCACTCCCAATACTAGACCTAAGGAATAAGTAATAAAAAATGAATAGAAATTGTCTTGTTTAATGCTTGGAGAATTTATAACAACGTGGATAAGGCTTATAGTATGTATATACGACTCCTCTCATATGCGAAGCAAACTCAGGGCAGGCAAGAAATCTATGATTATAGGGAGCAGTTTATATGCTAATTTTCTCTCACAGGTGCTTTACACTGTCAACCGATTCAAATTCATTGCAGTAATTATTCGAATGGATTTGGTTAAGGATTTAGAGATTGAAATAAGGTTGCCGTATTGGAACATAGTTCCGGCGTTGTCGCTTGATAAACGTTAGCTACCCCTAAGTGTACTTCAAGTTAAATCAAATTTGTGAGACCTAACGTAGTTTTCCGGCGTATGCTTCCGGTATGTAGGGTGATTTTGTTTTTTATTCCTTTTGATATCGAAAGTATCATATTTCTTTGATGCTTTTTATTGAATTATCATGTGAAATATTGTTAATAAGTGACATTTTATGCACAATGGAGACCAAAACCATCAGCCACGTGACTTTTATAAATCAGTCTTAAGTTTCGTAATCATTATGTTATATAGAAATACATATATATTTACTATTTGCAACCTTACCTTGTGGTGTATTTGGGTTTGTTAAAAATATTTAGAATAATCTTCCCAAGCATCAACATCATAAAAAATCCTTCCAACTATAAAAATTCCAAATTATTATAGATGTACAATGTATGTAGCGTTATGCTGCTTGCCATTTTGCTGAATCTGTAATTCAACCACTTTGATTTTGGAAAGAAAAAGTCGTGGAGTGTACGATAACTTAGGCGCCAAAAATTGATAATAGATTTTTGTAGAAAGGTTAATTAAAAGCGTTTTTTACAACGGGAGGGGGGGGGGGTCTATCTCGCCCCATTTAGGAGGTAGGGGCGATTTAAAAAAAAAATGACCTAAATTGAAAAAAAAAATATTAAAAAACAACGGCAACACTTACAATAAAGTACTATACCGGTTTTGAAAGCCCAAAGTCTGTTCTATTATCCTAAATTCAAATTGAATTATTTATGTGAATAGTTTTCGAAAAATTCGTATGCAAACTCAAAATTTTGTTAAAAAAAATGAAAAAAAAAGTTTAGACCAATTTTTTTTTTCAAAATTGTGAAATGAAGTGCTTAAGAGCTTTTTGTGGTCAATGCTACTATTAATTCTGAATCGAACACAAAAAACAGAATGGTTTTATGCCTTCTAGTTTTTGAGAAAATTGAAAATTACTAAAACTAGATACTTTTTATGAATTTTTTGATTTTTGATATTTACCTATGGTGATTTCATTTTGAGGATTAATGTTAATGTGGTTCATTTGTAAGTAAGGTACAGCAAATCATTTAGCGTTACCAAGAATGCACCACGAGGAGGTAGAATTGCATGACATTCCGCGTCTCAGTCAGTCAGTTTGTGAGTAAGTCAGGTGTTAATTAAAAATAGTCAAGTCAATTTTTCAATGTTCAATGTATTAAAACCGTGTTTACAGGCATTTTGATCACAAAAGAGATAATAAATTATAGCAAGAACTTCCCGAATCTCTAGCCAATATTGATGCCCATGGAGAAATGTGCCGTTAGATGGGTTTATTGTATTCTTACAATTTTTGTCGCCTTTTTTTAGAGCTTTTTTCGGAGCACCGCCACATCCAACCGAACTTGAAATTTTAATGTTTTTCTACCTTTATCGGTAAGTTGCAACACAGTGGGGGAGTTGACGCTTTAGTTGGAATTAGACCGATTTCTTCTAAGAACGCGATGCTTTTGAAATATTTTTTTTTGAAATATTGAAAAGTTATTCAATTTAGGATCAAATAGTGGATGCTTAGTCGCCATTCTTTATTCAAAGAAAAAAATGCTTCACTCTTACAAGGGTTGAATAACGAATGACCTTGGTAAACTAAACAATAACCTGTACCACATAAGCATTAAAAATGTTAGACACAAACAATAAACATACATATTAATTAAGGAATTCTATAAATTTGCTGCATTCGTACAGTAGTACCTAGGTAATGTGAATTTTTCATAATGTATTAAATTTTCATGTCTGAACATTTTAAATGTGCAACTTTGGGCTACGTACATATATTTAGTAGATATTGGATATCATAGGGCAAATTCAAAGTTTCTTTAAATCCAGATTCTGTAAATGCAAAAGAAACCTTGCATACACCCAACCTCGCACCTACCCCAAATCATATAGTGTGCCCAAGCAGGGGGGTTACATACATACATACATATCTCACTGTTTATACGCCGTAATGCGTAAGCAAGCAAAAAAACTAAATATTCCATAAAAAAGTAGTTTTAGTTATTTTCAATTTTGTCAAAAACTAGACGACATAAAATCATCTTGTTTTCAGTTTTTGAATAAGAATAAATTAGAGCAACGAATTTTAGGAAAAATAATAATATATAACTTTGCAGTTTTGAAAAATTAAATTTTAAACTTTTTTTTGTTTTTTTCCCAAAATTTTAGTTTAAAACTCGTTTTTTTTTTTCAAAAACTGTGCATAGATTTCACTTGATTTAAAAATTATCTAATAGAACAGAGCATTGGCTTTAAAAAAAGGTATAATACTTAATTGTAAGTATTACCGTTATTTTTTAATATTTTTGTTTCTATTTTAGTACCTTTTTTATAAAATTGCCTCTCCCGCCTAAACGGAGGGAGATAGACCCCCCCCCCCTCCAATAGTAAAAAATGCTTGTATTGAACTGTTCTACAAAAAACCGTTATAATTTCTTGGCACCTAAGTTATCGTACTCTTGCCAAAAAGTCGATCAAAGTTAATTGTTAACGTATTGTAATTTAATTTTTCTAATTATAACCTTCAATGAAGCGAGTTGCTTACCATCATCTTCGAAAAAATGTCTTTATTCACAAAACCACTGACACAAACGTTTTCTTTTAAAAATGAAATGAACGACTGATCGCACTTCCGGGTGACTCCCATACAAACAACGATTTAATTTTTTTTTTAATTTTCTCAAAAAAAACGGGTCCTTAACTTAAAAACTATAATGCTAGATTTCAACTTGTCTTTAAAAGACGCACTTCGTCAAAACAGTGTGTTTAATAGGTATCAACAGTAAAAACCAAAAAAACTGTGTCTTTCGAAGACAACTGGAAACCTATTAAGAAATAAGAAATAGGTTCCTATAAATATGTATAGTCTAGTTTACAGTTCTCGTGCGAAAATTTTCTTTAAATCAAATTATGACTTATGAGTCGAAAGAAAAAGGGATTTTTGACCGCCCTAAAAATGTATGAGCTTGAGCACAGAAAAAATCTCTGAATTTAACAGTACGTCCGAAGTCGGCTCAAGGTTTAACTGATATTGGCATTCTCTGAAGCGCGAGTATTACAGTTAAATTACTTAAGGGGAGGAATGCAAAATATTTTTTGAATTTTTGAAAGAAAAAAATCTATTTTTATTTTTGAAAATTCGATATTTCAAAAACTACTCAGTATTTTTTTGTAAATTAAATTTTTATTCGAACAATAATAAAAAGTTTAAATATGCGTACCAAAATTTTTTCTTAAATATGTTTTAAAAATTTTGTATACAAAAGCTTATTTTTTTAAGAAACAACTAATACGAATTACAATTTTGTTCTTGCATAAACTAATATTTGCTCAAAACACATGGCATCCTGTGCTTAGCTCCAAGTACTAAAGGAGTTTTAGTAAGTATTTTAAAAAATAATTTTGTGCTTTTTCTCTAATAACATTAATTTTTGAAATTCTTAGTCTTTTACATAAGAGCAAGTTTGCGCGACCCAGTCATGCATTTTATTTTATGTGTCTTCGTATTTTAACACAATTTGAATTGATGATTAAAAAATAGAGACGAATAGAACAGCAATTGCGTTTTTGATAATTAACATTATGTATAGGGCAGAAAACGGACTAACGAACGGACCAAATATACAGATACAGATATCCGTGTTAATCTTAAGGGCCGATTTATGGCTAATAAATGATTTCGATTTATATATATAAGTTTAAATTATTGATGGCTCCAAAGTCGGAGTGTGTTGAACTACAGCAATAGAAAAAACTCACTCATTTCGTTTGTGTGAAAGTTACAGTTACAAATGAGTATCTATAGCACATAGCACCCTCTGAGAGCGTTTTGATTATAATTATATAGTATAGTTAACGTAGGTATATCTATTATACCAATTGAGTGTTGCTGGTGTCCATATGTTTTCGTATAACTCTTTTTCCTATCATCGCAAAAGTACAACAAGTTATAACTTCACGTATAGGTATAGCAAAAATAGGTCGGGAGCCGGTATTCAGGCACTACGCAGGCACCCATAGTTTGCATAAGAACACTAATGACAATGGACTTCGAGTCTTAGAATTGGCAGCATCGAAAAACATGGTCGTTGCGAGTACCAGGTTCCCGCGTAAAGATATCTACAAAGCCACCTGGGTATCACCTGATGGAGTCACTCGTAACCAAATAGACCACGTGTTGATAGACCGTCGCCACTACTCGAACTTGATGACGGTACGAACGTACCGAGGTGCCAATATCGACTCGGATCACTATCTTGTTGGTATGGTTTTCCGAGGGCGGATTGCCTTGCGAAGACGCATTGCATCCGCCGTTCAGGTTCGAATCAACACGGCTGCCCTGCGCAATGAAAACACCAGTAACACCTTTGATAATGCGTTAGGACTCGCCCTAGAAACACCTGACTTAGGGAGAGTAAGTCCTGGAGCCAGTATGCTGGGCGTAAATGAAAAGTGGACACGTCTTAAAAATACTGTCATTAGTACTGCCAACTCCATCTTAGGCAGCAGTCGTAAAAATCGGAACGACTGGTTTGATGATGAATGCAAGCTAGCGACTGAACGTAAGAATGTTGCGTACCGAGCAATGCAACAATCTCATAGAACGCGGGCACGCGAAGAGGAATATAAAGAGCTCAGAAGAACAGAAAAACGGCTTCACAGACAAAAGAAATCAGCCTGGGAGAAGAACCTAATCTGTGAAATAGAAAATAGCCGAGAGCGAGGTCCGCACCAGGCGCGGAAGTTCTACCAATCCGTCCGAAACATGACGCAGTACACACCACGCTGCACATACTGCAAGGACGGAGAGGGAAATCTGATCACCGATCCTGAAAGCATACTGGAGCGATGGGAAGTGTACTTCAATGAATTGCTAAATGGTCAGCTCACTGCAGAAGTGGAGGCTCCACTACTTCAAGAAGAATACCCTATGTTGCCGCCACCAAGCATAGAAGAGGTTGAGAAGGCTATAGGCCGGCTTAAACAGAACAAATCCCCGGGAGCCGATGGCATACCAGCCGAATTATTTCATCACGGCGGGCCAGCCTTACGTCAAGCAATTCATGATATTATAGTACAGGTATGGGAGCAGGAAGAAATGCCAGAAGACTGGCGAAAAGGTTTAATATGCCCCATACATAAGAAGGGAGATGTCACAACGTGCAGCAATTATAGAGGTATCACGTTGTTGAGTACCGCCTATAAGATACTCTCCTCTATCCTACAAGACCGGATAACCCCATACGCTAAAACCGTCATCGGGCAATATCAGTGTGGTTTCATTCCAGGCAAATCAACAACTGATCAGATCTTTACCCTTAGGCAGGCGATGGAAAAATGTCTAGAATTTAACATCCCAACATACCATCTGTTTATAGACTTTAAGGCCGCCTATGATAGCATAGCCAGGGTAGAACTTTACAAAGCCATGAGAGAATTCGGCATCCCAAATAAATTGACACGACTATGTAGGTTGACCATGACCAACGTAACAAGCCAAGTAAAAATAGCCGGATTGCTATCCAGACCAATCAACATCTTTAATGGACTCCGACAAGGGGACGGTTTGGCCTGCCTCCTCTTCAACCTGGCGTTGGAGAAAGCAATCCGTGACTCTGGCACGGCAACAAGAGGGACCATCGTCAACAGGTCCAGCCAGTTACTGGCTTACGCAGACGACATTGACATCATCGGAAGAACCGAACAAGCTGTACACGATTCCTTCATCCAGATCGAGCAGGCGGCACAAAATCTGGGGCTGCACATTAGTGAAGGTAAAACAAAGTACATGGTGGCGTCGAATGCGAGAGGAACAGTTGGTCAAACAATCAAGGTAGCGGAGCACGAATTTGAAGTGGTGCAATCCTTTAAATACCTTGGGTCAATAGTAGCAGCCGATAACAATATAGAAGAAGAAATACGCGGGCGGCTTCTCAAATCCAACAGAGCCTACTATAGTCTGTCAAAGCTCTTCAAATCCAGAAATCTCACCATAACTTCAAAACTGCTGCTGTACAGGACCATGGTCCTGCCAGTACTCACATATGGATCCGAGACTTGGGTGCTTAGCAAAAGGCACTCCGACCTCTTAGCTGCGTTCGAGAGAAAAGTCTTAAGGAGAATTGTTGGCCCCATATGTGAGGAAGGACGATTCCGGAGACGGTACAATCATGAATTGTACGCAATCTACCTAGAAGCAGATATCGTGGCAAAATTTAAGCTCGGTAGACTCCGGTGGGCAGGGCACCTAGCTCGCATGAGCGAAGAGGAACCTGCTCAGAAAGTTCTTTGTGGTACATTCTATGGTAGACGACAGCGTGGTAGACCATGCTTGCGCTGGAGAGATGGCGTAGACCAGGACGCCCGAAGCCTTAGGGTGCGCAACTGGATGGCGTCGGCTAGAGACCGGGATAGGTGGAGAGACTTGTTGATGATAGGTATTAGTATATACCGGATTTAGTTTTACAGATTTGGACCACTGGGCGAACCTAGACATTATTTTAACTCTATTGTTAGGTACCACTTATATGGAATCACTTACACTCTTTTTCTTCTTGTTGCATTAATGATATTTTACGAACCAAATGATGGCCTCCATCACAGGGCCCGTAGTAAAAGTCTATGTCTAAGAATTAATTCCGGAATAAAAATGCCCAAATGGGAAGCACCAAAAACGCCCTCGTAGTTAATATTTTCCAACTTTTGGTAACATTATTCAAATTTGCCAAATAGGTATCCATTGCAAAATCTTTATGATGTTTTGTTTTTGCGATTTAGCTGTATGAAATTGTTCCGATAGGTCCTATCCCTGAGATCAAATATTATTTAGTTATAACATATTTATGTTAATTACAGTGAAGAATATGTAATTAACAAGTAACCTACAATATAGTAATAAAATAATATATTTATGAAAATCTCATATATTTTTTTAAATAAATTAACAAATAGTTTCAATAAATTCGGTGCAGAAGGATGTACATATTTTTTACAGAAGCGCTTATTTCTTCTTCCTCAAGAATTGAATCAGTTATTCACACTACTGGTATGAATAACAGTTGGTATAGGTTTTGCGTATTTTAGTTTATTTATTTATTACTGTACAAAAAAAATTTTTAATTTGAAAAAAATTATTATTGAATAGTTTTTAAAAGATAAATTTTCAAAAAAAAAATTAAATTTGTTTTCAATCCAAAAACAATTTTTTTTAAGTTTTAATGCGAAATCTTTTTTTTTTAAACTCTATACGCTTTTGTTTACAAAATATCATTTAAATCCGTTATGCCGATAACGAGAAATTAAAATATCGAAAAATGGTGCTATGTTAGGTACTTTCAATATCGTCTTAATTTAAATTTTTGTGTCAAAATTCTAAGTGCCTTTTTAGAGAAAAATACGATTTTTTAACATTAGTATGATTTGCATATAGTATAAAAAAAGCTGTTAATGGTCCACTTTCAAAAAACGAGCGTGTGGTTTTCGTAATAATGAGTTTTCAAAAAAAATGTTTGATTATGTTCAAATATTTTTTTTTTTTTGAAAATTGTAACAATTTTAACAGCATAAAAAGATTCATCCAAAATATCGTTTTTGAGAAAATCGAAAACAAAAAATGCTTCTATTGAAGGTGCCTTTAATAACCATTTTTTGGGAACAAAATTTTCAACAATTGGCTAGTTTAAATGAAGTTGTTTGAAAAAATCTGTAGAAAAATTTTTGAGAAAAATATTTTCTGAAATATTTGAAAAAAAATGCTAGACTTTACAAAAATAGAAATATTTTTAAAATTGTGTATATAAGAAGAAACTAGTAATGAAACTACTTTAACGATTTTTTAAATTTTGCTTGAATGAATTCGTAATTTATTTCAGAAATCAGGTGGCATTCTATTTGTGTGACCTCGAAATATTTTAGGTTTTTGCTTATTCAATTTTAATAATAAATTTCATGCAATTTGAAAAATTTCTCTAATAAAATCTATGTTTTTATTTATACAATTTTTAAAGTTCCAAGGAGCTTGTACATAAAGAGCAAGTACGTGCTGACTGGGTCAAGCATTTTATTTTTGATTTGTTTCGTTATTGAACTTGAGATATAAAAAAAGGGTTTCAACATTGATGATTGCACAGAAATTGTAATAAGCTCGGTGGCCCAATGTTATGATATATTGTAATTTTCCTCATTGTGTAACTCAAAACTAAAAGCATAGAAGTATGACTCAGGGTGTATTAGTCGAGCTACCAACCCTAATGGTCAAATCATATCAAGTTCCGCTCATTTATAGCGGCATAGAATTGGTTTCCGCTTTATAAAGAAGACACATTGAGTTTTTCTTCGCGGTTTATGGATTTCTTTTTGAAAATACTACCGATGTCAGAATTAATGGGTTTTCCAAATGCTGCCGTTCTAAATCCATTTCTGAAATGTTTCTTTGTTTCCCATTGTTTCCAGATTGAGTTGTCTGTAAATTTTTTTCTCGCCTGTGTTGTTGTTTGAATTTTTTTTTCTACTTCATCTTTATCAGAATTTATATTTTCCCAAATTTCAGATATATCATTGGCTTTTTTGATTTTATTTTTAAAATTTTCGTCAAGAGTGGATCCGAGCGTCCAGACCAAAGAAAACATTTGAGAAACATTAAAGAAACATTTCAGAAATGTTTCTCTGTTTCTGAAATGTTTTTTAAATGTTTCTGAAATGTTTCTTAAATGTTTCTGAAATGTTTAAAAAATGTTTCTTTGGTCTGGACACACCTTAAGAAGACATTAATCAACACCAAATGCACGCATTTTAGATAAGAGGGAGCTCAATGCCAATCTATCTACCAGCCCTATTCTGCTATTCACGTGAATCGTATATTCGATCCACCCATTCGATTCCCTTTCACACTGCCTTTGCATTCTGCTATCCATCGGGTGAACTACATTATCCCGAACCAATTTGACATTCACGTAAACAGCTGTTCATGTGATAATCTTCTGAATCTTGAATAATTGTTTTTGAGTTTACCTATTAAAAATTCAAGTTCAATCGCTCTACCTAAACAGAAGTAATTTTCTAATTTGTTTTCATCTTTATTATTATTATTTTTTTTTTTTGTCATAATTCCAAACAGATTAATAAGAGAATCCTCCAACAGAAAGCTTCCACCTCCATAGCGAAATGAGTCAATATAAAGAAAAGAGAAACTAATCGCTTGTTTCAGGTTTTTGCATGGCGTTGGGCAAGATTTGGATGCGGGCTTCGCTCAGTCCACATTACAGGACGCACTTAAAGGCCACTTATGTCCCAATTGGATTACTCTACAAATGACGACAGAAGAAAAAATAAAGTAAAACTCTTGTTTAACCCAAAATGTGAGGTGCCTGGAGCAATCGATTACGTAGTAAATTGATCTTTTTGTCCTTCTACCCCTAAAATTGTTAATAATCAATTTCTTACAAACAAATATTCTAAATTAGGAAATAAATTAGCTTTTAATTACATTTTACTGAACACCAACTAGACAGACGATCCATTAAATGAATAATCCGCAACATTTCATATGCGGATCCGATTTGTATAGAATGAATCCGTTCACGTGAATAACAGAATACCGCGCAATATTACCGACTTAAATACAGATCCACTTCGAATGAGTAGCAGGATAGTGATTAGTGAAAATTCAAGAAAAATTCCATCCTTGGGCCCATCCTATTCTTGATATACATAAATTCTCTTTTTGACCTACCCTTTCTGGGAATAGTGAATGCTTTTGCTGATGATATTGCGATTGGATATAATGCAATAAACCCATTGAATTTAGTTGCTGATATCAATCATGATGTCCACTTATTAAGGTTATGGTTCGCGGACCATAAACTAATTGTTAGTAACAAAACCAAATTGATGCTGTTCAGTCCTGATTCAAATACCCAAACTGATATAAAAGTAGTGTTTCATGCTCCGCATTGTTCCAGTTTTAGCCTGTTCAATAACAATTGCTTAAGATCTTCTTTACTACGTAGTTATTATCCCGAAGCAACATGCAGTAGTATGTGCTTTAATGTTGAAATTGTAAAAGATTTCAAATATCTAGGTGTTACAATTGATCAACACTTGAAGTGGGCTGAGCACGTATTGAACCTTAAGCAATACTTCCTTTCCACAATAAGATGTTTATACCGCCTAAGACAGTTCTGTTCAAATTCTACGTTAAAGAACACCTATTACGGAATATTTCACTCAAAACTACAATATGGCATTTGTTGTTGGGGAGGTGCTTATCTAAACAAAATTCAACAATTAATGATCCTACAAAAGTGTGTTGTAAGAAAGATATGCGACGCTTCTCGATTAGCTCACTCTTTAGAATTATTTAGACAAACGAAAATTCTACCAGTAAGACAGTTGTTTTATTTCAAAGTTTTAAAAATATTTTTTATGAGAGGTGGTTATTTGGAAAGCCCTATAACAGACTTTTATAACTTAAGAAGAAATGCTACCACTGTTTCAATATTACCTTTCCGGACTACTCTTTTTAGAAACTCATACACGATCGTTTCTCGCAAATTGTACAACCGACTCCCAATCGAGATACGAAACATTAGAAACTTGTCACCTTTTTTTAAAATCCTTAAAATCATGGCTTTTCAACTTTAATACTTATGACATCGAATCTCTGCTAAGCTACATTGTTTAATAAATTTGTAATCACTACTAAGATCTCTACTGAGTTTTTTTGTATTTATACTTCTTTTAAACTTCAAATGATGAAAGTAATGTTATTTGTTAATTGTATATTTATTGTTTAACTTTCTTTTATCTAACGTTTATTTTTGTAGTCACCCCACAGTAAGATAAATTTTTGTTAATGTGGCATTATCTCAATTTTATATAAATTTAAATGCTACAAACTATTCTCTTAAATTATTGTAAAAACAAATTATGTATGTATGTATTTATTTATCATAGATATAAGTTATTAAAAAATTGTTAGGAGAATAAGAACTCAATAAATTCAATTCAATTCAACCTTCGTTCGAGCAATTAAACGATAGTTGGAAGATTTGCCTTTTTTTAGAGCCGAGCTGAACAAGTACTGTTTTCCATCCATTCGGAAAGATACCAGTAAAATAGTAAAGATGGAAAAGATAACATAGTGGTTGAAGAACACCTCTTCAGAACAATGGGAGGGATAATATCCTACTATTGCTTTTTGTTGTAAGCTGAGATAAGTAGTACCATTAAAGACGAACTTTGGAAGGGAAGACGAAGTAGTTTTTCGTAAATTTCTTACAAATGACAAATAATTTTTAATACCTTTGGGACATTGTAGTATTTTTTTACTTAATTGTTGGTCATGCATAAATTTGGTTCGAAACTTACTTCTCTGACCCTAATACCCTCTTACCTCTCGAATCAAATCAAGAATTCTCTTTCGGTTTGATAGATTTTTCCTCTTCCTTATAGATTTTTTACAAGATTACCTTTCTTATTTGAAGATCAAACCTATGGAAAATAAATACAACATTCTGTTTTTCGATTCGACCGAAACTTTTTATTTCTGTATATATTCAACTTGCTTTAAATAATTTGTTTTAAATATTCTTTATTTGGAGTGTTAAGTGATACACTCTTTTCCTCGTCAACAGATAAGAAGATACAAACATTTATGGAAAAATACCAGAGACCTTACACTTATGTCGTTTTTATTTGGCAATCCGGAAGCCTTCCGACTTAAACGTCAAACTCAACAAATGTGATTTTTTGTATGCTAATTGTGCGAAGTGCATCTTTTAACGTATATTCATTCTTGATTTTCATTATTGTCCACATTTGATGTTTCACATATACAATCACAAAAAACTTCAGAATCATCAGAATCAAAAAAAGTGTTCAGTTGGGATTCCGGATCGGAGAGAGATTCCGGATTGCCAAATAAAAACGACATTACTATAGTCAAAAGTTGCTTCGATTTTTCCACATGTAAAATAGACTTTTTGAGTGAGTATTTTAATTCTGTTTAAACATTCAAATTCTCATATCTCACGATAAAAATAACACTGTCCAGATTTTTCAATAAAACTCATTTACACATTTTCAGAAATATTTGGTCCATTTATAGTATTTATTTATTAACTAAAGCCTAATACGCATCTGAAGCAAAACTAATAGAATGATTTATGATTTTGTTATTTAAATATCGAATTTCTCCTTTCGAATCAGCTGCGTACTAGGCTTGAAACGAGTAAAATTTTAAGGTACTATGAGTATTAGATACAACTTTGGGTATTAGGTAAATGAACACTTCTTTAAAAGGATTGATTTCAATAATATTATTTAAACTAACATTGTCCTAAAATTATTCAGCCCTATCACGAAATCCATCGTAATCGGAAACCTTTACGAATCCCGAAAAAAAGCTATCAGCAAATCCGTTCGTAATGACAATTTGTATGAGATTTTCCACTTCGATGGTTTTTCTGATAGATTTTTTCGGGATTCGTAACAAGTTTCCGATTACGATGGAATTCGTGATAGGGCTGATTAATATTTATTTTCCTATTGCAAATTATAATATTTGACTAGTTTGCGCCTGAAGTCGGCATTTTTAAAATCGCCAACAATTCACTTAATTGAACGTTAATTTTCTTTTGTTCCTCAAGCTCATCTAAAGCTATATCTTTTTCCTTTATTACTTCGTTCATATCATTTGAAAATTCATTCTCTTCAACCCCTTCAATTGGTACGATCTCACCGTCTTCTCTATCCTATAAATAAAAAGAAAAACATTATTTGTAAAGCAAAAAAAAATACAAATAAACTCACTGATCCATCTGAATCTGAGGTTTCATTTTGAAAAGGTGACACTGCACGACAATCAAGCATTTTCACCAGTTTTGCCATTTTATTTGAATCACTTTCAAAGCTACATATTTTTATCACACGATGATCTTCCTCTGATAATTGAAGATCCGCAGGGATCTCAATTCCATCACTCTCTTTTAACTTAATTGCTTTTAATTTTTCATTTGCGCAGTTTTTTATAGTGTCCCAGTCCTTAAAAAAATTGGTTAATCACTTATGAGGCGTTGTGCTTAAATATAAAAACTAAAAAAATCTCACCTCTATCCATTGATCAATCGTTTGTGAGGGACCCAAAGCATTCAAAGTCTCTGCGATAATCTCCCATTGAAGGGCATGATCAACGTCAAAAGGTTCGGTGTATGGGAAATGTTGCTTAATCAATTGAATCAAACGACTTCGTTGAATGGAGTTCATCTGAAAAACAACGCATAGGTTTAGTGTTTACGTTTTAAATGTCCAAACTTATTTCTGGAAAATACAATCAAATCCAGTCATCATAAACATCATGTAAAATGTTGAATGATCAACACGAAAAATTTAAAATCGTGATTACCCGAAAACAATGAACATGAAAATTGTTAATCAGTACCTCACACCATGTTGAAATTAATTTGTCTAAGGTCTTAGCAATAAACAGAAATTTATAAAACACGGGGTTAACTTTATGAAGTTATACAAACATCTGATACTTATTTATTTGTGAAATGAATAATAAATAATACAACATAACATTTAACAAATCTTGTTGTTAATCTTCCTCATCCTCAGCTTTAATGCAGTTTATATCCTGATTTGTTGTCACTTCATCAGTCTGAAAACAAAATCCATTCAGAATGTACAGAACTAATTCAATGGCGTAGTCATACTTACATTACATTCATTAGAATACATGCTAGTGTTGTCTTTGAAATCATCATCGTTGTCTGTGATTTCATCGCTTATAATTTCTTGTTCCTCCTCAACATTTGAGTTTCGTCTGGTATAATTTAATTCTTTGTCCGGCAGAGATCTTTTCTTTCTTTTGACTACCATACCAGAACTTAATTTGACACGTGAAATCCGAGATCTTTTATGTTCGAAACGCCTCTTTGAATTCGAAATTATTTTTTGGAAAAAATCTTTCAATGATTTGATACTGTATTCTGAATCCACTCGTCTAATCAAGTCAAAGAAAAACTGGAAAATACGCTCGAACTTTAGGAAACTTTCCTTTGATTCAGTTCCTCTTGAGAGGCCAGTCCAAGTTACCAAAGTAAACAGACGACGAGTAAATATGTGGTCAATTAAGGCATACGCCACATTGTCACCATACAAATCACTGTTTCCTCCACAAACCGATTCAAAATGTTTGATCTGAAATAAAGAAAAAAAAAAAACATACACAATATTAATAACTGTCGGTTCGGTTCTACAGCTAAAACTTAAACTAATATTATTTAAATAAGAAAAAACTAATATAAAAGAAATATCACGCAAACAAAAATCAATAATTTTCTATAAGTATCCAAAGAGTACGATATGTCGTTTATTCAAAATAATTTTCCTACATCAACATTAAACAGGTGTATTTCAGGAAAGGGTTGCAAAATTTTTGAGGAACCTCATTTAGAGAATCGGATACATGTACGAGTACATAATTTGTTCACATATTTTTGATAACTTCTCTATAATTCAAAACTAATTATGCTTACTTTGAAGGGAAGAACTTAAGACCTGGAACTACTCGTCAAAAAAGTCATAAGAATTCAGAAGTTTTCATTTTAAGGGTAGTATTCACCGAGCGCTTTTAAACGGCTCTTAACTTTACGAGGCTCTTAACTTGAAATTTCTTTGGGGTATTTACCAACCACTCACAAGTGTTTTTCGAATTCGACAATGAGAGCCACTCTCTCTTGTTCAGGCATATCCAAACTGTGAAATGTTGTGGAATGTTGGTCTTGACGGCAAATGGATACTCTTCTATTTAGCATTGCTCACATGGACTCGAGTCAAATGCGTGCGTTGCACGTCTAAGCGAACAAACTTTCGAAGAGAGCGCTCGTAAGTTTAGGAGTCGTCGGGACCACTGTATTGTGTATTTTAGACTGAATTAAGGAACCATGAAGACGATCCAAACCACAAACGCAAAAAAGTTATTCACAATTGGGTATGCTATCACAACAATTCATTTTGTTAAATCATAGCGCTCAGATTAGTTTATAAACTTGTTCCTTATCTGGAACTATAGCGCCGTTTTTAACATAAGAAGTTTATTAAAAAAAAAAAAACTGAAACTTTTGCGAATGCGATTTTTTTTGTAAATAAACATAATATCCCGCAATGCTGAATATTATATCTTATCTTATCGTGCGAAAAAAATATAATTGGGCCTTCAAGAAACGCATTTATTAATTTTTTGCCGAGCGCCAGGCCAAATGTCAGCATTCAATTTTATTTACAATGGTATAACTGAATGCTGACATAAGGCTCTATTAGTTTTAATAATAAGGAAAAATCAAATCATTCAGAAAAAAAGTTAAGTTGTTATGTATTTGGTTTTACTAAAGAATAAAGTATACTACTAATATTCTTGAAGTTTATATCCAATAGGAGGTAGAAAACTTTCGAGTGGAAGCTATCTAGACATTGAATAAATAATAAATATTAGCCTTTATAATATGATATGTCAAACCAATGCACAACTTACCAAACCAGAACCGTGGAATTTTATACGGGATACTCTGGTGATTTCGAATGAAAACATATTAACAAAAATATTAATGATTCAAAATAGCTTTTATGGCCTTTATGTCCACAAAAATTGGCAAAAAAATGTTAATGACACAACTTAAGTATACTTTTAATGCTATTAAGTTTTATTTTAGTTTAGAACCAGCTTGGGCGAGGTGCAGAAGCATCAATTGCATGGAATCGAAATATTGGGCGTTTATTATTTCCAAAATTCAAATTCCTCATGTAAAAAAGGTCTTATTAAATTCTTAACGGTATTTAATAGCAAGTTAAGATGCATAGCTTATATTTATATGCCCGCTTTTAAAGAATCAACTTCATTACTGGATGCCAGAAAAAAAAGTAATGCACTTAGAACGCAAGTTGGTCCATTAAGATTCCACCTGAATCAACAAAACTTTCTTCCTGCTGGTTAAAACACTTGGAGCTCCTTATGAAGCTTATGAGACCTTTGACCTTAGGTCTTTAGTATAGAGCAGGACAGAGCGTTGCATACCTGCCAATTAGACAGTATCTGGTTATAACACCTATTCGGGAACTTACACAGCTTTAGATTTCCTTATAACACCTTGACTCAGGATAAGTATAAATATTTAACCCATCATGTGAAATATGTAGTGCTGTTCCAGATTTAATTTTACAATTTCTTGGAAGGTTCCTATTACCCACCATCCAACAAAGGTGAATATTAACTGTTTCACCATCTCCAGTTAGCGCTGTTATAGATTTTGTATACCTATACAGATTTAATATCACTATGGCTATATGAAAAGAAGTTAATATCTGAAGTGGATATTGAGTTTTCTTCAATCCAGGATAATAATTATTTATCCCCAAAAGTTCACCCTGGAACACGCTACACTCATTAAGATTATGAAGGAGAAATTTAATCTGTTTCTTTATTGTGTCGTGTAAATTTTTCAAAATCGTGTATTTCTAGCGAAACGGGTATTACGGGCGAGATGATTGAGAAGAGTAATGCAACTGTTTAATTCGAGTGAGCATTGCTTGTGAAAGGAGGGATAAAACAAGGAAAGACATGAACAATTGCGCAGGTGGTCAAGAGATGGGAATGATTCCGTTTCTAATCAGTCTATCGCTCTGTTCTGATTTCAATCAAGTAAATGAAGAAAAGTTGGGGCAACACCTCCTCATAGATGGGAGATATAGAGTTTAGGGCGTATAAACGACTCATAAATTGTAAATAGATTAGAAGAGGTGACAAATTTTACACCGATATAGAAATCACAACCATTTTTGTTCGTAAATCGATATCTAATAATCGATCAAGAGTTTTCTTTCGGATTCAAATGGGAACATTTTCCAACTTTGGTTTTTAAAAAAAACTTAACTCCCTATAACAAACGTATACCGCTTAAATTTTCAGACAAAGCAAACTATTTGGTTCTTATTTTGGACAAGAAATTAAGCTGGAAGCCCAATATCCAAAAGAGAATCAACAAAGCCAACATAACTCTATTCTCTTGTAAAACAAACCCTAGGTAACAAATGGGGTCTACAAACTCACATATCACACTGGCCATACATCTCAGTCATTAGACCGATACTTACATATGGAGTAAGAGTATGGTGGACTGCGCTAAAAACAGCAACAAACCGCGATAAGCTCAGCAAAGTCCAACGAACAGCCTGCTTAATCATAAGTGGCGCTCTCCGCTCAACTCCCTCCGCTGCACTTGATGTTCTGTTTCATCTCATACTGCTAGATATCTTTAGCAAACAATCGGCCGCTAGCACAGCCATTCGGCTTAAAGCATCCTCGCAGTGGATCAACAATGATATTGGCCATTTCACTATACTGAACTCGTTCAGATCTCTATCTAGTAACGTCGATTACACCACCCCTCATCCAAAATTTAATAAAAACTTTCAAGTGTCCATACCTTCAAGGTCTACCTGGGAAAATGAGTTGTTGGTAGACGAAGCGATTCATTTCTACACAGATGGATCTAAAACCGATGACGGGGTCGCTGGAGGCGTATACTCCGAAAGATTAAATCTGTGTCTATCTTTTCGTCTTCCCAATCACTGTAGCGTGTTCCAGGTAGAGCTTCTAGCAATAAAAGAAGTCCTCTCTTGGCTCAAAGATAACGTGATATCGACCACTGATATACGTATCTTCTCAGACAGTCAAGCTGTCATAAAGTCATTGGGCTCTGTCTCCATTAACTCTCTAACAGCAAAAAATTTTCGATCATCTCTGGTGAAGATGTCAAAACAGTTTAACATTCACCTTATATGGGTGCCGGGCCATAGAGACATTCTACGAAATTGTAAAGCCGACGAACTTGCAAAAAACGGAACAATCTTACCTTTGTTGGATAGCAAATCTAACATCTGTATACCCCTCGCTACTTGTAAACTTATTCTAAGACATGATACCATAAAGAAAGCTAACAATAGATGGACCAGCACCCCAACTTGCCAGTCTACGAAACTAATTTGGTAATTCCGATATTCACTGTCTCAAACGCTTCATTGTTAGCTCAAAATGGTTTAACGAGTAAGGGTGATTTTTGAAATCCTGTGGTATCACAACGGACCAAATATTGGTCTAAGTGTGTTAGCTTTTCCGGTCAGCAGCCACCTTAACCTAACCTAAAATAGGAATTAGGACTAGATTAAAACAACTCAGCGCTCATAGCAGTTTGTGCTTGCAATCAAAATTTGTGGATAAGTCCACTTATTTTTCAACTTTTTGCTTAACATTTTTTTTTTTTATTTTTGTGTCTTGGAAATGTAATTTTTGTTTTTCTTTTTTTTAATATGTACTTCTTCAGACATTCAAATAATGTATATGATGTAATGCATTTTATATAGCTGCGGTCGAAATAATAGTAGTGAACCTTTTGACACAACAAACTAAAATAAATAAATTAATTAATAGTCATCTGATTTTCAAATTAATGTTTTTTAGGCTTTTAATTTAAAAAAAAAATCATTTTTAAATTCAATAAATTAGTTGGTAATTTCAAATCTATCCAAGTCAAAAAAATAGTAGCACATTCAAAATCCACCTTTAAATATTACAAAAGGACAATTTCTACCATAAGTGATAGTCGAGTGTTTGAACCTTAAATTAATATTTACTATAGTTGCATGTTCCTAGTTAGAAATAACAGCAGCACAACGACTTTGCATCGAATTAATAAGATTTTCACATCTTTCTACAGGTATGGACTCCAAGACTGCTGTATAGCTTCCCAAAGGGCTGTGTTAGTAGTTGGCTTACAACTAGCAACATACTTCTTGACATCGCACCAAAGATTTCCTATAGGGTTGAAGTCTGGGGACTGCGCGGGCCACTTCATGAGATTAACCCTGTTTTCTTGGAATAACTGCTGCGCAAGTTTACTTAGGTCGTTGTCTTGTTAAAAGACCCATTTCAATGGCATTTCATCTTCAGATCTTCACATAAAGATGCTGATCCGTAATGCGTTCAATCCAATATATGGGACCTACACCATAGAAGGAAAAACATGCCCAAACCATTATGCTGGATCCTCCATGTTTTATTGTTTCGGCTGTGAAGCGTGGATTATATTTTGTGTTTGGAGGCCTTCTTACATATTGACAAGATCCCTTTCCACCATATAACACAATCTTGGACTTGTCTGACCACAGAATATTCCTCCACAAAAACATGAAAATTCAGGGGCTTACAAATGATTTCATTTACACTACTATTAATATTATTTTGACCGCAATTGTATATTCTTTATTTCAATACACATCCTAATTTATTAAGTTAGTCTAAAAAAATGTAAACGAAAAAAAGAATTAATGCAAATTCCTCCTTAAATTGCAACATCTAACAACCATGTCTCTCGACCCTACATTAAGTGGTTAAACCACATACACATGGGTTATTCTATTATGAAGTGATTTTGATCAGACTATACTCTGTTCAACAAAAATTGTCAGTACAGGGAAGATAGGACGTTTTCCTCTCACTCTGGTTTCATTGGCTTGCATAAGTGTGTCGCCTTTTAAAGCTCTCACAGGGTTTCCCTAGTTTGCATTATAAATCGCCAACACTCAACATACTCAACTTCATAAAATTTGTTCTCAAAAGCTTCAAATCCCAAAAGCTCCTTAATAAAATCCACTAAATAAGCTCCTTGCTTGTAATTTAGAATGATAATGGTAACTCTGTTCTGATCTATATAAGAAGCGCACGATCGTATTGACTTGACAGTTTCCCTTCACCCTTCAGCAGTGGGATTCAACGGTCGCGTTGGGGTGTACAACTTTTGGCTTGATCTTTTTTAAGTGACATTTTTCCCGACGTAGTGTAGTGATAAGTGCATCAGGCGCCACTGCTTTGGAAAAAGCTCTCCCATAAGGCTTTACTGACAATTTTTGTTGAACAGAGTATAGTATTGCTGAGCTACCTATTACAATAAAACAAGTCATTTTCAACTGACCGTGAATTTCACCACATTTTGAGAAAATTGTATACAAATTATATAAATATATTCAATTATATGACACTAACGCTATATATGCAAACAGAACTACAATTTACTTACCATATTTTGTGTAAAGTCAAAGCTTTTTAAGTTTTCTTCAAAGTCATGACAATCTTTAACGGAATCAATTTTCTTAAACGTTGCTCTAGTTGGAATTGATTGTAATGTTTGTACAGGTATTGATTCGAGTTTCTTCATAATTTGCTCCTGCGATTGGATGAGGCTTTCTAATTGAGCAGCCATTTTGGTTTGGTTTTTGAGGACAGTCATTAGTAAACTTTTTGTTGAAGGGTCCTCGTTATTGGCATTTGCTGTTGAAGTCGGAGCATATCCAAAACACTGATTTTGCACTTGGTGTTGACAATGATTTGCATGCATTTGACAAGGTTGTCTAAAATATGTAGGACCTTGATTCCATGAGCATGGAGGTTGAGTCTGGTTTTTCAGCATAGTTATTAATAAACTCTTTAATGATGACTCTTCATTGATTGCAGGAGAATCAGCTTTATGGTACTGCGAATGATGTTGGTTTTGACATTCATTTGAATGCATTTGGCATTGGCATTGGCATTCAGGTCCATAAGTTGCAGGCCCTTGATTCCTGGCAAATGGGGGAACCGATATTGGTTGCGTGTGTTGGCTTTCGATGATAGTTTTCAGTATATTTATTAACGACTGATCGTCATTATTAGCAGCCATCCCAGTTGTAACGTTCCGGGATGGCTGATTCTGACTTTCTGATTCGGGCATTACAGAAAGGAGAACTGATGATTGTGCCGATGTTGAACGGTTTCGCTTCCTTGTCAATGGTGAAACGGATTGAGTTTGACGTTTTGACATGACCTGTTCTTATTTTTGTAACTAAAAAAAATTAAAAAGGACAATTGATAAGACTATTCAATCTGAAAGTTCATTTAGCTTTTACTGCAAATAGTCAGTAAGCATATAATAGGTATATGTTTGTTAAACGTATTACTCAGCTTTATGTCGTTCCAAATAATTTAAAAGTCCTCTCAAGGAATGCATTTAAAATAGATGTTTCTTAATAGCTTCGTAAATACTATAAACCTTTAGATCAACAAGAGAAGCTCCTGCTTGAGAGAAAATCAAGACAGAGCTACACATTTTTCTATGCTTCAATCAAGGCACAACAACACTGAACTAAGCTACTCTTGCTGACCCCAAGGGTCTTAGTATATTTATTTTGTAGCACCAGTTTTTATCATTCGTTGATTGGACTGACAAGTTGTTCCGGGCTTCCGGCTGAAGGAGCTAATATACAAAAGTAACAATACCCACCTTGGCTACCTCGTTCCAGTTCATCTGAATCTCATATTAATCTTGCATTCATCGGGCCATTGACACCTTAACAATTTAACAAACGAAATAACTATAAACATTTATTAAATCACCAAACTCCCGAAAAATATTAAGGAAAAATGAGTATCTATACATACTTAGGATTATTCCTAAAAGACACAGAGAAATATATTCCTTGAGCGAGGTCCAGCTTATTTCCAATTTATGTTAAAAATATTGTTTGATTTATATTTTTGTTTTGTTTGTTGGTTCAATTATTTATAGATATATTTTATGACTATAAATAACTTCAAATAATAAATGCATTTTTTGAGGAATTCGGCTTGTTCTTGTTATTTTTGTTGATTCTTGACTTTGACTATTTGACATTTGTTTTGATTTCATTTTCTTTGAAAATAAATATTATAGGCCGTGTTCATTTGTTACCAGCGATTCACAAAAGAACACAAAAAAAATCAGCAAGAGGGTTCGGTTCTCGAAATTTATAGTACTTTTATATTTTTTTATCCCCTGGGCTCATTACATATATACTCAATCTGTTGTGAAGTTTAATACAAGAAACTTGACGATAAATTTAAAGCCACTTTACACGAAATTAAAGATCATATGCTTTCTGATATGACCTGTCAAAAAAAAACGTATCAATTCGCTTGAACGCACTCATTATGCCGGATATACATTGTTCAAATGCATGACAAGCATGCGCAAGTGTATTAGTGAAAAAGTCACACGTATAGATTGGACGTTGGATTGAAGCAAAATCAAAATCTTTTGATTTTCTTTCAATCTATCGTCCTGCATTGAAGTAGTGTATATGCAAGATTGATGAATGATCATGCATTTATTGGTTCATTTGCGTATAGTACGTTGAAGAGATGAGAACACAGCACAACATAAGCACAGATTTAAATATTAAAACAGTAAACAAAAATTGTATGATGGAATGGACAGACAAAATAAAACAAATTACTCCCATAAAATTGAAAAAATTCCAAAGAAATTCGTAAAATCACAATTTTGCCTAAAAAAACTCACAAAGCACAACCTCCTCTCACCACACCGTCGATGTAAAAATAAAAGATTGAAGACTAATGCTTGATATGTGTATATGCAACTTCAACCCCAAATTACCAATACACTTGCATATGCTTGTCATGCATTTGAACAGTGTATATCCGGCATTAAACTCATATCACTTCTCAAACGAAAAAGCATATGACTTTTTTGACATTAGGACTGTAACTAATTCCATTTGAGACGCCATACGAGATTTGTTATTTTCGTGGGAAACATTGAATGGAGTGTTGAGAGTTGAATAAAAAATATGGTAAAATTCTGAAAAGTTAACTAATGTATGTGATTTTTTTGTTTAAATATTTCGGATCTCATTAGCACATATACTGTAAATTTTTTTAATTAATACAGCTATCATTGTTGACAAGACTAATGCCATTTGCTTTCTGATTGTTGTCCATCATGCAATAACGAAACAAATTTATTTCTGTTAATATTTTCTATTTATTTTGGTACTCCGAAAATCAAAAGGGAACTCATAGGCGTGTAAAGCATAGATAAACCAAATCGGTATGACTTATTGACTTAAAATGACAAGCTCATTTGATAAATCATACAGAAAATATGATAACAGGTCATATGACTTCTATTATCGTGTAAAGTGGCTTTTACCTAAGTGTTGAAATTTTGTATTTTACTTATATTTATCTACTGATTTCGCTTGAATGCACACGCCAATGAATGAAATTATTTCTGTTTATAAACATGAATATCACACGAACAATCAAATACTTCAATAGTCAGGCTACTTGCTTGTCTAATGGCTTCAAAAATTTCATGCCAGTTGACGACTATAATAATTAACATAAATTCAAGTTATGTAAATGAAATTTATAGTTTTAATAGCGCAAAATGATACTATACATAATTTTCTTTATAAATTGCTTCTGGACATACCTAAAATAAGAACCTTTAGTACAAGTAATTAAGTAAACAAACGGTTTTTTTACGTTTGTAAATGTCAAGCAGTCATATAAAGTTAGCACGATACTAAAAAATAAAATAAAATCGTTGTTTTAACCACGTTTCATACTAAAATAGCTTTAACATCGTACTAATTCAACTAAAATTTTGCACGATTTTCTTTTTACAATTCCATATTTCCATGACCGTATTTTCGAATCTTTTCCACTCGTGCTTTTGGGAAGAAAAGATCGTTTTCAAGTTGGTTATTAATTTATGTGTACCTCGATTGCTCCAGATTTGTCGATATTCGTTATTTAAATTTTAACTTTTCACCAAATTATACAAAAATAAAATGCACGACTGGGTCGCACGAACTTGCTCCTATGTAATCGACTGGGAATTTTAAAAACGAATGTTATTAGAGAAAACTGTTCATAAGGATAAAATTAATTTTTAAATTCTTTTAGTAGTAACAGAATGCTATGCAAATATGAATTTATGCAAGAACAAAAATTATAAGTCCTTGTAGTGGTTTCTTTAAAAGAAGCTTTTATATACAAACTTTTTAAAAGCTTTTTAAGAAAAAAATTTGGTACGCTAATTTAAAGTTTTTATTATTGTTCGAATAAAAATTAAATTTACGAAAAGAAATATTGACCCGTTTCGGAGATTTCGAATTTTCAAAAAAAGAAAAAAATAGATTTTTTTTTCAAAAATTCAAAAAATATTTATTTTAAAGTTTTGAAATGCAATGTGTTTTAGACTTTTTAGAAGCTTCTCTATAAAAATTTTCATTAGGATCCGTTATGTGGATAATGAGAAATTCAAAATTCGAAAAAATGGTTCTATGGTAGGTACAAGCTGTAATATCTTAATTTCAAATTTTTTTTTATTAAATTAAAGATCGTAAAAATTAATTGAAAGAAAAAAAATTTTATCAAAATTCTAGGCGCCGTTTTCGAGAAAAATACGATTTTTGAAAACCATTTTTTTTAATTTTTTAGCATTTGTATGGTAGGTACCTTTATTTTTAGGTAAAATAAAAAATTTTGTTTCACATTTTGTACATCATATTGAGAAACTTTTATTTACCAAGTTTAAAAAAAATCTAGCATGGGGTTTTCGAAATATTGAGTTTTTAAAAAAAATTTTTGAAGATTTTTTTAAAAATTCAAAAAAAAATTTTTTGAAAATTTGAGTACACAATTCTATTTATGTTTTTGGGGAGCTTTAGCAAAAAAAAAATGATCAAAATCGGTGGAACCGTTTTTGAGAAAATCAAAAACAAAAAAAATGGTTCCATGGGGGGTACCCTCAATAACCATTTTTCGGAAAATTTTTTTCAACCAATACCTAGATTTAATTAAATGAAATTTTTCTGTATCTTTATTTTTAAAATCTGTTGAACAGTTTGTGAGAAAAAAAAATGTTTATAAAATTTCGAAAAAAATTCGTATGGGGGGTACCGTTATTTTTGGTCTTAAAAAAAAAAAGAAAAAAACGTGTGGGGGGAAAAAATTAAAAATGATATGTACCAAGTTTAAAGAAAATCGGCCGAGTCGTTTAGCCTGTAGTCGAACAGACAGACAGACAGACAGACAGACAGACAGACAGACAGACAGAATTGCGAGACCCACTTTTTTAGTCTTCGCTATCATCGTAATGTCAACTTTGATCAAAATCTCGAGTTCGATTTTTTTTACGAATGCATAACTTGCCTTATAGTACCTATAAGTCGCAAGTAAAAAAACATCGATAAATACTTTGGCGCAAACTTTTAAGCAACCTAGTGTTAAGGTATAAGTATGATACTACTTAACAATTTGCAAACTTTAAAGTAGTTTATCGCCGATTTCACGAAGGACTTTTAAACATTTCAGTAAATTTTGAAAGTGTCATTGAAATGTCATCAGATGCAGTTACCAGATGGATATAACAGTTGACATTTTTGTTTTTTTTTAACGCCATCAGTACTGCTTGTTTTGTAACATTGTAATTTTCAATGGTTCAACTCTTTAATAAAGAGGTCTTTTTTGACGTTTGTAAATGTCAAATAGTCATTCGAAGTTAGCACGATTCTAAAAAAAAAATTGCTATTTAATGATTTCAAAAAACAGCTCAACTGTTGCGAATTAATTTTAGGCAATCTTTAGTTTGTGTCAAAACACAAACTTTTTAGTTGCTCGAATCGAGTTGCTCTAAGTGCGCGGTGTCCCATATAAGCCCATATGTTTCATTTTAGCAACTAAACAGTTGCGAAACAATAAATTGAATGTGCGCGCCTGGCCTTACAGAACAGAATTTTAATTGTGTATCAAAATTTAAATAATTTGTTTCCCCTATTTGAAGATAAAATTGAGAATTTTGCAAACAACAAAACTGCTTTTGTTATTTCTTTTACTTTTCTCATTGTTGTCAATATTAATAAACAAGTCCTACAATTTTAATGAAAAAAAAAATATTTGTGATAGATTAGCATGATTTCTAACCAATAAGTAAAAACAATTATAAAAAAACCGTTTTCAATATACATAGTAATGGTAACGTGAACATACGGAAAAAGTCAGTAGTATCCAAGAGAAACAATCGGACAGTAGAAAAATATGTATCCCTCAGTTCCTGCCGACAACCAACATGCAAACAGAAATGGTTGAGAGTTGTAAGTCATTATACTCTGTTCAATTTATATTTGCAGTACAGGGAAGATAGGAAATTTTCCTTTCAGCCTGACAATTATGGATTTCAATAAGCTATCTTTAATTTAAAGCTCTTATAGTATTGCCGTAGGAGCATCAAGAATTGCCGCAAATCTCAGAAAAATATTTGCTACCAAAAGCTCGAAAAAGCTTAAATCTTGAAAGTTACATAGCACAAACCAAAGAAAATGCCATATGAATTTCTATCAACTTGGCAATGGTAACTCTGATTCAGTATTTTTTTTTTAATAAACACAATAAGGGTTGGTTGCAAATTGGCGATCAGTCTCCTTTCACCCATGGGGTAGATAGGTCATGCTCATGATGGGCTGTACGTGAGCTCAAAGAAGATTACACAAACAATTTTAATGTAACTCAGTGATTCTCTTTCTTATTTTAGTGGCAATTTCTTAAGTTAAGTTGCCGTGCAAACAGCAGCAGGCACCAGTGTTTCTGAAAAAGCTCTCCCATAAGGCCTGTACTGCAAATATAAATTGAATAGAGTATAGAAACCTATTTTTCTACAATTTTTTTTGTTTTCAATTTATTTAATTAAAAAACGGAAAACTTCAGAAGTACTAAAATTTAATTTCTTATTCGTCTGCTTAAGAAACGAAAATTTCTTGTATTTTCTTATCATGTATGACTGCTTCGGGTATAATTATTCTTAAATTCATTTTAAAAAACAAATAGATGTTTAATTAAGTAATTTATATATAGATATAATTGCATTTATTTAATATTTGCAAATATGTTGACTAAAATCGTAGAGGAATAAATAAATAAAAAGATTCATATACATCATTAAAAAACATGTATTACATCAACAAACAGTTATTGAAATTATATCCTCAAAAGAAATTTGTCAAAATCTTATTCGAATTAGTATGAGGTTAAAGCTTTTTAATACGATATTATAAATTTGAATCAAATTTAACATCATACTTTCTTTAGCATTTTATTTAAATATAAAAGTCTTCGAGCACCTACATATTTTATCTTTTTACAGCGATACTTAAAAACTCATTATAGCGAGAATACAAAATTTTAGCCCTTATTATGCCTCTAAGCGCAAAAATGTTATTTAAATAACTTAAACAACGTTGAATAGAGGCATTATAAGCTAAACGGGTTTGGAGGTTGCAAAGTGCCTATATTAATGCATTTTAGTATTAAACTCTGTCACTTTGACATCACAATTACATTAAAGTATTGCGAATACCAAACAAAAAATGGCGCAAAATTTTAAACAGCCAAGTGTTAAGGTAATATTATGGTACTACTCGTACTTAACAATTTGCTAAATTAAAATTAGTTTACCAACTACATATTTCATAATTTTAAACATTTTCTAACACTAGTATCGTGCTAAGACAATTTTTTTGTTATGTTGTTCACCTAAAACAATGACAATTCGTCCAAAATACTAAAGTTATCAAACCTTATTCACTTTTGTAAATGTCAAAGAGTCATATGAAGTAAGCATGAAACTAAAAAAAATAAAATACATATTTGATGATTTTAACTTAATAAAATGTTAAATGTAAGAGAAAGCATGATGCTGCTTTTTCCATAAAAAGTTGTATTTGTAATTGTATAGTGGATGAATAAGTCCTTATGCAGTGCTTAGCTATTCATCCGTTTAGCGAATAGGGCTTTAAGTGTCTTGGTATATAACTTTATATAACTCTTTGACAATTCCAAATGTCAAAAATGGTGTGTTTACTTAGTTTTTCTTTTTTAACGAACATTGACAGGTTAAATGAAATTCCATGGAACGATAATAGTAAGAAATGTTTAAAATTTAGAAATACTGTTAGACGCAATATACATATGTAAGTCTAAAAAAGCAAAACCATCTTCTCCATTTTCTTCTTGAAATTGTTTTTATTTCATTTATGTATGTTATTTTGCGTCCCCTTTCTCAAGTGAATTATTGTTGTTTGGCTTTTTGTAAATTGAAACCCATTTATTTATTTGTAATTATTCACTTAAATATTTTTAAGTTTCAACACTTGAACAATTTATTATTTTATTTTAATTTAACACCACGACGAAATGATAACTTTCAACTTCTTTCAACTTGACGTAAGGAAATGTCAATTTTTCCTAGTATCTGTGTTAATCTTAATACCCATGTCTTATGTATAGACTCGTTGCTGTAAAAAATCGATTTTAAAGAAAACATGTTTTTTTCCGAACAAAATTCGATTTTGTGGTGGTAAGAAATTCAACATAACAAATATTGAGGAAACATTCGTTCAAATCTGATTCATAACTCATAAATTATCTTTTCAATTTCATGGATAAGACCGAATCTAATTTATGTGTGAAATTTGTTGTCTATTTTTTCATTTCTTACCTTTTCCTGTCAAAATGAACTTCAACGAAAGTGAATTCAATCGATTTCAAATAAATAAATGATTGTATTTAGGTAGTTTATTGACAATGGGTCTTTAATAATACAAATCTTTTCTATTAACCGCACACAATATAAACACTGAGACTCAATTTGATTAGATAATTTCACAGTACCTAATCCTGTTTTCACTTTTACTTTCAAAATGTTTGAAAACAAAAGAAAAATCAATATTTTTGCACAGAAGCACGTGGACCTGAGTGTGGTAAGTTTGAAAATATTTTTTCGTAACAGTGGAGCTTTTTGCTGAGGGTGTCATTCGAATATTGCTGTTATTGTTGAAATTGGAACTGCTTAAGTTTTTACTTGCGACTTATAGGTACTATAAGGCAAGTTATGCATTCGTAAAAAAAATCGAACTCGAGATTTTGATCAAAGTTGACATTACGATGATAGCGAAGACTAAAAAAGTGGGTCTCGCAATTCTGTCCGTCTGTCTGTTCGACTACAGGCTAAACGACTCGGCCGATTTTCTTTAAACTTGGTACATATCATTTTTAATTTTTTCCCCCACACGTTTTTTTCTTTTTTTTTTAAGACCAAAAATAACGGTACCCCCCATACGAATTTTTTTTGAAATTTTATAAACATTTTTTTTTCTCAAAAACTGTCCAACAGATTTAAAAATAAAGATACAAAAAAATTTCATTTAATAAAATCTAGGTATTGGTTGAAAAAACTTTTCCGAAAAATGGTTATTGAGGGTACCCCCCATGGAACCATTTCTTTTGTTTTTGATTTTCTCAAAAACAGTTCAACCGATTTTGATCATTTTTTTTGCTAAAGCTCCCTAAACACATAAATAGAATTGTGTACTCAAATTTTCAAAAAAAAAATTTTTTGGATTTTTAAAAAAAACTTCAAAAATTTTTTTTCAAAACTCAATATTTCGAAAACCCAATGCTAGATTTTTTTTAAACTTGACAAATAAAAGTTTCTCAATATGATCTACAAAATGTGAAACAAAATTTTTTATTTTACCTAAAAATAAAGGTACCTACCATACAAATGCTAAAAAATTAAAAAAAATGGTTTTCAAAAATCGTATTTTTCTCGAAAACGGCACCTAGAATTTTGATACAATTTTTTTTCTTTCAATTAATTTTTACGATCTTTAATTTAGTAAAAAAAATTTTGAAATTAAGATATTACAGTTTGTGCCTACCATAGAACCATTTTTTCGAATTTTGAATTTCTCATTATCCACATAACGGATCTTAATAAAAAATTTTATAGAGAAGCTTCTAAAAAGTCTAAAGTCTAAATATTTTTTGAATTTTTGAAAAAAAAAAATCTATTTTTTTCTTTTTTTTTTGAAAATTCGATATCTCCGAAACGGGTCAATATTTCTTTTCGTAAATTTAATTTTTATTCGAACAATAATAAAAACTTTAAATTAGCGTACCAAAATTTTTTCTTAAAAAGCTTTTAAAAAGTTTATATATAAAAGCTTCTTTTAAAGAAACCACTACAAGGACTTATAATTTTTGTTCTTGCATAAATTCATATTTGTATAGCATTCTGTTACTACTAAAAGAAAATTAATTTTATCCTTATGTACAATTTTCTCTAATAACATTCGTTTTTTAAAATTCCCAGTCGATTACATAGGAGCAAGTTCGTGCGACCCAGTTGTGCATTTTATTTTTTTTTAGAAATATACATAAGCTTAGTTCACTCAAACTAGACGCGAAATTAAAGTGTCATGTACCTTAAATTTTTTAAACACATTTATTTTTACGTTGTACGTTGTTCGTTCTTCTCTCAACAACGAACAACCAAGAAGCATTTTATATTAATTCGGTTTTGTTTTTCAGTTCGTTCTAAACAACGCATTGTTGGCAGTAGGAGCACTTATAATAGTTGGAAAAAAAGAAAAAAAGAAAATGTTGGTTAGAAAGGAAACGGTCATTTTTTTGTACCGAGCTTACAGCTTCCATGAATCACATTTGATTCAAGGACTTATAACTTTAACAACGTGTTTATTATATATATTAATATAAATGTATAGGTTAGATATAGCCCTTAACAGAACTGTAAAAAAATGGAAAAATGTTGAAGACAACGCATTTTTTCATCAATGAATCTTTATATTTTTATGAACGATTTAATTTAAAAAGAATCAGAAAATAATACAAAAATGGAATAAAACTAAGCAAAAAGTAATAATTTATATTTTTTTAAGTTTAGGCATTTGTCCTTTTATGCGTATAGTTAAAACATATGTTAAGTATAGTGCCTTATTACATGGTTTGCATTCTGTATGCACCTATTTTGCTTTCAAGACAGCTATATATGACCGTCTCTCCTCAGGTTGTTATAGCACATAGCGCAACGCTTTCGCACTCTCAACAGCATTTCTTAAGCTTGCAACATTGAAATTGGGCTTTCGTCTGGTAATTTATTACATATGCATCTCACATCAATAGTGAATGAAAAGCATAAGGACATAACGTTTATCACGCCATTTCAGCACCATGATGCAATTATCTTTTTTCGAGCAATGTTTTCATTTTTTATTTTTTCAATTTATGTTTAGTGACTTGTAATGGAATATTAGACCGATTTTTTCGTATTGTTCCACATAAAATAAAAAGAAAGGTAGGCCTAAACACTCCTGGTACAAACAAATGCAAAAACACCAGCATTCAGTTGGCCTCAGAAATGGAACAATACAAAACCGGGAGGCTTGCCGCCGATTTCTGAGGTCAACCCGGCGAACCCCACAGGTGCAAAAAGATGCATTTTGGCTAGACTTTCACAATCTACTTAAGGACATCCCAAAGGAAGAGTTTTTGTTCGTGGGCGGAGATTTGAACGGACATGTCGGGAAGACAAACGAAGACTATGAAGATTGGCATGGAGGCCTCGGATACGGCACGAGGAGGCCTCCTGGTGAAGACATCCTGAGCATGTGCAAAACATACGGTCTTATCGTACTAAATACCATGTTCGTCAAACAAAGCCGACACCTGGTCACTTACAGCAGTGGTGGAAATGAAACCCAGATTGATTACCATTTGGTATCTAGTTTCATGAAACCCCGGGTAAAAGATTGCAAAGTGATACTAGAAGAAGCGATCGCCCACCAACACCGTCTCCTACTGACAGAATTTTTTATGGAGACAGTGAACGACAACAAACATACAAAAACTTTTGGGAAGATCAAATGGTATAATCTGGATAAGGAAAAAGGCGAAGCTTTTATTTCGAATATGCAAAACGTTCTGTATAACAACACCGAAATAGTTCGAAATGAAGAGAGTACAGCACAAAGTATGTGGGATCTCCTACAGAGAACTTGCAAAGAAAAAGCCAAAACACTGTTAGGGGTTTCAAAAGGACACAACCAACAAGGCAAAGAAACATGGTGGTGGAATGATGAAGCTAAATCAGTTATAAGTAAAAAGAAAATGGCTTTCAAGGCTTGGTCGAAGTGCCCCTCTAATGATACAGAGCAAAAGTCACGCCTCGAAGTGGAATATAGAAACTGCAAGAAAGAAGCGAAGAAGAAGTGCGCCCAAATTCAAGCAAAGAATACAGAAAACCTGTATCGGGAGCTGGATGAAATTTCTACCCCGACAGCTGGTGCTATTCAAGAGCTACGGCAAAACACGAATAAGGGCGCAACTATCTTCAAAATAGACGCTCAAAGAAGAAGAAATGGCCAGGAGATTTGTTCGCCAAAGTTCATTAACAATGCTCAAGGCCAACTACTTGTGGAAGACAACGAAATTCTTCACAGGTGGCGATAGTATTGCGACGGACTTCTAAACGAACAATTTCCAAGGCTATACTTTCCAATAGCTTCACCTAACTTAAGCGAAGTATCCGACGTCACAGTCGAAGAAGTTAGTGAGGCGGTAAAATACTCCAAAAAGGGAAAAGCTGTTGGCCCAGACGAAATACCCTCAGAGTTTTGGAAAAAGATGGGAGACATCGGGTTTAGATGGCTCATGATTCTTGTCTCCAAACTTATACGAGGTGATCGCATGCCTAATCAATGGAGGGAAAGTTACCTTCTTCCAATTTATAAAGGAAGGTAAGATGCGCAGCTGGAGTCACCGAAGAATTCGAAATCACAGTAGGTGTACACCAGGGAAGTGTCTTGAGTCCCCTGCTCTTTATTACAGTTCTTGATTACCTGCTTGAAGGCAAAGTGACGGATCCAAAAGTACATCAGTTATTCTTTGCTGACGATGGAGCCATCATAAGTGAAGACCCAATATCCCTACAACGAGCACTTGACGTATGGGTGGATGTTCTAGAAGGAAGTGGGTACCGCATAAGCGCGAAAAAGACAGAATACCTATGCTGCCCATTTTCTGATACACACAGGCCTATTCTAGACATTTATTTGAATGGAGTAGTGCTTCCCAAGTGTGAAAAGTTTAAATATCTGGGGTCTATGATAAATAACGAAGCTACTTGTGATGACGATATCAATCATCGCGTAAGCGTAGGGTGGATGAAGTGGCGGGAAAATTCTGCTATCTTCTGTGACCGAAAACTGCCCCCTAAGCTGAAAGGAAAGCTCTACACTTCAGTTGTGCGTCCAGCACTCACATACGGTTCACAATGTTGGACAATGTACAAAAAGTATGAGATTAAGCTAACGGCAGCTGAGATGAAGATGCTTCGTATGACAGCAGGAGTTACAAAGCTTGATCGAATTAGAAGTACGAAGATCCGAGGAAGCCTTCATGTTAAGAATACCATTTCCCAAAAAATTGAACACGACCGACTCAGTTGGTATTGCCATGTTCAAAGGAGAGATCCTGAGAACCCCGTCAAAAAGGCAATATCATACAACGTTCCAATTCGGAATAAAAAGAAAGGTAGGCCTAAACACTCCTGGTACAAACAAATGCAAAAACACCAGCATTCAGTTGGCCTCAGAAATGGAACAATACAAAACCGGGAGGCTTGCCGCCGATTTCTGAGGTCAACCCGGCGAACCCCACAGGCGGATCACTAGTGTGAAGCAGATACGTGGGAGAGTTATGATCCCCTCGACATCGAGATCATAACAGCGCCGAAACAAAGGAAGAAGAAGAAGTCCGTGTTGCGATTTTTTAAGTACGTTGCCAATGGTAAACTAGTAAAATAATTGTCAGCGACAGAGCCCTTCCATTGCCTAAGTTGCTCCCGAATATATTTCGTAGGACCACGTATAGCTATCAACGGTGCACATTTTATACGCTTTTTTGCCGTACTTACTGGCTTTTGAAGGGTTGTAGGTTTTCATTTGCAGTCAATAAGGAAATTTGACCACCGATTCATCCACGACCGAAAGTTAGCCAATAATTTTGTTATAAGATGATCAATTTTGTACGTTTTTTCCATTCTTTCTTGAAGTAAGAGGTAAGTAAAATGCCAGCAACGCAATATAAGGGAAAATCTGTTGTACGACATTTTTTTATTCGATGCATAAGTGGTTAGTTGTACAATGAATCGAGTTTCCAATATTGTTCAACTTTCGGAAACTTTAAGACACCCATAAGAATTCATCATCATCATCGGCTCGACAACCGGGTTCCGGTCCTGGCCTCTTTCAACAAGTCTCTCCACCTATCCCGGTCTCTAGCCGACGCCATCCAGTTGCGCACCCCAAGGCTTCGGACATCCTGGTCTACGCCATCTCTCCAGCGCAAGCATGGTCTACCATGCTGTCGTCTACCATAGAATGTACCACAAAGAACTTTCCGAGCAGGTTCCTCTTCGCTCATGCGAGCTAGGTGCCCTGCCCACCGGAGTCTACCGAGCTTAATTTTTGTCACGATATCTGCTTCTAGGTAGATTGCGTACAATTCATGATTGTACCGTCTCCGGAATCGTCCTTCCTCACATACGGGGCCAACAATTCTCCTTAAGACTTTTCTCTCGAACGCAGCTAAGAGGTCGGAGTGCCTTTTGCTAAGCACCCAAGTCTCGGATCAATATGTGAGTACTGGCAGGACCATGGTCCTGTAAAGCAGCAGTTTTGAAGTTATGGTGAGATTTCTGGATTTGAAAAGCTTTGACAGACTATAGTAGGCTCTGTTGGATTTGAGAAGCCGCCCGCGTATTTCTTCTTCTATATTGTTATCGGCTGCTACTATTGACCCAAGGTATTTAAAGGATTGCACCACTTCAAATTCGTGCTCCGCTACCTTGATTGTTTGACCAACTGACCCATAAGAATTAGAATACCAAAAAATCTCTTCATTTCGTCAATGTCCACATCTTGCCACCTACGTAGTCGGTTTTCAAAAATATCCCTACGAGTTGCAAGGCACTGCAAAACAATGTTTATTTAAACAGTTTTCGCATTTAAACACACGTTGTTCGGGTATAACGAACAACGAACACCGAAATTTCCAAATTGGTCTTAAAAAAAAAAGAAATAAACATCTGGGGGGGAAAAATTAAAACCCATATCTACCAAGTTTGAAAAAAAAAATTGGCCGAGCCGTTTAGCTGTAGTCGAACAGATAGACAGAAAACAGAATTGCGAGACCCACTTTTTGGTCTTCGCTATCATCGTTGATCAAAATCTCGAGTTCGATTTGATTTTACGAAAGCATAACTTGCCTTATGTTATATGTAGTACCTATAAGTCGCAAGTAAAAAGAGTTTGTTGTCCAGTTTAAAATAAATGGGCCTTGTGGATTTCGATATTATTGAGTTTAAGAAAAAAGTGTTGAATAATAATAAAAAACTGGCCTTGTCTTTGGGTGACATACAGATATACAGACAAATAGACATACGGAATTGCGGATCTTCTTTTTTATGCTCTGTATCATTCTATAAAGTCAGTTTGGATTTAAATCTTTGGCAATTAAGTTGGGTAAATAAACTTTTTATAAAATTTCTATTTGCCGTAAAGTATTTGGCACGCGGTACGCAACGAGCAAGTTGCCAGTAAGTTTTGAAAACATACCATTTATAAATATTTATTTTTTTTTATTTCGCTAACCTACACGACACTAGTAAAAACAATTATATTTGTGCTTGTGAACGTCAAACGAACAATGATACTGTAACTGTCAGAATAATGGCTTCTCAAATTCCTTGTCTTTTGGCTTCAAAAATTCAATGTTTAGTTATAACTAGCTTGCTTGTTGCTTAGGTTTGTTTTTGTTAGTAAAAACATTTGGGTGTATTGCAACTTGCTCGTATAGCTTGTTTTAATAATCTTTGTTAAACTCTCGTTCGTCCTACCATAAACTACCAATCAGCTCATATCTCATCTAAGGGACTATTCACATGAGAGCGATCCGTTGGTCGACGAATGAAAGAATAAATGGGATTTAAAACGCTCATGAACCTAAATTCTTCACAAAAATTAGACAACATTTTAGAAAATTTATTGAATTAATGTTAAAATATTATTAAAATTTGCGTTTTAAATATTTTTGTAAGAGAAATTTCAGAAAATAAATTGGTCGTCATGAATTACAATCTGATTGTTACGAGCTGTTCGCGTTGTACATAACATCTTTGTATATAAAACTTATAGTACTATCTTTTTATATTAAACTTATAGAACTATCAAGAAGACGAAAGATTGTGGCGACATCTTAGGTAGATTGACAATACTTGCTAGGTTTGTCTCTGCTAAATTTAATAATACAATATTCTCTTTTTTACTACTTGTTTTGTATCTTATCCTACTCTCCACTGTAAAATCTAGCGCTAATTTGAAGCACCACCACCAGGATAGCGTTCGCAATATAAAATCACGCTCTATAATAATAATACTATGATAATGCAAAGATACTACTCAAAAAAAGGTATACAAATATTGTCTTAAATATAAATATATATCGATATCTTCCCCCAAGAATGTATTAAGCGACATTTTTAAAATTGTCCAGGAAACGAAAAAAACGTCTCATTTAGTTATTTTTTTGTTTATTTTATTGGACAAAACAAATTTAAAAATGTCGCTTAATACATTCTTACGGCAAGGTATCGATATTATAATTTATCTTTTTCCTTGTTCTGCCATTTTTTTTTTCACATTATAAAATTTAGTTATTCAACCAGCATCCAAAAACATCACTTTTGACTTCATTGAACAAATTATCGATAACATATGATCTCGTATTGTTGTTGTTAAACATGATTTTTCATAATCTGTAATCTGTATATATCAAATCTGATATTAAAAAAAATCTTCTTAAGGATCTCTGTTCCATTTAACTTTGTGTACTTCGCCGAATTTTCTTCTTATCTTTAAGTAACAATTATATAATAAGGATATTCATGCAATGCGTTCTGAAAACATAGTAAACTTTGATAACTTCGAAAAGTTTAAGATGTTTGTAAACAAAATTCTGTCAAAATTTGCGGGGGAGTTCCTTAACGAAAAATCGTAAGGTTTTTCGACGAGTATTTTTTGTAATGAAGGTATTAAATAATATAATTGAAATGGTAATATGAAAAAGTTATTGTAATATTAGGTCATAAGATTTGATGAGTTACAATTTTTCTACAACCACGAAAGTTTTTCAAAATAATAACGAATAAATTCTAAGATTTGTCAAAAAAATTAAGGAGTATTAAATTTTCAGAAAATTTACCTGATTTAAGCAGTTTTTCGGTGGCCTTCAGGAAACGATATAGGAAACCTATGATATTTCATGAATTAACATTTTATTTATGTTTCCACTTCTTTGCTATCGCTTGAACTTTGAACTATTATTGATCAACGCTATACACTCTTGAATAAATAATATTAGCAAGTATTTTTTGCCATAGGAACTACGAATATCTTTTGTTATTAATAATTATAAAAACAGACCTATATATCTGTTTTAAATAAAATATACATATTGTCGTGTGACATTTATTTGTCATTTTGGATTTTATTTGGATCTGTCAAAATGCTGTGACTTTTTGTACAAACAAATCGATTTATTTCTCGATTTAAAATCAATTATGCAAATCTGAATTTTCCTAATAATGTACCTAAACAATTTTCAGATGTCAATTTGGAGATTTTTGGTTATAGGTTTGAATTTATAACCGTTTAAAGGATTTTGTAAGACAACATACTTGAAGGTTACAAACGCAAAGATCTTCAGCTAAGTGTACAAGATTGGTAGATCTTACAATATTGTCAGATCTTTCAGTTAAAAAGATGCTTACAATGTCTTACAACCATATGGTTTTACAATTAATTGTCAGAAAATTTGTCTGACTATTAATTGTTATAAATCATTGTCTGACAATTAATTGTAAAAATCGGAAAATCATGTGCACGCTAGATGACAATCGTGTAATCTTGCAATTAATTATCAGAAAATATATCTTACTATAAGTAAGGTATATGATAATTCAGCTGTCTGAAAATAAATTGTCAGCCAACTTCTTATAATAAATTGTAAGACATTAGTAGATTTTCTAGCAACCGTGTACACACACAACTTAATTGTCAGTTCATTTTAGTAGATAATTGTCAGACATTGTCAGGTCTTACAATAATGTAAGATCTACGAATCGTGTACACTTAGGCTAGCACATTCAATTTTAAGTTGCGCAACTGCTTGGTTCGAGCAACTAAAAAGTTTGTAATTTGACACAAACTAAACGATTGCCTAAAATGAGTTCCCTATTTTGTGTTAAATATAATTATATGCACCTGCGCGGACATTCAACCAAATAGTTCATCTAGCCTTAGCTTTCTCTTATTTTTAAATGCTAATATCTGTTATAAGATCTGCTAAGAAAACTGTCAAACTTTCGAACTCAGAAAAAATCTTTAACGAATCGCATTTTTGGTGTTCAGCACGCCAAAATCTGTTATGAAACCTGTGTTAAAAATCATAAAAGAATAAAAGACAAAGTGCAAATAGTGTAAAGACGTTACTTGTCAGGTGAAATATTTTACTTAATCATAGCTGATTATGATAGCGGTTCATTTGGATATCAGACTTCGTTTTCGAAGTTGCATAACAGACTTTTATCAAAGTTCAAACCTCTGAATTGCATAAAAGATTTTTAAAAGTTTAAATCTTTTATGATTCATAACGGAAAATTAATAGCAGCATAACAGATAGGCTAGTCGCGCCTTTGTATATAAACTTTATAGTATTCTCATGAGGCATTTTTTTTTATTTACATGTCCGCTCACTAAAATCGCTACAGAAGCGCCAAAATGTTGCGAAGAAATTTGAGTAATTTGACATTAGAGTGAGAGTGAAATAATTTTTAAAGAGTAACTAGAATGAAAGGTTTACTTATTGATTTCTATATCAGTACGGTGACAAAGGGAGATGACAAATACAGCCATTTTCGTCATGAAAAGTGTTATACCATTGTATATATGCCAAGAAAATACAGACATTTTATTGCAAAAATGTTCGCTTTAGTTTTTGTTGTTTTTTTTTTTGTGCACCTTCGACGTGTGTTGTTTTAATACACACACATATGTATATGTATGTAGGTACATTATTATTTTTCATTTTTCAACACTGGTTTTGGAGTTTTTTGTTTTGTCTATTATAGTCATATCAAAGCAACGTTGCTCAATTTTGATATTACCTTATCAAAATACAACGTTGTAGTTTCAATAGATTTAGGCAGGTATTCACCGAGCGATCTTAAACGGCTCTTAACTTTACGAGGCTCTTAACTTAAAATTTCTTTGGGGTATTCACCAACCACTCACGAGTGTTTTTCGAAGTTCGAAAATGAGAGCCACTCTCTCTTGTTCAGGCATTCACAAACTGTGAAATGTTGTGGAGTGTTGGTCTTGACAGCAAATGGATACTCTTCTACTTGGCATTGCTCACATGGAATCGAGTCAAATGCGTGCGTGGCACACGTCTTAGTGAACAAACTTTTGAAGAGAGTGGTCGGGACCACTCCTAACTTTTAAGAGCGCTCGTAGATCTTCACTAATATTGCTTGGTGAATAGGTTTATGAGCTTCTTAAGTTATGAGCGCTCGGTGAATACCAGCCTTATAGATTTCAGTAGGAATTTTTTTTTAAATGGATTCTTATTAGGATTTTTTGATTGGTATGGATGTGCATACATGAATATGTTAATATATTAAGTAATTTATATTGATTAAAATTATTATTATTTCTGTTGTTCAAAATTTCAAATGTTGTCATTTTGAAGAACAAAAATAATAATTACAATTATAGGCAAGTTATGCATTCGTAAAAAAATCGAACTCGAGATTTTTATCAAAGTTGACATAACGATGATAGCGAAGACCAAAACAGTGAGTCTCGCAATTCTGTCTGTCTGTTCGACTACAGCTAAACGGCTAGCCCGATTTTCTTCAAACATGGTAGATATGGGTTTTAGTTTTTTCTCCCCGGAGGTTTTTTTTTTCTTTTTTTTAAAGACCAAAAATAACAGTACCTGCCAAACGATTTTTTTTCGAAATTTTATAAATATTTTTTTTTCTCAAAAACTGTCCCACGGATTTAAAAAAAAATTCATAAAATTTCATTTAGTTAAACCTAGGTAATGGTTGACAAAAAAATTTCAAAAAATTATTATTTTTGGTACCCTAGTTGGAACCATTTTTTGTTTTTAATTTTCTCAAAAACGGTACAACCAATTTTGATCATTTTTTTTATGTTAAGGCTCTCCAGCAGATCAATATTATTGTGTATTCAAATTTTCAAAAAAAAACTTTTTGGATTTTTAAAAAAAAATTCAAAATTTTTTTTTGAAAACTTAATATTTTGAAAACCCCATGCTCGATTTTTTTAAAACTTGATAAATAAAAGTTTCTTAGAATAATCAACAAGATATGAGAAAAAAAATTATTTTTCCTAAAAATAACGGTACCCTTCATACAAATCTTAAAAAATGGTTTTCGAAAATCGTATTTTTCTCGAAAACAGTTCCGAGAATTTTGCTTTAATTTTTTTCTTTTGATTAATTTTCAAGATCTATAATTTAATAAAAAAAAATATTGAAAACAAGATATTACTGACTGTACCTACTATAGAACGATTTTTCAAAATTTTGAATTTCTCATTATCGGCATAACGGATTTTAATGAAATTTTTTAGAGAGAAGCTTATATAAAGTTTAAAAAATATGCATTTCAAAACTGAAAAATATTTTTTATTTAGTCAAGAAACTTAAACGAAATTAAGATATAGTTTTTAAAATATTAAGTTTTCAAAGTAAAAAATCAATCCATCAATATGCAATTTTTAACTCGCTAAGATGCCTAGTTTAGCCAGAAATCACGTTTGAAAGTACCTTGGGTGGCAAAGTTTTGTCATTTTTTTTGATTTAAAATAATTATTTCATATTTAAAAAAATGGGCAGAAAAAAATGTATGAAAAATCAAAATTTCTTCAAAATGCAAATTGTTTAAAAAAAAAATTTTGTTGAAAAAAAGTTTGTTAAAAAAATATTTTTGACAAAATGTCCAAAATTAGCAAAAGTTCAAAAATATTTTGGTCGAATGTCCAAAAATAATTGGCCAAAACATTGAAAATCATCTCTCTAAATATGGAGGAGGTTTACCTCCTCGGAGTTCTAACAAGAACTGAATTTTTCCCGAACCAACAGTTCCTTAAATACTTTCCATTTGTTTAAAAATAGATCAAAATAAAATATTTAATTAATAGTACTAAAATAGTATTGCAAATCCCGCCACATATTTCCAAAAATATCTGTCAGCGAGCTTAAAAGCATAAAAGAAATGATCAAAATTGGTGGTACCGTTTTTGAGAAAATCAAAAACAAAAAAATTTTACCATGGGGGGTACCATTAATAAACATGAAATGAAATTTTTAGATATTTTTTTAAATCTGTCGAACAGTTTTGAAAAATATTTTATAAGATTTTGAAAAAAGTGGTATGGTAGGTACCGTTATTTTCGGTCTTACTAAAAAAGAAACAGAAAAAACCTGTGAAGGGAAATATTTAACAATAATATCTACAAAGTTCAAAAAAAATCGGCCGAGCCGTTTAGGCTCCAGTCGAACAGACAATGCATAACTTGACTTATAATACCTACCATAGGAAAAATATTGCTTTAAAAATCAAAATTAAAAAAACACAAATAGCTTTATTTTCAAGGCGGCAACCATAACTGTAAGTTTATTTCCCATATACCTACAAAACATCACCCTCAATATAAAAAAATCATACACACAAGCCTTTTTTTTTGTTCTTGTCTGCCCGCCCAATTTTGTTGTTGTCTTTTATCATTGCTAGACAAATCTTCTGCCTGCAAGTTGTTTTCTGTTATATTGTATACAATGGAAAAAACTTTTCTACTCCGTCATAATTTGTTCTTCTACATTTTCACTCAACGATAGAAACATTGTATATAAACTTTATAAAGTGACATTCCATTACTTGTCAGGGTGCCAGGTTGCGCTTCGATCAAATTGCCTCATGAGAATACTATAAAGTTTATATACAAAGGTCGCGCACTGGAAACTGTGATCGAAATCAAATAATAGTTTAATCACCAGTTGAAAGAGAACCGCGCACTGGGCAACTCTTTACTCACGCTCACACTCTTTTCTCTCTTGCGCTTATAGAAAACAGCTCAACTGTTGCGAAGGCAATCGTTTAGTTTTTGTCAAAACACAAACTTTTTAGTTGCTCGCATCGAGTTGCTTTAAGTGCGCGGTGTCCCATATAATCCCATATGTTTCATATTAGCAACTAAACAATTGCAAAACTAAAAATTGAATGTGCGCGCCTAGCCATATATGACAGAATAATACCTAGTACCTACTGCATCTATTCTCTACAGTCCTTCTGCCCTCTATATTCCCAAACTAGAACTTAATCTTTCATAAAGACCAGGTTCTTGTAAACTTGTCGCTAGCTCTGCCACAGAGAATCGAGAATTTGACATATGTTTTCCTGTTATTTTCACTCTAACATTTCGTGATGAAAAATTCTTACGGCTCAGAAATATTTTGTAAAAGTTTTTCTATAAATAAATCCCCTAAATAGATTTTATTCTTAAGATAGGCAAAACAAATTTCTTAGCAAATAGCCCAATAGAATGCAGTCCGAAATTGGGTATTGTTTCAATATTTAATACTACGCTCAAGTAAGTATTTCTAACAAAAAAAAAAAAATCTTCGTCATACCTGTCTGCCCATTTTCTTTTGTCCTGCAGAGTTCTAAAAATATAAAAAGAAAGAAAAACTACCAAAGAGCACTGGTGCTTTTGGTAATATTTGGCGGCGCATACTTTCCACATTGAGAAAGAACTCGCTGTCCAAGGACGACAACAACAGGGTTTAAAGCTCTCTGTCTCAAGGATGCCATCACTACAGGAATTGGACATCTTTGAGCTAAAGCCATTGATTACGAATTTGAATTGCAAGTTGTCCAAGGTATCTGATTATGATTCTCAGAAGCAACTGCTATGCTTGGTCTCTGAGGAAAATGAGATTGTGTTGCGGTACATTGGCAATGGGGAACAAGAAGTTTTGAAACTCATTTCATGGTTCAGGCGTATGTCAAGAGTGATACATGATGTCAGCTTCGATCCAAGTGGAACTTGGCTTTTGGTTTTGTGTAAGTTAGTTGTGAATGTTTGAATGCAAAAGTAATTTTTTAATTTTTAATGGCCTTTTCGATTGGTAGTCCCGAAGAACAATTCGACGTGTGTAAGCTTAGGAGATCGATTCTGAAATCAAATCCAGACGCATTTCTTCTTGTTTCAATTTTGAAATCCAATCCCGAAGCATGTCCTCTTCATTTCAGAACAAGAACTGTGGTTATGAAGGCAATCTAAAAGACCATAACTTGTTTCATGACATTCCATGAAATTAAACTCAAATAAGGAACAGAAAGTCCTAATATTATTTTTTGTTCTTAAAATCTTAAAACATTGCTAATTTTGAAAAATATTTGTCTTATACGAACGATCAAGAATTCCAACTAAACCCAACGTAAAAACATCATCGCCTTATATGTTCGTAATGTATAATTTTTAAAAATAAGTTATTTGTGAGATATACCTATGTACACTTCTGTTTTAATTTGAAAGAATGTTTGATGAGCATTATCCTTCTGAATTTGCTGCTTGCCATTCGTTATGTTGATTTTTAGGGCATCGATTGCTTGTCGCTTATTTGCTTTAAACTGCGATTTAAGATAGCCCTAAAGGCAGAAAGCATGTGCGAGATAACCATGTCCTTAAGTCACTGGTCGACATGTCGTTGTTATCGATATCATTTATTTTAGGCTACAAAAATAGCTTATCGTCGATCTGTAGTGCTCGACGTCGACGGTTATAGCTAGTTGCGTTTTGGAAATGATTCGCGTTTCAAAGATTTTGAAATTAAGATTTCATGTTTCCACAAGTTCTTCAACGCAATTACCTACCATTGTAGTTCCCATTTTAGTTCCCATTGTGTATCCCAATAAATTTCGAGTGTCCATATTAAAAGACCGTTTTTTTTCATAATCTACACGCGCTCAAGGGATTATGATTGCCCTGTTTCAACACAGCGCGGGCGTGAAGTTATGAAGTTAAGAAGAGAAAGAAGGATAGGAAAGATGTGTGGCACGATGTTCTGAGACTGAAGGTGTTTGTCTCAGATTTTTATCTCCAGGGATGGCGCACAATGGGGCAAAACGTAAAAAAGCTGGCATTTAATCAAATTATGAAGTTGAGCTTTGTCTTAAATAACCGTTCTATTTCTCTTCCAAATATGATAGGGAATTAGAAATGAGAGAGAGAAAGTTTATTTGAATCACGTAATCTTCTGCAGATCGTCTCAAATGAAGAGTAAGTTCACGTTTTGAGTTTTTCACGTTGACATTTCTTACGCCCAACAAAATCAAAAATACTACCAATAACCAGGGAAGATCTTTTTAATATAAAGAAGAAGTCAAGTTGCCAAGGATTTAATAGCCAGATGGATTTTTTAAAGGAAGAAATTGTAAGGCAAACTCAATACTTAGGTAACTTTTGAAATGACATACATTCTTTCTGAATTGGCATATGCATCTGAAATTAGTTTGAGAACATGTGGACAGTCGGTAGCTGCACAACTAATTCACGAAGTACCCCAAAGTCCTAGAAAAGTCAAACAGTGTAGGAAAGCTTTAAGAGAGTCCATTTAACCTACTTCGATGAATGGTGAAGAAGCTTTTGCGTTAATTTTCGAAGCAGGCTTATCTAAATTTCAATATGAAATTATCAGATCAAAAGCTTCTTGTATTTCCTTCGTATAAAATAGTTCAGTAGTGTTAAAAAAATTGCTATCCCGATCCTGAACATATATCATTGTTTTGAAAACTTTTGTGAGTACAAGTTTACAAAGTTTGTTAAACTTAACAGTTAAAGGCTTAATTATTCTCCAAAAAGACGAGATTAATTCACTTCACTAAGAATTGATAAATGTATGCTTGTACTCTAAATGGGACTTTGATAGGTGTTTTGGTCACTATTCAAATAAGCAAGCATTTTATGAATTGAACCAGGTAGAATCGACTGTTTTTCTTACTTGCCTTGTTCCACTTCGCTTAGTTTCTGGTGTTAAAATAATATACAAAAATTCACGTCCAAGCTCAAATAGATATTTTAGACCTATTAAAACTGAATTTTTAAAAGTGTACATGTAGCTGAAAAGCAAAGAATTTATTTCTATTGAAGAAAGGATACTAAGTTATGCAAACAAAAATTAGTAACGCAAAATATCGCGAAATGGTAACCCTATATTTTTTTTTTAATTTTTTTTATAAATGTAGTTGTATTACAATCACGAAGGATGCAATACACGCAGAGTTTCATTTAAATCGTTTGAGCCGTTTTTGAGTAGTTTCGTAAACTAATGAAATTTGTATGGGTGGTAACCCTAGAAATGGGCGTGGCCATTAGAAACTTTGGCCATGTATTAACATTGGTATCAGTAGTATTTGTGCCAAATTTCAAGTTTCTAGACCTGTTGGTTGATTTAATGCCATCTTTTCGCCATTTTGCCCCACTGTGTGGCGGCTGAACTAATGCGGAGAAATGCCGTGTCTTATTTCTGTGTCCATTTTAATTCGCATTATTTTATTCGTATTCATACTTGTTGGGCATGCTAGTTTAACTCAATCACATGTTAGTGTTATGCCTAAACAACCCATTGATGACAAGTTTTAGAAGGTTCTAATGGAATTAAAACGACATAGAGGACGGCAGTGATCGAACTTGTGATCATGAGGTTGACAGGCGAGCACACAACCATCGCGTCACGGCCACATATTACCTCCGAAAAAAAAAGAATATGAGCAAGTTTAAACAAAGTTGTACAAGATCACATCTAATGGATGACCAACCACACGATTAGGTTACCTTGGCATCATAATCTCTAGTCGGTCGGTCTACAATAAAGCCTGTTAAACATGCCATCATGAATTGACAATGGACTAACAAGTTTATAGGTTTTGAGGAATTAGAAATTTGTCATAGGCAAGTCGATATGAAGCCCCTATATGGTATAGTTTTCCATAAAAACTGTAAATATAAACTAAATGCACTTGCATTTTAGAGAAGATAGTCTAAATTTTCAATTTGAGTTAATCTCATTTTTAATTTGAATTACTTTAATAATGTGTTATTTTGTGACAACGAAAGGTGACCCACTGTTGACAATATTTCGACTTTCGAAGTTTTTTAAAATGCAAACGAAGTACTTGGAAAAACACGATACGGTCAAAAACGCTCCAGCGTCGTGTGTCTGAAAATTATTTTTTATCTTATATATTTTTTAAATAAATATTATCCTTCCTTAGTCAACTTTTCAGGCACAAAAAAAATGTCATACTAACATTTTATTTAAAAAAAATATTAACAAATGAACAAAGTCTTTTTATGTCTTACTAAATCTATACATGTTTTGAGCTTAGATTATTCAAATGTCTCATAAATTTTGTTTTTTGTACGAATACCACTTTTATTTATTAACTTTTTTTTCAAATTTAATTGTCACAGGTTTCGACAACACGTTACACATAATACCAGCTCTAGCAGTTGTTGGCGGAAAAATACCACAACTTACATATCAAACATTTAGCACAACGCAGGTCACTTCGTACATAATCCCGTTTGTAGGACCACACGAATGTCCAAATTCTAAGGCTTGTCCAAATCACGAAGCGGAACGTAATGCAAAACTATCTTCTGTATCGCCCATTCTCACACCAGAAGAAAGTGACGATGCGAAACCAATTAATGAAGATGAAACAAATCAGTTACAAATCGAACAAAACTTAGATACGTGCAGTCATGATATACCAATAAATATGCAAGCATCAACTGCTGCCTGTGTGCCCAGTGTGCCTGAAGATAATACGGGTAACATCCAAGTCATGTGTACGTCATTTATGTGTTCGTCGACGTGTCCATACCCGCTGTCGGTGGTTTGGTGGCAAACCATAAATTTAGGGCATCGAGCAATAATCGGTTATTCGGACGGTTCCATTTGTTTTGTTGGTCTAAGCCCGAATTGTCCGTTTGTTGCTAGTACTGCAATTGAAAGTGGATCTGTTGTTAAGTTGCTAATTTGTAAGGACAACAATATAGACAATGTAACTTTGCTTGTATGTTTCTCTCCATTTTTTTTTTGATCAGAGTTTTGTTGTTTTTTTAACAAGAGGATGATTTTTTTTCAGATAACATCATCACTCAAGCAGCAATACAAGCTTCTGTTGGAGCAAACTGACATTCAGTATGTTTATCCAGGGGATATTTCTCCTGTTTCTTCGAACTGGCAAATAATAACGCCCATCAAAAATAACAGCAATTGCTCAGATCCTGCTTCGGATAACAGTCAACAAGAGGAGGAGGTGTTTACAGAGAACAAGGAAGTTGCGGCGACAACAACAGTGATACCAGCCACAGCTCCATCAAATTCGACAGCAATAAATAGAATTAATCCAGATTTAGACGAAGCAAACAACCGCAATGGTATTCTACCGGCTGCACGTGCTCGACTTGCATCTCTGAAGTGCCTTGGATCTCAAAAATTGAACGCGATCAAAATGAGATTGTCAGATCGCAGGCAGAAATTAGAAGAATGTAAGTAAACAGTAAGCATTGCTATGATTTTAGGTTTAATTATCTTACTAAGCGAATGCAGTTCCCTGTAACATTACCTTCTCTACCAAAACTTAAAGGCAGATGTGTGTTTGTTTTTTTTTAATTTAATAATTTAATAAATAAGATGTTCATACGAGTAAATATTCGAATTATAATTCTTGAAGCAAGCACACTTTTTCTCAATAAAAAAAAGTGTCATATTTAAACTGTTAAAGCATGTTTCTTCCCCAATTCCTTCTTAAAATGGATTGCTGGATGTATAAAGTTGGACATTAGGTATAGAATTCAATTAAAATTAATCTGGAGAGACACAATAACCGGAAAAAGTTAATTTTCATGGAAATTTCAATACAAAAATACTATTTATTTACTTTAAAACCTATTGTTTGTAATCAGAGAGTTCTATTTATGTTGCATACCAAGCACTTTAAATGTTACCCACAATTCATCAATAGATGTCTACCTTATTTTTGGTGATCAAAGGTTCTAAATAAGAATAAGGTTGAGCTGGTCAGTTCAAAACATTTACAAAACTGCTTTTAAGGCAAGATTTCTCAAAGCCATATGTATGGTTCGGATTGTTGTCGTTCATAAAGCACCGTTTCTAATGCAAATTGTGGTTATTGTTGGGAGTCATGAAATTTTCCAAAATGTTGATCATATTTTTATGATAATATTCAAATCCTAACACTATAAACCCCTTTCGCTCTATTCTGTTTAAAGTTGTATTTTGCTGATCTGAATTATTTGTACATCACTCTATAGTACAATTTTGAGATTTATAGGTTTTCTGAGATGCTCGTCGGCAATATCGATTCTGAACTTAACTTTCCTGTTTAAGACAAACGCTATACTAAATTTCACTCAATCCCAGTCTTATTCGGCCCTAGCGAGGTATCTATTCGGAGCGGAAAATTGTCCGCATCGCATACTTTGTCGGGGGTTCAAATTGCTTTCGAGGAAAAAAATAAAGAATAAAAATACACAAATGCTTTGGCGTAATTTGTTCCGCGAAGAATTTGTGTCGGACGAAATCGGGAAATACAATTATTGCATTAGGCTGTCAGAAATTTCACAAATAAAGCACTTGGTCGACCTCAACGATCGCCGGGTGCGTTAAAAAAATGTCGGAGAAAAATTCCGAAATTCGGAAGAATATCTCAAAGCAAAAATCCTCTGAATCGTACGAAATCGGAGAATTTTCTGCTCCGAACGGATACCTCGCTAAAGAGGATTGTTCTGGCAGACAGAAAATATCGTATTATGTTATGACTCACTATCTGATTATATTTGCTTCGAAGTTTGAATTGGTCTATAGGAGAAGCTGGTGTTTTGAATGATCCCCTCTTTCGGAAGCTTTTCTTGCATATGGGGCTCTCGGAATTTTTTATATAAGCTATCTGGAATAGCTTAACACCATGAGTTTGGCACCTGGCTCTCTTACCGAAAATGCGTATCAATAACAATGGTATCAATAAAACACTTATTATTTGGGTTAGAAATTACCTTCCGGATCGTTCAATCCTACTAATCCTACTTCCTACTAATATTATAAATGTGAATGTTACGATGTATGGATGTTTGTTACTCAATAACGTTTGAACAACTGAATGGATCTTGATAAAATTTAACACACAAAAAAGTTATAGTCTGGATTACCGTATATGCTACTTTTTTTTATTATCAGGGTAGGGGCATTGGGTGGTCGAAACACCCCAAAATTATTTATCTCTACTTCTATCTTCGTATTGCACTGAAATGTAGTACATATACATAAGTAGTTGCATTGAAATGCTATACTTTGGCGGTGCGGGCCCAGAGGAGGGGCATTGTTTGATTAATTTACCTAAGCAGTAACGATAAAAACACTCAAAAAAGTTTTAAAAAAAAATAAAACAAAAATAAAATTCTCCGAATTAAAAACAAAAAAACTTTGACAAATATTTGTGTGTCTTTGAATTTAAACTATTTTAAGGTAAGTTAAACTTTATGTGCCTACAGGTTTAACTACATATATTGTTATAGGATAGTTACATACGTATGTAATTTGCTCATTGTTTGTTAGTTTTTTTCAAAATATCCTTCGCTTGGCTCCATTACCTTTAAGAAAAGGACTTGATTGGATTTATTGGTTTGCTGTTTTGTTTTAATCCAGGTACATGCATACGTTAAATAAAAATAATTCGTACGCTTTCAACTTCTCATGTTGAACAGGAGATCAGTTGTGACAGTTCTTGGCTAAGCTATACATACGTGTTTATTATTTCAGTGGTAAGTCGTTTTTTCAAATAGAGCTGTTCAACGATGACACACAGAAGTAAAATAAACAACAAAAAACAACATTCCGTACTTCACACAAGATTTCCAATGCAAGAAAAACTGAGCGAATCTACAGAAACTTTTAGACACATGATTTACTTTGAAAAAAACTTCAGTTGAAAAAAAAAAAAAAAAAAATTGCTTGCGGGAGTTCCCGCACGGGTACGCTAGTACATAATATATTGGACGGTTTCAAGTCTGATCTTCACAAACTCAATGCTGGTGCTCATCAAGGCTCCGTTTTGTCTCCGACTCTCTTCTTCATTTTTATAAATGATCTCTTGTTTGAAGCTTCTAATCCACTTTATAATTTTGCCGACGACTCTACCCTCAGCTTTTTATATTCGTTTTCAAATTCACGTCCATCTCCTTCGGAAGTGGAATTGCAACGGTATCGCATGATAAGCTCATTAAACTCCTATATTTACAGTATTATTTAATGAGGAATAAAAAATCTTGTGGTTTTTTTGTTGTTTGTGGTGCAACAGCTCGAAGAGAACCAGGACAACTCTCAACCATTCCTCTGTGCGTTTTACCAGGAATGGAGGGGACCTACAATTTTCTGCAAATTCCGAACGGCTAAAAAGCAGCACTTTTCGTGACAAGAGGTACTCTTAGAGGATTTTTCAGTTCGTCTACGCAAGAGGCATTACAACCCTGCAGCGGCTGAGAATTGAACCCAAGACCTCTTGCATGACATTCCAACACACTAACCATTATGCCAAGGGGTGAAGTTTAATGCTTCGAATACTCAATTCTTTTTATTGCAGTTGAAGCAAAATGTACTCTTTATGTCATTGTCCTTGAATGGCACTTGCATCCAAAAACCAACAACGATCTCTATTGATATCTATTGAAATGAACACATTCTCGAGACTGACAAAAACGTTGCTAAATGCTTAGGATTTCTCTATCGATGTTCAAAGCTCGAGTAAAACTTGAGAGATATTGAATAGATTCCATGACAATGCGTCAAAACTAATAAAAAATATAACTGACCCGGATGCTTCAAATCTTTCCTTGTTTTATAGCTTCTTTCACAAGCAATGTTCACTCTAAGTAGCCACTCAAAGACTTCACCTGGTATACCTTTTCTGCTAGGAATGCTCATCAGTTCACCCTCGAGCCTAATTTTCAGTCGCACAACACGATTATTTATAATAATTATAATATTTTAATAATTTATTCGCACGGTTTTCCCTTGCCATTATAAATTGCAAACATTTAAGACCAATGTTCAGCTACACCTCATTTCGAACACCCCCCCCCCCCCCCACTGATGTCCCCAACACTCGTGCTATATTCATATTTAACATTTATATTAAAAAAATTCGAAAATTCTGCATATTTTGTAATTCTTTTATTCTGACCTCCAAAATTCTGTAGATCTACATATTATTTGATTTAAATTTGTTTAAAATATGGAATTCTTATCTGAGGCCACTCTGGTGACCATACAATTATACAAAATTCATTACAAAATTCATAAAAAGAGGTTTTCAACGTTTAGAGTTATGTTTTGAATTGCAAAATGAGGAGCCATTAAGTAACAGGAATAACACTGCCTTTTCTCTTCATTTTATCTTATTGATTTTCTTTAAGGCGATATCTTTACTAAATAAGCATAAATGACATATTTGTTGATTTTGCGAACAGAGGTACGATTTAGTTTTATATTTATATATTGATAATACGGGTACTGCATTCATATACAGAATACAAAAAAAAAATTAAATTAAATACGAAGCCCCCATTTGATTCGTTTTTTTTTCTTCCTTTTTTGTTTCCTATTTGACTCCTGCTTCCATAGTTTTTAAATTAGCTTTTGTTTTATTAGCACGAATACGACTTAAGCGTGGTGAGTTTTAAGGTATACGAGTTGTTAAGTTTACCATATTCTCATATGTTACGCTCGATTATACAAACGCTTTCATAACCATCGTCCATTCGAAATATATGTAAATGCACTGTGGTGCACTTTCATAAAAATAGATTCTGTTGTGCACATATTCAATCAAAAGACAATATTATGTTAATCTCCTTCTGTGTTCTCTTCCATATCTTTCTTGTTTAAATGTAACATTTATTTCAGGCGCGTACGAGACCTCAATAGCGGGATTTATAGTAATGGACCCACCAACTCTTACTCCAGAAGCTCTATCGATGTCACCCGGTTCCTTCTATACATTACAAAATCTGCGACATACCTACTTACTCAGTGCCTTGCACAGTCATACCAATACTCTCTCCGTACACAGCATGGATATCAGCTTAAAACCAGTGTTTTTATACAAAATTCCCACCAACTGTCATGAAATTCTTATTAGTTCGAACATTTTGTACTCAATTCAATATGTGGAAAAGGAAAGTAGTGTCCCAGTTAGTCCTAACAAAAGCCGCCAATCAATCGAAGTAATTGGAGAAACGGAGAACAATCAGGAGGACAACAACGATGATGAAAACAAAAGCACACGTAGTGACATGGTTAATGCTGTAGGCGTTATAAGCAGTGCAATGGCATCGGTGCAAAATGGTGATAGAGATGTAAGTACAGCAAATAATCAACAATCAGAATTAAACATTTATAATTTTTTTTCCAGAATTTCAATAACGTTTCACTTCTCGGCTTATTTAAGTTTGAAAACGAAACAGTTTTAAATATGTATCAAATTACTACCTATGCTAATAATGAGGCTACTACTGAACCAACAGTCAACAAAGAAGAAAAACCAGAACTTGCAGATCGAAAGCATATTCGTTCTCCAATAGAATATGTACACTTCTTTAAGAATGTGGACAGTCAAGACGGTTATTCTTTGCGTGAAATGGAAGTTATGAAAAATGAATTCCCTAAAATCTGCTACGATCCTTGTTATGTAGTGACAAACAAAAATGTCTACTTTATTCAACTGAAGAAGGAACCCTTTGCAATATTTCTGGACGCTGCGGTGGCAGGCAAATGGGATCAATGTCACGAGTTTTGCAACACATTCGATTTGTCATTTGAAGCCTGCATAGAATTTGCTGGTGACTATTTGCTGCGGAAGAAAAAAGTAGCACAAGCATTACTGACATATAATGCAGCACGCATTAAACCTATAAGGACGGCTTTAAAGCTTGCCATGTTCGGACAGACCTTTGCTCTGATGCATCTTTGTGCGATGGCTTTAAAATCAATTTACATTATTCGTAGTCAATATTTTTGCAGTTCAATTATCAATAATATTATGGAAGATGTGACATTTCGCCATTCGGAAGATGTTCATCCAATCCTACCAAAAAAACCGTCCAAAGGTGTTAATGTTAATGAAGGCGAGCCATGTAGTGATTATCACTATGGAGTGGATGAATCTATTAGTAATTTGCAGATGTCACCTTCGTCGCAGTTTCACTTGGCAAATCTACTTTTAATAACTTTGGCAGAAAAAGCGGTTAAAGATAAGAATTATATTCCGCTGTGGTAAGTTGGGAATTTTATATTTATTAGAATATCGGGGAAAAACTATTTCTTTGTAGGAATTTCTTAGTTACGAATACAAAATTCCACACAAACATGACCAGTATTGTTTTGTGTCAGAGCGGACTGTACTCGGCGGCTTTGATATTAGCAAAAGCTAGAGGTGCATGCATTGATACGTTCTTAGCTCTCAACAGTGTAGTTGGTCAGGAGTTCGGTAACACAATGTTTCATTGTGGTAAATATGTAAAAATAAATGAATCTCACTTAGGGTGGTATTCAGAGTTAAACGTGTGCCTGTACAACTTGAGTGAGCCAATATTCATGGAGTGTATAACGTATCTGTCGCATGTAGCACTAGATTATTTTAACTTTATCCAAGACAAATTGGAAAATATTCGTGAATGTGTACTAAAGGTTTGATAAATACACAGATTTAAAAAAAACATAATTATAATATCTGACAACGTTTTTGTTTTTTTTTGTAATAGCGCTTGGAAAAACAATTGAATCCATTTTCAGCAGTTTTCCGGCCAATAGTTTCGCACACTTCATCTGCTCGTTCAAATTATCAACGCAAACAGGAATATAATGACAATAATTCATCGTATATTTTTGACTATTGCAAGAGTCTCATCGAAACCTACCTGGCTGTTCTTATTCACATGGAATCTCTGAAATCGAAGCAGGACAATATTTCGAATGCACTATCTTCGTTCCGATTAACATATGAAGACAATCAGGTTTGTTGCTTAAGTTGTTTTTGTATACATAAATCATAAATTTCTCATAAACGTTCTTTTTAGTTTGCTATTGAAACTTCAAAGTTTTCACCACTTTCAGCGGGTTTTGCGCATTGCGCTTGTGTAGTAGATGGTGCTGCATATTTTTGGGGATCAAATGGGGTGCCTTGTAATTTTAGTGTTTCTAAGTCTTCGGGTATGTTTTTATTTCAAATATATACATATTTATGTTTTAATTCAGCTTTTTGATTGATTCATTTTGTTTTATTAAAAAAACATGAACATTAAAGACCCACCAGAACCTCCACATGCAGTAAAATGTTTGGATGTTTTGTCACAACTTAATCTGGAAGTTCATACTGTTGTTTGTGGCAGACAACATTCACTTGTACTTACTAACAATGGAGTGAGTACAAATTTACTATGTTAAAGTTTTCCAAATATTATTCTAATTATTTCTATTTAACAGCTGTACGCTTTTGGCAATAATAATTATTGTCAATTAGGGATTGGTAACGATATGCAAATGTCATTGCAACCTATGTTAGTAAGAGCATTGGATGGTAAGAATATATCTGCTCTAGAAGCTGGACAATATCATAATGCTGTTATTGCCGATGGATTCTTGTATACTTGGGGGTAAAAAAAAGAAAATTTTATTTTTGTATTGTTGTTATTTATTTATATATGCTTTAATTTATTTTAAAGATGGGGCGTTTATGGTCAGTTGGGTCAAGGAAGTACAGAAAATATACCTGAACCAAAATTGGTGCCCTTCTTTCAATACAAGGTAATATTATTTTAATATAGGAAAATTTTCATTTAGAATAAGCAAAGTGTTTTATTTTGCGGACAAGTGTTTTTTTTAATTAATGTATAATAATTTAATTCAAAGTTCCAGTGACCTCAACTCCCGGTACGAAAGTGTGCTCATCAGTTAGATGAATTATATTCAATCATTGTGGAAAGTGGAAAGATTTTACCATATTTTGAACCAGCTTTTTAAACTTTTCCAGTATTACACCGAACGTTATCCATGCTTAAAACTACTTGCTTAAGACTATCTTTTAATTTAATTATCATATTCTATGAATTTAAGCAAAATCGGCCGAAAAAGCGGCCTCAGCGTCACCCTTGAGCACAAAAAAAGAATCCGGGTAACCACGAACATACTGCTTGAATATATGGTGGAAAGCTTCAGTGGTTCAACCTGATGTTCAGATATATATGTATGTGTAACAAAGTTTTTATATATTAAGATTATGTATATAAATATTTGTATATAATCTGTTCAACAAAAATTGTCAGTAAAGGGAAGATAGGACGTTTGCCTCTTACTCTGGTTTCATTGGCTTGCATAAGTGTATCGCCTTTTAAAGCTCTCACAGGGATTCCCTAGTTTACATTATAAATCGCCAACACTCAACATACTCAACTTCATAAAATTTGTTCTCAAAAGCTCCAAATACTAAAATCTCCTTAATAAAATCCACTGAATAAGTTCCTTGCTTGTAATTGAGAATGATAATGGTAACTCTGTTTTAATGTAGATAAATACACCATCAGTGTATTATCGCCTCTAGGCACATCAGACCACTGTGTCATATCTGCGAATTTCTCATGTCAAAAAACCGTTTGGCAATACGAGAAAGCCAACTGGGACGGCCTCAATGATTTCTTCAGAAACTTTAACTGGTCACTATGCTTCCTCGATAGTGACGTGGACTCCAGTGCAGATATGATTACAAATTTAATTCTTATCGGAATGAGGGATTATATGCCGCATAGGGAAAAATCTATCAAACCGAAAGAGAATTCATGGTTTGATTTGAGATGTAAAGAGGTTATCAGGGTCAGAGAAGTAAGTTTCCGATGTTATAAAGCCAACCCTACTGAGGAAAACCGGAATAAGTTCAAACAAGCTAGAAAGACCTGTAATGATCATATTCGACAGACCAAGTTTTTACATGACCAACAAATTAGGCAGGAAATACTACAATGTCCCAAGGGTAGTAAACATTTCTGGTCATTTGTAAAAAATATTCGAAATACTACTTCGTCCTCGGTCCCAACGCTCGTTATCAATGACACTCCCTACGTCAGCTCTATTGATAAAGCCAATTTGCTTGCAGCACACTTTGCTGCTAATTCGACGCTGAGAGTGTTTTGACTCCTCCTGTACTTGAGAACACAAATTTTTCCATGGGACGAATCTTCTTTCGTACTCGTACAGTTGCAAGAGTCCTAAAAAATCTTGACATACATAAATCCGCTGGCCCGGATAGTATCCCTGCTATTGTTCTGAAGAGGTGTTCTTCAACGCTGGCAAAACTACTGCGTAAGCTTTTCTATCTGTCCTATTCCTCTGGACTCTTTCCGAGTAGATGGAAAACAGCATTTGTCCAGCCTGTCCCTAAAAAAGGTGAATCTTCTTCCCCCTCTAACTATCGTCCCTTCTTTCCAAGGTCATGGAAACACTGGTAAATAATCAGCTCAAGAAATATCTCGAAGAACGAAAGCTTCTTAATGACCGGCAGTATGGCTTTCGTAGCAATAGGTCCACTGGTGATCTGATGGTATATCTCACCAAAGAGTGGCACAAATCTTTACATCGTTTTGGAGAAAGTAAGATTATTGCACTTGATATTTCAAAAGCATTTGATAGAGTTTGGCATCAAGCTCTCTTATCGAAAATGCGTGCATTTGGTATTGATGAATCTCTTCTTCGTTGGATTAGAAATTACCTTTCAGGCCGCTCAATACAAGTCGTATTGGATGGCCTCAAAACTGAAACTCGTAAAATAAATGCTGGTGTAGAATGATCACATATTTGACGTTGCCAAAAACGTTGCCAAGTGTTTAGGTTTCCTTCGACGTTGCAAGAAATTTTTCACCCCTTCCGATCTGGCTATAACCTATAAGGCTTATATTCGTCCAAAGCTCGAGTACAATTCCCATATTTGGGCAGATGCTCCAGTAACACATTATAGTCTCTTGGATAGAATCCAAAAAAGAGCTTTAAAAATGATAGGTGATAGAAGTACAACAGAAACATTTGAATCTCTCGAGCACCGTCGCAATGTTTCTTGTCTTTCATTATTTTACCGTTACTTCTATAAGCAGTGCTCTAGCGAAATAGCCAGTTGCATTCCTCCCCTTAAACAATTTAACCGCAATACCCGCGCTTTTAGGAATGCTCATCAGTTTACCCTTGAGTCCACCTTCGGACGTACTGTGAAATACAGGGATTCTTTCTTTAGCCGGACTACACGAATGTGGAATGCTCTACCCAGCTCTATTTTTCTTTCCCATTGTAATGTTCAAAAATTTAAAACTAATGTGCATCGGTATCTCCTTTTAAACCATTCCTTGTTTTCCTAATGCTCGTACTGTGTAAAATCATTTTAAGGGTAGTAATAACCCCTTGAGTGCGCGCTAATTATATAAAAAAAAAAAAGATAACAAGCTCATGATCGTATTGACTCGACGTTCATAGTATCCCTTCCCTTCAGCAGTGGGAGACAACGGTCGTGTTGGGGTGTACAACTTTTTGCGGAGAATTACAACAACAATTCTTTAGGAAAAGTCAGTGGCTTGTTTTTTTTAAGTGGCATTTTTCCCAACGCATAAGGCCTTTACTGAAAATTTTTGTTGAACAGAGTATAGTTAAATTCAATAATGATTTCTTACCAAGGCTTTATCAATTGATGACCTTTCTCTCAATCAGATCTCAATAATTAACTCAATGATATTATACATTGAGATAACTATTGTTCATTTTGAATACCAAATGGCATAGAATTATCTTTGTGATTTATATTTATTTACTTAGGGGTTAAACAGTCTAGAGTGGACATAGACAGGGTTCTTTAGCCAGTCTCCAATTTTCAACACCAAGTTGGTCAAGGTCCATCTTCACTTTCGTAGGTTTCCTGAGCGCGATCATATTTATATCAATCTATGGTTACGTTCTATCCAAAACTTAGGTGGTTGTTTTTCTTTCTTAAGTCCATTTGCATTACTTCCGTCAAATGATCTTCTAGGTGTTTGCTTTTAAAGTTAAAAGTTAGAGTTAAAACTTTGAGACATAAGAACGCGTGTCTTGCTTATTTGTATTCAAGCATTTACTTATTTATCGCCTACCGATTTGAACAGCTCGGCAGCAGAGCATATCAGCTCCAGCAGCTCTGTTGGAATTTAAAACTGAAATTTTGGTGTGTTCTTGTTGAGGTTGCGAATTTTGTAGGACAATTATTTTTTTTTTCGTTAATATTTTTTGAAATTTTTATTTTAAGTGAACCTGAGTGTTGTCTTATTTTTTTCAGAAAGTAATACAAGTTTCCTTGGGTCATGCACACAGCTTGGTTCTTTGCAAAGGTTCACATGGAGCTACAGAAGTTTACGTCTTTGGTTCGAATCATTTTGGTCAACTAGGCACCGGGCCAATAGGGTCCAAAAATGTTGCCGATTCAAATGCAGAAAGTCTTACAAAATCTCTTCTCCCGATTAAAATCGACATCAGCTCCACAACAAAAATAAGACTGATTCATACCAAATTCTTTTCTAATGTAAGTACGAGTACATATTATGTTGCAGAAAAACCATGAACACTCCAATATTGTTTTTAATTTACAGCTTGCAGTTGATGAAAACAACCAACTATATACATGGGGTTCATCACCTCAAGCATTACGTTTGGCGAATCAAATTAAACGTCGAGCAAATGCTAAACAAAAAATTGAAGAATTTCAAAGAAGAGAAATAACTAAACGTTTTAAAGAAACTCTATCATTCGATGAAGAAAACGTGAATATGAAATTTGAAGCGGCCTCAGATATTCCCATAAAATCTGATTCAAATAATTCGGACAGTAAACCAAAGGCAGATTCTTGCGATACCAAAGACAATGAAAACAAAGTGTTAAGTTCAGGAGAAGACAACAAAGATGCAATTGAAAAAGACACAGATGAATCTATTCAGAGCACCGCCGCTGAAGGAAATAATGCTGATTTGGTAGATGGATTCCAATCTGTGGGAAATGAATTGGATACAGAACCAAAAGTCGTCGAAGAAAAACCATTACCTGTTGAAGTTGATGCGACAAATGAGCATATGACACCACATTTAGTTGATACAACAGAAGTAGCTGGAGATATACACCAGGTGAGTGGTTTTTACCGAACTTTTTTGTGCACAAATGTAACGAATAGAAACTATGCTATGATAGTGGCTTTCTTTTTAAAATCTATAAGTTTATGGTAATAAATGGTGGACTTAATTTAGGTTTCAAGTGGCTTATTCCATTTTGCCATGGTTACTTCCACTGGATTGATTTACACTTGGGGAAAAAACTTGGAACATCAGCTAGGAACAGAGGACAAAGAAAGGAAAGCTTTAAATCGGCCTGCCGCCCTAGACAACATTGAAAATCCGATGTATGTTGATTGCGGAGCTGACTTTACGCTTGTTATGAGCCGTGACTTTATTGTAAAAGCCTTTGGAGGAAACGCCAATGGACAGGTTTGTCTTAAATTCTTTTTTTCTTTAAGGCATTCTATTGATAAACTTTATTTGAAAACAGTGTGGTAGAGATTTGGGAGCTTTGTTTGACAAAGTGAAACAGCGCGTTGTGTGTTTGCCCACAACTAAGCGATTAATGCGCTACGAAAGTCAATGCGTTGAAATACCAACAGAGATCAACCTACCTCGACCCAGGATACGGCTAGACTACGAGCCAGTGCGATATTTAAAAACAATTCCCGAGTATCAGCCGCATTTTATCCAAGAAGCCGGCATATCTCTAGAGCCTCACGAATCTGCTATGAAGTCACCTTTGACAACAAATCCGTGTCAGGAATCAGACGACATGATCTCAAGTATTGAAAATCTCAGCCACATCGATGCAGATTCTATAATTCTATCTTGTCCAGCCTACCCTAACAATAGCTCCAACGATATATCTGCTGACGAGCAAAGCTATTCACGTCTTCCCCCATCTGATGATCTCAGCTCAGAGTGCAGTCAGAACAGTCGTGAGCTCCGTAACTATATTCACTACTGTTTGTATGTATTCCATGGTCTTTACAATCCTGACAAAATTGAGAAGTTCTCTAAAAAACGTCTGGAATATCGCATTCGGACGCTTATGTTAAATTTTAAATTTGTCGACGCTTTTACTCTCTGCTTGAGTGACTGCTCAAGCGCATCAAAATCCATAAAAATATTCGAGTATTTTACCAAAGACACTAGTTTTGTCCCTATGCGTAGGCAGGACCTTAAATTCTTTATCTACCGCCTATTTGTGCACTTTATCACGAAAAAATTCGACATCAACGAATGCGAGGAGTTCTTTCTATCCGATCTCGATTACTATTTGCTAGAACTGTCCTATGTGCTGTATTTCAACAATAACAACACGGAGCTGGAACAAAATCTTAATTTAAAATTCAAAAACCTGATCACGCAGGATCCTAATCACAATGAAGAATATAGGCTCGACGACACAGATTCTATCTTTGATAGTTTGAGTGTCAAATTCAAGACCATTGTGTGCCAGAGCCTTTTGAAATATTGTGATGAAGGCTAGCATAAGTCCATGCTGTGGCAAAATTATTCACTTTACGATTTTTATAAAATTAAAACCATTTCATAGGCGCGAAATGTAAATATTTTTAATATGATATTTTTATCTAAATACTAAACAATAGAATAAAAAAAAGACAGATTAAGAGCATGTGTGTGGGGTGAAGTCTTGAATTTTGCGCCTGAAAATAGAAACAAATTGTAGTGCCATTCTTTCTTTATTTTGTATTTTCCTTTAAACAATATTAGTTTATTATTCTTAAAAAAAAAATATTCAACATTTTATTTTGTTTGTGACACTTTCAATGCATTAGGTGAAAACAGATTTTTTTTTTTTAATATAATAGCAGCCACGTCACTTGGACGAAGGTATATTACATATTTGAAGCAGGTGGCGCAAAATTTTAAAGATTGCTCGTTTAAGGTATAAAACTGGCTCTAGTGAAGCAGTGGTTTAGTTCCGAGGACCTTGTCTAACTTTTTCAACTCTTTTAAGTAATGGGTGTTTTGCAACGTAACGTAGGTAAATTTGACAGAAAATAAAATCAAACACGAATGTAGAAAAAAACTTCAAAAAAGTAATATTTCGCTGAAAAAGTATGTACGTACATTGTGGCTGTTTATTTGTTTTTTAAATTGCAACTTTAAAAAAAGAATAATAAGACATGCGAAATCATTATTTTCTTTAATTTGTTTTTATTTGAAATAACAATAATTGTCAAACTGGATAAAATATTTGTTTTAATAATTTGCACACACTCAAGGGATTATGACTACCCTTTTAATATTATGGTGTAACACATTGCGAGCGTTTAGGTAAAGTGGAGAGGATTTAATAAAAGCTGTCGATGCACATTGGTCTTGAAAGATTGTGTATCACAATCAGTGGGGAAAAATCGAGATGGATAAGATATTCCACGTTCTTTTAAAATATATAAAATCGTTTTGTTGTGGTTGAAGTTAGACAAGGGCTCTAACGCTAAAATACAGTTGATGTCGTTTAAAATTAACAAAGGGTCGCTTTGAACTTTGAACATTTAAAAAATGATGTAGAGCCGGTTTGATATGTTTAAATTTTTGCCCATCTTTATTTTTATTTAAGTCTCGCTTATTATTATTAGGATCATTTTTGTGTTGCAACATTTTATTAAATGAATATTTGCTCATATAAATGCGCTTTTTGTATATTTTTCAGCTTGTGATCTAATTTAATCAAAGATTTGTTAAAAAAAGAAAAAAAAAATAATAACAATGAATTTATAATATTCATTAACTAATATAACACTAGAAAGGTAATAATAATAATTAAAGTTATAATATAAATTCATGTAAATGTTTATTTCTGAAATAATAAATCAAAAACAAAAACGGTTCTTTCTAATCTGTATTGCATAAAATGTTTTTAAATTTTCTTAGATTTGATACAACTGAAAAGGAAAGAAAGAAACGTACATCACAACGTCATATTGTTGTCGGCCCAATTAAATTAAATTAATAAATTAATTATTTTATAAGTATGCTTTATAGCTTTTCAGTCAAAGTCCAACTGTGTCTTGATTTTTCATATTCGAAAGTTGTTACCGATTCACCTTCAAATGGTTTTGTATGTTAGTAGTATGTGATATATATGATAGTAGAACTCGATGCCAGTACCCAGTAGGAAATTTCCAAAAATTCACTAATGAAGAAGTAGGTGTTTCATCATGGAAAAGGAGCTGCACCCATGAATTTCCTACGGAATCCTATGAGGAATTTAACACAGGCTTGTCATTGGAAGGAGGTACACACTTTTTTGATGCATATTTTGTTGTGAAATCACTATGCTCACGGCATCTTCGATTTCATGGGTAATTTTTGTGTCTGAAAAAAACTGGTTCTATTGATGTGATGCTTTCCTCAATGGAAATAAATTAATGAAAAGTGAGTCAACATTTAATCAATTGCCTCAGGGAAAGAATCATTGAAAATACTAATTATTCACTACGGAATTGTGTACATATTTGAAGCTCGTTTTTTCAGTATTGAAAAAAGGAATGCATTTAGGCGATGTTTTATTAAGAGAAGGAATATGAATGAAATCATTATCCATTTCTTTTCTTATTTCATCAATAGAAGAAGCGCCTGAAATGTATAGGCAAATTTATCGCTTGAATGAAAAAAACAAATTAAATTTGTGTTATGTACGTATTTATTTTATTAACTATTATAGTACATTTTAAAGAAGTTAGTAGATATATATGTCTTACATTGTCTTGTCTTGTTGTAAGACGTAACACAAACAGTTGGTCGAAAAGCTCTCCTTTGACACTTGGTAGAATTTGGGGAGCAGCTTAGGGATTAATCATCTTCATTCTCCTGTTCATTTGAGATCTAAGAAAAAGAGGAATATGTATTTACTTTTTGCAAATCATTTAAAAGAATATAGGGAATTTACCGTTGGTGAATTGTTTTCCTTCTCCATGGTTGTTATTCAATCTTTAGTAAATTGATTGAAAACACAGAAAACCCCGCACAACCGTTTTCATTGATCATAAAATTGACACTAAATCATTCCAAAACAGAAGAAATAACTCATGACAAAAAAAGACCTACTGAGCGTCGCCGACCCATCGCGGGAAAAACCCAAAAAAAAAAGGATTGTTTATTGCAGGTCAAAATCTCTCTCTCTTTTTCCTCTCAGTTCGCTGACTATTTTGCCCAGTAAACGAAGTTCATGAAAAAATACATTCCTTTTCCCTAGCGATATCACCTGATCACCATAGTTTTTTTTTTTTTTTTTTTTTTTTTATATTATACGCGCACTCAAGGAATACCCTTATAATGTTAAAAACACAGTGCGAGCAACTAGGAAATAAGGATAGGATTAGAAAGGAGATACCGATGCACATTGGTTTTGAATGTCTGCACATTGAAATGAGTGGGAAATACTGAGCCAGGTAAAGCATTCCACATTCGTGTAGTGCGACTAAAAAAAGAATCTCTGTATTTGACAGTACGTCCGAAGTTGGGCTCAAGGGTAAACTGATGGGCATTCCTAGAAGTTCGGGTATTACGGTTGAATTGTTTAAGGGGAGGAATGCAACTGGCTATTTCACTAGAGCACTGTTTATGAAAATAGCGGTAAAATAATGATAGACATGAAACGTTGCGGCGGTGCTCGAGAGATACAAGTGTTTCAGTTAGACAACGGTCGCCTATCATTTTTATAGCTCTCTTTTGAATTCTGTCCAAAAGACTCAAGTGGGTTTTTGGAGCACCTGCCCATATATGGGAATTGTACTCGAGCTTCGGAAGAATAAAGGCTTTATATATAACAACCAGATCAGAAGGGGTAAAATACTTCTTGCATCGGCGGAGAAAACCTAAACACTTAGCAGCATTTTTGGCAACGTCAAATATGTGATCACTCCACAAAAGATGGTCTGTGATGCACATACCTAGAACTGAAAGCTGATCAGTCTCCTCAATGCAAGTGCCGCTCATAGAAAGTGGCATTAGGGGAGGGTTGCGCTTTAATGACAGTAAACAGCATTGAGTTTTTGAAGCATTAAATTCTACACGGTTTTTGATTCCCCATTGGACAATGCTGTCAAGATCAGGGGCCGAATTACCGCATCAGTTATCGAGTAATACGTGACTGAATTATGTCAGTTTGGCATTACCGCTTACGTTATCGAGCAATAAATTACTCCAATTTGACATTTTCATTCGATCACTGATGGGACTCACTCACTCGTCACTGAAGCGGTAATTCGGCCCCAGAATTTAATGAGCTTATCATACGCTGCCGTTGGAAGTCCACATCCGAAGGACAAGGATGTGAATCTAAAAACGAATATGAGAAGCTGAGGGTACTATCATCAGCGAAACAATTAAGTGGATTAGAAGTTTCAGACAAAAGATCATTTATGAATATAAGGAAGAGTGTCGGAGACAAAACGGAGCCCTGTGGCACACCAGCGTTTATTTTGTGGATATCAGACTTGAAACCGTCCAATACTACTTGAAGAGAACGGTCCGAAAGGTAATTTCTAATCCAACGAAGAAGAGATTCGTCGATACCAAATGCACGCATTTTCGATAAGAGAGCTTGATGCCAAACCCTATCAAATGCCTTTGAAATATCAAGTGCAATAATCTTACTTTCTCCAAAACGATGTAAAGATTTGTTCCACTCTTCGGTGAGATATACCATCAGATCACCAGTGGACCTATTGCTACGAAAGCCATACTGCCGGTCATTAAGGAGCTTTCGTTCTTCAAGATATTTCTTAAGCTGAAAATTGATCAGCGTTTCCATGACCTTGGAAAGAAGGGACGTAAGTACAATTGGACGATAGTTAGAGGGGGAGGAGGATTCGCCTTTTTTAGGGACTGGTTGGACAAATGCTGTTTTCCATCTACTCGGAAAGAGACCTGAAGAGTAGGACAGATGGAAAAGCTTACGCAGTGGTTTTGCCAGCGTTGAAGAACACCTCTTCAGAACAATAGCAGGGATACTATCAGGGCCAGCGGATTTGTGAATGTCAAGATCTTTTAGTACTCTAGCAACTGCACGAGTGCGAAAGAAGATTCGTCCCATACATATATTCGTTTACGCTCTCAAGTACAGGAGGAGTCATGTCACTCCCTGGTAGTGTCGAATTAACAGCAAACTGTGCTGCAAGCAAATTGGCTTTATCTATCGAACTTACAACAGGAATGTCATTGAAGACGAGCGTTGGAACTGAGGATGACGTAGTGTTTCGTATTTTTTTTACAAATGACCAAAAATTTTTACTATCTTTGGGACATTGTAGTATCTTTTGCCGTAATTTTTGATCATGTAAAAATTTTGTTCGTCGGATATGGATGTTACAGGTCTTTCTAGCTTGTTTGTACTTATTCCGATTTTCCTCAGTGGAATTGGCTTTAAAACAACGGAAACTTACTTCTTTTACCTTGATAGCCTCTTTACAGCTCGAATCAAACCAGGAGTTTTCTTTCGGTTTGATAGATTTTTTCCTATTCGGAATAAAATTTCTCATACCGTAGAGAATCAGACTTGAGACCATATCTGCACTGGAATCTACATCACTACCGAGGAAGCATAGTGACCAGTTAAATTTCCCAAAGAAATCATTGAGACCGTTCCAGTTGGCTTTCTCGTACAGCCAAACGGTTCTTACCTGGTTTTTTTCTTTAACTGGGGATTGTTGACACGAGAAATTCGCAGATATGATACAATGGTCTGAAGTGCCTAGAGGCGATAAAACATTTATGGTGTATTTATCAGGGTTTGAGGTAAGGAACAAGTCTAGAGTGTTGGCCGATTGACCTGCAACGTCAGGAATCCGAGTTGGCTCGTCAACAAGCTGGGTCAGATTGTTTAAATCAGCAAAGATCTCGACATACCTTCCTTCGGGTGTTGTCTGACCAGAATAGCGCAGCCACGTAGAATTGTGTACATTGAAATCGCCCGTAACAACGATCTCACTGTGCGGAAAATGGGAAACAATTCTCTGGATAGAGTCGGACAGGGCATCGAATTCATTTGAAGTCGAATTATTATCCAAACTTGGACTGCGATAAATAAAACATGTATGAATGATGCGCCTTTGGACTGTGAATTTGAACCACATATAATTAAAATTAGTATTTACACAGGGACCATACTGTGGAAGAAGCTGATAGGCAACATCATTACGTACGTATACGGCGAGACCATGGTGAGAAAAGAATAATGGCACTAAACTATACCCATGTAAGGTTAAACTCCGTATGATCGGTGTTTTCACCAACCTGGGTTTCGCTTAGTGCCAAAACAGCTGGCCTGTTTAAAACAGAGTGAACGTACACAGCACAGAAATTTTTTCGGAGCCCCCGAATGTTACAATACTCGACGCAAAACTTACCAGCCATTGCAATACACAAACACAAAAAAAACCAAAACTAGACAATTAACTATGCAGGTAATTAATTTTGGGCACCAGAAAACTTCACAACGCAATTTACCATTAGTGTTATGCCTAAATGGAAAATCACACTGATCCGCTCCTGTACAACCAAAATCAACAACCGCAATCTATCCAATATTGCTATGTATAGTCTAATGCAACACCGTATGGTGTTTACCATACAATGTATACAATAGCTACACTAAGCAACTGTGAGCGGTGATGGAACGGAGAGGGAGGGAGCACAGATGAAGCTCGCTGTGTTATAATTAGTATAATGCACTGATTTTTTTTTATTGTTTTTTTTTTTTGTTTTTTTTTGTTAGCACGGCGACGGGAGCGGGCGCGGTAGTTAATATTATTGATGTGAAAGGTTGTTTACTGATTTTCAATTCCAAAGAAAAGAAAGTGTTGTTTTCTCTTTCACATCGCAGGAATTAAACACTCAATTGTGGATTACAATAACCACTGAAAAGATGCAGGAATAATTATAACGTGTTCAGCATTGTATTCATTAACATTAAGGATGTGTAAGAAGGATATTGCTTTGTTTCATGTTTTCTTTACCCTCTTTCGAGAACAAAGCACAAGATGCAACTGGGATTGCAAACTACTGACTCATTGCATGACTTTCGATGAATGAAACTAATGCACCCCTTCTACTCAATGAAAGTGCCACGTGATTTCTACGAGGAATTCAACTTTATTTTTCCTTGAGGAGCAAATTTCCTACTGGGTAGTGCCAGTTATTTCGCACCTCATCACTGTCGGGATATCGGACAAGCAAATCAAGTTGCAGTTCGATACGGCAGCAGACATCACGATTATTTCAAAGACAACCTCTATTAGAATGGGTCGTCCAACATTAAAGCCAAGTAAACGCAGTGCATCTGATGCATCTCAAAATAAGCAACCGGTCTTTGGCATAATCACTACACAAGTTCGATACAAAAATGAGATACGAGATTCAACTATTTTTCAAGAGTCTTCCCAACTTAAACATTCTTGGAATCGACCTAATTGAAAAATTTGGTTACTGGAACTTACCACTAAACTCTATTTGCAACTCAATCACAGCAGATATGAATAAGGATTTAGTCTTCAAAGAGGTTCAAAAAAAGTTTCCAAGTGTGGTAGCGTGGTTTCATCCAAAACAGGCCATTGCACCAAATTTCAATTGCGGTTAGAATTAAAAACAGATTCCAAGCCCGTGTACATTTCAAAACGAGATATGGAGTTGCGGATCTGGTAGAAGTAGAATTTAAACGATTAGAACATGCAGGTATAATTACACCAATCACACACTCAGATTGGGCAGCTCCTATCGTCGTGTTAGAAAACAGAACAACAAAATTCATATCCGTTCAGCTTCAGACTACTCTACAGGTTCGATTAGCTGTTTGCAACGAAATACTCGTCCAATTCCGACTCCTGATGAAATGTTTGCTAAGATATAAAATTGCACAATATTTAGCACATTGACCTCTCTGATGCTTACATGCAATTTGAAGAAGATGATGATTCAAAAATACTTCTCACACGATCACACACAACGAACTTTTCTTATTGAATCGCTTGGCCGCTGGATTAAAACCAGCATCAGGAGCTTTTCAAAAAGCGATTGAAATAATTTTGCAGGGGAGTTGCTGCTTACCCAGATGACATCTTCATCGCAACTAAATCATTAAAAGAAAGGTGGTAATGGACTTCATCGTCTTAGTTAGTATGGCCTTACTATCAACTGGTCAAAATGTGTATTATTTGAAACATAAAACAAATATCTTGGTCATATAATCACCCTTATTCCGATAGTCGTTTTACTAAAACGCCAGTAAAACGACAAGGCTCTAGAAACGAAAATTGGAATTTTATTGAAACGACTATCGTTATAATGCTTAGAAAAGTGAAGAACATAGAGAACGCTGCCTTTTTCGTATTATTTAATCACCAAAATGTGGTCCGAGACGAGAGCCTTCTCGTTTTAAAGGCGTTTTATTAAAACGACTATCGGAATATGGGTGAATATGAACATACTTATTTTCAAACCAGAATCTTAAATCTAATAAGTGCCAAAGTAAAATATAATCAGAAAGAAAAATGTTATTAAATGTTATTTATCAAATAAATCATAACGTTACTTACTGCCGGTGGTTGGGTGCTGTAGGAACTGGGGGCTTCGAGCTGTATCTTTTCCTACACATCAAGTGCTTACAATACCTCCTCGTTGGTAACCGCCGGATACTGGTCTTGGCTTTATGTCATGACTTGCTAAACTTGTAAGTGCGAGTGTTGACCAAGGAAACAATTGCAACACTAAACCCATGGCCCTACAGATTGGAGGTTAGTGCGTCGGGCTAACGACCCGGCCACAGTAAAAAACATTAATTGTTATGAGAGAGACGCAAGAAGCCTCGGATAACGACCCCCCTCAAATGGCAACCAGACCCGGAACGAAAATGGACTACGATTTACGAGTATGCACCTGGAATGTAAGGACACTCTACACACCAGGTGATACTCAAAAACTTGAATCTGTCCTCTCGCGGTACAAGGCAGACATTACCGCGATCCAGGAGATACGATGGATAGGATAAGGAATAGCGAAAAGAAAAGATTGCGACATTTATTACAGCTGTCATCAAGGAATGCACATGTTAGGATGCGGATTCGTCGTGGGTAATCGACTCAGATCAAAAGTCATCGATTTTAAGCCGATTAGTGATCGCCTAGCTGTGATCCGCATCAAAGCTACTTTTCAAAACATCAGACTAATATGTGCACACGCCCCTACCGATGAAGCTGAGGAATCTAACAAGGAGGAGTTTTACGACCTCCTGGACGGAACCTACGGAGCCTGTCCGGAGGAGTACGATATCAAAGTCGTGCTTGGAGATTTCAATGCTAAAGTCGGGAAGGAAAATATCTTTGGCGGATTAGTTGGAAAGCACAGCCTCCACGAAATGACAACAGATAACGGCTTCCGACTAATCGACTTTGCTGCAGCTCGGAATACGGTGATAAGTAGCACTAGGTTCCCCAGGCGAAGGATACACACAGCAACCTGGCGATCTCCAGATGGTCGAACCGCCAACCAAATCGACCACGTGCTAATTGGCGCAAGGCACGCGTCGAACATCTTGGACGTGCGAACTTTCCGAGGTGCAAACGTGGACTCTGACCACTTTCTTGTTGTGACAAAGTTCAGAGCCCGACTGTCCAGCGAAAAGAAAATGAGGACCGCCCAAAGGAAGAAATTCAATACTGCATGCCTTAGCACACCTGAGAAAGCCAGAGACTATAGTGAGCAATTGACCGGGAAACTCTCTGCCGTACCCCCAGCCACAAGCGTCAACAACCAGTGGAGCCAGTACCGCGACATCATTAGGTAGGTAGCCGAGTCCACCATAGGCTATCAACCACCTAGGAAAAAGAACCCGTGGTATGATAATGAATGCGCGGTATTGAAGCAGGAGACGGAAAATGCACGAATGCAAATGCTGCAATGGAAAACAAGAGCAGCAAAAGAGGAGTACCGTGAAAAGAGAAGGAAGGAGAAAAAAAACCCTGCGCAGAAAGAAAAGAGCAGCCGCAGCTTCTCAGCTCAGGTATCTCGAGGAGTCTAGCACCGCCACAAACACCCGCCGGTTCTATAAAACAGCCAAACAACTAGCATCATAGGTTATAGGGCCGGCACGCAAGCTCTTCGAAACAGCGAAGGGAACCTAGTCACCGAAGCACAGGGAATTGTAGACGTGTTTAAACAGCATTTTCAGCAGCTGCTTAATGGGCATTATTTAGACGAAAACACAGGGGAGCAAAGAAGCATAAGACCAGTCAATGAAGATCCAGTCCCACTACCCAGTACTGAAGAGGTTAAGAAAGCCATACACAAGCTTAAGAATAACAAATCCGCAGGCTCGGATGGCCTACCTGCGGAACTCTTTAAGTATGGAAGAGATGTCCTGATAGGGTGCATGCATCAGCTCATCAAACAAAGTGTGGGAGGAGGAAAGCATGCCCGACGACTGGTCAAATAGCTCCATATGCCCAATCTACAAAAAAGGCGATCCTATGTCCTGCAAAAACTACAGGGGCATATCCCTGCTTAATGTTGCCTACAAGATCCTATCCACCGTACTATGTGAGCGTCTAAAACCTTTCTGCAACACTATAATCGGCACGTACCAGTGTGGCTTCAGGCCAGGCAGATCAACGATAGACCAAATCTTCACATTGAGGCAAATCCTGGAAAAGACCAACGAATTTCAAGTCGAGACCCACCATCTTTTCATCGACTTTAAAGCCGCATATGATAGCATAAGTCGTCAAGAGCTTCTATTGGCAATGTCGGAACTCGGGATCCCGAAAAAACTGATCCAGCTATGCCGCATGACGTTACAAAATACGCGGTGCAACGTGCTCATCCGAGCTATTCCAAACGTGCACAGGGTTCAGACAAGGAGATGCGCTATCATGTGATTTCTTCAACCTAGCCCTGGAGCAGATAGTGCGCAAGAGTGGTGTTAACCTGGAAGGCACTATTTTCAACAGGTCTTCCCAACTGCTTGGATATGCGGACGACATCGATATCATCGGCCGCTCCAAGCGTGCTGTGCTAGAAGCGTTCACAGCTATTGATGAACAGGCGAAACGCGTTGGTCTTGAAGTTAATGAGGACAAAACAAAGTATATGCTATCAACAAACAAAGCCACATCTGTCCATCGCCTAGGACAAAACGTCACTGTTGGTAGCAGTAATTTCGAGGTAGTCAAGGAGTTCACCTACCTCGGAACGAATATCAATCCCACGAATGACACCTTAGTGGAAATTCGACGAAGAATTACCCTAGCAAACCGCTGCTACTTCGGTTTGGCCAAACAAATGGGTTCAAAACTCCTTTCTCGAAAGACAAAGTGCACGCTATACAAAACGCTAATTTACCAGTTCTACTCTACGGCGCCGAGTGCTGGACGATAAGTAAAAAAGGGGAATTGATACTGGGCACTTTCGAGAGAAAAATTCTTCGGCGGATATTTGGTCCTATATGCGAAGAGGGACGAATGGAGGAGAAGATTCAATCGTGAATTATACGAGCTGTACCAAGATGTGGATGTAGTCCAAAAAGCCAAAATACGTCGACTACACTGGCTCGGTCACATCGAGCGAATGGACAACAACGCTCCAGCCAAGAAAATCTTCGAATCCCAGCCCCCAGGTTCGAGACGACATGGAAGACGGAACCTCCGCTACAGGGACCAGGCGGTTATAGACGCAAGAGCGCTTTTTCCCGACGACTGGAGGGAGCTCGCGAGGGATCGCAACCGATTGAAGACCGCAATAACTCAGGCAGAGACCCTCCATGGATCGGGAGCCGGTTAAGTAAGTAAGTAAAGTAAGTAGTTACTTACTGCCACCCTTTACTTCTAGGTAGCCCAAATTATAATTATGTAATAAAGTTGTATGCTAAGAAATCAGTACTTTAAACATTGTGCTTAGTGACATGTAGGTTAGCATCTCAAAAGCAAATCCATGCGTGGATCCTATTCTATAATTCTAGTTAAAAAAGAACGGTTCCTCATAAGTTTTAATTTTTATTTATTAATCTATATGTATGTGCAATTTATAATTACAATTCTTTTATACAATTTTATGCAATGTAACTTAATACTACAAATTTCTTATTGACCTAGTGACTTAATAATAAAACGGAATTACATTTTTAATAATAGCGATATCGTAATATACCATCTTTATTATCTCCAACAGAATTAACTATAAATTTAGAATCACGAATATTATTTGAAGATCTTTGTTTTTCACATTATTTTACAAAAACAAAAAAAAAATATTAACAGCACTAAGTTATAAAAATATGCAAATCAAAGATAGTCTCGATCCAAATGATAGATACTACATCAAATAGTTGTTAGTATAGGTAATTGTTTGTTTTCTTATATTTACACTCTCAGAGTTCCTTGAAGGTCTATATAAATATAAATAAAATTTTAAAAAGTAATTTTCATTCAAATCAAAATACTGACATGCATAAATAGTACGAAAATATGTTCTTAAAATTTTAGTTTTTGTTTACTTTCCTTTATTGTTTGTTTAAAGAGTATTCAAGACTCACTTTCTCTGTCTTTCTCTCTGTCTGTCTCTCTCAGTTCGAACACATGATTTCTTTGAAATTGTTTTTATATTTTGAATACTTCAAAACTATTACAAGTTACTAGGAGGTCCTCTGGATCGATGTCCATAAACACCGGAATGTCTAGAGCCAGGACGTGAATGAACAATTGCATAATGATCGGTATCAATTGGTAATGACCTTCAAGAACAGTTTTTTAAGATTTATATTATTACATGTCTTTTAGAAGGGAATTTTGATTAAGAGTAAAGGTTGTAGTTGTTTTTCAAGATAACAATGCATTTCGAACATTGTATTTAAAAAAAAAATTAAATATAATTTCGTTAGAATATCTCAAAATGTTTTGTCTTTTTGAATTTTTTCTTTTTTAAATAAATATAAGTTAGATAAACTGTGTCTTTTTGGCAGGCTGCTACTGTACAGATCTTAATAAAATAGAAGCAATATAAAACAAATCAAACAAAATGTTATGTGGAGTGTTGTTGAGGAGAAGTAGAATGGAAGTACATGATTTAGTATCCAGACCTATTCGATTGAATTGTTGAGCCACCACTCGCGTATCCTTTGTTATGACCTTCACGCCCATGTAGGGAATACCTGGATCCATATTGACTTCCGTGCCAACTTCTATATGGATCATATTCTTCAATAATTGATGCATCTTTTTCAATTATCTAAAATGAAAAAAGAGAATTAAATACAAAATTGGTAGAAATTGAACTAATAAAAGAGGTTTTAATAAAATCAATGGTGCAAAATTTTAGTATGATACTACTTAACAATTTGCTAACTTAAAAGTAGTTTACTAACTCATTCTTAATTTTTAAAATTATCTAACTGCTTCTGAACACACCTAGAATAATGACAGTTCATGCAAAAAACTAATGTCGTTTTTATTTGGCAATCCGAATCTCTCTGATCCGGGATCCCAACTGAACACTTTTATGATTCTGACGGTTCTGAAGTTTGTTGTGATTGTATATGTGAAACGTCAAATGTGGATAATGTTATCCATTTCAAAATCAAAAATAACATGGGTACTCATGTAAACGTGGAAAACTCAGATAAACCTCAGAAACGAGATAATTGTATTTCCGCTGAAACGGGGTGTCAAAATTTGACAGTCGTTTAACGAACAGCTGATTTTTTCCCACATTTACGCAAGTATTTCTTAGGGGGTGCTTATGTAAATATGTGGCGGAAAGTTATATCTTTCTGCAAAGCGAAAAATTATCTCGTTGCTTGAATACCCTTAATGTTTGTTGACAGAAAACCACATCGCACAATTATGATTCAAAAAATGACAACTCTCGAGTTTGACGCTTAAGTATATGAATGTGTGAGTGCTTCTTATTTCAATTCAAATTTCAAATCTAGAAGCAAATTTTTCTTCTTTTTAGAATCAAAACTGTAATTTTTCCCCACAACATTTGTTTAAAATGTATGTTTATTTAAACAAATGATTTTGGATGGAACACTTTTATTCACTACAGTAATGTTAAAACCATTGTGATTTGTTGACGCTTTGAAAATAATAAGTGCTCTGATAATGTCTCATTAGGACAAAACACGTTAGCCTTTTGAATCATTTCAATAAATGTTTTTTATAATTTGTGAAAAAACACGTGTTTTAGTCTATTATTAATATTTGATAAAAGAGAATCTGAGCTCCAAACGAATCCAGATTCTTTAAAATACCAATAGCAAATTTTTGTTGCCAAATAGCCATATTATTATTCATTTATCGATCCACAAGAATGTTTCAATTTTTAAACTTTTTGACCACAATTTAAATGCATTTTATTTTATTTTATTTTATTTTATTTTATTTTATTTTATTTTATTTTATTTTATTTAATTTCATTTCATTTTATTTTATTTTATTTTATTTTATTTTATTTTACTTTATTTTATTTTATTTTATTTTATTTTATTTTATTTTATTTTATTTTATTTTATTTTATTTTATTTTATTTTATTTTATTTTATTTTATTTTATTTTATTTTGTTTTATTTTATTTTATTTTATTTTATTTTATTTTATTTTATTTTATTTATTTTATTTTATTTTATTTTATTTTAATGCAATCAGTTCCCTACTAAACGGAAAAGGGTGGCAGAATACTTAAACAAATGTTCTCACGAATGTACATATGTCCCTAATTTTCCAAACGAAGCTACCACTGCCTTTATACACCTTCAAAAAAAAACATTTTAAAGAACTTACCTCAGTTCGTGCACAACTAAAGCTCATTGCCGTGCAAAGAAAGATATTCATAAGCAACATAATTAAGAACAATACTCCTAGTGTAATTGTTAGCCATAAAAGCCATGATGGTCGTATGCCACCATTTTCACATAGCGGCGAGACTACTGAAAAAAAAGTTAAAAATAACAAAAATAAATATCGATATCTAAAACTTTTTTAAATTTAGAATAATTATTTTCATACAAGGGGCCTCTGCTGGATCAAGGACAAATACTGTTGTTGCACCCAAAAGGCTTCCTTCGTCGGTTTCGTTCAAAGTCCGACCACCTTTGACTGGTAATGTCCAACTGAGTCCTGCAATAGTGCGCTCATCTTCACAGTAAAGGTCTTCAATGCATTTAGTTGAGCACTGATGTATGTCACATTGGAGATGAACTTCAGAGCCTTGCAAAAAAATATCAAGATCAATAAATTTATGGAAAATGTTTTTTTTTTTTTTTAACAGATACAAACCTTCGGGAAATTTGAACATTGATTTCAGTGAAGCACTTGCTGATGTTCCATCGGCATTTGGTGAAAATGTGGTTATAATTTTCGAATCAATGGGACAGCTTAAAAAAATTATTTGATACATTTGAAGTTTTGTTTTATGTTAAAAATGTCTTACCCTTTTTCGTCAATCAATTTAATACTGACATTCTTTTTATCGAAGGCAAAGCAATTTGATACCCTTATGCCGTTGGTTGCTGCGGGGTTTTGGTAAAAATTAATGGGTTATGATTAAGTGTTTTTGTGGGTAAATAAATGTTAAAATTTAAATTACCATTTGGCTTTGTTAATTCAGCTCGGATAGTGTATTCATGACCGTAAACGGTTTCTCGAACTCGTCGATCGTTTTCTAAGAACTTCAGAATAACATGAGCATTGTCATCTCTGTAAAACAAAAAAAAAAATGGTTAAATAAAAAACTATAACATTTACAGTTTAAAGCCTTTGAATATTTTTAATTAAAGAATAAAATAAATATAAACAACACATTATCTCGTGTGTTTTTAAGTGATGTTTCGTTATAGCTCCTCCATGGTTCTATATTGTTATATTATATGTGATGTGTTGTGTCGAAATTTCTTATGTTCTTACTGCACCAAACCACATTGTTACTTTCGATATACATTATGTACATTCATAGGTACAATAGGGCAAATTTTGCATTTTGAATAAAAATTGAACTCGAGATTTTTATCAGAGTTGACATCACGATCTGTTTGTAATTTTGTATGTCTGTTAATTTTTTTTTTTTTTTTTTGAAAAATCAGTATCTTAAAAATTCACTCATTTTCAGTTTTGAAATCATTTCCTAAAATGTAGGCCCAAAATTTCAAAAAGCCTATTGTTTATCTATTAGTATGATACTACTTAACAATTTGCTTGCTTTGCTTGCTTTAAAGTAATTTACTATCTCGTTCTTAATTTTAAACATTTTCTAACTAGTATCGTACCTACTTAAGCAATTTTCTTAATGAATTGCTTTTGAACACACCTAAAACAATGACAGTTCGTGCAAAAAACTAAGTAAACAGATCTGTTTTGACGGATGTAAATGTCAAAAAGTCATGAGAAGTTAGACGATACTTACAAAATAAAATAGCTGTTTGATGATTTTAAATTTGATGAAATTTTAGAGAATGAATGTATGGTGCTCAACAAAAATAAAATTTGCAAAATTGTCGTTTTAACCATGTATTATACTAAAATTGTCTTAACACCCTACTAGGTCCACTAAAACTTTGCACTTATATGATTAAAAACTTAAAATTGACATCTCATGTTCTTATTTAGAAAAATGTAAAAGAAATTTCTTAGGTATATAAAAATTTATTTATTAAAAAATTAATTAAAGAAAACTTTGTTTGCATATATTTATACATTTGTAGAAATCAGACTGTAATTTTATGCATTTGCCTATAATTAAATCCATGTTTTTTTATTTCCATTGCATATGATTTGCCAAAAATGAAGATTTAAAAAATTTTTCAAACCAAATAAATTCTAATCGACATAAAACCCGAAATACCCAATACTGCTATAATAGAGCAATCACTCATAGAAATAGTGAAAATTAGCAACTTGCTACAAAAATAGAAAATTTCAAATCAAAAAGCCAAGTTTTTATAGAAAAAGGTAACGTCTCCACAACGATATTTCTAAATAATTTTTAAATTTCAAAATACTTGTTTCCAGGGCCGTAGCTAGAATTGAATTTAAGGTAGGGCATCGGTGATTACATGTAGGGCGAAAGTAAACATTTTACTTGATATGAAAATGAACTGATCTAGTAAAGGTCGTACTCAATTGTCGGGGGAAGGTGATAGATAAGTGCTAAAAATTCATTTATATAACGGTTTATATTATTATTTCTCTTAACATATTATATTCAGTGTGCCTACGTAGATAAAAATACAAATTTCTTTCATTAAAATAACTGAATTCCTTGATTCGCCATATTATCAATACGACGACTTCATCCAGATCAACTGACTTGGTTCTTTTCTTTTCAAAGGCCAAAAATACCATGCCTGCTTTCTTTCATGACTAATTGATAGCCTCTGAGGCAGTGGTTTTTCTACCACTTTTTTCTGTTCATGAAAACCTACCACCAAAAAGTCTGATTCTACCACTTTTTCAACTCACCTTTCATCTATCTTCTTACTTTACGATATACTATACGACCCAACCACACCTAAAATTTTATTAGGACCATAAGTTGAGGGAGAAGTAAAAGATAAGCTTATTAGGTTATTTAAGCTAGAAGACTCAACAGCTGAATCAATCTACAATAAAATTGGAGAAACTTTGAAACTTTCTAATATTCCAATTCAAAACATGATTGGATTTTCTTCGGTGTTACTTGAAGTTTTAAAAATATCAATCCTAATATTTTAACGATGGGATGTTCATGTCATAATTTAAGTTTCTGCTCTGCTTATGCTGCAAATCATAAAGGGATTATATTTCTATTTTTGAAACAGCTCGAAAAAATCAAAAGATTTCATTACTTTCCAAAAACCACTTGGGGTTAATAAGCATCTAATTTTAAAGGTTTGCTAATCTTGTTGGCTTTTATTGGAAATGGTATTAAAAAAAATCATAGAGTAGTGGAATCATTTTGTTTAATTTTTTTATACTGCACTCATTTGAAGAACCTACTTCTAAGGCTTCAGAAATTTTTGATTTTGTAAAAAATAAAGAAATTTAGTTTTTTTTTGAATTTTTTGTCAATAAATCTAAAAATTATAAATGAGTTAAATAGAATATTTCAATCTGAGAACACAAAAATACACTTTTTGATCAAAAGTATGAATACGTTAAAACTAAATATAATGTAAAGTCAGAAAATATTAATATATTCTCAAATGTACGAGTATTTTGGCCTTCACTGAAAGGTGCTCATTAGAAAATAACATTGATGATCAAAAACTTATGGAATTAAGAAATGTGCTTTGTAGATAAATTAAAATTATTAAAATATTAAAATCCAAAAAACGTCATTAATGGAACAATGCCATTAGTTTAAGGTCTGAAGAGACATTTTCCCCCAAATATAACGAACCTGAATTGATAAATAATGAGTGGAGAAAACTAATTGGAAAAAATCACTCCAATAAAAAATTTAAAATATGGTATGGACAATTTATTGTTTGAAAACATTTCTTCATATGTGTTGAAGCTTTGTTGCTTACCGCATAGCAGTGCTGCTGCGGGACTTAAATTTTCCGATTTGAAAAATATAGAAAATGAAAAAAGAAATAAATTGGAAGCAACAACTGTTCACAACATTTTAGCTGCAAGGGATATTTTATTCAATGATCAAAATTTCAATTCTCCAGAAGCATTAGTAAAATATGCTTCAAGATTTAGATTTTCTGAGGGTTTATATAAAAAAAAAAATTATAATTTTTTGAAGTCTGAACTAATTTTATTAATTCTATTGATTCAGACGGCTGTTATAGATTTAAGGTTTTGGTTTCTAAAATGAAATTGTATATGTATGTACGAGTATATGACTTTGCTTCCGGATATAATGTCATCTTTGAAACATAGAAAACTGAAATATTATTTACTTTATTTTCGTATTTGATTTATTTTCAACAAAATTATTGAATATACAATTTGTTACATGAAAATGGCTTTTAAGTTCTTCCACTTTTCTACCACTTTTTTTGACAATCTTTCTACCACTCTTTGGCTTCTGCGAAATCCCAACACTGCTCTGAGGCCTATTGATTGCAGTCAAATTTGAAAACGTAGATTCACACACAGCAGTGCTACATCATATGGTCGCCACAGATGCAAACAGTTATGTCGTTTTTATTTGGCAATCCGGAAGCCTTCCGGACTCTTCTGAAAGTGTTCAATTGCGAAAAAATGACAGTTCTGATTCTGAAAAGAAGAGAAATTTGCTTCTGGATTTGAAATCAGAAGCAAAACCAGAAGCACTCACACATTCATATACTTAAACGTCAACCTCAACAGCTGTGATTTTTGGTATCCAAATTGCGCGAACCAGGGTTGGCCGAAACTACACTACATTTTATACATGATTTACTACGTTTATATGAGGTGTTGAAGCGAGCTTGAAGCTCGCTTCGAACGTTTATATACCTGTATTGAGTTGAAATGAGCTTCGTTCGACTCGATCCCAATCGCTCAGCGGTGTCGAGTAGAAATGTGGGTCGAAAATCCGACCCTAATCCAACTCGATCTTTCGATACGGCATATAAACGTAGTATTTAACTACGCGTAGTTTATTAAAGAAACTACATGCCTAATTTACTACAATTTGTTACGTCTGCTACATATTATATAGTTAATTCATAAAAAATCAATATAATGGGTGATATGCATAAAACGGAAGTATTTACTACAAGTAAAAGATAATAGTAAATACTATAACTTAAAGCAAATGGTTAAATTTAAAGTATTTACTTCATTCCATATGCATAAAGTTTAGTACTTACTAACTGGCAAATACTTTCAGTATATACTAAATTCATCCAAGTAAATACTAGAATTCATCGGAAATTGATAGTAAATACTTTTTTTTCTTATCGGGTTAGTAAGCAAATAGTTTTTTGCCAGATTAAACGTTTAATCCCTATATTAAATTACTGTTGCCCTTCTTGTTGTTTTGTTAACATCTGTTCATGAAATTTTAGGCAAAAGTACGATAACTTAGGCGCCAAGAAATTATAACGGGTTTTTGTAGAACTGTTCAATACAAGCATTTTTTACTATGGGAGAGGGGGTCTATCTCCCCCCGTTTGGGCGGGAGGGGCAATTTTATAAAAAAACGTACTAAAATGGAAAAAAATGTTAAAAAATAACGGTAACACTTACAATTAAGTATTATACCTTTTTTTAAAGCCAATACTCTGTTCTATTAGAAAGTTTTTAAATCAAGTGAAATCTATGCACAGTTTTCGAAAAAAACGAGTTTTAAACTCAAATTTTGGGAAAAAAAAACATTAAAAAAAAGTTTACAATTGAATTCTTCAAAACTGCAAAGTTATGTTTAATTATTTTTTCCTAAAATTCGTTGCTCTAATTTATTTTTATTCAAAAACTGAAAACTAGATGATTTTATGTTGTCTAGTTTTTGAGAAAATTGAAAATAACTAAAACTACTTTTTTATGGGATATTTGTTTTTTTGCTTGCTTACGCATTACGGCGTATAAACAGTGAGGTATGTATTAGGGTGTGTCAAAGTGCTCAACTATGGTATTTTCAAATGTAATAGCTTTTAAATATTGCATTGCTTATCAAAATTAATTCCTGCGTTTACAATTTTCATTTTAATTAATATCTTTGGCTCGCTCAAAAATAGGAAATATGTGTTGTTTTAAATTGCACCGTGTGGATACAAAAAAATTATATAAAATATTTTTAGTTTTCCAAGTCAAAGATAATTGCAAGGAAACACTTTTAAGCTTATATTTGATTAAATTGAACACTTGATAAAGAAGCTATGAAATAATAAAAGAAGGAAGAAAAATCATTTTTTATGTGAAATCGTTTTTTTTTTTTACAAAAAAAAATTCTTAAAAATCAACGGAACCACCTACAACATCGTGGTATATCTTTTTGTAAAGACAAAAATTCTTTCTTTATTTTGTTTAGTTTTTTTTTTAATAAACGTAAAAAAAAAAAAATTACTGTAAATTTAATTTTTTTTTCAACTTCAACCGATTTGAGCGAGCCAAAGACGAACGATATCTTATTTTTTTTTTACATGTTCTTAAACCTCAGACCCTAATACAACTTTTGGACACTATTACATTTAAAAATTAGAGTACTTTTTTGCGGCCATATAAAAGTGACACACCCTAGTATGTATGGGGGGGGGGGGGGGCATGCTGCCCCCTGCAACCCCACTGCTTGGGCACACTATAGGATTTGGGGTAGGTGCGAGGTTGGGTGTATGCAAGGTTTATTTTGCATTTACAGAATATGGATTTAAAGAAACTTTGAATTTACCCTATGGCCTACATAATATCCAATATCAACTAAGTATATGTATGTACGCAGCCCAAAGTTGCACATTTGAAATGTTCAGACATGAAATTTTAATAAATTATGAAAAATTTACATTACTTAGGTACTACTGTACGAATGCAGCAAATTTATATAATTCCTTAATTAATATGTATGTTTATTGTTTGTGTCTAACATTTTTAATGCTAATGTGGTACAGGTTATTGTTTACTGAGGTCATTCGTTATTGAAGCTTTGTAAGAGTTAAGTACTTTTGTCTTTGAATAAAGAATGGCGACTAAGCATCCACTACTTCATCCTAAATTAAATAACTTTTCAGTATTTCAAAAAAAATATTTCAAAAGCATAGTGTTGTTAGAAGAAATTGGTGTGATTCCAACTAAAACGTCAATTCCCCCACTGTGTTGCAACTTACCGATAAAGAAAGAAAAATATAAAAATTTCAAGTTCGGTTGGATGTGTCGGTGCTCCGAAAAAAGCTCCAAAAAAAAGGTGACAAAAATTGTAAGAATACAATAAACCCATCTATCGGCACATTTGTCCATGGGCCTCTATATTGGCTAGAGATTCGGGAAGTGCTTGCTATAATTACGAGTATCTCTTTTGTGATCAAAATGCCTGTAAACACGGTTTTAATACATTGAGCATTGAAAAATTGACTTGACTATTTTTAAGTAACACCTGACTTACTCACAAACTGACTGACTGAGACGCAGAATGCCATGCAATTCTACCTCCTCGTGTTGCGTTCTTGGTAACGCTATATGATTTGGTGTACTTTACTTACAAATGGACCACATTAACATTAATCATCAAAATGAAATCACCGTAGGTAAATACCAAAAATCAAAAATTTCCTAAAAAGTCGTTTTAGTAATTTTAAATTTTCTCAAAAAACTAGAAGGCATAAAACCATTCGGTTTTTTGCGTTCGATTCAGAATTAATAGTAGCATTGACCACAAAAAGCCAATTAAGCACATAGTTATGTGTTTAAATCAAAAAAAGTATGTACTTTTAAATTTTCATGTTGCTATCCTTTGACTTTGAAAAAAAGAAGTAATTCCTACAGAAAAAAAGTACATGCTACTTTTTATGCATACGGAATAAAGTATTTACTGAAAAAGTTCATCCGAAAAAAGTAAGTACTGTGGCCTCAAGTAAATACTTTATTTTCAGCATTTACTGCATTTTTATGCATATCAAAAAAAGTAATCAGTGTTGTTCCATGTAGACAAAAAATGTAGACTACACGATTGTCTACGTGTAGACAATTCAACGTATACAATTCCTGATTGTCTACATGCCAATGTCAACAATGTAGACAACGTAGACATTAAATTTTTCTTATTATGTTTCGTCTAATACTCGTAAATCAGAGCTCGAGCTAAAATCATTGTCATCAATCAAAACAATCATATAGACATCGCCGGATTAAGATGTCGCAGGTGATTGGGATTGCTTACAGGCATTGCTTTCGTAAATGAATGTGAAGGCATTATTATTAGGATATGAATATGCTTTTTTTTAACAAATTTTTATTTACCTGTGCAGTATTTTGTAGATTTTTGTTGCACACTGTACAATATGCTACAAATTTTTATTGTTTTCCATTAAAAGAAAACCTAGTTGATGGAAACCTTTATTTTTTCGTCGACCAATATTTGAATAAAAACTCAAATTAACACCTGAAATTTTCTTAAATGAAGTAAACAATGTGACAGAGAAATCAAGAATGACAGATTGGCTGGCATGCTTTGTCTACATTGTCGACACTATAGTAGACATTGTCTACATTGTCGACACCATAGTCGACATTGTCTACATTGTCTACATTGTCGACACAATTGTCTACGCATTAATGTAGACAATCAAAGTCGACACGTAGAGGAACAACACTGAAAGTAATTACTTAGAAATTCTCAAGTAAAAGCATTTACTATCTTTTATGCATATCACCCAATAAAGGAAAAAAAAAACAATTTTGCACTTTTATGATCTAATGAAGGTTTGCAAAAAAAAGTTTCACTTACCATAAGGATGAAGAATTGTAGGAATAACTGAACGTTTAATTTAAAAATTCAAATTTCAAATGCATAACTGACAGTTAATTGACAGCAATGCTACAATTTCTTACATTAACTACAATTGACTACATTTAACTACATAAACTACGTAGCAGAGGTAACAAATGTAGTTATTTCTAAAAAGTGACAATTCGGCCAACCCTGCTTTCAAAAACATTTTTCTTGATTTTGATTATTGTACGCATTTGATGTTTCACATATACAATCAAACAAAACTTCAGAAACATCAGAAGCAAACAAAAGTGTTCAATTGGGATTCCGGATCGGAGAGAGATTCCGGATTGCCAAATAAAAACGACATTAATATGTACTCGTATCATTGAACGCCTTTCGCTGGTACAAAACATCAGTTGTGTTTTTCTTTTTTATTCTTAAGGTGACTTAAAAAAGCTTTTACCACAGCAGCCTCTTTCCTTGCTGGAATTGTAAGACCTAAGAAATCAGTTTTAACGCATTGCATTTTTCCAACAAAAATGACTTAGACCCGTTTGCTTAGTCGAAAATTAAACTTTTAAGTTCAGTATTCATTAAAAACTTTTTTGAGACATAAGCGCTTAAGTTTAAAATAAATATTTATGTTTCTTTTCAGAAAATGGGTCTTAGTAATTTTGTTATGACAAATTCAAAAGAATGTATTTATATACATATGTACCAAGCACTCATCCATCCGATTTGATTTTTTGATTTGCCTCTATGAGTCGTATTTTCGGAATCGCCGCTTGTCATAGACTTTGCTTCTTCCGAAATTTGATAATACATTTCTGATATAAGTTTCCTTATTTTATTTTGGGTGAGTTTAATGATTGTTATGGCGTCTTTCAATCCTGCGCTTCAGGATTGTAAAGCTGCGCCTGCAGGCTGAAGCATGGATAATATTTTTTTGGTCACAATCAAGGCCATCCGGAATTCCAAATTGATCATCACTTTTTTAATATCCACATTCTTGGCGACGTCATCACCTCTAAGTGTGTCATTTCTAATTTTATCCAAAGTCGTCAAAATCAATGAATAATTATCGTGTACAACTTTTATTACGGCCAAGTGTCCTGACCAACTCTGTTCTAGGAGCCGGGAAATCCTTTTTCCACCATACAAGGTAGCTATTTTTCCATGCTGAAAAAATTCATGTAACATGATGCATGGATCAAAAAATAAACAAATGAAAGTCATTTCCGAGATAGCCCTAATGATTACCAAATACAAGCGATGGTTAAAGCAGTGGATGTAAAAGATTTTTCGGCCCAATTTATTTTCTATTCTGGTCGCAACTCCCAAAACTTTCCCACTCATTACACTTGCGCCATCACGCCATCATAGCATTGGCTTAGCATACAAGAGTGGCCAATGTTATTTAACGTTAATTCTGTAAAATTGGCTGCATCAAGATTATCAGTAGTAGCAACTGTCAGCAACGACTCATTGACAATTCCATCTTTAACGTAATATTTTCGCGGTTATTTTTCTCTAATTATAGTAAACCAGTTTAGGTCCGATTCATTAATATCTTTAACAATGGAACTTCGTACTGGTTACCAGTACCTGGTAACTGGTATAATCATTGCTTGAATTATTTTATTTTGAATTTAGGTGAACGGTATGTTGCAGTTTTTGTATATGAGTAAGAGACTCTTTCAAATTTGGATCTTTCATGAAGGTGTATTCAAACAAATTCTGAAATAATTCTTGTTCTTTTTCTTACTCCAAAATATAATTTCAACGCAAAGCTAATTATTTGACAAATTGTATAACCTCAATAATATAATATACCTAACGTAGTACCTTTGTCTCTCTAAAGCTTTTTGATGTATCAACGTTTCAACACTGCTAGTTGTAGAGACTCTATTTAATTTGTCCTGCCACATCGCCATAGTTCGGGTATGGGAAATGGATTTTTCTTGTTTTGGAGAAACAGTTTTTGAATCAGTGGCATTACGATACGATAGTTGATTTTTTAAGGTAGGGCATTGGAGATTTTAAGGTAGGGCATCGCCCCCTAATGCCCTCCCCTAGCTACGGCCGTGCTTGTTTCTCATCGTTTGTTGTTGATATTATCGAAAATAAAAGTCAAATTGGTGCTATACATATATGTACATATACTGATTTCGGCAAAGCTTTTGACTCAGTAAACCACAGCATTTTACTTCTTAAACTTGATGCCTTTAGAATCCATTCAAGCTTACCCAAATACCTAGATTTTTTTCATTTTTAAGTCGCAGGGTTCAAAAAGTAAATATTCAAGACAATACTTCAAGGTCAATTAAATCTACGTCTGGTGTTTCTCAGGTTAGTCACCTTGGCCCATTGCTATTTATTTTATTCAGTGATGACATTGTGAGCTATATTAAATGTAGCAAATGCCTCATTTATGTTGATGATCTGCAATTATTTTTAAAAATAGCATGATGTGCAGATGACTGTCTTAAGTTGCAAAAGAACCTTAATAGCTTATATCTTTGTATGTACGTATATAACCTATAGTATTATCATTGAGCTTGATTTTGTATTGCGAACACTAGCCTGATGGTGGCGCAGAAATTAGCGCACGCCTTTACAGTGGAGAGTAGTATAACATACAAAACAAGTAGTAAAAAAGAGAATATTTTATTATTAAATTTAGCAAAGACAAATCTAGTAATTGCAATTCTTGATAGTACTATAAGTTTTAAAGACAAAGCTTATATTACTGGCGTAACTTAAACTGCTCAAATCTAAATATAAGGAAATACTTCATAATTTCCCATTCACTTATGAGCTTACGTATTCTATTGAATCCAAGCCTCTTTAGAGAATAGTAAAACTGAAAGATTTGGGTATTCTTTTTGTCTAAAAATTTGTATTCTCTCCTCATATTGATGCTATTGTTGCTAAATCTAACTTAATGTTAAGATTCATTAAATTCCATTGAATTTTCGACATTTGTATCATTATATGTATACAACATACATATAATGATATCTGTTGAAATTTGTATCTATGTTTCCAAGCCACGCAAAGCTTTTAAGGGTTACAATCTCAGTATATTGTTTTTATGCGTGATATTCTTTGCTAAAACTAAAGATGCATTGAGTTACTCTCCCTAATATTTTACAAGGTGAGCTTTAGTGGTTTCTGTTTAAATCATAGGTTATTTTGACATTGACAGCTATTTCCAGCTAGAAATCTTGACTGAAATTCAGATCATACCTCCGCGGAACGGAATGGGTCGCTTTGCATTACGCATGAACAACGTTGGGAAATATTGAAAACTTTGAATTTCGTTTCCATGGTGGAATCTCAGATAGTATTGGGTTATCTATTCCGAATGTATTTTGGGGCACTACAGATATAGAGACCATGTTAGTCAGTGCTGATACAGAGTTTTTTTTTGATTTTTTGGTTAAAGAAATAGCCTTACCGGTTGCGGTTCCAAAGCAGTAGTTTATAGCTGTGTCAATATTAAATACGTTCTTTTTTGTTGTCCACATAAAGATGGTTAAACTGTGTGCCTTCCACAAGGCGATGTTTCCATATGTGGTCCTTTTCGTTTTGAACAAATAATTTTTAAAACGTTGTCTCGACATTTTAAATCATTTACAACCTTTTTGACCTGTCTATCCCATTTTAAGTTCCCCGTAAAAATAGCTCCAAGAATCTTTGTTTCTTTATTTAATGGAATGGGAATGTTTCGTAGAACGACTGGGTCGCAGATGCATTTTATTTTCTTGCAGAGATGAAGAATCTCAATTTTTGAAGGGGGGATAATTGCACCCATTTTATCAGCCCAACTTAACATAGCCAAGTCCACTTGTTGAAGAGTATCTTTAACCTGGGTAGGGGGGCCAGAGGAGACAACATAGATGTTATCGGCGTAAATTCCGATAAAGTCAAGATTGTAAGTCGGCTGGAAAAGTTCAATTATTAGGGAGTCTATGGTTGCGTTATATAGGATTACAAAAAGAGGTGAACCTTGTGGTGTGCCATTGTCCAATTTTATAAGAGAGGAATTGTATCCACCCACATTTACTTTAAAGGTTCCATTACTCATAAATGATATTATATTCTTCAGTAATTTTTTAGGTACACCCCATTTGTAAAGCTGCTCAATTACTGGAACCAAAGTAACTCTGTCGAATGCTTTTTCTAAGTCAAATTACATTACTAGATATACTGTGTTTAGTTTTTGACAAATTTTCTGCTAATGTGTGTTCAATCAGATGCAAGAGTGTTGAGACTCCTCTATTTGGTCTGAAGGCATTTTGTTTTTACCAACTTATTCTTCTCGCAATAATTTTTTCGAAAATTTTGGAGAGAACGGGAAGAAGAGAAATCGGGCGATATTCATTAAAATCGTGGTTGTTTTTTGCGTTTTTGGGAATCGGCTTGAGCTTTGCTCTTTTCCAGTCGTGTGAAAAAGTCCCAGTCGTTAGAATACCGTTAAATAGTGCACAAATTCTATCTTTTAGACTTATATCGCTTAGTTGCACAATCCGACAGATCTCGGATTATTCGTTTACAAAGTCCAAGACCATCCGCTTTAAAGATGCTGTGTTCCATAATTAATGTGAATGTTTGCTAATTGCTAATTTTGTTCATTTTATTGCGTTTTTAAAAAGAAACTTGTATTTGGCCCAACCATGGCCACTGAGGAAAAGATCCCTTCTTTATGAGTAAAGACATATAACGAACTATGGTAGTAATCCAAAACTCGTAGATGAAATAAATAAACAAACATAAAAGCAAGAAATGAAGATGTTTTGGGCCTTGGATCGTAGCACCTCATTGATGGCATTTTATAAAGGAAGTATGCCATCTAAAGGTGAACTATATTACGAGTGCATATGTATGTACGTAACCGTAGCTTCAGTATTTGTCATTGTTAAGTTCTAAATTTAATCAAAACGCGTAAGATAAATTTATAAATACTGCATTTCACTTCAATTAAGTACATTTTTTGGTGTGAGTTTGCATTTATTTAGTTCTTTATGATTATATGTAGGTATTTTTTTTTGTTAAATATAAATTTATAATTCATCCAAATCTTAGCGTTTCGATATTTTAATTATATGAGTGTGTTAGGTCAATTCTGAAATCAACTATTTTCAGTGGACGAACTGTCAAGTATCTAACTTAGTTTATTTAACTTTTTTAACGAAAATCTATCCTCAATTTTTCTTTATTTATTCTTTGTTTTCGATGGGCCTTTTTAATTCAACACAGAAGATTGAATTAAATTCTCCCAATTTTATAAGATATTTATTAGATATTACAAAGAAGTTGATCGTTTATAAAAGAAAAAACACTTACTTTGGAAATCCAGTCTTGCCACAGGTTATTACATAGAACTTATCATCAGCCAATTCTAATGTCTTATGTACTCTAACAGCAAGTTGAATTGATCTTTCTTCGGTTTTCTGCATGGAACGTTTAAAAATAAAACGAAAAAAAAAAACCATTGTTAAGGTTTGAATAAAATATAAATTATTTAGTATTCTATAATTACAATTTAAAAATATTAACGAAAAAGAAATATATGTAGCTGACTTAGGTGTTAGGTTACCTAAATACTCGTAAGGTAGATGGTACATATTATTTTTGTTTTGATTACAAAACATCAGTTTTTCTTTTTGTAAATCGTAAATAGATTAGGAAGCAAATTATTTCAAATGTGAAGTGTGACGGTTTGGGTATATTTTACTTCAATTACTATGGTTATTGTTTAGAGATATTGTTATGGTTGAGTAGCACCCAACGGCAAAAGTTCAGTTGTTATTTTGATTAGTCGCAATATAGGTATTATAGTTTGGTAACGCATAGTTAAAAATATTAAGTTTAACAAATTATAATAAAATTAATGATTACCTTCAAAAAATTTTAACTATTTTGTTTCAAGGTTGAAAGTTATGAGTATCCTATGTTTTCATTCAAAAAATCATAACTTTTTATCTGTGGCAAAGTCTCAAAATTCTTTTTCAAACAAAATGAAATGGACAACAAACAAGACTGCAGCCTTTTTGGAAACTTACGAGTAACTACAAAAATATTTTCACTGTAACAGTAACGGTCAGCAGTCAAAATTTATATTCTGTGCAGTTAATAAAACTATATGATCGACTTTAAGGTAATTAATTGCAGTACCTTTTATTTAAATGGTTTAAGTAATAAAGTCTTTTGTATTTGTATGATTTTTATGTATATAGAATATTCGGCATTATATTGCAAAATGGGAGGTGTCTTGTTGCATACCAAGCTTATTGACAAAAACAGAATGCTATGCAAATATGAATTTATGCAAGAACAAAAATTATAAGTCTTTGTAGTGGTTCCTTAAAAAAATAAGTTTTTATGTATAAAGTTTTTATAACATTTTTAAGAAAAAGTCTTGGTATGCCAATCTTAAGTTTTTATTATTATACGAATGAGAGTTAAATTTCCAAGAAAAATATAAAGCCGTTTTTGAGATATCGAATTTTCAAAAAAAAAAATTATTTTTTTTTCCAAATTTGTTTTTGAGTTTTGAAATGCAATGGTTTTTAAACTTTTTAGGAGCTTCTTTATAAAAAATTTCATTAAAATCCGTTATGCCGATAAATTCAAAATTCGAAAAAATCGTTCTATGGTAGATACCGTCAGTAATATCTTCTTTTCAAAATTTTTTCTATTAAATAAAAGATCATAAGAATTAATCGAAAGAAATAAAATTTTAGCTAAATTCTCGGAACCGTTTTCGAGAAAAATACGATCTTCGAAAACCATTTTTTAACATTTGTATGGAGGGTACCGTTATTTTTAGGTAAAATAATTTCTTTTTCTCATATCTTGTAGTTTATATTAAGAAACTTTTATTTATCAATTCTTAAAAAAATCAAGTATGAGGTTTTCAAAATATTGAGTTTTCAAAAAAAAAATTTTTAATTTTTTTTTTAAATACAAACATTTTTTTTTTGAAAATTTGAATACATAATAATATTGTAACTGATGGGGAGCCTTAACATAAAAAAAATTCTCAAAATCGGTCGGTCTGTTTTTGAGAAAACCAAAAACAAAATAATGGTTCCAAGAGGGGTACCAAAAATAACTATTTTTTGGAAAACTTTTTTTAACCATTACCTAGCTTTAACTAAATGAAATTTTTGGAATTTTTTTTTAAATCTGTGGGATAGTTTTTGAGAAAAAAAAATATTTATAAAATTTCGAAAAAGATTCGTATGGCAGGTACCGTTATTTTTGGTCTTAAAAAAAAAGAAGAAAAAAACGCGTGGGGAAAAATCAAAACCCATATCTACCAAGTTTGAAGAAAATCGGCCGAGCCGTTTAGGACAGACAGAATTGCGAGACCCATTTTTTGGTCTTGGCTATTATCGTAATGTAAACTTTGATCAAAATCTCTAGTTCGCTTTTTTTTACGAATGCATAACTTGCATATAAGTCACAAGTAAAATAAGAAGCAGCATAAAAGTGCGAATTGGACGAGTTGTAAGAACTGTAGCCCCTCAAAATAACAATTGGACTAGTTGAGTTATTAATTCAAAATATTTGTTTAATTACCTGTTGAAATCTACTTAACTCATTTATTCCAGAAGGTAAGGGTGCCAAGTTTAATTTTAAATTATTTATAAATAGTAAATAGTAAATAAATAACAGTATTGTGATATTCCAACGGTCACGGGTGGAACGGTGTAAACAAATTTTTTGTTTAAAATCTAATTAATCTAATTATTGTATAAAATCTACATGGACATCCTTAGAAGCAAATAGTTTTATTTCTAAATAGTTTTTCTCAAAGGGTAAAAACTTAACCTTAATGTATTTTAAATATAGATAAAGTGTTTTCTTTTGTCATGAATACATAAAATAAATGATTTTCAAACAGGTATGTTTCTACAGAAACTCTGCAAATTTATTTCGCTATTCAGTATTTTTATTTAGATCTTTTGAAAGATAGCGACATTTTTTTAACATTAAGGTATTAGTAGTGTCTAGAAAGCCAAAAAAACGCACGATGTTTGGGAATTTTTTTCTCGGAAACTTTATTAGGTAATAACATATAATGAATACATGCGTCAAGAGTACAAAAAAATTTTTTGTCTTAGTTTTCGAATTTTGGCCAAATTATAGAGGGCACCAACGTGGACTCATCAAAAAACACATTGTCCCATTGCGGACAGTTAATCTCCGGATCCAGTGAACCGTTTTTCAAAAAACTTGTTGCAATCTAATTTTTTTATGTTTTCTAAGACAATTTATCACAATTTGACCAAAAAGTTATGAACAAAAAAAAAATGGCGACCCAAAAATGGCCAACAAAATTGAAAAAAAAAATTTGTTTTTTTTTCAAAGCTTGACATTTTTTTTTGTTTTTGATTTTTTAAACAAATTTTGGTAAATTGTCTCGTAAGAAACCTTCCTTTAAATAACCCACTTTGTTTTTTTGTTTTTGTTTCAGTCCAGCCAATACTGAGAATAACTGTCCGCAATGAGACAATGTATTTTTTGATGAGTCGACTGTGGCGCCCTCTATAATTCGGCCAAAATTCGAAAATTAAAACAAACACATTTTTTTTGTACTTTTGACGCATGTATTCATTATTTTAAAAAAATTATATTAATACCTAATAAAGTTTCCGAGAAAAAAATTCCCAAAAATCGTGCGTTTTTTTGGCGTTCTAGACCGTACTAGTACCTTAAATTAGTTTTTATTTCACACGTTTCATACGAAAGAATGTGCAGTTTTACCAACATTAAAAATCAAGCTGTATTCAAATAAGTTTTAATTACTGAAAGCCTGATGTCATTGCTTAGGATTGTTGCAAAAATTTGGTATTTACAAGATCACCCCTAGTCAATTGATGAGTGCAAGTGGGATTATCTTGGCAGTATCATTAACAGCAATTTTGAACTAACTCAAAATTCATACGCGTTTTTTCAAAATTGTCACGCGGTTGTGAATATTTAAATTTAATAATTTGTTTTCCTGTCTATAAATTACAGTTTTTTAAGAGCTTAACCTTCAAGATCCGTAAAAAAATTACTAAAATTCCATAGATTTAGAAGTCGATTTGTTTTTTTTTTATTAAAATCGATCCCTAATTTACACCCATGGAAACGAAATGTTGCATACCGACATCTAAAATGGACTTTTCTGTGGTGAATTAAATTTATTAAATAACTTATAATTCATGCAGGTCCACGCCCTTGGACCTTTCTTAAATAAATAATGATTATTTTTGTAGATTCCATACTACTGCAGTCAAATGCATCAATCAGAATTTATCGAAAACAAGAACGGTAGGTATTCGAGAAAAAGAATGCATTGTTAGCTTCGAATTCGGTGACAAAATCACGTACAATTCCTGAAAAATTTATGAAACCACTTTTAGTTGTGACAAATTGTAAGAAAGACTTCCTTGTTTCCTCGTCTTGAACGCAAGCAAATTTACGATCATATCAAATTACTCGTATATTTCAACATTCTTGAATACCAGATTCGTCTACATCAATATGTACATTATGTACTATACATTGTACTACACAATACATATATAACTCTCAGAATGTATGTAAATAAATTTATCAGTAAATGTTTATTATTAAAAAAGAGTAGTAGTATTAGTAATGAAAAATTGTTAGCTTACATCCGCACTCACGTTGCTAACCAGAATGCCACAATAATCCGGCTGTCCCTGGCTTGCAAATAAATTCAGACTAAATCCAACTGTATCGGATCCATTGCCTAGGACCATGCAGCTAGGAATGCGAAAATCTCTGGCATGAACAGCCCCTGAGTATGGTCCATTGAAGTGAACTTTGATGTTCATTGTCCCGGCTTTGCATGTTGCTGATACGCGTGGAGCAAATTCCGTTGATGGTGCTTCTTGACATGATACCTGAAAGAAAAGTTAAAGAACAAATATTTAATAAATAGTGACAAATTATTACTATAATTTAAATAATTCAAAAACTGAAACTAATATTCGGCTTTCACTTCTTAAACGTGACCGTGATTTAGGACCTGTTTTATTCTTTTTTAATTAATGAAATCTCAATGCCCCAGCGATTTGTTGCATCTTATTAGAATCAATATTTATATCACCACTTTTATTGTTTGCATATTTGCAGCTAACTATACTTTTTTAACTACTTCTACAGACAGAGTTGACATCAGAGCAAATGGATTAATAAAACATATTTTAATGGATATTTATTAGAGCGTGCTGGGTTGTTTATTTGAAATTGCAACATTTACAATTCCAGTTGGAAAAACACTTTGTTTGAGAACAATAACCTCAACTGTTTATTGTGTTCCACAAAAAAGTTGTTTGAGTTTAATGTGTTTCCATTTGACATATGTATGTATGCAATTTATATACCAACGTGTGGTATACTTTTTTTTATGTTTCTTTTTTTTTGGGTTTCAATCCTTTTGGAGCAGTTAAATGCATTGGTAGATGTACCTATGATGTTTGAGTAACACACCAACCAAACCATATGCAGTATGTCTTCAATTTATTGATATATGTACTTAAGTGTTTCTTTGCACTTAAAGCAAACAAAACGCAACATTCGTAGAGTGAATGCATTTTTCAAAGTAAACTTAGTGTATGGCCAAGATTGTTGACTTCGTGCGTCTATTAGGGTTGCCATACTTTTTTTTACCTATTGAGGGAATTCATAAGGTTTATGAAAGCCTAGTTTATTTCACCGAAAAAATAAAAAAAATATGAAAATCGAAACTCGGAAACGTTTGAAACGCAACTTAAAATAAAATGTACGACTGGGTCGTACGAACTTGCTCCTATGTAATAGACTAGGAATTTTAAAAACGAATGTAATTAGAGAAAACTGTTCATAACGATAAAATTATTTTTTTTTAAATTCTTCTAGTAGTAAGAGATAAAAACAGAATGCTATGCAAATATGAATTTATGCAAGAACAAAAATTATGAGTCGTCATTTTTAAGAAAAAAATTTGGTGCACAACTTAAAGTTTTTAATATTGTACGAATGAAAATTAAATTTCCAAACAAAAAAAATACTGAGCCGTTTTTGAGAGATCGAATTTTAAGCAGGTAGGAACAAGCTGAAATATCTTAATTTCATTTTTTTTTTATTTTATTAAAGATCCTAAAAATTAATTGAAAGAAAAAAAAAATTATCAAAATTCTAGGCGCAGTTTTCGAGAAAAATACGATTTTTGAAAACCATTTTTTAACATTTGTATGGTGGGTACCTTTATTTTTAGGTAAAATAATTTTTTGAAGTAAAACTTCTTTTCTGGCGTTGGGGGTAAAAGATTTTCTATGGAGCTGTCAGTGACATGTCAAAACGACACGCTAAAGCGACATGGTTCTTACAATTATTAGAGATCAGCTTAGTCGTAATTTTTGAATCACAACTTAACCTGTGATGATTTTCAATTCACTGTGAGTTTAACCTGTGATTGTGATTCATTCAAAATATTACACTGGTAAAAAAAATAATTTTTTTTCTTATAAAAAAACCAAAGTATACTTTTATAAAGGTGCTGAACTCGAATCCGAAGGCAAAAATATTATATTATATCGGGTTTTTTAGATATTTCCCTTCAAAATAAAAAAAAAAAATTTTTTGCTGTTCCCAAATAAATTACCTCACATATTATTTATTATGATTTTTGAAGTAAAACTTCTTTTCCGGCGTTGAGGGTAAAAAATTTTCTATGCAGCTGTCAGTGACATGTCAAAAGGACACGCTATCAGCGACATGCTTTTAGAATATAAAATGTTTGTACGCTTGAAGGGTAGAATCTTATGGAGGCTGAGGGAAATAAAGTTTTACTTCTTCCGCGCGTACTTCAGTACACACAACCTTTTTTTCTCACATCTTGTAAATTATATTTAGAAATTTGTATTTATCAAGTTTAGAAAAATCTAGCATTGAGTTTTCGAAATATTGAGTTAAAAAAAAAATTGAAATTGAAATTGATTTAAAAATTGAAAAAAAATCTTTTTTGAAAATTTGAATTCACAGTACTATTCAAATTTTTGGGGGGCTTTAGAAAAAAAAAATTATCAAAATCGGCTGTACCTTTTTTGAGAAAATCAAAAACGAAAAAATGGTTCCATGGGGGGTACCCTCGTTTTCAACCATTACCTAGTTTAACTAAATGAAAAATTAAAAATGATATCTACCAAGTTTAAAGACAGACAGACAGAATTGCTAGATCCACTCTTTTAGTCTTCGCTATCACCGTAATGTCAACTTTGATTGAAATCTCAAGCTTGATTTTTTTTCCGAATGCATAACTTGCCTTATAGTACCTATAAGTCGCAAGTAAAAACAAAAAGCAGTATAAAATGTTCGAACGACCAAAGTAGGCTTCATAGTAACAAATTAACTGCTTAACGTCCCCGTCAGTCTGACATATCAAAGCATGCAAACAAAGTAATTTAACGTCAAGTGTCAAAAACATCTTTTTCTTTTCGCGTATAACATTAAAGGGGTAAATTTTTTTATGAAATGAAGTGCACTAAGAGATTAAACCTTAATCTCTACATCTCTTATGAATGCAGTTCCATTAATTGAGCTTGCTTGATAAAATAGGTGAGGGAATGGGAGAGGGGTGACGTCAAAATTAGTTGCTCTGATCTGCTTACCAAGGTGAAGTTTATACCTAAGCTGGCGCGTGTGTCATTTAGTTTTCTAAGTTTGCGCGGAAGTGAATTCCAAAGGCGTATTGTAGTGATAAAAAATTGTCTTTCGGAAGTTAAGCATGAAAATTGTTGAATAATGAAGAAAGTCGATCTGTTGATATCGAAAACTGAATTTTACATATTAATTGGTTGCTTACTATTTATAATGCTGAACAACAAAACGAGATAACGAAACTTGACATAATTCATCAAAGACATACATATGTACATATTTAACAGATTTTTAGCCAAGTGTGAGATATGGTAAAATCCACTTGAAGCTTCCTTTATTTCTCCGCATCACAATTATAAAACATTTCAGAACCATGGAAAAGTATAGGATAACCAAAGTCTTTGCAAGAAGGAACTAGCCTTGTTTTTAGTGGTGTACGTTTTTGAGCAGTCCATAAGGTTCGAAAAACTTGTTGAATGCCATTCCTAAATTTTTCGAGGTGTCTACGAAATCAATTGCTAAATTATTGAGTATAATTGAGGTAAAATAAGATGACCGGAGTTTCTTTTTTTGCAATAACTAAACATTTACATTTCTTAGGATTTAGTGACAGGTAATTGTCTGAAGACCACTTAGGTATCCTTGAAGTTCTTCATTCAATATACTGGCACAATTCTCTATTAGACTTAGAGGACAATTTCAATAATTTTGGATATATCAGCAGCGTAAATATGCGCCAAAGAATTTAAAATTATGTTTTTTTATATCGTTGATGTAGAGCGAGAGTAAAATAGGGCCCAAAATCGATCCTTGCGGGACAGCTCTCACGAATGGAAGTAGTTCAGATAAAGCCCTATCTAGAGATACAGCCTGTTTTCTTTCACTAAGATATGAACCAAGTAACTTAACAGCGGTGAACCATATCAAATGCCAAGAAGGATAAGGAAGGTAATGTGGTCCTGTGTACGCCGGTGTAACAGAGCAGTAGTACAAGTGTGTTTGGAACGAAATCCAGATTGAACTGAAACCAGAAGACATTCAATTACGTGTAAGATACTTGTTCAACTGCTTATGCATAAAACGATCACAAAAATATTAATAACTAAGGTAGAATTGATATAGGCCTGAATTCATCACCTTCCTGTCGATTTAGGGATTGGTATTATTTTGGAGTGTAAAAATTACATAATTAAAGAAAATTTTCAAATGATTGGAATATCTCGGAATCTTAAAAATAAAAATAAAATAAGTATGCAAAACAAAATTATCAATAAATGTATTTTATATACTTATACTAAATTTCCTTCAGAAATTTCTTTAAAAAAATTCTATTTCCATTTAAAGTATTTCATAATATGCATTTAAGGAAATTAATTAAGAAAACAATGGTTCGCCAGTTTTCAAGATATAAGATTTCAAAAAAAAATTGATTTTTTTTTTCAATCTCAAAAAATATTTGTTAGAAATAAGAAAGTCGAGAATAAAAAAAAAACCGTTCTATGACGTTAGTTAATTTTTAATTGCGACTTACATATATGTACTATAAGGCAAGTTATGCATTCGTAAAAAAAATCGAACTCGAGATTTTGATCAAAGTTGACATTACGATGATAGCGAAGACTAAAAAAGTGGGTCTCGCAATTCGAATTTTTTTCGAAATTTTATAATTATTTTTTTTTTCTCAAAAACTGTTCGACAGATTTTAAAAATAAAAACAGAAAAAAATTTTATTTAGTTAAAGCTAGATAATGGTTGAAAAAATTTTTCCGAAAAATGGTTGTTGAGGGTACCCCCCATAGAACCATTTTTAAAAAAAACTTAAACATTTTTTTTTCAAGCTCAATATTTCGAAAACCCCATGCTAGATTTTTCTTAAATGTTTTTTAAAACATTTTTAAGAAAAAATTTTGGTACGCCAATCTTAAGTTTTTATTATTGTACGAATAAGACTCTAATTTCCAAAAAAAATATTCAGCCGTTCTTGAGATATCGAATTTTCTAAACAAAAAAAAACTTTTTTTTCTAAAAATTGAAAAAAATATTTTTTTTTTAAGTTTTGAAATGCAATGTTTTTGAAACTTTTTAAGAGCTTTTTTATAAAAAATTTCATTAAAATCCGTTATGCCGATTATGAGAAATTCAAAATTCGAAAAAATCGTTCTATGGTAGGTACAGTCACTAATATCTAGATTTCAATTTTTTTTTATTAAATTATAGATTGTTAAAACTAATAAAAAGAAAAAAAATTTTAGCAAAATTCTCGGAACCGTTTTCGAGAAAAATACGATTTTCGAAAACCATTTTTTAAAATTTGTATGGAAGGTACCGCTAGTTTTAGAGAAAACAAAAGTTTTTTTCTCAAATCTTGTAGATTATGTTAAAAAACTTTTATTTATCAAGTTTGAAAAAAATCTATCTTGGGGTTTTCGAAATATTGGGTTTCCAAAAAAAAAAAATTTGATTTTTTTTTATAAAATCCAAAGAATTGAAAATTTGAATATGTAATAATATTCAAACTGTGGAGGAGCCTTACCATAAAAAATGATCAAAATCGGCAGTACCGTTTTCGAGAAAATCAAAAACAAAAAAAATGGACCCAGGGGGGCTACCAAAAATAACAATTTTTTGGAAAATTTTTTTCAACCATTACCTAGTTTTAACTAAATGAAATTTTTCAAATTTTTTTTTAAAAATTCTGTGGGACAGTTTTTGAGAAAAAAAATATTTATAAAATTTCGAAAAAAAATAGTATGGCAGGTACCGTTATTTTTGGTCTTAAAAAAAAAGAAAAAAACGTGTGGGGGGCAAAAATTAAAACTCATATCTACCAAGTTTGAAGAAAATCGACCGAGCCGCTTAGGCTGTAGTCGAACCGATAGACAGACAGACAGACATACAGACAGACAGACAGACAGAATTGCGAGACCCACTTTTTTGGTCTTCGCTATCATCGTAATGTTAACTTTGATCAAAATCTCGAGTTCGATTTTTTTTTACGAATGCATAACTTGTCTTATAGTACCTATAAGTCGCAAGTAAAAATTTGAAGTTAAGATATTACAGCTTGTACCTACCATAGAACCATTTTTTCGAATTTTGAATTTTTCATTATCCATATAACGGATCTTAATGAAATTTTTAATAGAGAAGCTTCTAAAAAGTCTAAAACTTTGCATTTCAAAACTTTAAAATAAATATTTTTTAAATTTTTGATAAAAAAAATCTATTTTTTCTTTTTTTTTAAATTCGATATCTCAGAAACGGCTCAATATTTTTTTTTTGTAAATTTAATTTTTATTTAAACAATAATAAGAACTTTAAATTGGCGTACTTGGGTGACCCGCTTCACGGGTTTTCAGGATCTTAGCTGCCTTTTCGGTTCAGTAAATAAATAAATTTGGTGGGTGCAACAGCTCGAAGTGAACCAGGACTTAGTGACCTACAACCCTCAACTATTCCTGTGTGCGTGTTACAAGGAACGGAGCGGACCTACAATTTTCTGCCGATTCCGAAGGTCTAATGAGCAGCACTTTCCATGACAAGAGATGCTCTTGGAGGATTTGTCAATTCCTTGCAAGAGGCAGTACACCCCTGAAAAAAAACTTTCTTGCGGCGGCCGAGAATCGAACTCGAGACCTTCCGCATGACAGTCCAAGGAATACTGTATTTTTTTTCGGTTCAGTGGGTCTATTAAAAATGGAAAAAACACCAGAATTTTTTTGCGGAAAAAATTCCTGAAATCCTGGAAAGATTGCCATAAAAATCTGGGCTGATTTCCTAGAAAAAAAGGCCAGAATTTGTATGAACAAAGCTTTAGCATTTTTTCCAAATACAAAACTGGCGTAATATCCTCTGGCTTAATTTTCGGCAGCCATATATATAAATATACAGTAGTTTTCAGAGTCAAACAGCCTGTTTGGTAGTTTCACTCGAAAAGCAATCCACCCAAAAAAATTCCCATTTCGGTTTTCCACTATTGTGAGTTTCATCCAGAAAATGTTTTAAGTTAGAAGTTATTTCGGACAAAATTATCAAGTGATAATGTTTTTAAGATATTTAATTGTTAATTTTTATTTAATAATTCAAAACTCAAAAATATTAGATCACACCACACATTTCCATTTTCTTCCCTGCATACTCTGAAAAGAAAATCAAGTCATTTATGAGCAATACAAATAAGAAAGGGCCAAGATGGTTACCTAGTGTTAGAGATTTCAACTGAAACTGGAAATAAATGCACTCATTAAAGGCATATTTAATTCATTTCTTAATTGAATTAAAATTAGTACTGTGACTAATTAAAAAGTTTTTAATTTAAGTCAATAGGTCTTTTAATTGCAGTCAATCAACTATAAGTATTTTAACTTATTTTTAGTCTTATACTTAAATTATACTAATGTAAACAATAGGGTGAAGTAAGATAAAATGTTTGATATTTCATTGACACTCAAAGATATTGTGTCATTTCTGAAAATCGCAGTAAATTTACTTCAATTAGATTAGGTCCGACCTAATAGTATCAAAAAAATCAAAAGATTTCTCCATTAGTTTAGTTTTGAAAATAAAAAAAATATTTTCGACGTTTTTCACCTTAACCCCTAAATATAAAATAATCTCTTCATTTATGAAGATTTGGTTAAAGATAACACTATGCAACCCATAACCAGTTAAGACAATGTTGGTAAATGCGATAGTGGCAGGTAGTTATAATCACATATCATCGGTATCCACATCATTCAATTTAGGTCACAAGAAGTTGCCTATAAATCGATATAGCGCTCATTGAAGGAAGGAGTACGGACCGACAATATTGGGCACTACACAAAAATCTTAATGAAAAAGTGAATTTCTCGAGATATATATTTAGAACTTGTGTATCTCACGTACGATACCAATATATCGCCCTAAATTTACCCTTTTTTACCTGTTCCGCGTTCATTATGCGGTTATTTTTTAACGGATTTTAAAAATAAAATTTGATTATTTACGCATGTTGTTGATCTTTATAAACTTAATGGTATTTTTCCCTAAGCTAATGAACAGTCCACAGCAAACTTGGCAGGTGTTTCTTTTACAAAATGGCCGCTACAGCTTTATAAATTTTGAGAATCCATTTTTAAAAAATTCTTTCGTAACTACATATCTAAGTCATGCATTTAACTGTTTGTCTTAAGCTTTGGACAGACTAAATATACTTAGTTTTTAACGCATTTTATTATAAATTTTCTTTATAAATGTAGATACATAAGCCTAACAATAAAATTTTATAACTTTTTTCGAAACTAAGCCTGTGGCAAAAAAAAAATATCTCTCAAGGTTGAATTAATATACATAATGTTAAGCACCAACTGGTGACCTAAAAATTGTTTAAGACATCGAAAATCATCTTAAGCTTTTCTTTTAAATACCAAAAAAATTTAAATACTCATTAATTATTGTTTAAAAGGAAAAACACATCTGTAATTTGTCATGCGTCTCATAATACGCGAGTATGTACACATATACATATGTATGTATACCGATTGCTTTAAAATATTTATAAAAGGGGGTAAGTCATATGATAGTGATAGCATTAACCGTTTATTGGCTTGCTTTATTGTTTATTTCTTAACAGGAAGTGAGAGAATAATAAGAGATATTCTTTTCCAAAGACGACCTTGGTAATAAATTACTGAACGTTGTATACCTTCATGCTAAATATAGTTGAGAAATGTATAACTAGTTTGTGATGGATAAGTTATAAGTTATCCCCTTGTATACATTAGAGTAGTGTCTTTTTTTGAGATTATATTTAAAAATTTTGTATACAATAGTTTTTTCTGAATAGTTTTAATTCTTCATTCAAACGTAACAAGCGAAATAATATTATTAAATGCTTATCATTTGAATTCGTAGCTTTAAGCCTATTATCCATATCGCGTTTAATTAATTTTAGCTCCTATATTTCTCTATAGACATGAGTAGAACTAGAAGAGAATTTTATTGGAACTTAAACTCCAATTAAAATCTAGACCAAACATACGTATGTACAAATTTTCTGTTTTTAGAGCTTTCGATACCGGGTCTATTAATCTTTCAATCTTTCACTTCGGTTTTGATTTCACTTCCCATCGATGGTCCAATAAAATGCTCGAAGGAGGTGAACTTTACTATCTTGCTAGATATTGGTTTTGCGTGAAAATAAAATACATATATCAAAACTATTAACGACAGCATTTCCAATAGCTTTAATTTGATTCTTTTTCAATATGTTCACCTCTTAAAAGTTATAGTTTTCAAAATTAGTAATATTATAGAAGGGAAACTGCTGTTTTTCGGTGTTACAACGAAACCACCAATCGGATGAGAAAAGAAGTTTTGAGATAAATAATATTTTTCATATCGACTTTACTAATCACAGCAAAAGTTTCGAAAAACTACTCCTCAAAAGGCTTAGCAAAATAATAGAAGATAAAAGACTTCCGAACCATCAGTTTGGATTTAGAAATAAACATTCCACGATAGACCAAGTGCATCGAATTACGGATGTTGTATAAACAGCACTTGATGAAAAAGATGTTCAGCTCTAGTCTTAAATGTTGCTCAAGCTTTTGATAAGGTTTAGCACTTGGGACTTGAGTACAAACTGCATAGGGACCTTCCCAGCCAGTACTACGAAATACTGAAATCCTACGTTACGAATCGACTCTTTAGAGTACGTTACGACCAAAATTACTCGGAACCAAAAACAATTGAAGCCTGTGTACCCCAAGGAAGTGTCCTAGGACCAACCCTGTATTTGTTTTAAACTAGGGATATTCCAATAGACATTAACGTTATTATGGCCACTTTTACCTTGGAATCACTTTGGATGCAAAGGTAAAATGGAAAGAGCACACCAAAAAGAAAAGAGAAAAGGTGAACTTAAAGTACAGAAAAATGTTATGTTTACTAGGGTACAACTCTGGCCTATCTATCCAGAACAAAATAATGTTGAACAAGTAAATGCCGTTTGGAAAGCGCAAAGGGGCTGTACAAAGAAAAGAAAAATGCTCAGCCCATTTATAGACTTTAAGGCCGCCTATGATAGCATAGCCAGGGTAGAACTTTACAAAGCCATGGGAGAATTCGGCATCCCAAATAAATTGACACGATTATGTAGGTTGACCATGACCAACGTAACAAGCCAAGTAAAAATAGCCGGATTGCTATCCAGACCAATCAACATCTTTAATGGACTCCGACAAGGGGACGGTTTGGCCTGCCTCCTCTTCAACCTGGCGTTGGAGAAAGCAATCCGTGACTCTGGCACGGCAACAAGAGGGACCATCGTCAACAGGTCCAGCCAGTTACTGGCTTACGCAGACGACATCGACATCATCGGAAGAACCGAACAAGCTGTACACGATTCCTTCATCCAGATCGAGCAGGCGGCACAAAATCTGGGGCTGCACATTAGTGAAGGTAAAACAAAGTACATGGTGGCGTCGAATGCGAGAGGAACAGTTGGTCAAACAATCAAGGTTGCGGAGCACGAATTTGAAGTGGTGCAATCCTTTAAATACCTTGGGTCAATAGTAGCAGCCGATAACAATATAGAAGAAGAAATACGCGGGCGGCTTCTCAAATCCAACAGAGCCTACTATAGTCTGTCAAAGCTCTTCAAATCCAGAAATCTCACCATAACTTCAAAACTGCTGCTGTACAGGACCATGGTCCTGCCAGTACTCACATATGGATCCGAGACTTGGGTGCTTAGCAAAAGGCACTCCGACCTCTTAGCTGCGTTCGAGAGAAAAGTCTTAAGGAGAATTGTTGGCCCCGTATGTGAGGAAGGACGATTCCGGAGACGGTACAATCATGAACTGTACGCAATCTACCTTGAAGCAGATATCGTGACAAAAATTAAGCTCGGTAGACTCCGGTGGGCAGGGCACCTAGCTCGCATGAGCGAAGAGGAACCTGCTCGGAAAGTTCTTTGTGGTACATTCTATGGTAGACGACAGCGTGGTAGACCATGCTTGCGCTGGAGAGATGGCGTAGACCAGGACGCCCGAAGCCTTGGGGTGCGCAACTGGATGGCGTCGGCTAGAGACCGGGATAGGTGGAGAGACTTGTTGAAAGAGGCCAGGACCGGAACCCTGTTGTCGAGCCGATGATGATGATCGTACTAAAAGAATTTCCTTAATAAATTGCTCTGAACACATCTAAAACAACGACATTTCGTGTAAAAAAAATAAGTACCCGAACCTTTTTTGATGTTTGCAAATGTCAAAGTGTCATATGAAGCTAGCGCGATACTAAAACAGCTTTAGCATCGTACTAATTCAATTAAAATTTTGCGCCATTATTTTTTTCTTAAATATCAAACTAGATTAATATGCAACATATAAACTTAAAACTAAAATTTTACTTCCTAATGACAGCATGTTTCTGTTCTCAACGTTTCCAGCCTCAGGTATTTCAATAAGAGCTTCATATTATAGCTTCTAAGATTTTTTTGAATGGTTTTAAAGCATTTAGTCTACTCCCATCTGGTTTCAGAAAGGGGTTTTAAGGTCAAACCAGCGAAATTTTTTATATATATGTATGTATGTCCCAACGCATTATTGAACCTGATACAAAGTTTTATATGCATTGAGCAATGTCAAAAAACTTAACAGCTTCCAATGAACAGCAAGCTGAATCATTAAAAACCAACAACAACCAATAGGAATGCAAGCTGCCTGAACAAAATAAGCTCTTGGTTCAAGACACTTAATTTTGTTTTGAACACCAGCCTCTTTTTCTTTCATGTTTGAACCATTATCATAACCTTATACATACTCGTATACACTACTAAAATAGTAGCGTAGCAAGTTTTATTGTCAATATAGATTCCCTATCCTTTCTTTTGTTTTGAGTTTTTTTTACCATAATACATAGACAAATAAAGTAATTAGATCAGTCATAAAATCCCTTTTTAAATGTAAACAATAACTGGCAAGAACAAAAAAATAGAGAAAAGGAGAAATTGAATAAAACAGATTCATTCATTAACGACAAACCTCAACATTAATCATCGCATCATCATCACTCAAGTATTTCCATATTTCAACCCTTTGTCTCATTCTCGACACACGACAGTGATAAAATTTCACTCATAAACAGAGGCCAGTGCCAAACTAAAACATAGTACAAGAAACACTCAACCGGAAGAGTTTAAATTCCTAGACGCAACTTTTATTTCTGCGCACTGACATGTTAATGAGTATGAATTTTGTACCTCAGAATTTCTGTTTGAGTGACATTGCTGACTTTGATTTCATATAGAAGAATTGGCATCGTGCGCATGTTACGAGTAGTTAACAATATGCATACTGTTAATTGTCTGTATTTGCTGTTGAAATTCTGTTTTATGTTACACTGCATAGGAGAGGGATATCAAAATAAAAAAAGAGGCTGGGTGCGACCCACACTGATAACTTCCCATTTGTGGTCTTGAAAACTTTATATTTAGCTTTTTTTCAAATAACCAAATTTTCAGCGAAACAAACTTTAGCTGTAAAATTCAAACAAACATTATTTTAAGATTGAAAAGCATTTTAATTATTTAAAGAGATTTGAAATTGAGATTGTTGATGTATAAGTTGTTTCCACGTTTAACCATATGTTAATAATTGTATTATGTCGATACCTTCCCGTAAGAATGTACAAAGCGACACTTTCTTCGAAAATGACTTTTTGATTAGGAAATATACTACATGTTAAGGGCCACGTTTTGGCCTGGGTTTCGACAATCTATTATGCATGAAAAGGAAACTAGAGTACAAACAACTGCCATGTTTTCTCATTAAAATAATGTTGCCCCCTGAAATTTGTATTATCCGCCAAAAAAATTATGCTAAGCGACAAAAAATTTTGTTAGATGTCACTTAGTTTAACCAAAATTGTCTCTTAGCAAACTATGATTCAACTAGAACTTTCTTCGTTTTTTTTCGTTTCCTGAACAATTTTAGAAATGTCGCTTAGTATACATTCTTACGAGAAGGTATCGATGTATAAAACAATATACTTTAGAAGGCACTATCGGTGTTCATTCCCAAGAAATTCGACTTGAAATACAATTTTAACTAGTTTTCACTAGAATTTTTAAGTTTTTTTATTAAGAAAAAAAAAACTATTAATTTAATATTTGTCAACATTTTACCAATTGTACAAAATTATACTCTGTATAAAATAAACTAAATTAGAAGTCAATATCACTACTAGTTCTCGAGAAATTTGAGTCGAAAAACAATTTTTACTAATTTTCAATAGAATTTTATATAGTTTTTTATTTTTTGTAAAAAAACTATAAACTGATTTTTTTTGAAATTTTCACCAGTTGTCAAACACATTATTTTTCGTAAATTAAAATTATTTTGAGTTTCAAATTGTTTTCCGTTCTTGAATATCTGGGTTATGAAATTTTTTTTTCAGTTTTTTTTATTTAAAAAAATAACGGTATGCTCATCTTTTTCCAAATTCTTACCAAATCTGTATGACCTTACAATGAGTACATAAAATTTTATTTGAAATCAATAGCATTATTTGTTCGTGAGATATTGGAAACTAACCAACATTTTTACTTTTTTTTTAAACCGTTATAGTGAAAAAACTACTCTCTGAATTTTAATAAACGCCCTTTCAGCCTCTTTCGAAGTTATTATCTATTAAATAAAATTTATTTGAAGTTGATATCTTTACTCGTTCTTGAGATATCGACGACGAAAAATGGTACCAGAACGTACGGACGTACGAACGTACGAACGTACGAACGTACGAACGTACGAACGTACGAACGTACGAACGTACGTACACACACACACACAGACATCTCTCTAAAAATGATTGATATAGCCTCTAGGGACCTTGAAACGTCGAGAAATGTCAAAAATTCCAATTTGACAAATCGGACCGATTACAATAACTCCCTATGGGAAGTTAATAAATGCCTTCACTCATAAACGCGATGGTGAGTGTGAAGAATAACGTAACAGTAGATTGATAAAGAGAAAAATAGCAAATATGTAAGTATCTGTTGTTAAGCGAACAAAATGTGCACTTTGTAAAGATTTTGTGATGTAGTTTTTTTTTAACTGTGGGAATGGGGGTGTGTATAGGAAATTAAACATCGACTTATTTTTGGAAAAGTAGATACATATGTATCTACATATATATGTATATCTGTCTTTAAATTCAGAATCAGCTGTTAATTATATAATAAATACCAATACAGTGAGCTATAAAAAGAAATGAAACTTAAAAAAGATGGTAGGTAGTGGTTATGAAGTAGTGGCTTTTTTAACGCTTGCCCAAGGCGCCTTTTGAGTTCAGCGGCCTGCGCATTTGCACAGCTTGCACGTATAGCTTGTCCGGCCCTGGCCAACACTCAATATACTCAACTTCATAAAATTTTTTCTCAAAAGCTTCAAATCCCAAAAGCTCCTTAATAAATTCCACTGAATAAGCTCCTTGCTTGTAATTTAGAATGATAATGTTAACTCTGTTCTGATGTATATAACAAGCGCACGATCGTATTGACTTGAAAGTATCCCATCATAGAGTTGTGCCAATCGTTCATTTTAAAAGATCGAATCAATCATTGATTGATTGGTTCAAGGATTCAATCTTTTCAATCAATCGTTCATTCAATCAAAATCCATCCGTTTCGTTCCGATCGAGATAAAGACCGACACGAAATGTTTTCAATCATTCATTCAACTCATTCCAATCGTTTCGTTCAGACCGAGACCGAAACGATGTGAAAATGAACGAAAGTGTGGCTTTTTTTTACTTCGTAGCTTCGTTGACGCCATCTTCCATTGTATATAAAATGAGGAAGATACATTCTATTTCATGTCCATTCCTATTTGGTATTGTGAAATGATTGAGAACAAGTTGAATGAACGAAACATAACTTTTTTTCGTTCGTTTCGTTCATCGGTTTCAGTGGCAAGGGATTGACATTAGGATTGATTGAATTGGTCTACTTTGATTGCAATCAATCAATCTTTTTGGTGAACGGGTCACAAAGACCGAATCAATCGCGATTGACACAGCTCTATACCCATCAGCAGTGGGATCCAACGGTCGCGTTGGGGTGTACAACTTTTTGCGAAGAATTACAACAACAATTCTTTAAGGAATGTCAGTGGCTCTTGCTGTTTTTTAAGTGGCATTTTCCCCAAGGTAGTGTAGTGATAAGTGCATCAGGCGCCACTGCTTTGGAAAAAGCTCTCCCATAAGGCCTGTACTTACAATTTTTGTTGAACAGAGTATAGGTAGAAAAATTTTTATCATAAAAAATTTTATTGTGGACCCATTTTTAGATTTTTTCTCGTTAATGACTTAACTAATTTTAATGAAAACTTTCGCATTGAAGTTGTTTGAAAGTCATATTTATATTGATTAAAACATGTTCAGAAAGCTGACTTGATTCTTGGCGTTACGTGCCACATAGCCCGTGCAACAATGCAAATTTTGTACGAGCGATTTCCGAATATGGTAATCTCAGGCCGTGGCGATGTGCATTGGCGACATCAACAACCACAAGCCACCACTACCCCGAAAGCCAACATAATCAATGCCATTGGTCAAATTCAGCCTGGTTTATGGGCCAGAGTTATGGAAAATTGGACCTTTCGTGTTTCGGACGATGCGAGTCTCCCAGCAAAGACGCGGCGGACCTGATATAATGATTTCATACTGAATGGCGTATGTGGGCTTTGAAAGATAGAAAATGCTTAATGAAAAAATCCTAATAATCGAAAGGTAAAACAGATATTCTGAGTTTAAGCTTATAATCTTACACCTGTCAATATTCAAAAAGAAATAATTAGGTTTACATTAGTTACAAAAGTATTTAATTCGATTTGAAGCGTTTTAAATATATTAACATCATAAGCGTGTACTCGTATAAGATAGTTTGAATGTCTGCCCTGATCCCTGAAGGACTCCACATTTAAGCAGATATGCAACTTTTTCAATGATAGCCTTATGATCTGTCAATCTAACAATTTTCCAGCCAAGCAATGCATTTCACGCTTAACCCAAGCTTGCTCATTTTCTGTAAAAAAAACTTGATGTGAAATTTTATCGAACGCTGTACTAAAACCTGTTCGAGAACAATCCGTTTGTATTTCCTTTTAAATGAACCTATATAAGAATCCGATAGCTCCACCATAAACGATAAACCTTATTACAAAGGTTTACAAAGCTTCGAAAAATTTTGGTATAGTTGACAATTCAGCTATTCGGCGATAATTATCATTTTTATCTTTCCTTTTCGTAAAGTCTATCTAATAAATTAGTGATACTCATACTAATTACAACTTTAAATTTTTTGGACAATAAGCATTAATAAACTCATTAATTCGCTTTGTGTTTTTCGACTTTATACACGAATCTGGGAATGTGAAAAACCCTTTCAAATCATTCTTTGTATCAAAACATCTATGCTTCAATCAAAAAGTATCCAAACAAAAAAAAAAAAAAATAAAAAAAAGAAAGATCGGACTTGATGATATCAATAAGTCTTGTATTCTCAAAATAAATTAAAAAAAAAAAAGAAACTGAAGAGTACAAAATTCCATTATAGTTGAATTGTATACTTACCTTTTAAATAGATCAAGAGCGGTACTACAAATTATAAATTTATCTTTGAGGAACAATTTTATGTTCTTTAAGGAATTCATGACGTGGTTTTAAGGTCATATTGTAATTAAATTTTTTTAATATTAAGAAAAGAACACATAGAGCATTATACTTTATTACTTATACCTTCCTTTAAAAGCAATGGCCTGCAACTAATCATTCGAATTTTCCAGTTGATCTACATGCAATGAAGTCAGTCTATTGGAGTGTAAGAAATTGAATTATCATTAAAAAAAAACCCATGAGTATGACATATCTACTTTATATCTATACAGTGAGTAACGACGGCCCATATGAGAAAGTTTCTGACCGTCATGCAGCTATTGTCAAAAATGATCAACCATCAAATCGAATAGTTCACGCAAAAGGATCAGCAGAAATATAATAAACTAAAAATAAGAAATCATAATTAAAATTGTTTTAGGTCCGTTCCTGAATTCAAATTTAAAAATTTAATGTTGGTCCCTATATCAAAGGGCACGGTAGTGCCCAGCCAAGTTCTGGCACTACACCCTTTTTTACAGGAACAAACTCAGGCGATTTTTGACCCCTCCCTATCTTCAGTACCACTAAAGTCAGAAACTTAAAATTCAGAATATTTGCTAAGCTAGTCAGGCACAGGCGCCTCACTAAATTTCAATTTTCTAGCATAAGCAGTTCCTGAGATATAAGGCCTCAAAAATCACAAAAACCGTAACTGACTGACTGACTGACTGACTGACAGATCATCAAAATTATGGAGCACTTCCCGACATCGTAGAACCTTGTAATTTTGCACAACGGTAGGTCTTGTCATGCAACCAGAGGAAAAAATCGAAAATTTGAAATTTTCCATTCAGGGGGCGTGGGATCCGCCCACTTTCTCCGAATTGGTGTTGGTTGAATGGAGCACTTCCGACTGCTGAAAAACGATAAAATTTGGTGAACCGGTAGGGCTTATATTGCATATAAAGAACCAAAAATAAACACCAAGGTTTTCCTTTCAGGGGGCGTGGTATCCGCCCACGTTCTCCAAATTGGTGTTGGTTGAATTGAGCACATCCGACTGCTGTAAAACGATGAAATTTGGTAAAGTGGTAGGGCTTAAATTGCATATAAAGAAAAAAATATAAAATTTGAGGTTTTCCATTCATGGGCGTGGTATCCGCCCACTTCCTCAGAACTGATGTAAATTATATATGGCACACTTCCGATTGCAGTAGAACAATGAAATTTGGTGGAAAGGTAGGGCTCAAATCGCATATAAAGGACCAAAAATAAAAATCGAGGTTTTCCGTTCAGGGGCGTGGTATCCGCCCACTTTCTCCGAATTGGTGTTGGTTGAATGGAGCACTTCCGACTGCTGTAAAACGATGAAATTTGGTAAAGTGGTAGGGCTTAAATTGCATACAAAGAAAATAATATAAAAGTAGCGGTTTTCCATTCAGGGGCGTGGTATCCGCCCAGTTCCTCAGAGCTGATGTAAATTATATATGGCGCACTTCCGATTGGAGTAGACCAATGAAATTTTGTAGAACGGTAGGGCTCAAGTCGCATATAAAGGACCAACAATAAAAATCGAGGTTTTCCATGCAAGGGCGTGGTATCCGCCCACTTACTGAGAAAATGTTTAATTTATATGGAACACTTCCGATTGCTGTAATTAAGGTAGGTTTGTTAGTGTTAGGTATCTTGCCAGGATAAGAAGAAATAATTGAAGCGCAAATCAAAACAACCATTAACAAAAAGAAAATATACCAAAAGAAATAGGTAGCTATAAACTAAGTTGATTTTAGTAGGTAGGGTCCACCCTTCTATCTTTCCGTATCTTTCGAGATTTTGACATGGCAAAATATTAAAATCTTTGCAAAAAGGAGTGAGATCAGACCAAAAAACATAAATGTTAAAAAAAGAGCCAAGTTCTTCTATACAAAAACCTTTGTGTAACAAGTCAGCCGTGAAAAGTACTGAGATCTAAAAGTACGGCAAGTTCTTATTACTTCATGAAGGTTTAACACCGAATATTTAAAGTAGAATAATATTGAAACAGCTACAATGTAATAGAGAAATTTTATTATTTAATGACTACTGACTAAAATTTGATGGGCTTACTTGGCAAGTTTTTTCTTATGCCACATCAAAAGGTTTTGAAAACTTGACCAGTAAGTCCATCAAATTTTAGTCAGTAGTCATTAAATAATAAAATTTCTCTATTACATTGTAGCTGTTTCAATATTATTCTACTTTAAATATTCGGTGTTAAACCTTCATGAAGTAATAAGAACTTGGCGTACTTTTAGATCTCAGTACTTTTCACGGCTGACTTGTTACACAAAGGTTTTTGTGTAGAAGAACTTGGCTCTTTCTTTAACATTTATGTTTTTTGGTCTGATAGTACTCTCATGAAGACGAACGATTGGGGCGATATCTTAAGCATAGCGATAGTACTTGTTAGATTTGTCTCTGGTAAATTTAATATTAAAATATACTCTTTTTTACAACATATTTGTTTTTTATCTTATCCTGTAAAATCATGCGCTAATTTCAGCGCCACTACCAGGATAGCGTTGGTAAGACAAAATCACGCTCCATGATAATACTATAGGTTATATATACAAAGGTAATACGCAATTATGTCCATAAAATATCACAGTCGAATAATATTTATTGGAACACTGAATGACAACTTACACCCTATACCAGTTGTCAAAAACTTGCCTACTTGCCCACTCTCCTCGTCTAACGATAAGTTGATGCTTAGTCTATATAAATAATTTCAAATCTGACCAGTTCATTGACACATTCCAACTTAGATTTGTATAGTTGTTGACATCCAAAAAATTATCAGATCACCAATGCATGACATCATGACGTAAGCGTTATTGATATACTCGTACATAGTTTAGGAGGTATAGTTAATAAAATATAGTTAAATACTTATTACCTTTTTTAGAAACTCTATATTCTGATTTAATGGAATTTACGTTTTTTCATTAAAAAGCTGTTTTGTCTGTGGCAGTGGATATTAATGAAATTATAATTTAAGTTTCTAGATAATTTTTAAAATTTCTCAGTGGATACGTAATCAGCAACAGCCAATATCAGAAATCTCTGTTAATTTCGTCCAATAAAAATTTCCTGGATCTTATAGGTATAAAATGGGGTTAAAATAGCCATTTTTATATTACACTTGCTGTTACCCGCCCTCTCGCTGGGCATTATTTATTTTTTTTTATATAATTTTCATTCACTTAAGAGATTACGACTACCCTTAAAAATTTTGAGCACAGTGCGGGTGTATTTTTTTTAAAAGTTGGAAAGGATTTAAAAGGAGAAACTGATGCACATTGGTTTTGAATGTCTGAATATTATAATAAGACGGAAATATAGGGTCGGATAAAGCATTCCGCATTCGTTTAGTGCGGCTAAAGAAAGAATCTCTGAATTTTACAGTGCGTCATAAATTGGGCAACTGCCTATTGCACTAGAACACTGTTTATAAAAATCACGGTAAAATAATGCTGGAGAGATTCAAATGTTTCTCTTATATACTTCTATGACATATTATTTTGAAAGTTCGGTTTTGGGATTCTATCCAAGAATGTGTTATAGGAGCACCTCGTACTCGAGCTTTGAACAAAATACAAGCCTTAAAGATTACAGCCGGATCAGAAGGGGTAGTAAATTTCTAGCAACGTCGAAAGAAACCTAAACACATACCGAGAACTGAGAGTTCTTCAGTTTTCTCAAAGCAAGTGCCACTCATGGATAGCGTCTTGAGGGGTGGGTTGCGCTTTAACCACAGAAGACAGCATTGATTTTTTGAAGCCTTAAATTATACATGGTTTATGATTCCCCATTTGACAATGCTTTCGAGAGCAGAATTTGATGAGCTTATCATACGCTGCCATTCTAGATTCGCATCCGAAGAACAAGTACTGTCGTAAGAAAAACCATTCAAAGGATTAGAAGTTTCAGATAAGAGATCAGTGCTGAATATCATAAAGAGAATCGGAGACAAAACGGAGCCCTGTGGTATACCAACATTTATTTTATGAATTGCATACTTAAATACTTGAAACTATCCAATACAACTTACATTGAGCGGTTTTAGAGGTAGTTTCTAATCCATCGAAGAAGAGGTCCATCAATACCAAATACACGCATTTTCGATAAAAGAGCTCGATGCCAAATTCTATCAAATGCTTTCTAAATATCAAGTACAAAAATCTTTTTTTCTCCAAAACGATGTATAGATGTATGCCATTGTTCTGTGAGATATACCATCAGATCAGCAGTGGACCTATTGCTACTAAAGCCATACTGCCGTTCCTTGAGAAGTTTTCGTTCTTCAAGATATTTCTTGAGCTTATGATTTATCAGCGTTTCCATAACCTCCAGAAAGATGGGATGTAAGTGCAATTAGACGATCGTCAAGGGGGTAGAAGATTCGCTTTTTTAGTAACAGACTGGACAAATGCTGAATTCCATCCACTCGGAAACAGGGTTGCAAAAGCTTAAGTCACTTTTTACCTTAAGCTTGGCCTTAATTCACAAGCTTATGAATTGAGAAAAATGTAATTCAGCAGCTAGTTACTGAGTTATGAATTAAAAAAAACTTAATTCATAAGTCTGTTGGTGACTTATGAATTAAAAAATTTAAATCATAAGCTTCTTAGTGTTTATGAATTAAAAAAATTAATTCAGAATCTACTAAGTGATTTATGAATTAAAAAAATTTAAGTCATGAGAAAGTAAGTGACTTATGAATTAAAAAAAAATAATTCATAACCTACCAAGTGACTTATGAATTAAAAAAATTTAAGTCATAAGCAAGTAAGTGACTTAAGAATTAAAAAAAAAAAAATAATTTAAAAGTTACCTAGTGACTTACGCCGCACCTCCATTAGCAATATTTATTTCTGACACTATATCAGACACTATATCTGAAGTTTATATTTCTTTAACTCTGTGGGCAAATTATGTCGTGATTATTCATTCCTCGCTATAATCTCACCAGGTAAGTCACGTCATTTGATTTTAGCGATAAACGCAGTGGAAAAACTGGAAGAGGCAAAACGGGAAGAATACAAAAGGACCTTGAAGAACATTTGCTCCAAAACATAATTGAGTAGTCCCACAAGCATGAAAAGTCTCTGAATGCCCTAACTAATTTTGAAAAAATTAATCAAAATACTTACTATCTTCAATGTTTAATTCTTTTAATGTTAATTTTGGCCTGCAAGCAAACAAACAACATTATATATGTACTTCAACAGACAGTAAATGGGTGAAAAAATACATCTTGGCTTCACAGGACATAATTTCTATACGAAGTGAAAACATAACATTAGTTCGTCAATGAAATGAAGGAATGTTACATGAAAATGTGGGAATTGGTGTCAAGACTCGACGTCTTGTGAGAAATTTGTGTCTAGTGAAGTCACAAGTCATGAAACGTCAAAATTTATATCTGCATTTATTTCTCCTACGAAGACAAGAAATAAATAGTAAAAATAATGTCTAAAAATAACAAAAATCGAGACATAAGGGGGCTCCACAAGAAATATTGGCTACATGACACATTTCTTGCAATCATTTATTTCAAGTGGAGGCCCAGTGTTATGAATTAAAAAAAAAATAATTCATAAGCTAATGGATAAATTCTGATTAAAAAATGATTAATTGGAAAATTTATGACACACAAAAACTTGAAATCTATTTTCGTTAATAATTAAATAATTCTTTAGCAAAAACAAGCTTTAACATTTCCAATTTACCAACTAGCTTATGAATTAAATTTTTTTTAATTCATAAGTCACTTAGTAGCTTGTGAATTATTTTTTTTTTAATTCATAAGTCACTAACTTGCTCATGACTTAATTTTTTTTTTTAATTCATAAGTCACCCTTAGGTAGTAAATTAATTTTTTTTTATTCATAAGTCACTTATAGGTAGTGAATTATTTTTTTAATTCATAAGTCACTTAGTAGGTAGTGAATTAATTTTTTTTAAATTCATAAGTCACTTATAGGTAGTGAATTACATTTTTTTAAAATCATACATAAGTCACTAACTAACTTATGAATTAAATTTTTTTAATTCACAAATTATCTACAGACTTATGACTTATGGTTTTTTTCAATTCAAAAATTCGCAACCCTGCTCGGAAAGAGACTAGTAGAGTAGGACAGATGGAACTGTTTACGCAATGGTTTTGTCCTTATTTTATGTTTTTGGAACGTCATACTTTGCAACTGTATGCTATACTGGTCAAGGCGTTGGTATGGTTAAATGGAAAATAAATATAAGAAAAATGAAAAGTTTCTAAATATGTTTAATCTTATAACACTTATATGGAAATTGTCTGGTTTACCGACTCTAGAAAACGCTAAGTATAATTGTCCATGTGAGAAGCAATCCGTTTCTAGATCCAAATCGAACAATTCTAAAGATTGTCCCTGCGCTTTGTTAATGGTGATTGCAAATGCCAATCGAATTGGGAATTGCAACATTTAAAATTGAAGTGGCATATTCTTTAAACCATAAGAATGAGGTCATCTTCACCTTTGAAAGATTCTGTCAAGATTGTTGCTATGTGTATCTCTATGACGTTGGCTATCAATTTTTTATTGCTAATCGCGTGTCGTTGAATAGCTATAGCTGGTTGATATTTCGCAACATAATAATTTGCACACCCATTTTTAATTATTGCAGTACATTGAAATTCTTGGCAGATCAAGGGAATTCATCCAAATAACATTCAAAGCAATGCATTTACATACTTGTGACTGGCCTTGCTTCGAAAGTTAGACTAAATAATATTGTTAATTTTGAAGATATGAATAGCATGAATAGCTACTTCACTTAGCCAATCGGGATTCTTATAATTTGTTTGAATATTTGAAAATATTTGTCCAACCAATTCTTCTTTTGAACTCTTCGACCTTACGTATCGCCACATAAGTAGAGCATTTTGGACATGCATTTATTTCATCTACTGGAATCGATCGAGGAATTACTGGTAATGTTAGCCTGAAATCTCCTGCAAGCAATATTATAGTACATTCCAAAATGATCTAAAATTTCCACGTAAATCTTGCAATGATCGATCAAGAGCTTCAAGCGGTTTTTTGTGTGCCATTGTGCATTCATCCAATACATTTGTATTTCTGTAATTCTTTTTCTATGTTGAATGCCTTAGAAATGTTGCACGTGGGATTTTTAATAAATTGCATGTTCAATGATAATTTTAAAGCGGAATGAGCAGTTCGTCCAACTGGTAACAATGTCGCAGCAATTCCGGACGACGAAGAGGTAAGTTTCTTATATCGCGTTATGTTTTTTATACATACATATAAGCACGCGCGTATTTGAATGCAATAGTGTTTCAAAATTTCAAAGCAATCGGTTAAGAATTTTCATAGATTAGCGATTAGGAACAAACAAGATAGATATATTATAATAGAAAAAGAGCGAAAGACTCAGAAAATCCAATAAAATTCGACATTTATATTTAAATTTTTCAACGATTGTACCAAAATAAAAATTTCTGAAATATTCGCAAAAAAAAACTTACTTACTTACTTACTATTGATCTTTTATCTACCATATTTATTCAAACCTAGTTTTAGAATATATTTCACAACTCGTGTTTACAAATGATAAGGCAGCTCTGCCGTGGTGGCCGTGGCGCGATGGTTGTGTGCTCGCCTGTCAACCTCATGATGACAGGTTCGATCCCTGTCGTCGTCTATGTCGCTATAATTCCATTCAAATCATCTAAAAATTGTCATCAATGGGTTTACTGGTTTACTCATTGCATGTTGTTCAGGCATAACACTAACAACATGTAATTGAGTTAAAAACTAGTATGTCCAACAAGGATGAATACAAATAAAATAATGTGAATTATAAGTGACATAGAAATAAGACACGGCATTTCTCCCCTTTAGTTCAGGCGCCATCCCTGGAGATAAAAAAATCTGAGACAACCACCTTTAGTCTCAGAACATCGTTCCACACATCTTTCCTATCCTTGTTTCTTTCATTAACTTCACGCCCGCGCTGTGCTGAAAACATTTAAAGGGTAATCATAATCCCTTGAGCGCGGGTAAATTATAAAAAAAAAAAAAAAAAAAAAAAATATTTATTCAAACAAAACGCACGAAGAAAAACATTAACTCTTGGACTATGTCGTTCGCCGGAATAACTGACATACTGGGAAGTTAGAAGCCACAACAACATTACACACAAAAATCCTTTATAGAAACAAAATAAGAAATACAAAAATCGGCCTTTTTGGTGTGTCATTATCCAAGGAACTGGTTTCATTTTTCGATTTCGCATTCATTTCAACAGAGCAAGCAACTATGATGTCGGCGGTGAACGGCTTAGAAATGTATAGGCGATTGAAAATAAAACTTGTTCATGTTCTACACTTCTGCAGAACAACCAGATGACCAAACGAAGTGAACGAATTTACAAATATCTGGTATGTTTTATGGTCTAAGTTATAAGGTAACAAAATAGTGCAACAACACGTTGTCTTATTCAAGGACCTCTATTGCGGACTTAGTTAAAAAACTGCATTTACCATATATTTCAGAAGGTCATACCGTACACTAGAAAGTATGGCTTTTATGGTAAAATAATATCAGCTTCATGCATTAAAAATTGTTTGGCTAAAAAGCAGTTTTACTATTTCGTAGAATAGGTAAAACCAACGAATTAACGCCCAACATTCCTTAACAGCAAAATCTCATTTATTCTTAAAATTGTTTCTATAAAGCCACAGAGCATTCAAAGTCTTCAAAGTGACTCTCTTCGTCGCCTACAAGCACCCTGGCAGACATTAAAATATTTTGATTGAGGCAAAAGCAATAATGGAATGATAAGTACAATTCACGGAATAAGCGCCTTCCTGAAGTAAAACAACTTGAAATAATGTAAGAAGAGGGCACTCTGCCGGGCCTGTGTTCTGCCCGTGGGTCAATTTTACGATCTTTAAACGAATGTGAGTTAATGTAAAAGAATGTGTAGAGAGACTTTGTTAAGTGAACTTTGTTTGGGGTCAAATATGGCTATCAAATAAATTATTGTTCAGCTTGGATTGTTTAACAACTAAAGTTCTCATCGTCATTATCATCGCCACACACATCAGTTAACCGCTAGAGTGTTAAATAGAGAAGAATGCATTGTTAAACTTGTATCTCACATCAACAACACCATCTTATTTAAATTAACCAAACATATGTACATATGTATAGACATATTTACAACACTGCATAAGACATATTCTTTAAATTTTGTAATTACATTCCCATATCGGTATAAAAAGATGAAAACACTATTAAAAGGTTCGCTTCTCAGCTCTTTTGTCTATGATGTATTCATACAGTTTTGGGGTCTATGTGGGTAAATAAAACACGCTTCCGTGAGCGAGTAGGTTACCATAATCATGTAAAAGGGTGTTAGATTTAAATTGTCGGCACTATTGCACTCAGCAACCAACATATCTAACGTGTGGGCGAATTGTTGAAAGACTAGATAGTTCAATTCGCATTATAAACATCAAATTGTGCACGGAAATGTATTTGTCAATATTCGTTAACAAATTCATTGCAAACAAAGACTAGGAAATGCTATTCAAAGCTTCAAAGTGGGAAAGTGTATTGAATAGTTGATGATGTTAGAGAAAGTTGCATTTGTTTGGTTAGTTATTTGCACGCTTGAGCTGCAAAAACTGTTATGTCACAAAATGGGCAAAACTTGTTATGAGGCTTTTAGTGGAAGTTAAAGGAGCAGTTGACTTTTAATTGAAAGGAAAACAAATAGAAGGTCTGGATAAAGAATTATAATATGATTCGATGATGGACTGTTTTGTTTGAAATCGAAGTATTTTTGATAATTGTTTTTTTTTAAGTTAAATTAAAACTATATATGTATTGGAGAGTTGACTACAGCTTACATGTAAAGAACATAAGTGGGTAGATCTGGATATTGCTATTTATTGTGCTCTAGTTTTGCAGGAAACGCCTTTCCCTAATCTGACTATTAAAGATAATGCCAATGGTCGTAATATTAATATTCAATTTTACTTAAACATAAGCCCCGATTGGTTTCATGATCAATATAAAAAGTAAGAAATTTTTTTAATGAAATTATAATTTTGCGAACATTAAATTTTTAATGTTTAATTTATTTATTTGTATCTATCGAGCTTACAATCTCATTTTAGACTTAACAATATAAATATAAATACTTATATTAGGTACAAAAATTATGGGATTAATATCCTTAGTCAATAAAAGTTTAATGTTGAAATTTAATGTCTTTCTAACAGGACTAAATAATTTAGCATATCACAAGTATTAATGTCTTTTTAAATAAAAATCTGCTTAAATTTAGGTCGATTATGTCACAAACAGAGTTGAATAATATGCAAGAGCTGGATACTGGGTCACTTTTACCATAATTTGTATAAAAACGTGGCACGTAAAAAAACATTTTTCTTTCTCTTAAGGGTCTTGAAGGAGCAAAGATCGGAAAAGAAGCAAGAAGAGCGGAGCAATCAATATGCGAACATAGGACATCTCTTGCCAACATAACAAGATAATGCTTACGCCTGGATTCCAGAGTTTGCATCCCTAACAGGAGACATCTTCGCTTATATGGAGGCATAACATTATCGACCCAATTCAGTTTTCTTAAAGCATACCGCGTAAATTTGCGCTGGATTGCTTCTATTCTATTTACGCTTACTTCATATGATGGATTCCAAATACAACAAGCATATTCTAGATTTGACCTAACTAAACTAATTTTAATTTAATTTAATTTAATTTAATTTTAATTTAATTTTGGTGGGGGCAAAACCCCCATTTATTCGGCTTAATACAAGCTAATTCTTAATCTAACTTAAAAACTAAGAACTTAAGCTAAGGTTAGTGAGGGGGAGGACGGTTCAGAAGCAGGAGTTTTAAGGAAGGAGTGCTCAGGTTAAAGTCGAAGAAGCATATGTTTAAATTAACAGCCCGTAGCATGCGAGAGACAGGTTCGTTGGAGCCGTAAGAGGTTCGGTGGGTGGGTATATAAAAGAGACGAGGGTTTCGTGTATTACGGGGATTAGTATTGAGAGAGATGGAGTTGTAGAGCGACATGCAGTCAACGGAACCGGAGAGTAGTCGATGAATGAAAAGAATGTCTGATATCTCTCTTCGTTCTTCCAACGAATTCAGATTGATTAGTTTAAGTCGATCTAGATAGGGAGGCAGAATCAGAGGATTGTTCCATGATAGACCTCGAAGAGCAAAGCGTAGGAATCGACGTTGGATGCTTTCGATTCTGGAAATATGAGTAATTTGGTAAGGGCTCCAAACTTGAGAGGCGTATTCTAGCAGTGGACGAACAAACGATATGTATAAGGACCGGGTTACGTAGGGGTTGGAGAATTCTTTGGACCATCTTTTGACGAAACCGAGCACTGAGTTTGCTTTGAGAATGATATCGTCTATGTGAGTGAGAAAATTAAGCTCTGGGTCACATAAAATGCCAAGGTCACGAATATTATCAACTGTGGGTATGGGTTGATTATGGAGCAGGTAGAGACGGGGAGGAGATTTGTTACGTTTGCGTGAAAAAGTAATTGATTGGCATTTGACGACATTAAGCTCCATGCAATTTTTTAGACACCAAACTGAAAAACTGTCTAGATCCTTTTGAATAAGCGAAGAGTCATGTGTTGAGGAAATGGTCTTGAAAAACTTGGTATCATCAGCGTAGAGAGAGACAGAAGAATGTTTGATGACCCTATCAATATCATTAATAGCAAGAATAAACAAAAGTGGGCCGAGGTGGCTGCCTTGGGGGACACCGGAGGTAGCTAAGAAAGGGCATGAGGTGGCAGATCTAAATCGAACGCTGTAATAACGGTTTTCAAGGTAAGAAGAGATCCACTGTAACAAAGAGGGTTCAAAGCCGAGAGTGGACAATTTGAAAAGAATAAGCTTATGGGAAATTTTGTCGAAGGCCTTGCTGAAATCGGTTGAGATTACATCGACTTCGTAGCCTTTTTCTAAGGCTGAAAGGGTGACGGATACAAATTCAACAAGGTTAGTGGTTGTAGACCGGCATTTGAGAAAGCCATGTTGTGAGGGGGAGATGAGAGATTTGCAGTGGAAACTTAAGGTAGAGGCTGGAATCAGCGAGGCTATCTAAGAAAAGACATTCTTTGGCAGATGTGGGATTGGAAGCAATATAAAACGAAAGATCGTCTGATGGAGACCATTTTAAATTAGGAAGGTTGAAGTCACCGAAAAGAATGATCTCATCATGGGGGTCACACAAATCGGTGATGTGATCAATCGTTTTAATTACAAGTTCATAGGATTCGATGGTTTGTGAAGGTAAGATGTAACAACAGACAACGTAAAGTGATTTTCGGGGTAGTGAAATCTTAATTGACACATAATCAAGTATAGGGGAAGAAGATATGGCAATGAGGGAAGAGTCAATAGTATTTTTTACAGCAAGAAGGACACCACGGTTAGGGTAATCATTGGTGGGTCGGTTAAGATCGTCATCGCGATAAACGTTAAAAGTAGAAGGGAACAATTCTTGATTTTTGATGCTGGGGATAAGGTTCGTTTCAGTTAGTGCGTATAAATCAAAGGGTAAGGCATGAGTTTGTTGCAAAACTGACTGAGTTTTGGAACGAAGGCCTCTTACATTTTGATAGTAGAAAGAAAAAGGGAGATTTTTGGAAGAAGGGGAAGCGGAGGTTGGGAAAATATTAGAAGCGAAAAAACTTATCATGGTCAGCTCTGCTACGTTGAAGGTGCGAGATCCGCTTTGAGTGAATATATTGTCCCAAGGCTTCAAGGTCATTCGCAACTTTTTGGGGAGACAAATTAAGAAAATCATGGTATTTCATGAAGAGGTTCCTAAGACTGGGGACATCGGTGGGGAGACCTTCTTGTTGAATCGAAACCATTACACTTGTTTTCGTTTTACCTTCAAAGCAGACGGATAGGGATTTCAAAGTGTGAGGATCTTTAAAATCCTTAGAATTTCTCTTTAGAAAGCCTAACAATTTATTTGCTTTAGAGACAATGTAATCATAATGGCGATTAAAATTTAATTTACTGTCAAAGACAACGCCCAGATCTGTTATGCTATCAACTCTTTCTAGTTCAATACCATTAATGTTGTACGAATACTGAACAATTCGAGGAGATTGAGTAAAAGAAACGAACTTACATTTAGAAATATTCAATTGCAAGCAATTATCTTCACACCACTTAGACACACTATTAAGGTCGTATTGTAGAAGGTCGCAATCGGTTGTAGATTTTATAAGTTTGAACATTTTAAAGTCATCTGCAAACAGCAAATTTCCAGAAAATTTCACCCAAGAAGGAAGATCATTTATAAAAGATCAAAAAAGAGAGGCCAAAGGTGACTTCCTTGAGGAACTCCCGAAAAGTTTTTAATTTGCTTAGATAAATTATTACCTATCTTTACATATTGTATTCGATCAATAAGATACTGATGAAACCACTTTAATAAATTAGAGTGAAATCCAAAAGCTTCTAAATTCTTCAATAGAATAATGTGTTGAACTCGGTCAAACGCTTTCGAAAAATCCGTATAAATCACGTCGACCTGACCACCGCGCTCCATACCATTCGTACAAAATTGCGAAAAAAGAGATAAGTTAGTAGTAGTTGATCTACCACTAACGAATCCATGTTGGTTTTCGGAGATTCCACGGTTTATGTTTGCATACATACGTTTTTTAACTACGGCTTCAAACAATTTTGGAATTGTTTGTAACATAGTAATGGGTCTACAGTTTGTAATATTTTGCTTGGAGCCGGCTTTATGTATTGGTGTTATGACCGAGGTTTTCCATTCATCAAGAAATACTCCTTGGGCTAGTGATAAGTTAAATAACGTCCTTAAAGGTTTAGTTAAACTTTCCTTACACATTTTTAAAAACAGAGGGGAAATTCTGTCGGAGTCCTCATGTTTATTGCTATCAAGAGATGAAAGCTCTAAATGATTAAATGTGCCTCACCTTCAAGTTGGTCATTGGATTTTACTGATTCTATCACGATTTATAATTTTATCTAAAGCAGTATGCCAAACCCTAATGTATTATTATTATTATTATAATTTATTAACATGATAATTAAAATTAAAATGCTAATATAAGGACGAGCACAAGCTGCTATGACTTTCGGCTCTGAGATGAAATGGTTTGTGTGTATCAAAATGAATAAATTGACATTTACATATGTATATGTAGTAAATAATAATTAGTTATAAATAATAATAATTAGTTATAAGTAAAAAAATAATTAGTTATAAATTATAATTACATTTTCATGTGAGAAAGGAAAGTTAGATGTCTAGTTTATATTTTTGTATAAATGAATAAACACTAGTTATATTTTCATGACTAGGGCTTTTTAAGGCTTGAAAGATGGATGTTGATTGCTGTTGGTGAGTATATGGGGTTGCACAGTTTTGCATGGTTAAAATATGTTTAATGTCTATTTCAGCGTTGCAAGTTGGGCATATTGGTGGATTTTCTTTTCGGAGTAAATGTTGATGGGTAGTGACAGTGTGGCCAAGGCGCATTCTAATAAAGCATGTATGCATTGGTTTGGTCGTGGTCGTTGGAAATATAGGCTGTATTTTTTCCTTGTTGATGAGAGCATAGTGATGAGAGTAATTGTTCCAGTCCAATTGGGTTTTGGTTTTCAGCTTTTGGTTGATATCTCGGAGCAAATCAAGCCGAGTGTCAGCATCAAAGCTGAAGATTGGTTTGCGGTGTGCTTGGGTAGCAGCTTTATCAGCGAGCTCGTTACCCTTTATACCCATATGGCTGGGAACCCACATTAGTTTTATGTTTTTTTGATTTCTAATGAGGCAATCTCGGATTTTTGATACAATTAAAGTATTGTGATCCGGATTTTGGATTGCTTTAATAACTGATAGGCTGTCGGTGACTATAACAAATTTATCAGCACTTGTACTGTGGAGGTGAACTATGGTCTTAAGGATGGCGAAGGCTTCTGCAGTAAAGATGGATGCTTTGTTGTCTAGTAGTCCTACACATATTACAGAGCCGTTTTCGTAGACAGATGCAAAAGATGTGTGTTGTGAAGTTTTGGATCCATCGGAGTAAACAAAGTTCCAGCCACCTTGTTTGAATTCAGATGTAGTACTGAGATAAGCTTGACAAATAATTTCGCTTGAGGTGTTGTTTTTGTTGAAATTTGACAAATTCATTATGAAAGATTTTGATAGCAGAGACCATGGTGGGAATACTGAGGTGTATTTGCCGATTTTTCTCACAGGGATTCCTAATTCACTTGCCGAAGTAATTGAAACGGATATGGCTGATGGCAATCGTTTCACGGTTTTACTATTTAAAGCAGAAATAACGTCTTTATCAATAATAGACCCATTAGAGAAAGAAAGTTTTGTAAATAGTTTTAACCTTGTTGATTCTGCTCGTTCTTCTAAGGTTGGGAGACCAGCTTCAACCAACATGTTTTTAATGGTAGTTGTTGGAAAAGCATTGAGACTTCTTCGTGCGCTTTGGTGATACGGTGGTTTGATGATGTTTAGTGTTGATTTCGGTGAATTGCCATATATAAAAAACCCATAGTCAATCCTACTTAAGATAAGTGATTTAGTTATATTACATAATGAATTTACATGAACATTACATTTCTTACTGGCTAAAAAGTTTATAACATTTGTTCTTTTAGTTAATCTATTTTTTAACTCCAAACAATGAGTCTTCCAGTTATATTTTTTGTTAAATATTAGGCCTAAGATACTAAGGCTATCAACGTTATTTATACTTATATTATTCAAATAAAGATTAGTATTGTTACATGAAGTTTTTCGACAGATATGTAGGGTCTTGCATTTTTCTAATGAGAGTTTGGCTCCACTCAAAGAAGACCAAGCTAATATATCTGTAAGAACATTTGTAAACAATAAGTTAGTTGTTGTTAGGTCGTTATTTTTGCAAAGAATATAAAAATCATCCGCGTAAGATATGTGGACAAGTTGTTTATGGTTAGAAATAACCGTGCTTAGGTCATCAAATGCTATTATGAATAACACAACAGATAATGGGGATCCTTGGGGAATTCCATTGAACAGAGGGTAATAGGATGAAAAGATGTTATTTGTTTTTACACAGATTTTCCTGTTGGTGAGAAATGATTTCACGTAATTAAATATTTTTGGACCTATGCCCCAAGTTTTAAGTTTCGTTAAAATTATATGAATTCCAACCCTGTCAAATGCTTTTTCGAAGTCTAGTGCGAGAATAGTTACATGGTTGCGTGCTGATAATGCATTTGCAATATAAAAGTCAAGATGAAGAAGCGCATCAGCGCACCCTTTTTTTCGTTGAAAGGCTACTTGGTTTGGTTTTATTAGTTTACGAGATTCAATTAACCAAAGCAATCTTTTGGCTACTATTTTTTCTAGTACCTTAGACATGCATGGTATCAGTGATATTGGCCTATAACCAGTAACACTGTTAATATTTTTATTTGGTTTTAGCAGAGGTAGTAAAGTAGCGTGTTTCCAATATTGAGGAATGACCCCTGTTTCTAATATACTATTGTATAGTTGAATAATCCTGGAAGTTGCAAGAGCGGGAAGATTTTTCAGCATAGGATATGAAATCCTATCTCTGCTCGGTGTTTTACCATTAAGTTTGGATAAACAACTTTCAAACTCCAAAAGGGAAATTTTATCATTTATGAGTTTAGCGGGTGTAGAGGTGGAATTTTCGTTAACCGTAGAGCTAATCGAGAGTTGTTTTTGAGTCACGTATTTAGGGTCGAAATTTTCATCTTTTGAGCTGTTGGACCAGGTAAGTGCAAAAAAGTTGTTAAGGTCAATTGGGTTTGAGATAAGCCCTGTGGGGGTTTCAATAACTTTTATAGTTTGTTGTATATATTCGCCAGTTAAGCATCGAATATTATGCCAGATTTTGGCAGTAGAGGAGTTTGGGTTTATAGTAGAGGTAAAGTCTTGCAAGCTATTCGATTTGGCGGTTTTTAGAGTCTTACGAAATTCAGCATTTTTTTTTTTGAAAAGAATTAAGTTAACCTGGTTAGGGTATCTTTTGAAGGCCCTCCATGCTTTTACTTTTTCATTCCTTAGGGTATTAAGTAACGGATTCCACCATGCAACAGTTCGTTTCAAGGGTTTTATTTTACTTTGAGGGATTGACATGTTGGCGGCTGTACGAATGGCTTTATGGAGAATAGCGGCTTCTTTGTTAATATTTAATGTATGTTTGTTAACTGTCAAATAGTCTGATATGTGCTTGCGAAAACAAGCCCAATCAGCAAGGTCAGTTTTAAATTTTATGTTTACTGTAGTTTGAGCAACAACTAGTCCAACAATAAGAGAACATATTATTGGGAAGTGATCACTATTATGGAGATCATCCAAAGCTAGCCAAGAAATCTTATTGTGCAATTCGGGAGAGCAGCATGTTACGTCAACATGTGTCAAAGTGTTATGGGTCGAAAAGTGGGTAGGAGAACCGTCGGTCTTATTTCATAAAGTGATCGTGAAATCGATATCTCATATAACATGTTAAAAGTGTAATTTGTTTACTAATTATTATTTGTATTTTTGTATTTGTATTTATTGATAAATCAACGCTGTATATCAAGATTAACCTATATTTAGTAGAGGATATAACAAACAAAAAAAATTATAAATAAGAATTGAAATAAAAAAAGAATTGAAAAGTAAAAGAGAAACAAAAATTGAAACTAAATTATACTTGAAGAGAATAAAAACAAAACATATTCAATTGACTTGTTAATTAAATTAAAGTCGCAACCAAAACATATACATATGTAAAACAGCAAAAAATAAAAGAACAGTAGAAAGGAAAAGAAATTATCTCCACTCAGACTAGAAAAGTGAATAAAACATAATTTGAGAAATATTCTGTGTTCAAAACTCGACCTCACATGATTGGGCAAAACATTCCATAGCTTGACAGCGTAAATGAAAAATTGCCTGCTTGAAGTCAAACAGGTGAATGCAGAAGGTCTCAGTACTATAGAGCGATTGGAAAAGCAAAAAGTGATTTTATCAAACAAATAGCCTGGTTCTTTCTTATAAATAATCTTGAAAGTAGGGAACAGCAACGATACCTGAGAAAACCATCCAAACTACATCCAAGTAGTTGGCGAAGTTCTGGCGAAATATGATCAAACCTGCGAAGATTAAAAACGTATCGAGCAACCGAACTAACAGCAACTCTGAGCTTTTGAAGCGATAGGGAATTAGTATTGGCAAACAACTCACAGCCATAGGAGATTATGGGTATTATAAGGGCTTTTGCCAGCTTTAACTTTACTTGGGTAGGCAGAACTGTTTTTGTTACCGATAGCCCTCTTAGCGATCCATAAGCTTTGGATGTGATGGAATTTATATGAGTATCCCAAGTTAACTTATTATTGAAAATTTTTCCAAGATTTTTGGCATGGCTAACGTATTCAACTTGGCAGGAGTTTTAAACGATATGGGAGGAAAGTCGGAGAAAAACGGCTGATGCTTTGATATTGGTATTGCTTTTGTTTTTTCGGGGTTAAGTTTAAGACCGTTACGATTGGACCATTCGTGTATATCACATAGATCAGCATTTAATTTTGCAATCGCATCCTCAACCATACCAATAGGGAAACTTATATAGAGTTAAACATCATCGGCATCGAAAGGTAAGTCATTAATAAACATTGAAAATAGTAATGGACCAAGTATTGATCCTTGGGGAACATCATTATTAACGGGATTAAAAGAGGACAATTTACTATTACATGAAACAGCTTGCATTCGGTTAGTCATATATGAATAAATAAGTTTGTTATAAGTATCACAGAAGTTAAAGAATATTTGCATTAACACAGTCAAATGCTTTAGAGAAGTCCAATAATGTTATCACAGATGTGTAGTTACTATCAATTGCCATTCTTATGTCATCACTCATCAGAAACTTTTAATAAAGCTGAGGTGCAGCTATGCCCGGAACGAAAACCTGACTGCAGAGGATTTAGATGCTTTTTCACATCGACAATTTTTTTTATTTGATTGCTTTTAATGGATTCAAATACTTTGGATAGAAAAGGAAAGATGGCAATGTATTAGGTTTTTAAATACAAAGTATTATACTGACTAAAGGAAGATCAATATGCTTTCCAGATGCGATGGCAAGGTCATCCAGATCAGAAATGGTTCCGTTAGTTTCAACTACCAGATATATCAGCAGTTTGTTTGCGTAGACAGCAGAAATTATATTTTTAAAACATTTCGAGTTCAGCTTGTTCTACTGTGTTCCATTATTTGAAGCTATTAAGTGGTCTCTTTAATATGTCCTCTTATAATAAAACTACTTTTAAGATAAGTTATTTCGTTATACTGGGTGTGTTTAATGTTCTAGGTCGATGTTTTTTTGTTAATAACTTTTAAATGAAAAAAATGTTTTTAATTTAAATTTTATTGATTGATTATTTATTTGTTAAGCTGAATATTATTAGCAAGCGCATAAGTCTAAACTTAAATCCATGGTGGGTTCTACATTTTTTTTATTTTAATTCTTTTTATTAGTATTTTATTATTGACCTGGTCCCATAGATCCACTTTTTACATAAAAACCTTACAAAATAATCTAAAAATGAATAAAAAAAAAACAAGGGACTTTTGATTAGGTCGAGTTGTAAAGAAAGTTTCGGAGTGAAGCAGAACTGATATAAAAGTCAAAGATGTCCTAGAAGTTCTTTTCTTAACGCAACATTTTTGAGATTGGTTCTATGTGGCCCTAATTAGTGCGGTGATAAGAAAGCCGGAAGAGAGGAGTGGATCTGAAGTAACGTGGGTGAGTACTAATGGGAATAATTTCCAACCTAAAGGATGAATCGACAGTCCTAGTGAAAAGCTGGTGCTGGTGAATGTCAGCCAATTCACGATATGTTTGTAAGGTTTCCCAATTGATCAAATTTAATCGACAAGGGTAAGATATAATATCAGACCAAAGTAGACCACGAAGGACAAATCGAATAAATCTGCGTTGCATAGCTTCAATTCTTTGGAAATAAGTGTTCTGATATGGAGCACAATTGGCTAGCGTATTCCAGGAGGGGTCTAACAAATGTTATATGATCAAAATGGACAAGAAAGTTTAACTGACTATCGCAAATAATTCCTAGATCTTGGACAGAACAAACAGATGAAATAGAAACATGGTAAAAGTAATATCATCAGCGTATACCTATAGAAAGATTTAAATGATTTAAGTATATTTTTCTTTTTTTTTTTTTTGCATTTTGCTATCAAAAAATCTTAAACTTCTCTTTTATTATTTATTTTTGTTAGTACTTATTATGTATGTGTTTCTTAATATTACTCAATCTGATAACATCTTTTAACAATTGTAAATTAGTGTTGCCAATTTAATTTTTAGTATGAAAAAAAAAATATTTTTTCTTGGTAAAATTTTACTTAATTTACTTATCTTTTATAATTTTGTTTTTAAATTTCTTGCGTTTCTCATAGTAGAATGAATTTAACTTATGAGTATAATTTTGGATATTTCTTTTTCTTTTCTCCTATTTAACTTTAATTGTTTTGACATGTGTGGGGTGGATTTCTTTCGAAAGCATTACGTCAAAGTACACTGTGCTTTATCAAATGTTTGGTGCATCGAAAATGGACGTTGTTATGGTTTCGGAATCTTGGCTGAATCCTGATATTTCATCCAATCTTGTTTCATTTCCCGGGTTCTCTTTTTATCGCAACGACCGTAAAAATATAGAATTGGTGGGGGTGTCTGTATGTTTATCAAGGACACTTTGTTAACAAAGCATGTATTTTCATCTACAATCTCAGCTATAGAATTTCTTTGTATTGAAGTTAGAAATGAATTTGAAAAGTGCCTATTGATCACCGTATACTGTCCACCATGTAAGTTTAAAGAAGAACATTTAAAAGAGTTTGAAGACACATTAATTAGACTTAGTGCAATATACAGCAATATTTTAATTGGGGGTGACTTTAATGTAAATTTCTTAGAGAAAAATGGAACCACTCAACTGTTTCAATATTTTTGTGACAAATTCGGTCTCTTTTATTAACAAACGATGGCCAACTTGTTTCCAATCAGTAAGGAATCCGTCATTAATCGACATGTTTCTAACGAACTCAATGGATCAAGTAATCGGAAAAACATTGATTCAAGAAAGAGAGCATTTTTTCAGAAAGTTTAAGCGAAACTCAACGGTATATAATAGATGTCAATACATTTATGCCCGAAATAAAGTTATCTCCTTGATTCGCTATACTAAACGTATCTATTATCTTAAGCGTCTTGACCCTAAGTTAAACACAAAAATCCTTTGGAAAAACTTAAAAAATGTTGGTGTGATCGAGAGTGAAATACCAAAATACAATTATAATCCTTTAGAAATGGGCTCAGTTTTTGTCCCAAAATCGACCTTTGCGGTGCCGTTTGAATTTGGAGATGATTACTCACCGTCACCAGTATGCTTTGCATTTAGGTGTGTTAACAGCTTAGATGTTGAATTGGCGATTCGCTCGGTTAAATCCAATGCTATTGGACCTGATCACCTATCACCTAAGTTCATTAGATTAATTCTTCCTGTTCTTCTTCCCTGTCCAGTACATATTTTCAATTTTTGTATATACAGTTGTCAGTTTCCCGAAAAATGGAAATATGCTAAAATTATTCGAATTCCGAAAAATTCAAATCCTACAGATCCTTCGCAGTTTAGGCCCATCAGTTTACTACAATTTCTGTCAAAAGTTTTTGAAAAGTTACACGCCCAACAGATTCAAGAAAACTTCGATAGATATAACAAGCTTTCAAAGTGGCAATCGGGGTTTCGAAGGAAGCATAGCTGTGAATCTGCAGTATTAAAGGTAACCAACGATTTAAGGACAGCTATAGATCGTGACGAAATCAGTGTGATGGTGATGCTTGATTTCTCAAAGGCATTTGACTGCATAGATCATTCAATATTATTAAAAAAAACTTAAAACCAATTTTCAATTTTCCAGTTCTGCTCTTGAACTGGTTTTCAATTACTTAAGAAACCGTTTTCAAACTGTAGAAACTGAGAAAGGAATCTCCAGTCCGTTTTTTGTTAATTCAGGTGTTCCACAAGGGTCGGTTTTGGGACCCCTTCTTTTCTGCGTCTTTGTAAATGATCTGCCTGATATAGTTATTAATAGTAATGTACATATTTACGCAGATGATGTAATCATTTATTTGTCTAGAAGGCCTGGGTCAATCGAGGACTGTGTAGCTAGAGTTAATGAAGACCTATTACATAATATTCATAATTGGTCTGATATAAACAAAATACGTCTAAACCCACTAAAACTTTTGGTATGGTGCTCTCAAGAAGTGAAATATCTTTACTAGATTGTCCTACTCTTGATCTCAATGGTATAACTTTACCCTATGTACAAAGTGTTAAATATCTAGGTTTTATTATTAATAGGATATTGAGTTGTTGTGATGCTACTTCAGATACCATAAGAATAGTCTATGGTGGATTACGAAGTCTTAGGTCATCTTCGAATTTATTGCTACCGAATATGAAATTGCATTTTGTTAAATCCTTGTTACTACCATTTTTTTCTTATAATTGCTTAGTTTATCCCTGTCTAGATTCTGATTGTAAACGCAAAATCAATGTCCCATTTAATGACTGCTTAAGGTACATTTACAACATATCACGGCATATGAGTGTTTCTAGGTATAAAATGACACTGTTAAGAATGAGCTTGGATGATTATTTCGAATTTAGATCAATTCTTTAACTCCATTCCATAAATCATAATCATTGTCCTGAGTATTTGTATCAATATTTAACTTTTTTACCCACGCCTAGAGGTCTAAAGCTTTTGATACCACGATTTGCATATACAGTAGGAGAGCGATCTTATTTTGTAAACGCGATTCGACTGTGGTATAATCTTCCACATCGATTGCAAAGAACAGTTTTGTCAGGGGTATTTCGGAAAATCTTCACAACCACATGTCACAACAATAAAAATAAAATGCACGACTGGATCGCACGAACTTGCTCTTATGTAAAAGTACTTTGGAATTTAAGATACATTTTATAAATATAAAACATGGATTTAATGAGATAATAATGTTCAAATGCATAAAATTGCCGTCTGGTTTCCGGAAAAGTATGAATTTCTGCAAATAAACCTTAAAAAATCGTTTTATTATTAAATAAATTTTTTATATAAGAAATTTCTCTAAGATTTTTCAAGAAAAAAATGTGGGATGCGAATTTTAAGTATTTAATAATATTGGTTTTAGGAAATAATTTCAAAAAATAAATCGTTAATAGGTTTTGAAGATATTGATTTAAATTTTTTTTTTTTTTTTTTTTAAACCCAATAAATATTTTTTCGAATATTTTTATATACAATATTATTTTAAACTTAAGGGGACTCCTGCTAAAAATGTTGGGATAAAATCCTTAGAGCCATTAATGAGAAAGTCGAAAATCAAAAAAACGGGTCTATGGCAGGTACCCCTAATAACATTTTGCCCCAAAATTTTGTTTGACCAAAATGTAGTCCATGTCCATAATATCACTCTTAATTTTTTTTTATCGAAATCGTTAGAGCCGTTTTCGAGATAAATAAGATTTTGCATAACGGGTGTATGGGGGGTACCCTTAGTTTTGGAGCTAAAAAAAAAATTTCAATTTTTCCTCTAGGGAATCACCGAAGACCCTTAACAACCAAGTTTGAAGAAAATACCTCCGGTAGTTTAGGCTGTAGTTCGAGGTACAGACATACAGACATACAGACAGACAGACGGAATTGTCGGACCCACTTTTTTCGTCTTCGCTATCATCGTAATGTCAACTTTGATCAAAATCTCGAGTTCGATTTTTTTTCCAAATGCAGAACTTGCCCTATAGTACCTATGTATATCGCAAGTAAAAATAGTTTTTCTTAGGAATGATAAATGAACATTTTATTTTTATTTAATAGTCTAATACATTCTATCTAATACAATTATACCTACCTATTATTTTATAAAAAAAACTATGTAACTAAATATTATTTTCCATTTATTTACACAACAATTTGTAATTTAAATTTGGATACTTATATTCAATATCTTGAGGTACTATGTAATAACTTTAATACGAAATAAATGAAAATGAAAATGAAATAATAAATAAATGAAATCAAATATTAAAGGTCTGAGGTGACTCCCTTGAGGAACATTGGATGTATCAATAATGGGATCGACATAACTCTATATTGGCGGTTTTCTAGGTATGATCTAAGCCATTAGATGGAAAAGGGTAGAAAACCGAACTCTTTAAGTTTAAGGTAAATAATTTCATAATATATTTTATCAAAGCCTCTACTAAAACTGTGATGATAACGTCAACTTCATTTCCTCTATCAAATGAATTTAGAACCTTAGAAACGAGTTTCATAGGGTTTGTTGTGGTGAATCTGCCTTTTAGAAAAGCATGCTTTCGTGGAGAGAAGATAGATTTGCAGCAGAAATAAAGCCAGTCGTACCCAATGCTTTCGAAGAGCTTAGGAATAGAAGAAAGTTTTCTATAGCCATGTAGTTAGTAATATTCTTCTTTGAACCTTTTTTTGTAAACGGGAAAAATAAAAGAATCTTTCCATAAAAATGAAAATGCCTTGAGACAGTGAAAGACGAAATAATTCTGCGAGTGGGTGATAAAGGGAGTTGGAACATTTTTTTTTAGAGTTTCAGAAATTTTGTTTCTAATGTTGTTCTTAAGCATTGAGGTTATGTTTGAGCACTTCTTCACTTAAGTACCTGCATTGGAAGAAAACGGGAGCGTCAGGGGATTGTGGGGACCAGTCAATATCACCACTTTTAACATTATAAACACCAAAAAAGTCACTTAATTTTTTCCATGTATTATTGTAATAAAATTTATTAATAATTTCAACACGTTGTTGCTGTGGTAGATTGTGTCGACCACTCTCAATCGCATTTCATTTACTCGTTGTTGCTGCATTATGCCACCAGTGCATACACAGAAAATATGAATGCGTGAGTGTATGCGAAGCTGCATCTTATATTAACGCACAAATACACATACGTAAGTTCTTGTATCGTCTTGTTTATGGATTTGGTACTCGTTGGTAAATAAAAATTCCAATATGGTCGTAGATATTTTTTTGGGGTTTTTAATAAATGTTATCGCACAAAACATGAAATTATACTTTTTTGGTAGAAGTAGTTGAAAACGAATAAAATATAACTGATCAAAATGTTAAACATGAAGTCAGAACAAATGCTGAATCAAGAAAAAATAAATGTTACACGTTCCAATTTAGAATTTTTTCTTCAAACTACAATTGAGAATGCAAATTGTACATCAAGACCGTGCTGGTGCGTTCCAAATTAAGACCTAAACCCAATTTTGGGAGAAATTGCTTGGTTAATCAAGTAAATTTATACTGATTTACTCTCCAAACATTATCTTAATATTCCAGACACCTGCACAAAGCAAATTGGGTTTAGGATAGGAAAGTTATTTAGAATGCAATTGCTTTATTTGTTCTTATTTTCGAGAATTTCTTGCATGTATAATTTAGTTCAAAAAATGAAAGTCACTTTAAGGTGCAGGTTCTGAGTTCAATAAATTTATATTATTTCCATGAATTCTATCAGACGTGTGATCGCGCAAATCTCATACATGAATAAAATTTATTTAGAAAATTGGGTGTTGTTGTTATTATTATGAGAAAAATATTAATTAATTAAATATAAATTGACTAATGGAATGTTTATTTGTCTTGATCATTTTTCAATGTCAAATACTTATTGCACGTAGTAGAAAAAAAAGTCTTACATAATTTGTTAATGAATTTTACAAATTTGGATAAGACAACCTGCCATTTCTGATGTCTTAATTAATTCTTTGACATTCAATTTACTTTTGGGTTTGGCAAACACATTGGGTCTCCCATATTGATAGCCAGTTAATTGGAATTTTATGTTAATGTTAATTGTAACCTATAACATTAGTGATGGTGCCTTCGTTTGGAACCAACATTAGTATAAAATACCAAATAGATATTATATGTGATGTTTACACACGTGTTGTGTTCTGAATTCTTAATGTTTGATTGAGAAGAATAAAACGATTAAGCGATGAATAATCCAAAAATAAAGGTTTGCCTTTTTGTTTGAAAGAAAAGAACCCAACGAAAACCAGCTGATGGCTTTTATGTTTTGATTTTCTCAACTCAGGTTCAACTGTTAAAATAAAGTGTGCTGTTTAGTTATTTGAATTTTAATTATCTTATAACGCTTGTTTGTGCTGATTTTTGCCTTAAGGGTGCAGTAAAGAATATTCTAAGAATTGATTTCGAGAAGATAACGTGTTAAATTAAGAATTTGAGTGGATTTCGGTACTCTTCTTCTTGATACAATCCAGCTCTTTTGTTTATAATTTTTTTCTTTATACTTTTACAGTTTACCTTTTGGACTTTTATTTTTTTCCTCTTCGCAAAAATACTGACCAAGTTTTGGTTTTTAAAAGTTTTAGAAGATTTAAAAAACAATGTTTTATATGCATCAAATTTCGTAGTATTGTTTGTTTATTTATAAGACAGGTAGACTGTAGAAAATATAAATGGCCGGTTATAAGTATTTGCGCACGCAAAATATTTGAGGTGATTTTTTGTTAATGCAAAAAAAAACTGAAACTTTGAATTTGTTTTTTTTTTTAATAGAAAATGGTATAACAAGACCGTCTGCGTCGTTCGCTCTGCGTGTATTCATTTATACGATACAGGTAAAACAAGCTACAACCTTGATGGATGAACTCTACTTAAAGTTCGCTGCAGAGCATTTTTACATGATTCTATAGATAATATTAATTTTTAATTTCTACAAAAAACACAATTCTTATAAAGAAACAATAAGAGAATAAATTATTTTTAAGCATCTCTCTTGGTAACAATGCTTAAGTACTATGCACGTTATTTTACGCCTTCAATGCTTTGGGACATTTGAACCCCAAACCGCAAAAAGCAAGTTTAAGTGCATAATTTTTCATTCAGGATACAAATTTTTCTTTCCACACAAAAAAATGTTTCATTATTTCAGCATTGATTTTAATTCCTATATGGGCAGCATTTTTGCTGACTTTTATTTATCATTTCATTATTTCAGTATTTTTACATTTTTAATTTATTTTTATTTTTTCATTTAAAATGTGGGCGCTCTAAATTAAAATATATCTTAATGCTTATGCCTTTCGGTCTAAGAACTATATTAATGCTAAACATCTTATAATTAATAGTCTTTCAAATGTTATACATTTTAATTAATTAAAGTACAAACTCTTGTGAAAGTTTTGTTTGTAAAAATGACACTTAGAATTTTCTCCTTTATTTTGACTTAACTTTCAAGTCTGCATTTATTTTATTTTTCCATGTAGACACCAAATAAATTACAAATAAAGACTGTGAGCTTAAGATATTTTCGACAGTCTAATTTGGACTTGAAACTTCTTTAAATTTAAATTATATATTTTAAATAGCCGAAAATGTCAGCTTTTAAGAAAATTCACAATGGCAAAATCTTGCAAAATATTAATAAAATATTTTGTTGGCAATTTAAAGAAAGAATATATTGCTACAATGTTCCTCGTTTGAAATTATCAGGAATAGCTTTTCAAATGGCAAACGTCAAAATAAAAATTGTCGTAAGACTTATCCTTGTAAAAACTTATAATACATTTATTTATTTTAAATATTTCAATTAAGTAATAATATTTAGTTAAATATAAAAAAAATAATTTTAATTTTAATTTTTTTTTATGAAAAAAAGTAATTGAAAAATGTTATTATTTCTAATAATGATTTCTAACAAAATAGGTTAAATCCTTGTAAAAGCAATAATGCCATTTTTACAAAAAAATATTAACACATATTTTCGTTATGTGATTTCTAATTCAAAAACTTAAATCAAAGTTAAATTGAAATCACTTTTAATATTACATTTAAGAAGTTTGATTAAAATCGTTAGACCCATTTTCGAGAAAATTTAGAAGAACTGAAATTAAGTTGTAATCGAGTTGAGTGAACGATCTAGTACTTCTTCACATATTAAGCCATTTTTAGTTTAATTTGTCACTAAGTTCTACTTTTTCATTTCTAATGTGTATACCTATGTACTCGTATATCTTATTAACTTCCCATAGGGAGTTATTGTAATCGGTCCGATTTGTCAAATTGGAATTTTTGACATTTATCGACGTTTCAAGGTCCCTAGAGGCTATATCAATCATTTTTAGAGAGATGTCTGTGTGTGTGTGTACGTACGTTCGTACGTCCGTACGTTCTGGTACCATTTTTCGTCGTCGATATCTCAATGAGTAAACGAGTAAAGATATCGACTTCAAATAAATTTTGTTTAATAGATAATAACTTTGAAAGAGGCTGAAAGGGCGTTTAATAAAATTCAGTGAGTAGTTTTTTCACTATAACGGTTTAAAAAAAAAGTAAAAATTTTGGTTAGCTTCAAATATCTCACGAAAAAATAATGCTATTGATTTCAAATAAAATTTAATGTACTCATTATAAGGTCATACAGATTTGGTATGAATTTGGAAAAAAATGAACATACCGTTATTTTTTTAAGTAAAAAAAAAACTGAAAAAAAAATTTCATAACCCAGATATTCTAAGAACGGAAAACAATTTGAAACTCAAAACAATTTTATTTTACGAAAAATAATGTGTTTGACAACTGGTGAAAATTTCAAAAAAAATCAGTTTAAATTTTTTTTACAAAAAATAAAAAACTATAGAAGATTCTATTGAAAACTGGTAAAAATTGTTTTTCGACTCAAATTTCTCGAGAACTAGTAGTGATATTGACTTCTAATTTAGTTTATTTTATACATAGTATAATTTTGAACAATTGGTAAAATGTTGACAAATATTGAATTAATAGTTTTTTTTTTAAATAAAAAAAAACTATTAAAAATTCTAATGAAAACTAGTTAAAATTGTATTTCAAGTCGAGTTTCTTGGGAATGAACACCGATAGTGCCTTCTAAAGTATGTTGTTTTATACATCGATACCTTCCCCTAAGAATGTATACTAAGCGACATTTCTAAAATTGTTCAGGAAACGAAAAAAACAAAGAAACTTCTAGTTGAATCATAGTGTGCTAAGAGACAATTTTGGTTAAACTAAGTGACATCTAACAAAATTTTTTGTTGCTCACGAAAATGAGATCTTTATTAATGTCGCTTAGCATAATTTTTTTGGCGGATAATACAAATTTCAGGGGGCAACATTTTTTTAATGAGAAAACATGGCAGTTGATAAATTTTTTTATTTGTACTCTAGTTTCCTTTTCATGCATAATAGGTTGGCGAAACCCAGGCCAAAACGTGGCCCTTAACATATAGTATATTTCCTCATCAAAAAGTCATTTTCGAAAAAAGTGTCGCTTAGTACATTCTTACGGGAAGGTATCGACATAATACAATTATTAACATATGGTTAAATTTTGACAAGTATCGAACTGACAGTTTTAACAAAAATATAAAAAAAATCTACTAAAAAGTGGTAATATTTGTTTTTCGACTAGAATTTCTTGAGAACGAGCAATGATATTGACTTTGCCATTATTTAATTTTATACATAATACAATTTCTAACAAATGGTTTATATTTGACATATACCTATCTAGCTTTAGAGCGGATATATTTTGTAAGTACCCTTCCATCAATAACCAAACCGTTCGTTTTTAAATTTTTTTTCAATTAAAATGTTTGGAACCGAAATAATAAAGTAATTTCTATAATATAGTATAATATAACATAAATTTATAATTTTATTATCAACTTAGTTTTTAGAAGAATGTATGTACTGTACATACGTACTCGTATATGAATAAGGTTGTTCAGTTGTACCCAAGTCCCACATATTCAAATTCCATTAATAGCTATGGTAAAATTGAAGAAAACGTCACAATATGTTTTTATATTTTTGTCCATGAAAAAGATGTAAAATTCTACTCAAGGTTTTCTTACCACAATGGGAAGCTATCAGTGTGGGTCGCACCCAGCCTCTTTTTTAGTTAAGTTCTAGATGTCAAGGGTCTCTGTCTGAGATTTGGTGGCTTTCCATCCACTAAGATTATAAGTACATTGTTTTCAGTCATTCTTGGGATTTTAACCAAAGTTTTGGTTTTCTATGTATTCTCAATCGAAAAAGCTTGGATTCGATAATTCTTTCGGCTAACTTATTACATTATTCAAACGGCCCCACCGTTATAGTTGAATTTTGTTTGATTCTAACATTTTCGCTAGCTCGCGGTGAAATCAAGGACAACTCATTACAGAAGTCGTCGAGGGTCGTCTCAGAAACACTTCATCGCATTGAGAAAAAAAATCAGGTCTTAGATTTGCAGTTCAGATAGTTTGTTAAGGTTGCCAAGCAATAAATGATTAAGCTCTCGCTTTGGACATTTTGGCAGGACATTTCCATGAGGAATAAAGGACCGTTTCATTTTCCTACTGATACCTATAATAGACACTATTGTATATTGGGTCTGCCTTGTGAATGTTTGAGGTCTGCATTTAAAATTATTCGTTCGGGGTTTAATATAGATGAACTTCATTGATCTATGTACATATAATGTAGTTGGTTAAGCTAATCCACCTATGGTTTGATTCTGTGTGAAAAATTGAAAGAATTTTGCTCTTCATAACATCAAGAGGAATATTAAGTTTTTGCACAAGTGAGGCAGGAAGGGCTGATCTGCTCCTGGCCAAATCGTCTGCCCTTTCATTTACCTCAATTCCACTGTGACCCGGAACTCAGGTAATAGTAAACTCGAGGTTTATGTTGAGGCTCGCAAGCTAATCTCGGAAATGCTGGACCAGTTAGACGATGAATTATTGAATTTAACAGGCAGCTCCTTCATATCATGTACTTTGTCTTGTTTTCGTTTACTTCAACAAGAAACGACTCTATTGTGAGAGGTGGCACCAATGTTGTCGATATATTCTTCAAACAATGTCAATAAATCATTTAAAAAATTACCATTTTCTTTGTATTAATGGCAAAAAAACTGTGTGTATATCTGGAATAGCTTGGAGGAGTTATTTCCTACATAGTTGCATATTGCACTGTGTATTTTCTCATGTCAAGTTTCATAAGAGTTAGTTAACTTTTCTGGGATCCATTGTTCGACCAACGCCATATAGAATTCCTGGCAATGAATGCTTTATATGCAACTTTAAAGTCGACTAGAATATGATAAGTTTCAACTTCATACTTGCTGATCTTTTTCAATGTGAAGATATCTCAATATCTGTTAAAGTGTTGCAGAACAGCATTAACTGTTCACATACTAGTAGTACGTTGGTTAGAAGAAGGACATTGAGCAGGGATTGATAATTTTGAGAAAAACTTTCTTACACAGCTTAGTAACAAGAAAGACTGGGTAGGAGAGGAAACAAACTACACACTCGAAACAAATACCATCAAATGCCACACTGATGGATCGAGAACAAGCGAAGGGACTGGTGCAGAAATCTTTGGGCCAAAAACCAACCTTTCCATACCGATGGGGCAGTCCACCAGCATCTTTCAAGCGGAGTTAAACGCCATAGGGAAATGCGTGGATCGCAATCTCGAAAAGAATTATCGTAACAAGAACATTGCCATTATGTCAGATAGTCAAGCAGCACTTAAGGCACTAAACTTATACACCATCAGGTCTAAACTGGTGTGGGAGTGCATAAGCAGGCTAAATGAACTTGGTAAAAAGAACAGGGTCACACTTTACTGGGTACCTGGTCACATTGGTGTTCATGGTAACGAAAAGGCAGATTCCCTAGCAAAAATAGGGGCTTCAACTCCTCTAATAGGGCCTGCAGCATAGGAGAAAATGTCATCAAAATCAAAATTAAACAAGAAGAGGAGGCAAACAGGTTCCAAAACTGGAATGAACTCCCAAAAATGAGACAGGCGAAAATACTACTGGGCAATTACAACCAGCAACGTTTCGAATATTGTATTTATTTAAGTAGGAACAACCTAAGAATAATAACAGGTATTCTAACAGGACACTGCAAACTTAGAAGACACCTCGATTTACTCGGTGTGGTAAGCAGTGCCACCTGCAGATTCTGCAACATGCATGAGGAAATACCGGAACATATACTTTGCCCAATCATGCACCAAAGAAAAACACATTTGGGACAATACCAGGTAGAAGGGAGCAACCTATCCTCTCATAAAGTACCCCAAATACTAAAATTCCTAAAAGAAATAGGTTTGGAGGAGGAACTATAGGATGAGCCAGCTCATTATTCTTAAAGCGGGGGCACAATAGATCTACAGGTCGCAGTGCATTAACCCCCAATATAATTCATTCATTGAGGGATAGTGGTAGATAATGCTTACAAGATATAGGATGTGTTTTGGAGAGCTTTCAAGTATTGTTTCAATATCGAGGCTCTTCGATTTACTTCAGATAAAAGACTTCGCATGCCCTTCTTCTTTTCACTCCCTATACTGGTTCGATACTCTTCTCTCACTCCATTTATGCATTTTAATAATAGTTCGGAGGTGCGATTTTTAAAAGTCTGAGCCTCAATTATTTAACACTTCCTTTTAATTACATTGAATTAAAAGTATTGCCTTTCTTGCAAATTTCGAACTTAAGTGAAAATTTCAATAATTTGTCCTTTTGTACATTTCACGTCTAATCTTAACAAAAATGTTGTGTGTCATATTTTACCATTTACTTTAAATTTTGTGCGTACATTTGTACATAGTGTCGATGATACAGCTATTTTAAAAAAGGTTGAACGGCTTGAATATAAATTTTTCATTTTCATTAGTTTAAAGAAGATAGAAATGATTTAAAACAAGGATATTTAAAGATAGTTAGTTTTATTCATATAGTTTACAAAAAAGATCACGGAAATTGTTGCCCATATTATCATGGTTCATCATTTTAAATTAACATTTTTATATCTCATTTCTCATGCATGAATAAGTTTTGCTAATTTTAGATACAAATTAAAAAAAAAAAAGCAAAAAACAAACCAAATAAAATACTCATTCATCAATAAAAAATCTTAAACGCCAAGCTAAGCCCCCATGAGTTTGCACCAATGACGTAAGTTACGAACATATGGCTGTTTGAATAAATTACCTATTCCGTGTCAAACCATAAAGCAGAGAGAAATATCATGTGGGGAGATTATTGTGTGAAAAACCTGAAAACCTTGATGGTTAACCGCACCATCAAGCTCAGGAAAAAATTTAGACTAGGTTTATGGGTGGCCAAATTTACGAACATTCATTTAAAAAAAAACATATTCACATTTACAGTACCTTCCAATATTATTAGGCCCAAGCGAAAAAAAAACAATTACACGGAAAAATAGCTCAATAATTTTCTACATGTTTACTTTACAGTTGAAAATGTTACTACTCTTTATTATTAAGACTGTTTTTTTTTTTTCAACTGTAAAATAAGTTTCATGCTTTAAAGCTTACACCAAATGGAACACCCCACATATCTTTCATGGAGGTCATTTTGTGCGGAAGTTTATAGGAAAATTTAATAGAATGATTTAATTTTTAAGTTGTTTTATAGTACAATTTCATCAAATTTATGGTAAGTATGAGTGCTAAATCTTTTTTACTTTATGATTATTTAAATTAAAAAAAAAAAACTATTTATTGTTTAAAGATGGGAAGAGCGTCTGACCTCTCTCCAAAGAATGTTGGGCAAGTAGCTGGACTTTTAAAGGCTACTAACCTATCCCAATATGAATTGCGGTCACAGTCTGAGTTTCGAGAAGTTCTGTTAGAAATTAAAAAAAAAAGATTGACCTAGGGATGACCTTGAGTCTTAAAACCAGAAAATTTTCAGTGCGTTTGCTCACAGAAATAACCAAAGATTGAGGAGTCAAAATATCGCAACGCAAAGTTCAGAGACACTCGGCAGAAATGAAGTTTATCGCAATGAAACCTGCTCGAAAGCCAAGACTAACGCCTGCAATGAGTTAGAACTTGCTGGAATGGGCTCAAACTACAAACATTCAACTGTAGAAAATTGGAATAAGCTATTGTTATTAACCTTTTGTTTTGCTTCAAATAATACAACCAAAAAAATCAATCAAAATGCACTTTTCCCAGGTATGCTTTTCGGATGAATCGTTTCTCCAAGTTTTAACTGAAAAGACAAAATTTGTGCGTAGAAGACCTGGCGAGTACAGTGACCAGTTGTGACCAGTACAAGAAAGTGCTTGAAACCGTTTTGTTGCCACAAATTCGGAAGTGGATTTTGAGCCATGAAGGTCCAATATTCATGCACGACGAACGGTGCTTCTTGCCATACAGACAAGAGTCTTACGGCTTTTTTTAATTTTTAAAAATTAAATATTGGTGTGGATATTCTCCAGATATGAATCCCATAGAAAACGCTTGGAAGCTTCTTAAGCTCAAAGTTACAAAAACCCCTATAACAACCAACGCTGAGCTTGTGGAAAAGCTTAATTCTAAGTGGCAGAATAATAGCAAGCTCAAAATTACAATTCAAGCGTGTATTAACAATATGCCCCGAATAATAAAGGCGCTTGTTTCAGCAAAAGGTCAACACACAAAATATTATATTAAAGATGGTTTCTCTTAATCTATGTTTTTTGTATCAAAAATTGTATTGATTTTTATTTTTATTTTATTTCAGCAATAATTATATACGAGTATGCTTATAATATGAATAAACAAATATGAGCAAAAAATTTAAGCTATGTGTTTGAAACAAAAAAAAAACATTAAAAATAAAACAAAGTAAACAAAAATGTTGCATTTTTTCGCTTGGGCCTAATGATTTGGCAAGTACTGTATGTATAAAGAATAAAATACAAGACAGTGTCCTATGCGCTTGCTTCTATTGGAAATTAATTAAAATTATTTTATTTCATCACTAAAAGAAGTATTACCTACATAAAATATTATTACTATTGACTAGAATACTCAGTCCTGTAGGGAACTGTTTTAGGCTCGTCGGAAGAGGGTCACCTAAGGACCTCGTGGCTCGTAGGAAAAGTAGATATGTTAAGCCCCTTTTAGACGATCATTTCAGTTTCAGTTTCAGTTGAGCTATCAGTTTAGCTTTCAGTTAAACTGATGTCTAAATGCAAAAACTGAAGCGTTTAACTGAAACTGAAACTGCGACTGAAAATGATGAAATTCCCATAAGTTTTCAGTTCATTTATCAGTAAAACTGATGAGTAAATTCTTTTCAGTTCAGTTGTCAGTTCAGTCCTCATTCGAGTTCATGTTTTTTTTCAATATGTCGGAACAGAATGATAATTTGGTCGATTTCATTGAAATTTTGAAATTTATCGCCCGTGTCCATGTTTATGGAAGAAAAGTGACCCTTTTTATCACAATTCAGTTAAAAGAGAAGCAGAATACAAGCTCAACTGAACACAGGACTGATGTCTAAATACACTGCCTTTTTTAGCTGAACTGACAACTGAACTGATAACTGAAGGAACAACTGATCGTCTAAATACACTGCCTTTTTTAACTCAACTAACAACTGAACTGATAATTGAAGGAACAACTAATCGTCTAAAAGTGACTTTAGGTTAGGTTATTAGGCTGACAGTTGATCTTGTTTTGTTACTGTCACAATGTGTTACCGTGATCAATGTCGATCCGTTGTGATACCCTAACCCTATGGATTGTGATTCCCATGTTTTAAAACCTATTATAATAATCATATGTCGTTCAAGCTAGTTAAGGGTGTTGATGAGTTTCAGCAAGCTATAACCTGAAATGTAGGAGGCTACTTCTAAGTCATTGGAAAAATGTCTGTCTTCACATAATCACCTGGTTGAGGAGAGGTAGACGTTTTTTAAGGGCGTGATCTTTACCTTTACCTCCACTTGAGAAATCATCCCTCCACCAGGCCATTAGGAACATGTGGCTCCTTGCAACGTCTGGTAGATGAGTTTGATAGGTCAGAGTTTGGTGTATATGTCCGTTTGTTCCGTCAGTATTACTGATTAAGTCGAAGGGGATGTGGCAATCGCTGTGCCCATTCTCCATTTCTTGCCAATCCTGTAAAAAACACGTGCATCGTTCAGTCGTATTCGTTCGTACTATCTATGTCGTCTGTGCTTCTTTTTATGTTTTTTGCCGGTGGCTGGACGCGATTTCCAGTCTGGTTGATAGAGCTTAGAAATTTTCAAGGCATTTGGTATCGTTAATAAATTTCAATATGTTTTTGCTCGGAATGTCATAAAGTTCCTCCATGTCGTTGAAGAAGTGTCTTCCTAGGTACAACAGTATTGTATAATTTCAGAATTACTTCAGTTGGTAAACTCTTTGTTTTTCTATCTTCCTGAATAATGTACAATTTTAGTCGAATTAGCACGATGTTAGCTATTTCAACACGATACATCAGTTTCGAATATATAAATCATTATACTATTTAACATTTTATTAAAGTTAGAATAATCGAATACTAATTTTATATTTTCCTAATAACTAATTTCATATGATACTTTGGCACATACATATATATATATGTATAATAATGAAAAAAGAGTTTGACTATTCTTTGTCACTCAAACAATGTACAGGATTTGGCTTAGGAACTGAGCTATCAGGTGACTTGTTAAATCTCGTTCTGAAAAAAAATGTCCAACTACTGTAGGGTATGCGGATGACATCGAAATCATCGGCCGCTCCCCATATGCTGTTATAATAATAACAAGTACTTGTTATCAAACAAACATGCATCTGTCGAAACTATTCGGCACTAATAATTATTGAAGCAATTTTGAGGTAGATAAGGAGTTCACGTAGCTTAGAGAAAACATTAATTCCATAAATAACACCTTCGAAATTTTTCACCTCTTCTGATCGGGCTGTAATCTAAAGTCTATATTGATCCTATTATAGACCAGTTATATTCCTCCCCTTAAATAATTTAACCGCTACAGGCAATGCCCACCAGTTAACACTTGAACGCAATTTCGGACGTACTGTTAAATTCGGCGATTTTTTCTTCAGTCGCACTACACGAATGTGGAATGCTTTACCCGGAACTATATATTTCCTTCCCATTGCGATTTTCAGACATTCAAAACTAATGTGCGTAAAATCCTCTTCAACTTTCCCAAACGCTAGTAATTTGCTCAAACATATTAAGGGTAGTCAAAATCCCTTCGGTGCGTGGAAAATATAAAAAAAAACCTTCGAGGATATTGGTTGAAAAATGAATCTAGTAAATTGTTGCTATATCCGTTTTGGGCGAACAAAATGCTCCACGATCCGCAAAACCTCACTACTGCTAGTCCTGTCTTATGACTCCAAATTTTGGGCGATAAGTACAAAGAGAGTTCTGAAACTGGGTTATTCCGAACAAAAATCTTTGACAGTTATTTGCTCATGGGCTGAAGGCGAATGGAGTAGAAGATAAAACTGCGAACTCCATGAGCTGTACGAAGAATGGAGTTAGTCCTAAAAGTCAAAACACTTCGATAAGATTGACTAAGTTATATCACAAAGGATCACAGATTCTAGTTTAAGGGAACAAGGGAAAACCGTATCTTCTGTTACAAACCGGGAGCCACTGTAGATGTCAAAGTCCTTGGACTAAATGCTTGGAAGCTGCTTGTCCGGGAACGAGGAAGACGAAAAGTTACCGTTTCTTATTGTTCGGTATTTATTAAGTTTTTTTCATCTATAGACATCGAATTGGATCGTTTATGATATTTTTTTATATTTTATTCAAAATGTCACAAAAAGAGCAGCCGTTTCCTTTTCCGAATCAGATGTGACAATTTAACAATTTTTCATCAATTAAATTCATTCAAAAACTGAGCCTTAATGGGCTTTTTGAGAACTATAAACTAAACGTCCTCTGGGATTCAATATCAGTTGGTATCTTCTGGTAGCTTTGTTATCTAGTAAGAGGTTATATGAGTTACAAGCGAAAAACCAGTTTTCGACTATTTCTCCCATCACTAGAACATTGGGTTGCAGCCGTTAATTATTTTTGGAATGGTGAACATTGTTTCGAGTTTTGAAAATGTTCCGAATGGATTGCCCTTACAGAAAATCGTTAAAACTGAGTAATAAAGTAATTTAAATAAATGTAGAAAACTAAGAAGATATCTACGTTAATTTCTATTTAACTTATTTAATTCGTAATATAAAATTGGATTTCTTAGACTCCTCTATATAAATCTTAATCGATCCCTAAAAACACTTTTACTAATTACTAGAGAGGATTTTAAAATAAGCCGTGTTTTTTGAAAGAGTGAATAGCCAAGTTAGCAAAATTTTACATGCAAAACAAAAAAAAAACATCAAGAGTGAATATAATTTGGTCAGCAATCAGAGTGAATATAGAATGAATAAAAATTGTTGATATATTGAGATGTAGATGGCGCTTAAATCGAGTGCAGAAAAACATTTGCTTGGTACTGGGATGTGTTCTGGAATGTATCTTTTTTTCTCAGAGATTTTTATTATGTCAAGACATTTGGAAATAAAGCTTCATGTCTATTTTGTAAAAGACGTACAAAAAATCTCAAATGTCAATTGATTGAAAAAGTTCTGTAAAATCTTAATTTTTTCACCGAAAAATCGAATTTTTTTTGGTCAGGAAAATTGCGATTTTAGCTCTTTTGGAAAGCATGCAGAAAGAAATACTCTAAAAAGGTCAATATACATATAGTATATTACCCATCTACCAAGCCATAAACTGTCAAATTCCATTGGAGGATGGCTGAGATTGTTTGAGTAACAATCCGGGTGTAATTCCAAATCATTACTAAATTTATTTTACAACGTAATCTTCCTTAAATACTATTTACAGATGAATTTACATTATTCTTATCTCTATGAGTATTCTTATCTAGGTTTTATGCTTATCTAATATAACCGTCAGTGCATGTTCACGATGATCCGTGTTATCTTTATTTATTTTCATGCACATGGGGTTATCTATATTTAGGTACTATGTTCATGTTTGAACATTTGAACAGAGATATCGATGGATTTAAAAACATCTACAAAATCTGAATTTTTTTTTTTAAAGAAAAATCGATTTTTTTGCTCATTAAAATTGAAATTTATGGGCTGACAAAATTCGTGTCAACCTTTGTGATTAAAGAAAGTGAATATAAAAGTGACAATAATCGTTTTTTCAATTTTCTTTACTGAGTGGCTATCAATTTTCCATAAAACACGGCTATTATATCAACTCAGTGCAACGTGTAAATGTTAACCAATTTCTACGAGTATATGAAGGTTTTATAATACAAATTCTATATACTACTGAAATAGATCAGCCAAGTAGAAGATTTAGCACTATTAATGGACTTGTTGAATTATTAATTCAAAATAGCTTTTTTGGCCTTTAGTCCACAAAATTTGGGGTTTCGTCCCGGCGATCTCACATGGACTCATCAGTTGACTGTGAGGACCTTATCAATACACAATTTTTGTTAAATTCAGTTCATCTTACATCGATTTTTGAAAAAAATCCAATGTGAACTATACCCATCCAAGATTAAAATTGTAATCATTAACGTTGGAAGATTTCGCCAATTTCAGAAATTTCACATGTATCTTTCTCACTTAATTGGAATTGAGCTGAAATAAGTCCAAACATTGTCAATAAAAGCGCAACCCTAATGTTAATAACTGCAAAGAACAACATCAAAAGTTTACATAGAATTTTTTGGTATTAAATAAACCAACAAAAATGTTTATGTATATTTTTGCAAAACATAGACTTTTTTATGTTTGAATGTGGAATTATAATTTTTGCACGAACTGGGCATGGCAGGATGTATATAAATAAATAAAACGATCTAAGCATATTTGAGTCCAAAAAAATGTTTCTAAGAAATGTAATAAAACAAACTTCAACTATTTGCTACCTGTTAGATTTATGATCGTAAAAAATAAAAATTTTTTGTCTGCGTTTTGGGGTCACCATTGTAAAACTCATTGTCACTGTTGCTTAGTTTTATATGAAACACAAAAAAAATTGGTCAGTGGAGCTACAATGGAGTCATAGTTTCAAGTTTCCACAAATCCGAGAGTCATGAGCCGTTAATTGCGTTTTTATTTTCTGCCTCAATTCTCATTCGTTTTGTAGATTTTCGATGAAATAATATTTTTTTTTGTATAAAAACATGGATCTAATGGCTATGAAATATTGAAACCACCGACACGTTTGGTAAAGATATTAAAGAGATACATCGGATTTACCCACGTAGACAAATTGAATTAACGCAGAATGCAGTGGCTGCCTGATTGCTACTCGTATTTTGATGCTTTTGAAAATTATCTTTATTTAGAAAGTGGTTCTAGAAATTTGTCAGGGACTATCTAAGATATTGCTAGAAAGTTTTTTTTTGTATGTAAGTAAGTTTATAATTAAAACAAGAAAAGGTACAAGATCTTAACAAAATTACGTGAGATTATTATTTTCAAGAAAGTGCTTATCTGATGTTGCTCTGCGTGGTAGGCAAGGTTGAAATGATGAACCATTAATGACATCATAAATAATACTTTTGTATTTGAAAAAGAGTCTTTAAAAAGTGGAAGTAGTCTTAAAAAGGAAACTTGATATTTTTGTTTTTAATTGCATTGACTATTCTGAGAGAAAAGTAAAAGTCATTTCAGAACCCACATTTCTAGACATCAGTTGACATTTAAAATATGTATTAAAATTATAACAGACGAAGCATTCAAGTTACTTTTTCAGCAAAATCGTCTTCATATTTGGTTAAAAGATCTAACTGGTCGTGAATTCTATTTTTTTTAGTATAATGAAAAACCCAGATCCTTAGTGTCATTTTTAAGTACATATATGTACATGTGTATAATGAAAAATAGTAAATAAAAAAATAAATCAGTTAAGAGAAATCAGGACACTTCTAAAACGTTTTTAAATATTTCAAGCAAGAAATGAAAATTTCAACCCTCACCACATCTTTTATGCGGATTGATAATATTAAATTAAAAACTCGTCATATGCAGTGGTCAAATATTAATGAAATTGACAAAACTTTGTCGGTCTGGCAACGCTTTTCCCTAAATAAGTAAGGAGATACATACTTTACAGAATTAGCAGTAATTAAAACTATATCCATTGAACAAATTTAGTTAGATGTAGTGTAATCTTGACAGACAACTTGATAATCTTAAAAGGCCTTAGGAAAAAAGCCAACAGATGCCCTAAGCTGGAACTACTAAGAGGTATATTAATAGAGAACTTCATATTAGAATGGGTTCGTGGGTATACCGCAATACTGGGATCAAGGGCAATGCACTCACAACCCCAAACACCTTCTTATCACATGCAATAGTCTTTTTAACAAGAGAGGGCACTACGAGTGCTGGAAGAACAATTTTCACCAAAAGAAATTTATATAATATGGAACTCCCAGAAGTGTGTGAACTTTGTCAAGAAGTTCTTGCTTTATGACATATATTCGTCGAACTGCCGCCGTTACTTGAAAGCAACTGCATACTCAAAGAATTAACTACTATTCTTAGCCTTGCAGATTATAAGACAATCCAACGAATAAAAATTGCCTCAGATGCTCATGACAAATATATTTCAAACTTAATTCTTCTTTTTTACAATTAATTATTAATTATGTATTAAACTTAAATGATTAATTAATTTTGTATATATCATTTTGAAGAGACATTGAATTAAATGTTTCTTTGTATTAATTAATAATAAATAAATTGGGTGGTGTAATAGCTCGAAGGGAAACAGGACCTAAAGAATTAGATACAACTCCCAAGCATAGCTGTATGCGTATTACAAGGAAGAGAGGGGACCTACAATTTTCTATCGATTCCGAATGGCTTCTGATATGAGCAGCAGTTTTCATGAAAAGAGGTACTCTTAGAGAGTTTGTCACTTCCCCACAAGTGGCAGTACACTCTGAAAAAATTTCTTAAAGCGGCTGAGAATCAAAACTCAAGACGTTCTGCATGACAGTCCAACGCACTATTAATTTATATGCATCATTTATATGACGGCGTCACTTATGGTTTTGTTGCCCTAATGCCTTACAAAATTAATTTGTGAATTTATTTATATTATTTATTTATTTATTGAATTAAAACAAAATTACTAACTACGAGTATATGCCTGAGACCTGAATTGGTAACGTTTTCAAAAGTTATAATTAGACCTGTATGTCAGTGACCTTAAGACAGAAGTTTTTGACTTTTATTTCTACTCTTTTAGATCACTTAACTGCAAAACAATTAAATAAATTATAATAAAATTGTTAACACCTTATTAGAATTAAATTGAAATAAATTTTATCATTTATTATGTATCTAAGATCTACAATGAGCAAAAACCGCATTTACTGGGTTGCTTTTATGCAAATTATATTTCTATTGGAAGATTTAATTCAAAATAGCGAAACCCGGTCCTAAAAAATGAATATTAATGGAGTGTTTTATGTATGCATATTATGTATTAAATTATTGATTATTTTCTCTTTATTCCTTTAAAAAATAATTAAATTATCTTAGCTCTCAAATTCATAAAAACTTAACTCCTTAAAACTTTCTGTACGTTCCTTTTTGAAAATAAATAATGAAAAGAAAATTCCGAAAATGTAAGAAAACGCGCGCTTTTTAATATTTTAGAAACTTTTCTTTTGCTGAGTTCCGCTGCGCAAAAAATCTGTTCTAACAAATATAACATTACTAGGTAAATTACAATCAGCATTTTATAATTTGTTACTTTTATTTTAGAAAAATTGATAGCTTGAACTTTATTGTTATGTTGGATTGACATGACAGACAACTATTATTTCTGCCATATTTAAGCGATCAGTTAACGTGACTTTATTGATCTAACAACAAATAATAACAATGGCGCAAAATTTTAAACAGCCTATTATTAAGGTATTAGTATGATACTACTTTATAGTAGTTTACTAACTCATTCTTAATTTTAAACATTTTCTAACTAGTATCGTACTAAAAGAATTTTATTAATAAATTACTTCTGAACACACCTAAAACAATGACATTTCGTGTAAAAAAGTAAGTACACGAACCTTTTTTTGATGTTTGCAAATGTCAAAGAGTCATATGACGCTAGCACGATACTAAAAAATAAAATAGGTATTCGATGATTTTAACTTTAACAAAAGGGTAGAGAAAGTATGATGCTATATCCGATTAAAATTTGCAAATTCGTTGATTTGACCTAGTACATATCATACTAAAATAGCTTTAGCATCGTACTAATTCAATTAAAATTTTGTGCCAATATAATTAATAACACATAATAATATTATTAATTTTTAAGATTTACGTTTAATATAAGAAACTTATCATGAATTTATAAAATTGACAAATTGCAACAATTTAAGCGTTTTTTATGGATTATGGTAATACGAGTACGTGGCATACATATGAAATAAATAATGACATGCCAAACATGTTAACCGCTATAATCATTTCAAGGAATGGATACAAAATGTCAGTTGAAACTCACAAACAGTTTCTTTTTCAAAAAGTTTGTTATGTTCCCCTATAAAACGTGTTAAAAACTTAAATTAAGCGCATTTGTTTAAGTTTTTTAATGTACCCATTAAGAAATTTTCGCATTTGGCCAATTTTTGACAGGCAAATTCTATCAACAAGAAGTTGACATCACATTGGCTTCTCAGAAAGTATATGGCTTAATGTGAACGTCGTGGATTATACAGATTAAGGAGCTCAACCAAGTAAAAGAAAATTATATTTATTACTATGTTATATACAAACAAATTATATTTGAGCTGTTTTACTTTACTAAAATTATGAAAGTTTTTAATATTTATGATAAAATTGAAGAGTTGTTTGTTTTCTTTAACTATACAAATATGATTAAAAAGATTTTTTAATTCACTAAATATTAATTACCTCAATTTTTCAAAAGAACAACGACTGAATTTTGGAAGACAGAGTTTCGACTTATCCCTTTACGGAAAAAAGTTATTTTTTTTTTAAACGGAATATTTAAGATATTAAAAATCGTTTTATTTTCTATATATTTTAAAATTCTTTTCCGAAATTCATCTTTCTTATACCGCGTTTTCATTAGAGATCAGATAGGGTAATTTCGTCGTATTTTATTTCAAAACTGTTATACAACATTTGATTTAATTGTTTTTATCAAATAATGTATAAAATATTTTTGAATATTAATTATTAAAGTTGAAAAATCATGCAAGGAACTTGTATTCCTAACAAATAAAATGCACGACTATGTCGCACGAACTTGCTCCTATGTAATAGACTAGGATTTAAATTTTTTTTTTTATTAGAGAAAACTATTCATAAGAATAAAATACGTTTTTTTAAATTAATTTAGAAGTAAGAGATAAAAACAGAATGCTATGCAAATATAAATATATGTAAGAACAAAAGTTACAAATCGTTGTAGTGGTTTGTTTAAAAAATAAGCTTTTTTAAAACATTTTTAAGAAAAAAATTTGGTACGCCAACATTTTGAAATTTTGAAATGCAATGATTTTTAAACTTTTTAGAAGCATCTCAATAAAAAATTTCATTAAAATCCGTTATGTCAATAATGAGAAATTCAAACATAGAAAAAATGGTTCTATGGTAGGTATACAAGCTGTAATATCTTAGTTTCAATTTTTTTATTGAATTTAAGATCATAAAAAATATTTGAAAGAAAAAAAATTTTATCGAAATTTTATGCGCCATTTTCGAGAAAAATAAGGTTTTTAAAAACCATTTTTTAACATTTGCATGGTGGGTACCTTTAGTTTTGGGTAAAATAAAATGTTTTTCTCACATCTTGTAGATAGGTTAGGTTAGGTTAGGAGGGGTGTGCACAGCACAAGGCTGTAGCGTACACGGGGGCCTATTGGTCCATTGTGATCCCCTATTAATAAAAGCAGAGATGCTCCTAACTAATGTCTTATGTAGATTGGTTCATTTTCGAACCAGCCTGTGCTTACAATGAATTTTCTCATGTTTGCCATTGAGACCTGCGTTAGATCGTCTAGTTCACCAACAAACCTGTTTCCAAAGTAGCGGAGGCGATTTGCTTGGAGGTTTGGACAGTCACAGAGCAAGTGTTTAATGGTTTCAATCTCCTCGACATCCTGACAGCTCCTACAGAAATCTGGCGCAAATGCACCCATTCTTATGGCCATTGTGCCAATGGCGCAGTGACCCGTCAGTACACCTATCAGGATTCTGATATTCTTTTTACTGAGCGATAAGATATATCGAGTTTCCTTTTCATTAATTTTAGGCCATAAACTTCTAGAGATAACGCAGTCGTCCCTGGAGGACCAGGAGTTATTGATTCGCTCTTTCGTTATTAGGTCTATTTTCCTTTTAATCACGCCAATCGGGATTTTTGGTCCCAAATTTAAATGGCTACTGCTGTTTTTATTTGATTCTGACCCTTTCCTTGCCAGTTCATCTGCTATTTCATTCCCTTTTATATTACTATGTCCAGGAACCCAGCAGAGGTTGACTTGGTTGGTGTTGCAAATATTGTTCAGCATGTCTCGGCATTTTGTTACTGTTTTGGATCTTATAGTCTCACTGGCTAAAGCTTTGATGGCCGCTTGGCTATCCACGAAAAATGTGATCTCCGACGAGTTCAATTCTTTCGTGCGTACCAATTCTGCCGCCTTTTCAATAGCGTAAATCTCAGCCTGAAAGACACTACACTCATCTGGGAGTTTGAATGATTCTTTTATATTGAGAGATTCACAGAACACCCCAGCTCCTGTTCCTTCTTCCATTTTTGACCCATCGGTGTAGAATGAAATACCTTGTTCACTAATTAGTGAGTTGGATTCCCATTCCTGTCTTTCGGGTATAGCAGTGGAGAAGTATCTGTTGAAATCTATTCTGGGTGGTAAGTAGTCCGTTGTCACATTAAGCCCTGCCACTTTGTCATACCTTTGCAGGATAGACCCATGACCATGACTGCTGTGCTTCCAAGAGCCCATTTCTTTAAGCCGAATTGCGCTTTTGGCTGCTGTGCATTTTATGTGCTCGTCCAGGACTGGAAGATTTAAAATAATTTCCAGCCCCGCCTGTGGCGTAGAACTCTGTGCCCCCGTTATTCCTAAACAGGCTAGTCTCTGTACCTTATTCAGGTTTTTGAGATAGCTTCTTTTTTCTACGGCCGTCCACCACACGATCGACCCATAGGTAAGTATGGGACGAAATATCGCCGTGTACATCCACTGTATGACCTGCGGTCGCATGCCCCACCGTGTACCGAAGGTTTCTTTGCATGTGTTACGTTTCCATGTTAGCTTGGAATCAAGAATTACTCCAAGATATTTAGCCTCGTTGGAAAGTTTCAGGGGAATATCGTTAAGCTTTGGAGGGGTAAAATCCTCCAATTTCCTTTTCTTCGTAAACAGGACTAGTTCGGTTTTGGAAGGGTTAACTCCGAGACCGTTTTGTGCTGTCCAAGAAGATAGTTCTTTAAGTGTAGATTCCATAATATCCTTGATGGTGGTAAGATATTTACCCTTGTAGATTATATTGAGGAAATTTTATTTATCAAGTTTATAAAATATCTAGTATGGGGTTTTTTAAAATATTGAGTTTTGAAAAAAAAAAATGTTGATTTTTTTTTAAAAATCCAAACAAATTTTTTTTTTTGAAAATTTGGATACACAATACAATTTAAATTTTTAGGGAGCTTGAGCATAAAAAAATGATCAAGATTGGTTGTACCGTTTTTGAGAAAATCAAAAACAAAAAAAAAATAGCTCCATGGGGGGTACCCTCAATAACCATTTTACGAAAAAATTGTTCAACTATTTCCTAGCCTAAGCTAGATGAAATTTTTTTGTATTTTTATTTTTTAAATCTGTCGAACAGTTTTTGAGAAAAAAAATTATTTATAAAATTTCGAAAAAAATTCGTATGGCAGGTACCGTTATTTTTGGTCTTAAAAAAAAAAAGAAAAAACCGTTTAAAGAAAATTGTTTAGGCTGTAGTCGAACAGACACACAGACAGGTAGAATTTCGAGACCCACTATTTTAATCTTAGCTATCATCATAATGTTAACTTTGATCAAAATATCGAGTTCGAATTTTTATCAGAATGCATAACTTGCCTTATAGTACCTATAAGTCGCAAGTAAAAATTGTGATTGTTTGCATTGAGGTTCAAAGAGATACTTAAGATGTTCCATATAAATTGAATTTATTATTATTTTTTATGTTTCATATTATTTGTAATGGACTTAGAAAACTCTAAATTGTTTAATTTAATTTAATTTTGTTGCTCAAATATTTGCACCCTTTATACAAATTTTCTTAGTGATAAATTGTATATTTCTGATAAAATCATACAAAGTTCTAGGTTTTGAATTTTAACTGTATTTCAATTAATTAATTTTATTTTGTTTGAAACTATTAAAATTTGGTTGATTGGAGCCTCAAGAATAGTTTATTACAAATCATTCAATACGTACAAAATTATATTAAAATTACTAAAATTTACTTACATCTGCAATAAATCCAAAGCAAAATAGAAGTAATCCAAAATACGGTCGCATTGTGACACTTGGTGGTTCGCACCTCAAATCTTTTGTTTTAATTATTGTTTTTTTATTGTTTTCTTTCAAAGTTCACGGTTAATATCCTGTTTATTTTTAAATTGAATTATAAACACAATTAATAAATTATTTACGAATTAGAAGTTGGGAATGAATGATATGAATTTTATTTTGATGAATCATTTAAAATTTATAAAAAACGATGTGACTTCAAAGTGGTTGGTTGAGAATACAAATTGTTTGTAAGTGAATCATGTTTATTTGGTATTTTTGTATTCAATAGTATAATCTCAATTAATATTTACGTTTCTTACTTCTAAATAATTCTTTGTTGTGAAACAAATAAAACATATTGTATATATGCATATTGCATACATACATATACGTATTATTTCGAAGCAAATTTTTACCATTCATAAAGAAAAGATAGAGACGCAGTGGGCGGAAATAATAAATAAGTTCAGTTCAAAATGTCTTACAGACATTTTTTTAGCAATTGGTTCCTGAAATATATGCTGGATTGCACGCACTTCTTCTTATGTGCAAGTACTTTTGAATTCAAAAACCGCATTAAAACATGGATGTAATCAAGGAAAAATGTTCGAATGCATGAAATACGTATATGTATATTGTTCAAATTGGTTAAACATTTGATATAGAATGATGTCTGATTTTTGCAAAAAATATGAATTTATGCCAACGAAATTTTAAAAATCATTTGGGAAGTTTTGTTAATAATCAATTTTTTATCTACGAAATTTCTTTAAGAATTTTTCTAAAAAAAATTTGCATGTCAATTTGAAGTATTTCATAAAGTATTTAAGGATATAATTTCAGAATACAAACGTTTATGATATTGAATTTTCAAAAAAAAAATTATTTTTGTTTTAAATTGATCGATTTGATTTTTTTAAAGGGAAATTCACCCAATAGCACCTACTTAATCGATTACCATACGGCTTACGATTAATTAAATTTACTTACTATTAAGTTCTAAGCGTACTTATTGAGAATGCTTTAATAACTAACACTATTATCTATTTCCCCTCTCTTTGTTCATTTTCTAACACCCGGTTGCCAAACCTAAATCGATCGCAAGAATAATATTTTACAAGATTTTATTTTTAAACATAATATGTTTTTTATTTTGGATTTGTATGCCCATATGTAAAGTTTATATACTCATAAACTTCTAGTAAACTTCTATGAACGTAAAATGTTTTGAAGTAAGACTCGAACTAGGGGGCTTAAAATTGTAGGGGCTTAATAGTATAGTTTCTTATCATTATTTCTATTTAAAGAACATACCAATGATGTTGTCTAACAGGGCGAGCCTTTTGTCACTGTTGGAAGACAGACTCAAAACATCCACGACGGGGATTACAAAATGATTGATTTATGTGTCGAAAAAATAGCATTTTATAATGTTGTATAAAATTCTAAGGTTCCACAAGAGTAGTTTTATACTAGAACGCATAAACAGGTAAGTACTCTAAACCTCACTAAACAAATCTTGAAAAAATTGTAACGACATTCTAGGCCTGACAATTAAAATATCTTTGAAGAATCTACTATACATACGACGTCAAGATATAAAAACAATACAATAAACATTGCTGAAGTCAAGATTATCTGAATTTATAAACATCTCAAGTAGGTTGTTATATGTATTGATGCTTCCACAGAGGCATTGTATTCAATTTTATTTCCAGGGTCACATACAACACACGCAATTGTAGGTGTTAAAAAAATACTATCTCTGCCAATTTCGAACAAACCCATAAAAAACCAACAAATAAGATATTCGCATTTGCATTTGGAGATCTCGTGGGATTCTAAAAAAAAAACACAGGATCCAGAGCTTCATCTGAAGTTTCCTACACAATTTTGTGTGCCTGTCATTGTTAAGATTGTAAACCTTTTTTTAGTTTGAACCTAACAAGACAGTCAAAAGCAAAAAAAAACTTCAATCCGCACTCACATATATCCACCCACCGGTTTTCTTATTATAGCAACCAACTTTAAGTACCTATCTTACTTTTATTCAAGTAGATTATTTTTATTTGTTATATTTTGTGACAAAACCAGTTAATTCTTATTTACAGGGAAATAATATCGAATACATCAAACATATCATTTATATTGACGAAAAATACAAAGATACAAAATAATAATTAAATAAATTATTCATTCTCAACCACACACAAAAAGTGTTCACAGAGAATTCAATGTCGTCATGTAATTTCATGGAAAATATTCAATCTTTGCTTTTGTAGAATAATATTTTTGTTATAAATATGATTTTGATTAAACTTGACACTTCTGTTAAATCTTAATACTATGATTTATTTTCTAATAAAAGATTTTGCAATGTTTATTGTGAATAGTAAAAAAAGAGCGCACGCACCAATATGACAGAACAAAAAATATAAATAAATAAAAAAACAAAAACAAAAAAAGAAATATCCAACGATTTTTATCCGCGACTTTACGTTCTATTCAACGATCTCGTGGTAACTAAAACTGAGTTTAAAATATCAAGTTAAGAGAAACAGCGGATTGCGTCCGTCATGGCAGTGGCGGCGGCGTCTACCTTACGGACACCAAACCTATCTACATATATCTGTGTTATGTGTGGATAGTCGATATATTTGACTTGCCTTTATTTGTGTTTGGAATTTTTAGTGAGTCAGTCAGTCAAGTCTGCAAAGAGATATACTCGGATCGGAGCCGATTGTGCTGCAGCCAGCAATATAGGTACAAAATTGAATTAAAACATTGTGTCTAACGTACATAGGTATAGATACATCTATAGATACGAAGTATCTTTCTTGTCAAAGTTATATGTTGTCTTACTTTATTTGTCGTTGAAGTTAACAAGGGTTTGACAGTGGCGTACTTAAATTTATTTTTGTATAGGAAAAAGTGATCGAAGTTGTTTTTTTTTTTCTTTTTTTGAATACTACTATTCAAATAGGATACCTTCTTAATACCCATGAGACCAAAAAGGTGTGACACAGTTTTGTATTGCCTTTTAAAAACTATCTATTTGAAAATATTTATTATAACGAATCAAATAAAGAATTTATTGAATAAAAAAATATTCATGTTGTATTCGGTCTCAAAACTGCCTTATGTAAAAATAGATTGTATACAAATAAAAAGATTAATCGACTGCGTTTTTCATATTCTGATGAAATGTGACATTTTGGAACGCAACGTGGAAAAACATTTATGTACATTCAAAGTAGTAATAGTTTCCTTTGAAAATAATAAGCATTAAAATATTTAATAAGCATTAATATATTTATATAAAATAGGCGATAAAGTCACACGGACGTTCTCTTGTATTTTCAGGCTATAACCTAGCCAAGTATTTAAGGCTATCCGTTTTAGATAATAATAATAAAATAAAAATTCGAATTTCTCCGCGAGGGAATCACATAAAAATGCCTTGTACTAAATTTAAAATTTTAAACATATAATGTTCTAACTCGATGTTAAATAGATATCTACGAGGACAGATTAACATCAATGGATATAATGACGAGAACCTTACTGTTAGGCTAGCCGCACACTGGCAACTGTGATCGAAATCAAATAGTTTAATCACCAGTTGATAGAGTACCGCGCACTGGCAACTCTTTACTCACGCTCACACTCTTTTCTCTCTTCCGCTTATATAAAATAGGTCAACTGTTGCGAATTAATTTTAGGCAATCGCTTAGTTTGTGTCAAAACACAAACTTTTTAGTTGCTCGAATCGAGTTGCTCTAAGTGCGCGGTTTCCCATATAAGCCCATATGTTTCATTTTTGCTTGGCCTTAAACGTCTTGATCATTCGGTCATTGTTGTGCTATGTTTGATTAAACTCTCGATATTTTGTTTTGTTTTTAAGATCAAGTTCAAATTCATTTTTTAGAATGCGAATACAGCAATAAAAATCGTTTGAGCGTAAAAAAATGAATGCCTTCCAATTTCCTTTCCTGAATAAATATGAATGTATGCCTACTATCAAATTTTCAAAAATCGTTAGAGCCATCAAAAATTAATTTTGTTATATTTAAAAGCATAATTATATCTACTAATAAATGATTTAAAGAAACTAATCGACACATTTTTGAGATATTGAATTTTCCAAAAAAAAAAAAGTTTGATATGACAAATGAGGGTGGTCTGATAAGTACTTAGCCTTACCGCCCAATGGTGCATGTATCGCAAGAGAGATTTACTGTCGTCTAGTACATTCTCTTAAACGGCTACTGTTTGTCCGCAAATTTTGGAAAAATAGAAAAAGAGCAATATCGGCTCTGTGGTTCGATTCTTGTTTTTGGAAGGGAAATCGCGCAGCGAAATCAAAGATCGCTCGGATGCTGTGTACGGTGACTCTTCTCCTTCGATCATGACCGTCAAAAATTGGTATAACGAGTTTCAACGTTGTCGCACATCGGTTTTTGATGAGCCCCGACCAGGTGCCCCGAAAATGGCTACCACCGAGGATAACGTGTCAAAACTCCACGATCTCATATTGGCAGACCGCCGAATGAAGGTTCGCGTGAAAGCTGAAACAGTAGGCATCTCAAAAGACTGCTTGGATCATATCCTCCATGAATTTTTGGGCATGAGAAAGCTGTCGGTGCGATGGGTGCCGCGTTTGCTCACTCTGGACGACAAGCGCAACCGCCGCGCCGTCGCCACGGCCAAATTGGTCGAATTGCACTGCCCCATCCACCGTATCTTTCAGATTTGGCCACGTGCGGCTTTTTTATGCTAGCAAACTTTGAGTCGAATAGGAGGTCATCTACACCACGGAGGCCTACTTTGCAGACCCTGAGAAAACCTATTTTTCGGATCTTCGGCCAACTTTTCAAGAACCCATTCACCAAAAATTCGGCGTTGTGGTAGGTCGTTGGGCTTCAATTCGTACACTAGCTGTATTTTAAAAAGCTTCACACCTAAATCCTTCTGCAAAATTTTCCACGTAATGGAGTAACAGAGGCCCAATTGCTGCGAACGGCGCCAAATCAATAATTCAAGGCCATCACTAACACTGGCCGATACAGCCGCGATATTTTCCTCAGTTCGCACTCTACGTAAGCGTGTTGGTGGTTTGATGTCCAACAATGTAAATTTGGTGCGAAATTTAGTCACAATAGCCCAAATAGCCGCCTCAGTAGGTGGAGTAGGTGAAGATGTTTGACAGTGACACAAAACACGAAACGTGCGTGAGCTGTCAAAACCAGTGTTGCCAAAAAGAATATAGCAAAAACTCACCCATTATATGGAACCAAGTGGTCTTAACCTTTTTCTTTAACAAAAAAAGGTAAGTTTCACTTTAAAAAAATGTAATCAATACAACCCATTTAAGCAAACCGAAAAATATAAACAAACAAAATTTCTGTTTAGTTGAAAATTAGAAGCAAAAAGCTGAATTGAGTTTTTTCAATGATTTCAGCAATCTTCTTAGCCTCTTCATTCTCTTCGGAAACGAATTGAATACAGCCAGGTTCTACATTCCACTTTCACTCGAAATGGAATTAAAATCGAAACAAAATACAATTTGGTGTTCTACAACTTACTTTTACTGACATCGATCTCATTTTTTCGAAGCGAAATTGATGCGAATATCTGTGTTCCAGATTTCGATTTTTAAGTGATTCAAATTCGAAAAATATCTATTTTTATTACAGTTTAGCGTTGGAACTTGATTTGCGTCCCATTAATGCATTGTATGACTCCAGGAATATTAAATTTTTTCAACAAATTAAGTTAAGGTTCTCATGCATCTTCTTTGATCATTTCAAATTGAATTCAACTTGAACAAATGTTATTATCCAAATCAAATTATTTGACACATTAACGCAACCAGGACCGATTCAAAATCTTTTCCAACTGATCTTTGGAAATTTCATTCGGCAAGAAATCGGAATTGAAGTTTTTACTGATTTCGAGGCACTGATGGAAAGGCACGTTTATTAAGTCGATACTATGATCAAATCTTCCCTAATGGGTTTGCATGATCCCCCAACATTTTTCTTTTTTTTTATATTCTCGTTTGGTACCTTTTATTGTCAATGAGAGCAATAAAGTACTCATTACAATATTTAAAACAAAATTACTTTTATCAAAATTTACACACAAAATTTTAAAAGCAGTGCAAAAATAAGCTCGCAAACATTATAGTTTTGCTTATAAGTCAGCTGTTTTCGATTTCACTTATGTCATTTTCCATTGGTCGTCCAGAAGTCTTCTCAAGCCATTCCATTGAAAAAAAAATACTCTTTTGAGACGAGAATTTCGCTTCTCGATTTCAAGTCACAATCCACTCAAGAAGCACTAATACATATACTCAAATGTCAAAAGTAAAAACCGTCAACAGCATTCTTGTTTGATTTTGTTTCGTTTGTGTTTGCTACAATTAAGTTCGTTTGGAAATAATTTACTTAATCCCGAATATACAAATAACAAATAATAATTAACTATCGCTGATTTTCACCAGCACGATGATTAATAGATTAATAGAAAAGCAATATTTCAAAGTTGAGTAGCAGTAGTGAGCACCGTTCTATTGGATTTCAGAATGAGTGAAATCAATGGAAAACGATATAAAAGTGATTTCGAAATTATAAAAGCGAGTGATGTAGAACACTGAAAACAAATACACTCGATTTGGAAAATGGTTTTCATTTCGATTTCACTCGATTTTTGGTACCTGGCCGATAATGGGCGTTTTTCTTTTTTAGTTCAGAGTAGAACCTGAACTGTCAAACAAAAAATCGTGTTTCTTTTTTTAGCTCAGAGTGTATAACAGTTCAAATTTGTGTTTCTTTTTAGCTTAGAGCGTGTTCAGAGATTGTTCAGAGCGCACTCTACATATGGGCTCTGTATAAAATAGCTGAGCAGATAGAGTTAAATGCTGAAATCATTCTGACAGACAGGAAAAAGACTCAAAAACTCGCGTGTGCTTATTAAATAATCCAGAGCTCTTAGAACACGCTCGATTCGGAGAAAGTTCAGAGCATGTTCGACATGCTCGTGCTCTGTTCAGTGCTTTACTCTGAATGAAAAAAGAAAAACGCCCAATGTGAATAAGTATCACTGATCTCTATAATACACTGGATAGCGCATTCATCAAAAAAAAGTTGACTCCAATTGAACATTGTTATATTATGAAGCCGACCACGGTGCCGTATAGCAGTATAACTGTATAACATCTAAAACAGCATCATAAAGCGCGGAACAGATTGAACCAGCAACAGCACTGTCAACAGCAACAGCGGCCGCCATTAATTTAGAACCAATGCATTTCAATTGTTCAACACACATAAGAAACAGCAACAGCAACCCCAACAGCGTCGTTAGGCCAAAGTCCTAAACTTGCTGTTGCTGGTGCAGTATTGGCCGTGTTTTTTTGGAAAAGTTATCCGTAGTACAGTAGGATTTTATATGAATAACAAATAAAACATAGGCAGTAGGATCACTGCCGATAAAAGGAGAAGAGAAATCCTGCTGCGGATAAAGATTTGACGTTTATTCGAGTATCGGCAGTGATCCTACTGCGGATGTTGTATTTGTTTTTCATATAAAATCCTACTGTACTACAGATAACTTTTCCAAAAAAAAACACGGCTAATGAAAGCAATGAGTACTTTACTCATTACAATATTTTGAAAAACTACTTTTATCAAAATTTACACACAAAAAGCAGTACAAAAATAAGCTCAAAAACAATTTAGTTTTGCTTATAAACGAGAAGTGACAGATGTCAGCTGTTTTCAATTTCACTTATGTTATTTTCCATTGGTCGTCCAGAAGCGTCCAGAAGTCTTCTCAAGCCATTCCATTGAAAAAAAATAATCTTCTGAGACGAGAATTTCGCTTCTCGATTTCAAGACAGAATCCACTCAAGAAGCACTAATACACATACTCAAATGTCAAAAGTAAAAACCGTCAACAGCATTCTTGTTTGATTTTGTTTCGTTTGTGTTTGCTACAATTAAGTTCGTTTGGAAATAATTTACTTAATCCCGAATATACAAATAACAAATAATAATTAACTATCGCAGATTTTCAGCAGCACGATGATTAACTAATGCAAAGGCAAAATTTCAAAGTTGAGTAGAAGTAGTGAGCACCGTTCCATTGGATTTCAGAATGAGTGGGTCCTTGAGTGAAACCAATGGAAAACGACATAAAAGTGATTTCGAAATTATAAAAGCTAGTGATGTAGAACACTGAAAACAAATACACTCGATTTGGAAAATTGTTTTCATTTCGATTTCACTTGATTTTTGGTACCTGGCCGATAATGGGCGTTTTTCTTTTTTAGTTCAGAGCAGAACCTGAACTGTCAAACAAAAAATCGTGTTTCTTTTTTAGCTCAGAGTGTATAATACTACGTTTTCACCAAGAGTAAATCCGCTAGAGATTTAAAATAAATCTTGAAGTGTTTTCACCAAAGAAACTGAGATTTATTTGACGTTTTCACTCTGTCTTGTCATTCAATTGTCAATTTGGACAAGAGAAAAAAAAATTGCAATTGGATAGTAAAGAGGAAAAAAAACAGATATTTCTATTTTGTGTTGATTGTCAATGAAGAAAGTGGGTTTAAATAGGTCCGTTCTACAAAATAAGGTTTGTTTGTTTTGCAAACCTTCTGATTGTGAGAAGATTTCAAGGAGATTTATTTTAAATCTTCATTTGAGGTGATAAATCCACTTAAATCCCGGATTTACCTTTGGTGAAAACGTAGTATAACAGTTCAAATTTGTGTTTCTTTTTAGCTTAGAGCGTGTTCAGAGATTGTTCAGAGCGCACTCTATAAGCTCTGTATAAAATAGCTGAGCAGAGAGAGAGAGTTAAATGCTGAAATCATTCTGACAGACAGGAAAAAGACTCAAAAAATCGCGTGTGCTTATAAAATAATTCAGATCTCTTAGAACACGCTCGATTAGGAGAAAGTTCAGAGCATGTTCGACATGCTCGTGCTCTGTTGAGTGCTTTACTCTGAATGAAAAAAGAAAAACTCCCAATGTGAATAAGTCAAATACATTTTGGATGAAAACAGCTAGTTTTTGTTAATTTTGTTTCCAAATTCAATTTTCGTCAGTTCTAACTGTACTTATGAAATACACTAACCACTTCGAAAATGATTGTAGTTCATACACGCATGTAACCAAAAACACAAACCTATTAGGTTCAAGTATTTACTAAAATCTCAGCGAAAAAATACAAATTATGTATGTACGAGTATATTGATTTTACAACTTGCCCACCTACATCTCAGTGAAAACCCCCCATATTTAATCAACCTCCCCAAAAATACCCACATTTTACTGTCACATTTGCTCTCAAAATAAAAGTAAATAACTGAATCCCATACTTTTTTAATCAATACTCAGGAAGGATAATAGCATGCGCGAGCTCAACATTATATGAAAAGAAGTAAAAATACCTAGCTGCCACTAAAATATATTAGATTTTTCAGTGAAAAATTCCTCTCGGTTGTATTCGGTTGCAAAAACGGAAAAAGTATCTTCTTCCTTTTTAATAAAATCAAATTGTTCCAATTATCTAATACAAAAAAAAAATATTCTGAAAACGGTCTCAACAATTCCTTCAAAATACAATTTAATTTCCAAATATCAATTTAAAACATAAATCAACTTAGTTAGAGAGTAGATTGATTAAGAAAATTCAATTAGTTAATTTTTTTCCTGATAAAAATTGGTTCTATTCTTCCTAAAAATATATCTATACCTAGTTATCAGTGACGAGAAAAAAGATAGAATCTCCTTTTTTCGAAGTACAAAAAGGAGAGGTGAACAAAAATTAACAATTACAGAGCTTTAACAACAACAATTTCGTTTTCCAGACATCGAATAATATCTATCTAATCGAAGGGTAAGTTGAAGGCGTAATTAGAATTTTAGCATGTTTTTTTTAAACCCTTTCGAGTCTGTTCTCTTCGATAAGGAAAAACACATTTGCACCGTCATGGTTGTCAGACATACTGGCGAATTCATACTAATTTCATAGTGTGGCACAGTAGGTCAAGTGAAATAATGAGAAATAAAAAATGTATACAGGAGAGAGATGTAAAGCGTGTAGAGGTCGAAGACATCTTTCCATACCGCCTCCGTCACCAGTTACCACTAAAGACTAAACCTCCTTCCCAACTCAACGGAGGACAACTAGCGATACTTAAAAGGATTATGTAAAGTGTGTTGTACCACTTAATTTTATGAGTTGGGCTCTAGAAATCGGTGCGAGAGCCCTTAACTCGGCTCAAAAAACTAGGGATCTCTGAAGTGTCCCTACGGTGATAGAGGTATCTATATTCATATAGTGTTTTATCTTGATTTCTTGTGTTTTTAAGCTCGCAAATTTTACCTGCGAAATATTGTAGAAACGAAGTCAGGCAATTGAGAATTCATAGTTAATAAATTTTCTTTTTCAATTAAATATTATATTTCTGAGAATAAAAATAATCTATTACATCAATTTGAGTCTTTTCAAATTACACCTACGTTCGGAGAGTAACCACCATCACGCAAGAAATTTTCGTATAGTTGTAGTTACAATTTGTTGAATTGGAATATTTGATTTCATCTGCAACTGCGCCTTCTTCATTGATTATGCTCCATCTTTTTCCATCGCCTCCTTCTATTCGGAACCACCTTATAGTAAGATTAAAACCCAACTCACCCCCAAGTTGCTTGGTTTTTCTTTTTCCTCAAAGACACGCAATTTTATAGAGAGTGTGGTGACATTTGAGTGAGGTTGAGAAATTAAAAGAAAATCGATGATTTTATCGTAAAACAAATTCTTTGAAAAATTGCGGCACATGGCATTCCAGTCGGTGCGGTGATTAGTTTTCTTTTTCACATAGGAATTGTTAAGAATTTTGAAGGAGATTATGTCATTATTTATTAAAGATATACATACATGAAATATGTGTATGTGTATTTAATAACTTAATAAATTTGTTACACAAAATTTTTCTTTTGCAAACATTTTTACCTCAGCGTTGTTAGAAAAAAATCTTAAGAATTTGGAAATTGTACTTTATGGCTTCTAAACTAAATCCTATACAAAATATGGATTTTTAGATAATGCAAAACATTGTGTGTATTTATGTATGTAGTATATATGAAGTTGAATAAATGTTGTTTTATTTAATTAAGGGTACTGCAGTTCAGTACATTTTCTACAAAATTGGATTTTTTCGGACATGTTCGTTTTATTTCGCGGACATTACAGTTGATATATCTATTATACTTACTTTTATACACCTTTAGACCAAGTTTGAAACAGAAATTGCCAGTTTTTGAAAAGCTTGTACTGCAGTTTCACCGGATAATGTCCCTTGAACTTGCAAATCCTACTTATATTTTAGTGCACAGTGTTCTTGTGTTGAGAATACACAAGGTCACATAGTATATTAAACTGTATAAATTTATTTGAACTCTTTGAGAATACCTGAGTTAATTCTAAGAAAGCCGATACGATTTTGTTCTTTACAGTATGTATATATATATATTATATATACATACATACCTACCTTCATTAAAAAGAACGCTTAGAAATTCCTTAGATTTACTACAAACAATTTTAATATAGAGGTTTTATGTGTAAGGAAGATGTGTCCTCTTCACACTTGCATCCTTATCTGAAGTCAATTTCAACCACCACCCAATGTCATAAACCACAAATTTGAACCGATATTGTTGGCATCAAGAAATTATAACACGGATCCTCAGGAATAAGGTCTTTAAACAGAGTTTAAATCAAAGGCTACAAGCGATAGGACAATTTATTGTTTTTTTTTTAAATTATTTTACTAAACAAAATATTTTTATTTAATAAAAGACGTATGTAGATGTACATACATAGTATAACTTAATGTCGATTTCCTTTACTCACTAGGGATTTCGATCCCTTGTCAAATTTTTTCTTTTAGTGTGCGTATTTCGTATACATGAAAATCCCTCTTCAAATACGGATTCGAGGGATTTGATCTCTGTCAAAAAAAAAAAAATCAATTTTTTTGGTGTAAAGGAACGTGAAATCTGTCGAGAGATCGAAATCTTCACACAGAAATTGATTTCTCATGTGTAAAGGAAATCGACATAAGTTACAATGGGTTGTATATTAAAAAAATAAAGCATTTAATTAAAGGTAGAAGCAAGCTTCATTTGTGTGAGAAAATTGCAAAGTGACAAAAATGGGATTGAAAGAAAAATCATTTCATCTTTAGAAGTTATAAAGTAAATTTTTTTTTATCATGTAGTACAATAATATCACTTCAATCCATAAAATAAATTGGTTAAAGCAAGATAGGAGCATCTTGTGATATAGAGAGAAATCCATATTTCTTAAACGCACTTGTCAAGATATTCGTTACAAAATATGAAAACTTAGAAAAGTAAATATACTAGTTACTCGTAACTATGGGTTTACATTATTTGTATAAAAAAATCTTGTCTATATAATTTATAAACTTTATTTGAGCATAAAGCTTAAGCAATGTATTATTTTAAAACTTTACATTTATAAATTGTGTTTTGTTGTTTCCTTAGAAAGTTTAAATTTTTTTAAAACTTCAATCTTAAAACCTCAGCAAATGTTTAATTATACAAAACATAGCTGTGAACTGCTCACAAAGTAGAGAGTTTAATTTTAAATAAAAATCAATATCGTGCAAAGGTAAATTCGTATTATTGTGAAAATAGATGTAAGAATTGAAAATTCATCTCCACAAAAATGGCTTTAAGCAAAGATACTGTTTGATCTTTAAAGTTAAGGTATCTAAGGTTTACCATACATACATATATGTATAAAATAAGCAGTTTTATGTACATACAATTCTAATTGCTAACTTATAGTTTAATTTTTGACAAAATAGTCACTTTTGCGTCAATTTTCAATACTTGTATTTCATTATAATTTTGATACGGTAGGTTTTGGAATATTAAGCATTTTCTTATATTATCCACATTCTTAAGTATATACACTTATTGACAAAAGTCTATATGTACACTTATAGTTTTTGGTAAAAACACGATTTTTTATTGTGTTCACATCTGCTAAATTCAAAACAATGATATATTTCACTCAATTTCAATTCAAAAATTAATAAACAAATTAAATCATTAAGAAAAAAAGTAAAAACTAAATGACAAATTCACTTTTTACAAGTTCTTAAAAAACTAAGATGACAAAAGTCTACGTACATTAAGATATTATTATTTGAATTTTAAAAATAAGCTTCTTATTAATAAGAAGTTGTATTTCATTTTGCCAGTAACACAGCTTTCATCCTTCTTGGCATGAATTCCACAAGTTTTTTGGTGACAGAAGGCTCAATTAAGGCCCATTCTTCCCCAAGTGCTTGCTTTAAGAGCTTCTTATTTATTTAATTCGTTAAAATCTAACGTTAACAATATTAAAATAGTTCTTATAATCTAATATAATCTACGAGTAATATCATAATTTATATTTATTATTCAATATTGTTGAAAAAGATAAGTTTAAATTTTTTACATTTTATGTTATCATTTACAGATTCTAAACAAAATTGAAATTCGTTATAAATTGTTATTAATTGATTGAAGGGGCTACATACACCATAGTTTGATCTGCTAAATATTTGAATAATAGGTTGCTGTCGCCTTAAACATGAACGGCTGAAACTGAAATTTAATTTACTTAGAACTGATGGTAATGATATCGAACCATTAATAATCCCAACAATAAAACAAAATTGTATAAACTTTCTGTGGTTAGTCAAAGAAGGAAGGCTGATCAAAGCTAGTCTTTGAGAATAAGGGGGAAGTAGATTTTCCCTTGACCATGGAAGAGACCGAAGACAGAAACGCAGAAACCTTTTTTGGATCGCTTCAATTCTTGTAACATGTGTTGAGTAATAAGGTGACCATACCACACAGCCGTATTCTAGAATTGGTCTAACAAACGAAATAAATAGAAGTTTAAGAACATAAGGGTCCTGAAAATCACGACCGAATCTTTTAATGAATCCAAGAACCCTATTGGCTTTTTTAATTATATAATTTAAGTGATCATTAAATGCTAATTTGGGATCTAGAATAATACCTAAATCAGAAAACATAGAAACCTTACATAACGGACAAGAATCAAACGTATAGTTGTACAAAAACGGAAATTTTTTACGTGTAAAACTCATGGTTTTACATTTGTCAACATTTAAAACAAGTCGGTTTTTATTGCACCATTCCCTAAATATTGTTAAGTCTTCTTGTAGTAATAAACAGTCAGCGGAAGATTTTATACTTTTGAAAAGCTTAATGTCATCAGCATAAACAAGGACAGACGAGTTTTTTAAGTTTGAAACCAAGTCATTAATAAATAAAACGAATAAAATAGGAACTAAGTGGCTACCCTGAGGGACGCCAGAATTGACAACAAATTGACTTGAACTTTCATTACGAAACAAGACAGAATAACGACGATTTTTTAAGTATGAAGAAATCCAATTTATAAAATTGTTGTTAAATCCTAGATGGTTTAATTTTAAAATTAGTGTATTGTGACATAACTTGTCAAAGGCTTTACTAAAGTCAGTAAATACACAATCAACTTGCCCGCGTTTTTCAAAAACATCTAGACAAAAGGAAACGAAGTTAAATAAATTAGTAACAGTGGCAGTGGCGTAGCGTAGGGGTGGCGGGGGGGGCGGTCCGCCCCGGGCGGCAGGCCTAGGGGGGCGGCAAAATGTCGCCGGTGATGCGGGTAGAGTAGAAATCATATGTTTCATTACAGATCGTTTGACAAGTCAACAAACAACAATGATGTAAATTTGAAATTTGCCACCCTATCTGTGGTTCGTCGTTGACCGCTTTCGTGAATTCGTAGACGGTGAGTAGGGCCGTAAGAGTGCATTCCGTATTGTCGCGCTGATCGCGAAACTAAAACAAAACGTTCCGAAACTCTCGCGAAACTGAAAGGGAGTGTTCCGAAACATATGATATGCATATGCGAGATATGATAAGATAACTAGGATTCGACGGAAACGTTATTCTAGTCTCAGCCAGCTTAATGTTTTTGCTCGCTCCCGCATCACAGAAAGTTATTTCGATTGTGTTGTTTATAGTTTAAATACTGTTGAATCTTCTAAAACTAAGAACTTAGTACTTCACTCAACCTTTGAACTAGTTTTTGAAAATGAAAAGAGTTAAAGGAAGCGGCGCGGAATACCGCAAGAAAAAGGCTAAGAAAGAAGCAGACGCGAAGACGCGAAATATTTCAGTTCTAGTTCTGGTTCAAAAGCTACGTTAACGTCTTCGGCGGCATCCAGCAGCAGCGGAAGTGATTCCAATGTAAGTAAGATTCCTCCATCTACAATCGTGAGTGGCCTAGAATTGTCCTCCGGCCAATATTCATGGGAATGCATAACTTATTTTACGGGCAGAAGAAGAAGACGTGCCTGCCGTCGAAGTTGGAAGTCGTTCTGGTCACTGGTCCAACTATGAATTTATGCAAGAACAAAAATTATAAGTCGTTGTAATGGTTTCTTAAAAAAAAAAACTTTTATATACAAACTTTTTAAAAGCTTTTTAAGAAAAAATTTAGGTACGCCAATTTAAAGTTTTTATTATTGTTCGAACAAAAATTAAATTCAAAAAATATTTATTCTTAAGTTTTGAAATGCAAAGTGGTTTAGACTCTCTATAAAAATTTTCATTAAGATCCGTTATGTGGATAATGAGAAATTCAAAATTCGAAAAAAATGGTTCTATGGTAGGTACAAGCTGTAATATCTTAATTTCAGAATTTTTTTTATTAAATTAAAGATCGTAAAAATTAATTGAAAGAAAAAAAAATTATCAAAATTCTAGGCGCCGTTTTCGAGAATAAATTTTTTTAGCATTTGTATGGTAGGTACCTTTATTTTTAGGTAAAATAAAAAAATTTTTCTCACATTTTGTAGATTATATTGAGAAACTTTTATTTATCAAGTTTAAAAAAAAATCTAGCAAGGGGTTTTCGAAATATTGAGTTTTGAAAAAAAAATTTGAAGTTTTTTTTAAAAATCCAAAAAATTTTTTTTTTGAAAATTTGAGTACACAATTCTATTTATAATTTTGGGGAGCTTAATCAAAAAAAAATTCGGTTAAACCGTTTCAAAAACAAAAAAAATGGTCCCATGGGGGTACCCTCAATAACCATTTTTCGAAAAAAATTTTTCAACCAATACCTAGATTTAATTAAATGAAATTTTTCTGTATTTTTATTTTTAAAATCTGTCGAACAGTTTTTGAGAAAAAAAAATGTTTATAAAATTTCGAAAAAAATTCGTATGGGGGGTACCGTGATTTTTGATCTTAAAAAAAAGAAAAAAACGTGTGGGGGGAAAAAATTAAAAATGATATCTACCAAGTTTAAAGAAAATCGGCCGAGCCGTTTAGCCTGTAGTCGAACAGACAGACAGACAGAATTGCGAGACCCACTTTTTTAGTCTTCGCTATCATCGTAATGTCAACTTTGATCAAAATCTCGAGTTCGATTTTTTTTACGAATGCATAACTTATCTTATAGTACCTATAAGTCGCAAGTAAAAACGCATGCATGGAGATGAATCCGCAGATGCAGCTTTGTCTCACGAGCCTCATTCGTAAGGCTCGTAAAATCCGTTTATGAAACCGCTAATTCTATTTTACTTTCAATAAAAGATATTTCATTGCCTGTGAAATGATGTCTTGAAATTTAATTTTAATTTAATATTGAATGGGGGCGGCAAAATGGGTCTCCCGCCCCGGGCGCCGAGATGGTACGCTACGCCACTGAACAGTGGATCTCTTTTTGACAAAGCCATGCTGGCTATCACAAATAATAGAACTACAATGAAAAGAAAGAACATTACTTACAATTGACTCAAACAGTTTAGGTATCACAGATAGTTTAGCAATGGGTCTATAGTTTATTGTTTCATTCTTAGTACCTTTTTTATGTATAGGAATAATAAATGAACTTTTCCAGATAATGGGAAAAATTGAACTTTTTAAGGATGAATTGAAGAGAATATATAACGGATACGACAAATAAGAAGCACATTTTTTTAATATATAAGATGGAACACCATCGGGACCTGGAATAAAGCACTCATCGAGCTTTAATATTTGTTGAGCGACTGTATCTTCACTTATTTCAAAATTAATTGCGTTTAAATGAGTAAAACTGTCAAAGGAAGAAGAAAAAGAAGAGGAATGATTAAATTCTGATTCTTCAAATGCTTATTTGAATTGGTCAGCAAACATGTTTGCAATAACCTTTGGATCATGACTAGTTGATGAATTATTTGACATCGAATTCGGATAGCCACACGCTTTCCTTTTATTATTAACGAAAATCCAGAAACTATCTGGATTAGATTTAATACCATGTTCTATTTTACAAATGTAATCGTCATATAGAGTGTTAGAATAATCAGTGAAAAGTTGTTTTAGAATTAAGAAAGTTCTATAATCATCGTCAGTTCTAGTTATATTATAATTTACCCAAGCTTTGTTCCTTTTATTTTTTAAGTTTTTAATACGCATATCAAACCATGGTGGTGCATTTGAAGCAAAACGTGTTCTTTTTAAAGGAATAGTTTCGTAAAAGCAGTTAAAAAGAGTTCTATAAAAATTATTACACATATCATCAAAATTGCAATTACAAAATAATTGATTCCAATTTACAGTTATTAACATATCAAAAAGATCTACAAAATTACATTTAGAAAAGTCAAATTCAAGTTTGTTGTTATTATTGTTGTTGTAAGGAGAAGACATGTTTAAACCTAGTGAAATATCTAATGCAGGATGATGTCGATCTTCATCAATTAATTTTACAGTAGCAGTTAAAACAGCAATTTCGTTGTATCGGCGAAAAACACTAAGTCAAGAATTTTTCCAAAACGATTTCTCAATCCATTGAATTGACTCAAACCACACGAAGACATACCATCTATAAATGTTAGTTCATTAAGGCTTGACGCATTTATCGGAACATGGAAGTTGTCGTCATCAATTTTTGTCCAATTAAGGTTTGGTAGATTAAAGTCACCTACGATCAAAATTTCATCTTCGGGTTCCATAAGCACATAAATATTTTCTATGCAGTCATTTAACTTTTCATAAGCGTCATTGTTTGAACTTGGAGGTATATACGCGGAGATAATAAATAAATGACCAGATTCCAACTTGATTTTGATACATAGAGCTTCGACACCTGTGGATCGAAAGTCATCTATCAGGTAGCACGTAATTGAGGTCCTGATCGCAAAAAGAATTCCTCCTCCGACAACATTAGAGTCTTCTTCATCATGTCGATCACGTCTGAAAATTTGATATGATGCATCAAAAAGCTCCGAGTCAAGAATAGAAAAGTTGAGCCAAGTTTCTGTTAGTATAATGACATCGTGAGGAAGGTTGTTTACATTTTTATAGACCATATAAGTCTTTCTCCGAAGTCCATTTACATTTTGGTAGTAGACTAATATTTGTTTGAGCTGCTCAGATGATGATTCCGCATTGTCCGAATTTGACGAAAAGGGTTCTGGGGTATTGCTTGACTATTCTGTTTATTAACAAATTCGTGTATTATTACACCAATTGGCCAGAACAAAGGCGAGTTAAGTACATGGAAAACTGAATCCGGAACACGTATTTTAAAAGACGAATATTTAGTGTAGTTTCTGTGAAGAATTTTCTCCACACCAAAGAACGATGATCCCACTTTTTTTTTAAGATAATTTTTGATATCAAGTGCATTAGTTGACGGTGATAGTTTAGAAAGAAACAACACTTTTTGCCCCTCTACTACTTTAAGCCCGGATATAATTGGCGATGTGTCTTTTTTTCAGACGCCTCTTCAGTTCGTCCCATAGGTGCTCTATGGGGTTCATGTCAGGAGATGGGGGTGGCGTCTTTAATTGTTTTGTGTTATATAAAAGCCATTCCTGTACGACACGAGAGGTATGTTTCGGGTCGTTGTCTTGCTGGAAGACAAACGAACCTTCTAATCCTAGATTTTGGGCACTCTTTTTTAGATTATTTTTTAGGATATCCAAGTATACAAACCGGTCCATTATTGAATCAATAAAAACAAGATTTCCAACTCCCGCCTCCGACATACAACCCCATACGAGCACATTACCACCACCATGTTTCACTGTGCCAACCATGTTAGATTTTTCTAACGCTGTATTAGGCTTACGCCATACTCTAACCTTACCATCATTATTGTAAATGTTAAATTTACATTCATCACTGAAACTGAAGAAACTTTCACTAAATCCGTGATTTTTCCAATTTTCAAAAAGTAAAAGTAACATGATCCAAGTAACTAAAGGGGAATTTCGTTCATGAACTGTATAGTGAAAATCATGATGGGAGTCCTTAATGAAAGACTATATAATTGGGTGGAACAAAATAATATATTAACGGAATATCAGGCTGGTTTTAGAAAGAAATATTCTACAGTGAATAATGTCTATAACTTAGCGGCTATTGTACACATTAAGCTGGCAGAGAAAAAGAAAGTCTATGCATTTTTTGTAGACTTAAAGGCAGCTTTTGATAAAATCTCCAGACAACTATTAATGTTCAAGCTACGTGAAATGGGAGTTTCAACTAAATTTGTAAACCTACTGGAATGCATATACTCGGACACTCAGTCAGCAGTGTGGACAGGAAAGGAGTTATCGGAGTACTTCGAAACACTATATGGGTTGAAACAAGGATGTCTTTTATCACCTTTACTCTTTGCTCTATACATAAATGATCTCCATGCGATCATTGAAGGAGGTCTTAATATAGATAGTTTAAATGTTAGATTGTTGCTGTATGCTGACGATATGGTGATCTTAGCAGAGGATGTCGAGGTTTTGCAACGAATGTTACAACGTTTTGAGAAGTACTGCGCCAATTGGAATCTCGAAGTTAATCTCTCAAAATCGGAAATTATGGTCTTCCGAAATGGCGGTAGGCTATCAAGTAGGGAAAAGTGGACTTTCAACGGAGAGGAAATTCGGATAGTACCTCAATACACTTATCTCGGTGTTCTACTCACTCCAAATATGAACTTTTTGAAGCATGTAAAGAAAAGAAATACAGCAGCAAAAAACAGCATCAACGCAACATGGCATTGTTTTTTTAGCAAGCAAAATATCAACCTCAGCTCAAAATGGAAACTTTTTCTGGCAGCATGCAGAGCTATTCAAATATATAGTGCACAAGTATGGGGATTTGGAACATTTGATGAAGTGGATAAGCTGCAAAGATACTTTCTGAAAAGAGTTTTAAAACTACCGTTCTGCACTCCAAACTATGCATTATCGATTGAAACTGCAACTTAAATTGAAGGGAAAACAAGAAGCGGAGCAGAGAGCGAGGGGAAGCAGCACACGAATTTTTAAGATGTTGGATTATTCAATAGGACCGCAATACATAACAGATGACTTAGTGACTTACAAAATATCATGGATTTTCAAAGCTAGATGCGATCTTATCTCCCTAAATGGAAATAGGCGTGGGGGCAACGCATCTTCTTTATGTAGCCTGTGCAACATGAGAGAAGAAGAAGATATTCAACGTTTCCTAGGCAGATGCCCCGTGCTAAGAGAATTCAGGATAAGACATTTTGAAAAGGCAACTCTAAATGAAGCTGAAATCATTGCTGCACTTAACGAAAATTGCAGGGCTGACTGGAACAGACTTTCGAGTTATATATGACAGAATAAATTAAAACCAAAGTAAAGAAATTATTGTCTGCCGTGCATCGACCACCGCACGTCCGATCGCTTCTGAAACAATCCTTCGAATGCCGATCACAGACACTTCCTCTTCCTACGTTATCCTTTTCCAATCCCACTCAGATACTTACACATACTGTGGTAAATATGCTTTTTTACCAATACATCACCATGCTCTCCACTGGAAATTATTCCAGCATTTGGCTATATCCAGTTTTAATATAGTAGCTATAACACTACAGTAGCTCCGCTCTAACACGGCCATCCTGCAAGTTCATCGCTCTCGATGAATGAAAACAGTAAGTAGGTATATAAGAATTATTATTAATATTTTTTTTTTTTGATTTATAATATTCATCATCAATTAACTTAACATACGATTTAATTACTTCATTGTTACAACAAAAAAAAATATTATTTTCTATTCTCTTTCCTTTCTTTCTCTCTTTCCTCGTCACATCGAGTGTTATAATCTTGAAATCTTCCAAATCGTTTTACTGAGTTTCTGTCGTAACCTGTGAAATACAGATACAGAACTCATCAGTTCAAGTAAAACCAACAGCATAAAATTTAACTTTTCGTTTATAAATTAAGAAACTTATTCTTTTACCTAGATCAACCAATGGAGTAGCTCAGAGGCAATCTTAAGCTTGTCCACACCATTTATGTCAATCCACACCAAAAAGATTCAGAGGTTTCTTATCTTATCTTAGCTCAGTGAAATTCTTAGAATTTTTGACTTGTCTCCACTTATCGTTCTATATGATACAGACCAACAGCTCAGAGGCAATATTAAGCTTGTCCATAAGTCTGACGCAACATATACCAAAAGCAAGCTCAGAGGCCAAATTCAAGAACACTTGTTTAAGCTCAGAGAAATTCTTAGAAGTTTGACTTGTCTCAACTTATTGTTCTATATGATACAGACCAACAGCTCAGAGGCAATATTAAGCTTGTCCATAAGTCTGACGCAACATATACCAAAAGCAAGCTCAGAGGCCAAATTCAAGAACACTTGTCTACATTCAACAGCAAAAGTTAGAACAACAACACCAACATCAACAAAGTCAACTTTGTGTTTGATTACTAACCTTTTATATTTCGTTCTCAATAACTGGACGTATTGCTTCCCTTGAAGCGATTGTAGTTGTTCTACCTCCTTTCTTTTTTAATTTGTAGCGGTCGTTTTGTAAAATTCCCACAACCTCATATGGACCGCGAAAATGTACTTCTAATTTCGATTTTCTGATTTTAGGGCTTTTATACACCACCTTTGTACCAATTTCTAACCGTGTAGGTTTACACTTATTTCTATCGTATCTCGTTTTCATTCTACCGGCGTTTTCCTTAATTTTTTCGTCTGCCAACTTACGTATAGCTTCGATGTCTTCATATTCAGGTTGTATATTTAATTCTGATAATAGAGCACTTACTTCTGGAGTTCTTCCTTCAATACCAGTTAAAATTTTCAATGGTGACAGTCCCGTGGTTTTATTGACGGTGGTATTTAAAGCTAACTGAACCCGGCTAACAAAGCTGGTCCATTCGATGTTGACTTCTAAATTCGTTCTTAATAAATTTGCAATTGTGTCCACATATCGCTCGACCTGACCGTTTGCACGACTAGTACCTGGTGCTATTGTATGGTGTTCCACGCCCAATGACTTGCAAAAGTTTTGAAAATGCTCGCTGGTAAAATTTGTTCCTTTATCGCTTATAATCTTAAGTGGCACCCCGAATAGCATAACAAAGTTGTTCAAGTGACGTACAGTCTCGTCGGCTTTCAAAGTCTTACAGGGTAATAATAAAGCAAATTTAGAGAAAGCATCAATTATAACTAAGAGATAACGACTGTCCTCCTTATCTTTTCCGTGAAAAGGACCCATACAGTCTACGTGAATAGTATGGAAAGGTACGGCTGTTTTTCCGATCGGGTGTAGTTCGGACTGCTTTTTTCCCGATGGTCTTTTGGCGACAGTGCAAATCAAACATGATTCAACGAATTTTCGAATGTTTCTGGTCATCTTAGGCATCCAAAAATGTTGACGCATTTTTGATAGGGTCTTTTCCCACCCAATATGGCAATTGTCCTCGTGATAACGCCTCATTAGGCTTAATCGACATTTTTGAGGAACAAATAGTTGTTCTCCATTCTTGGTTTTACGATACAAAAGATTACTTTTGAAAGTATAATTCAATTTTGTTTCGGTATCATTATTTTGAATTTTATCAACGATGTCTACAACTTCCGGATCATCGGTTTGTTCAATTTGTAGCCAATTTTCTGCTAGACTATTGAGATGATAACAAATTTTCAATGGCGGGTTTCGACTTAAATAGTCCACGTGTTGCATAGAGCTACCTTTTTTGTATATAATCTTGAAATTGAAATCTTGGAGGTAAATCCACCACCTGGCAACACGTGGTAAAAGATCCTTTTTTTCTTTGGTAGCTTTTAAAGCATTACAGTCTGTTGCCAGAGTGAACTCGATGCCTAACAGGTAAGTTCTAAAGTGTTTTATAGCATTCACTACCGCTAGCGTTTCCAGCTCATAGCTATGATATTTTACCTCATACGGTTTTGTCGCTTGGCTGTAATATGCCACAACGTGCAGCTTATCATTTATTTTTTGGAATAATATAGCTCCGTATCCTATTGAGCTTGCGTCCGTGTGAAGTTCTGTAGGCAAGTCTGGATTAAATATGGTCAACAGCGGTCTTTTTGTCAGCTCCTTTATAATATACTGTCTTGCCTCCTCGCATTCGGTCGTCCATTCGTATTTTACATTATTTTTTGTCAATGCAGTGATGCATTGAGTTTTGGCGGCAAATTCCGGTACGAACTTTCTAAAATAGTTTGCCAACCCCATGAATTGTCTGACTTGCTTAACGCTGGTAGGAACCGGTGTGTTTGTAAGAGAATCTATTTTTGTTTTACCAGGTCGGATCCCATCCGCAGAAATCTCTCGCCCGAGATATTCAATTTGATTTTGCAAAAATTTACATTTTTCCATATTCAAAGAAAATCCATTTCTAGTTAAAGCCTCAAGTACTAAGTCCAACCGTTTTATCCCCTCGTCGATTGTTTTGGATGGTATAAGGACGTCATCTAGGTAAACCAAAGCGATATCGTCTTTAAGCTGTCCCAATGCTTTGTTTATGGCACGCTGGAACACAGCTGGGGCATTGGCCAGCCCGAATGGCATCCGCAGATATTCATATTGACCGTCGGGGGTCACGAAGGCTGTTTTTTCTATAGAGTGGGCTGCAATCGGGATCTGGTGAAAACCAGAAGCCATATCTAATGAAGTGAAGAACTGGTTTCCTGCCAGCTGGTCCAACTGGTCCTCAATCCTAGGCAATGGATAACGATCTTTGATAGTCACGCGGTTCAACGACCTATAATCTACACAAAGTCTATGTTGATTATTCTTTTTTGCCACCAATACGATCGGGTTTGCATAGGGGGAGCTACTATCGCGAATAATATTATGAGCCTTAAGATCGTTTACTATCTCTTTAACTATAACTCGCTCTGACATAGCTAAACGGTATGGCCTATAATGTATTATGGTTTCCTTTTCTAAACGAATCTCTAGGGATCCAGTTTTAACAACCTCCGTAGGATAACCTTTAACAATGTATTTTGTATATTTTCCCAGAATTTGTTCTGGTGTATCTTCTGTACCTTGTAGAAGTTGTAGAGGGTTGTCAACCTTTGCAGCAGTTGAACAAAAACGTATTCCCTGTTTTCTTTTAAGTGTTGACCCGTGACTATCCATTCTTATTTCTAATGACGGGTCATTAAGTACATCCCGCCCAACAAGCATTTCAGTTTTAAGATATTCTTGATCTATAAGGTAGAACACAACTTTTACTTCTACTTCCTCAAAGCAAACAGGTAAAACTATTTTTTTTCTTAACGATATTGAATCCCTACCGATACCCTGCACTGAAATTAGATGTTTTTCTTTAGGAATAGGGATTTCATTTGCTATGTCTGCCCTGATAAGAGAGCAATCCGATCCAGTATCTAAAAGACAGCTATAATTTTTTCCCTTGACAGATACCATGGTTTTGTTTTCGGGGACCATCATTCCGCAACAATAAGTTACTTTTTTGTGTTCTTCTTTTCTCTGTTTTGACCAACACGAGTCTTCCTTGTGACCAGCCTTACCGCAATGTCCACACTTATCCCTGGCCGGTTTTGAAGAGGTTTCTCTGAAAAGGTTGGAGTCATTTTTGTCGAAGGAATATTTTTGAGGACAGTTTGCTCGAAGGTGACCTGTACGTCCGCATCCATAGCAACGTTTTTCAGTTTCAAGACGAGGTCTTTTTATAAAACTCGGAGATAACTCCATTTTTCTTTTGTTATCCTGATGGTCCCTAATTTTTTTTCGAGGTTTCTCACGAATCGACATAAGGTGTTCTGTCAGGTCTTGCACTGATTTCGGCATAACGAATGTCAACGAGTTTCTAAGACTAATGTCTGAAATGCAGCCTATAATGATTTTGACCGTTTTGTCCTCCGGTATTTGAAATGGTAACCTATTTATCTGTCCAGCCTTTTCCATGACGAAATCCGAATACGATTTAAAAGATTCGCTCTCTATATTTGCCACACTTCGCAGTTGGTCAATGACATTTGTTCCGCTTGAAAATGTATTTAAGAGAGACGAAGAAAGCTCTTTCCACGAATACATTTGATATCCGTATTCATTATACCAAATTTTACCCCTACCTAAGAGAGCGGTTTGCACCCTCGGTATTATATCATAATCCTGCATGCGGTCTCTTTCGATTCTGTTATTAATGTCGGCGCACCACTTTCCAATGTCTACCCTTGAGTGGTCAGGATCGAAGCAGGGAAAACCTATACTGTCGTCTTTTTCTTTTCGAGCTGCCTGCAAAATCCTACCGATAGCATCAGCAGTTATGACTATATTTTCTGCTTCCCCTGTTGCAGTCTCAACAGTTTCGTTGGACATGTTCATTGTTTACAAATACAAACAAACAAAATATTTGGTAACGTATGCAACTTACCCTTTAATTATTTTGTATTAGTTTCTGTTTGCGGTAACTAATATAAAGAAACTACAAATACAAAGCAGAAGTAGACAACAACACAATCAACAGTATCTTTATAACGTGCACAAGCAACACCAACGACACGCCTGTCCAAGTATGAGTTAAAGCTCAGTATAAATTATACACACGAAGTTAAAGGGGTTAGGGGTTGAAACCTTGGAACGGACTGAACACGTCGTACGTGCGTCGTCGTTAGCAGCGCTGCCGAACTTACTCCCATAGTAGTATTTTACTCCTTTCGTGGAGTCGATGCTCCTATACTCCCCATGTTACAAAAATACTCCCCAAGAAAATAAATTAAAATTAAAAAATAAAACAAAATTGCAACAAACCAACTTAAAGCAAACATATTGTTTTTTCGACAAATTGCACATCTCTGTTCTTTTTTCCATACAAGATCGCATATCGTGGAAGTTGCAAACATCCCTGGATAACAAGATAAAAAGACAGAGATGATAAATATTGTTTCCTCTTTTTAATTGCGAGCGATATAGTTAAATCGGACTTCGTTCAATCCAATTTACCGTTTCTAAAAAATACAAATTGATCGTTACAAAGCAAAAAAGTACAGATGAAAGATATTTCGCAGTTTTTTAGACGAAATATCAACTTACTCTAAGAGAATTGATTGATTAAACATTTTATTTCTTAAAATCCAAATAAGTACATTATTTATAAAAAGAAAGAAAGAAATAAGTGACAAAAGTATTTTTATAAAAATAGAGTTATTGTCACTCTTAGTAGAATGATTTAACATGTATTATTTTAAATGGGTGGGGTGACCCTTAAAAAAGAAATGTTAAAAAAGAAAGTTAAAATATCATTAAATTAATAATGCATACAAAAATTAAATTAAGTTAAATACTTATTTCATGAAAACATCAGGTAAAACCATTTACAAAAAAATCGATACTCTCATTATCAAGACTAAGGAGCCAGTTTTTAACTTGTTTCATAAATACAAAATGAGAAGTTTGCATCCTGATAGAATTAGGGAATCTATTAAATATTCAACATAAGGAAATTTTATAAAAATTTCGAAATGCGGTTGTTCGAAAAACCGGTATAGATATGTGGTTCAAAAAATGACCACGTAAACTATAACTATCAATTAATCTAAAATTAAGATTACCTGATCTTTTAAAGAAAATTTTTAGAACTTTATAGCAATATATATGTCGCACTGGAAGAATTTTCAAATCTCTAAATATTGGAAAACTAGGGTACAAACGAGGCTTACCACATATTTTCTTCAGAACATTTTTTTGTAAAACTAAAAGAGGCTGTATTTTGTTGTAATAGGAACCTCCCCAACAAGAAATTCCATATTCTAGTTTGGAATGAAAAATGCCATAATAAATTTTAAGGAGCAGTTTGGAAGGCCAAACTTTACGCAAAGAAAAGAAATTTCTAAGAGTGCACCGAAAATACTGTCTAAGATTTTCTGTGTGGTTATAAAAACTCATTCTAGAATCAATAATCAATCCCAAGTACTTGAATTCATTTACTATTTCTAATTTAAAACATTTATCGTGGAATCAGTAAAGTTTGTAGAAGAATCCATAGGACAACAGGTACAGTTAAAAAGTTTAAATTTTCGACACTCAGTAACATGGAAAAAGAGTTCAGCATCAACAATCTTTTGGCTACAGTTATCAGTTTGTGCTCTGCAAACCAGATTCTGAACCAGCTGAGATCCCAATTTATATCAGATATAAGATTAAGACGACTATCTGTACCATAAGAAAAGCCAACATCATCTGCAAAAGCTGTCAAAGAACCCCTAAATGGCAATCTTAATGAAGAATTGATATATACAAAAAAAGTATTGGTCCCAAAACCGAACCTTGTGGCACTCCCAAATCGAATGTCTTTGTATTACTCCTAATACCATCAAATTTTACTCTTTGGGTTCTTACATTTAAATTTGATCTTAACCAATCACTTATGAAACTTCGAAACCCAGCACTTTCAAGCTTGCTTATCAAAATTGCGTGATTAACCATGTCAAAATGTCAAAGGCTTTTGATATGTCAACAAATTGAATTGCCTGCATGTGGAAACAGTAAATACCATACTTACTGCCAAAGAGCTTTTAAACGGCAATTTTGCAGAAAAGTGGGAGCCATCAAAAGAATCGATCGAAAAATACAAAAAACAAATTTAAGTTTTAATTTTGAATTTTGAATTTGGTTTTTCTTTTGTCAAATTCTTGTTTAAATAAACAAAATACAAAAATTAATAAGCAATAAGTTGCTTGAAAATCAATGTACAGTATATATCTATACATAGTTTAAGTTAGAGTTAATTTATTATTAACTCTCTGTTTATTAAAAAACACAAATATTGTAGTTCCTATTTTTATTATAAATGAATTTAAAAAAATTTAATTCATAGAAAACATTTTTGTGTTTTTTTTCGTTGAACTAATAATGTTCTTGATATTTTGGCGATACTCCAACTATCGTAAATACTCCCCAAAAAATACAAAAAATACTCCTCAGGAAATTTTTAAAACGGCAGCTCTGGTCGTTAGCAATGATCAATACACACAATGTTTTAGTATGAGTAAATGGAATCTCTCGGCAACAGAAGCAGATACACAATACACAACCGAAAAAGCTAGCAAGGACAACACAGAGATACTTTGTTTCGATAAAGGCACACGCAAACGTGTGCAAGCAACGAGGAACACAGGCACAACACCAACGACACGCCTGTCCAAGTATGAGTTAAAGCTCAGTATAAATTATACACACGAAGTTAAAGGGGTTGGGGGTTGAAACCTTGGAACGGACCGAACACGTCGTACGTGCGTCGACGTTAGCAACGATCAACACACACAATGTTTTAGTATGAGTAAATGGAATCTCTCGGCAACAGAAGCAGATACACAATACACAACCGAAAAAGCTAGCAAGGACAACACAGCGATACTTTGTTTCGATAAAGGCACACGCAAACGGTACATTCACAAGACCAACAGACGCCCGTGATTTCGCCTTCTAGCACTGTATTTGAGGAAAAATCCTATTATTTTGTTTTCCGTTTTTTTTTTTCAATTATACTCGTAATTATTTTTTCTTTCTTTTTCTCACGTCTCAATCACGCAAACCGCACGCAAACAGAAGTCACACCGCTTAATTCACAAAATCGAAGCACTGTAACCTCTCGATTGTCGATATGCACAGCGGTTAGGGGGTCGGGAGAGAAAAAAAAAAAAGGAGATAATTTTGGTGAAAAAAAATAGTTATTTTATTAGGGCAAAGGCCTATCCCACTTCTGATGACAGAATAAATTAAAACCAAAGTAAAGAAATTATTGTCTGCCGTGCATCGACCACCGCACGTCCGATCGCTTCTGAAACAATCCTTCGAATGCCGATCACAGACACTTCCTCTTCCTACGTTATCCTTTTCCAATCCCACTCAGATACTTACACATACTGTGGTAAATATGCTTTTTTACCAATACATCACCATGCTCTCCACTGGAAATTATTCCAGCATTTGGCTATATCCAATTTTAATATAGTAGCTATAACACTACAGTAGCTCCGCTCTAACATATATACGTGGCCATAACTGAATTTATTTGATTTGAAAATAGAATAGGATTTCTCTTTAAATTTATCAAAAATTATATACTTTTTTTTATATATATAAATGTGTACTTAAAGATAAAATTATTAAAATAACTTTTCACTTACCCGACAGACGACTCTTTATGTCATTGTCGTAAGTTTTAAACTTTTCAACATAACTTACTCTAAAGTAAAATTCAAAAATGTATACAAATATTAAGTTGGAAATAAAAAACATTTTACTACTACTACTACTACTACATTCATCACTGAATATGACCTTTTGCCAAAACTCAATTCCATGATGTTGATGAGAATTAGCGAAGTCTAGCCGTTTTTTCCTGTTGACTTGACTAATGTGGGGTTTTTTTCTGGCCACTCTACTGCCAAAACCTTTTCTTCTCAACACTCTTCGCACAGTGTTTCCATCACAAGATTTACCCGTGTCCTCTAGCATCTCTGCTTTCAGTTCTGATGCGGTCAACCTTGGATTTTTGGTAATTTTTCGTGGCATAAGACTCTCTTCGCGAGCGGTAAATATTCGTGGACGTCCTGATCGACGTTTAGAATTCAATGATCCTGTTTCTTTATAGTTTTTAAGTATTGTTTGGATTGTGGAATGTCGTCTTCAAATAAGCTTTCCAATTTCACGCAATGATTTTCCGTCCGAATAGTACTTAATTACAAGTTCCCGCAGAGCTTTGGAAAGTTCCTTGTATTTTTCGCTCATTTTGGACACAGATCACTAAATATGCAAAACGAACTAAACTTTTTTCTTTGACCATATGCCAAAGCACCTAGAGATTAAATTTACTAAAAAAAATATTTTGGGACCGTTACATCTGAAAGAGATATAACACTTACAAATCGTGTACGTAGACTTTTGTCACCTTGTAAACTCAGAAATTGATAAATTAGTCAACCGTTATTCTTAAGTGTGCATAATTTGGGGCGTAAAGCTGGATACATAAAGAAAAATTAACATGCATAACTGTTTCTCTTTAAGCATGTTCTTAAAAAGACTTGTGAATTTTAAGGTGTGCGCAGACTTTTGTCAATAAGTGTACATTATTTAATAATCTTATAAATATCTATATAAATATATATAATAATCCTTCACTCAAAATCCAGTAAGAAAGTTCGTTCTTGCGATAAATATGAAAAAGATGTCCGATCCGAAGGCCGCTTACATACTTTCTTGATCTTGAAAACTGATTTTACAAAAAAATTTATATAAGACAAGACAACTGCATATAAATAATTTATATTTATATATACTGCAACAAAAATATTATTAATTCAAGTCGTTAAGGAGGTTAAACATAAATGGAGACTACTTGTAGATTCGTTTGATTTTTCTTGTAGACGAGTATTTCTATTATTGCTGTGAAAAATGGTAAATTGCTGAAACATTAATATCCTGAGGCCTTAAATTTCTAGTTATGAAATTTTTGAGATAATTTTTTGAGCTACGGTTGTCACGCACTGGGTTGACAAATAGTGAAAGACAAATATTTTCAAATTTTTCCATGGACTCAAGAAATTTTGTTCAGCTATTTTAATGCTAGTCTTAAATTAAATCAAATTTGGTGGTGCAACAGCTCGTATAGAGAACCAGAACCTGGTGACTCAAACTCTCAACCATTTCTGTGTGCGCATTACCAGGAATGGAGGGAACATAACATTTTCTGCTGATTCCCAACGGATAATGAGCAGCACTTTTCAAGACAAGAGATACTCTTGGAGAATCAGTCCCTTCGTCGCAAGAGGCAGCACACTCCCGAAAAACTTTTTTGCAGTTGCTGAGAATCGACCTAAGACCCTCAGAACGCACTTACCATTATGACAAGGGCAGTTTTAGAGACTTAGTTTAAAATTTAAAAAACATCGATAATTTTAAAATACATACATATGTATGTATTTCCAAGATTTATTAAAGCCTTATGTATTTCAATATAACTATAAATTTTCTAATCTACCCATCAAACCGGTTTCCAGAGTCGTTGATCAAAATTTTAACTCCAACAATTAAAGAAACAAGTGTTTTGTGTAATTGCCATCAATATACAAAAAATAATTTCTAATACGAGGGCTCTATATAATAGCCGTCCCTCAAGAGAAACATTTTCTCTGTATTGCGCTGCTTGAAAAAAGATGATAGCCAATTCTCCATGAAATAATAGGTAAACAAGAAACATTTAATTAGTTTGAAGGGAAATACCAGGTTTGCAGAAACTAAATTCTACTATGAAGGGTAGTTGCGCATATTTCAATGTTTGATATTCTCATTTTTTAAATATCAAATGTTAAACTAGTTACTTCCATTGAAGAAAAGCAATTTCTGAAGAAGACAATAAAATTAAAGTTGTGCTCAAGGCTGAGCGATATCAAATAAATTTTAGAGTTGTTATAAAATTTATTTATTTATTTATTTCATCTACCGTGTAAATTAACTCTAACAGATTACCAAAAAAAAAATGAAATACATTATTTTCCTGTTTACTCGTAACAACGAATTTACTTTATTAAGCAGAACAAAAAGTTACGAATATAGTTTCCGAATTAATATTTCAAGTTTTCTTAAATAAGAATATGATACTACGCGGTTTATTTCAGACATAATGTAGTGAAGATTTTGTATTTTTTCGGTGTTTTTAACTGGAAATGTATTTTCAAATATAAAATCTCAATTCAAAATATACACTGACAAATTTAAATATAAGCTATTTTTAACTTGGTGATCCTGGTTATAAATATGGTCTTGGATTTGGGCTCATTATATCAAGTCGTTTCTACACAATCACATTTTATATTTGGAATTTGTTTTTTTTTTATAATTCACTCACGCTCAAGGGTATTTGAAGAGACCCTTATAATGTTAAACATAGCACGGGTGATGGCAAAATTAGGGAGGGAGAGAAAAGAGGTGACGATGAACATTGGTTTTGAATGTTTGCAAGTTGAAATGGCGGAAGAAAACTGTGTCGGGTAAGTTATTCCATAATCGTGTTGTGCGACTAAAAAATGAATCTTTATATTTGACGGTACGACCAAAGTTAGGCCGAAGGGTGAACTGATGAGCATTCCTAGCGAAGCGGGTATCACGGGTGAATTGATAATGGGGAGGAATGTAACTGGTTATTTCGAGTGAGCATTGTTTGTGAAAGAAGCGATAAAACAGGGAAATACCTGAAACATTCCGACGGTGTTCAAGAGATGGGAATGAATCCATGATAGCTCTGTTTCCTATCAGTTTTAGCGATCTGTTCTGAATTCTTTCCAATAAGTGGAGAAAAGATTGTGCTGCACCTGCCCAAAGGTGTGAGTTATACTCGAGTTTTGGACGTATAAGTGCCTAATAAATTGTAGCCAGATCAGAAGGGGTGAAAAATTTCTTACATCGATATAGAAATCCTAGGCATTTAGCAGCATTTTTGGCGGTCTCGAGAATGGGATCATTCCAAAGAAGATCATCGTTAACACACATACCGAGTACTGAGAGCTTTTTGGTTTCTTCGATGTAAGTGCCATTTAAGGACAATGCAATAGGGAGTATATGTATTTTGCTTTAACGACAATAGACAGCATTGAGTTATCGAAGCATTAAACTCCACACGGTTTTTTATACCCCATCGGAGTTTAATGAACTTATCATACGATAGCGTTGCAAATTCACTTCCGAAGAAGATGGACGTGAAGCTGAGAGTAGAGTCGTCGGCAAAACAATGAAGTGGATTAGAAGTTTCAGACAAGAGATCATTTATAAAAATGAGGAAGAGAGTTGGAGACAAAACGGAGCCCTGAGGAACACCATCAGTATTTATTTTGTGAAGATCAGACTTAAAACCATCCAATACAACATGTATTAAACGATCTAGAAAGTAATTTATAATTCAAAGAATAAGGGTTCCGTTGATGCCAAACGCACGCATTTTCGATAAGAGAGCCTGGTGCCAAACTCTATTAAATGTCTTAGAAATATCAAGCGCAATAATCTTACTTTCTCCAAATTAATGTAAAGATCTGTTCCACTCTTCGGTGAGATATGCCATCAGATCACCAGTGGAACGATTGCTGCGAAAGACGTATTGCTGGTCATTAAGAAGCTTTCGATCTTCGAGATATTTCTTGAGCTGATGATCTACCAGCGATTCCATGAACTTGGAAAGATGGGACGTAAGTGCGATTGGTCGATAGGGGGAGGAAGGGTCACCTTTTTTAAGAAGAGGCTGGACAAATGCTGTTTTCCATCTTCTAGGGAAGATTCCAGAACAGTAGGAGTGATAGAAAAGCTTACGCAATGGTTTTGTCAGCGATAAAGAACACCTTTTCAGAAGAATGGGGGTATACCATCAGGACATTGGTTATAAATCGCCTCCAAATATACAAACCTATACTTAATAGAAAGCATTAGAGTATAATAATGTTGCCTTATAATATTTGGGTGCAACCTAATTTCCCATCTCACCTAAAAGTTTTCGAAAAGATGCATTTCCTATGTTATGTACCTTTTACTCACTTTACGTTATGAAAAACAAAAAAAGAAGTGATACAAATTAATTTAATGATTTTTTAAACTCAATAAAAAAAACTTATAACTGACTTCCGTAAGCTATTTTCAAAGCTTTTGAGGTTTAAATTCGTTATAATATATAAATATAAAAAATCAAATTTATTTTGTATCTAGAATTTATTTCAAAGCTCATATACATACAGGGTGTTTTGTAATGCTGACAAATTAAAAAAAAAAGTTAGGTTGTATTTTTTTCCAAAATTTTCAGTTTAAAAATAAATTTTTCAAAAACTATTCTTTAAAACTAATTTCTGGCAAAGAAGCTATGGCAATGATATAAGAACTATATTGATTTGGTTTAATTTAATTTTTTTTTTTTCAATTTAAGTATGCCCCTTCTGTCTTAACGGAAAGGTATACCCCAGCCTCCCAAACGATTTTTGTCTTGATTATTTTTACATAATTGATCTAATGTTTTCATCGTCATATGCAAAACACCCTGTATTATATAATTTTCGAAGAAATAAATGTGAACTTTTTTTTTAACATCGTATCTAACTCTTTCCTCAAATGGATTTTTCGTCCTTCCTGTGGTATATTTTTCGTTATGTTTCATTCATAAATTCCTCTCTCCGGTGTAATGTACTGTGATTGTGTGTATACGTGTGTAGTGTACACTGCACACCAATACTCACTTATTTATAAAATATGAGGAATGACGATGCAGAGCATAAACTTTTGCCAGTGTGTTGAGTTACGTAATAATTTCCTTTGGTTTTAAAGAATTAAATGGTTTAGGGGTACGCATTCTAACTAAGGATACAAGCCAGCCTGTTCTATAAATATGTAATATAATGAATGTGCCTCTTGTGGGATTTTGGTTTTGTGTTCGGTTTTTTTTTTCTGACTGACACCACCGTTGCATTCAACTAGTGAGTTGGATTATACATAGTAAGGTGGAAAGCGTTAAAAATTGGGAGGGGGGGGGGGGCTTGAGAAAAGTTCACACCACCGCCTAAGTGTTTCTTTGTTTTGTCATTTGAATTTATGTCAGAAAGGCATAATTCTGTACTTTTTTATGGCAAGGAGATGTAAGTGTTGAGAAAAAACTATGCTCATTCAAGCTGCGCACAAAAGCTAGATAGAGAGCAGAATAACTGAAAAGGTGGATGACATTTTTTGAGGTGATTTGGTTGTTAGGTTTGTAGTGAAGTTACTTTACTCCCACGCGACTTATACCTAGCATCTATAAATTAAAAAAAATATATATAATAATTTGAGTCCCTTTTTTGCACGAGGTATGAATATAAAAATAAGTACAAACTCTTCGTTGCTAATTAAAAAAATATAGACAAATTTTGTATCTCAGACAGGCATTTGGAAAAGTTAGCACTACTCGAAGTCTTTTCATGATGCTTTTGTCAGAAAATGACCACTTCCGGTTCCAGAGAATGATCCAGTTCTGGTTCATCTATATGCAATAAGTGTAATCTAGTTAAGTTTATAATTTTTTTTTTTAATTTGGTGAGGTTATCATTATTTATTATTAATTTATTTTGTGTTGCATAAAACAAAAAAGTGTAAAATTTAATCTAGCAAGACTTAGACGCATTCAAAAGTAACTGTATAGCAAAGTAGTACTATACCCATCAACAAATTTCAGATTTGAATTCAACTCTCAAGAGTATTCTTACAAAAACCCTTGACTTCTCGTGTCAGAAACACAACAGTCATTTTATTTCTTAACTTTTGTTATCATTTGAAAATTTATTACAATTTATTTTCCTGGGTGTTCGATTAAACTGTATAGGGAAATAATTAAACCGACTAGGCAAGACATGCAAAAAAAAATCTGAAAACAATTGTTCTGAGCGAATATGTTCGATTGACAAAGTTCTATAAAAAAAAAAAAAAAAAAAAAACAAAAAAAAAGAGGTGAATCGTTTTTCCATGACCGAAGATAGTCCTTGAGGTTTTGCCACTTCCTCGCACTCACAAAAACCAGACCTTTGGCATAACAGAACCACATACTAATTATTACGCCACGGGGTATTACTAAGTAAGCATACAATATAGATTAGTGAATGATTATAAGCTGCGTTCGGAAAGTTTAAAAACGATTTCAACATATTTGCCTCATGGATTTTACAGTTTCCAACATTTTTATGGACTGTTGTGGTGGTCTTTGACTTTCTGTAAGGTTGTAAACACGTTTTATATCGATACTTATTCCTTACTTTACTTTACTTTACTTTACTTTAGGTGGCGCTCCCAGTCCAGGGTGGACTAAAGCCTCAACCAACAAGCCCCTCCAGCTAGCTCGGTCCCTAGCTAGCTGCCTCCAGTTACGCACTCCAAGTTGGTTGAGGTCGCTCTCCACTTGTGCGCGCCACCTGAGGTGGGGTCTTCTTCTGCTGCGCAGACCATCAGGGGTGGATTCGAAGATTCGACGGGCTGGTGCGTCGGTGTCCATACGCTCCAAGTGTCCCAGCCATCTCAGCCGTTGTATTTTCAGCTTCTTGACTATGTAGGTCAACGTCGCTGTAAAGCCCGTACAGCTCGTTGTTGAACCTTCTCCTCCATACTCCATCGATACAGATTGGGCCGAAGATCAAACGAAGAACTTTTCTTTCAAAGCACCCAAGCAGATTTTCATCCGTTTTAGACAGTGTCCATGCTTCTGCCCCATACAGCAGGACCGGGATGATGAGGGTCTTATACAAGGTCTCCTTGGTTCTTTGAGATAGGGCTTTATTACTCAAATGCCTTCTTAGCCCGAAGAAACAGCGGTTGGCAAGAGTAATTCTTCGCTTGATCTCTGCACTGATGTCGTTTTGCGATGTTATAGTGAAGCCCAGGTAGACAAAGTCTTTAACATTAACAGCTAAACCCATTTTCGCCGCCTCCAGTTCAATACTTGCAAACGCACCGGTAACAGCTGTCAGGGTATCTCCTTTCTTGTGGATGGGGTACACTATGCCGAGGTTCCATTCATTGGTCATACTTTCATCCGACCAAATTTTTGAGATGAGTTGGTGCATGCTCCCTACCAAGTCATCCCCACCTGCTTTGAATAGCTCAGCTGGCAAGCCATCCGCGCGAGCAGCTTTGTACACTTTCAGCTTGGCTATCGCTGACCGCACTTCATTTAGTACGGGTGGACGGAAATTTTGACCATCATCGTCCAGGTTGAATGGAATGTTCCGCCTAGTTGCGGAATTTTGGCCTTCCTCGCCGTTCAGCAGTCTGGAAAAGTGTTGTTTCCAGATCCTCAGCACGAACTGCGTGTCCACTACCATATTCCCACTCTCATCTCGACAGGCTTCCGTTCTAGCTTTGTAGCCCTGGGGGGATTGCCTCACCCTTTGGTAAAACTTTTGAACATCCCACCTGCCGGTACAGTCCTCAATAGACTCGACCGCCCACTTCGCATGCTCTCTCTTTTTCCTCCTTAGAAAACGGCGTTCCTCCCTTCGTCTTTGTCCGTAGAGCTCCCGGGCATCTCTCTCAGCAGCTCTGGTTCTTGCCTGTAGCATTAATTGGTAGGCCTCGTTCTTTGCTACATACGCCAACCTGCATTCTTCGTCAAACCAGGGGTTTCGTTGTGGTGGCCTTGTGAAACCCAGCACATCAGTGGCGGCACTACTGATGGCATTCTGGCAGTGCTTCCACAGGTCCTCCGTAGATGAAGCTGGAGGCGGGCTTGCTGAGAGATTATGAGAGACTCGGTCTGCAAAAGTCCTGGCGACCTCCTGCGATTTTAACCTCGCGACATTGAATCTTTTCACAGCATCCGTCCGTCGTTGTGGCGTCATAGATATCCGCATCCGTACTTGGGCTACCACCAAGTAATGATCCGAGTCTATGTTGGCTCCTCGGAATGTTGGGACATCCAGGATACTGGAAGCATGTCTCGCGTCTATCGCAACATGATCAATCTGGTTGACGGTTAGTTGATCCGCAGACCGCCAGGTCCCTTTGTGTATATTGAGGTGTGGGAATCGAGTGCTGCTATGATGAAATTTCGCCCCGCTGCAAAGTCAATCAGCCTGAGTCCGTTACCGGAAGTGTTGTCGTGCAGGCTGTGTCCTCCGACTATCGAACCAAAGATGCCCTCCCTTCCGATCTTGGCGTTTAAGTCACCAAGAATAATCTTGACGTCGTACTTGGGGCACCTATCATACGTTTCCTTATTTGTTTATTCCTTACATTTTCTTAAAAATATCAAAATTAATTTTTTTCACAATTTTCCCTAATACGAGTATGTATATGGATTAAATGACAATTTGAAACCAATTTAAAAAGTACATTGTTTGTTTTTGGCCTGAATACTATTAACCTTGTGCCAAAATAATAGCATTTTACATTTTTGTCATTCATAACTTTGTATTTTCTCAAAACTTTGTTTTCCAGAACTTTGTCATTCAGAACTTAGAACTTAGAGGGCCCCTTCACACGTAGATACTTTATGAAGGCTTAACACTACCGTAGAAATGTTTAAAACCAGTAGTTTGATGTTTTTGATGATTCTGAGAGTTTTAAGGTGCCGTTAGAGTAACGACTACATGATAGCTCTGTTTCATATCAGTTTTACACCCTGTTCTGGATTCTATGCAATAAATGAAGAGAAGTTTTGGCTGCACTTGCTCGAAGATGTGAGTTATACTCGAGTTCTTAGACGTAAAAACGCAGAGGGGGTGAACAATTTCTAACATCGATAGAGAAATCTTAAGTATATAGCACCGTTTTTGCCGGTCTCGAAAATGTGGTAATTTTAAGGAAGAACGTGCGTCGTTTAGACACATACCGACTACTGAGAACTTTTCGACTTCTTCGATGCAAGTGCCATTCAACGACATTGACATAGGGAGTACATTCTGCTTCAACAAGAACAGACATCATTGAGTTTTCGAAGAATTAAACTCTATCACTCTGTATGTTATCAGAACCATTAACAATATATTCATTCTTTTACTTGCGACTTATAGGTACTATAAGGCAAGTTATGCATTCGTAAAAAAAATCGAACTCGAGATTTTGATCAAAGTTGACATTACGATGATAGCGAAGACAAAAAAAGTGGGTCTGGCAATTATGTCTGTTTGTCTGTCTGTTCGATTACAGCTAAACGGCTCAGCCGATTTTCTTCAAACTTGGTAGATATGGGTTTTGATTTTTTACCCCCGGATGTTTTTTTATTTAATTTTTTATGACCAAAAGTAACGGTACCTGCCCTGCCATACGATTTTTTTTCGAAATTTTATAAATATTTTTTTTCTCAAAAACTGTTCCTACGATTTTCTTAAAAAAAATTCAAAAAATTTAATTTAGTTAAACCTAGGTAATGGTCGAAAAATTTTTTCAAAAAAATGAGTAGTTTTGGTACCCCCTTGGGACCATTTTTTTTGTTTTTGATCTTCTCAAAAACGGTACCACCGATTTTGATCATTTTTGTATGCTAAAGCTTCCCAGCAGTTTGAATATTACTGCGTATTCAAATTTTCCAAAACAAATGTTTTGGATTTTTGAAAAAACTTTCAAAATTTTATTTTGAAAACTCAATATTTCGAAAACCCCATGCTCGATTTTTTCAAAACTTGATAAATAAAAGTTTGAAAAAATAATCTACAATATATGAGCAAAATAAATTCATTTTACCTAAAAATAACGGTACCCTCCATACAAATGTTAAAAAATGGTTTTCGAAAATCGTATTTTTCTCGAAAACGGTTCTGAGAATTTTGCTTAAATTTTTTTCTTTCTATTATTTTTTAATATCTGTAATTTAATAAAAAAAAATTTGAAAACAAGATATTACTGACTGTACCTACCATAGAACGATTTTTTAAAATTTTGAATTTCTCATTATTAGCACAACGGATTTTAATGAAATTTCGTAGAGGGAAGCTTCTAAAAAGTTTAAAAAACATTACATTTCAAAACTTTAAGAAAAATATTTTTTTGAATTTAAAAAAAAAAAATCAATTTTTTGTTTTTTGAAAATTCAATGTCTCGAAAACGGCTCAATACATTTTTTGTAAATTTAATTTTTATTCATACAATAACAAAAACTTCAAATTGGCGTACCAACATTTTTTCTTAAAAATGTTTTAAAATTTTTCTTATATAAAACCTTATTTTTTAAGAAACCACTACAAAGACTTATAATTTTTGTTCTTGCATAAATCTATATGTATTTGCTTGAATCACATGGCATCCTATTCTTACCTTTAACTACTAAAGAAGTTTTTTGTAGTCATTTAAAAAATGAATTTTATGCTAATTAACAGTTTCTCTAATAACATTCATTTTTGAAATTCTTAGTCTTTTACATAGGAGCAAGTTCGTGCGACCCAGTCGTGCATTTTATTAAAAAGAGTATCATATCATGATTTATCGCATTATATTATTTTAATATATTTATAGGTCTCGTAAAAAAAAATTTGATACATACGAGCATATCACCATCACAATATTTAATTATCATAGCTTAATGTCTTGTCTCTTTATTTCACCGTTGAATTAATTTAATTCCAAACCGCTTATGGACCGCTAGATATCCTCGTACTGTACTTTATTTTGGTAATCTTAACTTTCTATAACGTTCATCGGTAATAATTAAACAGTCTTATCAATGTGAACAAAAGATCTGTAATAATAAATACTGTGTAAGACTCCTTTAACATCTTAAATATTTATTAAATCAATGTGTCGTTAGTTATTGTTTGAGTAGTATCATATTAAATATAATTAAAATTAAATTTCAGCAGAATTGTTGTTAACGTCATCTGTTTACTGTTTAAATAGTCTAGTCAGTATTATAAGAAAAGTTTATAATCAAATACGTTATCTGATTACTTATCATCCTTATGAACGTGCAAGTTAAGGTTTTTAATGGTAAATTACATTAAAAAGACCGTGTACTAAAAAATTGACATTTAGATAATTATATGCTAATATAAGGTATTCAGAATCAAACTTAGTTCAAGAATACAACCGAGAAAGTACGACTTATGTTTAAAAGAAGGATATGAGATAATTTTCCTACTTGTAGAATATTATTTCAATGTTTCCTATAGGTACATATAATTCTATACATTATATAGATAACCTATAAAACATAGAGAAAAGAGGAAAGTAAACTTAATCTATTTCAGATAGAAAACAGAAATAAAGATGGGAATTGCAAAGTTATCCACAAGCCAATCATTTATGTTTGCATTCTATTGGGTTCAATCAAACCTAATCAATATTAATTCTTCATTCATTAAGTTACTTTCTGAAGGAACAGAATAAAGGAGAGATATTTTAGCTTGAGAATAAGTTTTCTTTCAAGGTTTTTTTTATTCAAATAATAATTTATTTATTAAATTAAGTTATTTTATTGAATAAAATTGAACCGATATCAATTTCAATCATCCTCTAGCTTAATGTTTTTTGTTTGTGTCGAGGAAACACAGTTTTAAATAGGAATATAAAACATCATGTATTCTTAATAGAAATAATAGTCCTTAAGACCATAATCCGCAATAGATTTATTTTAAACATTAACAATCAAAGATAATAATATAACTCTGCATTTCACAGTTGAACTTACTAAGATCGTGCTTGTGTTGTGTTTACTAATATTTCTTTGACGCGTACACCCATTCTGGTAAAACTTGAGACAAATTCAACTCTTAATGGGCTTTATACGCTGTCTGCCTCACACATTTTTATCGTTATTTCGGGCGACTTCAATTTCCACAATTGAAGTTGGCTTCACTATTCATAAGGGACAACACCCTAAAGAAGGTAGATTGAGATGTTTGCTGAGGTGCACCAATCTACTTAGCTTGTAGACGATTGGGCTCACTCGAATGCCGGATGTTACTGGGCAACGTACCTACACTATCGACATGTTTCTTTTTCTAACCCTGTTAAGAATACCATAATGTTTAACAATCCATTCGGCACTTCGTATACCATTTTATAAATAGCAACCAATTTCTCGTGTCTCGTCCATCCACTTAAAGAGCAAAACATACCACGAGGACCGTTTGGTAATAAGAGAAACCAACCTAGGACGATTTTGTTAATTTTTTTAGAATCTTAAGCCGATACTTACGTTTCCTCGATAGTGACGTTAATGCCAGTGTCAATATGAAGTAAGAATAAAAACAAAAGAAAAGCAAAAAATCATGGTCCGTCAAGGTTGTCAAGAACGAAAAAATTGAACTTCATTTTCGGTTCCAACGTTCATCTTCAACCACAACCCGATAACTATACTCTGTCCAACAAAAATTGTCAGTACAGGCCTTATGGGAGAGCTTTTTATAAACCAGTGGCGCCTGATGCACCCTCACTACAATGCGTTAGGAAAAATTCCACTAAAAAAAGAGCAAGCCACTGACTTTTCTTAAGGAATTGTTGTCGTAATTCTTTGCAAAAAGTTGTACACCCCAACATGACCGTCGTATCCCACTGCTGATGAGATACTGTCAAGACTCAAGATCAAGACAAGAGTGTCAAGTGTCACTCAATAAGATCGCGCGCTCTTTATCTACATCAAAACAGAGTTACCATTATCATTCTCAATTGCAAGCAAAGAGCTTTTTCAGTGGTTTTTATTAAGGAGCTTTTGGGATTTGAAGCTTTTGAGAACACATTTTAAGAAGATGAGTATGTTGAGTGTTGTCGTATTGCTTTTCAACTTAAAAAAAAAACGCGCCTATTATCTTACCGCTTGGCGTTGTGGGAAAAGGAAAATTGAATATTGTTTTCAGTCGTTTTGAATCGGCAGACGGTAGCCCTACGCGTTTTTTACTTTCATTTGCGGCGATTTATAATTTAAACTACGGAATCCCTGTGAGAGCTTTAAAAGGCGACACACTTATGCATGGCAATGCAACCAGAATGAGAGGCAAACGTCCTATCTTCCCTGTACTGACAATTTTTGTTGGACAGAGTATAGCTCTCAGATACATTGCATGGTAGAGACATTTCGCCTCCTGTATTTGAGAACGTAAATCATTCAATGAGAGAAGTACATTGTCGCACTCATACATTTGCATGAGCTCTTCGAGATCTTGATATAAACAAATCCGATGGTCCTGATTGCATAACCCCCATTCTTCTGAAAAGGTGTTCTTCATCGCTTGGAAAACCATTACGAAAGCTTTCCATCGCTTCTAATGTTCTGAAATCTTCCCTAGAAGATGGAAAACAGCGTTTGTCCATCCTGTACACACCACTTGCTTCTGAAAGCTTCTGAATAACCAGTAATACGGCCTTCTCAGTAATCTTTCTACTTGCTAGTGATCTGATGACATATCTCACCGAAGAGCAGTGGCGATTCCTCTTAGTTGGCTAGGTTGGCTGCGCCAACCCTAAAATTTCAGCTTAAATAGAAAAACAAATTATTTGTATTAAAACTTGAATACATAAAACAAAAAACATAACATCTCAATGTGCCTATATCATTATAAAACCAGCACAACCTATATAAATTGAGCCATTTACTGCAACCCGTACGTGCTATATTAATCCCATACAAAGTTAATCCTTAATGCTTTCCATTTCAGTCTTGAGTTGGCTACACAATTTTCGCCATCAAATGTCATTCAAAACTATACTATTATTCCCGATGTGCCTGATATGCTATCTCATTCTATCTTTAAGAACAGACCGACAAAATATTCACAATAGTTGGCTCTAATAATAAGAGCCAACGGGTAGAAAAATCCGAGAATAAAATGTGTTTTTCTGCTTGGTCGTTTGTAGCGAGACAGTTTCAGTGCGGAAATCATGAACACTAGGCAGGCTGCCAGATTGCCAGAGGCCATATTGCGCGATGTATCCCTTTTTTTTTTAAATTGCGATATAAGCTTATGAAAATCTGGCAAGCCTGGAGAAAAATTTGAGAAAAAAATGCATTGGGATTTTGGCTGTGGGATATGGTTTGCTCTACCTGGGTAGAAAAATCCGAGAAAAAAATAGATGGTGTGTGCTTACTGCTTGGTCGCTTGTCGCGAGGATTGAACCTAATACCAACATACCTACCTATGTTTAAAAAAAATTATTTTTCAGTCAATGAATGTTTTGTTTGAATGAATTTATATTGAAACTTGAATTATAGTTTTCTTTTCAGTGGCGGAAGTAATTAAAAGAAACGTTTAACTATCCTAAATTATATTAGATACGTACTAACATTTTCAACGTGAGTGGTACATTTTTTAATATTTACAAGCATCTTAAAGGCAAAAAAAGTGGTCAATGAATCTGTTTAACTTTGTTTTTTTTTAAGTATTTTGATAGTTTGTTGTTCAAAAGTTCTTATTAGTGTGGCGAAACGCAAAAAATCCTAATAGGTACTTTAAATTAAAATTTTTCATGTGGCAGTATTTTATATGCGAATTTGAATTTGAACTTTCCTTTTAATTTATTATCAAAAACTACATAACTACAGTGCGATTTTCATACAAATAATCAATCCAAAATGATGTGTATGGGTGGGTGGGGTATGTGTTAGTAGCGTACGGCAGGATTTTTTTTTTGGGGTTGTGCTCAATCTCAATTTTGGTGGATTTATGGTGAGGTATCAATAAAGCTATAACAAAAATCTCTTTTTATCAACCATCTTATATAAATAAGAAGAAAATTCCAATAAGAAAAAGACAAAAGGAAAAATAAAACTACCAAGTTATGAAATTAATTTTAAGTACCTATTCATTTTTTTCTTTGTAATTCAAAATCTTTTATTTTTACGTTTTTTTGATAGTTTTAGTTTAAAATAATACATTTGGGTAATAGATCTTATTTGCCGAACACTTCGTTCGTGTGACCAGGACATTTTTTCGTTACACTGGTTTTATATATTGACCCACCTGCGTGATGATTGAATTATGGCTTTCATGAATTATAGCATGTTATGCAGTTTTAAATAGGTACATTTCCATTCTATTCAGCATAGATACAAACATGTACGGTTATGTATTCCTCTCATAGTCCAGTCAAGGAAATAATTTTGCTTGCAAGAAATAGTGCTCTTTATTATTTTTGTATATGCTGGGTGTTACCTCCAGGTGTAACCATCCCAAAGTCCCCAGACCAAGGGCCGCGAACTAAACCTAAGAGGGGGGTAAATGTCTCCCTTTTTAACTTGTTGTGAATACTTGGTAAGCGAATCATATAGGAGCTAGGGGGTAATCTCTGAGCTACTGAACGGATTCTTAAAATTCTCTCACTATTTAAAAGCCACAATGTCCACGTTTAGATATTAATATGTTTAAGAACGTCCTTTTCCTCACACAAAGAACAATAGAACATCAAAAAAGAATTTTACTTGGCCACTTGCCCACTTGCAAGGACAGTTCTCATGTTTTTATTTTTATATTTCTTAATCATAGGAAGAAAAATGGATTTTGCTACAGCTAAAGCTAACAACGAAACCAAGTCTTTAGTAGAAGATCTATTAGAAACACCATTTTCAATAAGAACATTTGCGGAAAAACTATTAATAATTAAAAAAGGGCGTCCTTGTCCTAAATTGGAGAGTTTAAAAACAACGCATAAAGACTCTAAAAGAGAGTATATACGAAGTTTTAATACTACTCAATATTCACTTTATCCGTGGTTAGCAGGGTGTGAAAATAAAATTGCACTGTTCTGTTGGCCTTGTCTACTTTTCTCCCGGACTAATTCTGTGTGGAGCACAACAGGTTTAAGAAATCTCAACACCTTGCAATCACTTCAAAAAAAGCACAAACAGACGAACTCCTATTTGGAATGTGTGCTTAAGCTGGCGAGTTTTGGTGAGAACAGGATTGATGAAGCTCTTAGCTCTCAGGTTAGAAACCTAAACAGCCAACATAATCTTCAAGTTAAGAAAAATCGTGATGTCCTGAAGCGTTTAATTGACGTTACATGTTTTCTTGCAAATCAAGAGTTACCATTTAGAGGTCATGACGAGAGCAGCTCTTCTTTGAATAGAGGAAACTATGTTGAAATTCTCAACCTGTTGAAACGTTACGACCCTATCATAGCTCAACACTTTGAAACTGCTACAGTTTTTAAAGGAACATCAATGGCGATTCAGAATGATTTAATCAAAGCGGTTGGAGAGGTACTCAGCTCAAATATAACGAAACAATTACAACAAGCAACATTTGTTGCCATAATGCTCAAATGAAGTCACAATTGTCTGTGGTTTTCCGGTATTTCCTTAATGGTAAAATTAATGAAGTTTTTGTCGGCTTTATTGATGTCAGCGCTGGACGAACTGCAGATGATTTGTTTAGATTGGTAAAAATCCTTCTTGAAAAGTACGATATCAAAAATAAGCTAGTAGCCCAGACATACGACGGAGCATCTGTAATGAGTGGGCATTTAAATGGACTTCAATTTAAGGTCAAAGAAATTTGTCCAAGAGCTTTATTTGTTCACTGCTACGCTCACGTGCTTAATTTGGTACTTTCACAAGGCTTAAACAACATAAGGGAATGTAGAATATTCTTTAGCACCCTAAATGGGATTGCAACTTTTGCATCTCATTCCTCAAAAAGAACATTCGCACTAAAAGAATTTTTAAAAAGGAAAATTCCTTCTTTAGCCACAACAAGATGGTATTTTAGCTCTAGACTTGTCAATGTCGTGCATACTTATAGACAGGATATCTTGGAATATTTTCAGAATATATATGAAGATGAGAAAAACACTTGGGAACCGAACGACAAAATGGCAGCTTTCGGATATATAAAATTCTTGAAAAAATTCGAAACCGTTTTTTTATTGAATGTTTTTTCTAAAATTTACTCCCATTCCGATATTCTTTTTAACGTGTTGCAGAATTCGAATCTAGACATAGTTTTTTGTGCTGGTCAAATTCAAAAATTCCATGATGCGATAAAAGTAATGCGAGCAGACGGGTTTGATCAATTTTGGCAGTATGCCATCGAAATTGTTCCATTAAACGCAGAAAAAAGAGCAGTTCGAAACGAAGAATTGTCTTCAAACGAAATTAAATTCAAGAAATTATTTTTCGAAGTAGGTAATTGACAACCTAAGCATGCAGGTTTCCGAGAGATTTTCATCTATTGAAAAATTGAAGTTTTTCAATCTGTTGAACGGAAAAAAAATATTAGAATATCGCCAAAATCAAAATTTTCCTGATGATTTGATAAAACAACTGATTGAATACTACCCAGAAATATTTGAATTCAGTCAACTGAAAAATGAATTGACCGTATTGTATGCCAACTCTACCGAAATTAAGCTGCCGGAAAATGCATCAACAACAGCGAAAATTTTGACTCCATATGACGTTCTTCTCTGGTTGGAGTCCAAAAATATTTATGGAAGTTTTGAACAAGTCTATTCACTTTCAAAACTTATCTGTACCATTCCAGCTACAACCGCTTCAGTCGAACGTACTTTTTCTGCGTTGAAAAGAATAAAGACGTATCTTAGAAGCACACAAGGCCAAGAAAGATTGAGCAACTTAGCTCTTATTTCAATAGAAAAAGAAATGTTGTCGGAGATAAGAAAAAGTGAAAGCTTTTATGAGCAAGTTCTTGAAAATTTTTTGAAAATAGAGCGACGACTTGATTTTTTATATAAATAAATAAGTTTTTAATTAAAAAAATAACGGGTAAAAAATAAAATTGTTTGTTTTTATTAAGTTAAGCTTTGATCAAAGGATATTTCGTAGCCAACCCAGAACTGAAGACCAGGAATCGCCACTGCCGAAGAGTGGAACAGACCTTAACATTGTTTTGGAAAAAGTAATATTATTGTGTTTGGTAATTCTTAGGCATTTGATAGAGATTGGAACAAGCTCTCTTGTCAAGAATGCGAGCCCGAGCATTTAGTATCAACTAAATCCTTATTCTTTAGATAACAATTTAACTTCTAGATCGTTTTTTAATACATGTTGCATTGGATGGTTTCAAGTCTGATCTTCACAAAATAAATGCTGGTATTCCATAGGACTCTCTTCCTCATTTTTATAAATGATCTCTTGTCTGAAACTTCTAATCCAGTTCATTGTTTTGCCGACTACTCTAAAATCAACTTTTTATACTCGCTAAATAGATAAAGTTTTTCGGACCGTACATTTGATGGTCAAATGTCAGTCTAACCCCGTGACCACGAACAATGGGTTAAGTAAAATATAATTATTTTTAAATAAAGTAAACGCGATAAGTTCCGAAAAACTTTATCCATTTACGAGTAACATGAATAACGTCCGCGAAAAGATAAACTTAAAATTCTCATACTCGTTCTTTAGAAGAGGAATTGAAATATGGTAATGGAAGAAATCCAAAAACTCTCAGTAACCTCTATCGGTATTCAAAGCTCGAGTACAATTCACACATTTGGGCAGGAGCAGCCCAAACTGTTCTTCATTTATTTGATAGATTTCAGGACAGAGCGTTAAAACTAATAGGAAATATAGCTGACATGGATTCATTCCCATCTCTTGACACCATCCGGATATTTCATGTCTTTCCTCAATTTAATCAGCTTACCTGTGATACCCATTTTGTAAGGAACTGACGAGCAGTTCACCCTGGAGCCTAATTTTGGACGTACCGTCAAATACAGAGATTGTTTTTTCATGCGCACAGTACGATTATGAAACAATTGACCCGGCACGGTTTTCCCTTGCCATTTAAATTCATTAAAACATTCAAGAGCAATGTTCATCGACACCTCCTTTATATCCCTCCTCAACTTCCCCATCGCTCATGCTATGTTTATGTTTAACAATATAAGGGAGGGTCTCAATCAAAACTTGAGTGCGTGTCAATTATGTATAAAAATATGTATTATCTGGAATACCCCAAGGCAATCATACCTTTTGAACTTCCACAAAAGGTATCATCTCTAAGAGCTTACAATGTTAAATTTTATCATAAATAGATACATAATATCTTTAAATTTTGAGGCGGTAAACAAAAAAAAATCGTTTTTTTGTACCTTTTTCAAGGGTATTCTTAAAGTCAACCTAGATTTCAGGGCAGAGTTAAGTACTCAGAATGGGTGGATAGAAAAAAATTGTTGTTGACACAAAAATGATGACATTTCGGTACAGCTCATCAGATTAATATTTTTTATTTTTAATAGTATAATTTTAAAAACGAATGTTATTAGATAAAACTGTTCATAAGCTATAGCGGTTTCTTATAAAATTAAACATTTTTGTACAACATTTTAAAACCATTTTTAAGAAGAGATTTCGGTACGCCAACTTAAAGTTTTTATTATTGTACGAATATAAATCAAATTTCCAAAAAAAAATATTCACCCGTTTTTGGGATATCGAATTGTCAAAAAAAAAATTGATTTTTTTTTTCAAAATTCAAAACACATTTTTTTAAGTTTTGAAATGTAATGTTTTTCAAACTTTTTGGAAGCTTCTCTATAAAAAAATATCATTAAAATCCGTTTTGTCGATAATGAGAAATAGAAATTCAAAATTTGAAAAAATGGTTCTATGTACAGTAGGTACCGTTATTTTTAGAAAATATAGGCCATTTTTTCCAACATCTTGTAAAATATATTAGGGAACTTTTTTAAAAATCCAAAAAATATTTCTTTTTAATTTGAATACAAAATACTATTCAAATTTCTGGGGAGCTTTAGCATAAAAAATGATCAAAACTGGTAGTACCGTTTTTGAGAAAATTAAAAACAAAAAAAAATGTATGCACATTTTTTTACTTTAGGGTCAATTTTTCCAGAAAATTTGTAATACACAAACTTTTTACTATTTTTTAATGAAATAAACAAACAAGAAATTGCCAATGAGATCCTTGGAAAAACATTCAACCCCTGAAAAAAGGAATTTTCGATTTCTTAACTTAGGTTTCAACAGTTGAAAATACGAGTAAGATTGATTTTCCAAATAAAGTGTTCTTCAGTAAAAGCGGGTAGATGTTGAAATGGAATAAAACAAGCTGTGTGTGAGTTATGCAGTGCCGCCGCTGGTTGTTTGTGCGCCCTTGTGCAAGAACCCTAAATTACCGCCCCATATCTTGGATGCCGGGGGTATTTACGTTGAATAAGTGGAAGTTTTATTTATTCTCCATTTCGCAGTTGAAAAATTTAAGCAAATGTGCATTGTTGTTGTTGCGTTCCAATCTACATCAAATTCTTATACAACGAAAGTAGTCAGACTAGGATTTGGAGGGGTTTCTCTCTTAAATTAGTTTGAGAGTTTCTGTTATAGCATATACAATATTTGCATCCTTTTAAGATTATTTACTCTTTTTACTTGAGACTTATAGGAACTATGTATAAGGCAAGTTATGCATTCGTAAAAAAATCGAACTCGAGATTTTGATCAAAGTTGACATTAAGATGATAGCGAAGACAAAAGTGAAAAAAGTGGGTCTCGAAAATTTGTCCCCATACGTTTTTTTTTTTTCTTTTTTTAAGACCAAAAATAACGGTTTCTGCCATACGATTTTTTAGCGAAATTAAAAAAAAAATTAAACAATGTCCAATAGATTTAAACAAAAATCAAAAAATTTAAAGAATCGGTACAACCGATTTTGATAATTTGTTTTACGATAAAGTGCCAAAAATTTTTTATATTTCTGTGCATTCAAATTTTCAAAAAAAAAATTTGATTTGGTAGATTTTTTAAAAACTTAATAAATAAAAGTTTCTTAATATAAAGAGAAAAAAATTATTACCAAATAATAACGATACCTACTCTACAAATGCTAAAAAATGGTTTTCGAAAATCGTATTTTTCTCGAAAACGTCTCCGAGAATCTTGATAATTTTTTTTTCTTATGATAAATTTTTACGTTCTATAATTTAACAAAAAAAAATTGAAATCAATATATTACTGACTGTATACCGACCATAGAACCATTTTGTCGATTTTTTAATTTCTCATTACCGGCTGAACGGATTTTAATAGATTATTTTTTAGGTTAGATTTTTGCATAAACTTATATTTGTTTGCATCACATGGCATCTTATTCTTAGCTCCAGCTACTACTAAGATCTGTTTTAGTCATTTAATTGATGAACTTTATGTTTATGAACAGTTATTTTTCTAATAGCAATAATTTTTTAAGTCTTTTACATAAGAGCAAGTTCGTGCGACTCAGTCGTGCATTTTATTTTAAGATGCAAAGATAAAATGCAAAGATTCGTGTTCCTAGCACAGTTTTTAGTTTATGTATGTCAATTCAGTCCTTTGGTAAAAATTAATAGTTTATAGCTTGACAGAAAGAAGACAAAGTAGTTTTTGATATCTTTAAAAGTTTTTGTTTTCACTTTCTTTTTAAAACATCTTTTTTTTTTTTTATAATCTACACGCGCTCAAGGAATTATGATTACCCTTTAAATGTTTGAACACAGCGCGGGCGTGAAGTTAAGGAAGAGAAAGAGAGATAGGAAAGATGTGTGGCACGATGTTCTGAGACTGAAGGTTGTTGTCTCAGATATTTTATCTCCAGGGATGGCGGCTGAACTAAAGTGGAGAATGCCGTGTCTTATTTGTATGTCGCTTATAATTCACATTATTTTTATTCGTGTTCATCCTTGTTGGGCATACTAGTTTAACTCAATTACATGTTGTTAGTGTTATGCCTGAACAACATGTAATGAGTAAACCAGCAACCCATTGATGACAATTTTAGAAGGTTTTTAATGGAATTAAAACGACTTCCGGATCTGGAAGTATTACATATCATTCCTTGACATCTAAGGTATCCTTTGATGCAATTTGACATTTCGTGGCTTGTGTGCGAAATACATTTTGATATAAATAGAGTCTGAACTCTGAATGTCAATTGAAAGCTCAAATTTGAACGAACAATGAAACGTTAAATTTCTGGGTTATTCTGATTTTGTTCAATCCGTTGACATTTAATTCAATTCTAAAATTAATTAAAAACTATTCGTAAATCCTTATTTAAAAACAAACATAAATATTTAGAGACACAAAACTGTTTTTTTTCCCGTTGTAAAGGCGGTTTGTTTACATTTGTTTACATCTTCTATTAATTTTGTTCTAAAGTTACCAACTTAGATTTAAGATAATTAGCTATGTATATATCATTGCAATCAGTATATTGATACCCATTTATACAAATAGTAAAATTAATGTTTTCGAGACACTGTTTTCGTTTTAGTTTATGGGAAATACATGGGCTGTAAATCTAAACAAAATCAGTATCCTTTTCGAGTTTATAAGTCTGGGATTGTAGTTGCGTGGAAAGCTATTTCCCAGGTATCAATCTATGGCGACATGGCGTTAAGCAGTTTAGACTACGACTGCAATCGAAGAGGTTATTTGTTGTGAGGTGCGACAGTCACAAACAAAATATGGATAAAGATTGGTAGTAGATTGTGTGTGGGCACTACGTAGTGAACGGTCAAATGTAAACAGGTTCCAATAACTTAATGAAAACTTTTGGAGTATGCTATATATGCTGAGTTAGATCGATCTCTTAATTTTCCGCCCCTAGACGTTGGCGCCCTTGTGCGCCGCACATTTTGCACATATGGTAGCGGCGGCCCTGGAGTTATGAACAAAATTTTATTTTAAAGGGCTATGTATGCCATTATGCATGATATATGACATCCTTTAAATGCTAGCATAGGCTTCTTAGTCCCACGTATCCCAGTGGTCCAATTTTCAATAACTTTTCCGCATAGATCCGGCTGAATTTGAGCAATGGCCTATGTTATGTTCGGTCAATGAAACCTATCCGTTGTTTTGAAGAAAATTATGTTATATTCAAGAAATATTGTCATTTTGAAGAAATGCATAACATTTTTCGTAATGGTGTTAAATCCACAAAATTTTGTGAAATTGATTAAATTTCATCCTTCTTTCTTGAAATTTAGTTAATAATCATTATTTGACTTAACATAAGGTTATCTTTAATTTGAAGAAATATTCATCAATGTAATAAAAATTCTTCATTTAAACTTATTTATATCTTTAAATTGAAAAGTTATTCTTCAATTTGACAAATTTTCATCATTTTCAAGTAATATTTTCATCAAATTGATAAAAAAAATCTTCATCTTAACGTTTTATTTTATTGAAATTAATTAATATTCTTCAAATGTATGCACCGTTTTCTTCAAATCAACAAAAATAATATTTCATTTTGACACATCTATTTCATCAATATCATGCATCGTGTTCTTCAAATTGATGAAATTGTTGAAATTTTTTTTTTTTTTAAATAAGGCTTTCAGCATTTGGAAATAAATGCTTAAAAATCCATGTCAATCTGGAAGAAATAAAATATACTAATAGCTTCAGATATTTTGACAAGTTATAACAAATTACCAGTTTTAAGCCCTTAGAATTTTTGTATTGCTTCCATTTTGCCAATATCTCTGCTGTCGATTCGGCTTTTAATATATTAGCAACTCTAAAGCCTAATGCCGCTCTTTTTCCACCCCTGTACAGTTGTCCTTTATTATTTCCTCAATGCTTTCCGAAGTTTCTATGTCTTACTATGTCTTACTTACTTACATTGAATTTATTATGTTTCTGGAATATCCAAAACATCACAACTTAATACTTGCTTTGTAAATTCTTGTCCCTATTTTATTTGTTCACTTTCAACTTAAACTGGCAGGACGAGCAACCTTACAGCACAAGTTCACTTAAAATAATGAACACTTTTCACTTCGAGAACAGTTAAAATAAAATTAAAATGAAGAAAATTCTTCAAATGGATTAATTTCTTTAATTTGAAGAGAAAAAAATATTCCATTCGAAGAAAATTATTCAATTTGAAGAAAATAAAGCGAAACAGACAAATGACTATGAAAATTGTTCGAATTGAAAGGAATTTCGTCAACCCGAATAAAATACTTAACAAGATTTAAAGGAATTATTCGAAGACACTTTTTCAAGTTGATTAAATTTGTCAATGTGAAGACCACACTTAATATCTAGTATTTAAAAAAAAAATACTCGTATTATCAGCTTGAAACAAATGTTGTTAAAAAATTATAATCAAAAAACGATGTCAAGAAAATATTCACTCCAACGATTGTGTGGTGGAAGATTCAAAAGCATTTGTCTTTTATAGCCCAATTAGTACTCGTAGGTATCCTTTATGAAAATTGCCTCAAAAAATGATTTTTTTTTAAACTGGTTTTATTTTTTTCTTGCTTTAAGTTGATATACATACATACATAGTACAAAAAACTTTTAATACAAATTTGTCTTTTCGAATAATTGCTTCATCAAAAATTAACAAATTGTTTTCGTAGATATGACAAAATTTCATTCGTTTGAATAAAATACTAAATCATCATCAAATAAATACAATACTAAATCATTCATCATTATTTGAAGAAACCTTATTAATTTTTTCAATATAAAGAAAAATACTATGAAAAATTGTTGATTTGAATAATTGTTTCTTCAAAATTTAACAAAATATTTTCTTCAATATCACCTACGCGATTTGGTTCAGTGTAGTTTTCGAAAAAGTACGGATCAAAATCCACACCAAACTTTAAATTTTTGAATATGCATTTGTTATATTTTATGAAGAAAGGGACCAAAACGACTTCTATGAAGTATAAATAGCGACTAACTTTATTATATGTATATAAGTAAAAGTAAGTTAAATAAATTCAATATATTTTAGTACAAATTTTATGTGAGAGTCAGCATTGCCAAATATAATTAATCCAAAATGTGGTTTCGTCCTATACAAGGTGTCCGGTAATTCGTGTACCATACTTTGGGATGTGATTCTTGGTCATATTCTAAGAAAAAACATGTTCTACAGTAAAGTCTGATGTTCAACTTTGACATCACTTTTTTGACTATTTAAAAAAAGGCTGAGTTTGGTGTACCCTGACCAATGTTAAGGTCGATTTCTCTGTCAATACTAAAGGTAGAGACCTCATTTTTGGCAACGAATAAAATGTCTGCGTATTCTTCTCTCGTAAATTAAGGCATTTCAAAAAGCGCTCTTATCCAACTGTAATCGTTACTTTACTTGATAATCTGACGAATGAATTTTTTTTCTATTCTTTTATACCACTTATTTAGTTAATTTACCCATTAAACATTCATACCCCAAATTTAACTCTCCCTGAGAAGAAGTAAGGTAATTAGGGTTTTGACAGCAAGTCAAGTAGGCATAAGTACACTTTTAATCTTTTCATGAGGGCACAGTCTTCATTAATGAGTTTTTTTATTATTGTTTTGTTCATCAGGTAAAAATAAGAAAACTTTATGTTTATTACGCATTTTTTGAAAAAAAAATTGACCTCAAATTTCAAATTTTGCTCGGGAAAGAAAAATTTGAACACCATTTAAAATTGAATATCTGGCAACTCTTAAAACGTATCAGCTTAATTTAAACGTAGTCTTAAAGGTTAGTATTACTACTAAAAACAAAGTCTGAGAGATGTCGTTGAACATTGGTTTGAAAGTTTGCAATTTGAAATGCCAATAATCATTTCTTAATTCAAGTTTTTTTTTGTGTAAAAAAAATTCTCAATGAATCACTGGATTGTGATTTAATATTAGTTTTATATAAAGCTATACTTGGCACTCAAGACAAAAAATATTTATTTATTTCATCAATTGATCAAAGATCTGCTGATTACAAAAATTAGCTAACTAAATCTAAGGTATATACAAGTACAGGCACTTGTGTTTTTAAAAAATACATAATTACATATTATCACATGAAACTTTATTATAATTTTAAAGGTGTAGTTTTATTAAGCATAAATAAATATAAAATGATAAATATGTTTTTATTTTCTTAGCCAATAAAAAGTTCCGATTTTTTCATCCACCATATCCTTTTCTTTTTCCTTTATTGAATCCTTATTGAATAAAGCGTTTCCGATTAAATTAAAACAAGGAGAATCCTTAAAGTTGAAGGTAAAAAAAAATACAGATTTTTTTTTCACCTTATTTTTGATACAAATATTGTGGTTGAACTTTTAATGAAGGGTACTTGCATTAAATGCGCAACATTTACCTTAACTTTAACTGTTTAAAATTGAGTCAGATCTCTTTTATAATTTTCCATGCATTAATTTTCAAAGAATTTCAAATATTTAATTTTATGTCATCGTATATTTCAAGGAAATAAGAGAAGAATGTCTAAAGTTTCATCATCAGATAAAAGGTCATGGACAATAAATTCTTTATCTAGGTAATCAACAAGTTCATTTTCCTTCTCCCAGAATGTCATTTTATGAGAAATAACCTTTTCAAAGAATTTCAAAATAGTGTGAATATGTTGATTCTGTAAATAAAAGAATTTACATTGTACATAAAAAGAATGTCAAAAATGTTTAGTTCTTGATTTTTAAAAATAATAATTCAGTAAAATATTTTTTTTAAGTTCAAAATGAATTTTAAATTTAATATTTTTTTTTCTTCAGATTACTCCATCATTGTCAGGTATTCTGCAAAAGAAGTTTCGTTTGTCGATTTTTACCAATAAGTCTACTCAATAAGATCTTAAGCTTATATAAGAACCCTTTTCTTAAATGTAAGTATTAAATTTAAGGAAAGGTTTTTATATAAAAGGTCAACTCATGTTGGAATGGATAGTCTGTCTTAATAACACCTAAACATATTATTATGAGCAGACAATTCACGCTAGCTAACCGGGCAAGAGGTGTAAGCTGCACACATAAGTCGCAACTCAAAAGCAGCAAATCGCCGCGATTACAGCAGTGTTAATCGCGAAATTTTAGATAAACTGCAAGTGTGTGTGGAAATAGTTGACAGTTTTTTATCTTTGACAAGAGACTTCTTGTGCTAGACGAAGAAGAACCGTTGCTGCAGATACTGATCTCAACCAGTTTTAATAAAGCTTCTCAAATAATATTTATGGATGATTAAGTATTTTGAACGAATATCGTTTCGCTGATGTCTCTAACAAATTCCATATCTTAGATTGTCTTCTTGACTAGACTGGTCTAACCGAAAAGTATTTTCCATTTCCATTCTAAGACAGAATAACTAGTGTAAAAATTTGCTAAAATCCATATTTTTTAAACACTTACATTAGATGTTACAAATATTTATATAAAATCGCCTTTAGGGAACCAACTAGAGCTATAATTTGAAAAGAAAAATTGAAATTGAAATTTTATTATTTCAATGTAACATCATTGAATATTTCAACACCCAAATAAAGCGCACCACATTTATTGAAATTTTTTTTTTTTTATTTTAACTAAATTCCAATTGTTCAGGTTTGAAGAAACAAAAATATATCGAAGAAATTTATATTATTTTATTTGTTCTGCTTGTAATTTTTATATTAAATTTTCTTTTTAATTCATAGGTCGATCCAATCTTGAAAACATCTGCAATTTTTTGAAGTTTCTCAAAAATTCAATAACGAATCATTACTGAACACATCAGAAAAAAAGAAAAAGCGTTTTTAAACTGAACAGCTCATCACTGTTCGGTCGGTCGCTTTAAGTCAATATTAGCGCAATAGCTACTGCTGGGTGTGGGCGAATCTGCGCCCCGCCACCGGTAAGTTTACATACATACATTTTATTGAATATAAATTAAATATGCTCTCGCCCAAATAATTCCATCAATTTATAGTCGTTTACATACAAAAAAAAATAGTCAAACTTCTTTATTCAGTATCTCTTTATTACGAGTACTAAGTATTTAAATTAATGTTTGTCGCTTTATTAATAAATATGTTTACAGTTAACTTGAACCTGTAGTTTGGTTGTATAAAGTGATAAAACAATTCATTTAGATATGCCAGGAGTCACTTATAAATAATAAACATACATACATATTCGTATTCCACATATTTATTTTTTTTGAAAATTTGCAATAACACAGGAAACATAGACTTTTTTTTAGACTTTAGAGAAAGGTGGATTTAAAATACCTGAAGCAGGGCCATTCTAAAAGCCATATTTTGAAAATATAAATTCACAGCCACACAAATGCGAACTTTAGTAACACCATTCACCACCACCCTCAGGTTTTCGCATACTTTGGTCGAATGTATATTTCTAAATGTGGCTTGAATGCTTCTCTCGCTAGGCATGTTAACATGTATATTATTTATTCCCCAATGTAGTCCTCTAGAGTAAAATCAACTAGAATTGGTTTTGAAATTGTTAGAACTCCTTCGGTATATAGAATTATAATATATAATAAATATATAATTCTAAGAATAGAAGGTAGCAAGAATGTATTTCTTAAAGTTAATATATATTTCTATTGTACGCATTGCCTTATGATAGGCCGTCTTTGTTAATTCAACCTTCGTAATACGTATTTGAAGATTGCTGGGCTGGTCCAACTAGTACATTTTGTCAAAAATTTATGTATAAGATATTTTTTTTTTTTAATTTAAAGAAGCTTCTGTATATAAAATATTGGTTTGAAATCGGTAGAGAGATAATGAGAAAGTCGAAAATCAAAAAAAAAAAAGTTCTAAGACAAGTACTGTTCATAACATTTATTGTTAAAATGACCATGTCTGATTACCACTATTTTATTTTGTATCAAAATCGTTAGAGCCGTTTTGGAGATACATAAGATTTTCGATAACGGCTACATGGGGATCACCGAAGACCCTTGAGTACCTAGTTTGAAAGAAAACGCTTCAGCAGGTTTGGTTGTAAGCAGGGGTGTATTTACCCTAGGGCTAAAAGGGCTACAGCCCGGGTCGGCAAGGCTGCCCGGGGCGGCTTGCGCTTGGCCAATTTATAATATTTTTTTGAAGCTATTGAACTTTCAAAACATTCAAGCAGAAGGACGCAAGCCGTCCCAAACTATTGTCTAATTTACAATATTTTTGAAGGAAAAATAAAAAATACAAAGATTTAAAAAAATGCGATTTTTTGAGTTTTTCAAGCATGACAATTTTTTCAGTGCCGATAGTGTCCGGCACCGTGAGAAAGTTCTCCGTAGCATGTCACTCTCTTTTTTCACCATTTACTATTCTTATTTTTTATAAACGATTTTTTATAATGAAAATTCATAATAAAAATATTTACAGACATGTACGTACCTATTCTTTGAAACAAAATCCAATGAAACGAAAACATTATTAAAAAAACACTTGTTGCTATGTAGCTCTTAAAAAATGGGCTAGAAAAACTTTGGCTGGACGAATCTTAATTTTTTGTTTCTAAGCCATATACAAAGATTCCCTTTTCTTTAAAAAAAAATTAAAAAAACAATCAAGCCGGATTCTAGATATAAGGTCACACACAAATTTTTATTCTTTTTTTATACCTAGCAAATCATGCCTCAATTTTTTTTAGTTTTGGCTGACTCGTGTATATATGTATATGTATATAAACATCCTTACCTTCGTCAATAGTTTTTAACGACTTAAGAAACAATATAATGTTTGTTTTTTGTACAATGGTTTATAATGAAATGATGGATAAATAAAAGGATAGATATTATTTTAAAAACTATTGGCGCAAAATTTTAGTCGAATTACTACGATGTTAAAACTATTTTAGTATAATAGGTTAAAAAATGATTTTGCTAATTTTAATCAAATTTATCATCATGCTATCTCTAAAATTTTACTAAAGTTAAAATCGTCGAATACCTATTTTATCTTTTTACTACCGTGCTCACTTGTCCCAATTGAAGTTCCTTGAGACAGAAATATTGTCTCAATTTTGGGGTTCTATACTCAAGCAATTCAATATTGTATCAAAAAAAATTCAAGGTCTTGATACAAATGTTGAAACTATGTCCAGACTCTACGAGGCACTCATACGAGTATCGTTTGTGAGAGAAAAACGAGAATGCTTTCATGTTTTTGAAGAGATGGGAAAAAGCAAAACCTCTGAAAATTACAAAATGAACCAAAAAAGAATCGTCAAGAAGAAAAAACGAGATGATGAGTGTCGCGAAGGGAAGGTTCTTTTTTGTGGTCGCGAAAATTTCAAAATAAATACATTCATTCCTTTTTGCGATCAATTAATGAGTGCGCTGAAGAGAAAAAATTCATCCTATGAAGCAAAACCTTTTCCTTCGTATAAGAGAAAAAGAGTTGAAGGAAGCATTTTTATATGCTGAGGTTGCTTTAAGAATATACTTGTACACTGCAGTGTAGAGCTGTGTAAATTATTCATTTCTATATTGTAAACCATAAATTGCCAAATGACATCGAATGATGGCTACTATGTCCATTGATTAAAAACCTTCAAGAAATTCAAGATAAAGAGATTTCATTTGTTTCTCCTGAAAAGATCAATTTTAGGACTAATAGTTACTGAATGTTTGGTACTATAGAAAAAATTAACTTTTAGATAGTATCGCATGTAAGTCGAAAGTTTTTATTCGATAAGTCACATTACTAGTTCAATTCCCACAGTAAACATACCAGATCCAGGTTCCGTATCGCGTAAGAGTAAAGTGATCACTAAATTAATTGATTGTCGTTTTGAAAATCGCTCTCTCTCTCTATATATCCTTATTTATATGATAGAGACAGCTATATTCAAAATGACAATCAAAAAATTCACAATCAACTATCACCTTACGCGATTCCACCTCTGATACCTCAAATAACACCTAATCGAATCGAGTAAATCATGATTAATTGAGTTAACTGATATTAAAGATCGAGAGTAGAGCCTACGTTTTTGAACGTGTATTTAAGAAACACGTGTACACGGAATCCGTGTAGGAAATATATACCAACTTCAAATCCGTGTTCTTAAAACACGTGTAATTATTCACTTTATTATCCGTGTAAACGAATCCTTAGTACACGGATGAGGCTGAAATTATAATTGGTCTTTGATTTGCTATTTTATCTCACATTTGATACGTAATTAGTAATAATTGAACAACGAGGTATACCTAGACAACAACAGCAACTTGCTTAAATTATTTCCGTTATTTTTGCATTGTGCAAAATTATTGTTTGTCAATAGTCACCCGTTGTACTTAAGCTTTTGTTTAATGAGACGGTTAGTAATAGTTGAGTGTTCACTGCACACGTGCAAAGCTTGAGTCGTATTCTAAATTGTGAAGTATTTCTTTTTAAATTTTAGTTTATATTTCTCTTATAAATTACTATTTTTACCAATTTAGTATCCCTAGTTTACTAACTTCGACTTACTTAACGCTAGAAATGGTAACGGATATTTTAGTAACACGTATAATTAAATGCACGGATGCACGTGTATTTAATTATACGTGTTATTAAAATAACACGTGTAATTATAATTACACGGATTCAAATCCCGGTCCAATAATTACACGTCTATCCGTGTATTTCATTATCCGTGTAATAGAGAGCTCTAATCGAGACCCATTGAAATGATTGAGATTGAAATAGAAAATCGAGAAACGAGAATCACCTAAATGATTGAGATTGGGATCGACTAAAATTAAAATTTGTGTTTTCGATCATCAATACTTTTCGATGACCGGACCGAGAAAATAAAATCGATCCTGATTGACAAAGATCTACTGCAGTGACAAATTGTACTGCAGAAAGATCGTTTTCCGTATTCAAAAATAAAACCTTTTTAAGGTCTCGCATTAGCGCCTTAATAGTTTAGCTTTATTAAATATAGAAGCTGAACTGACAACAAATTTAAAAAACGAATCTATTGTTAATTAATTTTGTAATGAATATACACACAGAAAAAGAATGAAAACATCAAATATTATGCATTTTGTGTTTTTTTATTATTATTTTTTATTACTTTATTTTCATTGTTCTAAAGGGCGGCAAAATTTATCAGCCCGGGGCGCCAAATACTTAAGTACGCCCCTGGTTGTAAGTCGATTTACAGACAGACAGAAGGAATTGCCGGATCTATTCTTTTCTTGTTCTCTATATCACCGTAATCTCGAGTTTTATCAAAATATCGTTTACGATTTTATTTCCAAATGCAAGTATAAAGGAAAATTTGTATTTAAGAACAAAATTTCCCTCGGAATTTTTCCCAGTTTGGAAATTTAAACGGTACCTAATACTTCTGCACTGTCCATTGTAAGCTGGCAACTGGCCTTTTGAAATGAGAGCCAAAGTCCCTATGAAACTTAATTCCCGATATCAGTAAATTCCAAGGGAAACTTTCGATACTATTCAAGTTGACAATTTCGAAAGTTGGGAAAATTCCGAGGGAAATTTTACTCCCGATAGCCCCGATAATAATTTCCAATAACTCTGCACTTTATTTATCAGACTAGTATATGATTTATTAGGTGGTGGTAAATGCACGAACAAACTAATGTATACTCTTAGATAACTTTACACTTAAAAGGAGTGTTTCTTTTTAAACTCAGAGCTATGTACTAAGCTTTGGAGAAGTCGAACGTTAAATATCTCGACTTCGCCTCCGGGTAAGATAACCATGTTCGACAATTGCTAAATTTACATTGTGGCACGGGTTGTGTGGCACGTAGCTCCACATTTTACATTTGACAGCTTGTTAGCTTCAAAATGACAGTGCAGTAATCAAATGTATTTCACTTAATAAATCGTAGAGCTGTGTATGTAAATTGTTCATTTCAAATGATCAAATCTTTCAACAATCAATTGCGAAAATGATCCGATCATTTCAATCAATCGATCATTCGATCATTTTCATTTCACTGAAATGATTCAATACTGTTTCTATTCGATTTTAATTTTGATTTCGATGATAAGACTGACTTGTGGCTTTGATAGTTCTCACAAAATACTCTATTTTTGTAAGCCATAAATTGCCAAATAACACCGAATGATGGCTACTTTGTATATGGACTAAAAAGTGTCAAAAAATTCAAGAAAAAGAGATTTTATTTGTTGCTTCGGAAAAGAACAATTTTAGGGCTTTCCACTAACATTTGGTACGATATACTCTTTGAACGTCATAACTGAATTCGTCCTCTATTCGTCAAGTCATAAATTGTCGAATTTCATCAAAGGATGGCTACTATGTCGATGGATTAAGAAACGTCTAAAAATACCAATTTTATTTTTTGCTCCGGAAAAGAGCAATTTTAGGGCTTTCGGCTGACATTTTGTACGAAATACACTTTGTACGTCATAACTGAACTCGTCCTCTATTCGTCAAGTCATAAACTGTCAAATTCCATCAAAGGATGGCTACGATGTCGAAGGATTAAAAAACGTCCAAAAATCCACATTAAACATACCGGATCCTGATACATCAAATAACATCAGTTCAACCCAATAATAGTTTTTGCGGCCTACAACATCAACAGCCAACCCAATCAATCATGTTCTTCAATGCCGAATTTAACCCAGAAATTCCAGTCCACTGTTCGTTTGGCGTTCATAATCCACATAGATTGAATCGGATCAAATGGAATCGAGTACATCATGGTCAATCGAGTCAACGGATATCGAAAATCAAGACTCATTGAAATGATTGAGATTGAAATAGAAAATCGAGAATCCAGAATCGAGAATCATCTAAATGATTGAGATCGATTAATATGATTGATTTCGATCATCAATACTTTTCGATGATCGGATCAAAAAAATCGAATCGATCCTGATTGACACAGCTCTATTAAAACGTGGTGCACTGACCATACTCTTCAATGAACATGCTCGGCAGTTTTTCTTTAAACTTGGTAGATACCATTTTTATCTACCCCCCCACTAAAGACCAAACTGCTTAAAATTTTTTTCGAAAAATGATTATTAATGGAACCGTTTTTTTTTGTTTTTGTTTTTCACAAAAACGAATTTTGATATTTTTGTCATAATAAAGCTTTCCAAAAGTTTGGACAGTATTTTCCAAACATTTCTTTTTTTGGATTTAAAAAAAAAAACAATTTAAAAAAAATCATTTTTTTTTTTCAAAACTCAACATTTCAACCCAATGCTCAATGTTCTTAAAACTTGAAAATCAAAAGTTTGTTAAAACAATCAGCAAGATGTGAGAAATGTTTTTATTTTATCTAAAAATAACGGTACCTACTACACAAATGTTAAAAAATGATTTTCGAAAATTGTATTTGTTTCGAATTCTAAAATTCAATAGAAAAACATTTAAAATCGAGATATAACTTACTGTAGATACCTACCATAGAACCATTTCTTCGTATTTTGAATTTCTCATTATCGGAATAACGGATTGTAATAGAGGCTTCTTAAAAAAAGCTTTCAAAAATAATGCATTTCAAAACTTAAAAAAAAAAAACAATTTTTGAAATATAAATTCGAAATCCCAAAAACAGGTCTATTTTTTTGGCAATTTAATTTTTATTCGTACAGTAATAAAAACTTAAAGTTTTAACGCTTTATATAAAAGCCTTTTTTTAAGACCGCTACAACAATTTATAATTTTTCTTTTTGCATAAATTAAGAGAACTTTCTAACTCTAACTCTTCTCAAATAAAATTTAATTTAATTTTTCAGGGAACTGGTCAGGGCTTTAGATAATATACATAAATGTACTCCTTGTTAACCCATAATTTAAATGTTCCGACATTTTACTTTGAAAATTAAGCGAAACGTAAGCACGGGTCTACTAGTTTGAATACATATATATGTATATGGAATGTACAGTAATAGAAGTTTTGTTTTTTTTTTCAGGATATTTGAAATATCTTAAAACTATCTTAATATTTTCAAAAACTAAAAATATTGTTAACTAAATAATCGCAAGTGAAACTGAGCGATAGTTACTTTCTATTTATGAATTCAATTCAAAAATGTTAAATTGACCGTTCATTGAAAAGTGCGAAGTTCCTTTATTTAAGGTTATTTCATTTGTTTTTCTTTCATACACAATAAAAGGATTTTTTTTTTTTGCATGTTGTGCAAACAGTTTAAATTATTGATTTGGTTAAATAATTGAAAATAATAAAAAATTAATTCATCATATCCACACTTTGATACGGGTTAATAGCGTTTGAATGTATGTATATGTTTTCTTTCATGTTTTCACAACAAAGACATTCTTCGTATGGGATCTAGGGTTAAAAACACTTTTTCAACATTTTTTCCTTGGTCCCTTATTTTTGTAATTTTTGCGTCATTGTTATTCTTGTCCATTGTTGGACTTAACTTGAATAGAAAAACTTTATGAATTAAATTGTAATTTCAAAATAGCCTAACCTTTTCGGAGGGTTCAACAAAATTCACTAAGTAACCTTTGCAGCTGGTGTATTGTATCTATGTACAGTACATGGATTTTACAAAAGGGTCTATTGGGCATTGACATGGAACAGGAAAATAATGAATGTACGTGACCCAACTGGGTTATTATTATAAAGATAGACTTGACTTGGCAATTTAAGGTGAATGATGAGTAGAACAAGGTCTTTTTATCCTTTAAAAATAAAAAAAAAATGTGCACAACTGGATCGCATGAACTTGATCTTGGTCTTCAAGGCTCAAGGGCTTAAGTATTAACACTATTTTACAATCTTTTCGTTTTGCGATGGTTTGCTGGCTTCAATTATTTTGTCAACTTGAAATTGTAAGCTACCAACTGTGTACTTATTATCATATTCCTTCTTTCATCTCGGCAGACTTTTGGTGTGGTCTGAACCGCCGCCGCCGCCTCCAGCCGTGGTGTTTTTGGGTGGGGCAGATCCGAGAAGTCTGCTGTGGGTTGTATTGACTTTGAAGGGTAGTTTAACGGTGTCAAATCTCGGTGGACATTTCTCGTATTCTCTGTATTAGATAACCAATTAAACAAATCTTCAATATAAAAAAAAGCACACTTGAGCACTTAAACGTCATGTGGTTAGAAATTTGAAATTTATTAAAATTATATGATTTTCAACCAGGTTCAACATTTCACTCGAAATGGAATTGAAATCGATACAAAATAATCGATATCGATTTCATTTTTTTTAAGTGAATTTCCGCGTTCCAGATTTCGATTTTCTCCATTTTTAGGTGATTTGAATTCGATCAGATCTAGTTCTGTGAATTTATTATTTATTGTAAAATTTTCAGAAAAACTATATAAACAAAATAAAAAATATCCTTTTCTATTATAAAATAGAGTTGGAACTTGATTTACTTTATTACAATATTTTATAGAATTACCTTTGTATATAAAACTTATAGTACTATCAAGAAGACGAAAGATTGTGGCGACATCTTAAGCATAGGGACAGTACTTGCTAGAATTGTCTCTGCTAAATTTAATAATAAAATATTCTGTTTTTGCTACTTGTTTTGTATTTTATCTTACTCTCCACTGTAAAATCATGCGCTAATTTCAGCGCCACCACCAGGCTAGCGTTCGCAATACAAAATCACGCTCAATGATAATACTATTGAATACATATAACAAAGGAATTACTTTTATCAAAATTTACACACTATATTTTAATAACAGTCAAAAAACTCCATAAACAAAATAGTTTTGTTTTTGCCAACTGAGAAGTGACAGATGACAGCTGTTTTCAATTTCACTTAAAGTGATTTCGAAATTATAAAAGCGAGTAAAATGGATAGAACACTGAAATCAAATTCACTCGATTTGAAAATTCGTTTTCATTTCAATATCACTCGATTCTTGGAACCTGGCTGTTTATCTTTTTTGTATATTTAACTCATTTAATAAAAAAGAAAACAAAAATTTTGCATTGTATTTTAAATAAATTATTATTATGTACTTAACTGTAGTGGTAGAGCAACCCAGCTTCATCATCAAACTCTGTTTTAATTTGTTTGTTTTATTTTGTTCTCAATTCAATCACAAGAACAGAAAAGTTAAATTGGTCAAGTTCAGCATTTCGATCTTTGTGTCGGTAATTTAGTCTGCGCTCATAGGGCGCATTCAAAGCTAGCTTTGCAGAATTTTGATGTGTAAACATCTATGTGGTAGAGTAAACCAAAAACTTGGGTCTAGAGCATACACTCCAGTGGTACCACTTTCCTTCAATTGAAGTAGATCTACTTCTTTTTTTTCAAAATATTTTAAAGTCCATTTCCTACTTCGCACTATCAGCAAAATACTGAAATCTACTTCATTTTAAAAATTTCTGTTTCAAACTATGTACTTCAATTTTACAAATAAAAGCTCAAATCTACTTCCTTTCTAATATTTCACTCCAGGTAGTATGTAGCACCAGAATTCCCAACAAAATAAATGAATTTCAACACCATAAAAATACACAAATCGGTAATTTCAAAAGCTTAGAAACTCACCACACTCATGTGTATACAAATTTTATGAAAATTTCGCTTACGTGTGTCTTTTTATTTTAAAATTAAATTATATATAATTATAGTAATTTTAATGTTATTCTTTATAAAAGAATTTTTCATTAATAAGTTAATTCCTTTCATACAAATTTCTTTAATACAATATTATTTCAAAATCAAATAAGCTCCGAATATAAAAATTTTGATCGAAATCGGTAGAGTCGGAATTTAGAAAGTATAAAATCAAAAAAAAAAAAGGTTCTATGACGGTACCATTAATACCATTTTTACTTGCGACTTATAGGTACTATAAGGCAAGTTATGCATTCGTAAAAAAATCGAACTCGAGATTTTGATCAAAGTTGACATTACGATGATTTATTTATTTATTTATTTATTTATTCATCAATGGATACATAATCTGTTGACTACAATTAAATTATAATTTATCATTATACATCATTAAAAAAGTTTAAAGCAATACTCTTAAACATATGCCTATTCATTTGAAGGTCGACTTCACTATGAATTAAATTAAAAAGAAATAAATTACGAGTTCTGGGTTCATTAAGTCCATAGTTCGTCCTGTGACTAGGAATCAAAAAGAGAACTTCCCTATTTCTTAGATATCTCTCAGGAACATAAAAAGACATAAGAGCTAGTAAGTCCGAAGATTTTATTTTACCATTGAGTATGTCCTTGATAAAAAGAACCCCAAGGGTTTCTCTACGGCTTTTTAAAGATTTTAAATCTATCAATGCGCACGTAGAACCATAATTGGGCAAACCATCTGACCACCTGAAATTCCTTAAAGCAAAGCGCGTGAATCTTCTTTGAATATTTTCGATCCTGTCTGAGGAATTTTGATAAAAAGGAGACCAAATAACACTACAGTATTCCAGTATGGGTAATATTAAAGATATGTAAATCGTTTTCAGAGTATAACTATCTTTAAATACCCCCGTGTTGCGTTTTAAAAAACCTAGCAACGAATTCGCTTTTGAAATAATAAAATGTATGTGTTCAGAATGATAGCGAAGACTAAAAAAGTGGGTCTCGCAATTCTGTCTGTATGTCTGTCTGTCTGTCTGTTCGACTACGGGCTAAACGGCTCGGACGATTTTCTTTAAACTTGGTACATATCATTTTTAATTTTTTCCCCCCACACGTTTTTTTCTTTTTTTTTAAGATCAAAAATAACGGTACCTGCCATTTTCGAAATTTTATAAACATTTTTTTTTCTCAAAAACTGTTCGACAGATTTTAAAAATAAAAATACAGAAAAATTTCATTTAATTAAAGCTAGGTATTGGTTGAAAAAAATTTTCCGAAAAATGGTTATTGTGGGTACCCCCCATGGAACCATTTTTTTTGTTTTTGATTTTCTCAAGAACGGTTCAACCGATTTTGATCATTTTTTTTTTTCTAAGGCTCCCCAAAAACATTAAGAATTGTGTACTCAAATTTTCCAAAAAAAATTTGTTGGATTTTTAAAAAAAACTTCAAAAATTATTTTTCAAAACTTAATATTTCGAAAACCCCATGCTAGATTTTTTTAAACTTAATAAATAAAAGTTTCTTAATACAATCTACAAAATGTGAGAAAAAAAATTTTATTTTACCTAAAAATAAAGGTACCTACCATACAAATGCTAAAAAATTTAAAAAAATGGTTTTCAAAAATTGTATTTTTCTCGAAAACGGCGCCTAGAATTTTGATAAATTGTTTTTTCTTTCAATTAATTTTTACGATCTTTAATTTAATACAAAAAATTTTGAAATTAAGTTATTACACCTTGTATTTACCATAGAACCATTTTTTCGAATTTTGAATTTCTCATTATCCACATAACGGATCTTAATGAACATTTTTATAGAGAAGCTTCTAAAAAGACTAAAACACATTGCATTTCAAAACTTTAAAAGAAATATTTTTTGAATTTTTGAAAAAAAAATCTATTTTTTCTTTTTTTGAAAATTCGATATCTCCGAAACGGGTCAATATTTCTTTTCGAAAATTTAATTTTTATTCGAACAATAATAAAATCTTTAAATTGGCGTACCTAAATTTTTTCTTAAAAAGCTTTTAAAAAGTTTGTATATAAAAGCTTTTTTTTAAGGAACCACTGCAACGACTTATAATTTTTGTTCTTGCATAAATCTATATTTGCTTGAATCACATGGCATCCTATTCTTACCTTTATCTACTAAAGAAGTTTTTTAGTCATTTAAAAAATGAATTTTATGCTTATGAACAGTTTCTCTAATAACATTCAGTTTTGAAATTGTTAGTCTTTTACATAGGATCAAGTTCGTACGACCTAGTCGTGCATTTTATTTTGTTTACAAAAGTAGACGGCATTGTTGGTATGGTCTACATACCACGTGGTCATTAAAATAGGTACTGCCATTTTTAAAACTAAAATCGTTGTGTTCTTTCAAAGACTATGTTTTCCTTTTTTTTTATAAGTGGCAACACTTTTTTTGGTGGAAATAAAAAAATTGGCGTTATTAAATTTTGTTAATGTTGCATTCACAATACAAACAAACACATTCGAAGAAAAATTTATGTAACTTAACAACTGTTGCATTTTTAATTTGATACAAAAGAGTTCCTATTTTAATGACCACATGTGTATGTATGTATATCACTACTTTTTCGTGTTGTAATGTCAACTGATGAAAATGTCGAATTCAATTTTTTTTGAAAGCTAGTAGATAAAAAGTCATTTTAAAATCTACTTCGATTTTTCTCAATTTACTTCACTTTCTTCTTCAAATCTACTTCGACTTCTTTCCGGAAGTGGTAACGCTGATACACACCGTGTAGCCTGTTACGGTTGCACGTTTCGTGTAGCTTGTTACGGTTACACATTCTGTGCAGCGACTTACCTTACGGAACATTGCATTTAAGACCCTGTTTATATTGGGAATGTAGCGTATTTACTACATCGTTTTTACATTGAAAACTTTGAGGCCCCTCAAAAAAGAGTTCGCCTTTTGCGTCAATTAATTTAAATATCGATTTTAAGACTTTCCATTGATAGTTAGAATATGTCAAAAAGGCGGTAGACGAAAAAACTAGGGAGATAAAGTACAGAAACGTCAAGTAAAGTTGGAGTATTTAGTTCAGTGTAAACACACGAGTGTTTTGTCTGTAATTTTTTAAAACAGCTTGATTTTGATAATGTGGCTTGTCAAGCATGCTGTATACAGATTTCAAAATGTTTTGAAATTCTGACTGCATCACAAGCATATTTGAGAATGTGAACTCATTCTTGTCAAGTCAGAAGCAAATTTCATTATCCATGTAAATTTAGTCCATGGTAAAGTTTGGTAAAGGCGCGGCTATCCAAAGTTTGAATAAAATCCAAATAAAAAATAATAACAACTTGACATTAATACCCACGGTTCAAGAAATGTCTATCTATCTAACCTTTAGCCCAATTTCAGACACATGTCATACAGGTACAGACATTTTTTTCCTTGCTGCACTACACGAATGTTGAAATACTTTAATTATGTAATTTTATTTTCCTTTTCCTTTGTGTAGAAACTCGAAACAAGTGTCAGAGCTCGCGTCCTGGATTCAAGGATAATTAAAACAACTTGCATACAAAAACAGGAATGCATGTTTCCACGTTTTCATGTGACAGCTTCATGTTTCAGCTTCTATAATGCAAATGGTATCTAAGTCCTTTGGTTCAAAACGCGTGAACTTCGTAAAAGTTACAGAGTTTTATACGTCTATAAGATATAAACATTTAAGCATCTATAAAAATTGCAAAGAGATTCATACATAAAACACTTTCATCCGTTATGAAAACTCATTTAAAAATCGATCTAAACATTTCCGTTGAAATATTCATATTAATTTAAATCCGAAAAGTAATAATCAAATTCCTATTCCAATGCTGTGGCTAAAAGCTTTATAGACCATAACCATATAATCAACACATTATTTGTTTTGTTAACTCCCAAAATGCTAGTAGCTCAATACTTTCAAACATAGATATATGTATATGTATTTGTGTAAAGAATAGACAATATCCATTGTATTTATGCTACATGATACTCGTATATATGCTTCATGTAATAAATAATGAAAGTGTTACCAATAAATGATAAATGTGTTTGCTTTTATGTTAGGAAAACGAAAAGGATCAGTGTTTGTAAATTGATAAATGTTTCGTGTTAATTTCACTACCCACACTGGATGATTATTTGTTGTTACTATAGAAACACGCTACTATAATCCAATTAAAGCTCATTAAAATAACAAAAGAGACACAAAATGGATGATTCAGAATCGGAGACGGATACGGATGATGTAAGTTCGTCTTTAAAAATCATTTGTTTTGCAGAGATATACATATGTATAAGAATTGATATTATTTTCGATAATTGTAGAATCATTTATTATTTACATACATAATTTAATAGTCCATCTCCACAGGTCTAACGTCTTAGGAGACATCATTATAATAATAAATCAAATTCTTACCAATAAAATATCCCTCATTGATAAATTTTTCGTTAGTCTTGGGGATTAAATTACAAGTGGTTTTCATAATGCGAGTGTCCCATTCGAAATAAAAATAGAAAACATTAAAAAACATGCGTTTTATTATCCACAAATCTATCTGGATCCGGATCTGGATTAAGTTTTAACATGTATTACAAAAACAATTTGGGATCCTGTTTTCTATCGGGATCTATTTCAAAGATCCAAAAATTAGTTATTACAGTGGCGAGTAGATGGCTTTTTATGGTAAGGTAGTGTAAACTACAGTGTAAAGAAAAGAGACAAAAAATTATTTAAAATTTACAAATCCAAGGATAAAAAGAGACGGGCTTATAACACTGCTGTCACTAAGATCCGTATCGTTTTATTTTCAAGGGAAGATCCAGATCCGGATCCAGATAGATTTGTGAATAATAAAACGCACCTATTGTATAAGTTATAAGTAGAGCTTTGAGCTAAGCGCATTCATCTGTCAACTTCATAAGGCTTTCAAGCAATAAGCAATTTAAAGGGTTTTTAATTGGCGCGTGTGTATTTTAACGGCCATGTTGTTTTGATCACATCTATCAAATCTGTTGTTCACGCCAAATCATCAAGGCAGTTCGAAATTAAAAACAAGGTGGCTGTTTACAGTCGACTGTTCAAAGTTTGGTGGCAAAATTTGAAACGGACGGTTCGGTTGTTCGCTGAAGGTGCTTCAGAGTGTTTGGAAGAGGACCCCAATTTGCGCCGAAAAATCCTCTCTAGTGACGAGGAGCATTTTTGAATGAATGGCTATGTATACAATCAAACTTTCCGTTTATGCGATGACACCATCCAACACGATATTCACCAGATGACAATGCATTTTCAAAGTTACCGTTTAGTATGGCCGGCGGCGTTATTGGTGCGCCCTTTTTCGATAGCGACGTTGGTGAGGCACAACGAGGAGATCTTGTCATGAAAAAGTACCTCTTATCTTCAGCTAATTGAATTGGGCAGAGCAGCTTGGGTACCCTCAAGTTCTGATAACTTACAATACGGACACAGGAATATAGTTGAAAGTTGTAATTCAAAAGATGCTGATTTTTCACGAATTGTTGAGCATTAAAGTTTATCCATTTGTATCAATTTTTGAAGTAAAACTTCTTTTCCGGCGTTAGGGGTAAAAAATTTTCTATGGAGCTGTCAGTGACATGTCAAAACGACACGCTAAAGCGACATGGTTCTTACAATTATTGTTCGAACTTTGTTAGAGGTTATTTAAAACACTTTAAAAACACCTTTTATTGCCGAAAAAGAATGTTCTTTTAATTGCACGTGGCACGATGGTTGTGTGCTCGCCTGTCAACCTCATGAACACAGGTTCGATCCCTGCCGTCGTCTATGTCGTTTTTATTCCATTAAAAAAATTGTCATCAATGGGTTGCTGGTTTACTCATTACATGTTGTTTAGGCATAACACTAACAACATGTAATTGAGTTAAACTAGTATGCCCAACAAGGATGAACACGAATAAAATAATGTGAATTATAAGCGACATAGAAATAAAACACGGCATTTCTCCGCTTTAGCTCAGCCGCCATCCCTGGAGATAAAAATATCTGAGACAACCACCAACAGTCTCAGACGTGCCACACATCTTTTCTATCCTTCTTTCTCTTCATTAACTTGACGCCCGCGCTGTGTTGAAACATTTAAAGGATAATTATGTGGCCGAGTAATTTCTCGCTCGAAAACCACTTTCCTTTGCCAAAAAAACACAAACAAATATATATTTTTTATAGTTTTATTTATTTAAAACATAAAACACTTTAACCTAAGCAATACTGAATACTTATAAACTGTTTAAATTGAAAAATAAGCACTAAAATTTACAAAATACTTAAAGCGAAATATAAAAAAAACACTTGTAAGTAAACTATCTGCTTTATTGCTTTCTGTTGTCAAATATAAACTAGCATTGCCATATGCGAAGAATTTTAAATTCTGTGTCAAAATTTAATTAGCATTGCCTACAATTTTAAAATCCTTTTGCTCCAACACAATGAATGAGATAAGAAAAAAGAGATGTGTATGATGATGTATATTTACCATATGTTTCATTTTACCAACCAAACAGTTGCGAAAATAAAAATTGAATTTACGCTTCATACCTGGAATTGCGGAACGATTTTATAACAACGTAAAGGTGACAGTGAATCATGTCTCGCTCTCGTTTCGTGTTCTCTTCACATTACGAATCGAAATGCATCATTGAACCAAATCAATGGAAAGCTGACTTCATTTTTTTGACAAACCAGTTATAGCAATCATTGAAAGATTGGTTTCAGTAAAAGACCCTGTCAATGGCTAATTACAATCAATTCTATTCATCTGAGGTTAGAGTTGATCATTGAAAGGAAAACTGACATTTGAGAACATTAAAGAAACGAAAATCAGCTGTTCATTGAGATTGATTTCTATCAGTGAAATAATAAAAGTGGATTTAAAAGAAAGTTCAAATCAGAATTTTGTATTTTAAAGAGTAAAAAAATTCGACTATTCATTAGCTTCATTTTGGTATCAATTAAAGCCATTGCATTTTGTTTATTCGCCTTAAACATGGTAATGAAAATTTTCAATGATGCATTTCATTGATAGCTATACCTGGGGAGTTATAAAAACTTTTGTCTGTCGTTTTCAATTGTATTTCAATGCGAAGATTAAAATGAACTAAGAAACGGCTAGTATTGTATTAGTGTCCTTTCACGATGTATGATGTGCACCCAGCTTAGTAATCATGTGCGTTAAAAAAGCGCCATCTGTGCTTCATAAAGAGCGCCATCTGTTCGTCAAAAATAAGCGGCATCTGTGCGTCAAAAAAAGACCATCTATTTTGCTCACTTTTGGTAAGAAGCAAGTTATACATGATTTTCTTAATATTGAAGAAATAATAATAATTTAAGAAATCGGCAGATAGACCAAAGTGATCATTCCAAAACTAATTGCATCATTTGTATAATTAAATCAGTTTTGAGTTCCTATTTAAACCTCCTAATTTATTTTGAAAATCATTTTCAATTCGAAGAAATATCTATTTAAAAAAAATATATTTGGAAGTGGTTTTGACATCTTGTAATTTACAAGACTATACTAAAACTACTTTTAAATAGTTTTTTTTATGTTTCCGAAAAGCACATGAATTGTACAGAGGCTTTTTTTTGAACGACATTAAACCTTTGATATGAGACAAGAGAGAGGAAGAAGAAATTATAACTATTTAATTGTAATTGTTGAATTATTGCTTAAAAATACATTTTGAATTGCCTTTAATTCTCAAAAATACATATAAATATTTCGTTCTGGCGATCTCACTTGTACTCATCAGATAACTATTGAGGTCCTTGTCAATACGATTTTCTTAATATTTTCGATTTCTCGATCAGATGGCTTTAAGTCACGTCCTAGAATATACATATGGCCCTTAATTTTAGTTGAATTAGTACGATGTTAAATTAATATGAAACTATGATAAAACGATGGTTTTTATAAATTTAAATTGAATACAGCATCATACTTTCTCTAGCCTTTTATTAAAGTTAAAATACCTACATATTACCTAGGTTTTTTTTTTTAGTATCGTGCTAATTTCATGTGACTGATTGACATTACAAACGTCAAGAAAGGTTTGCCTACTTAGTTTTTTCGCATGAACTCACATTATTTTAGGTGTGCTTAGATTAAAAGTAAAAAGAACATAAAATTAAACAATAACAACATTGGTGATAAAAAATTTATTCTAGCTTTTTTTTTGAGGTTATACTTATGCCATTATGTTTGTGGGATTAGCCAAACCTCGACGTATCACCCTATACAAATATACGAACAGAACAGACTTACAAAAGAGAACTAGCGTCCCTTCCATATCTATCCTTTTCCAATCTGTGTGTATAACATCGGCAGGAGTGAAGTAAGGAGTCGTTATCGTTAGCTCAAGCTCAGTCCCAATCAGCGTTGCCGCCAAAAAAAAAATTTTCGTGCCACACTCTTTGAAAAAACGTGCCATTTGTGACATTTTCGTGCCATATAAAAAAAAACTCAAGTTATTCTTTAAAAATAAATTTTAATTAAATACTATTACAAACAAATAACAAACAAAAAATCACTTCCTCTATTCATGTATAGGTATTTTCCAGAAACAGGAGTTTTTGGCAAGTTCATAATAATAATAAGTTAAATAAATAAATTAGCTGGAGGTTTGAAATTTTGACAATTATTAGGCTTCATTCATTATTATGTCATTATAGAATTAATTGTTTTGTATGAAAGTTTGTTTTTGTTGTTTGTTTTAATATTATTTAGCCTTGAAAACACTCGCTCTGCTGATGCACTTCCGTGAGGCAAACTAAGAAGAATCAACATAAATTTTGAAATATTAATGAACATTCCTTCGTCAATATTGTTTCTTAATTTGTACAACTTAACCTATAACGTTTTCGAATCTTCAAGAAAAATACTTTCGGCTAGTCTAATCTCAAAAATTTTTCTTATTTCGCCAAAAAGAACATCTTTCTCGCACTCTAATAGATGAGAAAATTCTTATACCAAAATATTGAAGTGTGGCAAAATACTTTGTATGTTTGGATTCATTTTTAAAAAGGTTGAGTCAATTATCTTAAAAGCATTGATGTAAAATAATGAAAAAAACGTGCCATATTGAAACTTTTCGTGCCACCGTGCCAAGAGAAAATTTCCGTGTCAAAATGGCACGATTATGCCACGCTGCTGGTCGCAATCAGTCAGTCAAGACGATCAGTTGTGTCCAACAAAATTCTGACTTAGTAAAAGTCAATTTATTTTATTCGTGCTAAATTCTTGTTTTTGATTTATTTGAAAAAACCCCTAGACGAAAGAGCTAATCCTATATGTATATATTAGCACATCATTCAAATGGCCACCTCGGCTTCGCTGGCTGTGCTTCAAGCAGTCGGCCCCATTTTGATGGCTCGTGGTGCTAATTCGGCAAAAGCATTGTAACGAAGCGTGAGCCTAGATACCTCACTGCTCTGGATATGATAGAAAGGATCCCAGCCGACAACGAACCAGCAGTTCGTTTCTACGCTGACGCCGAGTCAGCATATCACCGTGGCTGAAAACATCAAAAAAACAACCCCCAACAACCCACCAACTGGACAACCGGGACTGAACAACCCGAGTCAAAAACCAAGACAATTTATCATAATGCTAATTTTGAACCATGTACATTACAAATATTATAATTTTTAGAGTTTAAGTCATTTTATAAGTTAGGCCCCCTATGTGCCAACAAATTTCTACCCTATACATACTATCCTCAAGTTTCACAATTGTATATATTAAGTTCAATAAAAAACCTTGAAACCTTGAAACCTTGACAAAATTGTCTTTTATTATCGTCCAGTGTGGATACCAATCTAGTGTATAGAGAGTTTAAGATCGGGCCGCAAACATAAACCTTTTATAAGGCGTTTCGGTGACAGATAGGCATTGCCGTATTAGTGAAGCTAATCTAAATTTTTTTTATAAAATATTAGGGTTTCATTAGCTAGAGTAGGGCGAGTTTTAAGATTATTAGGAGTATAAGCTAGAATGGGGGAATATTTATTATTATTATTATTATTATTATTTACTAAACCAACCCGTTTCTTTCCTTTGATCTCCTCTTCAAGGCAGCTCAGCTCACTGGACAGGTTCTCTCTTTAGAGTTCCACCCTTTTATTTCCCTAGGTTGCGTGCTAGGGACACAGGGCTTCCGATAAGGTTCCCGAAGTTGTTGGTTTTTTAGCGTAGACTAAGGACTTGACAAAGTCCTAGAAAAAGTAATCGAGTGGTGTCAAGTCGCATGAACGCGGCGGCCAATTGATATTCGCTCGTCGTGGGATAATTTAATCACTAAATTTCTCCTTCAGAGCATTGCGTCGCTTGAATGGCATTTAGCGCCGTCTCGTTGGGACCACAGCTCTTTGAGCTCTTGCTACACAAAATCAGATACAATCGCTCTATACCCGACCTCAATGGTGCCTAATTTCTCATTTCGACAAAAATAAGGTCCAATGATGTCGCCATGCCATAAACCACACTAAACAGTAAATTTTTGTGGATGCATTGATGCTTGGTCGATCACTTGTAAATTGAATGAGGCAATTTTGGTTGTTGACATACATAAGTTGAAAAATTGCCCTCATCCGAGAAGATGATTTTTTAGCCAAAATTCGAATCTACAGCCAAGATTTCCCAATTAGAGAACTCACGGGATTGTCTATCGTCGATGGGATGAAATAGCAAATCTCACTGAATACGTTGACAACTGGATGTCTTTGGGAACTTTGGCATCTGCTGAAACATACATAATAAGTGTAAAAACTGTCATTCGTATCTAGTCAATCTATATAAGGATCTATAGCTATACTATATATGTATATATAGTTATTGAATATTATAGATTTAATGAAAATAATTTCCGCAATCTTTCAAAATTAAAAAATCCTTTTCCATTTTACACTAACTTCTTAGAAAATTTAAAATGTACAGCTATTTGTGTTTAAGATAGCAGAAATTGTTTTTATAAAGGAAATAAAATTTAAAATTTAAAATTACTTTTCGACACAATTAATACACAAAATGAGCATTATTTAATTAATTGAAAAGATATCATATGTCTTACATTATATCAATTTTTGTATCAATAAATGTTCTTGGTTATAGGAAACTAAAGCCGGCACCCTGAATTTCTCGTCGTTCAAGACCAGCTTTACTTCAAATGTTAACTTCCTGAAACGACGGTAGGTACTATATAAAATCAACTACCAAAGCATTCACAATCCACATGATAGGTTTAGCTCGGGGGATCTGTCTTCCGAGTGTGATGATGTTGATCCAAATGAATTGCCACCGGCTGCTCGGCCTCCGCAAGATCAAGCACCGCCACTGCAACAACAGCCAAAGCCACAGAATTCTGGGCCACCAAATATGCCACCTCCGCCAGCACCATCTGGACCGGCGACTGGACCAACAGGACCAGTACCACCACAACCTACTACCGCAGCTCCAGATTTGGCATTGAGTTTTGGCAAGGGTCCTGCTCGGGGAGTGAGTGCTCCGACGAGTCCAGCTAAATCCAGAGAAAGTCTTCTACAAAGAGTTCAGAGTTTGACAGGTGCAGCCCGCGATCAAGGGGCCTCAATTATTGGTAAGTTCACACATGGTGTTATTGTTGCTCTTGGATCATCAAAATATAACTTTTCTTGCAAACCTTAGGAGCAGCTGTGCAAAGTGCCACAAGACCCACATTTAATAAAGATAAATATTTTACTTTGCTTGTCCTGGACGATCAAAACACTGATTGGTCTAAATATTTCCGAGGCAAACGTTTGCATGGTGATTTTGATATTCGAGTCGAACAAGCTGAGTTCAAAGTAAAGTTCTTCATATTTTATTTAGTTAAAAATTCGAATTTCTTCTGTAACCTTCAATTTTTCAGGAAATTTCACTGACAGCAAATGCAGAAAATGGACCAGTTGTATCTATGGCAGTATATCGTGGAGGAACTAGGGTAAGAAAATCGCTATTCTTAACAATATGCATGAGTGATATGCACTATTTTGCATGTTTATTTTAAACTGTAACATCCAAATAACTAAGAGCGAATCAAACATAAATTATCACTGTCTAAAGTGAGTTAAGTTCTATAGTTTATATTGAATAATTAATTCAACGAATTTGTTACGTTAAAAATATACTTTGTTATTTTTGTCAAAGACTAGAAATAAAAGTAAACAGAAATTATATATGTACATATGTTTATGCTAGCCGAAATAAAAAATTGTCAATGTAAGGCCTTACATTGGGTAAGAAAGTGTATGACGGTTCAATTGGTGACAACTTACTTGATTGTAGTAGATTTTCGTTAAGATTCGGTATTTATCGTGAAAGCAGTTAATTTATTTCTTTTTCAAATGCAATTTGAATTGGAATGCATTTTTGATCAACGTTCAGTTAAGAAGTAAGAAAATTCAGATATCTCAGCTAACTATAGAAAATACACATCTTATTAAATGCTATTTGAGTCTGAAATGGACATGAAAAACTGGGTCATAATCGTGCTTCAAACCTTATGAACAATCAATTCTTGGTTGAATAAAAGAAGAATCAAGAGAACTTCGTTATCACACAATTTTTAGTAACTTTTCTTCAACAGATACTTCCATTTATCTGGCTACTATGACTTTTTGATAAAGTCAGACTAGATTAGATATACAAAAGGATTTATAAGGTGTGCACTCATACGGTTAGGTTGAGAAAATCCTAATGAATTTGCCAAACAAAAGAAAATATTAAAACTTTTTGAAATGCCTAGTCCTGAGAGTAGACGTTCTCATGTATCTTTTGTCTTCATGGAAGCATAGATTCAAACCAATTTCTTTTTCCTGTTAACTATAATATTCTTCAAAATATTTTTTTTTCGTAAATTTTCGTGACTCGAAAAATAATTATTCATATTTTTGTCACGAAAAGACTTGTTGAATTTATTTCTTTGTATACTTTTGGGAGTTGTAGTCAATTCTGTCGTCTGATTATTTTCATCCAGAAAGTAATGAAGGAGCTTTAGTGTTTACTATTACCATTGTGTATATATAAGAATATCTTACCATTAAATTCAGCAGAGACAAATTTAACAATTGCTATCGCTATGCTTAAGATGTCGCCCCAATCTTTCGTCTTGAAGAGAGAACTATAAGTTTTATAAACAAAGAAAAGATAAGATGTTAAGGAAAATGTTTGTTGAATTTATCAGCGAAAGCTCAAGTATTTTTCCAAAAATTCAATTGTTTTTTTTTATGTTTTTACATACAACCTGAAAAAAACTTTAGAATTACGCAGGCTCTTATGTAAAATGAAACTGATATTTAACAAATGTCCAATCTACAAGTATTTCAAAATCAGTTGTGAATCCGATACGTTTACGTCAAAATTCAAAAAGTTACGCATACGCCCGAGTGAACGCTAAAATGCTACTGCATATTATATACAATAAAATTAGAATAAATGGTTAGAAGCTGTAAGTTGACTAGGCATTGAAGTATGGAAATGGTATTTATTGATATAAATACATTCAAATATAAAGTATTACAATATTACGAAAACGAGAAATCATCATAGCTGTTGTTCTTCTTCATACATCCTCATTGGTCAATCAGACATCAATAACCTCTTTAATATTTCCATCATTTTATGCAATCCTGTTATCGTTAGCTTAAAATCCAAACGAAAATCTAGTGTCCGTTCATAACTTTCTGGTTCATAATGTTGCTATTCATAGCTCAGACTGTCATGACTCATATAATTTCACAAATTTATCAATAATATTTTTGTTCTTTGATAACTTCAAACTTTTATGTTCCAGGTCAATTTAATTTGGTTGCCATTTGTGTGTTAATGAAATTTGTCAGTTGGCATTTGACAGTCATAGAGAGAATTCAATGACAATTTATTATATGTAGAACATTTAAGGCAGCAACAACGTGTTGAGATTATTAAAACATTTTTTTTTTAATAATTGTTCAATTGTAAATAAATTGGTGATTATAAATTATTATTAGCAACGGAGCACATTTCGGGTTATATGGCTTTGTTAATAAACAGAATAGCTGCTATTCATTAAAGACAACTACACCTTCGCAGAGTAACTATACTGTGCGCCATATGCTACTATAACAGTCACATGGTAACCGCTATTGAGACATGTTGGACAACTTTCTTCTGCCCGAATTGGATCAATTAGGCTTTATACAAAGCTGATGCTACGTTGTGAATTTTACGAGAAATTTTGCCCGATTGAATAATGAGAAAAAGTTATGATATCGAAATTCGATTTCTTATTAAGGGGTACTTGAAAGAAAAAGTAAACGTCAACAAACGAACCATATCCTTCGAAATTTCTGAAATTACAACAGAAATCTGCGAAATTGTTATGCAAAATGTGCTCACCCTGGCACCGCGTCCAGAAACCCTCACTATACAGACATTATATTTCATATATAGTGTAAAAGAATCAATAAAAATTGTATTTTATTTAAAAGCTATTGAAAAAAGGACATCCACCTGAAACATCGAACGTATCCTGTTTAATGAGCATTTAGATATTTTCGTATTACATAAAACAGATATAATGAATAATTTTTTTTTTCGATTACTCTCTCTCCGTAAATTTTAAAACTTCTTATAGTAATTTGTTATTCAAGTATCCATAGCATTTATTACGAGTAGTATTCAAAAGAAAATCACAAATATAATTGATAAATTAGATAAGAAAAATGCAATGACCATTAAAAATTTAATAAATTAAATTTAATGGCGAAAAATTTTAAACATTTAAAACCTACTCTAAATCAATTTTAGAGTGGGAGTCGACTCTAAATATTGAGTATAAAACGAGAACCCACTTTTTGTTAGTTTTAAAGGACATAAACTATACTTTGACGTTAAAGAGCTCGTCTTACTTTAACAGCAGCAAATAGCTAGTTTATCTTTTAAAAGTATACTCTATCCATATTGACAATGGTCATTTCATATCAAAGCAAATCGAAGAAAAAATGTTTACTGATGTCTTATTCGATTTTTTAAAGATGTTCTTTGTAAATAGACTGAATCACTGAATATTATAAATTCGAAACAATCGTACGAAAGTGCTCTACAATTAACAAATCTGTGCATACAAATGTACATATATTATGTATGCACGCCGGCCGAGACGAGTATGAATCTGCACCTTGCAACAACAAATTGAGTTTTTATGCTGTGAATTTGCGATTTATACTTTATTTCCATCTAAAATAATGTAAATAACTTATAAACAATCAAAATCTGTACCGAGGTAGTAGGTTAGGTTAGGTTAGGTTAAAGTGGCTGTCATTAAAGCGTCTGACACACTTAGACCATTAGAGGTCCATTGTGATACCACGATCTAATAGGGAACAAAAAGGTTTCCTACTAGTTAAAACCATTTGGAGCTTCTGATGAAGCGAAGGAGACTTTTAATGTCTTTGTCTATGAGATCGCTTGGTTCATTATAGAAATGTTCTCCTAGATGAAATTTGCGTCTGTAAGAGAGAGCAGGGCATGTACAAAGAAGGTGTGGGATTGTCTCCTCTTCTTCCTCGTCCAAGCAACTCCTGCAAAAATCATTTGATAGCACACCGAGACGTGCGGCGTGTCTACCAATCAGACAGTGTCCAGTTATGACACCTATGACGGAGCTGATCTGAGATCTACTGAGGGACAATAGACATTTTGACCGTTTCAGATCCAGTTTAGGCCAGATCCGCTTGGTCGCATTCAAGTGGTAGTATTAAGCCATCTTGTGTTTGATTGTTCCAGAGCGATTCGTTTCAGCATAAGTTTACTTGTAGCTATGGGCATACCTATATTTGCCTTTTCGGGTAAGATAGGCATTTCCGTTCCAATTCTGGCGAGTTCGTCGGCTTTGCAATTCCCCGGAATGTCCCTGTGACCCGGCACCCAGAATAGGTGAATGTTAAACTGTTTGGCCATCTCCATCAGAGACGATCGACAGTCTTGGGCTGTAATGGAATTTACAGAGACTGATGCGAGGGATTTCAAAGCAGCCTGACTATCTGAGAAGAAACGGATATCCGTGCTAGATACCACGTTTTTTTTAAGCCAAGACAATACTTCCTTTATCGCCAGAATTTCCGTTTGGAATACGGTACAATGGTTTGGTAGGCGGCAGGAGAGACTAAGGTTTAGTCCATGTGAGTACACTCCACCACCCACTCCGTTTTCAGTCTTCGATCCATCTGTATAAAAGTTTACTGATTTATTTCCTGTCAAAGCCCCTTCCTCCCAAGCTGACCTTGAGGGAATGGTGACTTAAAAGTTTTTATCGAAAACCAAAGAGGGAGTGATGTATAGTCAGAGTGACTTGGGAGAGTTCCGAATAAATTCAGAATGGTGGTGTGGCCAATAGAGTTATTGGTCCATTGAGAGATGGCTTTGAGACGTATGGCTGTGGTCGCGGCCATTTATTTTTCTGTAAATATCTAGGGGTGTCAGGTTGAGTAGTATGTCTAGTGCAGCGGAAGGTGTCGAGCAGAGAGCTCCGCTGATGCACATACACGCTGAACGTTGAACTCTGCTTAGTTTATCGCGATTAGTCGCTTTGTCTAAGGCCGTCCACCATACGGTCACCCCGTAAGTGAGTATCGGTCTGATGACCGCAGTGTATAGCCAGTGAGTAATTTGTGGAGACAAGCCCCACTTGTTCCCTACTGCTTTTTTACAAGAAAAGAGAGCTACCGTGGCTTTCCTTACTCTTTCGTGTATATTAGGTTTCCAACTTAACTTTTTGTCTAAAATAAGACCCAGGTATTTAGCTTGATCTGAGAAAGTGAGTGGAACACCTTTAATCGATGGAGGGTCTAGTTGAGGAATTTTGTATTTCCTTGTGAAGAGGACTAGTTCAGTCTTGTGGGGGTTGACACCTAAGCCACATTGATCTGTCCATTTTAGTAGCTTGTTGAGAGCGGTTTGTATAAGTTACCGAGGTATAGTATATAAAATGTACTTTTTTCGGCGAAAAATTATTTGGTTTAAAGTTGTCTCTTCTTTTTATTTTGTTTTGTGTTTTTGTAGTTGTGTGAGTTATGTATCTGTCAAATTAAGGGTTGTTCAACGCAAATTCGCTTAGGTTCTCTTGCAAAACCCACATTAGTCAGAAGAGTTGTCTAACGTGATTAAAATTATGAAAAAGTTAGACAAAGTCTCCAAGCTAAACGACTGCGTTAAGGGGGTGGCCGTGGCGCGATGGATGTGTGCTCGCCTGTCAACCTCATGATGACAGGTTCGATCCCTGCCGTCGTCTATGTCGCTTTAATTCCATTAAAAACCTTCTAAAAATTGTCATCAGTGGGTTGCTGGTTTACTCATTACATGATGTCCAGGCATAACACTAACAACATGTAATTGAGTTAGACTAGTATGCCCAACAAGGATGAACACGAATAAAATAATGTGAATTATAAGCGACATAAAAATAAGACACGGAATTTCTCCGCTTTAGCTCAGCCGCCATCCCTGGAGATAAAAGTATCTGAGACAACCACCAACGGTCTCAGAACATCGTGCCACACATCTTTCCTATCCTTCTTTCTCTTCATTAACTTCACGCTCGCGCTGTGTTGAAACATTTAAAGGGTAATCATAATCCCTTGAGTGCGGGTAGATTATAAAAAAAAAAAAAAAAAAAAAAAAAAAAAAGTAGAGCCGGTTTTATTGCTTAAACGAGAACTCTTTAAAATTTTGCGCCAGTATTTTCAATTCTGGATAGTATTTTTCTTAGATTCGTCATATGCAGCTGATATCATGCTTCATGCGTCTGTGGGAGATGAATGAAAAGAGGTGATCTTCTTGATCATGTCCTCTTTGTAGACTCTGGCATTTCCAGGTATACTAAGGCATCCAACGTCAACTTTCTAAAGGGTGGTTAAATTTTAAGGGCCGATGTTGATTTTGAATAAAACACAAATTATTTAAGAAATAATTGTCATTTCTTTTTATTATGATAAAATTGGTATGGTTCAATTATGCATGGAATAAAATATTGGCCAAATGGCCGCCGCGACCTCGGCGGCACACCTCTATCCGGTGGTAATAATTGAGGTTTTATTAATGTTAATGTGCCGAATTATACCATCCTTTAGCTCTTGAATTATTGCTGGCTTATCGACGTACACCTTTTCTTTCAAATAACTCCAAAGAAAGAAGTCCAACGGTGTCAAATCATATGATCTTGGCGGCCAATTGACATCGTCACCACGTGAGATAACACGGCCATTGAATTTGTCGCGCAAAAGAGCTATTGTTTCGTTAGCTGTGTGGCAAGTGCCACCGTCCTGTTGAAACCACATATCGTCCACATCCATATCTTCCAATTCGGGTCATAAAAAGTTCGTTATCATCTCACGATAGCGAACACCATTCACAGTAACTGCCTGACCGGCCTCATTTTGGAAAAAATACGGTGCGATGATGCCGCCAGCCCATAAACCACACCAAGCAGTCACTCTTTGTGGATGCATTTGTTTTTCGACAATCACTCTTGGATTATCATTCGCCCCAATGCGGCAATTCTGCTTATTGACGAATCCACTGAGGTGAAAATGTGCCTCATCACTGAAGATAATTTTCTTCGAAAATGCATCATCCATTGTTGCCATTTTTTGCCACCATTCTAAACCTTGACGACGCTTAAAATGGTTAAGAGGCTTTAGTTCTTGAGTCAATTGCACCTTGTTAGCGTGTTAATGCAAGTCTTTATGCATAATGTTCATTAACGACGAGCGTGAGAGGTGCAATTATTGGGCACAACGACGAGTTGATGTGGACGGCTCTTCAGCCACACTATCGCAAACAGCAGCAATATTTTCTGCAGTACGAACTGTACGAGCATGCACTGGTGTTTTCACATCTCCTACAGACCCGGTTTGCTCAAATTTTTGCACGATTTTTCCGATTGTATAGATGTAAATTGACAGAAAAAATCACGAAGTGAACGATATGCATTTTGATTTGAACGCCCATTTTCATAAAAAGTCTGAATAACTTTAACGCGTTGCTTGATTGTGTATCTTTCCATGGTTCAAACTGAGTTAGTCTGAAATTGAGAAATGTCAAATGAAATGCAGAAAAAAACTTGACGTTTAGGTGTGGTTCACATTCAACATCGGCCCTTAAAATTTAACCACCCTTTACTTCCAGGCTATAACTTCTTTTTGTTCGTCTGTCAAGCTCTGAAATGTTTGAAGTCGACATTTGTTCCTCTATATGTGCGCGCGTCTAGGATGTTAGATATGCAACTTTCGTGAATTAACACATGGTCGATTGGGTTGGTGTTTGTATTAGGTTGCTTTGTGGATCCTTATTTTTGAAAACCTAGTAATAGCACTAGGTCACCTCTCAAGACGATATCTCAGGAAGATGATTTGTGTTTTTGTTTCATGGAGACCGTGATTTTCAACTTAATCTGCCGAAGATGTCTTCATTTCTGACTTTATCATTGAAATCGTGGGCACAAATTTGTCCAGGAAGTTATTCTTCAGCATCATTATTGGGGGCATGTGCGCATGTGGCCATATGTGTCCACACCTTCATTATCCTTTGACGCTTCTGATGTTGTTGCAAGTTCAGGGTAATCATAAGCATTATCCGAAGCTTTTCATCGCTCTCTCTCTCTCTTACAAAAATACTGAATTCAAAAGTCATTATGATTTCAATTATGTACAATAAATCACTGCCCTCAAAGTTCAAATGGAATAGGATTTTGGCTTTCTGCAGCTTGAAGTAAAACGTATGAAATTATCAAATGATTTAATTTTTTTTACGAACATTGATACTCAAATATCCATTTTATAATTCAGATGAAAGGCTAAGACTCTCTAATTTTCAAGAAGAAGTAGACCGTATTTCATTTCAATGGAATTCAAAATGTTTGCTCCTGAAATTTAGTGTGAAGATATCAATTCATTGAGTAACAAAATCAGTTTGAACGTAATATGTGAAGCAAATATTTCTGAATCTGTTTTCGATGAGATAGTATTCATATTGAAAATCGTGTTTAAAAATAAGCAATAATAACATCGTTTCCTTTTTTTATTGACAAGGACGATGTATCAGTTTCTCTGGTAAGTTTGTTATTAGATGATATTCAGTAGGACTTGGAGTAAACCTTGTATAACAGTTTTCCATTTAAAATATAACATTCCTACAGATATTGCTATATGTATATCCCTGAAAAAAAAATTAAAACAAGCACCTATAAACATTTAATAAATTTATTTCATTTAACATTATTAAATACAAAAATATTTATTAAACCAATCTAGTACTTTTAAACCACCTTAAATTTTGTTAGAAATACAAACTTTACTTTCATTAAAAATTGTATAAAATTTCTTATAGTCTACTAGCAAATATTTTGTTTGCATTATTTTTTGTTTTATATAAATCACAACATTCTATACTGTGGGTGTGTAGTTTTAATTAAAAAAAAATATTTCATTTTTAAATTTAAATTTTATACTTTATTTTTCGCTTACAACCATATAGGTTGCTCGTTCATTTCGACCTGATTTTGTACTAATTCGACAACCACCGCGTGATGGAGCTAGTGATTTCCGTTCAACAATACTTGGATTAAAATATGGAGGTGTTCCTAGCATTAACTCTTTACATTCATGTTATCAATTTCAGGTAAGATTTACATATTTAGTTTAATTGTATATGCACGCATTTTTTTAATTTTTATTTTCATTATATTTAAGGATAAACCATGGGTTTTCGCACATCTATTACAATTGCAAAGACGTTTGGGAAAAGATATGTTCCCACTTATTGAACAAACATTCTTTCCCAATCCTCGAGATTTGGTAAGTCACAGTTTATAATTTTTATTTCGTCAATAAAATTCTAATAAATATTTACAATAGTAAATTTAAAAAAAAAACTCATTGTTAAAAAATAAATTATTAAAAGTAATTATCATTAAATTTAAAGCTCCTTTGTCAAAGATATAATGGGTATATATGTATGTATTAAGCTTCTGTTTGTTATTTACGGATCGGCAAGACACGCCTTGTATGGGGGGGTTTTTCTCCAGTGGCACTTGGAAATAAGTCCTTCGTCTGGTGTCCTTATTACAAGTGGTACACATAAACTGAAATCAGTTTCGCATTTCTTAAATGGTGACCAACTGCAGGAATCAGATTTTTCAGTCAATCGATTACTCAGGTTCATGTTTATCTATGGATTAAAAAAAATAATCATTAAAAAATAAATATACGAAATTATTATTTTGAATTGAAGTAGACTCTTAAATGAAAAGGTAATACTGAAAAACCGAACGAAAAATGGAAGTACGAAGATGGACAAATGAAAGCCTGAAAGAGAATTATAAAAAAAATCAAAAATATATGTACATATATATGTACATATGTTCTTCGATTTCTAACGACGAGTTCAATTTTGAGAGTCCTTGAAATTTTCAAAAATTATTGATTATACATATTTGCTTCAAAAACCTATAGTTGAAACTTATCAGTTTCTTATAGTCAAATTTTTAAAGCTAAAGAGTTTAAATGAAGACAAAATGTGTATGTAAAAATTAATGCAAGGCAATAAAAATAAAATGCATGCGAACTTCCTCTTATGTAAAAGGATACAAATTTTAAAAATTAATGTTCCTGGGCAGAAGCGCAACAACCTAAAAAGCTAGGGGGGTGTCCAACCCAAAATAATCCAAATAACCAGACAAATCCGGGGCGTAGCGAGATCAAGCTTAAGAAGACGATGCAAACTATTCCCAAAGCCATTAACCCGACAAACCCAGGGCGCAGCGAGGCCAAGCTGGCGAAGACGACACAAGCTATCCCCAAAGCCATTAGCCCCCCATACCCGGGGCGCAGCGAGGCCAATCTCGCGAAGACGACACAAGCTATCCCCAAAGCCATTAACCCAACAAACCCGGGGCGCAGCGAGGCCAAGCTCGCGAAGACGACACAAGCTATCCCCAAAGCCATTAACCCGACAAACCCGGGGCGCAGCGAGGCCAAGCTCTCGAAGAGAATTTCAAAAAATTAATTTCAATAGCTCTCTTGATTTGCGGTGTCAACTTTTAAAACATTCTTACCCTTATATTACACAATCTTATAATCTAAAGTCGGAATAAAAAATGTATTCAAGTTAAAGACATCAAGCAATACATTTGATACTGAGATTAAATTCAGATTTTCTTTTTTTTTTATTTTTTAAAAATCCAAAGACTTTGTTGCAAAATATCGCTTCAAATTCATACTTTAACAAATATACACTAGAATTTTATTAAAAATCAGTATGTACAATTTTCAATCCAATCCTAGTGTATTTAGGCTTAAAATATTTCCGATTTTTAGCGATTTGATTTTTTTGGTGGAAAAATTTTCAAAAATATAATGAAATCTCGGTTCGTATTAATTTTAGTACAGGGTCCCCATTGAGTAAAATCTATAGTAAAAGACTTTCTATTTTTACAGAATTTAATATTATTTACTTTATAAAATATAAACACAATAGTTGTAATAAATATTGTCCATGTCCCTTGATAGGTAAGTTATAGTTTTAAAAATTGTTATTTAGAGCACCCGAAGAGCGCTTATGAACTGTTGATATTTCGAAAAATACAAGTCGTATCATGATGTAAATCCAACCGAGCCACGAGCTGCGAGCCATTTCTAACAGTTAGCGTACACTAAAACCGAATCATCGGCCGATATCGGGTCGGAGCTATTCGGACGACTGTCCCGGACGTTCGTCTCCATACACTCCTTCCGATCTCGAATGGTGCCGGTCTGGAGTCTGACTGTGAACCTTGGATATGAAAGTAATAATTTTTTTCAATTGAAGATTTTTTCTTTATGTCTGCAACAGTCAGTTCCATCTCCGATGAAATTTCAGCCCATAGTCGTTTTGCAATGTCTCAGAGAGGTGCCCTGGTATAAATGGAATTAATTATTTTTTAGCATCCATATTTTATTGTTTTTTTGCATGAATTTCAGCGTGACCTCGCTACGCCCCGGGTTTGTGGGGTTAAGAATGTTTAAAAAATCGTCACTCGGGTGTCTATCGATTTCGGAGGGGGTGTCCGAACACCCTGGACACCCCCGTTGTTGCACCCCTGTTCCTGGGAGAAAAATGTTCATAACCATAAAATTCAGGTTTTAACTTACTAAAACAACTCATTTATGAGTTGGAGCTAAAAATTAGATGCCACATGATCACGCAAATTTTTAAAACATTTTTAAGGAAAATTCTTGGAACGCCACTTTTAAATTTTACATACTGTATAAATAAAAATTACATTTCAAAAAAAAAATAGCGCATCGTTTTTTAAATACAGAATTCTCAAAAATTCAAAAAATATTTTTTCTTAAACTTTTGAAATGTAATGTTTTTCAAACTTTTTGGAAGCTTTTCTATAAAAAACATATTCACCCCTGTTCTGGGGTGCCAGCATGTAACTTGATACAATCGAGCATTGTCGATCGTAGGTCAACTCGAAACAAATTATTTTTGGCAGCACGTAATTTGAGACGAGTTTCTTTGTGACTTCCATTTAAAAATATCATTGTGAACTATAAATTGAAATGTCAAATTGGTATTCTTCTGATATTTTTTGATTCGGAAAGTGAAGATGAGGAAGTACTTAATGCTAAAATCATGCATGTACCTCGGCACGTGCCTTTTAAGTGAAGTTTTCTACTTTTTAGTATATTTTATATTAAATATGTAACTTGTAAGAAAATTTGTTTTTCCTGCCTTGGGTACTTTTAAGTATTCCTATGGCTAAATTATGGTGAAAACTCATGAAAGTGTTTGAAACTGTTTCTTCTGTTTCTTATTTATTAACTTTTTTTTGTTTTTCCATGCTATTTCTTAAAAAAATCACTGCCAACGATAACGATAAAAATTTTGTTTCAAACCTCATTTTCAAGTTTGTGTGCTGCCAAATCTGACGATACAATCGAGGATACTCGATTGAACCAAAATAGGTGCTGCCGAGGCTCGATTGCATCGATTAATCTCGATTGTATTTACCAAGTTATGTGCTGGAACCCCTGATTTTCGTTTACGAAAGTAATACATAACTTTCGTTTTCATTTCGATTCGATTTTGTCTGGAGAATTTGAATTCGTAAATCTAAAAATGTATGTAAGTATTTTTAAAAATATGTACATACATATATACATATCTTTAAAAACTATTTTTTTGTCTTTTATGAAGGGGAAGACATACGAGTATATGTAACAGAAAACCTGTCTGAATGTTGGTACCACTGCAAGGCAAATTTGTACGAAATTAAGAACGTCGTTTTCAAATCCGTACGAAAATCAGTTTCGGTAACGAATTCAATTCGGAACGAAATCAGAACAGGGGTTAACTAAATGAAATTATGTATGTGTATTTTTTTTATCTGTGGAACTCTTTTTGGAAAAAAAAAATATTTTATAAAATTCAGAAAAACAATCGTATGGCTTATACCGTTATTTAAGCTTAATTTTTTGTATTATTATTGTAATATTAAATGTGATCAAAATATCGCGTCCAATTTTTTCGAATGCATAACTTGCCATAAAGTACCTATTTTTCGCAAGTAAAAATTGATTCAAGAAAAGTGTTTGCGTTCGATTCTTAGCCATCTGAATTGCTTATAAATGATATTGGAAAATTTAAAAAATTAAAAAAACAACATACTGCACACATATTGTTAGAACATTCCCCCAAGTTATGTCTGCAAATGTCTTAATATTATTTTAAGAGCAGCGAATTTAGCTTTGGGTTTATGATATCTTACAAAATAAAAACCGATCGATTTTAAGAATTCTTCATTGAAGCCATAAATGAGTGCAAAATCCAGATAACTTGAGCTTTTGATTTTATTTGATTGAATACCTATATGAGTGTTTTTTAATGGAAATATAACAAGAAAAATTCTACCATTGTTCGCTATTATAGAAAAGCTTCGTTTCCTATAAAAAATAAAAAAAAGCAAATTATTTACTAGGTTTATCTTGGTCTTCCTCTACACGAAAAATATTTTAGTTTAGAATATGCAAATACTAATGAAGGTATCAAAACCTTGGAGATTTGACTTTCAAACACTGATTTTACTATTAGGAAATTTGATTTGATATCTAAGTGCACAAAGATAAGCCGAAGCTCAGAAAGGATTAAAAAACCAGACAAGTCCCACATTAATGTAAAGGGCGTTTCTTTTTTAGGCGAAGAAATTTAAAAGGACAACACTGTTTTCTGTGCCATCGGATTTCAAAGTTCTCGGTTACTTTGAGGTAAGTTTGATTTTGGCAATTCATCATGAATAGACTCAATTCGGAGAAACTTTTGCAAAACTTTTTGAAAAACATAGTTCCATTCGAGAACAAATTGGGTGTTATGTGCGTTTTATGGTGCTCATCGTCAATCAGATCGATTCAGTTGAGAAACTATGGATCGTTTTTGCAATATTTACTTTAAACGATAATGTTCATCCCGTAAAACGTCGCACAGTGTGATAAGCCAGAAACAATTGGAACTTGAAAGCCAACATTTGATGCGTTATTGCCGACATACAGCCTAATTTATTGCGAAAAGTTTGTGAAAATGTTGTCATTTTCCTATAAATGGCGATTTAAAATTTAATGCAGAATTAATTGGACTTTTTGAAGATGTTCCTTTAATAATGATTTTTATTCGATAAAGGCAAATAAGAGTAATTCTACCGTTAATGTTGATAAAGATACGCTAACGTAATTTTACTTTCGTCTTTCTTCCTATGAAACACAAAATTTTACAGCTTACAGACCCATGACTTACTTTGCATTTACATCCTTTTCGATAAGATCCAGAGAATCCTCTCCGCTCAATAATCGTCATTTTTTGGTATTCTTTGATGTAGTCGCAGAGGCTCAATTTGGAACCACTTCCTGCAACAACATAAAGTTTACCCACTTCCAAGTTTACTCCACACATTGAGTCTGAAAGAGCTGTTGATAAACGTCCGTGTTTGAGAATATTTTGGGCTGCATCTGTCATCTACAAAAAAAAAAATAACAAAAAACGAAATAATTAAACAAAAATATTTTGTAATAAAAAAATTCTTTTTTTGTTAAACTTAAGACCTGTTAAAATTTATATATGTATATGTGTATGTTATGTATGTATATAAACATTAAAAAAATTTAATCACAGTATCTGCATAACTTATACTATGTAATCAAAATTTTTTCTTCAATAAGGGTGATCAATGAGAGTGACCAGTTATTTAGGGAAAAAAGGCTATGTGCTACACTTCTACCTGGTAGCATACATAATGTATTTTGAGAGAAATAAAAACAAACGTTGACAAATAGATCATTTAACAAATAACGAAATGAAAAATTAGAAAAAGTTTTATAAATATGTATAGTGATACAGAATAAGTATGTTTGAAGAAATAATTTAAGAAACGATTGTAAGAAAAGTTTGATTATTAATAACAAGAACCACTAATTTATATAAGTTAACAACAGCAGCATTATGAAATTCACAAATATCACATATCCCGCAACTTCCCACAGTTCGTTTCCACTACATCAGCAACATTCCGGGTTCGTTGTTTCCCACAATATTCACCGGATACACACCACGCGCAGGCAACGAGTAACATGGGAAATGCAATCTATGCATTTGTTCATTTGTGCATTTTAAATATTCTTTGTAAAAGTTGTTAGTTCTAAGTTATCTTCTGTCATGTCAAGTCGTTGAAAAAGTTAATAAAGTTATTTTTTTTAAATAAAAACAAATCGTTAAATTATAATTGGCGCCCGAGCAGGGACGGTACTGTGTTAAAAAGTTTTTAGAGATAATAAGTAAATATTACAATTGAATACGCGACTATAAAAAGTGTGCGATAATACTAAAGAGAAAGTGTGCTTAATTAAAAACAAAAGAAAAAAATATAAATAAAAAAGAAAATATAATAAAGAGAAGACAATAAAAATAGAAAGGAAAATTGACATTAAAATAAATAAAGTAACGATAATAGTAAAGGAAAAATATCTGTGCAACTACGAAAGTGTGCCTAATTAAAAGTAAAAGGAAAAAAGAAATATAAATAAAAAATAAAAATAAAAAGAAGACAGTAAAAATAGAAAAAAAATTGACATTAAAATAAATAAAGTGAAAAAACAGAAACCAAGGATAATTGACATTTAAATAAATAAAGTGAAAAAGCAGAAACCAAGGAAATAGAAATAAAGGAAGAGTACCCGAGTCACCGTGGAAACTAAGAATCTCTACTGGAAAAAAAGGAACAATACTCGACCGGCGCAGTACCGCAGAATGAAAATATTTTTTTTGTAAGCATTAATATTAAAATTTTATCAATTTAAATTAAAATATTTCTTAAAAAAATACAAACAATTATACCAGGAACTAGAGTAAGAACAACTAGGAAATAGAAAGAAAGAAATTGTATAAGAAGTAAAAGGGAAATCAAAAAATTTTTTTTTAACTTGAAGACGACTTAGAACTCACCAATACTACTTTTAATCCAAAACTCCTTAATTCTATTTTCCCTTTATTTTTACAACTAAAACATAAATCAAAATGAGTGTGGACCAAAATCAGGCAGATCAAAGACCCAGTATACCACCAAGAAATCCTTGTAATTCACAACAAGAACTATCAGATTACATTAACGAAGTTGTTTCTAATATGTTCTCCCAAATGGGAACTCCCTAGCAGGATGCTGCAGACGCATTCGATCAACAAATCGACGTAAGTCAAGCTAGAAATCTCGAGGGACTCGAAAAAATCCCCGATGTCGTAAAGAGTTTACGCGAATTTTCAGGGCAACCGGGAGAATTTAGCTCTTGGAAAAAGAGCGTGGATAGGATTTTAAGGGTTTATGAACCCGTCCGAGGGTCCCCCAAATATTTTGGAATTTTAAGCGTTATCCGAAATAAGATAACAGGTCAAGCAGACATAGTTCTCGAATCGTATAATACCCCCTTAAATTGGGTCAAAATATCTAAATGTCTGATGCTGCATTACGCAGATAAAAGAGATCTCGGTACTCTCGAGTACCAAATGACGGTATTAGTTCAAAAGAACCAAACTATCCCGGAATTCTATCAACAAGTTTACCAACACTTATCACTCATATTAAACAAATTAGCCTCCATGGAATTAAGTAACGAATCACTTACTGCTATGACTAGTGCCTACAGAGATAAGGCACTAGACACATTTATACGCGGCCTTAATGGGGATCTCCCACGGCTTCTCAGCATAAGAGAACCGTTGGACCTCCCCCAAGCAATGCATCTTTGTTTAAAGTTAGATAACGTTAATTTTAGGACGAATTATGCCATGAACAACCAGAATCTTTTTAAAAAACCTGTTTTTCAATCTTCTCCACCACTACCACCGCGTCGACAAATTCCTTTACCTAACACATCTACTACAAGAAATAGGTTTATACCAGAGCTCTATCATAGTCCCCAACTAAGATCACAATCCCAACAACACCAACCATTTGACCGATCATATGTTCCTTTCCAAAGAAACACTTATCCCATCCAACACAACCAGAACAACCCAAGCAATCCAAACTCCTATTATCCTAGAAACAACTTAAACTCCTACTATCCTAGGAACGATCCAAACTCCTACTATCCTAGAAACCTTCCTCCAAAGCCACAACCTAAGCCCCAACCAATGTCAGTCGACAACTCAGTCCGGTCGCAAAAGATCAACTATCAGAACCGACCTAGGTACCAAAACCAAGCAACTAAGCGACCTAATTCGCAACAGGTTCACAACCCAGGGAAGTACCAAAGGCTGTACCATACCACCTCCGATCCCCCAAGCAACGAGGAATCAAAGGAATTAGAAAATTACCAAGAGTTTGAAGATCTACCCACTCAAGAAGAATATTATGACGGTCTGAAGGACTACCTTGAGCTACAAGACGACGAGCAGTTGGAACGAGACCAGCCAGAAGAAATCCATTTTTTAGATTAAATTGCTCTTCGCTTCCATATTTCGAATTCACGGCGAAGAGCGGAAAAACCTTTAAATTCTTGCTAGATACGGGGTCCAATAAAAATTACATACAACCACGCTATATCCGAAATCCCATACCTAACGAAACTGTATTTTTCGTAAATTCCATAAATGGCAACACTAAAGTCAGCCATCATTCAAACTTAGAAATTTTCGGGCCAAGTATCCCGAAAATTAAATTCTTTATTCTTCCCGGCCTAAAAACCTTCGACGGAATTTTCGGAAATGATAGCTTAAAAGAACTTAACGCTGTCATCCATACCAAGGATAACTTTTTCATAATAAATAATGATATCAAGATTCCTCTAAAACAACAAGTTTCTCAAGCAGTTAATACCTTATTAAGCGCAAAAATCTCTCACCTTTCTCCTAGTCAATCCCTTCGACTCTCTCAGATTTTTAATAAATGCCCAAACCTTTTCGCTGACCCCGATGTCAAACTCACCTATACCTCAAGAGTAAAAGGGGAAATCAGAACAACATCTAACGAGCCGGTTTATTCAAAACCATATCCGTATCCAACGGCTCTAAAGGGAGAAGTGGAGACGCAACTTAAAGAACTCCTAGTAAATGGAATTATAAGACCTTCACGGTCTCCATATAACTCTCCGGTGTGGATTGTTTCCAAGAAGCCAGATGCCGAAGGAAATAAGAAATACAGGATTGTTATTGATTACAGGAAGTTAAATCTGATAACAGTAGCCGAGAAGTATCCAATCCCCGAAATAAACGAAGTCTTGTCCAATCTAGGCAACAATAAATTTTTTACGACAATTGACCTCAAAAGCGGTTTTCACCAAATTCCTCTAAAGGAATCCGACATCGAAAAAACTGCGTTTTCCGTTAATAACGGAAAATTCGAATTTCTCCGACTTCCATTTGGCCTGAAAAATGCGCCATCTATTTTTCAGCGAACTCTCGACGACATTCTACGAGAGCACATAGGTGTCCGATGTTACGTCTACATCGATGACATCATTATCTTCAGTAAGTCCGAGGAAGATCATTATAAAAATTTAGAACTTGTTTTTAAAACGCTAGAGGACGCAAATATGAAAGTCGAATTATCAAAATCAAATTTCTTTCAAAAGCAAGTTGAATTTTTAGGTTTTGTCGTCTCAGAAGGCGGCATCAAAACAAATCCCGATAAGGTCAAAGCGATAGCCAACTTTCCACAACCTAAAACACTGAAAGATCTGCGTTCCTTCCTTGGTATGTCGGGTTATTATCGTAGGTTCATAAAGGATTACGCGAAAATTGCTAAACCCCTGACATCCCTCTTAAGGGGGGAAGATGGACGAGTGTCCAAGACCGAATCAAAAAAAAAACTAATCTATTTGGACCAACAAGCAAAAGAATCCTTTAACAAAATAAAGAATATTTTAATTTCAAATGAAATTATGTTAGCCTACCCAGATTTTTCAAAGGAATTCCATCTCACAACAGATGCATCGAACTTTGCCATCGGTGCAGTTCTCTCACAAGACGAAAGACCAATCACATTTCTATCTAGATCATTGAATGAGACCGAGGAGTCGTACGCCACAAATGAGAAAGAGATGCTGGCCATCATATGGGCACTTGGTTCTCTTCGCAATTTCCTATACGGATCAAAGAAAGTGAAAATCTTTACGGACCACCAACCACTTACCTTCGCACTCAGCAACAAGAACTCAAATACCAAAATGAAGAGATGGAAAGCTAAGCTCGAGGAATATAATTATGAACTTCATTACAAACCAGGAAGAGAGAATGTTGTAGCGGACAGCTTGTCCAGACCACCACAAATCGAAATAAACTCTATGACAGCAAGCCTTCATAGTGATGATAGTTCGTCACACAATCTAATTCCATCAGTAGAAGTTCCCATTAATGCGTACAGGAACCAGTTGATATTAACAATTGGCCCAACAACAATCTATCAATTGAAACAACCTTTCCCTAATTATAACCGTCATATTTTTACAGAACCTAGTTACACTAAAGAGATGATAATTGGTATTTTTAAGAGGTATCTAAATCCTCATACGATAAATGGTCTCAAGACAGATGAGTCAACTATGGCTATCATCCAAGAACTCTACCCACTCCACTTTATAAATTATAGAATACGTTACACCCAGTTAGAAGTTGTAGATGTGCCTAACGAAACAGAACAAGCAGAAATAATCCTCAAAACACACAGAAGAGCTCATAGGAACGCAAACGAGAACAGGCTCCAAATCCTACAGAAGTATTATTTCCCAAGAATGAATGCAAGAGTACAAAATTTTCTTAAGCGCTGTACGATCTGCAAAGAAAACAAGTACGAGCGACACCCTAATAAGATTTACATAAACGAGACACCCTTACCTTCCTATCCAGGTCATATCATTCACATCGATATTTTTTCCACTCAAAATTTTTTAGTCCTAACCGCAATAGATAAATTTTCTAAATTAGCTCATGCTAAAATTATAAACTCTAGGTCAGTAGAAGACATTCGACAACCATTATGGGACACACTATTTCACTTCGGTGTGCCTGAACACGTTGTCATTGACAACGAAAAGTCCTTAAATTCTGTTTCCCTTAAAGCCATGATGGAAGAACTTAATATAACTGTTTATCAAACACCATCATACAAGAGCGAGGTAAACGGCCAGGTAGAAAGGTTCCATTCTACTTTAGCCGAAATCATGCGGTGCATGAATTCTGAATTCCAGATAACTGAATTCAGCGATTTGCTTGGAAGGTCAGTTTACGAGTACAACTCTACCATCCATTCAACCACGGGTCAGAAACCAATCGAATTATTTTTTGGCCGTGATCAGAGAGTCACTCCCGAACTTTACGAAAAGGCAAGGAAAAGTAATATCGAAAGAATTAAGGAAAAACAGTTAAAAGATATGCAGACTCATAACAAATCACGAAACCCGCCTAAGACATACCAAGTAGGAGAGGAAATTTTTGTAAGGCATAATAAGAGAATAGGTTCTAAATTAACTGTACGATACAAAATTGAAAACGTAAAGGAGGATAGAAATACCACTGTACTTACCGAATCAGGGAAAATTGTCCATAAGAGCAATATTAGAAACTAACATCTTCATACAACATTTCAGATTTTTCATTGCACTATCTTGTGCAGAGGTACAAATATTGGACTACTCGAACTCCCAAATTGTAGCCATAAACAATGGATTGGCAAAAATTCAAAATGGAAATTTCAAGGTCATTCACACTATCGATCTGGACAAATATGAAGAATTTATCAACCAAGCTAACACAACCCTTCTTTCAATGAACATCAAGTCCCATATCCTTTTTCCCCTCCTTCAATTCGAACTTAAACAGATACAAGACATACTGGCATACATTAAACCCAATAGAAATAAGAGATCATTAAATTTCATAGGCTCAGGTTGGAAATGGCTTGCAGGAAGCCCTGACCATGATGACCTTATTTTAATCGAGAACAAAATAAACAATCTAATTGAAAATAATGAACACCAAATTGTCATAAATGAATTATACAATAGTAGAATAAATAATATAACAGTAGTCACTAATGCAATTCTAAAAGAGATAAGAGAAAGTAAATTTTTAGATAATGAATTAATGTTAAGCCTTAAATACAAAATAAAAATTATAAAAGAAGAACTTACAAATATAAAGTATGCCATCCATTGGGCGAAAGAACAAATTTTAAATTCAATGATTTTGTCAAACGAAGAAATTAGTGCAGCCATAAAAGCGCTGAATAAAGAAAAATTTCCTTTTAACACCGTAGAAGAAGCTCTAGAATTCGCAAATGTCAAGATTTTTACTAATAGTTCAATATTGATTTATATTGTCAACATTCCACTTACAAAATCTCAAATATGTGAAAAACTTTCTCTTAAGCCAATTAAAAGAAATAAAAAAGTAATTAAGCTACCAAATGAAAATAATTGTCAAATATTAATATGTGAAAACAAATTTTATAATATCGAAAAACCATGTAGAACTTTGAATAGTTTGTCTGTTTGTCATTCAGAAAATATTAAAGAAATAATAAACTTAGATTGCATTCCCAATTTGCTCACAAGTCGCAACTCGTCCTGCCCCATTACAAATTCCCAACACATTCCCAGTATCGAGATGATCGAGACAGGTGTGATTTTCCTCAACCAATTTCAAGACAACATTACAATAGATGGAATCGGACATCCTCTGAACGGAAGCTTTCTTATCAAATTCCACAATGCAACAATCGGAATCAAGGATCAAATCTTTCGCTCTGGAGAAATATCCTCAGTTCAAATCTTACCTGCAGTTGTTCAACCCCAGCCACATGAAAAAGAAATCAACGAAGTACTCTCTCTAGAAATGATGCATGAACTTCATATTAAGAATAGGGAGCATATTAAGAAGCTTGAAGTAACTAACCTCATCCAACAATCCATCTCTCACGGCACCGTGATGATCATCATGGGCATCATAGCGGTAGTTATTTTTGTGAAAAGGAGGAAAACACAAGTAACAATTAAACATGAGGAAACCCATCAAGAAGTAACATCTGAAGTTTTGGAAACCCCTAGCACCTCCAAGCCAATCTTCATACCTACCTTTAGTCAGATGAGAAGTCCCAGCATCCCTAAGTTCTATGACGCTCCTTTCTTTTAACTACCGGATGAGGGCATCCAGATCTAAGAGGGGAAGAGTTAACAACAGCAGCATTATGAAATTCACAAATATCACATATCCCGCAACTTCCCACAGTTCGTTTCCACTACATCAGCAACATTCCGGGTTCGTTGTTTCCCACAATAGTCACCGGATACACACCACGCGCAGGCAACGAGTAACATGGGAAATGCAATCTATGCATTTGTTCATTTGTGCATTTTAAATATTCTTTGTAAAAGTTGTTAGTTCTAAGTTATCTTCTGTCATGTCAAGTCGTTGAAAAAGTTAATAAAGTTATTTTTTTTAAATAAAAACAAATCGTTAAATTATAATTTATATAGCCAGATGACTTCTGGTCAATTGTGGTCATGTGACGAAGTTGTAGAAGATAAAGGTACAGTACCTTGCTGGTTCGCACGAATCTACTCTTATGTAATAGCCTAAGAATTTAAAAAAAATAATGTTATTAGAGAAAACGCTTCCTAAGTCTAAAAAGAAATTTTGGTACGCAAACTTTAAGTTCTTATTATTGTACGAATAAATATTAATTTAAAAAAAATATTCACCTGATTTTGAGATATGGAATTTTGGAAAAAAGATCAAACAAACATTTTTTCAAGTTCTGAAATGCAATGTTTATCAAACTTTTTAGAAGCTTCTCTATAAAAAAAATTCATTAAAATTCGTTAAGTCGATAGTTGAATATAATTGATAGAATGGTTCTATGACATGCAGAGTCAGTAATATCTTAACTTCCATTTTTTTATTGAATTATAGATCGTAAGAATTAATCAAAAGAAAAAAATATATCAAAATTCTAGGTGGTTCTTTTTTAAGATTTGTATAGTGGGTACCATTATTCTTAGATACGATACATTTTTTCTCACATCTTGTAGATTGTATTAAAAAAACTTTTAACTGTGAAGTCTTAAGAAAATTGCGCGTGGGGCTTTCGAAATATTGAGTTTTGAAAAATGTTTCTAAAAATCCAGAAACTTTTTTTTGAAAATTTGAATACACCATATTACCTTAACTATTGGGGAGCTTTAGCACAAAAAATATGATGAATACCTGTTGTTCCATTTTTAAGAAAATCAAAAACAAAAAATGGTTCAATGGAGGTACATTTTTAGAGAAAACAAATATTTTATAAAATTTCGAAAAAAATGAGTATGGCAGGTTAAACTGTAGTCGAAGAGACAGACTTTTAATCAAAATCTGGAGTTCGATTTTTTCTATTTATTTTATTTATTTGGCTCTCCAAGAATAATTTAAAATGTAAATACGTAAAATAATTGAAATTTGAAATTTTCACGGGTAATACACAAAAAATCAATACTTAAAGATACTTCATTGAAAAAGAAAATAGATCTGGATAAGGGTTCATTATTTCTAGAGATGCCGGCCGAATACCGAATACCGAATATTCGGCCACGCTCGTCGGCCGAATACCGAATATTCGGCCAACGATATGTTTTGTATCTATCTCCTATGCAACTTTTGACAAGGCAAAAAAGTTTCTGGGTAAGTTTTGCTACATACAATATTGAAAATGATGAAAATGAAATTAAGAGACGACTTCAATATTTGATCAAAATGAAGCATTATTTAATGGACTATATAACTGATTATATATGCTACATTTTATTTTTTAGGTGCCTTACAATAGTTTGTTCATAATTCGGAGTTCACAAAAATATCAAGTTCATAACATGTACATATGGCTAACTTTATAGAGCTCTTTACATAATCGTCCATGTCACTCAAATATTAAATTCGGCTATTAATTTGATTGTTGATAAGGCCCGTTGAAAAAACTGCCATTGAAAACGAAATAAAATTACTGTTCTCCAAGATCGGACGGCAGACACAAAACAGTATCCCTATTTGAAAACATTATTTGCTAAAATCTAGCTTTCATCTGCCGGTACTAGTGTATATAGTGAGAGACTATTTTCAGAAGCTGGAACTGTTTACCAAGTTAGACGTATGTACATACATAATCATTTGCTACCAACGAACGCTGAAAAAGCAGTTTTTATTCATCACAACTTACCCTTAGTAGATTTTAAATACTAAAATAAAAAAAATTTATAAAAATAAGGCATTTTTTGTAAGATATCAAATCTTTTTTTATTCTTCATTTAATCGGCCCTAGCGAGGTATCCGTTCGGAGCGGAAAATTCTCCGATTTTGTACGATTCGCAGGATTTTTGCTTCGAGGTATTTTTCCGAACAGCTGTTCGGAATTTTTCTCCGACATTTTTTTAACGCAACCGGCGAAGCGCGTTGAAGTGCTATCAAGTGCTTTATTTGTGAAATTTCTGACAGCTTAAAGCAATTGTTTTTCCGATTTCGTCCGACGCAAATTCTTCGCGGAATAAATTGCGCCAACGCATTTGTGTATTATTATTCTGTCAGATAGGATAACTCAAAAGCAATTTGAACCTCCGACAAAGTGCGTTGCGGACAATTTTCCGCTCCGAACGGATACCTCGCTAAGGCCGAATATTCGGTATTCGGCCGAATGTTGTAAACTATTCGGCCGAATACCGAATATCAAAAAAATAGGCCGAATAGGCCGAATACCGAATAGTGGCCGAATATTCGCGGCATCTCTAATTATTTCCATATTGGATTTAATGCGTTCTTTGAAATAAAAAAAATTAGCTCTTAGTGTTCTAGCGGGAACGTAATTTGGAATCTGTGCAATAAGTCATGTATACTTTATGTGAAAGCACATCAAATCTCTAAGAAACATAACTCCATGTATATGAACTAAATAAAAGCACATACGAGTAATGCGTGCATATGTTATGTATTGCAAATTGAATATCTAGTTCCATTTCAATATGTTTTAATTTTGATGAAGAATTTGGATAACTCGAAATTTTGATAAGTCAAACTTTTTTTTGTAGATGATAGCAGTTCGAGTTATCGTAGTTTGACTGTACATTAATCTCATCAAATATAACCCCTTTAAACTCTTGATATGAAATATTTGTGAGCAAGTGTGGCACTTTATTTCATATAACAACTAACTACTTGTAAACAAATATAATTTAACAAAATCATTTACTGACATCAGAGATACAATAGAATTATTTATATTGTTTTATTTACCTTGTATGATTTTTTTATTTCGATCTTATAAGCCAAATGGTCTTTGACTAATCGATGTGATTTCCTCAAAACTCTCATGACGATAACTGGAATTTGAAGAGACAAATAGAAATTAATTTGTTTTTTTTTATGAGTTATAAGATGTTATTTATTTTATTTTTTAGCTTACCGTAGTCCGCTTTACAAAAATGTGTCTGTGGGTGGCTGGGCATACAAGAGCAGGCATTTACTGATGGCGTAAAGAAGGCAACCAGTGACAAAAATGCAATTATCCATACGCAAAAATATCTTAAGATATTCATTTTGGATCTGTAAAAATATACACATACATACATATAAAGAGATACAAATAAAAGTCAATAACTTATTCGTGTAGGTTACAAAATTTAAATGTCATTATGAGTGTTTTCTCAATGACCTTGTTGAATTACTTTTGAAATTTGGGTGGCCAAAAGAGATGTTTATTTGATTTAAAAATACATTAGCATCATCCATGTATGCAAATGAGTAATGACATTTTGGATAAATGAACGGAAGGAAACCCGCGCAAGACATTTCAAGAGAAGTAAATATAAGACATTTTTTTTTTTGAAAAACCACTAAGCAACAAATTTTTAAAATCCAAAGCGCATGTTTCCTCGATGTTTCTTTTTGAATTAAAAAAAAAAACTGGTGACGCTACACTATGCGTATTATTTAGAGGCGAGAACCTACAATTTTCTGCCGAGGCCAAACGGCATTTGTTTCTTGTATAAGATAAGAGATGCTGTAGAAGCATTTGCAGGAGCCAATACCTCTGACTTTCTTTTGAAGAAGGTTGCATGAGCTGAGAATCAATCGATAGACTTCCCTCATGGTGGTCTTAGGCACTTATTATTACATCTTGATGATAATACTATCTACCATGAACCAAAACCTCCGAACCGAAAAAGCTAGTAACTATAGGCAATCTGGTAAATTGGTCCGAGAGTGTTTCTATGAAGTGTACTTAGGAAAGTGGCTCTGTTTTTTTGTTTGATTTTTTGTATATTTGAACTAGCCTCAGAAACTACAGGTTTGAATTTATAAATTCTAAAAAAATAATTAAGAAACAGGAAAGTATATAAATAAGTATGTACACATATGTACATATAAGATGATTTCAGGACAAAATTATTTTCAAAATTAAATTTCTTAAGGTTGAAATTGGGTTAAAACGAAAAAAGGTATCCGATTTAAAAAAAAAAAATTTGTGTTCGAAGATCAAAGACCTTACGTCTTAAGTGTATTGTCTATTGTGTAACATTTTAAAAATTAATTTTGTTTTTGAGAAGATAAACTTAAAAACTGTAGTTAAATATTTTTAAAAAATGAAGCTATGCATTGGAGTAAGCAAAAATGTATTCTATTTCAAAATAATCTTTTTTGTGATTAAAAGATTCTACATACTAAACCCGTGACACACATCTTGAATAGACACCTTAGTATACCAATGAACTACATGTCTGTCAGAGTATACCACGGTAATACCAGCCGAGGAAAATGGTATGAAAGTGGTATTTATACTAGGGTGGCATAATCTTCTCCTTAGCGACATAGCACCATTCTCCTAAGGTGGATAATAGTTTAACTTAAACTATAATGGTCATATAGATGTTTATTTTGATTTTTAAATACATACATATTTTCAAATTTGTGATTTCAAAAGGGCGACGAATTTAAAAAAAAACGGAAAGTTCTTGACAGCGACCAAAATTTGGAATATTTGGAGGGAAAATAAGACGAAGATGAATAAGACGAACTTTGGATATAAATTCATTGAGTATTTATTGAAAGAACACGGTTTTTTGTAATCACATGTATAATGCCTCTGCATTCCTATTCATAGTTTACCGGTCTTGGCTAAGTTTATTATTCAAAAATTCAATGGATAAAATTCAAAAATTAAATATTTAAATGATTTTTATAAAATTATTACATTGAGTTTGTTGTTTGCGTGCACCTTTATCAATCTAATTTTTGGAAATGGGTGTAAGATTTCAATGAAGTTAGATAAACCTGATTCATGTAAGGATTTTTAATTAGTTAAAACAATATATACATTATATATAACATTTTTCAATCTTAACAAAAATCCAGCTGCACTTTTAGTATTTTAATATTTGAAGAAAAGTTTAAAGTCAAAAGCTACTTTTGCTAACATAAATATGTATGTTTTTCAATAAATCTGTTACTTATTTTTGTTTTACTAGCATTATTCTCTGTGGAGATTTTAACGGTGATTTTCTTTCAGATCAGAGTCTTATACACATTTTGAGTACGTTCAATATGTATACGGTGAACACTATTTATCCCACACATTTTTCTCGTTATTTTTTTTAGTTAGTGACTCGAGCAAAGTATCTCTTTTTGACCAACTTCAAGAGGAGTTGGTTGGGAACGAGTGGACCTGTTACAACAGCCAAGCGAGCAAGTTGAGTTTCTCCAGTAAAATTTATTTAGCTTGTTTGATACGCATGTTCCGATTAAAACTACATCCGTGATCTCCAAGAATAACGTCGTATATATACGTAACAATACTGTTCGTCTTATATGTATGTGTTCCGAAAGTCATTTGGTATCAGCGTCGTCTTAACCTTTTCCTAAAGAGACCTAAATTATGGAAAAATCTCAATGAAATTGTCAACGAACGCGTGAACCTAGAAAGCAAGGACGTTCATTGTAATGAAATTAACTTAAATCTTATTTCATCGATTCCACAAACAACGAACTTATGCCAAAATCTTTATGGTGAAGACCTTACCGCCTTGAACGCAGGAGCTGAATTTGTTTTTTCGGGAGTCAGTTCTGTTGAAGTTGTTGAAAGTTTTGTATGTCTAAAATCAAACGCTACTGTATTTGACAATCTACATCCAATGTTCCTTAAAGCAAAATTGCCCATTATCTTTGCATATATCACGCACATATATAATACTATTCTTACAGAAAGCATTTTTCCATCACAATGGAAGCACTCCAAAATCATTCCGGTTTCTAAAAATAGAGCAAATACTGACTTTCGTCCGACTTCCATACTACCGTTCCTATCTAAAGTCCTCGAAAAAACTTATGCAAAAAACACTATATATTAGGGTGTGTCACTTTTGTATGGCCGCAAAAAAGTACTCTTATTTTTAAATGTAATAGTGATCAAAAGTTGTATTAGGGTCTGAGGTTTAGGAACATGTAAAGAAAAAATAAGATTTTGTTCGTCTTTGGCTCGCTCAAATCGGTTGAAGTTGAAAAAAAAAAATTTAATTTACAGTAAATTTTTTTTTTTTTTACGTATACTAAAAAAAAAAACTAACTAAAATACAGAAAGAATTTTCGTCTTTACAAAAAGATATACCACGATATTGTAGGTGGTTCCGTTGATTTTTAAGAATTTTTTTTTGTAAAAAAAAACAAAACGATTTTACATAAAAAAATGATTTTTCTTCCTTCTTTTATTATTTCATAACTTCTTTATCAAGTGTTCAATTTAAGCAAATATAAGCTTAAAAGTGTTTTCTTGCAATTATCTTTGACTTGGAAGCCTAATAATATTTTATATAATTTTTTTGTATCCACACGGTGCAATTTAAAACAACACCATATTTCAAAAATCTCGAAAAATCGAAATTTCTTGGATTTCATCCTATTTTTGAGCGAGCCAAAGATATTAATTAAAATGAAAATTGTAAACGCAGGATTTAATTTTAATAAGCAATGCAACTTTTAAAAGCTATTACATTTGAAAATACCATAGTTGAGCACTTTGACACACCCTACTATATATGTACCTTATCCAGCACCTATTTGCTGACGACCTTAAATTAATAAAAAGCTGTTCTAGTTGGTATGATTGAAGACTGTGTGAGTAAGACTAATGAAGACCTTGTTATATCAAAACAAATTATTGATGTTTCTCATTTTTCAGCGATCGAACTTAGCAATACTTGAGTTGAATTCGTAAATACAGCTAAGAATTTAGGTATATGCTTAAATCGAACGTTAAACTGGAATAACCATATCACCCAGGCCGTAGGTAAAACATATGGTGCTCTGCGATTAATTTGGCCAACTAGAAAATATACTCCCTTAGATACCAGGAAAATGTTAGCGAAAACCCTTGTAGTGCCGATCTTGATATACGATTGTGAAATTTTTTGCAAGCTCGACAGTGTAAGTAAGAGAAAACTTAACGTCGCGTTTAATAGTGTGGCATTTATGGTTGCTTTGATCACATATAAGTTTTTACAAAACACATACTATATGGCTAGTTTTGGCATCCCTGACAAACTTGTCCGCTTGTGCAGGATGACGATGGAAAATGCACGCTGCTCTATCAAGGTCGGAAAAGATCTCACCGATGCATTTGATGTCAAAAAAGGTTTTAGGCAAGGCCATGCTCTATCGTGCGACTTCTTCAACATAGTTCTTGAAAAAATAGTGCAAAACTCACGCGTCAACACAAGAGGCACAATATTTCAAAATTCCGTCCAATTACTCGGGTACGCCAACGACATTGACATTATTGGAAGAACAAAGCGTGATGTCAGTGGCGCTTTTGTGAACATTGAGACGGAAGCGAAGAAGATGGGTTAAGCGGTAAATGAGGGTAAGACCAAGTATATGCTGTCATCAAGAAAGGACACACAACACCGACGTCTTGGACAAAACGTCATTATAGACAGCTATAACTTTGAGGTAGTGAAGGACTTCATATACCTAGGCGCCGCTATAAACTGCGAAAACAACACCAGTGCTGAAATCAAACGGAGAATAACTCTTGCCAATCGCTGTTTCTTTGGACTAAGAAGGCAATTGAGTAGCAAAGTCCTCTCTCGAGCAACTAAAGTGTCCCTCTATAAGACCCTTATCATCCCGGTCCTTGTCTATGGTGCAGAGACATGGACTTTGTCGAAGGTGGATGAGAGCGCTTTAGGCTGTTTCGAGAGGAAAATTCTTCGTGTGATCTTTGATCCCATCTGCATAGATGGGGAGTGGATGAGAAGATTTAACCACGAACTGTACGGGCTGTACAATGAAACTGACCTAGTCAAACGTATAAAAGTCCAGCGACTGAGATGGCTTGGTCATGTAGAGCGAATGGACCCGAATGCTCCGGCACGGAAAGTCTTCGAATCAAACCCCGAGGGGCGGCGAAGTAGACGAAGACCGCGACTCAGGTGGCGCACACAAGTGGGGGAGGACCTCAACCAACTTGGCGTGCGAAACTGGAGACAGCTAGCTAGGGACCGAGCTAGCTGGAGAAGCTTGTTGGTAGAGGCCCTTGTCCACCCCGGACTGTAGCGCCACCTTAAGTAAGTAAGTAAGCACATACTATATATGTTATTTCTCTAGATAATCTTTTAAAGCTTAGAACTCTTTTACTACTATTTAATTTAGTCAAATCGCACCAACCTTAATACCTTAATGATAGAATCCAGTTCACGTTGCGTTGTCTAGAAGATCTGATCAAATTATAATCCCCCATTTTACATGACTTACTTCGCAGCGATAGTTTTTGTCAATACATATTAGTTATGGAATTCTTAACCGTTCCGTTCGTGATACGGATAACATAGATATTTTCAAGAAAAAGGTTTTCGCTTATTATTCGACGACTTAGTGTCGTTTAACTGACCTTGTTTTCTGTTCGGTTTGTAACATTTTTCTTTCTTCCCTTTCTTTTATTTTAACATACTTGTAAATACATTTTATTTAATTTTAAATTTTTAATTTATTCTATTTTAATCTTAAGTTAATTATATCGCAGTAATTGTTAATTGTTTTTAGTCTTAAGTTAATGCCATTTATTGTATGTCCATTTAAAAGCTATATTGTGATGTGAATCTTAAAATCATGCAATACAAAATAAATAAATTCAAATACAAATTCACAATATTGCATTTATTAAATGTTCAGAGATAATTTAAAAAAAAAATTTACACAAATACTCATACACGTATAATATTTTATTGCAACATGATGTGTCTTAGAATAAAATAAAGTGTCATCAGGAACTAAAAATAAACACTATTAAAAAAATCAAATCAATAAATTTTATTTATTGATTCCTTTTTATTTTATATCTCCCTAAAAAATAGGCCATGGATTCTTCAAATAATTATGCCCTTTTCATTATTTGATATATTTTCGTGGCATCGTACTGACTGAAGCCTCAATCGAATTCGCCACATACGAATATAATAATCTATACTAAGCATCTTTCATAACAACTCTGAGCACAGTCATAAACAAATCTAAAAACCATAAAGATTCCACTCAATGCCGACTTATCGTACTCAAAACTAATAAAGCCTCTGCCTCTCGGATGTTCATTCAAATTTGATTTTTTTTTTGTATTTTTTGTGCAACATAAACAAACAGTTCTTCACAGATTGTATACTATTACGAAACTTATAGCAGACACTCCGAAACCTCATCATCAACAAAGGGACACCAAAAACATTTCTAGCATATAGAATTATTGTAGATCAGCTTTAATTGCCGCCACTTTTCGATTCCCCTGAGTCAAAATTTTGGCTCTGGCTTGGACACCCACTGGTGTCACAATAAAATCTCTCAGTAACATAAACAATGTGCAACGTGAATTGGATGCTAAAATAAACTCAGGGCCAGAGTCGATACAATGATCCCAATTCCGATTCCCAAAAGTGTTGTGGTACACTACGAATGCGATGCAGTCTGTAGCACATTTTTCGGTCGCGTAATAAGGTGTCAGTTCATTTGTTTTTAATTGACACTTATACAATGACAGCGCGGGACGAACACAACTGGTTTTGAAAAAAAAAATATATAAAATCAAAACCAATGTTTTGAATCTCAACTAATTGGCTAAAATGCTGTCAATTGGTTTTATTTATTTTTTGTGTTTTATTAAAACAATATTTCATGGAAGATAAAAGGTGTGAAAATAAAAGATTTTTTACTTGCGGCTTATAGGTACTATAAGACAAGTTATGCATTCGTAAAAAAAATCGAACTCGAGATTTTGATCAAAGTTGACATTATACGATGATAGCGAAGACGAGAAAAGTAGGTCTGGCAATTCTGTCTGTCTGTCTGTCTGTTCGATTACAGCTAAACGGTAAACAGCTCGGCCTATTTTCTTCAAACTTGGTAGATATGGGTTTTAATTTTTACCCCCGGATGTTTTTTGATTTGATTTTTTAAGACCAAAAATAACGGTACCTGCCATACAATTTTTTTTCGAAATTTTATTTTTTTTTTTTCAAAAACTTTCGCAACGATTTAAAAAAAAAAATTCAAAAAATTTAACATAGTTCAACCTAGGTAATGGTTGAAAAAAAATTTTCGAAAAATGAGTAGTTTTGGTACCCCCCTTGGAACCGATTTTGATCATTTTTTTTATGCTAAAGCTTCCCAGCAGTTTGAATATTATTGTGTATTCAAATTTTCCAACAAAATTTTTTTTGATGTTTAAAAAAACTTTCAAAATTTTTTTTTGAAAACACAATATTTCGAAAACCCATGCTTGATTTTTTTTAAAACTTGATAAATAAAAGTTTAAAAAAATAATCTACAAGATATAAGAAAAATAAATTCATTTTACCTAAAAATAACGGTACCCTCCATACAAATGTTAAAAAATGCTTTTCGAAAATCGTATTTGTCTCGAAAACGGTTCCGAGAATTTTGCTTACATTTTTTTTTCTATTTTTTTTTTAATATCTGTAACTTAATTAAAAAAAAAAGATTGTGTGTACTGATGTACGCGCGGTTGAAGTAAAACTTCTTTTTCCTCAAGCAAAGCTTCTGTAAGATTATAACCTACGAACAAACATTTTGTATTCTAAAAACATGTCGCTGTCTTTGACTGATAACGTGACGGTTTGACATGTCACTGACAGCTGCATAGAGAATTTTTTACCACCAACGCCGGTAAAGAAGTTTTACTTCAAAAAATTGAATGTGCGCGCCTAGCCTTAAATGAAATCGAGAAGAAAAGTACAAAACTCGCATGCCACTTGACAAGCAAGTTGCCTCGCTTTGTTTGTATTACACTAGGGCTGCACGTGCAAGTATTGGCAATCATGTTGTAATCTTGTAATGTACACAAGCATTTCTTATTAACCCGTACAAGCCCGAGCAACTTAGTAGTCACCTGGCATTAATTCAGTATCCAGGTAACTTGGAAAGCAAGTACACTGACAGCGGCACTCTTGTAAAATTAATTATTAAAGTATTTGATTGATTAGTCGGGTGACGTTCAAATTTATAAATACCAAAACAAATGTCGGTGGCGTGTGCGATTAAGCGAATAAATATTATTAAAAAGTATAATTTCAAAACTTTCAGGCAACCTGATGGTCATATGGCATGCCGTCTATGACAGCAAAAATACAAATGGTAGTGGATATACCCAACTTTTTGGCCAGTACTTTGTATGTGAGGGTTAGGTGTTGGTAAAATTTACTTGGATTGCAATATGCTTGTCAATAATTATTCGTGTTGCATAGCCATTGCGCGTCTGAACCTATAGTTTTATGTTTATCTTTGAATGCAGCCATTTGAAATATGTAAATTCTAAATCGTATCCAACTTCATGTTATAATTACTTTGTATTCTAAAAACATGTCGCTGTCTTTGACGGATGGCGTGACGGTTTGACATGTCACTGATAGCTGCATAGAAAATTTTTTACCCCCAACGCCGGAAAAGAAGTTTTACTTCAAAAATTTCGAAACAAGATATTACTGACTGTACCTACCAAAGAACGATTTTTTTAAAATTTTGAATTTCTCATTATCAGCACAACGGATTTTAATGAAATTTCGTAGAGAGAAGCTTCTAGAAAGTTTAAAAAACATTGCATTTCAAAACTTTAAGAAAAATATTTTTTTTTGAATTTTGAAAAAAAAAATCAATTTTTTGTTTTTTTTGAAAATTCCATATCTCGAAAACGGCTCAATACTTTTTTTGTAAATTTAAATTTTATTCATACAATAATAAAAACTTCAAATTGGCGTACCAACATTTTTTTTTAAAATGTTTTAAAATTTTCTTATATAAAACCTTATTTTTTAAGAAACCACTACAAACGACTTATAATTTTTGTTCTTACATAAATCTATATTTGTTTGAATCACATGGCATCCTATTCTTACCTTTAACTACTAAAGAAGTTTTTTTTAGTCATTTAAAAAATGAATTATATGCTTATGAACAGTTTCTCTAATAACATTAATTTTTGAAATTCTTAGTCTTTTACATAGGAGCAAGTTCGTGCGACCCAGTCGTGCATTTTATTTATAATCATTTTTAAATTAATTGTGCACTTATTTTGACCATGAAAATTACCACACTTTTCAATATTTTTCTGTCACAAATTTTACTTGGTGGTAGGGAAAGTATTGGTTTCGGTTTCAAATGAAACAGGCTTTATTCGAGATCAACAAGATTTTATTTGAAGGTGCCGATGGTTGTATATTTGGGCAACAAACAATTTCAATTTCTCCTCTTTGAACTTCCTTAAAAGAATCGCATCCGCGGCCTAGGCTGTAGGTAAAGGTACTGACAGACAAACAGTCAGAATTTTGAGACCCGCTTTTTTCGAGTTTTCTGGCATCGTGTCATACTAACACGAATTGTATGAATCTAAGGATAGAGAATTCAAGGTTTAATTCAAGCTGTAAGATGCTAGTAGGGTCCGACTTCAGTTATGTATTCAACAATGCTGAAGAACACCGGAATAAGTTCAAACAAGTTAGAAAGATGAGCATATTCGATAAACGTTTGAGACGAAAATACTACTATGTCCTAAAAATAGTATAAATAGTTAATGTTTATTAATTTTTAATAAATAAACTAAATACTACTTCGTGCTCGGGTCCCACACACATATTTATTGAAACTCTTTTTGTCAGAAACTCAGTTGAGAAAGCCAATTTAGCAGTTAAGAGTAGGTACCTATATATTTAAAGAGAAAACCGAGCAGCTTTCAGTTCTATCTCGCCAAAAATGCTGCTGAGTGCTTAGGTTTCCTTTGACGATACAAGAATACTTCTCATCTGGTTGTACTATATAAAGCCTATATTCGGCCAAGGCTTGTCTATTTCTCATGTTTGGGTAGATATTTCACTATACCCAATTGTTTCTCTTGGATATAATCCAAAAACGTGCTTCAAAAAGGACAACAGTTTCAGTTTTAGTTTTATTTCTTGATCAAAGCCGCAATGTTCAAATATTTATTTATTTATAGCAATATTTATGCACAGTGTTGTAGTGAAATAGACAGTTGCATTACTGCCCTAAGATAATTCAACCATAATGCTCGCAAATCAGGGAATACCCACAAGTTTACCTCTGAGCTTCGCTTTGGATGTATTGTAAAGATAACAGATTCTTTCTTTAGCCGCACGTCACGAATGTTGAGCCCGCTCATCGGTATTTCCTTTTAAATCCTCTTCCAAATTCCTTAACGCTTGCACTGTGTTCAAAAAATTTAAGGGGTGTCATAATCCCTTAGTGCGCACAAAATAAAAAGAATTATGATATGAACGTCAATACTAACTAGATTATTTTAAGTTCACAAGGTTAACAACTGCTTGAAACTAAAAAAGTCTTATTCTAAATACTCAAGGAGAAGAAAATATCTCAAGTCTTTAAGCTCAGCAGCAAAAGTTAAGAATTTGTTTTCAGCGAATCTAGACTTGTATGTATTACCTTTAAAATTAATGGATATCTACTTGTATGCAAGGAAGTTATTTGTATGTAGTTTTAGAAAATGTTCATACGCTGTGTTTTTATAATAAAATGGAATTTTTGTTCTTTGTATTTAATTTGTAAGGGCTTATAAAAATGCAACGAATCAACTTTAACTCAGTCCTATACAAATTCTAAATAAACACCGCCTGTACTAATAATGAAAAAAAAGTCAATATTTAAACAGAACTTTATAATCAAGCTATTCGTTATCTCCAATTTAATAAGACATTCCTAGAAACACTAAGGTACGTAATCATGATTAATAAGAATATGATTGTGTAATGTTATATTAAACCAGTTTGTCCTTATCAAATAAAAATTGTTTTCTCAGATGTCGTTATGTAAGAAAAAGATCACAGTTCATATTTCGCAGAAAGCTTTGCAAGAGTTTGTTGTAATTTTTTAAAGGTAAAAGTAAGTTTGATGAATTTTATTTGGTTTGGTTCTTTCTATGTTTTTACTTGCGACTTATAGGTACTATAAGGCAAGTTATGCATTCGGAAAAAAAATCGAACTCGAGATTTTGATCAAAGTTGACATTACGATGATAGCTAAGACTAAAAAAGTGGGTCTCGCAATTCTGTCTGTCTGTCCGTTCGATTGCAGCTTAACGACTCGGCCGATTTTCTTCAAACTTCGTATCCCCCCGGATGTTTTTTGATTTGATTTTTTAAGACCAAAAATAACGGTACCTGCCATACGATTTTTTTTTCGAAAGTTTATAAATATTTTTTTTTCTCAAAAACTGTCCCACAGATTAAAAAAAAAAATCATAAAATTTCTTTTAGTTAAACCTAGGTAATGGTTGCAAAATTTTTTCCAAAAAATGGTTATTTTTGGTACCCCCCTTGGAACCATTTTTTTTGTTTTTGATTTTCTCCAAAACGGTGCAACCGATTTTGATCATTTTTTTTTAGGTTAAGGCTCCCCTCATGCTCGATTTTTTCAAAACTTGATAAATAAAAGTTTTTTAATATAAATTATAAGATTTAAGAAAAAAAATATGTTTTACCTAAAAATAACGGTACTCTCCATACAAATGTTAAAAAATGGTTTTCGAAAATCTTATTTTTCTCGAAAACGGTTCCGAGATTTTTACTTAATTTTTTTTCTTTCAATTAATTTTTGAGATCTATAATTTAATAAAAAAAAATTTGAAAACAAGATATTACTGACTGTACCTACCATAGAGCGATTTCTTAAAATTTTTAATTTCTCATTATCGGCATAACGGATTTTAATGAATTTTTTTAGAGAGAAGCTTCTAAGAAGTTTAAAACACATTGCATTTCAAAACTTTAAGAAAAATATTTTTTTGAATTTTGAAAAAAAAAAAATCGTTTTTCTCTTTTTGAAAATTCAATATCTCGAAAACGGCTCAATATTTTCTTTGTAAATTTAATTTTTATTCAAACAATAATAAAAACTTTAAATTCGCGTACCAAAATCTTTTTTTAAAAATGTTTTAAAAATTTTGTATATAAAATCTTATTTTTTAAGAAACCACTACAGACTTATAATTTTTGTTCTTGCATGAACCTATATGTGCCTGAATCACATGGCATTCTATTTTTACCTCCAACTACTAAAGGAGTTGTTTTAGTCGTTTAAAAAATTAATTTTTATGCTTATGAACAGTTTTTCTCTAATAACATTCATTTTTGAAATTCTTAGTCTTTTACATAGGAGCAAGTTCGAGCGACCCAGTCGTGCATTTTATTTATATTCTATTACTACCGAATTAAATACTAAAATAGTTATATGTTAATATTAGTTTAACATTGCGCATTTTTATGTTAAAACGATGAAAATCTTAATAAAAAAGTAACGTAAATTGAGCAAATACTTCAATAGCATAATTATGTTGAAACTTTCCGCATCCACACTTTAGCGATCAACATTGTTTATTTACATTACACTAGTTTACAAATTTTCGGTTTTTGGCGGGTACCTAAAAAAAAAGTATTTTCTAGACTAATTTTGGCTCTCTGAACACGAAAATGGCAATCATTTATTTTTCCAAAGAAGCGTTTTCGAGATATGACCAAAAAACGTGTTTTTCTGCTCCTTTTCCATGTATAAACCTAATTCTCAAAAACGGTCGAACTAATTAACATATACTTTATAGTTTTGAACAGATATTCTGTTTGTCTTTCCAACAGTATACGACTTGTGTAAATCGGCCCAACAATCATCAAGAAAAAGCCATTCAAAGTTTCAAAAAACACAATTTTTCGCAGTTTTTTGAAAATCGCTTGTTTTAAGTCATTCCGGAAGGATAGAAAAAAAAATATTTAAAATAGTTTTAAGATCTCAGGTGGAAGATATTGTTTTTACAAAGCTAAAACGCACAAGATCAATGAAATCGGATAATAAATGTGGAAGTTATTTGTTCAATTTTTCTTTATTCTTATTAATTTGATTAAAATTTAACAGTAGTATATTTATGTAACTAACAGCAGTAAATAATAAATATAATAAGAATAGTTAGTGCCATCTTATATTTAATAACAATATAGAGATGATGACTCTTGTGTAAAGAAATATACAATGTATTAAAACTTTAGAGCTTAAAAACTTATAAAACTTAAAAAAGGAAAACCATTTAAAAAAAAGCTAAGAAAGAAAACTACTCGTAATATTTTTTTTTTCGGCACAACAAATCGTATACATGATAACAATTTTTCTTATATGTATGTATGTATATATTAGAGCAACTTAAATAATAAATCGTATCAAAACCACGATTTCTCCATGATCCAAATCAAGAAGCCACACTTTTACTTCGTTTAAGAAACCGATAAAATTTCTCAACTTAAGAATTTCTAAGGGGAGCTTATTAAAAAGTTTGCAAGAGATAATAGAGTACGAGTTTCTGTAGCTTGTCGTGCGAAAATCGGAATATTCACTAAAATAGCAAAATTGCTACGTAGGTGTCCGAAATTGAGCTTTGCATGTAACCTGCCCTTTTAAAAAACAATTTTAAGATTTTAAAATAATATAAATGACGAACAAGTAGAACTGTCAAACTTCGAAAAAATTCCATTGAGTGTGCTAAGCGATGAGTTTAACAAACATTTCGTATTGCTGATTTATGTATAACGGTGAGTTGTTGAAGACGATTGACATACATATGTACCACCCCAGCAGCATATTGTAGTTTTGAATGAAAAATACCATATTAAACCATTTTCAACAAATTCACAGAACAGAGCTTTTTTAAGTGATAAAAACAGCGACTGGAAAACAACAATCGTAATAGGGGTGATATTTTTTCAAGATTGATATGTGTTTGGTCATTTTAAATTTTGGTCAAAAGTAACGCCAAGGTATTTGAAGTCTTCTACACTTTCAATTATAAAACAGTTACTGTTACAGTCGACGCCTTAAACAAATGATTGAACTCTTTGAGTACTGCATATGCCGTTAACTAAGTTATGATTAGCACAGTCGTGTGAATGAAAAATTATGGGAATGTCTGGTGATACTTTGCGAGTAAAATTAAAAGACATAAGTTTAGTTTTATTACTGACGATAAGCTCGTCTTTCGCAAACTAACATCTTAGTAGGTGAATATCATTATTTATATCACAAATTTGATTTAAAGGACTGGAAGAACAGTAAGCAATACCGAGATCATCAGCAAATGCTCTGATTTCACCCATAAAAGGAAATTCGAAAACAGAATTAATGTATATAAGAAACAAAATTGGTACAAGTACGGAACCCTGTGGAACTCCCAAGTGGCTAGTCTTAGGGCAACTAACACTGGACTGAATTTGTACACACTGTATTCTATTTGTAAGATAAGAAGATAACCGGTTCAGGGGTGGCCGTGGCGCGATGGTTGTGTGCTCGCCTGTCAACCTCAATATCACAGGTTCGATCCCTGCCGTCGTCTATGTCGTCATCAATGGGTTGCTGGTTTACTCATTACATGTTGTTTAGGCATAACACTAACAATATGTGGTTGAGTTAAACTAGTATGCCCAACAAGGATAAAAAACGAATAAAATAATGCGAATTATAAGGGACATAGAAATAAGACACGGCAATTCTCCGCTTTAGTTCAGCCGCCATCCTCTGAGACAACCACCTTCAGTCTCAGAAAATCGTGCCACACATCTTTCCTATCCTTCTTTCTCTTCTGTAACTTCACGCCCACGCAGTGTTGAAACATTTTAAGGGTAATCATATTCCCTTGAGCGTGTTTAGATTATTAAAAAAAAAAACATAGTGTAAGTGAGTGTGTATGTGTGAATTTGGAGGTCTAGATTGCTCAAGACGCCAAGACTAGTAAACTATTTTCCAGTAAACCCAACTTATCTGATTTCTAACCATATCAATCGGGTTGGGTTCGGGTCAACAAAAAAAAATTGGCGCAGTTAATCAGCACGTCTACCCTTACTAATCATTGTTAATCAGTGATGTTGATCTACACAAATTAACATACCGTGGGCTCAGCAAGGATTCAGTTGATGAAAAACAGCCTATAATCTAATAGCTAAGCTTACATGGAATTTGAAATGATCAAAAATAATAAATAAATTAATCGGATGATGTTTCTTGAAGTATACTCTAGTTTTAGGCATATGTATACTTTATAGATGTTGCCAAATCAGAAGGGAAGAAAACCATCATCTGAGAAAACCTAGGCATTTCGCCACATTTTTAGCAATATCTGATATGTGGTCGTTCTACAAAAGTTTTTCAGTAAAGCACATACCAAGAACCGGTAGATTTTTTGTTTCCCCGATAGAATTTCTATTTGTGTATAATGGCAAAGACGGTATATTCCGCTTCAACGACTGAAGACAGCTTTGGGTTTTGGAAGCATTAAAATCCACACGATAATTAATGCCCCATATAACAATACTAATCAAGTTTGAGTTTAATGAGCTCAAAATATTCTAGCGTTGCACCTCTTAATTCAAAGAAGATGGAGGTGAAACAGAAAAGGAGCTTGTCATCATCGAAGAACTTTAGTGGATTAGAAGTTGCGGACAGGAGATCATTTATAAAAATAAAAACTAATGTTGTAGACTATACGGAGCCTTGGGGCACACCAGATTTTTTTTGATCAATTACTGACTTGAAACTATCCAAAACACATGGTATTGAACGCTCAGAAGGATTCATAAAATAATATTGTGTATATGAGAATTTTCGAAACAAATATTTTTTGGATTTAAGTATTAAATTTTTGTTTTGCAAATTCAATAGCTCGGGAAAGGTATTTCAGCAAATATTTAAAATCAGGAAATCAGACGGCATTCTTATTTATGAGTTCCAATAAGAGTTCGAACTATTATAAGACATACAAATTAAACTGTAGTAGAGTGACTGCCAGTGCCTTTTAAGCAATACAAAAATTATGGCAATTTGTCGCCGTTTAATTAGTTGCATTCAACTGACATTTTAACATTTCGTTGAAGCTTACATTATGTTTATAATTTAATTTATGCAAGGTAAAAGAAAGCATCTCCTTTCTTCAGACATATTTATGAATCAAACACTTCATAGGTGATTTTTTTCTGCACATACACTTTTTTCAGCATTCCGCGATTCATGTAGGTGTTATGCTGTTCCTTTTTTGTGGAATACAAAACGTTAAGTTTTGGTTGGTCAACTTCAACCCAAAATGACTAGCCTACTGGCTATATCGTCGCCAGAATGTGCCGTCAGTATCTTTATAAGAGTTTCAGCTTAATTTTCAAAGCATATTTTCTCTTATAAAAGAAGTCTTTTTTAACACATACAAAACCTAGATTTCACTAGAATGTGCAAAACTCTCATAAATACGATAAAATACTGATGACCTTGCACATACGATTTAATTGATATTTTTTATTTCCTAAACTAGAAAAGATATCAAAAAGCAATTACAAGTATTTGCAAGATAAGATTTTATCTATATCAAAACTGCATCGAAACCCAAAAATCGCATTTTTTCACATACGATAATAATATTCTCTGGCAACGATTTGGTGTGATAAGTCTGACTCTCTGAATTAAGTGTCAAAAAATAGAGAGTACCTAAATTTGCGAAAATCACTCCGATCAGAACATGACCACATTAGGTGTGTTTTATTCACTGCTGCATAGCTAGCGCAGCAAAATATCCCTCGATATACAACAACAATTTGATTGCTGGCAAAAAAGAAGCCAGTAAAAAAAATGACAGTTGTGCTGGTGATCAGGGATGGAAAATGAAATTTTTTAATTGTACTAAAATCTGGAATAAAATTGTACTGAAATGATGTCAATTGTACCGAAAACGAATTTTGAATAAAAAAAAAATTAATAATTCAACTATTTAAAAGTTTTCCAAAGTATTTTATTTAAAAAAAAATCAAAGCAGAAATGATCAGGTTGTCTTCTTATAAAAAAATATGAATAAATATAAATAGCTCCATAGAAAAAAATACTGGCGCAAAATTTTAGTTGAATTATTACGATGTTAAAGCTGTTTTAGTATGAAATTAAATTAAAATGACGATTTTGTAAATCTTAATAATATAAATAATATAGCGTCATACTTTCTTTACCCTTTTATTAAAGTTAAAACCACCGAATACCTATTTTATTTTTTTAGTATCATGCTATTCGCAAAAGCTACAAAACGTCTGTTCACTTAGTTTTTTTTGCAAGAGTTGTCATAGCAATTTACGAGTATTAAGCAAATTGCTTTAGTACGATACTAGTTAGAAAATGTTTAAAATTAAGAATGAGCTAGTAAGCTACTGTAAAGTTAGCAAATTGTTAAGTAGTATCATACTTATACCTTAATAACAGGCTGTTTAAAATTTTGCGCCACTATCTTCATTTTAAAAGTGCATAACTATTGTATTGTATTGTAATGACGAAACTAAATCTTTTACTTGTCCATTTTTGCGGCACCAACTTAAACAAAAAAATTGAAATATAAAACTAAAATTCACAAATTCAATATCTTAAAAATGCATAGCCGAAAAACCGCAATTTTATCCACAAGTTTACAGTTTAGTGTTTAGTAAATAAAACGATGCGATGTCTGAAAAAAGCTGATCGCTAAAGAGAGGAAAAGCAAGACGCCATCAAGAAGTGAAAAGAAAACTGTAATTAAGAGTTATAAGGGCTTACAGCTGAGAGTTATTGTTCTGTTTAAAATTGTACTGAATTGAGACGAATTGTACTTTTGTACTTGTACAAACTCAATTGTATCGAATTCGGTACAATTGTACCGAATTTTCCATCCCTGCTGGTGATAGAACTTTAAATTATTGAAATGAAAATGGCGCTATGCATTAAATTTTAGAATTAAACACATGTACATATGGTACATACATGTTTTGACATCAGATTTTGATATTTTCTATAATAATAGCCAACATTGAAATATAAATTGAAATTGAAATATCAAGGAAGTTTGATCGTTTTATTCGCACTTGAATGATGCGCTGGCTATGCAGCAATGAATAAAGCACAGCTATTGATGTTTGGAGAGTTTACCCAAAGAATGACAGAAAAATTAAATTTGTTAATACTTTTGACATTGTTCTTACTTTCCAATAACAATTCAATAAGCGATAGTATAGTATTATGAATGTATGAATAGTGAGAAGGGGTTTGACACCATCCAGAGCTAGATAAGTTGCAAGCCCGTCTGCTCTTCTCACAAGTGTATCCCTTTGATTATTTGGAGTACCTTCAGAGAGGATAAATGACTCTCTTCTACCTGGTAGCGTCCCAGATACTTGTTTCATTGATGCATTAGTGCTTCGCATCCGCCTTATTTGTGTTCTGGCGTTTCGTCATAACTCATAAGTATTTGAGAATTTGCATGTGGGGTAGTTTTCCAAGCCAAGAATATTCAAGTTTCTTCTAAATTTACAGTCCCATTACTATTCGTAGATTGTTCCTACTTAGTCTGATACAGTTTATGAAACAATCTTGATTATATGTAGTTTCCAAGAAGAAATTTGGCCTACCTTAGTTTTGGGAGTTACTATTCGTAGATTGTTCCTACTTAATCTGATACAGTTCATGAAACGATTTTGTTATGTAGTTTCCAAGAAGAAGTTTGGCCTACCTTAGTTTTGGGAGTTCTTTCGGCTTTATGGATCTTTAGGCCTTCTCCTCTATTTTGATTTCATTTTTAATCCAGTTTTCTACTATTCTGCAATAGGGCTCTGGCCCCATTAAAGGAGTCCTTGCTTCTATTTTTGCTAGGGAGTCTGCCTCCTCATTTTTCCTGGACAATTTCATGCCCAATGAAGTGAGATTGTTCTAGCCAAGTTCGTTTAGCCTGACTTGATATTCCCACACTAACTTTGACTTGGTGGCGTATAAGCTTAGTGTTTTGAGTCTGACTTGGCTATCTGACTACTAAATGGCAATGTTTTGGTTTCGAGATTTTGACCTGCACATTACGCTATGATACTGACTTCCGCCTGGAAAATGCTAGTGGATTGTACCATTGGATTGGAAAGTTTTGTTCTAGGCCAAAAAATCCAGCACCAATCTCTTCTCTGGTTCTGGAACAATACGTGTACAACTTAATAACTTTGAGTTTTCTGTTTCACCTACTCACTCTGTTTTGCAATTTAACTCCCTGTTAATTTTTTTTTTAAAGTTGTGTTTTGTAATCGTTTTATCCCTAGGAATTTCGATAAGGTTTAACATTAAAAGGCAGTCTCTTTTTGTGTACCTACATGCACCTAAGGATATATGGTTTGCACCCCATGATTAACCTGCAAGTCTCTTGCACATCATAAGGGCTTTTGTGGCTTTCCCGACGGTATATTAGCCGTATTTATTCCAGAGAAGTTTACTATTTTATCTAATATGATTCCTAGATAATTTACTTCTTTCTCTGTTATAATTTCTTCGCCAACAACTAGTAAATGGTATTACGAGTATATTCATTTTTGTAGGGTTGATTGATAATCTTAGAGATAGACACCATTTGCTTGCAATATTTAATGCTTTTCGTATGATATAACAGAGTGTTTCTTCAAAGTTCCCTAGGGCTGTAATAACGATATCATCAGCGAAACCGATGCAGCGAATGCCACAGTGTGACAATTCGCACATTTAGCGGGATTTAATTAAAAAAACAACATGCATGAATGTAAACAAAAACCAGTTTCTCTTAAAGCATAAACCTCCCCCTCAATGACTGTGCACATTTTTATGAGCTAGAACTAAGCTCAACAACAAAAAATTAGCTTAGAAATTAACTTTTGTATAATTTTTAGGAGAAAGGTCTGATTTAGTGTCAAGTGGATTAGCTTCTGTTGCAAGTGGTTCGAGAGGCTTAAAGGAAAAGTTTATTTTTTTTTATATTTAATATAATATTTGTGATTATAAAGGTAAGTTTTTTTTTCTTATAAAGTGTTGTCATAAAAAATGGGGGTGCTTGGAAGTAAAAAATTAGTGAAAAACTATGTGTTTTATGCGTTCATTAGACAAAAAGTATAATTTTACAGTGTTTTACAAAGTTGAGATCCTTTTTGTTTTAAAGCTGTATATATGTGGAACCAAAAAGTGTTTTGTCTTTTTGCGCACAGGTGCGACACTCATACAAAATTTTTCGTATTATAGGATGCCAACCGAAATTACGAAAAAACAAATTTTTGATATTAGGATTTCCAAAATCAAAATTAAGCTCTTTGAGGCTGTGTTTTCCTTCGTTATGGATAATTTTAATAATTTTTCATTTTCTGAAGAGGCAATTAAGTCAATAAAGGCAACCTTAAAAACTTTATGTTTGAGGTTTGACGAAAAAATGAACAAATGTGGTCGCCATAGAGAACGCTTTGAAAGCAATAATTGTGATTGGTTAAATGAAATCATTAAACTCCCACAAATTGTTTTAGATGAAATTCCCTCTTCATCTAGTGCAAACAAAGCAATAGGAAGACCAAGAAAAAGTTTTGATAAGTGCTGTGAGAAGACTAAGAAGAGAAAAGCACAAACACTTCTAGATTCATTTAGCGCTGAAGAAATCATAACTGCGAATGAAGTCAACCTTAGGAAAGCTGGAAAGAGAAATACTGCTATTGCAGTTAAGCAATTATCAATATGCTCCCCGAAAAGAGGTTCGTTTTGTGCTTAAGTCAAAGTATTTCTTTGTTTTTTTTCTTTTCATAATTTTATTATTAATAAGGATCGATTGTAAGGAAAACACTGGAAACACATAAATCTGGCTGTTTGTCAATATCTGCAGATGATGCATCAGCAATGATAACAGACGCACAGCTATCAACTCATCAGTACGACATAATACGCCAAAAAATAAATATAAATGTTCCAAATTTACTACCTTCGTACCACAAAATTAAAGAGGCAAAGGCAAAATGCTATCCCGATAACAGAACTGTGAATGAGTCTTCAGCTGAATGCGACTTACAAAGCTTGGTTAATCATAGCATTGAACATTTATGTTTAGCTCAAAAAGATGTTCTAGATTCTGTTGAGGATTTTAAGACTCAGGTTAAAGAATTAAATCCGGTAATAAAATGGGGTTGTGATGGTGCTCAACAAAAGCCATACAAACAAATGTTTTCATCAGGTCAACATTTCGATGAAAACCTCTTTAGCATATCTATGGTGCCAATTCAGTTATATTTCTTACAAGAAGAAAATAAAAAGGTACTTTGGCAAAACCCAGCCCCGTCATCCACCAGATACTGTCGGCCTATAAAATTAAATTTTGCAAAAGAAACAACCGAGTTGGTCAAGTTGGAAGTAGATTCAATTCAACAACAAATAAACACTTTACAGCCATTTGAGATAAATAATGACAGCTTTCATATCCGAATTAAACCAATTTTCTTACTTACCATGATCGACGGCAAAATATGTACTGCTTTATCATCTATAACATCTTCGTCACAAACCTGCTACATTTGCGCAGCAAAACCATCTGAAATGAACAATTCAGCCAAACTTTCGGAAAAGGAAGTGGACCAACAAGCAGTGTCCTTTGGGTTAAGTCCGCTACACTCTTGAATCCGGTTTATGGAATGTATCCTACACATCGCTTATAGACTAGATGTTAAATTTTGGCAGGTTAGAGATCAACTGAGTAAAGAAAAGGTCAAAGCAAGAAAAAAAATGATTCAAGATAGATTTAGAGCTGAAACTGGTTTATTGATTGATATGCCTACTCAACAGTCCGGCAACACAAATGATGGCAACACGGCCAGAAGTTTTTTCAGAGATGAAGAAAAAACTGCTGAAATTACAGGGATCGATATTGAAATTATAAAAAAGTTTCACATTATTTTAGAAGCGCTTGGGTCTGGGTATGCAATTGACGTAGATGCCTTTGAAACATTTGCAAGAGAAACGAGGGAGCTATATATCAGAAACTATAGCTGGTTTTATATGCCAGTAAGTGTTCATAAAGTGTTATTTCATGGGAAACAAATAATTTCCACTTGTATACTCCCAATTGGACAACTTTCGGAGGAAGCTCAAGAAGCTAGAAACAAGGAAAATCGAAGATTTAGAGAGCTTTTTACTAGGAAAACCTCGAGAGTGGATACAAATACTGACCTTCTAAATAGGTTGCTAGTATTCTCAGATCCATTCTTGGTAAGTCTTAGATGCATTCCAAAAAAAAAAAAAGTTTAATTGAACACAAAGTTCTAAAATTGTTAAATATACCAAATGAATACAAAAAATCAAAATTAATGACTTTTGTATATTTCTTTTTCCAAAACTGATATAGATATGTTCATGAAATGTATTAAATGTCATTCTATGAACAATTCTCCTAAATATAAGTAAAAAAATATTAAAAAAAACATTAAATGCAAAGCGTTATTAATTTAATCCCGCTAAATGTGCGAATTGTCACACTGTGGAATGCGAGATTTTTCTATAGCAGTTCATCCACTAATAGACTCCACAGCAAGGGTGATAGTACTCCTCCCTGAGGACAGCCTGTTGTTATGATAATTTGTGTGCATTTGGTCCTGCTATTGTCTCTGCTACTCTAGTGCCGAGCATTTCGCCAATCCATCTACATAGCTTTGATTTTGGGTATACACTTCCTTACTAGGAATTTATTTACTGCGACATGGGAGGTATTATCAAAGGCTCCCTCTATGCCTAAGAACTGACACAATGCTGTTTCCTATAGCTTCTTGTAAGTGAGTTCAAACAGGGTAGTTTTTGTAGATTTATCCGCTCGGTAGGCATGCTGGTGTACATTGAGAGGCCTATTTACTAAAACTTCCGACCTTATGAAGTTGTCAACAATTTTTTCCAAGATTTTCAGTACAAAGGATGTTAAGCTTATCGGCCTGAAAGACTTTGGAAGGGTTGTATCTTTTCTCACAATTTTGGGAATGAAGACTACCTTAACTATTCTCCATAGACTTGGTTTATACCCAAGACTAATACATACATAAGATCTTCTTTACTCTCCTGTAGGAGGGCTGGGAAGATTCCATCTATTCCGGGTGTTTTAAAAGGTTGAAAAGTGCTTATTGGCCAATCTATATTTTAGCTTGAACAGTTGGTTGAAGCTATCATCCAGTCTTCTCTATATGGCTAAGGAGGTATTCACTCTAGAGTCTCCTATTAAATGCTGGTGGCCATGAAGGTGCGTGTTAAGCAACAGAGAGGACTTCTGCTCTTCACTTTCTGTAAATCTTCCATCATTGTGCCGAGCTGCTTAAAGTATTATATCTACTTAATTTCTTGAAGCCTTAAGCTCACGTCATACCCTTGAATAAAATGAACAAGTTCGTACGATTCAGTGGTGCATATTTGTTAACTTTTTTGTAGAAAGATAACCAAAAATGAGAAAATTTAATATCTCTTACTTTACATATAGTTCTTTTATCTAGATGATGAAAAATCGATATGATTTTCAACCTTGGGCAACTACAATTTCCACCCACCACGTACCTAAATGCACATAAACTTAGTCTGTTAACAATATTTTGTACACTTTAAATTAATGTTGGAAAGGAAAAGTTATTGCACGTCTGGATCATCGTGCATCGGTCGTAACTTGATGCAACCATAAATATATTTCACTACCAACCTAATAAAGTTTCGAAAAATAAAATACCTCACCAAGAGTATATTATCTTCCTCCGGATGAAAATGAAGAATTGTCTTTCACAACCACTAAACCATCTGAGAAGATAATTAAATTTTGTTTTCATCCAGCTTTCGTGCCCGTGGTTTGTGCTTTTAATGATTCACACAACAAACACAAATCCAACCATGGAAATTGATTCAACTCGTAAGGTTTTAATTTCATTTAATGAATTCCGAGGTTTTACGCTTCTGTCTTAAAATACTCGTATATGCAAGATTTGTTAATTAATTGTTTCTTTATTGATTTGTTCATTAAGTGCTTAATGCCAAATGCCAAGATGTGTTTTAAGTCATTTAAGCTGTTCTGAAATTATTGAACTTGAAAATGATTTAGAATTTTTTAGATGCTAATCTGTTAACTCAAAATTATTCGTTCATCAAAATCAATCAATGGAAGAGTTTTCATTTTGCTACATTGAAACAGTTTTTTTTTTCTCAACAATGTGTCAAAAACCCACATGTTTTTAGATTGTTAATACAAATAAAGAATGTAGTTTTTTTTACTGTCAAAATATTTTGCAATAAAATGTAACCTTGAAAATAAAATATTTATTTTGCCTTGCGTGTTGATGTTCGTACTTAAACTGAATGTAGAGCAATTCTTGAGAATTTATGCATCAGTTCTGGGAAATAAAAATGTAAATGAACATACATTTTTCGTTATTGTTAGGAAAATTATGAAGGTGTATTTAAAATAGAAAACTTATGTACTTTTGTGAATGTTTGTATGAATAAAATAATAATTTAATTTTGTTTTCACTGCCGGTCGGGCCCGACCGGGTGCGAACGATGTCTTGACTGAATATTAATTTTTGTAGATTGTACTTCATATTTGCAAGATCTGAAAAAAAAACTAATACCTGGCCTTTAAGAAAGCTGATACCATGACTATGTCAAATTAATCTACATATACATATTTGTTCTAGATGTAAAGATGAATCGACCAAAGTTTAAAGGAATTAAATCAATATTTTCTGTGTAATATAGTTATGATTTTTTCCCATTTATATCTGTTATTCTGTTAAGAGCTTACGTAATTTCTTCCCCTAATATTAAATGAAAAACACAGAGTTTCCAACATTTTACTATATTTTTCAAGGTAATGTTTTCGTAATGCAATATAATAGTTCTAGAAAGTCGTTCGAGTGATTGGGTACATTATTTAAATCCGCCCCTATACCAATTGTACATTATGAATATATCTGTTTTTGGAAAGCTTGCGATGAGAGGTAGACTATTTTCGCCAGAAGTTCATATGAATCACTCAATATTATTTTGAAAATTTTTCAATCGTATTTTAAGAAATAAAATTAATATTTCTGATACACAGAAATTTTGTATAAAAATAAAAAAAATGTGAAAAACTTAAGTTTATTGTTGTATTTGATCAAATTTTTCTTTATTTAATTTTTAATTATATAAAGCAATCGGATTAATAAATCCAGCATCGGGTTTATAGTTCTGACAGATGTTTAGTAATCCTGGAGACCACACATGTATTTACTAGAAAATAATCAGGCCATCATGGAATAAATAGAAATGAACTCCCAAAATACTCAAATACTGCATTGATTTGCTTAAAACGAATTCAAATAAAATAGACCTTCTGCCTAACAGTCCAATGCACTAACCATTATGCCAAGAGGTTCTACAGAATACAGAGATTTCTGTTATATAAGTTTTAAAAACTTCAAATTAGTCTACAAAAACAAAAAAGAACACATAAACTGACGCGGCAGTTAAATTTCAACGGCCTGTGGCGGCCATGTTGTTTTGGTAACATCTTTCAAATCTGTTGTTTATTATTCAGTTACTAATGCCCAGAGGCGTATTTAAGGATTTAGCGCCCCGGGCTGATACATTTTGCCGCCCTTTATAACAATGAAAATAATGAAAATAAAGTAATAAATAATAATAATAAAAAAACACAAAATGCACAACATTTGTAATTTTCAATTTTTTTGTCTGTATGTATATCGATTACAAAATTCATTGACAATAGATTCGTTATCTAGTTTTTTTGTCAGCTTAGCTGCTATATTTAATAAAGCTAAACTATTAAGGCGTTTTTCGCTAATGCGAAACCTTAAATTGGTTTTTATTCGTTTCAATACGGAAAACGATCTTTCTGCATTACAATTTGTCACTGCAGATGCACAAGTATATTCTTAAAGCAACCTCAACATATGGAAATGCTTCCTTCAATTCTTTTTCTCTTATGTATATGAAGGTTTAGCTGTCTTAAACTCATATTTTCAGTGTTGTTTTGCTCCAGAAAATGTTTAAGTAAGACACACTCTTCTTGAAAATCTTCCCCAAGATCAAACGGGTATAATTTCTGAAGAGTGTTTGCATTTTTTTGAATTGCTTCTTCACTCATGTGATCAAGCTTAGATAAAAAAATAAAACCATTTGTTATTGTTTCATACGATGAATTTCTTCTCTTCAGCGCACTCAATAATAGGTCGCAAATAGGAATGAATGGCGCAAAATTTTAAACAGCCTATTATTAAGGTATTAGTATGATACTACTCAACAATTTGCTAACTTTATAGTAGTTTACTAACTCATTCTTAATTTTAAATAATTTTTAACTAGTATCGTACTAAAAGAATTTTCTTAATAAATTGCTTCTGACCACACCTTAAACAATGACATTTCGTGAAGGAAAGTAGGTACACGAACCTTTTTTAATTTTTGCAAATGTCAAAGAGTCATATGAAGCTAGCACGATACTAAAAAAATAAAGTAGGTATTTGATGATTTTAACTTTAATAAAAGGGTAGAGAAAGTATGATGCTATATTCTATCAAAATTTGCAAATTCGTTTTTAACCTAGTATCATACTAAAACAGTTTTAGCATCGTACTAATTCAATTGAAATTTTGCGCCAATTTATTTATTGTGGAATTTTCACGACCACAAAAAAACCTCCCCTTCGCGACACTCATCATCTCGTTTTTTCCTCTTGACGATTCTTTTTTGGTCCATTTTGTAATTTTTAGAGGTTTTGCTTTTTCCTATCTCTTCAAAAACATCAGAGCATTCTCGTTTTTCTCTCATAAACAGTTCGTTCAAATTGCTTCTGAACACACCTAAAACAATGACAGTTCGTGCAAAAACTAAGTAAACAGACCTTTTTTGACATCTGGAAGTATGCAAGGCATATGAACTTAGCACGACACTAAAAAGATAAAGTAGGTATTCGACGATTTTAACTTTAGTAAAATGTTAGAGATAGTATGATGCTAAATTTTATTAAAATTAGCAAAATCGTCTTTTTTACCAAGTATTATACTAAAATAGTTTTAACATCGTATTAATTCGACTAAAATTTGCGCCAACTGTTTTTAAAATAATACCTATCCTTTTATTTATCCATTATTATTAACTATTGTACAAAAATCAATCATTATATTGTTTCATAAGTCGTTCAAAACTATTGACGAAGGGAATGATATTTGTATATAGGTCACGAGTCAGCCAAAACTAAAAAAAATCGAGGCATGATTTGCTAGGTATATAAAAAGAATAAAATTTTGTGCGTGACCTTACATCTAAAATCCGGCTTGATGGATTTTTATAATTGTTTTTAAAATAAAAAGTGACTCTTTGTAGATGGTTTAGAATCAAAAAATTAAGATCCGTCCAGCCAAAGTTTTTCCAGCCCATTTTTTTAGAGCTACATACCAAGAAGTGTTTTTTTTTGATAATGTTTTCCTTTCATTGGAATTTGTTCCAATAAAAAGGTACAATAGGTAAATATTTTTACTATATGAATTTTTATTATAAAAAATTGTTTATAAAAAATAAGAATAGTAAATGGTGAAAAAAGTGAGTGACATGTTACAGTAAACTCTCTAACAGCCGGACACTCATAGCACTAAAAAAAATTGTCATGCTTGAAAAACTCAAAAAAATGCATTTTTTTAAATCTTTGTATTTTTTGTTTATCCTTCAAAAATATTCTAAATTAGACAATTGTTAACTGCTCTCTTTTGCTTGTATGTTTTGAAAGTTCAATCGCTTCAAAAAAATATTATAAATTGGCTTGTGCCGCCCCTAGCAGCCTTGCCGCCCCGGGCTGTAGCCCTTTTAGCCCTAGGGTAAATACGCGCCTGCTAATGGCAAATCACCATTGCAAGTTACACAATTGAAATTGAATCGCACGTCCAAATGATAAAACTTTATTATCAAAGTGAGTGTTCGTTAGTGGAAACGCTTCACACTTTGCGCCCATTTTAATAAAGGTTGACGCGTTAGACCTCCATAGTCGAATTTTCAACTTTTGTTGACCAAATTTGAGTCAACAGGTTCGGTAATCAATCAGGTAACATTCACACGGTCCGGAAAAGTGTACAGTAGAACCCAAGGCAGGCGGTTGATCGACTTGCCCAAGAACGGCCTTTCGCAGACTTCAACTTGGAGAATTTTAAGTCATGACTTGGGCTTTTACCCGTACAAGATCCAACTGATTCAGGAGCTCAAAGTTCATAAACATAGACAACGCCGCGCTGTTTGGTCACTGACTGGGCTTCGGCACTTTTGGAAGAGGACTCCAATTTCGGCCGAAAAATCATGTTTAGCGATGAGGCTCATTTATGGATGGATGTCTTTGTTAACAACCGATATTCCCGTATATGGAATGACATCAACCCACATGAGGTTCACAACATCACAATGCAACCTCAAAGAGTTACCGTTTGGTGTGGATTTCGGGGCAGCGGCATCATTGGTCCGAAATTGGTGAGCCGGACACCGTCAATTGCGAGCTCTACCGAACGATGATAACCAAATACCCAAATTGAACCATATGGACCTCTAGATGACATGTGGTTCCAGTAGGACGGAGACAGCGCTACCTGACACACAGTGAAAGCCACAAATGACATTCTGCATGAATAATTTGGGAGTAAGTCTGTGTTCTAGCATCGTTTACTTGAATTAGTCACCAAGGTCATGCGATTTGACCCCGCTAAAGTCTATGCTAATAAGTCGCAATCAACCGATGCCCTTAAAATGAACATTAACATATCACAGAATATCATTAAAATTCAACCGAATCCATCCGGAAGACTTATTGAAAATTGTACCACTATAGAATCCGCATTACCGTAAGCTGTCATATTCCATACATAATGGCATACATGGGCCTTTCAATTACAAAAAAAAAAAAAAAACAACATCTACCCGCAAATCAAAGCGAATTCGTTTAATTTGACCCATCCTTAACAAACAATTGAAATTTCTTACACAGTTCGTGATCTCAGCGGGTTCTTAAAATGTTGATTTTATTTATTTGACTAATAGTGTACAATATTTTCATGCCCATATATTCTTAATTAGATTCCAATTAATGCCCTCTCATCGTAGAAATTAATACTCCCAACAGATGCGTGTGTGTAGATCTATTTTAGGAAACAAAATAGATTTATTGAAATTCTATAATTAGAAGTTGTTTCAAATCAGTAAAAAAATACAGAAGGAAATAATTTTTGAAATTTTGAAAAATTTAACCGTTATTTTCCTAATTCTTTTGCTTTTTAACAAACAACAATGTTCTAGGATTTATTTGCAAGATAATGTATGATGTATGCAATAAAAAATAAACAATTAAATATACAAGTACTCAGGATCTGCAAAGAGGTTATGTTTTCTAAACATCTAGGGTTTTATAGTCGTGGTTAGTTTTTGTTATTTTTTTTTTAAACTTCAGATTCTGGTTGCAATTGCAACCCTATAATCAGAGGCTCGAAGTAAGTGGATGTGTTAGTGGTTAGTAAATGCTAACTATCACAATATAATGTACGTACATTTTTTTTTTAAATATTTGTTAATAAAGAGTAACTAACAATCTTATTGAAGAGCACTGGTGCGATACAATTTTTATCATCCAATTTTGGTAATGTTAAAGTCAACAGAAGAGGCGTTTATAAGGCCGCCCCCTGGTATTTATTGCAGCTGATTTATAAAATTAGGTTTTCCGGAGGGGGAAATCAAAACTCCAAATGACTAGCTACATATTCTTTCTATTAATCATAAGAGCTTGAATTACAAAAGTGGTTTCTTCCACACTTACTTTACGAGTATGTATGTATATGTATAAGGAAATACAATTTGCAGCATAATACAACAGATACCGTTTTAATTTTGTAGATTAAATTTCATTCGATGTTTATTTTATGATTAATCAATTTTCTTGTGGAGCAAATTACTTTTGAGTTGAGTTGTCTTGTTTTTTTTTTTTTTTTTTTTTTTTTTTGTACGATTCAGGGCTTTAAAACGACAGGAAAGAAGTTTCATGTTTCGATAAAAAATTGCATGGTTTTTCTTTTCGATATAATTATTTCTGCGAGTATTCAAGGTTTTATTGAAGTAAATGTTTCAGAAGGGGTGGTATAAGATTTGTATAAAATAAAATATTTATAAACATTTATAAAATTTATTGCATGCAAGGTAAAAATAAAGAATATTTTAGTTCGTGAAAACATTTTTATTTCCAAAATTTCTAAGGAGTATTAAAATAACACCCGGAATTCAAAAATCGAATAAAAAGCCCGACTTGTACAAAATAAGCGATAAAGCACATTGCAGTATGCCTGCAAAAACAAAGGACATTATGTTATATTTTGCAAAATCAAAAAAATGCTACAACACCCAAGAGCCTTAGTATTTAATTGTTTTTCCAGTGGCAATATTGGAATATAATTGAAGCGTTGAGAAGAAGAAAAAAAATGATGATGTTAAATGTAAACTTAGATTTCTGTCTTATCAGGGTTTCTCTACGACCTTAAGCTTCCGATTTTGCTCCTTTTTGAAACCAAAAAAAAAAATATATTGTTTGCAAGAAGGAGTTTATTTACACCCTTTTAGCAACTTATAAAACTAAGGTAAAAGTAAAGTAAAATAACGGATTTCATATCGCAGCATAAAAGTAAATTTCCGACTCTCGAAACAAGAACCCAAATAAGCTTTATCTTTTAGCTTTTTTTAATATAACAAAAATGTTTAAACTCTACATTGATCTGATCTAAGCGTCGCGTCGTATATATTACTTTTGATTTGAACAAAACAGTATGCCCTTGCCCAAACTAACAACATCAAAGGCATTCTACATTCTACATGAGGCAGATATGGTTTTATAATTTGGGAATACACATGTCGTTACTTCGGCTGTTAAAATGTCTTATATGATGACATGGACCAAAGACATAGCAGATATAGAGGAAGTACTGAGGTGATGTGCGCACTCTTAACATTTTTTCAGCAATATGAATTTACGAAAACAAGAACACACTTAATAACGTAGACAGATTCTTGCCCTGAGCAAAACAAAAACTTTATTTTAATATCTCTTTATCAAGTACTTATTTTACTTGAGTATTTCGCAGTGATCGACCACAAGTTTCCAGAAGTCGGGCACACATATCTGGATAGCGACCGGCATTTCGGAAGGATAGGAAAGGAATTACGGAATCATGAACTTATCTTTACTGCTGAACAAAATAGGCAAATAATAAGAAGTGCCAGCAAAAAAAATACTATTGTGATAGACATGGAGGATCATTTTCGATCACTATTCAATCTTCAAGACAAACTAAATATTGGGAACACAAATAAAAACATTTTAAATGAAAAAATAAGCTTTCGTGACAACGTTAAATGGATAAGAATGGACAAATATGGGTCCCATTCTTATATAGAATTCTTCAGTGAAGAATCCCTATTTGCAGAAGTATTAACATCAAACTCAAAAACGATTGCCGACAAAACCCAAAAACAAAACTGAAAAAAATTCAGTTTTCCAGCAATACGTGACTGAATTATGTGAGTTTGGCATTACCGCTTACGTCATCAAGCGATCGATTACACTAATTTGAGGTTTTCATTCGATCACTGTTGGTATACTTACTCATTCGGTCACTGAAGCAGTAATTTGGCCCCTGGTTTTATAAAAAAGTCATTTCAGATTCTTCAGAGGAAAATATTAATGAAAAATGTCACTTAGCCCTTTCGTTACCAATTAAAACGATTTTATTTTTGGTTTGCGAAAAGGGGTTTAGTGAATATGTAAGAATATGTAAGAAAAAAATACCTCTGAACTATTTAAATGAATTAAAAGTCTGTTTTGTGCTTTACTTATTATTCTTATAAAAAAGTTTTAATTCTTAACCATAAAAATGTCCTCATCGATTAACTTTGAACCCTTGTTTCTCGAAACTTTACAATTGCGTCACTTAACCCCTTCTTCCTCTCAACGCTTCAATTGTATCCTGCGTAACTAGCATTATGCCACATAAATAACTATTGAACCGTGAAAAAGTGCATTTATTAAAGAATTATTTCCGAATCGAACCTCAGTCAACCTCCCTTAGCTACGGCTCTCTACTACAACTATTACACGAAGAATATCCAACTCTCTACTTCTCAGCCTACTGTCTATAGTCAATTAGCCTAATTACAAAGATGCAAAACACATTTTCTAGAATCCGAGAGATATGCGCGTCTGTTTTTAATCTTTCTCTAGACCATCACTGGAGTGTGTTCCTAGTTTAGTGGTTTGTATCATACAAATGGCTGTGAACATAGAACACACATTTTGTTCTATGATGTTGAATTTCTCGTTTTATTTTTTCTTTCTTAACTTAAGAAATCCCTATTTGAGAATCTTTTCCATGTGCAAGACTTGTATTTGTTAGAATATTTATTCATACAGGTGGTCGGGATGCGATAGTTTACGATTGAACAACATTATGAAGTGTAGTTTGTACCATTAAAATGGATACGAGCACTTTAAAATACATTCGCTTTAATTTTACGCATTCTAATGGGTGATTTTTTTTTTGCCCACACTTTATCCCTTCCTCCCCCCCTCACCACATTTATCCAACGGACGGGATTAATTAAGTTATGAGAAACTTGTCGGCAAAATAAAATGAAATTGAGTTTTCTAAATATTATTAGGATATTTCCTTTACTTGACTAGCGATGACAAGAAGATTGCGTCTAATAAGAGTTTAAAATTGTAAGTTTCTATTAAAGTGGATTCAGACTTTATATTGTATGAAGGTGTAGAAAAATGCGTTTGATGTAATTTTCCAATAAAATTACAAATCTTATGGAACTTAGTGTAACTGCCAGTAAAATTCTAAGACGTCACTTATTTAAATTTTGTGATTTTATGGATTGGATAGAAATATTTTACTTAAGCATTTTTTAAAAAAAGAATAAGCTGAACAATTTTAAATTAGTACGACCTAATACTAAATATGAAACAAGTTATAAATGAACTATTACTTATACCCAAAAAATGGAATGATTTTGGTCTTAACATTTTTAAAGAATATTGCATATCGATAATTTGAGAAAAATTACATTTTATTATTATTATTTTTCTGCAAAATATTTTAAGTGGGTTGATGTTTTCTACTTGCAACATATTATGAAAGGACAAGCTTCGCATTTGAAAATAAAATGCACGACTGGGTCGCAAGAACTTGCTCCTATGTAATAGACTAAGAATTTCAAAAATAAATGTTATTAAAGAAAAACTTTTCATAAGCATACAATTAATTTTTTGAATGACTAAAACAACTTCTTTAGTAGTTGAAGGTATAAATAGGATGCCATGTGATTCTTTGTAGCGGTTTATTAAAAAAATAAGCTTTTAATTTAAAATTTTTATCATTATTCGAATAAAAATTAAATTCACAAAAAGAAATATTCAGCCGTTTTCGAGATATTCAATTTTCCAAAAAAATAGTTTTTTTTTTTCAAAATTCAAAACAAATATTTTTCTTAAAGTTTTGAAATGCAATGTTTTTCAAATTTTTTAGAAGCTTCTCTCTAAAAAATTTCATAAAAATCCGTTATGCCGATAATGAGAAATTCAAAATTTAAAAAAATCGTTCTATGTTAGGTACAGTCAGTAATATCTTGTTTTCAAAATTTCTTATATTAAGTTATAGATCTTAAAAATTGATCGAAAAAAAATTAAAGCGAAATTCTCGGAACAGTTTTCGAGAAAAATACGATTTTCGAAAACCATTTTTTAACATTTGTATGGAGGGTACCGTTATTTTTAGGTAAGAGAATTTTTTTTCTCATATCTTGTAGATTATTTTAAGAAACTTTTATTTATTCAGTTTTAAAAAAAATCAAGCATAGAGTTTTCGAAATATTGAGTTTTCAAAAAAAAAACTTTTTAAATCCGAAAAAAATTTGTTTTGAACATTTGAATACACAATAATATTGAAACTGGAGAGCTTCAACATAAAAAAATGATCAAAATCGGTCGTACCGTTTTTGAGAAAATTAAAAACAAAAAAAAATGTTTCCAAGGGGGTACCAAAAATAATAATTTTTTGAACATTTTTTTTTCAACCATTACCTAGGTTTAACTGATGAATTTTCTTGAATTTTTTAGAAAAAAATCTGTGGGACAGTTTTTGAGAAAAAAAATATTTATAAAATTTCGAAATAATTCGTATGGCAACTACCGTTATTTTTGGTCTTAAGAAAAAAACATCCGGGGGGAAAAAATTAAAACCCATATCTACCAAGTTTGAAGAAAATCGGCCGAGCCGTTTAGTTGTAGTCTAACAGACAGACAGAATTGCGCACCTCTTTTGGTCTTCGCTATCATCGTAATGTCAACTTTGATCAAAATCTCGAGTTCGATTTTTTTACGAATGCATAACTTGCCTTATAGTACCTATAAGTCACAAGTAAAAATCGATCTTGACATATTACGATGATAGAAAACAGGAAAAAACTGGGTCCAGCAGTTCCATCTCTCCGTTTAAGCTCTATGTCTATGCCTCAACAACCTTCAGCTTGAACCACTTAAGCGATTTTCTTTAAACTTCATTCTCAAGTGTCTTCGGGAAGTTTTTATTAGTTCCAAGACTAACTATACCCGCCATACAAGCATTAAAAAAAACTTACTCATCTCGAAAACGGCTTTAAAGATTTAATAAGAGAAATTATGAGTACTACTACATTTTGGTCAACGAAATTTTAACGGTTCTAATGATTTCGAACAAACATTTACACAATAGCTTCTTAAAATATAAAGTAATAGTTTATAAAAAATATTGCATACAGAAATTCCCGAAAATATATTTACGGATTTTTGAAAAAAAATTCAAAATTATTTCTTAAACTTCATTTTCTTCAAGTAGAGTGAATGATTGTTTTTTTGAAATTATTTCATAAATATAAAATATCTAAAATAGGCGTACTAAATTTCTTATATACAAAATTAATTATTAATAAAACGATTTTTTTTTTAAATATTTTGCATAAATTTATATTTTGTCCAGAAATCAGTTGTCAATAAAAAATTACACAAAAAAATATATTTGTCTGTAAGAATACTGAGCAAGCGTGTACTTTATTTTGTTGACGTTGGGAACCTCAATTTATCTGTAAATGACTTTTTGCAAGTATTTTTATCTTTTGAAAATAACTGTTCGGTTTCAACAGATTATATTCCACCGATTGCTGCAGATCCACTTTATTTTATATTCAACCTTTCTTTATGTCAATGTTTTTTTTAGATACTTGGAAATACTAAATAGTCACTCCCCTCAATAAATCTGCGTCAAAACCATCTGTTGAAAACTTTAGATCCATTGCAAAGTTTCAATTAATCCCTAAGGTTTTAGAAGCTGTTGTCAAATATAAATTATACAGCCTTATTCATAATCATATTTTTGAACACCAACAAGGTTTTTTGAAGGAAAGATCAACAACTACTTATTTAGCAATATTTTCTAACTACTGTCTAACTCATATGACAACACATTTGCAAGTAGACACTATACACACTAATTTTTCGAAGACATTTGACCGTGTTCAACATTGTGTTTTGAGTTGTTTTGCTTCCATTCTTCTCTCTTTAAGTGGATAAAAAGTTATTTAGTAGGTAGAAAGCAAATTGGTAATGGTAATTGGTAAATTCTAAAGAAATATTTAACTTTTCAGGTGTTCCTCAAGGAAGTCATCTTGGACCGCTGATTTTTACTGTTTTTATAAATAACTTAACCACATCATCTATATTATTTTAAATGTCTTTTATTAGCTGATTAGCGCAGTTACATTTTTCAGAAACCAAACTCCCTCTCTAAAACGATATTTTACAGAGTCCAGAGTCTAAAATCAATTTTACTTGTCATATAAAAATAAATCATGCTACGAGTAAATTCCATGTTGGGTTTCTTAATTCGAAATTCAAAAAATGGCGAAGATCCATAAACCTTAAAAACTCTTTATTCTAGTCTTGTTAGACATCAAAAAGTGTATTGTAGCGTTATATGGAGTAAATCGACACAATCTAGCATTTATCGTTTAGAAAAGGTTCGCTTAAAAAAGGACTTAGAACTTCTTGTTTTAAAAAGAAAATTAAATTTAGTACTTTTTGCTTTTGATGTCTTGAATTGCGTCATTGACTGTTCGGTTATGATATCAATGTTTAATATTTATGCACCTTCTCGTACTTTGGGACCGAGAACTTGAAATGTCTTCAATCTTCTTATCACAGTACTAGCTACGCTCACCAAAATCCTACCAGCTACTCGTACCACCTAAGCTTGCATAGATTTTAATAAACATTTTAATTTTGCTTTTAATTTAAATAGAAATCAAACTAACAATACCTTAGGTAATTTATTATAATATTATTGACTTAAATTTTATGCTTGTCGCATGATTCTTGTAATGGATAGTTAAGTGACATCTGATGTATAGTGTTTGTATGTCTCGATTGAGTTCAGGTACAAAGCGTTCTATGGGCATAACACCTAGAACGGTTTGTATTTTGATTTAAGTCCATTGGACCTACACTTCACTGTTGAATTTAGATCGTCAGAGTTTAGTTTTGGGTGTATGTGATTTTTGAAATGGTAAGTGATTTTTGTGTTATGTTTACCAATATTTTGACGTCTACGGCCAGCTGTCTTGGCATTAGGTGAAACACAGGTCGGTGCAAATACTGATCTTTCAGAATTTCGCCTGCCTGGCTATAACCAAATGCCTTTACTCTTTCGCTATCACGGCCTTTTAGTCTCTTTAGACATGATGTTGCTTGCCAGAGTCTTCCTCAATACTGACATTGTTCTAATACGAACTGCAATTTCATGTGGCTCAAATTTACTGTCCGCAAGCACATCATCCATTAATGTTTCATTTATAGGAGTCCGAATCTGGACAGCAATTCAACTCTTAATGAGTTTGATGCGCTGTTTGATTCCATTTCCCGAATTGTTTCCCTGTACCCTCACACTGAAGTCGTTATTGCCGACGACTTCAATGTACACAATTCAAATTGGCTCCGCCATTCAGGACAGATAAGACCCGAAGGAAGATATGTTGAGATCTTTGCTGGGATGCACCACCTTACTCAGCCGGTAGATGAGCCCACCCGTATACCAGATGTTGCTGGGCAAAACGCTCACACTCTTGATTTGTTTCTAACTTCTAACCCTGATAAGTGATAAGTATACCATAACCATATACCCTATTCGGACCATTGCGTAATATCAGCCAATTTCTCGTGTCCCATTCATCCAGTTAAAGAAAAACATCCCACAAGGACCGTTTGGCAATACGAGAAAGCCAAATGGGACGGTATAAATAACTTTCTTAGAATTTTTAACTGGTCACTATGTTTCCTCGATAGTGATGTTGATGCCAGTGCTGATATGATCACAGAAGTGATTTTTCTTGGGATGCGTAGGTGTATTCCTTACAGAATTAAGAGTTTAAAGTCTAAATAAAAGTCTTGGTTCGATACAAGCTGTAAAGTAGCTATTGGCTGAGAGAAGTAAGTTTCCGTTTTTACAAAACCAGCCCAACTGAGGAAAATCGGAAAAAGTTTAAACAAGTCAGAAACCAATGCAACGCTGTTATAAAGAGAACCAAATTCTTACATGAACAGAAATTAAGGCAAAAAATCCTGCAACGTCCCAAAGGCAGTAAAAATTTCTGGTCATTTGTCAAGAACTTAAAAAATTCACCTTCTTTTTCGGTTCCAACGCTCATCTATAATGACAAACCGATAACTAGCTCTTTAGAGAAGGCAAATGTACTTGCAGTTCATTTTGCTGCTAGATCTACGTTGCCTGTTAGCAACATTGCCCCTCCTGTACTTGAGAACATAAATCATTCAATGGGGCAGGCATATTTTCGCGCTCGTACAGTTGCAAGAGCCCTTCGAGATCTTGATATAAGCAAATCCGCTGGTCCTGATGGTATACGCCCCATTCTTCTGAAGAGGTGTTCTTCATCGCTGGCAAAACCATTGCGTAAGATTTTCCATCGCTTGTACTGTTCTGGAATCTTCCCTAGAAGATGGAAAACAGCATTTGTCCAGCCTCTTCTTAAAAAAGGTGACCCTTCCTCCCCCTATCGACCAATTGTACTTACGTCCCTTCTTTCCAAGGTCATGGAATCGCTGATAAATCATCAGCTCAAGAAATATCTCGAAGATCGGAAGCTTCTTAATGACCGGCAATACGGCTTTCGTATGCCATTGTTCTTAAATGGCACTTGCATCGTATAAACCGAAAAGTTCTCAGTACTCGGTATGTGTGTTAATGACGATTATCGTTGGAATTATCACATTCTAAGACATCGCTAAAAATGCTGCTAAATGCTTAGGATTTCTATATCGATGTAAGAAATTTTTCACCCTTTCTGATTTGGCTATACAATTTATAAGGCGTTTAAACGTCCAAAACTCGAGTATAACTCACACCTTTGGGCAGGTGCAGCACAATCTTCTCTCCATTTATTGGATAGAATTCAGAACAAACTGATAAGAACCAGAGCTATCATGGATTCATTCTTTTCTTATTTGTCTGTCCCTTATATATTAAAAATGTCTTGCGCCAATACGAATTGTATGGATCGCTCTGGCGTAGCCCCTCTTTTCAAGTGTTACGGACCTTGTGAAAATCTATTCCATGCCAAATGTGTCGGTACAAATAACTCGTTAATGGACAAAATTAATTCTTCGAGTATTGCTTTTTGGTATTGTCCTAACTGTAGAAAGATTTCGCTAGCTCATTTCTGTTTTAAGCTATCCTCCTTAAAAGATGAGCTAACAAAAATCTCCAAGGGATTTGAAGAGTTAAGTTTGAACTTTGCTAGTATTGTGACAACGGTTGATAGCATCCCTTCTCCGGTGCTAGTAGCGGACAATTCCTCTTCAACGGATGATATTCTCTCATCAAATCCTTCTACTTCTAAGAAAAGTAAAAAGAGAAGAAGGGACATGACCACCATGTCAGCCAACGTAGGTCCGGCACCTAAAAAAACGTCCCTTATTGGTAGTGAAGTCGTTGAAAATTCAATAACTTTATCCGACCCGGTTATCGAATCACTCCATATTAATGAACCAAATACTTACGTTACCGAAACCTCCTCTGAACCCACTGAACCCATTCCACCTCAACCTGTCACCGAAAATCTTGACTTGACTCCAACACAGGAATCCGTCGTTACTGGTCCAAAAACTTTAATTTCAGTTCCGAAGCCCAGGGCCATATTTATATCTCGTCTCCAACCCGAAACGATGCCTGAAGATGTTGTGGATCATTTGATTGCTACTAAGGCTATTGTCAATTCATCATGCGTCAAATGCTCCAAAATAAGCAAACCAAACAGCTTCGTAGTCTCCTTCAAAATAATAGCTCCCAATTCTCTCTTCGAACCCATATGTAATACTTCTTGGCCTCCTAACGTCCTAACACATTGGTAAAAGAATTTACAGCGCCCTTGAGAAAGAAATCAAATTTTAATTCGTCTCCTAGTATAAATTCAAAAAACTGCCCAGGTTCTGCATCTACTACCAAAATGTGAGAGGTCTTCGAAGTAAAACTTCTAAGACTTTCAAAAATTCCCTATTTTTGCCATACGATCTCTTTGCCCTTACAGAAACTTGGCTTAACGCATAACAATATTAGACACGGAACTTTTTGATAATGAGTTCTTAGTTTTCCGAAAGGACCGTCACGATAACGTTACAAATTCAGTTGGCGGGGGAGTACTTATTGCTGTTAGAAGTAATTTCTGCTCAACACAAATAGTCTTTCCATTCAATTTGACAATTATTGATCTGTTATGCGTCAAAATAACTAAGGAATCTGTAGTCTTATTTGTTTTAAATGTTTACATTCCACCTAAAAGTCCTGTTTCCGTATACACTGAACTTTCTTTAGCACTCGATTTTATTTTCAGTTTAGCTAGCCTTGACAGTAAAATTCTTTTATTAGGGGATTTTAATCTTCCCCATATTGAATGGGTTCCCTCTGATGACGAATCCTATTTTGAAGCATCCACAAGTTCACCCCAACAAGAGCTCCAAATGTTGGATAATATTATCTCTACAGATTTACAGCAAATTAGCTGTATACGAAATAATATGAATAGACAACTTGACCTTGTATTCTCATCTGACGCCGTTAGTACAGTAGTGGTAGAATCTATCTCTGCTTTATCTAACATAGATCAATATCACCCGCCTCTTGACATTTTTCTTGACTTGAGTGGTCATTTACTAGAAAATAGTAATCCCCACGACTGTTCTTATACTTTTGACTTTCGGAGAGGTGATTTTCAACAGCTTTTAGATAGTTTAATTATTTCCGGTATAGAACGTTTACCGATTTCTAATGATCTTGACAAAACTGTCTCAAGCTTCTATTCTATTTTGATGAGATGCATAAATGAAACTGTCCCTAAAAAAAGATCTATTCCCTCTAATTCTTCTTGTCATCCTTGGTTCACAAAAGAACTCAAATGCCTTCGAAATAAAAGAAATAAGGCTTGGAAAAAATATATAAGTTTCATGACAGTAGAGAATCAAGTAGTTTACATTTCCCTTTTAGAAGAATTCAAAAAACTCTCTTATGAATGTTATAATGATTATCTTCAAACCATGGAGCTTTCCCTGAAATTAGACCCGAAAAACTTCTGGAAATTTATAAATTCCAAAAAGAAAAGCGACGGTTATCCTGTTAATCTCGTTTATAATGACGTAATCTTGAGTACTACTACAGAAATCTGTGAGGGATTTGCAAATAATTTTAGCCAATCCTTCATTGATTCCCCTGTTGTTGTTGACGATAACTATTTTCAATTCTTACGAAATTGTCCTCAGGTATCATTTAATAATATTACAATAGATCATGACAAAATTTTGGACTTTCTGTCACATTTAAAAGACGACTATTCTATTGGACCCGATGGAATACCACCCGCTTTATTAAAGAAATGTAAATCTGTTTTAGCTCTTCCTCTGCGTAATATTTTTATTCTATCCTTGAAATTAGGTAAATTCCCTGCAGTTTGGAAGAAAGCATTTTTAACGCCAGTATTTAAAAAGGGAGATTAAGCCAATATTACCAACTATAGACCAATTTCCAAACTTTCTTGCATTCCGAAGTTGTTCGAACAAGTTGTATGTGACAGTTTGACATTTATATGTAAAACTATTATCTGCAACCAACAACATGGTTTTATGCAAAAACGTTCTACTGTTACTAATCTTGTTGTCTTTTTGAATAAATGTTTAAACTCTCTAGAAAGTTGTCAAGAAGTTGATTGTGTATACACTGACTTCTCGAAAGGTTTCGATCAACTGTCTCATTAGATTATAAAGTTTAAACTTCACTCATACGGATTCCACCACCTTTCATCAAGTGGATATCTTCATATCTTGAAGATAGGTTATATCAAGTCAAATTCAGAAATTCATACTCAAGAGAATTTATTGCCAAATTAGGTGTTCCGCAGGGAAGCCATCTGGGACCACTACTCTTTACATTGGCTATTAATGATGCTCCTCTGTTTGTTCGCAATAGCGAAATTCTAATCTTTGCTGATGATATGAAGATTTATAAAAATATAGTATCTTCAAATGATCGGGCTCTACTGCAAGATGATATTAACCATTTTGCCTTGTGGTGTGAAAAGAACAGTCTGAACCTCAACCCCACAAAATGTCAAACTATGACTTTTTCTAAAAAACGTTCTCCTTCCTCTCATGAATATGTTATCTCACGGCACATTTTAACTCGTGTTATGACTGTAAGGGACCTTGGAGTTCTTTTTACACCCAATTTAGATTTTTCTGCTCATATTAATAAAATCGTGAATAAGGCCAATTCAATGTTAGGGTTTATTAAGCGCTGGTCTAAAGAATTTGTTGATCCCAATGTCACCCGGGCTTTATACAACTCCTTGGTGCGTCCCCATCTTGAGTATGCATCGCAGAGGTTTGGACTCCTCTTTATGATATTCATATTGAGAGATTAGAATCTGTGCAAAGAAACTTTACTCGTTTTGCCTTGAAAGGACTTCAATGGAGAGATCCTTCGTATGTCCTCTCTTATGACCAACGATTATCTATTCTTCAGATGCAAACTTTGGAACAAAGAAGAACAAACAATGATTTGGTATTTTTCCACCAATTAATAACAGGTGTCACAGATGCACCAGATCTTTTATGTTCGGTTTATTTTAATTATCGGGGAGGAGGTTATAATCTTCGAGGCCTCGATATGATTAAGGTCCCAACACATAGGACCAACTATGGCATGCATGAGCCCTTGACACGTATGGGTAGACTTGTAAATTGGAATTCAAATATTTTTGATTTTAATATAAATAAAAGTAAATTAAAAAACAACCTCAAAACCAGTGGTCCACGCTCCTAAATGTTCTTTGTTTCATGTTATGTTATTGTTTTGTTCTAACGTAATATTATGTGTTTATTTTTCATGTTTTCTTTTGTCAGTGTTAATTGTAATAGAGTTTGCCTACTAACAACTAACACTGCACTAAATGATGAGCCGGTGGTATAACACAGTTCTCTGTGTTGGCAAACCATTGGTCGAAAGACGGAGCTTGCTATAAGCTTTCTTCGACCAATTCTGATAGTGTAAAAAAAAAAATTCCCATCTCTTGAACACCGTCGGAATGTTTCATGTATTTCCCTGTTTTATCGCTTCTTTCACAAACAATGCTCACTCGAAGTAGCCAGTTGAATTTCTCCCCTTTATCAATTCACCCGTGATACCCGCTTCGCTAGGAATGCTCATCAGTTCACCCTTGAGCCTAACTTTGGTCGTACCGTCAAATACAGAGATTTGTTTTTTAGTCGCACAACACGATTATGGAATAACTTACCCGACACAGTTTTCCCTCGCCATTTCAATCTGCAAACATTCAAAACCAATGTTCATCGTCACCTCCTTTCTCTCCCTCCCTAATTTCCCCATCGCCCGTGCTGTATTTATCATTAGAAGGGTCTATAAACATACCCGAATGAATTATAAAAAAAAAAAAAATTGCTTTAATAAAATCCATCAGCCGTATCTATAAAATTTTCTTAAACTGCATCTTAGAGGTTATTTAGTTAAGCATACTTAAATATTTAATTTGGCTTTAAATGACGAAACTTCAATTCGTATCTATAATCGATTTTTCATTGGTACTTAACTAAACAATGGTTGTGTCACGTAACGTAAAAGAATGTGAAAATCTAGTACAGAAAAAACAAACAAATGCTGCTTCATTTTATACAGCACAGCTGTTTTGCGACACCTTCTTTCAGTAAATAATTGGAAGACACATTTTTTTATTTGTGAAATCAAAAAAAAAATGGCTATCGAACACACACCCGCCGCCGCCGCCACAAATAAAAGAAAAAGATCTGAAAATTGGGATGCCTCCTACAAGGAAACTTTTTATTTTAGAATTTGCTATAATACACTACAAAACAGAATTATTCTATGCACAGATTCTCTTCCAACAACGACAACGAGGAAGAAAGTGTCGATACAAACACTTCAAAGGCTAAGCGGGAACCGTGTACGAAATTTCTTTGCGCGTACACATACTTTAATCAATGCAAATTTTATGTTTCTTAAATCGTTGCACTTTATAATTCTAACATAATATCACAACAAACAATACTTACAAACTCACAATTTGAAACTTCAAAATTTCAAAGATGACAATCGATATGTCAAAATAAGTTTTAAAATGCCTTTAAGTGACCCTTAAACGCGGTTGATGGCGTTTAAGTTAAGAGGCCTTTAAATAACGTTACTTAAATGTGAAAATTGATTATAGATACCGATTTCATACTTAATAGCTATTTAGAGGTATTTTAAAGTTAAGTAACCTTTAAGATTTGGTTATAGATTCGCCTGTAGATCTTTCAACTTAAAATGTAATAAAATATGAAAACTAGTGGAAACTTACGAAAGTTAATACACATTTATATTTGTAACTAAGTACCTAAAAATTTAGTAGGTACTTAAGAAATTTATTATTAATAAAACTACTTTAAGGTTTTTTTTAAATTTTGTTCGCATATATGTATTAACTATTGGAATTAGATGGCATTTCATTTCATGAGCTTGGTTTTATAACCACAAATAATTTAGTAGGTATGTAATAACAGATATTGACTGTGGTTATCTTTTGTTTCAAAGCTTCTTCAAACTTAATTGAGTAGTTAGCAATACAATAAAACTCATAAAAATAATACGAGAGCCCCGTCAATATCGGTTTTTAGTTAAATTAATTTTGAACGACAGTCAAAACTTTACTGCTACATTAAATTGTATTGTTTCTTACTATTACTATAATTATACTATATTTAGTAGATACATATCTTTCTAAATTAAAGACATAATGCCTTCATCATCGAACTATTTAAAAACTTATTCACTTATAAACCGTTAAGCACGATTCTGTTAAAAGCATTTTCCCATATCTAATCCACACTTGTATCTATATATGTATACATACTTCTGGTAGGTATCCCACAATCACAACAACCATCGAGGAGGTGTTGCATAACCCAATATAAACTCCAGATCATTTGCATATAGCCTATAAGTGTTCACATGCAGCACACAACAATAGGCCATTTAGAATATTTCACATTAACCTATCTATTTTATATCCTATAAGGCACGATTATTTTTGTATCTTCCCAGAGAGATTATTCATAAATTTGCCATACTAATGTAATTCCTACTAAACCAACGCCAGATCAGACCAGATCTATACTGGATAGGAACTTCTTGTCTTATACTCGTAATCACTTGTAATTTATGTCCGGAGATTAAATGAACCAAGCTCAGGGATTACCTTTTGACTTGACGTGTGGCACCTTTGTCAATTCAATTAATTATGCTCCACATGGGCGATAATTGTCAGAGTCGTCAAGATCGTGACAATCGGTTTGGAACAACTAAGTTGCCGGCTACAATACCGCCACTTCTGCCGCCACCTCAATAGGCTCCCCCTGGCTACTTTAAAACGATAGCTAAGCTATTTGTGCTTAATGATCCATGGACTTAATTCCACCAATTATATATTTGAATGCGAACCAGTCATTCATTCAGTCAGTCGACTCTCGATCTCAACTGAACCCCACCTTTGCTCAAACATTTACTCGTATACTTCTTTTTTCTTAGAACACAACTCACGACGACGCACGGTTTCAATTTTCAAAATGTCTCTAGGGCGGTATTTATCCTATAAATTTGCATTTTTGAAAATAAATAAAAATTAATTCAGCACTCAATAAGTCGCCTGAGATATAAAATGCATATGTCAACAATTTATTTGAAAGTAAATACTGTGAAATTAATTGTGCAAGTTGTCTTACAAACATTTTATGCAAATTCAAATAAATTTATTTTAATTGCATTTTGTGGTTCGTGTTAGTTGACAAAAAAAAAATTTGCTCAAAACAGCAAAACAAATTGTAACAAATGTTTGAAGTGAAGTATGAGTGAATGGTTTCAGACCACCAAATATAATTTTGTGTAGAACTTACGATCTTTAAAGGGGACTTATGGATTCGTACAATAAATAATATTAATAATATTAAATATTGAGCTTCAAGTTATAACAAACGTTTTGTGTGGCTCTCAAGACTTCTTAAAGGGATAGTATCTAAATAAGTTCACTTAAATATTTGGTTAACTTTTAAAGTGAAATTACTCGTAATGCATGATGTTGAGTCCCTCACTAATTTTGAGTGCTCAGCATTTTTACTTGCGACATAAAGGTACTATATGGCAAGTTATGCATTCGTAAAAATAGCGAACTCGAGATTTTGATCAGACTTGACATTACTATGATAGAGAAGACGAAAAAAGTGGTCTCGCAATTCTGTCTTTCTGTCTGTCTATTCGACTACAGCATTTCAGCTTGATGAATAGCATTTTTAAGTTTTTCCCACCACACGTTTTTTTTTTTGTTTCTTTCAAATACGATTTTTTCGAAATTTCATAAAATATACTTTTTTCTCAAAAACTGTTCCACAGTTTTTTTATTCACAAAATTTCATTCAGTTAAAGCTAGGTAATGGCTGAAATAAATTTTATAAAAATGGTTATAATTTTTATGTTTTTGAATTTTTCAAAAATGGTTTAACTGATTTTCACAATTTTTTTTTCTGCTAAAGTTTGCCAAAAATTTTCAAAACATTTCTTCTTGGATTTAAAAAACAAATTAATTTTTTTCTTCTTCAAAACTCAATATTTTAAAAACTTCATGCTCGATTTTTAAAACTTGATAGTTTTAATAAGATTTTATCTTTCTCGAAAACGGCATCTAGAATTTTGATAATTTTTTTCTTCCGATTAATTTCTACGATCTTCAATAAAAAAAATTTGAAAGTAAAATATCACTATACCATAGAACCGGTTTTTCAAAATTTGAATTTCTCAGTATCGGCAAAGTGGATTTTAATGATTTTTTTTATACAGAAAATTCTAAAAAAATTTAATTTTGCGTTTCAAATCTTAAAAAAGAAATATTTTTAGAATTTAAAAAAAATCATTTTTTTCTGAAAATTTGATATTTCAAAAACGGGTCGGTATTCAATATGAAATTCAATTTACATATATTCGAATAATAATATAAGTTTAAAGTTGGTGTTCAGAAAAAATTTCAAAATTTACGTTAATAATTAAAAACTAAACTTTTGAATTCAGTGAATTCAAACCGATTTCAGAATTTGTGCAGTTAAGTATTGAATCTACATTTTTCTATGCAACAAATTTGTAATAAGCAGTTGTAAACGATATAACTATGCATACACATAAAAATATCACTAAGCAATAAGGACTGGTAGATTTTAAAAATTGAATAATAACAATTATAAAACGATTTTAAAATGAATATAGCTACTTTCAATGCAATTTTTTCAGAATTATAGTTTTCTGTTGTTTGGAATTTTTCGCCAAAAATCTATGATGTTTTACCATCACCATCGCCACATAAATAAAATGCACGACTGGGTCGCACGAACTTGCTCCTATGTAATAGACTAGGAATTTTAAAATCGAATGTTATTAGAGAAAACTGTTTATAAGGATAAAATGATTTTTTTAAGTTCTTTTAGTAGTAAGAGCTAAAAACAGAATGCTATGCAAATATGAATTTATGCAGGAACAAAAATTATAAGTCGTTGAAGTGGTTCCTTAAAAAAATAAGCTTTTATGTACAAAATTTTTAAAACATTTTTAAGAAAGAATTTTGGTACGCCAACCTTAAGTTTTTATTATTGTACGAATAAAAGTCTAATTTCCAAAGAAAATACTAAGTCGTTCTTGAGATATCGAATTTTTCAAAACAAAAAATGATTTTTTTTCTAAAAATTGAAAAAATATTTTTTCTTAAGTTTTGAAATGCAATGTTTTTTAAACTTTTTAGGAGCTTCTTTATAAAAAAATTTCATTAAAATCCGTTATATCGATAATGACAAATTCAAAATTCGAAAAAATCTTTCTATGGTAGGTACAGTCAGTAATATCTAGATTTAAAATGTTCTTTTTTTAAATTATAGATCATAAGGATTAATCAAAAGAAAAAAAATTTTAGCAAAATTCTCGGAACCGTTTTCGAGAAAAATACGATTTTCGAAAACAATTTTTTAAAATTTGTATGGAAGGTACCGTTAGTTGTAGATAAAACAAAATTTTTTTCTCAAATCTTGTAGATAATGTTAAGAAACTTTTATTTGTGAAGTTTGAAAAAAATCGAGCATGGAGTTTTCGAAATATTGAGTTTTCAAAAAAAAATTTTGAATTTTTTTTAAAAATCCAAAAAATTAAAAATTGAAAATTTGAATACGTAATAATATTTAAACTGTGGAGGAGCTTTACCATAAAAAATGATCAAAATCGGCCGTACCGTTTTCGAGAAAATTAAAAACAAAAAAAAATGGACCCAGGGGGGCTACCAAAAATAACAATTTTTTGTAAAATTTTTTTCAACCATTAGCTAGTTTTAACCAAATTAAATTTTTAAAATTTTTTTTAAAAAATTCTGTAGGACAGTTTTTGAGAAAAAAAAATATTTATAAAATTTCGAAAAAAAATCGTATGGCAGGTACCGTTATTTTTGGTCTTAAAAAAAAATAGAAAAAAACTTCCGGGGGGAAAAAATTAAAACCCATATCTACCAAGTTTGAAGAAAATCGGCCGAGCCGTTTAGGCTGTAGTCGAACCGACAGACAGACAGACAGACAGAATTGCGAGACCCACTTTTTTGGTCTTCGCTATCACCGTAATGTCAACTTTGATCAAAATCTCGAGTTCGATTTTTTTTACGAATGCATAACTTGCCTTATAGTACCTATAAGTCGCAAGTAAAAATTAAAGGAGCGAAATCTAATCAGAACCATTAGGCTTTTTTGCGAGCAAGACAGATGTTTTAACCGGTGAACAAATTGATGAATCCTCTATTTTCGATTTCTCTATCATTTATTTTATATAATCTTTTCTTTAATACACGAAACCAAAATTAACCTTATAGAGGAAATATAAAATCATTACACTTAGCTATGTATATTTTGTTGGCAAATCTTCTGTCGCAAGAATGAGATTTTTATCAGGGTTGCAAAAGCTTAAGTAAATTCTTAGCTTAAGCTTGGCTTTAATTCACAAGCTAGTGAGTGACTTACATATGAATTAAAAAAATATAATTCAGCAGCTAGGAACTGACTTATGTATGAATTAAAAAAAATTTAATTCACAAGTCAGTTGGTGACTTATGAATTAAAAAAATTTAAGTCATGAGCAAGTAAGTGACTTATGAATAAAAACTTTAATTTCAACTTCGATTTTTTTCTCATAAAAATGAATTATTTAAAAAAATTTGGAATTAAATAACTTTCAAACGTATAATTAAATTTTAGAATTATGAGTGAAATTGGAGAATTTTTTGGAGAACTTTGTTGATTCAAACGAGAAATATAATGGTAATTCAAAAATATGACAATTCCCTTAAGAAAAACGTGTAAACTTTTTTCCCTTACAATATGCAATTTCCCATTTTCAAGAAACTCAAAACCTACACGATTTTAATAAAGTTATATTCATGGTTAAATTATTATTTCTGATAACAATATATACCTACATAGGTGATTTCAACTTTCAAGAATATGCCGTTTTATTTCAACATAAAATTCTTGTTAAAACACAAATAACTAAGATTTTAACATGTCTCCAATTAATTTTTTACTATAATGGTGTATTCTTTTAAAATGATTTTGTTTCAATTTTAATTTAACTATATTGCCTTTTTCAACGTTTTACTAAGCATTTTTGTTTTTTTTTTTAAATATCAACCTGATATTTTGTTTCTTTCTGGTCACCTTGAGGAGAACACCCATAACCCGGCTCCACCTAGATGTATGGTGGACGCACATCACAAAATTATGGATATTTTTTTTAATTTTGTAATTTTTAATAAAGAACCAAAACACCATACAACACTTAAGCCATAACAAAATGATATAAGCAAATTTATAAATGAACAAGCCAAATTTTATTTGAACAAAATATGTCGACTGCCCTTCACAATTTTTTCGCTAACACAACAAGGATTAAGTATATATGTACATTATGAATGCTCCTATACATAATTTATTTTTACATAATGTAATACTCAGCACTTGGCTGTGGATTCTCAAAAAACTTTTTATTTCTTCGAGTGTGTTCTGTCTTATGTGTATTTTAAAAAAATGTAAAATGGGTGCAGGAAACGTTTCATGAATGGAAAAATAAATGAATATATGTAAATAAATGTATATAAAAAATGTTTTTTAAATAATAACATAAGATTAGATACATAATATTAACAACTGTCAAAAGTGATAAGTTACAAGTTTTTAATGAAGGGAGTTGAACGTTTCCAGGCTTTATTAGCTACATATTTCATGAAACCGTGGTTAGTCTTTTGATCAGAAAAATATCAATATACCTCAGGGGCGAACGCAGGTAGGGGTTTTAGGGGTTCAAACCCCCCCCCCGAAACGACCAAAAAAATAAAGGTTCATTTCGTTAAAGAAAAAAAGAGTGTTATTTTCGTGCCATAAATTCTTCTGCTAGTGTTGTTTTTTCTTACGACTTATAGGTACTATAAGGCAAGTAATGCATTCGTAAAAAAAATCGAACTCAAGATTTTTATCAAAGTTAATATTACTATAATAGCGAAGACGAAAAATGTGAGTCCCAAAATTCTGTCTGTCTGTCTGTTCGACTACGGCCTAAAATGCTGGGCCGATTTTCGTTAAACTTGGTAGATATCGTTTTGAATTTTTTCCCCGTTTTTTTTTCCTTTTCTTTTTAAGACAAAAAAATAACGGTACCTGCCATACGATTTTATTTCGAAATCTTATAAATATTTTTTTCTCAAAAACTGTCCCACAGAATTTTGAAAAAAAAAATTCATAAGATTTCATTTCGTCATTTTAGGTAATGGTTGAAAAAAAATTTCCACAAAATGGTTATTCTTGGAAACCCCCTTGGAACAATTTTTTTGGTTTTTGATTTTCTCGAAAACAGTACAAACGATTTTAATCATTATGAATCCCCTACAAGGTTTAAATATTATTGCGTAGGTATACAAATTTTAAGTTTTATTTTTTTGAAAATTTTTTTCTTTAAACTCAATGGCGCAAAATTTTAAACAGTTCTCGTTTAAGGAATAAAACCGGCTCTACTTAACGCAGTCGTTTAGCTTGGAGACTTCGTCTAACTTTTGCATAATTTTAAACACGTTAAACAACTCTTCTAACTGATGTGGGTTTTACAACAGAACCTAAGCGAATTTGCGTTGAACAACCCTTAATTTGACAGATACATAACTCACACAACTACAAAAACACAAAAAAAAAAAAAGAAAAAAAGAACAGACAACTTTAAACCAAATAATTTTTCGCCAAAAAAAAGTACATTTTATATACTACCTCGGTACAGATTTTGATTGTTTATAAGTTATTTACATAATTTTTGATGAAAATAAAGTATAAATCGCAAATTCACAGCATAAAAACTCAATTTGTTGTTGCAAGGTGCAGATTCATTTAGCTATACTCGTCTCGGCCGGCGGCGGCGGCGCGCCTACATACCTACATACATTTGTATTTTCAGATTTGTTCATCGTAGAGCACTTTCGTACGATTATTTCGAATTTATAATATTCAGTTATTCAGTCTATTTACAAAAAACATCTTTAAAAAATCGAATAAAACATCAGTAAACATTTTTTCTTCGATTTGCTTTGGTATTAAATGACCATTATCAATATGGATAAAGTATACTTTTAAAAGATAAACTAGCTATTTGCTGCTGTTAAAGTAAGACGAGCTCTTTAACGTTAAAGCATAGTTTATGTCCTTTAAAATTAACAAAAAGTCGGTTCTCGTTTTATACTCAATATATAGAGTGGACTCCCATTCTAAAATTGATTTAGAGTAGGTTATAAATGTTTAAAATTTTGCGCCAATATATCGAAAACCCCATGCTCGATTTTTTTTAAACTTGATAAATAAAAGTTTCTTAATATAATCTACAAGATCTGCGGAAAAAAATTTGTTTTACCTAAAAGTAAAGGTACAAACAATAAAAATGTTAAAAAATGGTTTTCGAAAATCGTATTTTTCTCAAAAATGGCTCCGAGAATTTTGATAGTTTTTTTTGTTTCAATTAATCTTTACTTTTAGAGAAGCTTCTAAAAGGTTTAAAAAAACATTGCATTTTAAGACTTAAAAAAAAATTTTTTTTTGAATTTTTGAAAGAAAAAAATTATTTTTTTTTTTGAAAATTCGATTCCTCAAAACTGCTCAATATTTTTTTTTTGTAAATTAAATTTTTATTCGAACAATAATAAAAAGTTTAAATATGCGCACCAAAATTTTTTCTTAAATATGTTTTAAAACTTTTGTATACAAAAGCTTATTTTTTTAAGAAACCACAAAAACGAATAACAATTTTGTTCTTGCATAAACTAATATTTGCTCAAAACACATGGCATCCTGTGTTTAGTTCCAACTACTAAAGGAGTTTTAGTCATTTAAAAAATGAATTTTATGCTTTTTCTCTAATAACATTAATTTTTGAAATTCTTAGTATTTTACATAAGAGCAAGTTCGTGCGATCCAGTCGTGTATTTTATTTTATGTGTCTTCGTATTTTAACGCAACAAATAGACACGAAGCGAACAGCAATTGCGTTTTTGATAATTTACATTATGTATAGGGCAGAAAACGGACTAACGGAGCAAGTTTGAGTTAATGATGGCTCCAAGGTCGAAGTGTGTTTAAAACAAGTTACGAATGAGTAGCACATATCTCCCTCTGAGGGCGTTTTGGTTATAATTATGTAGTATAGTTAACGTAGGTACCAATTGAGTGTTGCTGGTGTCCTTATGTTTTCGTATAACTCTTTTTCCTATGATCGCAAAAGTACAACAAGTTATAACTTCACGTATTAATATATGCCGGATTTAGTTTTGCAGATTTGGACCACTAGGCGAACCTAGAACTTATTATAACTCTATTTTTAGGTACACTTATGGAATCACTTACACTCTTTTTCTTGTTGTTGCATTAATGATATTTTACGAACCAAATGATGGCCTCCATCACAGGGCCCGTAGTACAATCCTATGTCTAAGAATTAATTCCGGAATAAAAATGCCCAAATGGGAAGCACCACAAACGCCCTCGTAGTGAATATTTTCCAACTTTTGGTAGATAACATTATTCAAATTTGCAAAATAGGTATTCGTTGCAACATCTTTATGATGTTTTGTTTTTGCGATAAGCTTTATGAAATTGTTCCGATAGGTCCTATCCCTAAAAGCAAATATTATTTAGTTATAACATATTTATGTTAACGATTCAAATTAGCTTTTTGATTCAAATTTTTATTTATGTTAACTACAATAAAGAATATGTATAACTAACAAGTACATAGCTACCTACAATATAGTAATAAAATAATATATTTATGAAAATCTCATATTTTTTTGAAAACCCCCCCCGAAATTATTTTCTGCGTTCGCCCCTGATATACCTACATACATACATACGTACACATTTATTTAAGTACAATTTATTAAGTACATTTATTTAAGGATACTTTTTTCATTAAAAAGAAATAAATTCAAAGATCATTCGCTCTTGAGTAGGTAACGCCCTTAATACAAAAGTTTCTCAATGCAAGGCACTGATATTTTTTAATCCTTCTTTTTTTCAATATTCATCGAAATCCATGAGGAATCGATTAAAAATACCAAATATGAGTAAGTTTTCAATTTTCATTATGGTCTCTCATCATCTGTTTATTGTCCTTTCAGTCACGCAGACCATTAAGTCTTTATGACTTGTTGCAGAAAATATTTCGAAATAATCCCAACAGTGCGGGATTGAAAAATGTAAAATATTTTTTAAAAGCATTGATGATGTCATTGTTTTCCTTCTGGCATTTTATTGCACATAAGTAAGTGCAGACAATTTTTAAACGAAGCAGAATCAGCACATATTGTTGACAATTTACGCAAGTCGGTATCGAGATATCCGTTCCATTCTGGGCCATTTTCGACTAATATCATATAATAAAACGGCAAACATGTTTTTTGTGGTACACTTTTCTCCAAAAGTATTTAACCGATTTCGATAAATTTTATATGGTTGGAAAGCCACAGTTACGGAGATGTGCAGAATATACTTGAGACACGCATTAACACATTGTGGGTCATTTTTGTTTTTGCACTGTCGAACACTTTGCATATTTCATAAAATAAAATTTTATTTAATAAATTTGCTTGAAAATACTGCCAATAATATAAATAATAAATAAATTGGCACTCGAATTTCGAGAGCTGGGTCGGCTAGTATACATAATATGATGATAATATTCTTTAATAATTTTTTTCAAAGACAAATAAAATGTTGACATCTTTACCGGAGCTAAGAACTGATCAGTTTTATTTTTGGTAAGCAAATTAAAAACTCAAATATCATTGAGAAGCATTGGATATATTTTTTATTTTAATTTTGTACATATTGCAAACTGTTTGAATTTTTTTATAAAACCAAAGTAAAGTAGTGACACGATAAATTGAGCAGCTGAGTGGAAAAAGGTATTCATTTTTTGAGTAAATGCAAAAAATTGATTGTTATTGAGACTAAAAGATATTTTCGACTATACCTGGTTTACTCTTGACGCACCGTGACAGTTTATCTTATTTAGCTCGGAAATAAATGAAAAAATATGTATGTATTTCAGACCATGAAAGTCGAAAAACAAACAAGTCAAAGGAATAAAAAATAAATACATTTTGGGCGCAACTGAACGTGTGGTCTAGCGACCTATAACACCGAATCATTCGACATTACTAGGGTTCGGATTTCCTTGCAAATGCATATTTTTTTAGGAAAATCTTGGAAGCAAAGCAACTAATTGAGGGCTATCGTGAACAAAATTTCCCTCGGAATTCTCCCCATCTTCAAAAATGGGAAACGACAATATTTCTATACTGTTCATTGAAAGCTGGCTGATGACCTTTTGAAATGAGAGCCAAAGGCCCTATGAAACTTAATTCCCAATATCAATAAATTCCAAGGGAAACTATCGACCTTATTCAAGTTTACAATTTTAAAGGTTAGGAAAAATTCCGAGGGAAATTTTATTCACGATAGCCCCCAATTATGTATATGAATCAAGAAATTTCCTTTAAAATGGCATTTAACCGTTAGTGCATATTTTTGCATATTTTACTATAAATGCATAGACAGTAAAAAATAAAATGCACGACTGGGTCGCACGAACTTGCTCTTATGTAACAGACTAGGAATTTTAAAATCGAATGTTATTAGAGAAAACTGTTCATAAGGATCAAATTATTTTTTAAATTCTTTTAGTAGTAATAGCCCGGTCAAAATAGACATTCAAGGTTACATTAATTCGCACAAAGCTGAAAATTGGCATGAATGTTGAGAACACTATTACAAACAATTTGTCAAAAGTCCCCATCGATCCGACGTGTGCAAAAAAAATTATTCAAGGTCAAATGTTGCAAAAATCGGTTTTTTGCATTTTTCAGCTGAACGGCAAGTTTTATCATAAGATAGGTGAGACAAAAATTATTCATCATGCAATTATCTATAGAAATCGTCTTAACACTTTTTCTCCTAAGAATCACCATTTTGGAGATATAGCGAAGCAAAAAGTTGAAAAAGTTGTATTCTTCATAATATGCACACGGTTCCGCGCCACCCGTGAAGTAGTACACTTGTATCTAATTGAAAAATACTACTATTGGAAATGACGAAAGCGATTATGAGTATTTTTTACAAAAGATAAGTACCAAAACTTATCTAAGCACCTAATTACATTACAAATTTGACGCCGATATTGCAGTGCTTTTTTTCATTTTAAGCGCTTTATTCAATTCATTGCCACAGAATAAACAGCACTCTTTTAAACAAAAAACAATTCTGACATTCACTGTCTCAAATGCTTCATTGTTAATGGTTTAACGAGTAAGATTGATTTTTGAAATCCTGTAGTATCACAACGGACCAAATATTGGTCTAAGTGTTTTGGCTTGTCCGGTCAGCAGCCACCTTAACCTAAGGTAACGTAACCTAAACAAAAAACTGATTCATTTACGCGTGCTCTAGTACGAGGAGGACTTATTATTGATGTACCAGCTTGTTCTTGTTCGTGACGTCTTTTAACTACGGTAATGGTACTCTTCCGAGTGTACTTTTTCCGCCAAATGTTTACTACAAATAAAGCAAAATTGATACATTTCTCTTACAAACAAGAAACTGCACAAATTCTGTTTGCAATAACTACTTGTTCTTGCTACGAAGGAACGCTTGGGACTAATACTATTTTGTTTGGGCCCTTAGAAACGGAGCTGGTATACGAGCGTCGCAGACAGATGCTGCTCAAGGCCGTACGGTCACATAAAATGAGGGACTGGGTTTTCTTTCGAGTTTATATTCTTAAGCCAAATATACATTGTGCAAGTGTATTCGAAAATTCGGATTAAAGTTGCATATACACACACCAAGCATGAGTCTTATGAGTGCTTATGTTGTACTGTGTTCTCATCTCTTCAACGAACTATACGCAAATGAACCAATAAATGCATGGTCAATCATCAATCTTGCATATACACTACTTCAATGCAGGACGCTAGATTGAAAGAAACTCAAAAGATTTTCATTTTGCTTTAATCCTAAATCCAATCTATACGTGTGATTTTTTCACCAATACACTTGCGCGTGCTTGTCATGCATTTGAACAGTGTATATCTGGCTTTAGAATTGTATAATATGTATCTATACGCCACGAAAACTAATATTTTTACTTGTATTACCGTTGTGTAATGTAACGGTAATTGACATACATATTATGAAGAACACAAATTTTTCAACATCGCTGTATCTCCAAAATGGTGATTCTTAGGAGAAAAAGTGTTAAGACGATTTCTATAGATAATTGCATGATGAATAATTTTTGTCTCACCTATCTTATGATAAAACTTGCCGTTCAGCTGAAAAATGCAAAAAAACGATTTTTGCAACATTTGACCTTGAATAATTTTTTTTCAACTTTTTGATTCGCTATATCTCCAAAATGGTGATTCTTAGGAGAAAAAGTGTTAAGACAATTTCTTTAGATAATTGCATGATGAATAACTTTTGTCTCACCTATCTTATGATAAAACTCTCCGTTCAGCTGAAAAATGCAAAAAACCGATTTTTGCAACATTTGACCTTGAATAATTATTTTTGCACACGTCGGATCGATGGGGACTTTTGACAAATTGTTTGTAATAGTGTTCTCAACATTCATGCCAATTTTCAGCTTTGTGCGAATTAATGTAACCTTACCCTTATTTTTGAAGCTAATTTGACCGGGCTATAAGAGACAAAAACAAAATGCTATCCAAATATGAATTTATGCAAGAACAAAAATTATAAGTCGTAGTCGTTTCTTAAAAAAAGCTTTTATGTACAAACTTTTTAAAAGCTTTTGAAGAAAAAATTTTGGTACGCCAATTTAAAGTTTTTATTATTGTTCGAATAAAAATAAAATTTACAAAAAAAAAATATTGAGCCGTTCCTGAGATATCGAATTTTCAAAAAAAAATAAAAAATAGATTTTTTTTTTTCAAAAATTCAAAAAATATTAATTTTAAAGTTTTGAAATGCAATGTGTTTTAGACTTTTTAGAAGCTTCTCTTTGAAAAATTTCATTAGGATCCGTTATGTGGATAATGAGAAATTCAAAATTCGAAAAAATGGTTCTATGGTAGGTACAAGCTGTAATGTCTTAATTTCAAAATTTTTTTTATTAAATTAAAGATCGTAAAAATTAATTGAAAGAAAAAAAATTTTATCAAAATTCTCGGAACCGTTTTCGAGAAAAATACGATTTTTGAAAAGCATTTTTTTTAATTTTTTAGCATTTGTATGGTAGGTACCTTTATTTTTAGGTAAAATAAAATTTTTTTTATCACATCTTGTAGATTATATTGAAAAACTTTTATTTAGCAAGTTTGAAAAAAATCTAGCATGGGGTTTTCTAAATATTGAGTTTTGAAAAAAAAATTTTGAAGTTTTTTTTAAAAATCCAAAAAATTGTTTTTTGAAAATTTGAGTACACAATTCTATTCAGGTTTTTGGGGAGCCTTAGCAAAAAAAAAATGATCAAAATCGGCTGTACCGTTTTTGAAAAAATCAAAAACAAAAAAAATGGTTCCATGGGGGGTACCCTCAATAACCATTTTTCAGAAAATTTTTTTCAACAAATACCTAGCTTTAATTAAATGAATTTTTTTTTGTGTTCTTATTTTTAAAATCTGTCGAACAGTTTTTGAGAAAAAAAATGTTTATAAAATTCCGAAAAAAATTCGTATGGGGGGTACCGTTATTTTTGGTCTTAAAAAATCAAATCAAAAAACATCCGGGGGGAAAAAATTAAAACCCATATCTACCAAGTTTGAAGAAAATCGGCCGAGCCGTCTAGCTGCAATCTAACGGACAGACAGACAGACAGACAGACAGACAGACAGACAGACAGACAGACAGACAGACAGACAGACAGAATTGCGAGACCCACTTTATTAGTCTTCGCTATCATCGTAATGTCAACTTTGATCAAAATCTCGAGTTCGATTTTTTTTACGAATGCATAACTTGCCTTATAGTACCTATAAGTCGCAAGTAAAAATATAAATTTTATGTCAGTGCAAAGGAACCTTAACACTATTATCTATTTCTTTAAAAAAAAAAAAATTTAAATCAATATCTTCAAAACCTATGAACGATTATTTTTTGAAATTATTTCCTAAAACCAATATTATTAAATACTTAAAAGTCGCATCCCACATTTTTTTTCTTGAAAAATTTTAGAGAAATTTCTTATATAAAAAATTTATTTAATAATAAAACAATTTTTTAAGGTTTATTTGCATAAATTCATACTTTTCCGGAAACCAGACGGCAATTTTGTGCATTTGCACATTATTATCTCATTAAATCCATGTTTTATATTTATAAAATGTATCTTAAATTCCAAAGTACTTTTACATAAGAGCAAGTTCGTGCGATCCAGTCGTGCATTTTATTTAGTATCGTGCTAGCTTCATATGACTCGTTGACATTTGTAAACATCAAAAAATGTTCGTGTACCTACTTACTTTTTTACACGAAATGTCATTGTTTTACGTGTGTTCAGAAGCAATTTATTAAGAAAATTCTTTTAGTACGATACTAGTTAGAAAAAATTAGTAAACTACTTTAAAGTTAGCAAATTGTTAAGTAGTATCACACTAATATCTTAATAATAGGCTGTTTCAAATTTTGCGCCAATGTTTTTTAATCGTTCAACACAAAATAGACCAGCACCAGCAACGTCAACAGCATCGTTTGGTCAAAATCCAAAATTCGCTGTTGCTGGTTACAATAACACAAAATAAAACAACAATAAGACGTATAAATGTCAAAAAATTACAAAACGGTTTTATGCATTTGAAAAATATTTGCTGGCCAGCGTGCTGTTTGCTGTTGACGGCGCTGGTGCTGTTACTGGTTTAATCTGTTTCGCGCATAAAGCTTAACACGTTTCATGTACAACAGCCAACAGTTTTCGGTTGCGACTACGCATATAAACCACTACATATAAACTGAAAAATGTTGACTGATGCACTCATGCTTAGTTTTTGAGTATTATTTTTAACTTATTGTAAAAGATGAAGAAAATGTGTTTTTATATTGAATAGAAATTAAGTTAAATTGGTTTTAAGTGCATATTTTGCATTTTTAATCACATATTTTAAGCGCATATTTTCAGATTTTAAGTGCATGAGAATCCGAAGCCTAGACATTACACATGTTGTCGGTAAGAATGGAGGGGACAAGCAATTTTATGCCAAGTCCGAAAGTCTATAAAAATGAGCACTTTTCATGATAAGAGTTGTTACTCTCGGAGAATTTGGCACTCACAAAGAAGCAGTAAGTGTGAGAAAAAAACCCTATCAGTCCTGTTAGATGCATGTGAATAGCCCTCAAACCGCTACACTATGAATATGTCGTTGATCATGAAAATCAGCAACCAAAAGTGTCATTTAATCACAAGCTACTTTACACATGAAAAACAAAACATGTGAAACTTTTTAGTTGAAGGTAAAACTGGCAGCGATGAGTATACAAGTTCTCCAGAAAAAAATTAAGTTTAGTTTTCAAATTATGTGTTGCCATTGCTATCTACATATTATTTAAAATTATACCGTATACTGGAGTATATCAATCAGAACTACTATATCCACAATGGCCGCAAACTAAGAAATGAGTTTTTCTATTAGCTAAAGCTGATGAGAACCATTCTGTGTTTGGAAATATGTCAATCAATAATCAAATTGGTTTGAATTTTGGGGTCTTGAGAATAAAACAAAAGCTAAAGATAAAAATAGGATATTGAAGTTAAAGCTAGGTTTTATGTACGTGATAAAATACAAGTCTTAGCTAGCAAGTAAGCAAGTTTGGGGGTGGCCGTGGCGCGATGGTTGTGTACTCGCCTGTCAACCTCAGTATCACAGGTTCGATCCCTGCCGTCGTCTTTAATTCCATTAAAACCTTCTAAAAATTGTCATCAATGGGTTGCTGGTTTACTCATTACATGTTGTTTAGGCATAACACTAACAACATGTGATTGAGTTAAACTAGTATGCCCAACAAGGATGAAAAACGAATAAAATAATGCGAATTATAAGGGACATAGAAATAAGACACGGCAATTCTCCGCTTTAGTTCAGCCGCCATCCCTGGAGATAAAAAGTCTGAGACAACCACCTTCAGTCTCAGAACATCGTGTCAACACATCTTTCCTATCCTTCTTTCTCTTCCGTAACTTCACGCCCGCGCTGTGTTAAAACATTTAAAGGGTAATTATATTCCCTTGAGCGTGAGTTGATTATAAAAAAAAAAAAAAAGTAAGAGTTATATTCCAATAATTGCTATTTTAAAATAGCATATGCTAGATTCAGGAAGCTTAAGCTTGTTTTTCCAGTTAAAGCCCAAATTTGTGAAATTAAAAATTAGTTTAAGCTGGAATTATATAGTAAAAGCTACAAAAATATCAAGTTTTCTAGAGTCTAACTAGCTCTTATTTTTTAGAATAATTTTCGGTTGTAGTGTGAATATAACCGAGTTAATACGCGTGCTAAAAAAAAACTTTTTCTAAAGGTGTGTCCACACCAAAGAAACATTTCAGGAAACATTGTTTAAAAAACGTTTCTGAAATGTTTCCCATTTGTTTTAAAAACTTTTCAGAAATGTTTCTATTTTGTTTTTTTTTTTTTTGTGTGGACGCTTTGAGAAACATTTCTGAAATGTTTCTTTGTTTCCCATTGTTTCCAGATTGGTTAGTCTGTAATTTTTTTTCTCGCCTGTGTTGCACTTTAAGCGCATGTTTTTCTACTTCATCTATTTATCACAATTTATATTTTCGCAAATATCAGATATAGCATCGGATTTTTTGACTTAATTTTTAAAATTTTCGTCAACAAAACTTTTTTCATTTCATACATTTTTATCAATTGGATAACGTTCTCGTTGCTCCACACTTTTCGCGACATTTTATATTTATATTTATAACCACTCACACACTTTCTATCTATGTAAATGCTTGGGAAACAAATAAAGTTTCCCATTCGGAACGGGAAACAGAGAAACAATTCATAAACATTTTAGAAATGTTTCGAGAGCGTCCAGACCAAAGAAAACATTTCAGAAATGTTTCTCTGTTTCTGAAATGTTTTTTAAATGTTTCTGAAATGTTTCTTGGGTCTGGAGTCTGGACACACCGGAAACGGTTTGATTCGGTTTTCAAAAGAAAATAACCAGAGGCTTTCTGATTACTTTCAAGGAGAAACAATAGAGCATAGAGGAGGTACACTTACCACTCAGCAGAGAGAATGCAGATATTTATTTTTTTGGAGATATTTGAGTGAAAACGGAATTTCAGTTCGGTGTAGAACAAGATGTTGGAGTTAAACGCACTACAGAATGCAAGACTTTTAAGCACGAAGCCAACATTATAATGGAAATGACTCACATTCATAGCAGACTTCCTTTCAATAATACGCAAACTGAAACAAAAAGGGCAAAATTGGCAGAAAAATATAAGTTTTCTGGAGCTTTTGAAGATATCGACTGCACCCAGTTTCCTATCTCGAAACCTCCAAGGAGGATTGCAAAAGCTTAAGCCACTTTTTAGCTTAGGCTTGGGTTTAATTCACAAGCTAGTGGGTGACTTATGATTTAGTAAAAATGTAATTCAGCAGCTAGTTCCTGACTTATGAATTAAAAAAAAAAATTATTGGTGACTTGTGAATTAAAAAAATTTTAAAAATTTAGTGACTTATGAATTAAAAAAAATTAATTCCTGAGCAAGTAACTGATTTATGAATTAAAAAAAAATTAATTAATAAGCTAGTTGGTAGCTTGGAAATTATTAAGTTTGTTTTGACTACATAATTATTTAATTATTAACGAAAGTATTTTTCAAGCTTTTGGAGAATTGCTTGTGAGTTTTATTTTATCGATATTGCTTTTTTATTCTTATGGGTTATAGTGACTGCATAAACGGCAACTCCCACCAAAAGCTTGAAAACTAGTTTCGTTAATAATTAAATAATTATGTAGTCAAAACAAGCTTAATAATTTCCAAGCTACCAACTAGCTTATGAATTAATTTTTTTTTCAATTCACAAGTTATCTAAAGACTTATGATTTATTGTTTTTTTTATTCAAATTCGCAACCCTGCCTCTAAGTTTTCCTGATGAAAATATTATTATCCATCCGTTAAGGCTCTAGCTCGATGTGTGGGATCTATACAGGCACACAGACTAACCTATAGTGTTAAGACTCTTCTAAAATCTTGAAATTACATGAAAACGATACTTTCCATATACAGCAAGTAAACTGTTTTGATAAACCAAAATACCCTTGCTTAGCTTAAGCTTCCAAGTCGACAAATGTTAAGAAAAAACAAATGAAAGCTAAATATTTTAAGCTTTAGCTAGATTTTTCTAGCTTAAACTCAGCGTTATTTTTATTTGATTCACATAAAACAAGGCTTTATCTAGAACTGTCTAGATTTAGCTACAAGTAATAGTTTTATCTTCTTCGAAAAATAGCTTTTACTCGTACTTTCTTTTATTGACAAGGTCCATAGACTTCGGTTGAATAATAAAAGAGTTAGATCAGAAAAATGTTATAGAAAGGTTATTTGTATGGTCTTTCTTATTTCACTTTTACTCATGTGGGAATAGAGGGGGCCCGTCGCCGTAGAATTCTAGCCTAGATGGCCACCGATAATGCTTAAACCGGCACTGTATCGGCACACAACTTAAATTAGTTTTTTATTCAAATCAATAGATACATACATATGTAGATATGTAATTTGTAAAGCTTGAAATTATTGTTTTTCTTTGTCCGACAAAATCAATTAATATTAGTTTCATTTTTCTTACATTTTGTTCATGCTGGTTTTAACTATATATAGATAATTAAAAAATCATTCATCATAAGAAAACGTCAATTTACTTTAACTATTAAAAAGTACATGAAGGCCAAAATGATAATAAATTATACAACTTGAGATTTATAAACACACTTGGAAATATAAGATTTAAGATGATTTCGATAATATTCGTCTAAAAATTGTTTATTTTGAATAGTTATAATTTTAAAATGATCGGATAGTTAGCAATTTATAGTAAGCATATGTATTTTTAAAAAAATTGATAATGTGTGGACAGGAACGGTCAGAAACTCAACTGATCTGGCTTCTCCCTAAACATTTTTGTATTCTTAGAGTGTAACATATTTGTCCACAATATTTATTAATTTCATATTTTAAGTACAAAAATTTATAAAGAATCTAAAGTTAACCAACACGGCTTAGATGTGGTGTGCTTTTTTTGATTACCATTTTTATTGTTTTTTTCCTTTATTGACTCGAATACGAAAAGATTGATTTTTAAATTTGTTTTTATATCGCAACTTACATTCAACCCAAAGATCGCTGCAATGGAAGAATTATTGTTTTTTTTTTTGTTGTTAAAAGATGTAATTTTATGTATTAATGATAGTTCAATATTACAAATACCAAAATTTCGAGCATTAATTTCTTTATATATATAGTATAGAAGAAATAAAACTCTTCAACTTCGTAATGCGCAATATCACTAGCGTTTTCTAAGAGGCACTAACAATTATAGCACAGACAAAATTATTTCACATTTGCAAGTACATAGGTAAACTGCGGATTCCATGTGAGATAAAAGCAATGAAACGCTAATTTTTGTGAACTAAAGGTCATTTAAAGCTACTACTCTCGCAATTATGTGTGCCTTTTTACTCAAATATTATTTCTTAACGATGCGAAGTTTTGATTAAATCAATTGATTCTGAAAATCTGTTACCACAACACTACGTAAATATTTCCTCATAATTCTGAAAATTATAGATTTTTTAAATCTGAGATCTTATAGAACAAATTATATAGAACTCATGAAGCTTTGTTTGCTGCTTCTAATAAAAAAAGAATTATATAGAACTCTTCAATCTCAGAGCAAAATAATTTGTAAATTTGTAGCATACATACCTCTATGTACGTTTTTTAATGAGGTTACGAGGTATTAGAATAACACGGACGATAAATTGTTCAAAAAATCGAACGCTTTTAGTAATTTTAATCCAAACGTTTTAAGGATTTGTTTAAGCAATTTAAAAAGCAAATTTACATACAGTGTCTTAAATTCTAAACTTTATTATCAAAAAAGGAAGTCCTCATTTTAATAATAATAATAATAATAATAATAATAATAAAAGAATAGTTTTAAACATTTTTATTGTATTCAAAACTTTTCTCTTATTATTATCAGTAATAAGTCTTCTACCGGGTGCAAGCATCAGCGTTACCACTTCCGGAAAAAAAGTCGAAGTAGATTTGAAGAAAAAAGTGAAGTAAATTGAGAAAAATCGAAGTAGATTTTAAAATGACTTTTTACTTGCTTTTTGAAAAATTAGAACTCGAGATTTTCATCAATTGACATTACAACACGAAAAAGTAGGGATTCCGTCTGTCTACAGGTCTGTATACTGTACCTCAACCTGCAACCTAAATGAGAAATTGAATTTTTTTTTTCTTATCTCGGTTTCTTCCATACAGCCATTATGAAATATCTTATTTATTTCGAAGGCGGCTCTAATGGTTTTTATAAAAAAAATTATCTTCAAACCATACCAACAATGCAGTCCACATTTTAGTAAAAAAAATGTTATTAACAGTACCTGTCATAGATCCTTTTTTTTATTTTCTATTTTCTCATTTCTGACTACCGATTTCGATCAAAATTTTCATATAGGAGCTTCTTTGATTTTGAAATAATTGTATACAAACCATTTTTTCCTTAAATGTACATATATTATTAAATATTTAAAATTGTCAATACATTTCTTTTAATTTTAGAGAAATTTGTATAGTTATAAAGAATTAATTTACTAATAAAACACACGCAAGCGAAATTTTCATAAAATTCGTGTTTCTATTTACTAAATTACTCATTTATGTATTTTTATTGTGTTGACATACATTTTTTTGTAATTCTCTTGCTACATACTACCTACAGTGAAGTAGAGAAAAAGAAGTAGATTTAGGCTTTTTTTTTGTAAACTTGAAGTAGATTGAAACAGAGATTCTTAAAATGAAGTAGATTTCAGTATTTTGCTGATGGTGCGAAGTAGGAAGTATTTTTAAAATATTTTGAAAAAAAGAAGTAGATCTACTTCAATTGAAGTAAAGTGGTACCACTGGCAAGCATTCTTTCACTAAAATGATTTTGTGAGACAGTAGATCGCAGAAAACATTATGTAATTAAAAAGATGATGATCTGCCCATTTTGAAAGAGGATTGTCAGATCCACTCATTCGATAAGGGAAATTTCATAAGCCCTAATTAAGTTTGGAATTCGGGAGAGCGAAGTTCGAAATATAGTTAAGTATGACGAAAACTTTTTGATAAATTACGTGTTTTTAATTGGTTCTCCAGAAGCCTTCTGAACCTCTTAAAATAAAAGTTCTTTTCTTGAAATCAGGGCAGTATTTCTGTTTTTCGATTCAGAATTCAAACCAAAAGTCTTCTGGACGATCAATGAAAAGCGACATTAAAAAATGCCCGATGAAATGCATTTTCACTTCAGCGGTCTTGTAAATATACAAAACTCCCAATTTTGAAGATCATAAAATTCTTGTTACGAGTATTGAGGAAAGAATTTCCGAAGTCGATAAAAATCCATTTGACGATCAGAAGATCCATGTTTTTTAATTGCTATAAATATTCAAGATTTATTTCTTGATGTAGGAGTAATCCCAAATAAAATGTATAAGTGAATAAGCCAAAAACCTTGTACGAACTCAAAGAAAGCATATTCATGCAATAATATCCCGTTTATAGCGCAACTAAAACAAAATTTTTAAATTTGTAACATTGAGTGGATTTGTTTTTTTTTTTATCTAAATGCATTATTAAATGCAAATATTGAATATTTAACTTCATTTTCAAAGAAATGAACAATCAGCACGTGATATTCTGTTTTTATCTTAAATCCATAAGAACATTATTGAATGAGGTTCAAATTTGTATTTATTTTTGGCATAAATAGTTTTTGAATATGAACAATTCAGTTGTATTTGCTTTGGTTTCTTTATTTTTGTAAAAACGGAAATGCTCACAATGCGTCATTCATTCATTTATTTGAGTTGAATTTCAAATAAATAACAAATATCATATGATGTCAGAGGTATTCTATAAAACCTACATTCTGCTTAAAAGTTAAGAGCAAATGAACTCAAAAATGACTTCAGATTCTTCACTTCAATAGATCAGCTTTTGGAGGTATTATATTTTATTTGAAACAAACACAATTATTATTAATTTATCAAATTGTTATTATCTTATCAAAATACTTGTATATACGCAAAACCCTTACCCTTAGCAAAACTTAAGCACTCAATACCATGAGCCCTAGGGTTTAGTAAGATAATATTATCCATAAAATAATTTTGTCAAAACAAAAATAATGGAATAGAATTGGAAAACTACGTCTTTTTTTTAGTTTAACTTGTAACAACAAATTTTATTTACTTTTAAGGTGATAGAAACTGTCTAACGATGTATCAACTTTATATAAATATATTAGAAAGTAGAAACGTTATATAAGTCGAGTCGATGTCTTCGTCTTCGTTCCTTAAGTCCATGTTTTTTGCTCTTCTATCTGCTTTCCCACCGTACCTTTTATGGCTCCAACGAACCTATTACTTGCGTTTTGTTATCTATGAATCTTCATACATTGATCCGGATATGGATTCATTTTTAACATATATTACAAAAACAATTTGGGATCCAGGGGCCAAATTACCGCATCAGTTTTCGAATAATTGTACGTGACTGAATTATGTGAGTTTGGCATTACCGCTTACGTCACCGATCAATCGATTACATTAATTTGACATTTTCATTCGATCACTGATGGGACTCACTCACTCGATCACTGAAGCGGTAATTTGGTCCCTGGTCTCTATTTAGACCTATTTCAATAGTTTAACTCGGTTATTACCGCCAATGATCCATATATATTATTATTTGAAAGTAAAACGATATGGATCATAGTGACAGCAGTGTTATATGCCCATTTCTTTTATTCTTATGTTTACATTACCTTACCACATAAAGCCATCTACCCGCCAGAGTAAGAACTAATTGATCTAGGTAGAGAGCTGGATCCCCAATTGTCTTTGTAATACGTGTTAAAATTAACCCAGATCCATATAAATTCGTAGATACTAAAACGCTCCTTATGATAATATACTCGTAACATTGGACATAGAAATCCTACACCAACCCTATCTACTACATGATGTTTATACTAACTGTGATTAAACAAAGAAGGTGATTTAAGGGATTGAAAACTATAATTGTCAATTTTTTTGTATTAAAAAAATAAACAAAAGTTCGAAGTTAAAATAATGTTTAACTAGCTAGCTCAAGGGTTTAAAACTGCTTAAACGCTCCATACGTCAATTTATTCCGTGAACAATATTTTTTTTTAATGGTAAAGCCTAGTACGCAGATCGCGCTAAATTTTATCTCACACATTTTTCTCCAAACATCAGCTAAAATCCAACCTAAATTTTGACATAAGAACTTTATTGAGAATATGGGCGTTTTTCTTTTTTCATTCAGAGTAGAGCACTGAACAGAGCACGAGCATTTCGAACATGCTCTGAACTTTCTCCGAATCGAGCGTGTTCTAAGAGCTCTGAATTATTTTATAAACACACGCGAGTTTTTGAGTTTTTTTCCTGTCTGTCAGAATGATTTCAGCATTTAACTCTGTCTGCTCAGTCATTTTATACCGAGCTCATAGAGTGCGCTCTGAACACACTCTCAACGAAAAAAGAAACACAAATTTGAACTGTTATACACTCTGAGCTAAAAAAGAAACACGATTTTTGTTTCACAGTTCAGGTTCTACTCTGAACTAAAAAAGAAAAACGCCCTATGTCACAGAAAACAGCTGTTCTCTAAATGAAATTTGTTCAAAGATTTAAGAGAATTTGGTTTAAACTATGATTTTTTAAGAATTATGAATGAAAACGAATAAGAATTATGAATTATGAGTGATTTTTGCTGTGGAAAATCTTGTAATTCTTCCTTGACCAAATATTTTTCTAAATATTATTCATATATTATTCCATTTCAAATTGAAATTGAAATTTAGCTCGAGAATAAATGTGCCGGACAATTATTACGTGCACTTAATTTTGACAGATAATGTTATTGACAGTTCGAAGAGAAATTTTGATTTTTTAGCTGGAGCAGCGTACCTCTCTGCTAAAATGCTTGACATAATTTTAGCGTGGCTTAAATTTGGAGAGAATTTTGTATGGGAGATAAAATTTATCGCGATCTGCGTACTAGGCTTAAGAAATAAGTCGGGACTTGATTTCTATTCTGTGATTATTCTGTGGTTTTATAGTCGAGAGGTACGCTGCTACAGCTTAAAACCTAGTACGCAGATCGGGAAAAAATTTTTCTCCCATACATTTTTTTCCTGGGACAAATTACGCAGTTCGCGCGCAAAATCCATACTTTTGTGCATTACTGTACAAAATGTCTCCACTAATTTTTGCAAGGAAAAAGAATGATACAAGCATTATTTTGCGGACAAATTTTGACAGCCACCGTATTCCGATTTTTGATTTTTGTCAAAACTGGTTTTATGTAAAAGGTACTGATGCTTCTCTTGAAAGCATCAAGAGGAGATTCCAAATAGTTATGAACGACTTTTGTAAGACAACCCGTTCCAGAGATACACTACAAAACACGCGAGATTTGGAAACGTTTTGTAGAGATTAAAATTGTAGGGATTAAAATTGTCTTGTCTCGATCTGCGTACTAGAGTTAAAAATCAAAATTTCTCTTCGAACTGTACATAACTTATCTGTCAAAATTTAGCACACGCAATAATTGTCTGGCATATTAATTCTTGGGCTAAATTTCAATTTCAATTTGAAATGGAATAATATTTAGAAGAATTTTTGGTGACGGAAGTCTTAAAAGAGTCTTAAAATACCAAAAATCACTAATAATTTTTTTAATTTTTAAAAATCGAAATCAACAAATTCTTTTAAATCTTTGAAAAAAATTCATTAAGAGAACAGCTGTTTTCTGTGACATATTCTCCACAAGGTTCTCATGTCAAAATTTAGCTTGGATTTTAGCTGATGTTTAGAGAAAAATATGCGAGATCAAATTTGGCGAGATCTGCGTACTAGGCTTTAGGCTGTAATTTATTAGATCAGTTTTTTTTTTGTTAAAATGACCTTTAAGGGTTTTCCATGAACGACGATTTAATATTACCCCCTTAAGAGCAGTCGTAAACAGCCACGATAGAGTACTATGGATAGATTCCCACCGTAAGTTACATCAAACAAATTCAATTTATTTTCAAAACAGGGCATACAAGTAAGGCTTAGCGTTTTATAGTACCTTAAAAAATGGTTACATGTTTAGATAAAATCGAGTACTTAAATATATTTCCAAATTACAATAATAAAAAAAAACAAATTTTATTTACGGGTACTGTCTCTTGGTCAGAAGTGAAAAGAGAATTTCTTCTCATGAAGAAGTGAGTATAATCTTAGCCGTTCGGATTAGGCAGAAAATTGCAAATAGCCTCAATACGGATGGAGATATGATTGATAGTTAAAATTCAGTAGTTGCTGGTTATCCAAAATTTGTTTTTTATACAAATATTTAATAACTAAAAAATATAATGGTGAAAAACTAAACAAAACCAAATAATTCACTGTTTTGAAAATTAAAAGTCTCTATAATAAAAAATATCTAATAAAATTACAAACATTTAAACAAAAGCCCAAAAAGAATCAGTAAAAGCTTATGAAAATAAATTGATATCCCGTCAGTTTTATATTTATATTACGAGTATATCCCACAATAATACAAGCCGGAATTAACACATCATATACAGAGAGCAGGCCTGCCACTTTCCAAAAACTGTTAAAAATCAATAAAACTTAAGTGTTAAAAAAGAGTGCATTAAAATAGACAAAAATAAATAAACATAAACAATATATCGTAACAGCCTGTCAAGTCTTATTAGAATTAGGCGAGATGTGAAATACTGTGTGTGGCAAGAAGGTTTGAATTGAATTTTATAACATCTAATATGGTCTCAATGGTCTCGAATAATATAAGAGATAGTAATTAAAAAAGAATTTAGAACGCCACAATAAAATAGTGGTTTTATATGAACTGCATTTCCATATCTGGGCTAATTAATTTTATCGAAATATTCAAAATTGCGATTGACATTTAATAATAAATAGGTATAAACTTCAAAGTTAATATCAATAATGAACTCACCGAAACAAAGCTGTCAACTTGAAAATAAATTATTATATTTGTATAACTTGTTCAATATTATCTACGTTTTAAATTTTTTAAATATTTTTTTTTTGGTTTCACAAAAGCATTTTCAGCTAAACATACACAATAAATTTTTCTTGGTTAAAGAAATTAATGTAAAACACACAGAACCTATGTAATGTATAAATAAATATAAGTTTTTTTTTCTTAAATAACACCACGCCACATAATAAATAACAAAAACAATAAAAAAAATAGGTATGCGATCTTAACAACTCAAAGAAGATGCGTTTTATATCTTTTATATAAACAACCCTTTACACGATCGATCGTTCGAATAAGTCCACATGCCGTGCTAGACTAAAATATAAATTCGTACCGTTTCAGCTTTTTAATAAATAAAACCGCTGAGTCTATAGTTTATTTTTTGTTTATTTTTGCTCTCCCCTAAAAGAAGATACACTCCACGACTCTGCTCATATGGCAGCGGTGGCAGTGGGTGCGAATTTAGTTCCACATTTCAACTTTAACTCAAACACAAGTCCAAAACCCACTCAATTTGTGCGTGATCAAAATGTGGGGAAAATGTATCTGTATGGTGCAAAATCTGGCATCTAAAAGAGTACAATACTATAATGCGGGCAGAAAAATAGAGATTTACCAGTTTATTATTGATTAGACATATCGCTTCAGCATTGCCATTTCTAGTGTATAAAATAATATTTTAAAAAAAGGTCTTCCATATAGACTGCACTAAAATAGAAATATATGAAAATATTAAGCTGTACAGTTTTTTTCTCCGACGACTCTTACATATTTATGTATGTTTATGAAGATTTGACTATTAAAAAACCGTATGATGTTTTTTTTAAACAACTTATATTTAGAAAATTATAAAATATTAAAGTTTGCTACAAATGATTGAAAACAAAAATTATAAATGGAATTGTTTAAGTTTTGAACATTTTCTTAACACCATTAATTTTTTCATACATATACATATGTACCTATCTACAGAATTTTTAAGATTCTTAGGCTCTTAACATAATTATCAAATATGTGCTTCCAGTCGTGCATTTTATTTTTGGTCAATGTGATATTTTTAATTTTTTGCATTTTGAGCGACTTTGCATTAATAATGCGGAAGAATTTTGAAAGTTCATTTGCGAAATAGAAAAGAAACAAGTGTAATATTTGACAGATCACTAAATAGTTGTAAGAAGTTGACTAAGTTCAATAGTTAATTGGTATAGATATATAGATTTTTATTAAAAAAAAAAAAAATAAAAAAAAAATTTAAAGTAGTAAAAATCTTTTAAAAAATTATTTTAATTTTCAAAAAATATAAACATATATTACTGATCTTATTAAACCTATTTTTTATGGCCTGCAATTATTATTATGATTTAATTAATTAATTAAATTAATTTAAATGTTTCACGTTAATTTTATAATGTATGTAAGTTTAAATGAATTTGGTTAAGCTATTAATAAGCTATTGGTAAATAAATCAATAGGAATCGGAATATGGAGAAATGCATGTCACAAATTTTGGTATGTTTAGAGATATGATCGTCTTGGCGCATCAAATTACTGATTTCAAATTCTAAAATCTGCAATAAATTTGTCGTGATAAAAAACTTTAACTTTGGTAATACTTGAGAAAAAATCGTTTCCAAAAGTAAGAAAGATTCTTGAATAATTTTGTGCGTTTCTAAATATCCTTTGAAAAGCAACAGTGAAGACAAAACTCAAAAAAATCGCTTAACTAAATATTCACAAATAGTCCTGCACTCTTGCAGATGTGGTGGAAATTAAAGATAAAGAAAGATAGATCAGACCAAAAACATATGTAAATGTTAAAAAAAGAGCCAAGTTCTTCTATACAAAAACCTTTGTGTAACAAGTCAGCCGTGAAAAGTACTGAGATCTAAAAGTACGCCAAGTTCTTACTTCATGAAGGTTTAATACCCGATATTTAAAGTAGAATAATATTGAAACAGCTACAATGTAATAGAGAAATTTTATTATTTAATGATTACTGACTAAAATTTGATGGGTTCACATGTCAACTTTTTAAAACCTTTCGAATTGGGAATAAGAAAAAACTTGCCAAGCGTATGCCAAAACAAAACCTAATTTTTTCTTAGTTGAAAATATTTCAATTTTTCAGACAAATGGTTTTAAAGTGTGCTTTTTAATAAATTTAATTTGAAACAAAAACACTGACAAATGTTTTAAATATTCATGAAATTGGGTTTAATGGAACGATAATTTTATCATTAATGTTGGGAATATGGCCGCCGTGGCTTGGCTGGTGCATACATGGCGTAATTTGGAGGTCCAATTTTCATACAAGATCTTTACGATATAATTTTCCATAAAGTGCATGAACACAAATGTAATTTTTGAGCACGACGACGAATTGATTTCGATCAACGCATCAGAAATCGCTTATTCTGTGCGCACTTAATGTCGACTACGGGATATATATATATATTATAATTTAGAGATCCTTAAAAGAATAATGACAGCAATTTTTCTGTCAATATAAATAGTTTTTCCTCGCGCTACAAAAATATGTAGATATACCTACATATATAGAATATCTTAACTGAGCAAATATTTTTAAATCTTTTTAAGTTCGGAATTGGTTTTATTTATTTTTTCTTTGTAGTTGAAAATTGCTGTTAACATCAGAGCTACAACAATGTTATACCTATACGCATTTCTTTCCAATATTGTTCTTGTTTATTTTTAAAGAATTTGTTAACTTTTTCTTTTCTCTACTGACACCTTTTGCAAAGCTAAGAAGCCATCTATCAGTCAGATTAAGCACTATGAAAAATGATCCCGTCATATGATGGATCATATCTGATCTGATCTGACCGGCGAATATTATGTACGAAAAATTGAGTATACATTTTTTTTATATAAACAGACATTCAAACGGCTTTCATTTTATGCTAATTATCCCTAATATGTAGGTACATATTGAAAAATGGATTAAAATTTTGAAGAAAAAAATAGTAGATTATGGTATTTCCAAACTTTTATTTTAAAAACGGGGTTTCACTGATTTCAGTTACTGAACAGTTTTTAAGTCACTAATTTGTTGATCAATTTTATGATTTTTATTTTATTTTATCCTTAAAGTTTTGAAAATAATGGTAGCACTTAATAACGATACATAATTTTTGTTCGCGCTACAAATATACTTTTATACCTATACTAGCTTTGTTATAATTATAACCTATAGTATTATCATGGAGCGTGAATTTGTGGTACCAACACTATCCTGGTGGTGGCGCTGAAATAAGCGCATGATTTTGTTAGTGGAGAGTAGTAGTAGTAAAAAAGAAAATATTTTATTATTAAATTTAGCAGAGACAAATCTAACAAGAACTATCGCCATGCTTAAGAAGTAGCCCCAATCGTTCGTCTTCATGAGAGTACTATACGTTTTATATACAAAGAAACTACATAGAATTAATCTGAAATGTTCCAATATTTTTTAAGTTTTTAAAAATTTGTAGGACGTAGGAAAATGTGAATACATTTTTGTCTTGGGTGTTTGTGACTGATTCACTGATTCATGCATGAGGAACACCGGACCACATACTAAAGAAAGGTTGTCCACTCAAACACCAAAGGAAAACCATCTGGGACAATACCAGCTAGAAGAGAATGTGCCACAAATACTAAAATTTCTAAGAGCAAGAGATTTAGAGGAAGAACTGTAACATGAGCAAGCTTATCTTGATTCAGGTGGGGGCACAATAGATCTCTAAGTCAGAGTGCAATGCCCCAAATACATCATTCATTATAACTCAAGAAAGTACTAGTTCGTGAAAATGGAATACCTGCCAGCTATCAGCCTTAACCAGGTTCCACTTAAAAAATTCAAGTTCACTATTATTATTGCCATTTATCTTTTTTGAGCTGGCATTGCTGATAGCGTCTCAAGCTCAAATCAGTTCTTTTAAAACTCACTCCGCCATGCTTTCAAATTCACTCAATTACACAGATAGAGAAAGAGATAAGATTCAAAATATGTATTAATCGACAACAATACCTTATTGATCCATTTGATTACTTAGGGCTGAAAATCGTAGCACGTACTAAATGTGGGTTGGAAAATTGCTCATTTCCCCTTAAGCAAATGCGTCATAGGTTTTATTTTAGACTTGCTGAGACAGCGATGATTAGTTTCGGGAACGCTGTTGTTGCTGCTTATACGAGTACTTTAGCTCTTCAACCACTTGATGACGATCGATCGTGGGAGGGCGCCATTCATGGTATTGACATCATTTTGTCTGTGTGTAATGTGTGTGTGCGTAGTAAAGTGACTCGGTCTAGTAAAAACACGACATAAAACTGATGTTGAGACTTTGAACATGTCCGCCATCCGTTCGTCGCGTCGCTTCGGTCGCACGCCCGCCACCAGCGTTTTCGATTTGTTATGGTTTTTAAAATTGGCAGACGGGGTCGCAGCCTGAGAGATAAGAAGTTTGTTTATACACAAATGGTTATGTAGGAAGATAAATAGGTATATCAGGTGCAAACAGAAGGTGGGTTATCAGAGATACTTAAACTAATACAAAATGGTCTTGAAATTATTTGTTATTTTATTAATATTAACTGTTAAGCGGCTCATTCAAAGCATTCCATAGCTAATACACAATAACAGTAGTGCATTCCGTTTACAGGAAAAACCACTTAGGTCAATTTTGAATATTCATAGATCATAGCTCTAGAAATTCTATTTAATCTAAATATTTTATCAAATAGGTATAAAGGAAATGTATTATATAGAACTCTGTACCTATATTAAAGTCCATGTCAACTTTTTGTTCAATAGAATTCTTGAAGTGGAAATTCTCATTAAATAGTATTGAAGGGTATATAACTCATGTCCAATTGTGATAGTTTCCTGAATATTTAATAAAATCAATAAATTCCATTTTCAAAACAATTAAATATTTAAGTTAATTTTTCAGTTTCTTGAAATTGGTTATGTGTATAATTAAATAAAAAATATGTTTATAGACAGAATTGATGTTGATGTGCTTGAAACATAAAAAAGGTCATGCAATTCTGGTAAATTATGTTAACAAACATCTTACACAGTGAAAGAACCTTTTTAACATTAAGCTGCGCGCCATAAGTCCATCAGGGTTCTTCTTCAGTGAGCAAGCATGACACTCATAACTTTTGTTTAATATAAAGTTATTATGTACGTCGAATGTCTGATGGTTTTAAGTCCAGCCAATATCATGAAAAACTGAATTTCATATTAGTTGGGTGAAAATTCTGATCACACGGAATTCAGCCTGCCGGGTTATAGCTTAGTGCCTCTATTCTTAATATGGCACTTGTTTAAATACAAATTTTAATTTCATGTGGTTTAAATTTACGAGTACATTCCATAAGCATATCATTCATACATGCTTTATCTATCGCAGCCAAAGTTTGGATAATAACTCGACTTCTAGTGAATTCGATGCGAGACAAAATTCCCAAGAAAACCGTTTGGCAATACTGGAAAGCCAACTGGGATGGTTTCAACGATTTCTTCAGGAACTTAAACTGGTCGCTATGCTTCCTCGATAGTGACGTGGACTCTTGTGCAGATATGATTCAAAATTTTTTTCTTTTCGGAAATTTTATTCCGAATAGAGAAAAATCTATCAAACCGAAAGAGAATTCATGGTTTGATTCGAGCTGTTAAGAGATTATTAGGGTTAAAGACGTAAGTTTCCGACATTATAAAGCCAACCCTATACAGAGCAAAACCGAAATAAGTTCAAACAAGCTAGAAAGACCTTTAATAATCATGTCCGATGAACCAAATTTTGGCATGATCAACAATTAATCTAAAAAATACTGCAATGTCCCAAAGGTAGTAAAATTTTTTGGTCATTTGTAAAAAACGTACGAAATACTACTTTGTCTTCGGTTTCTACGGTCGTTTTCAATGACACTCCTTATGTAAGTTCACAAGAAAAAGCCAATTAGCTTGCAGCACAGTTTGCTGTCAATTCGACGCAGTCTGGTAGTGACATGATTCCTCCTGTAACTGAGAGCGTTTATGATTCTATGGGACTAATCTTATTTCGAACTTGTAGATTCGCAAGAGTACTGATAGATCTCGATACACACAAATCCGCTGGCCCGGATAATATCGCACCAATCGTTCTGAAGAGGTATTCTTCAACGCTGGGAAATAATTGCGTAAGCTTTTCCATCTGTCCCACTTTACTGGTCTCTTTACGAGTGGATGGAAAGCAATCTTTAAAATCCTCCTCCCCCTCTAACTATCGTCCAATTGCACTTACGTCTCTTTTTTCCAGGATCATGATAACGCTGATCAATTTTCAGCTTAAGAAATATCTTGAGGAACGAAAGCTTCCACTGGTGATCTGATGGTATATCACCGAACAGTGGCACACATTTTTACATCGTTTTGGAGAAAGTAAGATTAAGGCACTTGATACTTCTAAGGCTACGGCCACGCACTGAGCGACGAGCGACTGAGCGATTGAGCGACGAGTCGCTGAGCGACGCAAAAAAATTAAAACACATGAAATTGTATGGAGGTGGCCACGTACACCCTGAGCGACTTGTCATTGTTTTAAGTGACAGAGCGACGTCGCTCAATCGGAAAAAAAAATATAAAACATATGAAATCACAAAGAAGCGGCCACGCTATGAGCGAGCGGCGAAACAAAATTCTGAGCGGCTAAGCGGCGCCGCTCAGCAACCAAACCTGTTTTAATTTTTAGTAATGTTCTGAGCGGCAAGAAGTAAAGATGGCCAAAGTAAACATTGAGTTGTTAATTTCGTGTGTGCAATCTCGATTTAACTACTAATCGCTCAAAAGCAGTCGCTCAGTGCCTGGCCATACGTCGCTTAGAGCTGCCACTCAGCCGCTAGCCGCTCAGCCGCTTAGCCGCTTAGCCGCTTACTGCGTGGCCGAGGCCTAAGGCATTTGATAGAGTTTGGTATCAAGCTCTCTCATCAAAAATGAGTGCATTTGATATTAATTAATCTCTTCTTCGATGGATTAGAAACTACCTTACGAATCGCTCAATACAAGTTGTATTGGATGGTTTTTGAATATGAACTTCATAAAATAAATGCTGCTGTACCAAAGGGCTCCGTTTTGTCTCTGACTCTCTTCATGATATTAAGCACTGATCTCTTGCCTGAAACTTCTAATCCATTAAATGGTTTTTTCTTACGACAGTAGTTGTTCTTCGGATGCGGGTCTAGAACGGCAGTGTATAATAGCTCATTAAATTCTGATCTGGATAGCCTTGTCAAATGGGGAACCATAAACCGCGTAGAATTTAACGCTTCAAAAATGCAATGCTGCCTTCTGTCGTTAAAGCGTAACTAGGGTTCCCAACCGTACTATAATATATAGTATTGTGCTATATTTTGCCTTTGCGTACTATATACTGTTGAAGAAATATATAGTACGCAAAAATACTATATTTCAATGGATTGAATAAAAAGCGAACATATCTCTCATTATGTCTCATTTAATTATGCAAGAATCTGAATACGCCTAAGTCTTAATGTCAATGTCAAAATTGACAGCGATGATAAACGTTTGTCAGTTACAACTTACTACTGTCGGTGTTCTTGTGTATATTTAAACTTTGTTTACTGTCTTTTGTTTGATCGGGTTTTTTGTTCACAAAATTGTTAATGTTTTCCTTAATTGGTGTTAGTAATTATGGAAAGCGACAACGAAAGTGGGTCGAGTTCAAATTGTACGATTGCGCCGCAAACCTCCACAAAAAAGCGGAAAATACAAAAAAGACTCCAGAAATATAAACTAGAATGGGAAAATAAGTATGACTGGCTAACGAATAATCCCCAAAATATATTTAATGCCACATAACAATTTCTATCGGAAAACGTTGCATTGGCCATGTTAGTTCTTTAATGTTTAGCTAGGTATTTCCATCGTCCATCATCTGCCTTTTATTTGTAATGTTTTTTATTGGACTGAATTGAATGAAAGTATGTAAGAGATGTTGAGTTTTATAAATGTTAATAAATTGTTGCATGCTGAGACAAAGCAACACTCAAAATTGAGCTTAACAAGAAAACTTCTACATTAGTTTATCGCACCATTCTTCTGTTTCCCAAGTGAATACTTGTGATTACAAGATAACAGCCAGTGAACTTGCTTTAACCTTCCATACTGTGTAAACAAAATCAAATATGTCGATTCAAAAGGCTCTAGTTGAAGATGTCCTCGGACCATAACGCCCTACAAACTTTAATAAGTGCTTTAAATGCACCCGACTTATTTTTTTCTGCAAACTGATGCAAGTAATAGAAAGAATATCAAACTATTTACATTCGTTGTTCAATATTTTGACATTGAGAATGGCATTCAAAACAAGTTATTAGAGTTTTACGAAAATTGTGATGAATCAGCAAATGGGATGTTTGACGCTATTAATAAGTCACAATATAACCTTTGATAGGGTGTCTTGTCTGAAAGCCGACAATTGCAATGTGAACTTTGGCCTTCACCATTCTCTGTATAAAAAATAGAGCATCTAGTTCTTAATTTGGTGAAAGGCAATTTTCATGCACACATAGTTCAAAGCAATGAATTTTTTAAAAATTGATACTGAAAATGTAATTCTAAAAACCTACAGCTAGAACATTGTCTATAAAGATTTGAGATCGCATTACAAGTTCTTAACTTACAAGAAAGAATGAAAATCAATGACGAACTTTATTGTGAAATAACAATACTCAATGAAATCTTTGGAAGAGTAAGGAGTTCAAGAGATTTTACCGAAAAAACTTCCGATCAAAAATGGCTGCATATTTTCCAAAATACCGAAAACAATCTACCAAATATTTTTAAACCAATTTCATTCCAACTCTCCATTCCTGCCACTTCGGCGTTTACGGAAAGGATTTTTTCAATCATGAACTAAAAATGGCGAGTTGAAAAAAAAAGAGCGAGTCTCTCATTAATCAAAAATGAGCTTTTTGTCACTATTAATTTGAAAATTGAGGCTTACGAAACTTTGATTGCTAACAAAAAATTGTAAAATAATGCAAGAAGTTCAAAAAAATATAGATTTTATAAAAAATAATATGCAGCAAAAATAATTTTGGCTTTTTCTTTCACTTTTTATAAAATACTATATTTTTTTGGATTGTACTATATTTTTTTCTAGCTTATTTGAAAAATACTATAATCAGTCGCAAAAATGTTGGGAACCCTAAGCGTAACCAACCCCCTATGCCACTATCCATGAGCGGCACTTGCATTGAGGAAAAAGAACAGCTCTCAGTTCTCGATATGTGCATGACAGACTACCTTGCGTGGAATTTCCACATATTCGACGTCGCCGAAAACGCTGCTAAGTGCATAGGTTTCCTTTGAACGTTGCAAGAAATGTTTTAATCCTTCTGATCTGGCTGTAATCTAGAAGGGGTTTATTCGTCCTTCAATAACTCACTTGAGTCACTTGCATATAATCCAAAAAAGAGCTGTACAAATGATAGGTGATAGTAATATAACAAAAATATTTGAATCTCTCGAGCACAGCTGCTAAGTTTCTTGTGTTTCATTATAATACCGTTATTTTTATAAACAGTGTTCTAGTGAAATAGCCAGTTGCATTCCCACCCTTAAACAATGTAACCGTAATACTCGCGTTTCAGCTTTCATGGAATGCGCATCAGTTTACCCTTGAACCTAACTTCGTACGTACTGTTAAATTCAGAGATTCCATCTTTAGCCGCACTACACGAATGTGGTATGCTTTACCTGATTCTATATTTTCCTCCCATTATAATATTCAGACATTCAAAACCTCCTTTTATATCCTCTCCAACTTTCATAAAACGCTCGCACTGTGCTCAAACATTTTAAGGGTAGCCCTAATCCCTTTTATGCGTGTAAAATTACATAAAAAAAACCGTTCGGATTCAGTAGAAAATTTTAGTTCCCTTCGATTTGTTTCGACTTCAACATGCACTCATAAACGATTGAGAGTTTAAGTTGATATGCATTGGTACGTTACGATTGGCTGTGCAAAATATACAAAATAGCTGCGGCTTACACTTTTCGTAAAAAATGTGGTCGGAATAGTGATTGAAGAAAATCGTGAGATTGTGGCTAAGAGCCTAGGAACTTTGATTCGTCAGTTTTGACGACAGGCCGGATCCGCCCACTCACGCCTTCAATGTCAATATCAATGAAATTCACCAACATCTGTAGAAAACAGTCTCGATCAGTTTAGAAAAAAAAGGTCTTTTATATAGCCATGTAGGCTCTTTACCGAATAGGCTAATCCATACATGATCCTGTGCAGTATACTTTATGAATCAATATTAGCCGTGTTTTTTTCGCAAGTCCATATAGAATAGTAGAAAAAAAACGACATCGGGACTTACGAGCTTTTTTCCAAATAGCTGGAAGCACTGTGTACGTGTACGCTATGGCATTTGTCAGCTGTATTGACGACTAGCATCAACCAGCATGCAAAATCGTCACTTTTGACTTCTCTGAATAAATTATCGATAACATATAGATAATTTAGTTTGGCAACACCGTTTTTATCGGGTTTTAGATTAAGTCTCGAAAATTATCTGGGGCCAAATTACCGCATCAGTGAACGAGTGAGTGAGTCCCATCAGTGATCGAATGAAAACGTCAAATTAGAGTAATCGATTGCTAGTTGACGTAAGCGGTAATGCCAAAGTCACATAATTCAGTCACGTATTACTCGATAACTGATGCGGTAATTTGGCCCCTGGTCTTAACTAACTCTGTATAGACTTAAGTAGTTATTGTATTTGCATGTAACGCGCTTAGTCCCGATGTCGCTTATTTTCTACAATTCCTTATGGACTTGCAAAAAAAACACGCCTACTATATCATATATTCTTTCAAATACTTTGGGATACTCTTTAGAGAATGCATGATAAAAACTGCATAAGACGCTTCGTCTGATTTATAAAAACAAACAATTTGTGTCTCATGGTTGCCTCTTGATAATTCTGATACCACTAATAAATTGCGGGGCTTTGCAGTAACATGTATGTATGTATGTACGTAGAAATATAAAACATTTTCCAACAAACTATTTTTTTTTTATTCGTCCCTGTCCTTTTTCCGAAAAATGTCAACAATATGCATAACAAATTTTCTTGGAACTTATTATGAAAAATATTTACATATTTCTATAAAATAAAAAAAAAACATCAAGATGTATTACTTTTTACATGACAATTTAGTCATCATGGCATGTACGTTTGGCACAGATTGCCCACACTTTCCATCACGTCATTGCTAATTTTAAATCTCACACTGTTTATCTGATGTACTTATTTATTATGTTTTTTTTTTTATCATTGCAGTTCAGCTGGTCGAAATTCCCGTGTGTACTTAAGGCAGGGCACTGCCATGGTGGTATGGCGACAGCTCGGTTAGATAATACCAGCGCTCTGCAAGACGCAGCCGGCCTTGTGTCGGGATCAGTGACCAACGATGCGCAATGCTACTGCACAATTGAACCGTACATCGATGCCAAATTCGATGTTCATATTCAGAAGATTGGCCCCAACTACAAGGCTTTCATGTGAGTGCTTAAACCAAACTATAGTAGATATGTGTACGTATGTATGTATATAAGTAGAAATATAAATCTGTTCGTTTGCCAATCAAACTCGCTGACCTTGGTGGGAGATAATTACCTACTCGAAATAAGTCTGCTCCTCCGGAAGATCTTGCAGTGCAGTGAGTGTTGATGATTAAAATAAATTATTTATTCAGTAGCAAACAGGTTCGTCTGGACTGGGCTGTCACTTTAATTGCCCACTAATGGTGAATTTCAGAATGAAAGTTATAGTTAATATTTAAATTAGCTTAAAGCAGATAAACGGGCATGAAAAACTCAAAGCATGCCAGGTAACTTATAATTCAAAGAGTTTTGTAAGCTTAAGTGAACTTAACAATTGCAGAAAAAAACGAAATCGGGACTAAGCGCTTTACAAGTAAATACACCAACTACTTGAATCTATATAGACTTAGCTTAGTCCAGATAATTTTCGAGACTTAGGCTGGTATTCACCGAGCGCTCTTAAACGGCTCTTAACTTTACGAGGCTCTCAACTTGAAATTTTTTTTGGGGTATTCACCAACCACTCACAAGGAGCCACTCTCTCTTGTTCAGTAATACCCAAACTGTGAAATCAAACTGTTTTCGAACTTGAATGACAGCTGGCAGTGAGAATCCTTCGGTCAATTTCGTATTTTGCTTGGGAAACGTTGCTGGTGACGATAACTGGTTTTGGTTTTGCACTCACCGTCGTTTGTTTATACTTCATCCAACAAAAATATGGAGTACACGTCTTATGGAAGAGCTTTTTCAAAATCAGTAGCGTGTTATATGTTTGCACCATACTAAATTGAAAGAACTCCCCCATAAAAAAGTGTTTGTGAGCCCATAAATTTTCGATTGCATCTGACGCAGGCCCGACATCCTATTGACTGCACATCTGAGTGTGCAGTGCACTGAATTGCTGTGGCCTATGGCCGTTGGTGCTATTCAATTTCAACCCCCATTAAATATTGATGTGCATTCAGAGTTACCCTTGTTCATTTCGTAACTTGTTCAGTTTTTTTTCCTTGGGTTTCTGTTGAGGTGCTTTTGATTTTAGAGCTTTAAAAAAAGGGTCCATTTAAAATCAACACTACGATAACCCTGTGAGAGCTTTAATGAAGGACAGATTTATGCAATTCACTGTAGCCAGAATGCGAAGCAAACGTCCTATTTTGTCCACACTGCATATTTTTGGACAGAGTATAGTTTCTTTAGTTTTCGAATTTTTGAACAAACTTTCGAAGAGAGCGCTCGTAAGCTTAGGAGTGGTCGTAGATCTTCACTAATATTGCTTGGTGAATAGGTTTATGAGCTTCTTAAGTTATGAGCGCTCGGTAAATACCAGCCTTAATATAATACTCAAAAAAAACGATGATGCCAAAATAATATTATCTACATATTGGCTATCGATAATTTGTTCAGAGAAGTCAAAAGTGACGTTTTTGGATGCTGGTTGATGCTAATCGTCCATACAGCTGACAAATGCCATAGCGTACACAGTGCTTCCAGCTATTTGGAAAGAAGTTCCAAACTCCCGATGTCGTTTTTTTCTACGATTCTACGTATATATGGACTTGCGAAAAAAACACGGCTTATGTAGAAATATTTGTAAGAACTGACAAAATTATCAAACCATCAATATCTAATATTTACCTGACAATTTCCTTACGATACTAAATTTTCAGTTCGCATGGTTGAAAAATTTTGTCGCAAAGTCTGATATTTTCATTGTCAGATCGTTGAAAGATGTTTATTTTTATAAAAATTGGTCCATTGGTTGCCGGGCATTGTCAGACAAATCAAAAATTTTTGTTCATCCTTTTAAGTTTAGAATAGAAAAAGTGAAATATTTAACGAAAAAATCGCTACAAAATAGCAAAGAGGAAGCCGACTTGTGAACCTTGTTTGCTCTCAAAAACATAATTGGAAGTACTTCCAGAAAATTGAGACCGTTTGTTAGCAGATTCACCCCCCACTTCTATTTGTTATAATCTTCGACATTGATTTGAAACAAATATGTATATGATGCGCATATTACTCCATTTGCCCTTGCACTTATATTAAAAATCAAATCAAGAGCTTTACCGATTTCTGCAAAAAATGTTTTTGGACAACTGCTTCGCGTCTCGGATAACTGGATCAAATTAAGTGTTTTTACATGGAACCATACATGTTTCTTTTTTTTTTTGAACGCCCATGGTGATTCGATTTCCTTTCCGCTTCAGAGTTTTTTCTCAATGGCGTTTTCATATATTTTGAATTTATATATTAAATTTATTATAATTTATGTCTTTCGGGTTAGCTTACAATTATCTGACTCACCATTCGTTTTCGAAAAAATACGTATCTACCAATGACGACGCCGAGGCTGGCCCAAAACAGATACCAAACCAATACTTTATGAGAATGCATTTTCACCTGGTGAACCTCGTGTGGGTTGGTGTCGTCCCATTCATCCATAAATGGACTTCGTCGCTAAAAACGATTTTTCGGCCCAAATTAGGGTCGTCTTCCAAAGGCTCCGCATACCCAGACAACGGCGTTGTCTATGGTTATGAACTCCTGGGTAAGTTGGGCCTTGTTCGGGTGTAGGACCAATGCAGAATTCGCCAAGTTTAGGTCTGCAAAAGGCCGATTTCTTTAGGCGAGGAATTGATTGCCTCGGGTTATTCTGTACACTTTCATGGATCGCGGTGATGTTCTCGGCTGATATTGCGTTCTTTAAATAAAATCATTAAAAAATCTTTTACTGACCAATTATATCTACTGAAAATTTTTTGAATATTTATTGACCTTTTAAATGACGTACATTTTTTTCTTAATGACCCAAATGGGGTGCAAAACATTTTTTCCGCGACCCTGAAAGAATCTTTAAAAATTCGTAAATAAAAATGTATGGCTAAGGCTGACCAATTGCTGAAAATAGTTCACCTTATATAAGGATCCAGTGATGATTCGGATGGTAAATAATTTTTATGAATGTCCCACAAATGGGATGCCAAAAATCACTCGTGACCTTCCGTGACCTTGCAAAAACTTAAACCTTGATTACAAATTTTCTATGACTGAACAATTTCCAAAACTAGTTGACATATTTTGACCAATTAAATGGCATACTATTTTACCAATTTCCCATCTATGGTGTGCCAAAATGCCAGAGCCTCAAACTGATCTCATTGTATCCTACTCGATGGACCCAAATTTCTATCTATTGCCATTATCTATGTGAAAAATATCTTGAAACAATCGATTCAGAATTAAAATTTAGAATTGATTTTTTTTTCATCCGAATGAACGCTTTTTGCAAATCATCAATTTCTCTTTTTTTGTTTCTGAGAGAATGGTCATACTGGTGAATTTTCAATATTTTGTCACAACTCAAAAACAAAGCCAAATTTGTCAATTTAGCTCTAAAAACTTTCTTTTTACAATATTAAATTTATTAAAAACTAACAAAAAGTAATAAAAAAAGTCGACAAATCAAAGATTTTAAAATTTTGTATCTACATTAGACTGGGCCAAAAAAATTGACTATTTTTTTTTTTTGAAAGATATATCGAGAATATCATTCAGAATGACAAAAAAAAAATTTCGTAAAAGTTTGAGCCCTTAATATCAATTTTAAGAGGTCTATCATCGCTAATTTTGATTTTTAGTCATAATTTCATGTTTTGCGTCAGAACTGACAAAACATTGAAGTAAAAAAAATTCATTTTGACTTTTTTTTTATTTTTTTTTATTTATTAATCATTATCGTCATCTTAATAACTATAACATTTGATAAATCTTAAGATTGCTCAAACAAAATTACAATAGTGATTTTAAGAGAGAATAGTTAGTGACATTGGTATTTCATAAAAATAGAGATAATGCCACTTCATAGTACAAAAATTCAGCGTGGGGTGTACAATATAAGGAAAGTTAAGTTAAAAAATTAAAAAGAATTAAATCAAAATGCATTTTCAAAAGAAACAAGATAAAACAAACTAAAATTCATTGACAGTATTAATCGAATTAAACAATTAAACAATATAGCTCAACAAAACTTCGATTTCGTTATGATCGAAATCAAGAAGCCACAGTTTTACTTTTTTCAAAAAGGCGAATAGAGTTGGTAGGTTGCGTAGGCTAGCTGGAAGGCGGTTATACAATTTGCAGGAGACAACATGATACGAGTTTCTAAAGCTTGTAGTACGAAAAGAAGGAATGGCAACTAAGGATTGGTAATTACTGCGTAAGATATAGCCTTCACATATTGGACTCTGCAAGTACCCGCCTCTAATAAAGAAAATCTTGAGAACCTTGTAATAAAATAACTGTCTGACAGGCAAAATCTTTATACGCCTAAAAAGCTCCATGGAATGAGAGAGACGGGGTGAGTTACACACTTTTCTTATAGCGCATTTTTGCAGCACAATAAGCGGCTTCATTTTGTTCTGATAAGCACCTCCCCAACAGCGTATACCGTATTGCATTCGAGAATGAAAAATCCCATAGTAAACAGTTTTCATGGTGTTATCAGAACAATACTTTCTAAGGCGATAAAAACAACGGATTGTTGAAAGGAAATATTGTTTAAGCCCTAAAATATGCTCAGACCAGCTCAAATTTCTATCGATGAGAACACCCAAGTATTTAAAACAGTTAACGTTTTCAATTTGAAAGCAGTTGGTGTCGCAAGAAACATTAGCATTAAAATAGTGATACGAATTTTGAAAGGAACTCAAGTGTAAATTATACCTTGCACAGTTCGATGAGTGGAATATAACATTTATGTCTGGAGTCACGTTAGAGCTAAGGGAAAAAAACATAAGTTTAGTTTTGTTGCTTACCAAAAGTTTATGTGCATCAAACCAAACTCTCAATAAGTGCACATCATGATTTAAATCAGCCACTAGGTTCAATAAACTAACGGATCTGTATGCAATTCGCTGGCCGAGAACTATAAGGTTGTATGTTAAAACAAATTTTTCCGAGATAATCGCCTTTAAAGTTTTAGAAGGTTGGTTTTTGCATTAAACAGTTAGATATTAGTAAATTATTAATGCAATATGATAAAGAACCATCAAAAAGCCATAAAAGCATTAAAATATTGTTAATTTATTCACTTTAGATGACTTGACAAGCATTTTAAAAAACGACATAGAACCTTGTTGGGAAAAAATTGATTAAAAATTCCAAAAAAGGTTCTATGTACAACATAGAACCTTTTAGTGCTGAAGAGATTATAGGGGATGAGATGTTTTTTTTATGGAGAAAAAAAGCATTTATCCTAAAAACAAGACCTAAATTGCGTTTGATTGATATTTTTATATTTAAAAATAAAAAAAATCAATAAAAATATATTTTTTGAAACAAAATAGTCCACAAATTACGTACTTGATGTAAAAACCATAGTACATTTAAAAAGAAGATGATGTTTTATTTTAACTTATTTCAAGCACCATAATTTTGAATTTTTCTAAAACTCAAAAGCACAGTCAAATTAAAACACCATAAAATTTATAACATAAATAAATTTATTTCAATGGTAATTCTTTTAGAACTAAATAAATAACAATAAACGACTGCATTTTTGCAATAAAAAAATTCAAGAAATGAAAATACACAAATATTAATTACTATTCTGAATTTGTTTTGATTAATTTTTTTAAATAATCAAAATCGAATTTTGGCATGAACGGAATGCATTGCCTTAAACAATTTCATTTTAGCCTAGGATATTCTGTTTCGTTATTTTTTTTCAATTTCAATATTCGGATATTCCGACAGTGATGTATTTTTGGCAGGGTTGCAAAAACTTAAGTCACTTTTTAGCTTAAGCTTGGCTTTAATTCACAAGCTAGTGGGTGACTTATGAATTAAGAAAAATGTAATTCAGCAGCTAGTTACTGACTTATGAATTAAAAAAATTTAATTCATAAGTCAGCTGGTGACTTGTGAATTAAAAATTTTAAAATCATAAGCTTCTTAGTGACTTATGAATTAAAAAAAATTAATTCAGAACCTACTAAGTGACTTATGAATTAAAAAAATTTAAGTCATGAGCAAGTAAGTGACTTAAGAATTTAAAAAAAAATTTAATTCAAAAGTTACCTAGTGACTTATGAATTAAAAAAAAAAATAATTCATAAGCTAATGGATGAATTCTGATTAAGAAATTATTAATTGGAAAATTTTTAAGCCAGCACGATAATTTTATGACACACAAAAGCTTGAAATCTACTTTCGTTAATAACAAAATAATTATGTAGTCAAAACAAGCTTAATTTACCAATTAGCTTATGAATTAATTTTTTTTTAATTCATAAGTCACTTATAGGAAGTGAACTAATTTTTTTTTTAATTCATAAGTCACTTATAGGTAGTGAATCAATTTTTTTTATTCATAAGTCACTAAGTAGCTTATGAATTAATTTTTTTAAAATTATAAGTCACTAACTAACTTATGAATTAGATTTTTTTAAAATCACAAATTATCTACAGACTTATGATTTATGGTTTTTTTAATTCAAAAATTCGCAACCCTGATTTTTGGCTACTCATCTTAATGGCTTTATCATACTTCAAGCTTTAAAAATCAATCTTCTTTGTATAAATAGTTTTGATCCCGACAGTAAAAATATTTTTTAAAAACCCTATCTCACATACCTTTGTGAAAAATATTGTTTTGAAGTTAAATATTTTTGAGCCATCTTGATAATTTTTAAAATCCTGTGCTTTCATTTGAAAAAAAATTAAATTTTTATTCTTGTATAATATTTTCAACAATATCCGAAACTGAGAAATTGGCGAATAATACTCGAAATTTTTCAAATTTCTTTCAATAACTCTATGTTATAAGTTCATGTTAGACTTACCGCCAAAAATGCCAAAATCATTGAAAGAAAGTTCTTTATCTTATTGTTTACAAAACTAAACGGGTTTGAAATTATAAAAAATGTCATAGAAAACGTAGGACTTTTGGCTTCAATCGAAAAGTACTAAATTCAAAAAGGTTCTATGTGGATTAATTTTGAGCAAAAAAGTTCTATGTAACCTAAACGCGTTGGTTTTGTGTGTGACAAAAAGTATGTTTAAGGTTCTATGTTTAACATAGAACCTTATAGTACTGAATAATAGTGCGAATTCAATGAAAGTTCTATGTCGTTTTTGGCTGTAGTGTTGCCAGTAATTTTTTTTAATTTTTCTTTTTTAATCTATCTGAAAGCCGATAAAATTACGAAAATTTTGGTATATAAAACTCATTTTTGGTATTTTGGTCGACATACAACCTTATAGTTCTCAGCCAGCGAATTGCCAAATCATCTGCAAACGCCCTTACTTCACCAACAAAAGGTTGTTCAAAAATAGAATTAATATATATTAGAAAAAGGATGGGACCAAGAACAGATCCCTGAGGAACTCCAAGATTGATAACCTTGGAGTTACTCAGACAGCTGCCGAGTTTGACCTTTTGTTCCCTGTTTTTCAGATAAGATGCAAACCACTCATATATAAATCCACGGAAGCCCGCATAATATAATTTGTTCAAAAGAATATTGTGGTCTACCATATCAAAGGCTTTCGTAATATCCACAAAAAGTCCACTACAAAACCTTTGATCATCCAGTCCTTTATGATTAAAAGAGCAAAAATCCAACAAAGCATCCTCAGTAGAGAGCCCAGTCCTAAACCCAAACTGTTTGGAACTAAGAAAATTAGAATTTTTGAGAAAGTTCAAAACCCTACATTTAATTACTTTTTCAAATATTTTTGAAATAGAAGGCAACAACGAAATTGGCCTATAATTATTTTTGTCTTTTTTACTCCCTTTTTTAAACTGGGGTATCACAATGGCCTGTTTAAGTTCATCAGGAAAAATTCCAGAGAAAATACTCAAATTAAAAATATATGTCAAAATATCCACAATATTCAAAGCGATTTTCTTTAACACAATGTTAGAAATACCATCATTACCAAAAGATTTGGAGTTATTCAGAGAGTTTATGGCTTTTAATATCTCAAGACCAGATATTGATTCGAAGTAAAAACTATTTATTTGAAAAGACGAAACTAGAGAGCTGGAACCAGTACCAGAATATCCTAGAAAAGAGGTGCCCTTCGAAAATGATTCCTGTCCAACTGAAACAAAGAACTCATTTTATATAAAATTAAATTCCCTACAAAAAAGGTCTGATTGAAAATTTTCGTCAGACAAGCCGTTTTTGAGTAATTAAGCTTAATAAATTGTTATTTTTCTTCGATTTTACTTTTTTAATTTGGAATTTTGTAACTAACGAAAAATAACAATTTATTAAGCTTAATTACTCAAAAACGGCTTGTCTGACGAAAATTTTCAATTTGACCTTTTTTGTAGGGAATTTAATTTTATATAAAAGTAAGTCAAAATGAATTTTTTTTACTTCAATGTTTTGTCAGTTCTGACGCAAAACATGAAATTATGACTAAAAATCAAAATTAGCGATGATAGACCTCTTAAAATTGATATTAAGGGCTCAAACTTTTACGAAAATTTTTTTTTGTCATTCTGAATGATATTCTCGATATATCTTTCAAAAAAAAAATAGTCAATTTTTTTGGCCCAGTCTAATCTACATAACATTTTTCTGAGCAAATATACACGCTAGAAATGATCCAACAAAAAAGTAGAACATCAATATGTCAACTTGACAAGTTTTTTTCTATTCGTGTATTGCGTTCTGCTGTACACTTTCACGGACCGCGGCGATGGTCTCGTTGAAGAGCGACTCTGAAGGGCCACCAACTGAACGGTAAAATGGAAGCAACACGCGCAAGTTGAAAATCCCTTTATTAAATCTTTTATATTCTTTGCATCTTTAATAAAATTATTAAAATTACTCTGCTGAAATTCACCTGCCTCAAATTGGCCTCTACTTAAAAAAATAAAACTTCCGTGTTTAGATATTTATGAAAATATCTCGATATGAAAAATGAAAACGATTCTTATATCTGCCGATATCTGGAAGAGTAGGAATTATCTTTTTTGAAATTTACATGTCGCCTAATGCGATTATTCGATATAACTCGATCGTGATGAATGACGTTCTCGGTTTTGTGCCGTCCAACTAGAAAACAATTTTTAAGTAGAGATTAGTTATAATATTTTTGCCGCGGGCTGGCGGGCGCAGCGGTTATATTGCAATTTAACTATGTATCTTTTTTATGAAATATGTCGACACGCAAAATTATTTACCTTTCATATTTTGCGTATTTTCAGGCGAAAGTCAATTTCTGGCCATTGGAAGACCAATCAAGGCTCAGCTATGCTGGAACAAATCGCAATGACCGAGAAATACAAGTCTTGGGTAGATGAGGTAAGTTGATTAAATATAAAAAATTTTATCGCAGGACTAGTTGTTGGCATTTTCAGGCCGACATAATAATAATATAAATCCGTTGATATATTATGTGTATTTTTTTTTTCTATAAGAAAGTTTGACATGAAGTTGGAAAGATGCTATCATCAATCAAGAGTATTTTCAAGATTAATGACAGAACATCTTAATTGCACTTAAAGTTATTTGGTTTTTTTAATTTGATTTAAACCTTGATAATATCTCCAAGATTAAATGTATGTAGATATGTAGTAGATACAAGCAAGGTTTATTTTAATGTAAATGACCTATATAATGTACGCAAAGCCACGATAGTATTATCTATAAATGTTTTTTTAAGGGTTGTGAATACCCTTATAATGTCAAACACAATGCGAATAATTAGGAAAGTAGGATAATATTAGAAAGGAGATACCGATGCACATTGGTTTTAAATGTCTGCATTTCAAATTCGTGTAGTGCGGTTAAAAATAAAATGCACGACTGGGTCGCACGAACTTGCTCCTATGTAATAGACTAGGAATTTTAAAAAACGAATGTTATTAGAGAAAAGCTGTTCATAAGCATAAAATGAATTTTTAAATTCTTTTAGTAGTAAGAGACAAAAACATAATGCTATCCAAATATTATTAATTTATGCAAGAACAAAAATTATAAGTCGTTGTAGTGGTTTCTTAAAAAAAAGCTTTTATGTACAAACTTTTTCAAAGCTTTTCAAGAAAAAATTTTGGTACGCCAATTTAAAGTTTTTATTATTGTTCGAATAAAAATAAAATTTAAAAAACAAAAATATTGAGCCGTTTCTGAGATATAGAATTTTCAAAAAAAAAGAAAAAATAGATTTATTTTTTCAAAAATTCAAAAATTATTTATTTTAAAGTTTTGAAATGCAATGTGTTTTAGACTATTTAGAAGCTTCTCTATAAAAATTTTCATTAAGATCCGTTATGTGGATAATGAGAAGTTCAAAATTCGAAAAAATGGTTCTATGGTAGGTACAAGCTGTAATATCTTAATTTCAAATTTTTTTTTATTAAATTAAAGATCGTAAAAATTAATTGAAAGAAAAAAAATTTTATCAAAATTCTCGGAACCGTTTTCGAGAAAAATACAATTTTTGAAAACCATTTTTTTTAATTTTTTAGCATTTGTATGGTAGGTACCTTTATTTTTAGGTAAAATAAAATTTTTTTTCTCACATCTTGTAGATTATATTGAGAAACTTTTATTTATCAAGATTAAAAAAAATCTAGCGAGAGGTTTTCGAAATATTGAGTTTTGAAAAAAAAATTTTGAAGTTTTTTTTAAAACTCCCAAAAAATAATTTTTGAAAAAATTATCTAAATCGGTTGTACCGTTTTTGAGAAAATCAAAAACAAAAAAAATGGTTCCATGGGGGGTACCCTCAATAACCATTTTTATGAAAATTTTGTTCAACTATTACCTAGATTTAATTAAATGAAATTTTTTTGTGTTTTTATTTTTAAAATCTGCCGAACAGTTTTTGAGAAAAGAAAATATTTATAAAATTAAAAAAAAAACCGTATGGCAGGTCACGTTATTTTTGGTCTTAAAAAATCAAATCAAAAAACATCTGGGGGTAAAAATTAAAACCCATATCTACCAAGTTTTAAGAAAATCGGCTAAGCCGTTTAGCTGTAATCGAACAGACAGACAGACAGAATTGCCAGACCCACTTTTTTCGTCTTCGCTATCATCGTAATGTCAACTTTGATCAAAATCTCGAGTTCGATTTTTTTTACGAATGCAAAACTTGCCTTATAGTACTTATAACTCGCAAGTAAAAAGTTGAAATCAAGATATTACTGACTGCCTATCATAGAACGAATTTTTCGAATTTTGAATTTCTCATTATTTGCATAGTGGATTGTGATGAAATTTTTTATAGAGAAGCTCATGAAAATTTTGAAAAACATTGCATATCAAAACTAAAAAAAAAATATAAAATTCGATATCTCAAAAACTGCTCAATATTTTTTTTGGAAATTTAATTTTTTTTTCGTACAATAAAAAAAACTTTAAGGTTGCGTACTAAATTTTTTTTCTTAAAAATGTTTTAAAAATTTTGTATATAAAAGCTTATTTTTTAAGAAACCACTACAACAAGTTAGCATTATGTTCTTATCTCTTACTACTAAAAGAGTTTAAAAACTGAATTTTATCCGTTTGAACAGTCTTCTCTAATAACATTCGTTTTCAAAATTCCTAGTCTGTTACATAGGAGCAAGTTCGTGCGACCCAATCGGGAATTTTATTTAATTCTATCGAACAAACGCTTTGGACGAATATAGGCTTTATGTTTATAGATTACAACCAGATCAGAAGGGGTAAAAATTTTCTTGCATCGGCAGAGAAAACCTAAACACTTAGCAACTTTTTTTGGGACGTCATATAGGTGATCAGTGATCACTCCACAAAAGATGGTCTATGATACACATACCTAGACTTAACGCTATTCAGGCTCCTCGATGCAAATAATTTAGCAAATTCAGTGAACGTATATATATGATAAATTAAGCTTCGAACTCTGATAAGGGTAACATAGACCCCTGTTTACATTTTTTAGTTCTCAGAAATCTTAATATTGAGAATAAATTGTTTCACTTGCTCACTTAGTGGAAGAAGTTTGTAATACTCCAGAAAAATAAACTGTTCAATAGAAGTTTATCTATTCATATCCAAGCAGCTCAAATGGAATTAATTCAATTTTTTAATACTTATATGAAATATGAAGGTTTTATACTTAATTAAGAAGAATTAAAAAAAAAAACTAAATTAGTAGTTCTCGTTTAAACTTTACAAATTACATTTAAATTAAGCTTAAGGATTATTGAAACATTAATAATTTGTTTGCTTAGTTTATTTATTGGTCCTTACTTCAAACTATTTCACCTTGACCAAAGAACATGTATCAACCAATGTCGAAATAATAAGATAACTTGGAATATTTTCATTGTTAAATTTCTAGGTCTAGTACTCTTGTTTCACCATATTACTTCGGTTCCTATCGGGCACTACTACTGAACCGGAGGTGCTCTACTTCACCTTAACTAAGTCAGTTGACTAGTCGCCTAAGCAGAGTTCTACGGCAAACTTGATAGCTTAGCGGAACCGGAACTCTATCTTGAAACAGCCCTCGACTGTCTAGGTAGAGTAATAAAGCACACTCACAATATTCGTCTTAAAATTAAATAATTAGGACATCGAGACAGGAAATCTATGAAGACTTGAATTAGACTTTACAAAAAGAGTTTCTTCAGAATAAAACCTTCCCTAGCTGTGGGCAAAGTAGAATTTACGAGTATCGAGCGTATGTCGAATATATTACGTAAATATTGATCTTTATAAGTCTTTTACTCGGCAGTAGATGTCCATGTAGATCTACAATTATCAGCTTACGACAGTTCTTTCGGATATCCCAGAAATTCACTCCCCATATTTAAGTTAGATAGATAGATAGATTCTAATAATACCAGCTTATTGTTCTTCTAACTTTAGAGACATGAGTAATATACGAGTATTATTATCTAGCGTTTGCTCTACTTGAAGCATTTTGAAATGCATTTTTCCATTTTCTATTTACCACCATGAATCACATAATAATATTGCACTTATTTTGATTCACTGAGTCGGACAATATCAACGTTAAAATTAATGTAAGCCCACTCAATATTTACTATGCCTTTTCTACGATGACGGATTTCTTTTATTATGCAGCTGATTGCAATTCTTGTTACAGATAATTTACTAACCTATAATTGTATCTTTTAGATCTCCGAGTTGTTTGGAGGGATGGAAGTGTGCGGTGTGTCTGTAGTAGTTGGAAAAGATGGACGTGAATTCATTATCAGTGCTTGTGATTGCACTTTCTCTTTAATTGGAGATAGTCAGGAGGAAGACAGACGACAAATTGCAGATATAGTATCATCCCGGATGCAGGCAAGAATTTCCATTACTAACTCATAATTTATTTATTAAATTACAAATTACAATTCAGAATGTCTGCCGTCCTGCAATGGCAACTAAAGCTCCTACATCAAGATCATCAGTTTCGTCACGTGGTGAAAGTCCAACCGAAGATATTCCTCAAGCTCCAACAGGACCTCGACCAGCCCCAATGGGTGGACCACCACCTATTCCTGAGCGATCTTCACCAGCAGTCGGATCAATCGGACGTCTTAGTAGCCGAAGCAGTATTTCCGAGACACCTGAGGAGGCAGCTGCAGCAACAGATAAATCTGCTTCACTAGCTTCCAACGGACGTCGTGACTCTCAAACATCTCAAGCATCTACTGTATCGAATGCTTCCAAAGTTTCACAACGTCCTCCGCAATCTCAGACATCAGTTGTCGAGGATGCGGAGGACACTATGAAAAACCTCAGGAAGACTTTTGCAGGAATATTTGGTGACATGTAGGAATTAGCAAATAAAAAACGTGGAAGGACTGTTAGTGACACCAGCTCGTCCTTTTTGGGAAAACAATTTTCCTTCTCAGCAGGAAAACCAGATGTAATATCCTCGCAACCAACTAAGCCAGGATCTGTTTCGAATAATGATTTCAGTAATATTGCTGAGAATATTTCTTCCCAATTGGCAAAAAACATTAAAGATTCAAGTGGTGGAGGAGCACCAGTGTCGAGCAACAGTGACACCAGCAGCGATACGCCTTCCAACGTTTTACAAGCATTCGAAGAGGAGAACAAATACAAACCAGTGACCAACTTTGAGCCTCAAGAAAGAGTAAATCCATTTGACAAAGATAGCAAGACTTCGGATTCTTTCTCAGCTTCATCCATATACAACAAGACCTCGGCAATTCCAGCAACAACTGCACCAGTTCCAACAGCTATCACAAGCAAAAGTTCATTTTCTAGTGATATCGGCACCAAAGAGTATCTGAAGAAGTATGATTTCGAAAGTTCTACCGCTTCCCTGGACTCGAGGGCTGATTCGATTGGAGGAAGCGATTATAGGCCACCTTTGCCAACTCATAGCCCAAATGTGGCTTCTAGTTCAAGTGGCTATACATCACAGTCAGCTTCGCATACGGCAAGTCCTTCCAATGGTTACAAGTTGGCCGATATTAAATCCAGCTATTCACGGACTGAAAGTGAGTATTTTGAAGCCTGTTATGAAGTTTAGAGGATTTTTTTTAATCTAAAATGTCAATTTATAGGTACAAATAAACACATACATACATATACAGACAAATAAAATTACTTACATATATTTCGATTTTTAAGGATATTGACGTCTTTACAATTTTGCACACCCACCATATGAAATCCTTTTAGAGTTTCAGATACTCTGTTCAAAAATGCTTTCTTGTAAAAGCCTAGATCGTATCATCCATGAGAAGAAAAAAAAACATGAACCATGATAGTTTTCTCGTTATATTTAAAATTTCGGTATAAAGGACCACACGAAGCACAAACTAAAGCATTATTGAAAAATGTACCTAATTATATCAATCAATCAATCAATCAATTTTTTCTGTTTTCAAAGTCTTAAATCCCAAATGCAATGATTTTGTGTTAAAACAATAGAAAATTAGTCAAATTCGCAGTAGATGAAGAATATTTTACTATTTATGTATGTGTGTCTACTTATTTTTGAGTTCTCGACTCGTGAAGGGTCTAACACTGAAACATTACAGCCTTCCATCCTCTACGATTAAGAGTACGCTGCTTCCAGCAATTTCCAGCAAAATAGACCAATAGCTTTGGCAATTCAGATGGCGGTTTATCAAACCGGAGTCTTGCACCTCATTATCTTCTTAAAGTAAGGGGATGAGATTCGAAGACTATCATAGGGCGCTTGAAGTAATGTTGTTGATGCCATTGATGTCAATAAAATTATATCGTTGCAGTTTAACTTTTTGAACTAATCTACTTCTTGGTACAGCTATAGTTCGCAGTTGTACTATTTCCTCCATTTGCCCTTTTGCACAAGCGCCAAATATTCGTATCAGTCGAAGAACCAAACTTATATTTTTAGCCGTAAATTGCTCCTTACGATAAATGCTAATGGTTGCGACTTTAAAGTATTTAGACTTTTCTAGAATTTGTTTCAGTTTGACGATTTGTTTTATATTTTATCTCCTGATCCAGAACCCAAACTGATAGCTTCTGGTTAAAGTTACGAATCTTGCATGCAGTATTTAGCAGCTTTACGCCTGTATAGTTCTGGCAAGACGTCGAATTATCTTTTTTGTATCTGGGGCGTTAATATTCCGGCCATCAGGAAGAAAATAACCAATACGAACAAAAAATTAAAATAAACAAAAACTAAATAACCAAAGATATGAAATACGGTTGAAGAAGTATGCAATTAATATTTTTCCTTACAAAGCTATTCAAGATCTTCGCGAACTTTTAAAGTAATTTTTTGCTCGTGTTTATTATGAATATATTTTGCTAAAGTAAGGCGAGGCTTTTATGTAATGTTAAAGTACCTATACTTTATATCGTATATAGAACCGATTTTCCCTTTAAACATAACATTTCTAGGAACCAGTTCCCATTTTAGAAATGATTTACAGTAGGTTTTAAATATTTGAAATTTTACGCTAGTCACTTCTGCCAGGTGCCAGTGCAAAAGGACGTTCCAGTAAACTGGAAGGTTGACGAACTCGACAAAAGTGGAACATTACCAATATTACTTGATAAGGATAGTATAGTTATACCAATCCATGGCTACATGTAAACTTATGCAGAAGCAAGATGCTATTGAAAGGACAAACCTTAAAAGGAACCTGTCTGATGACAAAACAGATCCTTAATCAAATTGCAAATCAGCTCCGCAATAACTGGTGCCATAACTGGACACTGTCTCAGGTAAACACCAGGTTTGGCGTTTTTGCAGAAGCTTTATGAACGAGAAAGAGGTAGAATCGATTCCTAATCTTCCAAGTACATGCCATGCTCTGTTCCATAGACGTTTATTCCATCTTGGAGACTTTTTCTTCGAGGAACCTAGTAATCTTATTAATATAGACATTTATAGTCTATCCCGCCTCATAAGGAGCTCCAAATGGTTCAACGAGTATGGAGAAAATCTCTAGATTCATTTGGTATCCAAATAGACCAACACTAGTCTAAGTCAGCGTTCCCTTAGGATATTTTGGAAAAGTGGCAAAAAAAAGTGGCACTCGAGAAAAAAAGGTGGCACTTAAAATTAAAAACAAAACAACACCATATATGTATGAAAATTGACTTAAGGGAACAAATTTCACACTCATCTCAACGAATTTATAGGAGTTGAAGAAAACACATAATTTAAACAATCATTTTAAGGTTTATTGCAACGTAAGCTAAAAACTAAAAATTTAACAGTTCATTTTGTATTGATTATTCAACATAAATAAATAAATAAAAGTATGAATAAATAATAATTTATTTAAAAGAATTCACATTTTACTTTCCTGTGATGGTTTCCCTATATTTTTTTATGAGGAGCTCATCTGGACTCCACTCAACTAAATCACAGTTGCTTACTAAATTTAAAGAAGGCAACATATTTTCGCAAGCTTCAGTGTTTAGTCTGTTGGTGAATGGTGAGTTTGTTTTTCATCAAAGTTAGCTTGGAAAAAACCCTCTTAGCGCAAGCACTGCCATGAGGCAAGGTTAAAATTTTTGCAACAAATTCATATAAGTCGGAAAATAGGTATTTATTCAAACTATTTTTAATGTTACCCACTTTTTCAGTGTGTGGGTTATGTTGAATTTTAAAACTTTGATGGTATAAGTATCGTACGCATGAAAGATATGAAAAGGTATGGAAAAATGGCATGGTGAATTGCTAACTTTAGTTTTACTTGTGGGGAATAAAAAGTGGCACAGACTGAAAGGTGGTGGCTCGGTGGCACAGCCTGAAAAAAAGTGGCAATTTGACACTAAAGTGGCACAGCGGTAACGCTGGTCTAAGTGTGTCAGCTGCGACACTGGCAGCTGACCTACGTCACTCGGTTAAGATTCCAAGCTGCAATTCATTCGATTTCTATTCAATTTTATAAGTTTAAGATGACTTTAAATTTTACTAGAGAAAGCTAGAATTAATTGAAGCTTACTTAATTTGATTAAAAAAGGAATTACTCGTTGAATTGTATACTACTCGTATAAAATTCAGAAAATAATATTTACCGCCCGGCATGAAATATAATAACGATTTTAGAACGGTTGACTCATTTTTGCTTTATGGGCAAATCTCAGGAACTTTTGACTTTCGTGTAACTTTGAAATTAAGTTACTTCATAGTCATATTTTTTTACTCTATCTCTGATAATTTTTTCGAAAATATAGTATTACAGTATAAAAAAAGTTATTTTCCACATTAAGAATTTTTTTTACCTATAGAACGAGTAAAAGGCAAAAAGTATAAGAAAAATACAAAATTTTATATGTTACTATTAAAATATTTAAAAAGTTTAATGTTCTTACGATTGAAGCATCTGATTTTAGTTTGTTAAACTCAAATGGGGTTCATAAGAGACTTTGAAAATCAAAATTTTTTATGAAAAAATTATGTGCTTTGCTTAGATTTATGACAGTGTTTGTCAGAAGTTTCGGTACCACAATTCCGAAAAAATCATTAAAATCTGGTACGTCTCTTATCATTTACACAGCATGCTTTGCACCGATTTCTAAATTACATATTCATTTTCTATAGACAAAAATGAATAAATTAAGCTTTGGTAGAGGTGTGTGCTAAAATCGCAACCTGGTTAAAATTAGCTTATACTGAATTAAAAGAGTGCGAAACTTTTTTTTTTCAAGACATTTTCAGTTAGCACTCGCATAAAAAGCAATATTTCCCGTTCTTAACTATTGTTCCTTCTTCTAAACCATACTAAGAAGTGTACGTTTTGTCGCTGACGCTACATATTTTATGGATCTTTAAAATTCAGTAGTTAATTACAAAGAAAAATCATTGATATTTTTTATACATTACTTTTTAAGGGGCCGCCAAGATTTGATGACGGATTTTTGTAGAGGGGTCAAAAACAAGCACTTTTTACTATGGGAGGGGGGGTTTATCTCCCCCCGCTTAGGAGGTAGGGGCACTTTTATAAAAAATGGTTTAAATTGAAAAAAAAATAAATATTAAAAAACAACGGCAACACTTACAATAAAATGCTATACTGCGTTTGAAAGCCAGAAGATTTTTCTATAATCCTGCATTTAAATTAAATTACTCATGTCAATGGTTTTTGAGAAATTCGCATTTAAAGTCCAAATTTTGATAAAAAAAACGTGAAACAAAAAGTTTAGACCGATTGTTTTCAAAATTGTGAAATGAAATTGTAAATTAGCTTATATGTGTTCCATGTATCTATCAGTTCTTAATCGAACGCAAAAAACCGCATGATTCTATATCTTCTAGTTTTTGAGAAAATCGAAAACTATCAAAACTGTTTTTTTTTTTTTGATTTTTGGTGGTGACGGTGATTTCATTTTAAGGATTAATGTTAATAAACATAATGCATCTTTGTTAGTTCAGTAGAGCAATTCATTTAGCGTTACACCAGAATTGCACACCGCCACGGGAGTTGAATTTTCATTTGGTATTAAGCCAATTTCTTCGAAAAAAGTAATATTTTTTTCGTTGGTCGACACTAAATCACCGAAAGAAGAAAATATTGGAAAATTATTCAATTTGAGATGGAGTAGTGGATGTTTACCGCCTTTTTTCATTTTGAGAAAAAAACACTTCACTCTTACAAAAGTTGAATAACGAATGACCTTGGTAAACAATAACTTGTACCACATTTATCATTTGTTATAAAAAATTAAAAATTTCTATATTAATTTAAAATTTCGCGCTTACATATTTTCTGTAGTTCAAATATTAACGAATGCAAGCTAGGGCAGTGAGAAAAGTGAAAGAAAATGATCCTTATCAATAACATTCTTAGTAGTCTTTGTGACTCGGCCACGTAAAGTCGTTTCGTGTTACTGTTTCGATAGTTCAACGTCGCACTATGGCACCAAAAGATGAAATCCATCTCAAAAATGGTTTTGGTGAATTTCGTAATTTGAAAAATCTAATGATGGGATTATATACTAGAAATAGGGTTCTTCCTAACACAGTAAATTTTTTGTATCTTACTTTTGTTCTAGATACCTAAAATTACAGTTAAAAATGACATTTCGATATTTTTATTTTTTTGAATTATTGGAAGTGAGAGTTTGAAGTCAATTAGTTCGTATTTTTTCTGGACAGAATGTATAAGTATTATACCTTTTTGAAAAGCCCAAGCCCTCTTCTTTACAAAACAGTTATATTTTTTTAATTAAGTTCACCAGTAAATTAATAAAAAAAATGAGTAAGGTGTAGTATATTTTTCATTTTTTTGTTTTCAATTGAAGTTTTCTCTGTTAGCTCCGGCTGCCTGCGTTTAGTTAATGGCTGTTTAGTATTCTAAAAATATTCTAAATTTGGAAGAAAAAATAAAAACTTTCGCATTTTCATGCATTTTTGTTTAAGAAGAAAAAACGTATGATGAGGAAGAAAAATAAGTTTTTAGAATAAAAATTCGTATTCTTATAACTTTATTGTTAAGTGATGAAAAAAATTAAAGTTTGGCAAAAATGTGGAACCTTTATTGATGCACATAAATGTGTATTCCAAAAAGTTTTAGACCATTATTTTATTACTTTTAGCCCAAAATTTAAAAAAAAAAATTTAATTTTTTGTCAAAAGTTAAAAAATATAACATGTGCAACACATTTTCATAAACATCATAAGTGACTATGTTTCCACAAAATTTATAAGTTTTTATCATTTATTTCCAATATTATTAAAATTCTAAATTTTATTTTTATAATAAAATATTTTTTGTTTTCCAATTTTAAACTTCCTTACTCATATTTATAGATATTAAAAAAAAATCATAATTAAATAAAAATAAATGCCAACCATTTGAGGGTGGGAGGGGGTGTGTGGTTTATGGTTGCATATAATACAAATGTAGGTACATAGTTTTAAATAACACTAGCATTGTTTGACGAGGCTTAAGAACTTTTAGACATTAATTAATATACCTAGTAATAAGGTGTACTTTTGAATTCCTTTTTTTTTTGTCTTAAGGGCGAAAAACTTTCATATATCAAAAAGGGGCGTGGCAGTACACGGATTTTACTAAAAATAAATAACACTTTTCATAAACTCACTTCTTCATATAAAACTTAATTAAAAAATGCCTGCTCTTAATGAACTTTAAGCTGAAAATAAAAAAGGGGAGTGAAAGTAGGCGGGAAAGTGGGCAGACAAAATATACATGCGATGTCTTAAGTTTAAAAAAACCTCAAAAACAAATTTTCGGCTTCCTGTTCACTAAAAATAAGAAAATAACAAAAATTTAAAAAATATGGGCGTGGTAGTGGGCGGAATTTACAAAAAACTACTTTCAAATATTTTCACTGGTAAAAGAAGAAAACAAATTTCATCCAAATTGTTGCAATAATTCTTGCTCCAACAAATTTTTCCCATATAAATGAAACAAAATCTACAAATTTGTTATTTTATTTTATTAAAAAAATAAAATAATTTATTTCTATCTGAAACGTTTTAATATTTTAAATTCTTGGTTATACAAGTATAAGTATACAAAATTTCAAAAAAAAATATTGAGAAACGAAAAAGTTATGGATTTTTGAGATGGTTTGCATAGTCGTCGCCGGAAAATGAGTGAGAATTTTTTAAGCATTCGTTAGTAAAAGAGGAACACCATCAATTATATTTTCTGATGTTACAATGGTGCTATAAACTTAATTTTAAAGGTGTGCTTAGTTATTTTCTCTTTACGCGTTTTCAAAAGTCTAAAGTCAAAAGTTTCTGAGATTTGCCTATATATGAATTTTTTTTTATAATTAACGCGCACTCAAGGGATTATGACTACGCTTTAAATGTTGGTTGAACACAGTGCGAGGATTGAGTAGGAGAAACCGATGTACATTCGTCTTAAATTTCTGGACATTGAAATGGGGAGGAAAAACAGAGTCGGTTAAGCAATTCCACATTCGAGTCGTACAGCAAAAGAAAGAATCTCTGTACTTAACTGTACGTCCAAAGTTTGGCTCAAGGGTATATTGATGAGCATTCCCTGCGGCACGAGTATTACGGTGAAATTTGTTTAGGGGGGAATGGAACTCGCTATTTCAATAGAACATTGCTTATAGAAATAACGATAAAACAGTGATAGACAAGTGACATTTCGAAGATGTTCCAACGAAACAATTGTTTCGGAAATTACTCTGTCACCTATCAGCCTTAAAGCTCTATTCTGGATTCTGTCTAGTAATTGTAAAGATGTTTTTGATGCACCAGTCCAGATATGAGAATTGTATTCTAGTTTAGGACGTATATAAGCCTTATAAATTGTGACCAGATCAGAGGGGGAGAAAAAGTTTTTACATCGTCTTAGGACATCTAAGCATTTGGCCGCATTTTTAGCAATATCCAATATGTGGTCATTCCACAAAAGGTGGTCAGTAATACACATACCAAGAATTAATAGCTTTTCAGTTTCTATGGTGCAAGCTCCATACATGAATAGGGGCATAGAGGCAATATTCCGCTTTAATGACAAAAAACAGCTCTGAGTTTTAGAAGCACACGATTTTCAATACCCCATTTGACCATGCTATTTAGATCGCAATTTAATGAGCTCAACATTATATTGCCGTTGCAATTCAACATTCAAAGAACAAGGAATTGAATTAGGAAATGAATATTAAAGCTGGGGGTGCTGTCATCAGCAAAACAGTTAAGTGGATTAGTAGTTTCTTTAAAAAGATCATTTATAAAAATGAGAAAAAGAGTCGGAGACAAAACAGAGCCTTGGGGGCACTAGCATTTATTTTACGAACTTCAGACTTGAAACCATTTAAGACGACTTGAATTGAACGGTCAGAAAGGTAATTACTAATCCAACGAATAAGAGATACATCGATACCAAACGCACCCATTTTTGATAAAAGAGCAGGATACCAGACTCTATCGAATGCCTTAGAAATATCAAGCGCAATGATCTTACTTTCCCCAAAAAGATGTAAAGATTGGTTCCACTTTTCAGTGAGATATGCCATCAAATCACCATCAGCATTACTGCGAAAACCATATTGGCGGTCATTAAAAAGATTATGTTCTTCAAGATATATCTTAAGCTGCCGATTGATCAGTGTTTCCATGACCTTAGACAAAAGGGACATCAGTGCGATTTCCCGATAAAATTAGAAGGTGAAGAAGATGCGCCTTTTTTGGGGACTGGTTGAACGAACGCTGTTTTCCAACTCTTTAGGAAGTACCCTGTAGAATAAGAAAGATAAAAAAGTTTGCGCAGTGGTTTTGCCAATGTGGAAGAACATTTCTTCAGAACAATGGGTGATATACTATCCGTGTCAGCAGATTTGTGAATATCGAGATCTTTTAATATTCTAGCGACTGCTCGTGTGCGAAAATAAATTTTTCTCATTGAAAAGTTTACAATTTCAAGAACCGGTGGATTCATGTCGCTATCGGGCAGAAAAGAATTTTTTGCAAACAGTTCTACAAACAAATTAGCCTTATCTATGGAACTAACAACAGAATTATCATTGTAAATGAGCGTGATGGGAACCGACGAAGAGGTGGAGTTTTTGATTTTCTTTACGAATGACCAAAAGTTTCTACTGCCTTTAGGGCACTGGATTATTTTTTTTCTTAATTTTTGTTCGTGAAAGAATTTGGTTCTTTGGATCCAAGCGTTATAAGCATTCCTTGCTCTCTTAAACTTAATGTGGTTTTCCTCAGAAGGGTTGGCTTTGTATGTTTGGAAGCACAACTCTCTCACCCTAATCACTTCTTTACAGCTACCGTCAAACCAAGAGTTTTCTTTTGGCTTTAAACTCTTTGATCTGTGAGGAACAAACATTTTCAAACTATTTGTGATTATGTTTGTTATCATATCAGCACATGCATCCACGTTCCTATCGAGAAAGCTTATCGACCAGTTAAAGTTGCGGAAAAAGTTGTTGAGACCATCCCAATCGGCTTTCTCATATTGCCATACGACTCTTTTGGGGATTTTTTCTTTAACTAGAGCGTTGGAGCATTTAAAAACAGCTGACACTACAGAATATGGTCGGACATACCTAAAAGCGTTAACATATTTACTGTATATTTCTCAGGGTGGGAAGTGAGGAATAAGTCAAGAATATTAGGAGATTGGCCAGCACCATCTGGAATTCGCGTTGGCTCATCTACAAGTTGAGTGAGATGGTTAAACTCAGAGAAGATTTCTATTTCTGGTGTTGCCTGGCCTGAAAATCGAAGCCAATTAGGATTATGCACGTTAAAATCGCCCGTAATAACGATTTCGGTGCTTGGATTACAAGAGATAATCACTTGTATGGAATCCGACAGCGCATCAAATTGGTTCAGTGTAGATTTACTGTCTAAACTTGGGCTTCGATACAAGAAACAATAATGAATAATTTGTTTATTGACGTTTAACTTTAATTACATAACGTTAAAATCCGTGCGGGAACAATGGGTGAATTGAGGAAGATTTTGAGAAGTAACGTCTTTCCGAATGAAAATGTCAATACCGTAGTGAAGAATAAATAGTCGTACTAAGCTATATCCAGGAAGGTCAAATGAATCGGAGCTTTCACCTACCTGTGTTTCGCTTAGTGCCAGAATAGCTGGTTTGAATTTTTCTTAACTAAACCACTTTTTCCAAAACAATATCAATGCTACGTTTGAATAACAATATTCTTGAAGAGACCACGGCTTAAGTAATCAAGTCATTTGTGTAATGTTGTTAGGTATAATACGAGAAAACCTTTGAGGTGTTGTTCAAGCAAAAGCAAGCCTGCCTAGAAATGTGATGTAAAAATTATTTAGCAAATGTGTGACATAAAGAAGGCAACTCAAGTCATTTGCGCAATAAAAGTATAGATACTTTAAGAAGAAACAGGTAATAGTCGACTCATAATCAAAATCAAAAAAACTAGTAACTTGGACGATATCTCTGTACTTTATCATGCCATCCACGATTTTGGCTGACTTCAAAATAAGATTGATAAATTTGACCCTGAAAAATACATTTGCGTAACATTTGTTTTAACCCCACTCTGTTTCAGACGTTCTCGCAAATGTAAATATAAAAGGCAGACCAAAATTCGTATTTACTCCGATAGGCGAATACATTGATATTTAATATAAAATATCATTAAGTTGAGTAGAAAAATTTCTATAATGTTTGTACTTTAAGCCCCTACCAGAAAGGATTTGCATAATATTTGTTTAAAGCCATTCGTTTCAGTACGTTTTCGCAATTATCATTCACTCGTTTAGGCCGTAGACTGAAACTGCTAGATTAATTCATCAGAAATTTGTGAAGTCCTTTCAAAACCTTAGAATTTCCCCCAAATAAAACAAACAAAAACTCATGAGTACTGCCTCTTACGAGGAGTTCACAAATCCTATTCCTCTTACGAGTATCATAAAAACAGCTTCTCATCTGAGCCGGTCGGACTCGACTAATCACAAATCTAGATTTGGGAAACTGTGTTCATGCTTTTGGTTAAACAAATGCCACGCAAATCTTCTGGTTACTGCTTGAGGTACATACACAACGTTTTTCACATGAACAAGAAAGCAGACTATGTGTTCCTCCTACATCCCTCAAATGATATCTACTGTTATACCCTACAACATTTCGCAAAATAACTAGACTTTTTACGTCATTGGCTCTCGATTTATAAGACAGTGGATTCATTTCGAAGACTTTCAACCTTAAAGGAGTGGTTTGAGATAATTATTATTGAAAATATTTTCTTCCGAAAAAAAAATTAATATCTAAAAAAATTCTCTTCTAATTTCTTTGCAGGTAATGAGAAACCTTCCGATTTAGATATTATTTTTGGAGAAAATAAGTCGTTATCTGGCGGCAACGGCAAAATCACACGCTCCGGAGGTTCCCTCTCCGATGCTGATATTATTTTTGGAGGACCTCCAACACGTTCTGATCGTTTTGCAACATCGAAAAGCATGAGCGTTACAACTGATAGTCGAATCAGTTCTGTTGCTGGCGGTGGAGCTGCTACTAATTCATATAAGATCTATGAAGGCATTCAGAATGTTGCCTTCCAGGATTTTGATTCGCAGTCAATAGGTTCCACAGAAAGTGATCATTGGACCAAATCCATTGAGGATGATGGCGATATTGATCTTAAATAAATATATCATTAATAACATCGTGTCATTTTTAAAATGATTTTTTTTATTTTTTATTTAAGAAAAAAAAATGAAAACCATTTTTCGATACCATTTCATAGGAGTAATTGAAATTCAATAATCTATAGAATATGGGAAAAAATGATAAATTCAAGAAACATGTTGTCGCCTCCATAGTTTCCTGGTTTCAATTCAATTATTTTTCCAATCCTAAAAATCATCATCGTTAACGTTCATAAATAATAAAATTGTATTCAATAGATCCTAGTTCTCCATTTTTACCATAAAATAAGTTCAAAAATAAAACTGAAATAAATTCCCACAGAATGATATGAATGCTGATTGATTGAAACATAAATAAATTATTCATTTTAAAATTAAGGCTAAAATTAATATTTAATGATATCATCAACTAAAATATATACAAACAAATAAGTCAATATATAAACTTATTTATACATATATTATTATATACAATATGAATATATAAATTGTTTTATTGTTACTGTTAAATAAAATACGCATCAAACAACCTATCATAATAAAACAAAACAACACATACATAATTACATTTAAATTAAACTTTATTGATTGTGTTAATGTTAAATGTAATTCATTCATAGACTTTGCATGAAGAAGGACATACAAACATATAAAACAAAATTAAATAAAAACTGTAGTTCATTTTAATATATCTACATATATTATAAATATCATACATGACAATATTTAAAAAAAATTCTTGTTAGAAAATAAATATATACAATACAATTAAAAAAAAAATATTTATAAATACGCAGAAGTTATGTGTTTGATATAAATGTTTGTTACTAAAAAATAATATTTAAAAAATATATATTAAACGGAAGGCCATTTACAACGAAAGAAGGTACGTTTTTGAACAAATTTTAGGACCATATGGCCAGTATTAAAAATATTATACATTAATGTTCGCATACACGCCTAAAAATACACTTGTGCATTAAAAATACAAAAAAATACTAGTTAAAGCTACGCACATGTTCACATAATGCTGATAACACAAAATGCATAAATCATTTCATTAGATTATACATTTATGTAAAACTAGATTTAATATAAATGTGAATACAAATATTACATATTGTGTATGTAAACTGCACACAGTTAAATAAACTTCCTATAAATATTTATGGTCTTTTGAACACTATACAAAACACATCTCTTGAACTTCCTCCTTTCATGATCGCCGTTTTCATTTCAAAAACTATAGCTATATATTATACCTATATAAGTTAAGCTTATGCATTCAACTATAAAATCTTGTCCTTGTTTTTGTTATAACAATCTTCAAAGACTTTTTCACAAATTCTTAATGTTTTTATTACTTTAGAAATAATATACAGAAGTAATATACATTCAACACTATATCTATTTCTTTCAAATCAAATCTATGATAAGAAATGTATTTCTAAAAATTATTCACATGTTACATAAAAATCACTTAAAAAAAACAATGTTTAGCAAAATATACATTTGAAATAAAATAATGTTCACATGACATAAAATTCACATATTCCAGAGTAATAAAACATACCTATGCAGTGTAAATGCAATTTAAATGGGTCGCAAATAAATGCATGCATTAAATCCGGAGTATTTATAAAATAAAAACAAAATTAATTAATTATGATGTTGAAAATAAGATAAATATGAAAACAGACGGACACCCTGAAAATCTACTAACAATGTCATCATATAATTAATAAATATGTGTTGTGTAATCAAAAACAAAAAATACATACATACAAATATAAAAATTGAGTTAAATAAAGGAGGAATTTTTAAAACTAAAAAAATATCGTTTTATTTTTAAAAACATTATTTTATTTTAATAATATATGATTTTTAAGGTTGGTCATAAATACAGGGTGGGTCAATGTTAAACATGTTTAACTATTGTAAAAATCATTTTTTTTTATTTATTTTTTCTTGTATATTAAAAACATTTTATGAAAATTAAAATACATTGCGCATGAAATATGACATCAGACAAATGTCCACTATTTTGCTTCATACAGACACTGGGTTTTTTAGGAAATATTCCATTAGACTACGTTATATTTCTGGCTGCAGGCTCCGTCTCTTATTAGTACGCACTTCGCCATTTAAATATCCGCATAAAAAATTCAGGCACAGTTAAAATGTAGTGAGCGCGGTAGGCAAAAACCAAAATCAAATCAAATTAATTTATCAAATATGTGTTATTTTAAATTTAAAATAAATAACAAAAACAGTTGTTAATGTGCGAGGACAAAATTTTCAGAACATTGACTTAAATTGAATACAAAATTGGATACAAAACTTATATTAAAAGAACTCTCTTGAAGATCCAACTTAATGGTCATTATTTGTTTGAAATCCTTGGGCTTGCCTTTTGGGTCTTCAGAAAAACACTCAAAAAGAAGTTTGTAGTTCCTTTTTTGTCCTTTTCAAGTCAATACTTTGTTTATGAATAGTTACCAAAACCTTAAATCAATTTTGTCCTTTCCATCATTCATACGGTTTTTTTGTTGGGCACAGAAAATAAGTTTTTTTTTTTTTTTTTTTTTTTTTATCCGATGGAATTCTTCAAAAGACACTCGGTAAGAATCGGTACCGAGTAGTGTGGGACTCTTACCGCACTAAAACCACCGGTGAATCAGGACCAATCTATGAAAAGATCGACAAATGATTTTTATTTCTTAATTTTTAAATCGCATTGGGGGAAGTTTAATGTAATAACACTTTCCCATAACTTTTAGACCATCAGCTAATGAGGCTTGGTTCTTCTTAATCTCCGAACATTGTCTCGTACATTTAATACGGTCTCCATTTCAGAGTTAGTGTGACTTTGCAGTCGCTGATTGTGTGATACAGCGTGTTTCTTAACCACTTCTGTAACCATTTCAATTTGAAGGTCACGATGTAGATCGCTATTTCTTATATACCAAGGGGCATTTATTATTCCACGAAGGACCTTGCTTTGGAATTTTTGGATGGGTTCAGCATTTGTTTTCTTTGTACAGCCCCATAGTTGGATGCCATATGTCCAAACGGGTTTCAATACTTGCTTATATAACATTAGTTTGTTCTGGATAGATAGGTCAGAGTTCTTTCCTAGTAACCAGTACATTTTTCTGTACTTTAAGTTTAGTTCTTCTCTTTTCTTTTTGATGTGCTCTTTCCATTTAAGCTTTGCATCCAAATTCATTCCAAGGTATTTGGCGGTATTGGAGTAAGGTACTTCTGTACTGTTTATAAATATTGGAACATTGTTTATGTTTTTGTTTGTAAAGTTTATATGCGTCGATTTTGTTTCGTTTAATTTGATACGCCATTTCTGCGTCCAATCACTAACTTTATCGACTGCATTTTGCAATTTTTGTGTAGCCTTCGTAACGGATTTATCTGGCACCAATATTGCAGTATCATCAGCAAAGGTCGCCATGATAGCGTTGTTGTCCACTGGAATATCCCTTGTATATAACAGATACAGGGTTGGTCCTAGGACACTTCCTTGTGGTACACCGGCTTCAATATTCTTAAGTTCCGAGTAATTTTGGTCGTACCGTACTCTAAAGAGTCGGTTCGTAATGTAGGATTTCAGTACTTCGTAGTACTGCCTGGGAAGGTCCCTATGCAGTTTGTACTCAAGTCCCAAGTGCCAAACCTTGTCAAAAGCTTGAGCAACATCTAAGAATAAAGCAGAGCATACTTGTTTTTCTTCAAGTGCCTTTTCCACAACATCCGTAATTCGATGCACTTGGTCTATCGTGGAATGTTTATTTCTAAATCCAAATTGATGGCTTGGAATTAGTCTTCTTTCTTCAATTATTTTGCTAAGCCTTTTCAGTAGCAGTTTTTCAAAAACTTTTGCCATGATTGGTATAAGCGATATTGGTCTGTAAGATGTTACTTCTGTTGGTGGCTTACCTTGTTTAGGTATAACAATGACTTCTGCAATTTTCCAATGATGTGGCACATATCTTAGTTTAAGGCATGCGTTTATTATAAATTGGAGTTTCTTGAAGGCTATTAAAGGCATTTCTTTCAAAACCTGAGCAGTTATAAGATCGTACCCTGGTGATTTTTTGTTAGACAACTTATGTTGACACATGCTTCTTACTTCTTTGAGCGTGACAGAAGGTATTTCACATTCGTCGTTTCTGTCAACAAACTCTAAGGGATCTGTAGCTGTGTTTGCTGGGAATGGCTTGAAAATATTCGCGAGATGTTCAGCGAAGAGATCAGCCTTTTGTTTCGGGTTTCCGATCCATTTACCATCTTGAGATTTTATTGGCGCGTTTTGTGTCTGAGGTCTTTTTAGGCGCTTAGCTGCTTTCCATAAGGAGTATTCAGTAGAAGCATCCGTCGTCAGACTTTTCAGGAATCTACTTAGTGACTCATTTTTAAACTCACAGATTCTTTTTTTTAATTCGTTGTTAAAACGGTTAAAAACTACCTTATCATCTGGGCATCTCGTGGTTTGCCATTTTCTTCTAGCTCTTCGTTTTTCCAATATCAACTCCTTTATTTCGATAGCATATTTTATACCTTTTTCTCTCGCGTTCGAAATAGTTGGAGTACTTTCTTCTGCAGCCTGCTGCACATCAGCAATAAATTGCAATAAGTGCAAGCAAATTTGTTAACCGCACTAAATAAAAACAACATGGGTACACTCAATGTAAAATTTTGCATATACGAGAAGAGTTGCTATGTAAAGTGTTTTTTTCGCTCTAACTCGTAAATCTCGATACATGTGGATATGAATCTTTCGAGTTTCGTTACGATTTTCAATTCGTAAATAAATTAAAGTTGTGAATTTTTGTATCGCCTTTATAAACTGGATAATTTGGGCAAAAATTAAGATGGGTTTTTCAAAATCAAACGGCACTAATCTACTTAACGTTTCTTTTTATTTTTTTTACGTATTATAACATACAGGGTGTCCCAAAATTCAACGTCCAAACGAAAACGGGTGATAGGGTAGGTACTGACAGTTATCAGAAAAATAATTAAAAAAATCGTAGACTTGTATTTTGTGAGTTATATTCATTCGAAAAAAAAAATTGAAAAAATGGTCACCCTATGACGGTCTTTCAAGAGCCGTGGTTACAAATCTTAACTTTTCTCAAATTTTGTTATTGTTATAGAACCTTAAATAACCCTGCTAACAATTGGCATCAAAAATTTAAACACACCTGCATTGGTTTTAAAGAAAATATCACTTTTTTGCCCAACTAAGTACTCAAAATTTGTACATGACCCTAATTCAATGGACCGTAGTGTAAAAAAAAATGTACTTCGAAATTTTGGCAAGTTTCCTTAAAAGTTGGCGTGTTCTATTCTTATTTCAAAATGGTATAACAATTTTGGAGATATTTCATAAATAACGGAAAAAAATTGTTTTTCTCAAGTAACCCGTTCTTAAGATAATTCTTTTTAATTCATTAAAAAATAAAATGCACGACTGGGTCGCACGAACTTGCTCCTATGTAATAGACTAAGAATTTCAAAAATGAATGTTATTAGAGAAAAACTGTTCATAAGCATAAAAATTAATTTTTTAAACGACTAAAACCACTTCTTTAGTACATAATTGGAGGTAAAATAGAATGCCATATGATTCAAACAAATATAGGTTCATGCAAGAACAAAAATTATGAGTCTTTGTAGTGGTTTCCTAAAAAATAAGCTTTTATATACAAAATTTTTAAAACATTTTTAAGAAAAAATATTGGTACGCCAATTTAAAGTTTTTATTAATGTTTGAATAAAAATTAAATTTACAAAAAAATATTAAGCCGTTTTCGAGATATTGAATTTAAAAAAGAACAATTTTTTTTTTCAAAATTCAAAAAAATATTTTTCTTAAAGTTTTGAAATGCAATGTTTTTTTAAATTTTTAGAAGCTTCTCTGTAAGAAATTTCATTAAAATCCGTTATGCCGATAATGAGAAATTCAAAAATTAAAAAAAAACGCTCTATGGTAGGTACAGTCAGTAATATCTTGTTTTAAAATTTTTTTATTAAATTATAGATCTTAAAAATTAATTGAAAGAAAAAAAAATTAAGTAAAATTCTAGGAACCGTTTTCGAGAAAAATACAATTTTCGAAAACCATTTTTTAACATTTGTATGGTACCGTTATTTTTAGGTAAAACAATTTTTTTTTTCTTAAATCTTATAATTTTTATTAAAAAAAAACTTTTATTTATCAAGTTTTGAAAAAATCGAGCATCGGGTTTTCGAAATATTGAGTTTTCAAAAAAAATTTTGAAATTTTTTTTAAAAATCCAAACAAATTTTTTTTGAAAATTTGAATACACAATAATATTGAAACTGCTGGGGAGCCTTAACATAAAAAAAATGATCAAAATCGGTAGTACCGTTTTAGATAAAATCAAAAACAAAAAAAATGGTTCCAAGGGGGGTACCAAAAATAACCAAAAATTTTATGAATTTTTTTTTTTAAATTCTGTGAGACAGTTTTTGAGAAAAAAAAATATTTATAAAATTTCGAAAAAAAATCGTTTGGCAGGTACCGTTATTTTTGGTCTTAAAAAATCAAATCAAAAAACATCCGGGGGGATAAAATTAAAACCCATATCTACCAAGTTTGAAGAAAATCGGCCGAGCCGTTTAGCTGCAATCGAACGGACAGACAGACAGACAGACAGAATTGCGAGACTCACTTTTTTGGTCTTCGCTATCATCGTAATGTCAACTTTGATCAAAATCTCGAGTTCGATTTTTTTTCCAAATGCATAACTTACCTTATACATAGTATCTACTTACCCATAAGTCGCAAGTAAGAACTTTGTCTAAGTTTAAGTTCGAGGGGGGTGAACAGTAATTTATACTCGTAAATAACTACTACCAGGTCCAGAGTACCGCGGGCTATCAGATAGTGGTTCATTTCTATTATTTGGTTTGAGTTTTAAATGAAATTCAATTTTCCAACAAAAATTACATAAAAAGTTTATTTAGGTTAGCTATAACAAATGTTCAAATTATTTGCCTCCAACGGCAATGCAAGACATACATCTTCTTCAAAAAGATCGGCTTACAAGAAGGGCGAATCTCCATGAGATGATGTCTGCAACAGCTGGTGTCAAACCAGCTGCTATAAAACAACCGTTGTGTCAAGGCAAAATCTCCCCTAGCCCTGGCCAGAGAAGCATTTATTTGTCTGTCGAAATACTCGCCCGCTTGTCTATATTGCCCTACGATTACCAGCTTAAGCCAACTCTTTCTTGTATCTCTTGGGACTCCAGCCAACGGAGTCCTTAACAGAATCGTTTCTGGTTTCTGATGACCTCAATTTTTTGAGGCCTTCTGTACTCAATAAGATCGTCGGTATACTCAATTGCCTGAGTTAGACTGCCTATCAGATCGCTGGTGTAAATCCTGAATAGAATCGGCGAGTAAGCCGCTCCCTGCCGAAGACCATTTTTAATGTTGAATACTATGATAAAAGTTACATAGCCACTCTTGGCTTCACAAAAAAATTGTTTGATTGTGCCCATCGTGGCCAGCTTTAGATGAAGACCTTCTAGTCATACGGTGTCGAAGGACTTCTCCAAAGTAAACACACGCACGCGTCCTCTGTTTTTGGATTTGTTACATTGGATATCAGAAGAGAGCTTAGACGCCACATAAATGATGTCATGTCCCGCTTTAAAACTCAGCTGATTATCCGGTATCATATTAATGCAAAAATGATATTTAAACGTTAATGATAAAAAATTATCTTTGAAATACAACCAATTTCATGGCTATTAAAATCATTGATCCGTATTTTATTTCAAATTAAAGTTCTCCGTCTTTAAAAGAAAACACCCTTTATATTGTTGTGAACAGACCTTTATACTACTACAGCGCCATCTGTTGGAAAATTGCATATCGACGGTTAACTATGAATATCTCCTAACATAAATTTTTTGTGAAACTCACTTTTTGATGCAGTTTCGTTAATAATTTCCATCTGCTCCGCTGAATTTTTAAAATTTAAACTATTTCACATCATAGATATTCAAAACTGATAATTATGTTTAAAATTTTACTATTATGCGTTTTAATTTTGAGACTATAATCAGGGCCCTCATCGCGTAATTTTTAAGACGATCGTCGTGCAAACGATTGTCGAACACGACGTCGTCAAAAGTTTGCTTCGTGTAAAGTTTCAATCGCATCGTTCGGTCGTGTCGTCTATCGTTCACAGTTTGAGAACATCAAGAAACAACAAATGTCATTTGGGCTGTCTAGCTGTAATCAAACTTAAGTTTTGCTCTTTGTTTTTCAAAATGTAAGTTCAAACAGTAATTTAATTTTAGTGAAATTATATATTGATCTCGTAGGTCAGCCACGCCGAAGCAACTAGAAGTTTTAATTGGTTTTATGGAGGAGCACCCTGACATGGCAAAGAACTACATACATCCCCAAAACAACTCAAGGTAGGCAGTTGAAAAATAAGCTGTGGGCCGATATAGCTTCAAAGCTCAATGCAATTGGATTACCCAACAAATCTGTGGTTGCTTGGAGGAAGGTACCTAATCAAGGAGTTGATTTCTGATTTAGTAACATAATTAATTTGTTTGTTTAAGGTTTGGACTGATTTCAAATACCGAGCCAAAAAAAAATTGAGCGACAATTTACTCTCCATACAAAAAACGGGAGGTGGGCCATCCGAAGAAACACCTATTTCGGATCTCGAAGAAAAGGCAATTCAGATGGCATCCCTCCGTACATCTGTTACAGGGAGCAGCTCCAGTTGCTTTGGTGCTGGCGCTGGCACTGCGCTGGTGCTGTCGAGATGTTTATCTCGGATTCAGAATGTGACTATGTGGTGGATGAGGTTGTTTTTGAAAGCCCAGTAATGGAGAGCCCACGAAACAAAATTGATGTCGAGCCTGAGCTGCGTAAGAGGTAATTTTTTTTTACAACTAAAATATTCGAATATGATTCTAGTGATTTTTTTTTTTAGAAAGATGCAAAATTCCACTCCAGTAACCAAACCAAAACGGTTGCGAAGAAACAACAAAGTTGACCCAAGGGTAGAATTGTTGAAAGCCCAGGTGGAAGCTGATAGAGAGTTTCAACGGGGAATTTTAGCTCTACTCGAGAAACGTAACGAGGAAGATGCTCGGTTTCATGCAAAAATAATAATGCTGCTCGAGGAGCGCAACGAAATTGCGGCACATAAACTAGAAAGGCAAATAAGTGAGGACTAAAATGATATTTATGTTTTATGTTATTTTTTGTGATTAATATAATTTGTTTCTTTTTAATATCTACTATTTATTTCAATGAAGAAAAAGAAGACTTAATTTGTTAAATACCTTTTTATTTTATTTACTTATTTATTTATTAAAGTTAAACAAAAAAAAATCTATGAAATAAAAATTTTTCTTTAAAAATTATCCAAAAAGCGATTCTTTTATTCCGTTTCGAATTCTCTCTGCCAGCTCTTTCATATTTCTGTTCGAAACCTCATTGCTAACAGTTGTATGTTCCAATAATGTATAGTCACCACTGGATTCGATGTCAACTCTTACAATATCGTTGTCCATTTTGTGATAAATACAAATGTTGTGTAACGCAGCGCAAACATTGGCAAAAATAGCAACTTTGTTGGGGTGGTATTTACTTTTTCTCTCCTCCATTAGGATTCTCCATCGACCTATGATAAGAAACATTAATATTTTACACTTTACGGAAAAATGGAAAAAACGTTTAGGGATGTAACCGATATATTAGTATTCACTAAGATATTACTAATATTTGAAAATATTCAATATCGCTAATACTAATATCATAAATATCCTAATATTCAGATATCTAGCAAAAATATTGACTTCTCCCTACAAAAAAATATGAGCTTCTCCCTTCCTTCGCAAAAATATTCACTTCTCCCTACCGCAACAATATTATCTTCTATATTCTACCTAAACATAACCAACGATTTCATTCATTTGCACTCTACTTGTTCTCATCTCATATGTATCTCCTTCTTCTTCTTACCTACCTAAAATATAAATATCGTACCTACGAATATTCGCTTTGGCTTTCGTTATAACCACACCACCACACAGAGACACGCCACTCAACCTCACTACTCTTGTTCTGATATCTCTTTCTTACCTAAAATATTAAGATACATAGTGATAGTATCAACTTGAGTGCCACTGATACTATGAGTAATACGATACGAAGATACTTTGATACAAAAATATTAGCTTCGAAGCTAATATTTTTGTATTCATAATATTTTTGGTATTAGGTATTAGTATCATAGTGAAGGTGATATTTTTGTATCATACAAGATATCAGTATTAGTATTAACTTCGAAGCTAATATTTTTGTATTCATAATATTTTTGGTATTAGGTATTCGTATCATTGTCGGTCGAAGCGAATATTTTTGTATCATATTAGATATTAGTATCAGTATCGGACGCATATCTGATATATTTTTATGGATTGTATTGTTTGTATGAGGAAAAAAGATTGGAAAGAGACAAAAGCGTGAAATGTTTATAATGCAAGCAAAGTGGGATGGTGTTTAAATTGGACACTGGAATTTTTCTGTTTAGTGAACGAAGGAAGATAGGAAATAAACCAAAGATGGTATGTATTTATGCTATGGATTTAAGTTTGTGGTAGTGCATGGACTTCATTTTCAATCTTGTAATTTGATGGTTTCTGATATGAAAATTGTATTTTAGTATGAAAAGCTGTTAATTTTTTTTATTGTTCTTGTATGGAATGGCAATGCAATACTAATATTTTTAGGTAGGTATGCCGGGGAAATAGAGCGTAGTTTGTAGAGAACACTTAATTCTGACTTTTTTTAAATGCAATAGTGAATAAAGGGCTAAGATAGGACGGTTTAAAGTATTAAATAATAGTAGAACGCAATTATTTGTTTCAGGATATATGAATGAGAACTAAACACTAACATGTAGGTATGGTTCATTTTGAAAAGACTGGAATTAAGTTTCAATCTGACTGCTGGTAAGAAAGAGAGTTAATTGTTAAAAACCAAAAGTTGAATTGTAAAAATAAATTTAAATTGTTAAAATAAATGTTAATATACAGGTAAGAAGAAGAAGAAATGATATTCAAGTAATAATCAATTGTGCAATATTGTCAGCGATAATGTTTAGTTTAATGCTATTATTTTTCAATACCTGCAGTGAAAGCGAATAACAGCTAAAACGAAATCAACGCAACACGAAATAAAATTAAATTCAAGACAAAAAACTAAATACCTACCTACCCAGGAAAAACAAATTAAATAACTACCTACCTATAATAATTCATTTAAGTAAGAAATGTTCAAATTATTAAGTTCAATGATTCTGATTATAGGTATATCAGTGATTTTAAAAGTAAGTACATAGTAGGTACCTATATCACCCTTTTTTTTAAATTGATCTTATTATTGTCACAATCATGAGGGTCAGGACATATTTTTGGGAAAGATATTTGTAGAATGTAGAATTGGGCGTTTAGATAGCTTTTGGTGCATACACTGAAAATAAACAATAACGAAAATATTTTGTCAATATGACAAAATTTCGTAGAATTTACAAAATTAATTTGTCATATAAACAATTCTTTTTTATATCAGCAAATTTAACAAATTGTTTTTTTTTTTTTTTTTTTTTTTTTTCATTGTCGGATTAACTAAGTCATTTTGTTTAATCAACAAAAAATTTTGTCAATTTAACAAATTTATTTTGTTGAATCCACAAAATTTATCTGTCAGCTTAATAAAAATGGTAATCAATTTGAAAAATTTTCTTGTTTCAAAATAGCCTTTGTTTTACTTTTTAATCCATAAAAATTGGCGTTTCGTCCCTGCGATCTCACATGGAATCATCTGTGAGGGCGTATTGACAATAAGCAATTTTCGTTAAATTCAGTTAATCTTACATCGATTTTTTGACGGAAACCAAATGTTAACTATATCATACACTAAAGATTTATTTGATTGATTATTTCATGATCAAAAAAATATATCTGATAATTATATTTTATCAATATTACAAAATAACTCAACCCCAAAATGAATAAATTTGTCATTTCAACAAAAATGTTTTAATTTTTTGTTAAATTGACAAAAACTTTGTGATAGGTACCTATTGACAAACATTTATAAAACAGATTTTTTTTTTAGATACAAAAAACATTTTGGTAAGATCACAAAAAAATTTGTGGATCACAAAAATCTCTGTTTTATTTTGTTATATTAACAAAACTTGGTTTGTTAAACTGACAATATTATTTGTAGAGCATATTTTGTTAAACTGACAAAAAATCATGCAGAATTACATTTAGGTACATTACAACAAAATCATCCTTTCGTATTGATAAAATATTATTAAAACGATAATATTGTTTTGTTGAAGATCAACAAAAACGTTTTTATCAATATGACCTAGGAATTTATTTTCAGTGTATGTACAATGTAAAAGGAGGATACATTTTTCCAAATATTAGTGATATTTTTATATCGGTTTAAATATTATAATATTTGTTAACTAATATATTAGTATTAGGTAATATTACAAAATATTAGTATTGACCCATGCCTAAAAACGTTTCACAAACTATCCTCTCCTGGCTAAACCAAAAGTTTTACAGGAGTGTTTAATACGTTCCTAGGTTCTAATTTTGTTCTACTAAAACTTACCATTTACCGTTTTTCATTTAAGTTAACATTTCAAAAGTTGACTTTACCTAAAATAAAAAAAAAACATTTTTTTAACCGCTTATTTTTCGGTACAGTATGCGATATTGATTTCAAGTCAACTTTTGAACGTTAATTTTATTTGCAAAGTGGTAAATGAAGAGTTTCAGTAGATTAAAATTAGAACCTTAGGGACGTATTGACCAATTCTGTGAGACATTTAGTCCAACAACGAGTGGATGGTTTGTAAACCGTGCTTTTTTTAATTGTTTGTTTATACCTTTATAAACACCAATGCATCTTTCTATCAGGTTCCTAGCCTTAGAATGGATTTCGTTAAAATTATTTTTAGCTGGGTCATTAGAAGTTCTATAGGGCGTGAGCAACCAAGGCTCAAGAGGATATCCACTGTCACCTACAATATTAACATTTTTAAAGGATAACTTTATCAATATGCTTTTTATTCCGAACTTACCCAAAAGCCAACTGTCATGGTTACGCTCTACGAAGTTGGTGACAAAAAAGGCTCTTTCGTTGGAATGTTTCCAAACCAATGAGTCATGCGCGGACCCAGGGTATCTGCCGTTTATTGCTATTATTCGCATTTTGTGGTCGCAAGCCTTAAATACACATTTTTTTATATATAACGTAAACAAAAAGCATTAACATACTATCATAACATTTAAGCTGTGTCTGCCCTTTCTATTGAAATAAATTTCCTCATTTTCTGTTGGTCTTTGAAAATAAATGTGGGTACCATCTACACATCCGATGACTGAAAATAATTTTTAAATTAAACCGACAAGGTGATGATTATTTACTCATACTTCCTGGTATCGCATGTTTTTGATAAAACCATTGTTTTATTTCCAGTTTTCTAGTTTCACTGTCCATGTCCCATTTAATCCACATTGGACATAACTCTTGTTCTAATAATTTTGTAGTCTCAGAAACTATCTCTGAAAGGGTACTTTGTCCAACAGAAATACCAAAATCGTTACCAGTCAACCATTGGTAGCCACCACCAGCTAGAACCTCCAATGTAGCACAAAGTCTAAGAATGGGAGGAATATATGTTGACCGCGAACCGCTCCTCAGATTAACTGTTTCTAAGACTAAAACCAATGCTTCTTTGGATAAACGAAAACGTTGAATAAAACTACAATGAACCAAAACAAATGATTTGTAACTTAATATTATTTTGTATATTGTTTTTACTTTTTTGCTGGAAGTGAGAGGGGATCCGATGTATCCCTTAATGTCCTTCGCATTCGCATTAATTCGGTACTTGATTCGTTTTCATTATCATCGAAAAATAAAACATTGTAATGTCGTAACATTTTTTTTTCAATAAATTTAAAATAAAAAGAAAACTTTCAAAAATTCAAAAACTCCACTAAATGTATGAGACGATTGTAAAATAGCAATCGTTCAATCGCAATCGTTCAGTCGACGATATTTGACAGTTCAACAAGTTACATGAAGCTAAAGTTGAATCGTTTTAACGACATCGTCCAGACGATTCAAGTTTTTATGTGTTATACGAAGCAATTCAATCGTCCAGACGACGTCGTCACACCATCGTCGTCTTACGCGATGAAGGCCCAGTTTTTTTGTGTCCCCTTTGAAGTTTTCTAAATGCGACATAGGAGGTATTCATAGTTAAGCGTCGATATCTAATTTATGGAAGAAACAAAAAGCTCTTTTCCAATGTCAAATGTATTTCCCCTTATTCCAATCATCTAGAACATTCCAAGACGAGAACCTTCCCGAATTTTCGAGAACAACTAACATGAGTATATAAGGGAGTGTTCGCGGTGAGCACGACACAGTTGATTTTTGATCACGAAGTGTGCAAAACTCTGCTTATTGGATTGTGTAAAGCAAGTCTGATTTTAATTTGAATAAAGTATTTGAGTTGATTATAAATTGAGATTTATTGTTGTGATTTGGAAAGTAAAAATAAAGAAGAAATATTAGAAAGAGTAATAAGTTTTATTTAACGAACCTAGCAAAAATATTACAATATTCATGTTTAAATGTGACAACAAAAGTCCGTCATCGATTCTAGCACGTAAAACATTTATTGACAAATGTTTTTCTGAGTGGACAATGGCTCGCTATAATAACTTAATATTTCGGTGTGGAATAGAACAGATTATTACCTCTAAGCCTGATCATAACTTGTAGTTCATTGGGCTGAACTCAGAACTACCAGCTGGCAAATCATTCGGTGATAAGAAAATGCGATGCGTTGTTTTTGAACCACTCTTGATACGTTTTTAACTTTCGATTTGTAGCAGGATCTATTTGGATTGTCCATTGCATGTTGGGGGACGGGGACATTGTTTGATTGAAAGGCCTTACAACATATTCCAAAACAGTCTTTCAATTGAGAAACGTGTTCTTCTACTTGTTTTGTTCAAATAATGTTTCAAGGTTTCAAGGTTCGTCACTATACCTGCATTGCATTATGATACTTTTAGGTATTATACTCCTTTGATTGACATAAAGATATTTTACCTTATATACGAGGGCAGTCCGATAAGTACTTAAGCTAAGTGTACACGATTGGTAGATCTTACAATATTGTCAGATCTGTCAGTGAAAAACATGCTTACAATGTCTTACAACCGTGTAGTCTTCCAATTAATTGTCAGAAAATGTATTAGACAATTAATTGTAAGACGGTAAATTGTAAGGTATTTGATAATCGTGTACACACACCATTTATTTTCATTCCTGCCAATTTGTATCGTTGTCTGACGTTTCTGACAATGAAGAAATTGTAAGATGTTCGTTTTTTAGCATCATACAATTTTTTCATTGTCAGACAATTTGCAGCCAACGTTCAATTGTCAGTTTCCATAACCAACAAAAACTGACAATTAATTGTGTGTGTACACGGTTGGTAGAAAATCTACCAATCTCTCACAATTAATTGGTAGGTATTAAGCTGGCTATCTGAAAATGAATTGTCAGCCAACTTCTGACAATTAATTGTAAGAGATTGGTGGATTTTGTACCAACTGTGAACACACACAACTTATTTGTCAGCTCAATGGTAGATAATTGTCAGACATTGTAATTTGTAAGATCTTACAATATTGTAAGATCTACCAATCGTGTACACTTAGCTTCAGCCTCACCGCCCCGATGATGCCAGTATCGCAAGAGAGATTTACTATCGTCTAGTACATTCTACTGTCAAAATTTCAGCCGAATCGGACTCGTAGTTTTGTTTTGTCCGCGAATTTTAGAAAACTGGAAAAGAGCAATATCGGTCGGTGATTCGATTCATATTTTTGGAAGGGAAATCAGGCAGCGAAATCAAAGAGCGCTTGGGTGCTGTATACGGTGACTCTTCTCCTTCGATGGCGACCGTCAAAAATTGGGTTAACGAGTTTTAACGTGGTCGCACATCGGTTTTTGATGAGCCCCACTCAGGTGCCCCGAAAATGGCCACCACGGAGGATTACGTTTCAAAAATTCATAGTATTGGCAGACCGCGAGATAGCTGAAACAGTAGGCATCTCAAAGACCACGTGGGTCATATCCTCCATGAAATTTATTTTGGGCATGAGAAAGCTGTCGGCGCGATGGGTGCTGCGTTTCACTCCATTGTCATTCCGGACAACAAGCGCAACCGTGAGACCAAAGGCGAAATTTGTCGAATTGCACAACGAACTGCTGCCCCATCCACAGTTTTCTCCAGATTTGGCCTTTTTTTATTTGCAAAATTGAAAAAATCACTCGCCGGCCAAAAATTTGAGTGGAATGAGGAGGTCATCGCCGCACGGAGGCCTTCTTTACAGGCCTCGAGAAAACCTATTTCTCGGATGGGTTAAAGAAGTTGGAGCATCGCTGGATCAAGTGTATCGAGCTAAGAGGACACTATGTTGTTTTTCTTTTATAGGCTTGGTACTTATCGGACTGCCCTCGTTAGTCAAATGATTTGAAGGTCTCAAATTTACGTTTTAAAGAAAGTGCTTCAACACTTTAAAATAAATCCAGCAATAAACATCTAAAAATCATATAATAAGCTCTGTATTTTTCAATCGTTATTGAATAATAACTTTTCCTTTCGTTTTCCTTTCTTCCGTAAATAACTAATTCACTTATTGATTACAATAATCGGCATATCAACTTAATCTTAAGTGCATTTTAAAGAACTTCTACCTGTGTGCTCTATGCATACACCGAATAACTTACCTGAGCCGTTCAATTGAAAAATGCACCTCTATTTCAGGCCTAAATTGTTCATGCATCGGAAATAACGCAGACTAATTTGAAAAAAAAAACAAAGTATACTTAAATGGATACACGACTGAGTAATCCTAAATCGACTTGGCGACAATATTAGTCTAGGTATTATGATGTGATGAGTATAGTTCCGTGCGTCGTTGTCGTCGTCGTCGTCAAAACAATCTTTTCGCTTTTATGCTCACTGAACCTTATCGTTTGTATCTTGTTATTGTGTGTCTTCAGGTATAAAAAACCATTAGGTTGCAATAGCGCAAAGCAAATTATTCACGACACTTGTAACATAAACTCTGAACAGTACAGTTACATAAAAGAACCAAGGACACTTACTCTTGATATTAGTTTAGATTTTCAACTCGTACCAAGCTGTTGTCTCCAATTTTTGAGAGCTGCTTTCGAGATCACCGAAATGTATCACATAGTGAAGTGTGTTGTGATTTATTTTATAATCGCAACTGGAATAAGTGCAAATGAAGAAAATGTCGGAAACGAAATTGCAGAACGCGATAGTGGTTGGTTAAGAAGTGCAGAAAATATGCTTGCTGGCCCAGCAGGACATGTTGTTGTGGAAGTTGCTAAAGATCTTCTTAGTCGTTCTACCGGAAATAGTCAAGTTTTGAGCTTAAATTTAACAAATTTACTCGTGATAATTCTTCTGAAAGTTTTAATTTTTGCTGCTGGCCTTTTAGGAGCTGGTCATTGGAGTCACTATGGCAGAGGCAGGAGCTTAACTTCAAGTAAGTATGTATGTACATCTTAGAGATGCACCCGGCCCATTCTAGTTCAGTCGTAGTCTTATTACACATAGCTATTATACATTTAAAATTTAGTGTAACAGTTAACTTTTAGTAAAATTCTTAAGGATATACATGCAATTAATTGTTTTGTGCTGCACTTCAATTCACCACATTTTCAATTCCAATTAAGCTTGGAGCTTGGAAAATGTCATAAATATTACACCTACAATTAGTTCCTAAAAAAATAGAGGCATCTCTAAATACCGATTTGTTCATTTGTGATTTTTGGAATCCTTACCGCTTTCTGTATTTTTAAACACTAAACAGCTTTACAGCAAACTTGCAGCTCTAGTAGCTTTGTTGGACTTAAGATTTTATATATAGCTTTTTTCAATCCACCCTTGGTGGTCGCATAAAATTCAGTACGTCAGAAGGGCATCTTTAATGCAGGGTTGCGAAATTTTGAATTAAAAAAGTCATAAGTCTGCAGATGATTTGTGATTCAAAAAAATCTAATTCATAAGTTAGTTAGTGACTTATGATTAAAAAAAAAATTAATTCACAAGCTACTGAGTGACTAATGAATTAAAAAATACTAATTCACTACCTATAAGTGACTTATGAATTAAAAAAGAATTAATTCACTACCTATAAGTGACTTATGAATTAAAAAAGAATTAATTCACTACCTATAAGTGACTTATGAATTAAAAAAGAATTAATTCACTACCTATAAGTGACTTATGAATTTAAAAAAAATTTAAGTCATGAGCAAGTTAGTGACTTATGAGTTAAAAAAAAAATTAATTCACAAGCTACTAAGTGACTTATGAATTAAAAAAAATTTAATTCATAAGCTAGTTGGTAAATTGGAAATGTTTAAGCTTGTTTTGACTACATAATTATTTAATTATTAACGAAAGTAGATTTCAAGCTTTTGTGTGTCATAAAATTATCATGCTAGCTTATAAATTTTCCAATTAATAATTTTTTAATCAGAATTTATCCATTAGCTTATGAATTAAATTTTTCCTTGCGACTTATAGGTACTATAAGGCAAGTTATGCATTCGTAAAAAAAATCGAACTCGAGATTTTGATCAAAGTTGACATTACGATGATAGCGAAGACGAAAAAAGTGGGTCTGGCAATTCTGTCTGTCTGTCTGTTCGATTACAGCTAAACGGCTTTGCCGATTTTCTTCAAACTTGGTAGATATGGGTTTTGATTTTTTACCCCCGGATATTTTTTGATTTGATTTTTAAGACCAAAAATAACGGTACCTGCCATACGATTTTTTTTTCGAAATTTTATAAATATTTTTTTTTCTCAAAAACTGTCGCAACGATTTTTTAAAAAAAAATTCAAAAAATTTAATTTAGTTAAACTTAGATAATGGTTGAAAAATTTTTTCCAAAAAATGAGTAGTTTTGGTACCCCCCTTGGGACCATTTTTTTGTTTTTGATTTTCTCAAAAACGGTACCACTGATTTTTTTGATCATTTTTTTTATGCTAAAGCATAATTATTGTTTATTCAAATTTTCCAAAAAATTTTTTTTGAATTTTTAAGAAAATTTTGAAAATTTTTTTTTGAAAACACAATATTTCGAAAACCCCATGCTCGATTTTTTCAAAACTTGATAAATAAAAGTTTGCAAAAATAATCTACAATATATGAGAAAAATAAATTTATTTTACCTAAAAATAACGATCCCCTCCATACAAATGTTAAAAAATGGTTTTCGAAAATCGTATTTTTCTCGAAAACGGTTCCGAGAATTTTGCTTAATTTTTTTTCTTTCTATTATTTTTTAATATTACTGACTATACCTACCATAGAACGATTTTTTTAAATTTTGAGTTTCTCATTATCAGCTTAACAGATTTTAATGAAATTTCGTAGAGAGAAGCTTCTAAAAAGTTAAAAAAACATTGCATTTCAAAACTTTAAGCAAAATATTTTTTTGAATTTTGAAAAAAAAATCAATATTTTGTTTCTTTTGAAAATTCAATATCTCGAAAACGGCTCAATACTTTTTTTGTAAATTTAGTTTTTATTCATACAATAATAAAAACTTAAAATTGGCGTACCAATATTTTTTCTTAAAAATGTTTTAAAATTTTCTTATATAAAACCTTATTTTTTAAGAAACCAATACAAAGACTTATAATTTTTGTTCTTGCATAAATCTATATTTGCTTGAATCACATGGCATCCTATTCTTACCTTTAACTACTAAAGAAGTTTTTTTTAATTATTTAAAAAATGAATTGTATGCTTATGAACAGTTTCTCTAATAACATTCATTTTTGAAATTCCTAGTCTTTTACATAGGAGCAAGTTCGTTCGACCCAGTCGTGCATTTTATTTTTAATTCATAAGTCACTAGGTAACTTTTGAATTACATGTTTTTTAATTCTAAAGTCACTTACTTTCTCATGACTTAATTTTTTTTTTAATTCATAAGTCACTTAGTAGGTTCTGAATCAATTTTTTTTAATTCACAAGTCACTAAGGGGCCAGTTATAGCTATCATTGAAAACCATCATTGAAACACAAATCAGTGGAACGGTGGAATATTTTTTGGCAAGGCGGTTATAGCAATCAATAATTTCGCTGTCATTGAAAATATCTGTCGCTTGCTAAATTACTAGTGATGGGTACCTCGTTCATGAGGCAATACAAAATGTCGCATACACCACAATGAATATTAGATAATCACCCAAAGGCTAGCCGCGCACTAGCAATTTTTAGTTGCGAAACTGCTTGGTTCGAGCAACTAAAAAGTTTGTGTTTTGACACAAACTAAACGATTGCCTTAAATAAGTTCGCCATTTTATTGAACATATAATTATCTGCAAATTCACCGACATTCAACCAAACAGTTCATCTGTTTTCTATAAGTAACCAAACAGTTTCGCAACTAAAAATCGCTAGTGCGCGGCTAGCCAAAGGCTAGGCGCGCAAGTTATGTATAAGACACACTCTACCCCCTCAATTTTAGATATCCGGTTAACGGATACATTTAATACAATTTCAAATCTCTCATAATTATTGTTCCCACAAAACATGTTGCAGTTTGCACATTCCTTCACGGAGCAGACAATGTAACATGATTTGGTAAGTCATTTTGCTTACCAAACACTTTATGATTATTCTATTGAAGGGTATCTTGAAAGATTTCTTAGGAGAGTTCATTTTTATAATCGGTCGAGAGAAGACGTAATTTTCTGTTCAGTAAAATTAAAGTAAAATAAATTCAAATAAAGTGTTTATTATCTCTAAAGGGAAAATTGTTTACTTTTTTTAAAAACATCTCGCAAAGAGAAATAAACATAAATGGCGCAGTCGGTAGGATTGCATTGAAACATAAATTTGCAATCCAGTGATACGAATCTCCAAATAAAATCGAAAAAGATTAATGATTCAGTGATTGTGTATTTAATCAAGCCAGTGATACGAATCTCCAAATAAAATCGAAAAAGATTAATGATTCAGTGATACATAGTATTTGAATAGATAAGAACTGAAGCTGAAATAAAGAAAGTGTGGGTGTTAATGTTAACAAGAAGCAAAAAACTACATAAATTCGACATCAGCAGAAATCTAAAAGACATCGAGATGGAAGAACAGAACAATGAACTCCAACAACAACTAAGATTACGTGAACAGCAACTAGAGCAACTGAATAATGCATTCCAGGCTCTTCAAGCAAGAGAAGTAGCTAGGCTAGACCGAGAGAGAGTACTACGTGAGGTTACGCATATGGCAACCTTTACTGGAACCAGTGATGTCACTATAAATAGTTTTGTGAAAAATGTAGAATACTACATTGCGGACGTAACCAGTACATCTTTAAAAAAATATATGATTAGAACAATATACAACGAGAGGATACAAGGCAGAGCCAAGCAGATACTTATCAACATACCAGACCCGGAGAATTGGGAGGATATAAAGAGGCAACTGAAACTACATTACAGACCAGATGTGGAGCCCAGCGAAATATACAGAACCATCCACAATTTAAAAGTAAATACTGTAAGTGAATTATTATTAGAAACACAAAATATTAAATACAAATGTGATGAATTAAAAGAATATTATAAAGGTGATAGAGCCGTTGATCTAAGTACTGTAAATACAATGTTAGTTAATTTAATCAAAGACATGTGTCAAGGAATTTTACTTGATAAGATCTATGAAGAAAAAGATTTAAATAAAATTTTTGAAATAATGATAAAACGAAGATTTGAAGATAGTTGTATTAGGGATGAGTTTAAGAAAAATAGTGCAAATAAAATGGTTAATCGATCAAGTAGAAATCAAAGAAGTTCAGGTCAAATTAATAATTTTCATAGTGATAGACGCATACAACATAACCCAGAAAATTATAATAATTATGAAAATTCGGGCCAAAATCGCCGCGAACAGAATTTTCTACAATATAATAATTTAAGTTATTCTGGAAACCAAAATGGTAGACGACAAAATAATAATTCAGGGCAATTCAGAAACCAATATTATAATAATTCAGGTCAGGCTAGGAACCAAAATTATAATAATTATTATCAAAGTAATAATAATTCAAATAGAAGAAATTCTGGAAACTATTATAGTCAGAATAGAAGAAATTCAGGTAATTTCTATAATTCTAATAATATCGGAAATTCAGGACAAATTCGATCTCAACAACAAAATCGAAATACAGTTAATAATACTAATACTTATTCTAGTCAACAAGAACCAATGGACGTAGGAAATATAGAAAAAGAAGCAGAGGTCGGAAATGAGGTTAATAATGTTGAGTTTTTTATCAATTAGCCTCGGAAGATTTACCAACAATAGAAATCACTATAAATAAGAAAAAATATTTAGCTCTTATTGATACAGGGTCCACCTTAAGTATTATTGATGAAAAAATTAAAGATTTTAAAACAGTTAAAATAAAACCAATACGTTTTACCACAGTAAATGGTAATGATGCCATTGAATATGAAGCACATACGGCAACACCTGACGAGCTAAAGTTACCTAAAGGAACTTGTGTTAGATGGAAAGTTAAAAATTTACCAAATAGACGTTACCAATTTATAATTGGTATTGACATACTTAACAAACTAAATACCCTAATAGATTTAGAATCAGGCATCATATCACTTAATGAACAGACTATACAATTACTAGGGAAACCATACAGTTATGACGAAATCTATACACTAGACACAATAAACAAAGGTAACATAATTGACAAACTTAAACTTGACCACTTAAACAAAGAAGAGTATATAGCTATAACCAGAATTATACATAGATTTAAAAATTTATTTTTTCAAGAAGGAGACAAGCTAACAAGTACTCCAGTCATAAAACATGAAATAAAGACTACTACAGATTCTCAAGTAAATGCAAAATTATATCGTTATCCTCCAAAACATGAGGAAGAAGTTAGAAAACAAATAGCTGAAATGGAAGCACAGGGAATAATACGAAAAAGTAAATCCAAATATTCAAGTCCTTTGATAGTTGTCCCTAAAAAGAACGACAACTCAGGGGTCCAAAAGTTTCGTATAGTTATAGACTATAGGAAACTGAATGAAATTACTATCGATGACAAACAACCACTTCCTAATATGGACGCCATATTAGACAAGATGGGCAGGTCAAATTATTTTACAACAATAGATTTAGCTAAAGGTTATTACCAAATTTTAGTTAAAGAGGAAGACATTGAAAAGACAGCTTTCGTTACACCAAGAGGTTTATATGAGTTTGTTAGAATGCCTTTCGGCTTGAAGAATGCCCCAGCGACATTCCAAAGGCTAATGAATGAAATTTTAAGAGATTTTATAAACATTTCATGTGTAGTATATCTAGACGATATACTTATATTTAGCACTTCACTTGAAGAACACATACAAGCTATAACCGCAATATTTAAAATACTTGAAAATACGGAACTAAAAATTCAAATAGATAAGTGCAGTTTTATGAGAAAAGAAACCCAGTTTTTGGGTCATGTTCTTACTCAGGATGGATTTAAACCAAATCCTGATAAGATTAAAGTAATTCAAAATCTTGAATTACCTCAAACACAAAAACAAATTAAGAGTTTCTTAGGTCTCAGTGGATTTTATAGAAAATTCATAAAAGACTACGCGAAAATAGCACAGCCTATGACAAAATATCTCAAGAAAGATACCAAGCTTAAGACTACAGATCCGAATTATGTAGCAGCTTTTGAGAAACTTAAAAGCCTTATAAGCTCTCACCCAATTTTAAGATTCCCAGATTTTAAGAAACAATTTCAATTGACAACCGATGCATCGAAATATGCATTAGGGGCAGTTTTGTCTCAAGAAGGACATCCGATCTGTTTTGCCTCCAGAACGTTGAACAAGCATGAAATCAATTACTCCGCCACTGACAAAGAATTTTTGGCTATTATGTGGTCCATCAGTTATTTTCGACCGTATTTGTACGGTAATAAATTTAAAATTTTTACGGATCATCAACCAATTAAATATCTACATGCCAAATACAAGGGGAAAGATATGTCGGCAAGACATCAAAGATGGCTCCTAAAGCTAGGGGAGTATAATTTTGAAATCGAGTATTTAAAAGGTAAAGAAAATAGAGTGGCAGATTTCTTAAGTAGGATCGAAGTTAACGAGGACGTTAATTCTGAAAAAGGGGGGAATAGTATGTGTAATAACTTTTCAAAAATGTATGAGGACGATGTCTCAGAAATTGGTTTATTATTTAATTTAGAAGATGATGAAAATGACACAACTAACGCCACAATTCACTCAGCAGATGAAGAATTATTAGATCACATTCCGATTAAGGAAGAAATTGTGAACAAATATAAAACACAAATAATTCTTACAAATAACAAAGTTCAGGAAATAGAAATAATTCATGGTAAAAGAATAATATACATTGCAGAATATGATTTCGAAAATTTAAATGACATATTGCGAAGATTTATTAAAAAAGGATTAACAGGTATATATTCAGAACTAAGCGATAGTAAGTATAATATAGTTCAAGAAAAGTTGAGAGAACTATTTTCTAATGACAATCAAATAAAATTTATAAAATGTTCATACAGAGCAAGAGACATTAAATTAGAGACAGAGGCAGTGAAACAAATTTCACTCTACCACGTTAAAGAAAGCATGCACTCAGGCATACAAGAAACGTTTAGTGGTATGAAGAATAAAATTTATTATCCAAAACTGCTTGAACTAATACAAATTATAATTAATCAATGTGAAGTTTGTCAGCAGGTTAAATACGATAGAAAACCCATAAGACCAAAGCTAAATTTTACAGAAACACCTTCAGATCTAAATGAGATCTTACACATAGATACATTCGTTATTCTTAGATGCAGTTTTTTGACGATAATTGACAAATTTTCCAAATTCGGATTTGCTTATTATCTATCAGATAGAAATCATATAACGATAGTAGAAGAACTAGAGAGTCATTTTGCAAAAGCAGGAAAACCTAAAAAGATAGTTGCAGATAATGAATTTAATTCAATTCATATAAAAGAATTTCTACAAAATGAAAATATTGATATTCATTTTACCAAATCAAATTCACATACCGGAAATTCGGATGTTGAAAGGTTTCATAGCAGCTTGCTAGAAAAGTGTAGAATTTTAAAATTAAATGCTGTAAATGTATCAGTTAAAAGGTTAATCCAACAAGCAATTAGAAATTATAATGAAAGAATTCATTCGACAATTAAAACAAGTCCAGCTATAGTAGAATTTCACAAGATAGAATTTGATAAGATTAGAAGTAATTTACAAAATGTTAAGAAAAATATAATTGAAAAGATAAATAAAAAAAGAGAAAATTATAACGAAACAAGATCAACAGGATTTATAAGGAATTATAAAGCAGTTAGACATAAGCATCAGCCTAGATTTAGGAAGAGTAAACTTTCTGACATACATGTAACTAATATAAAACGACAACCGAAATTTTCAGCTCTTCATGACAATATTCCTATTATTGCTGTTAACAGTGTTAACACTAGCTGAAGGAAGACTCAATATAGACGAAATAAAGGAACAAAACGGATTCACAGAAATAAAACTAAATGACGCTGACATGATTACGAAAACAGACATAATTGTACATGTAGTAGACCCGTTCGAAATTATTAACATACTAGACAGTATTGGATTAAATTTAAAAGGATTGGACACAGAACACCAAGAAATGATACAAACTGAGCTTAGACATCTTAAAAACAGAGTACAAACATTAATACAAAAGGACAAACGACATAAAAGAGGACTGGTTAATATTGTAGGTAGTGCATCCAAATGGTTGTTCGGAACCATGGATGAGGAAGACAGGTTAAATATAGAAAACCATTTTAGGAACATTGAAATCAATAATCACAATGCTATAGGAAATATTAATCAACAGGTTATTATAAATGATCATTTTAATAAAACATTCCAACAGTTAAAAACAGTTTTAAAAAAAGATAGAGCTGTTATTCTAAATCAATTAAATAGTGTATCAAACAGTGTAATGCAAAGAAATTTATTTTATGACCAATATTTCAAATTACAAATTGTAAAAGAAAAAATTGATAATATACAAAGCAATATAGCTTCAGCTAGATATGGACATATAAATCCAAATATGTTAACTGATTTAGAAATTAAAAAATATGAAATTGATTTAAATAAAATGAAACATATTAAGATGGGAGTAATTAAATTTAGAGAAAATTTGTTATTATTTGCCATAAAAATTCCCAAAGATTTTGTAAAAATTCAACTTAAAATAATTTTACCAATTCCAAATATTCTAAAAGAAGAAATTGATAGTCCTAAAGAAATAGTATTTAAGTATAATAATGTAACATACAAATATGAAGAATATAAATATTTAAATGAACTACAAGTAAGTAAACACTGTGTATACCAAGAAAATTGTAAACTCGTTAAGAATAATTTAACCGAAATTTTTACTATTGATGATGAAACCATAATTATAAAAAATGCAAATAATATTAACATAACACAAAATTGTGATGAAAGAAATTTAAATTTAACAGGTAATCTGTTAATTCATTTTAATAATTGTGATTTAAGAATTTTAGACCAGTATTGGACAAATGTAAAGGAAATTTTTCAAGATCGTTTTTATTACCCAATGAACAAACGTTTTACAAATTTTAGTAGCAAAATAACTTTAGAAGATATTGTATTTGAAAACGAAAATAACATTAAGAAAATTGAAGAATTACAGTATCATAAGAATATATCTTATGGAATTAACTTTACGTTTATTATTTTATTAATTGTTTTAGTTATTTTCAGTTTTATTTTGCAAAAGAAAATTAAAGTAAAAATAAATAATAAAATTCAGGAGAATTTTAAACTAAAGGGGGGAGAAGTTATGTATAAGACACACTCTACCCCCTCAATTTTAGATATCCGGTTAACGGATACATTTAATACAATTTCAAATCTCTCATAATTATTGTTCCCACAAAACATGTTGCAGTTTGCACATTCCTTCACGGAGCAGACAATGTAACATGATTTGGTAAGTCATTTTGCTTACCAAACACTTTATGATTATTCTATTGAAGGGTATCTTGAAAGATTTCTTAGGAGAGTTCATTTTTATAATCGGTCGAGAGAAGACGTAATTTTCTGTTCAGTAAAATTAAAGTAAAATAAATTCAAATAAAGTGTTTATTATCTCTAAAGGGAAAATTGTTTACTTTTTTTAAAAACATCTCGCAAAGAGAAATAAACATAAATCGCACTTGTAACTGTGATCGAAATCAAATAGTTTAATCACCAGTTGATATAGCACCGTGAACTTGCAACTCTTCACCCACGCTCACACTTTTGTCTCTTGCGCTTATAGAAAACTGCTCAACTATTTAGTTGAATGTCCGCGCAGGTGCATATATAATTTATGTAACACAAAATAGCGAACTCATTTTAGGCAATCGTTTAGTTTGTGTCAAAACACAAACTTTTTAGTTGCTCGAATCGAGTTGCTCCATGTGCGCGGCTGGTCATATAAGCCCCATATGTTTCATTTAAGCAACCAAACAGTTGCGGAACTTAAAATTGAATATGCGCTCCTAGCCAAAGGGTTGAAAAGTGTTGAAGGAAGTTTGTTATTGTTTGTTTGAAGGAGAAACAGGTTTGTTATTGTTTAAAGTTTTTTTTTTGCTATACAACTGCAATCATTTTCTTGTTTTGTTTTTGTTAGAGATATGAGCTGTTAGAAAAAAAATTATTTCTTTGGGGTTCGGGTGCGTGATTAGCGTTTAGTCCAATTTAGTTTGTAGTCTCCTACTCGCTGCTTTGCTTTCCATAAACCGACTCCCACAGAATTACTCTATAAGATATATGAATACCAAAATTTTGAATGTAGTTTAGTTATTTATCCATGTCCTCACTGCTTAGGCCGGCAATTCACGACACAAAATAACTGCGCAGTTCAGTTGTGTTGTGAATGGGGTTGTTTGTGCGATTTGTGCAGTTAACTATGTAAAAATCAAAACAATTTTGATATTTTTGCTCAAGTTTCACTTGATTGAAATGTCAGTTTGCGCAGTTATTTTTTGTCGTGAATTGCCGGCTTTATTTACTTAGGCTTTGAACCTCATGTTTGTATTTAGTTTTTTAATTTGACATTACTTAATAGAATTCATTTTAAATATTTTTTTGTATAAAAGAAAATGTTTTAGTGTTTGTCTATTTCGTAATGGGCGGTTTTCAAATTTCAGTCGCCTCTCGTTTGTCGTGTCTTGCATCTCGCCTGAGAAGAAGAATATGAAAAGATAGATAATACAAAATATGTTTTTGTATACCTACATATGTACGTATCTAGGTACATACATAAATGTATATAACTTTGTATGTTTTATTCAAATTTCATGATCATTAGAATTGCAGAGACGTCATTGAAAAATTGATATTTTTTGTTGAAAATGCCCATTAAAATAGGTATATTCTATGGGACATTTGAGGTGAGAAAAAATATTACCTCATTTCGAAAAATTAATACCTCATACAAACTCATTTTAAATTCGTATCCTACCCATCACTATAAACTACTCGTACAAAGACAACCTGAATAATTTTTTGAGGTTAGAGTTGATCATTGAAAAAAAAACTGACACATGAGAATAGAAAGAGAATCGAACAAAAATCATTGGAACGATTGTGTTCCACTTTGTTGGAACGAAAATCAACTGTTCATTGAAAACGATTTTCATCATTGAAAAATTAAATGTAGTTTTATGAGAAATATTTTACATATGTATTTGTTTATTTTTATTTTGCAGAAGTAAAATATGTAATTGATTAGCTTCGTTTGTATACCAAACATTCTCAGTATTCATAGTTTAACTATCCCAAAAAGTGAAAACAAAATTTTCAATGATGGTTTTGAATGATAGCTATAACTGGCGCCTAAGAAGCTTATGATTTAAATTTTTTAAATTCACAAGTCACCAACTGACTTATTAATTAAATTTCTTAAATTCATAAGTCAGTAACTAGCAGCTGAATTATATTTTTCTTAATTCATAAATCACCCACTAGCTCGTGAATTAAAGCCAAGCTTAAGCTAGAAAGTGACTTAAGCTTTTGCAACCCTGACTTTAATGGCATATTAGCAATGTTATCACTGGTTTTGGTGATCTCGTATGATTGCAAATTTCCTCATAAGGAGGAACGGAATTGCGATAATATTGGTCTTGAATGTTTGCAAGCTTAGAATGTTTTCAAATAATTTTGAAGACATATTGGCTTATTAACCATTTTTTTATTATACTTAAAGTCTAAGAGCCGGCAGAAAATATTTGGTTTGAAGTTATAACCAAAATCTGAGCATGAATACAAAAGTCTGGCAGGTTTTTATCGCCATTGATGTGGATGAGGAATAAAAATGGCAATTTTTATAAAAAGCAAAAGTCAAAAAGAAAAAGTCTCAAAGAAAAAAAGCCGATAATGTTAGGGTAAATAGCTTACATCTTGACTTTTATAAATCGGATAATCAAGATTAAGATGTTTAAGCTTAGGGAAAATGGCAAATCATCATTTCCTGTTCTTAATAGGGGAGTTGAAGTCGTTATACACCTGACACAAAAATAGGAAAAATTGCTATTTTTAACCCCTTGTCCACATCAATGACGACAAAAAAAACTGCAAGACATTTCTATATGTTAGTTAAAAACCATCATACGAGTACTAAAGGAATATTTAAAAAAAAATTGAATTTAGATTCCAAAAAATATATTTTTCATTAAAACTTTAATTTGCAGCTTCATTCTTTGAAGATGGTGAGGGGCATTTAATCACTGGATTTTTGGCTGCACAAGGTTCTGGAAATGACGGTTGCCTATATCAAGCCGCATGCAGTTCTCCATTAGCAGCTTATGAATATGCTCGTGCTGCAAGAGCACTTCTCAATGGAATCGAAAAATTTGAAGGGTATATAATACTATTTTGATTTACTTAATTTATCACCTATATGTATTTCAATTCAATCTACTATTAAATAATTGTATAAATAAATAAAATGTACTTTTAGAAAAACTTATGACAATCCCCGCTATAATGATTTGATAGTTCTGGTTGAGAAAGCGGCGTATGATGGATACAAAGGAGCTCCTTGCGACAAAACTTATAAATGCAATATGTAACTCAACCGATAAACAATGATACAAATATTTATGTTTTCTTTTTAATTAAATACTAAATACTTATTTATTTTGATTTTGCTAGCTTATCTTTATATTTAGTAGAAATGGCAGAATTTGTAAATATATTGGAAATTTCAACAAAATAATGAGGAAATAATGTTTATTTTTATATAATACCATTCAAAAATAAAGTCTTTTATATTAAGTTTTGTTCAACTTCTTTACTTTCGGAAACAGCCTTCATGTACTCTGGATAGTGTAGGAACCCATCTTTGTTGGTATCCGCAATTAAAAGGAATTCATCGATTACCTCTATAAGCCAGTGATGATTATTAAAGTATGAGAAAAGGAAAGGTAGAGTTTAAATTTTAAGGATCTTACCAACAATATGATCCAGTTCATCAGATGCATTTTGCAGGTAAGTCTCTTTGTCTAGTTTTTTGTATGAGTCGTCTTGATGAAGTGCTGCTTGCAACATCTCCAAGCCATCCAAAGCGTCATTTTTATCGTTGTCATGAATCTAGAAAATAAAGTATGTATTTAGTTCTAGTATCTTTGATGGTGTTTGAATTTCTTTTTTTTCGTTTTTTAAAAGAATTGTCTCGAGGTCTAAACAGCAGTTTCGATTCGGACTCGCAATATGTCACACTCAACTCTTGTTCTAAGTGTATGGGCTGGGCTTTACCAATTATCAAATTTAGAGGCGACTTTAATATTAAGAAAAAAGAACCATTATGTAATGGTCTCTATAATTAATTTTTTAAGTTCCATACCATGAATGGTTCATAACTTAGAGTTCACTTAAATATTAAGTTCAAAATTTTAAACAAACATAGTTTTAAGGTTTTAGTATGATACTACTTAACTATTTTCTAATTTTTTTTTTATAATTTGCCCACACTCAAGGGATTATGACTACCCTTATAATGTTACGATGTAACACAGTGCGAGCATGGTGGAGAAGATTTTAAAGGTCTTGAGGGGTGAAAATCAAGAAGGGCAAAGTATTCCACATTCTATGAGTGCGGCTAAAGAAAGAATATCTATATTTTACAGTACATCCGAATTTAGGATCAAGGTTGACGAGTATTACGGCGGAATTGTTTGAGGTAAGGAATGTAACTGGATATTTAAATTGACGGTGTTCAAGAGAAACAAAAGTTTCCGTAATGGATGTGTCTCCTATAAGTTTTAAGTTGATATTTTGAATTATATCCAATAGGTTCAAAGGAGTAAGTAGGGGCACCAGTCCAGATATGAGAGCTAGATTAAGAGAGAGTGCTGTTGTCAGCAAAACATTTGAGTTTCAGACAAAAGATCATTTATGAATATTAGGAAGAGTATTGGAGATGAAATGGAGCCCTGGGGTACACCAGCATTTATCTTATGAATATCATACTTGAAACCATCTAATACAACTTGTATTGAGCTGCCCCAAAGATTATTTCTAGTCCAACGAAGAAGACACTAATCCATACCAAATACACGCATTTTCGATAAAAGAACTTCGTGCCAAACTCCATCAAGTGCAATTACCTTTGTTTATCGAAAACGATGTAAGGACTGGTTGGACTTTTTGGTGAGATATGCCATCAGATCGCCAGTGGACCTATTGCTATGAAAGCCGTACTGGTGGTTACTTAAAAGCCTTAGTTCTTCGAGATATTTCTTAAGCTGATGATTTATCAGCGTTTTCATGTCCTTGATTAAGATTGGTCGATAATTGAAGGGGGAGAAAGATTCGCCTTTTTAGGAACCGGCTGAACAAATTCCGTTTACCGTCTACCCGGAAATATACTTAAAGTGTGAAACAGATGGAAAAGCAAACGCAAAAAAAATTTTCCAGCGTAGATGAACTAAAAGGGTATACAATCTGTAATAGCGGACTTATGTATTTCAAGATCTTTGAGGACCCTTTTGACTGTACGAGTTCGTTTACGCTCTCAGGCAGCAAACTTCGTTGCAAGTAAATTTGCTTTTTCTTCCTAGCTGACAAGTGAAGTGTTATTGTGAACGAATTTTGAAGCCTAAGAAGAGTTTTGAATGTTTCTTACAAAAGACCAAAAGTTTTTACTACCTTTGCGATATCATAGAATTTTTCGACGTATATTTTGATCATGTAAGACCTTTGTTCTTCAAATATGAGCAGTACAGGTATTCCTCGCTTGTCTGTAGTTTTTTCCGGTATCCTCAGTGAGGTTTGTTTTGTAGATTTGAAAGCTTGACTCTCTCAACCTGTTAAACTTTTAAAAGCTATAATCCTACCAAGAAGTCTCATTGAAACTATAACTCCCTTTGTCCTGCTAGGAATAAAAGATTTTACTCAATTGAGAATAATGCCTTTTATCATTTTAGTAGTGGAATCTATTAAGGAAGCACAATGACCAGTTAAAGTTTTGAAAGAAGTTACTTAGAGAGACCGTCCGAACTGGCTTTCTGTTATTGCCAAACGATTTTCTTTGGAATTATTTTCTTTAACTGTGTTGGTGGAGTATGAAAAATTTGCTGATATGATGCAGTGGTCCGATGTGCCTCGGGTGCTTATACACTTATAGTGTATTTATTAGGATCAGATGTGAAGAACAGAATCATCTGCAACGTCAGGTATTCGAGTTGGCTCGTTCAGAAGGTGAGTCAAATTGTTTAACTCAGCAAAAATCTCTACAAACCTTCCTTCGGGTGTTGTGTGGCCAGAATGTCGAAGATACTACTTTAAAATAGCTTACTAACATTTCTAAGACTATTTTTTTTAATAAATTGCTTCTGAGCACAAGCAGTTTGTGCAAAAAAAAGAATAAAGGAAAAGACCGTTTTTGACATGTGTAAATGTGAAAAAGTCATATGAAGCACAATACTAAATAAAAAAAGAGGCTGGGTGCGACTCACACTGATAACTTCCCATTTGTGGTCTTGAAAACTTTATATTTAGTTTTTTTTTCAAATAACCAAATTTTCAGCGAAACAAACTTTGTTGTTGCACATTTAACCCTTTGGTGAGCTCGTTAACTAGTTTCGGTCAGATACTGTATCTGTTGTGGTAGTTGGTATGATATTTTGTATACATACTTCGATCATAGAGCAGTAGATGCTTGTGGCATACTTTGATATTAGGAAATTTGCTTTGTTTTGTTGATGATGAGGATACTTAGTCGCTCATTTTATTTTTTTTTTACAGAAAATGTGTTTAACTAATTTTAAACTTTTCTATTTAAAATGTTAAATTTCTTGTAATAATTACGAAGGTTGGTTGGTACATATTATATACTGAATTATAGATTTCCGTGTTTTTTAATATATCTGTGTTCCTACACCTAAGAAAACCTTGAGTAGAATTTTACATCTTTTTCATGGACAAAAAGATAAAAACATATTGTGACGTTTTCTTCAATTTTACCATAGCTATTAATGGAATTTGAATATGTGGGACTTGGGTACAACTGAACAACCTTATTCATATACGTATGTACAGTACATACATTCTTCTAAAAACTAAGTTGATAATAAAATTATAAAATTATGTATTATATTATAGAAATTACTTTATTATTTCGGTTCCAAACGTTTTAATTGAAAAAAATTTAAAAACGAAATATTCAAATATAAAAGATATGGTTTGGTTATTGATGGAAGGGCACTTACAAAATATATCCGCTCTAAAACTAGATATATGTCAAATATAAACCATTTGTTAGAAATTGTATTATGTATAAAATTAAATAATGGCAAAGTCAATATCATTGCTCGTTCTCAAGATATTCTAGTCGAAAAACAAATATTACCACTTTTTAGTAGATTTTTTTATATTTTTGTTAAAACTGTCAATTCGATACTTGTCAAAATTTAACCATATGTTAATAATTGTATTATGTCGATACCTTCCCGTAAGAATCTACTAAGCGACACTTTTTTTTTCGAAAATGACTTTTTGATGCGGAAATATACTATATGTTAAGGGCCACGTTTTGGCATGGGTTTCGCCAACCTATTATGCATGAAAAGGAAGCTAGATTACAAATAAAAAAATTTATCAACTGCCATGTTTTCTCATTAAAATAATGTTGCCACCTGAAATTTGTATTATCCGCCAAAAAAATTATGCTAAGCGACATTAATAAAGATCTCATTGTCGTGAGCAACAAAAAATTTTGTTAGATGTCACTTAGTTTAACCAAAATTGTCTCTTAGCACATTCAACTAGAACTTTTTTCGTTTTTTTCGTTTCCTGAACAATTTTAGAAATGTCGCTTATTATACATTCTTACGGGAAGGTATCGATGTATAAAACAACATACTTTAGGAGGCACTATCGGTGTTCATTCCCAAGAAATTCGACTTGAAATACAATTTTAACTAGTTTTCACTAGAATTTTTAATAGTTTTTTTATTTAAAAAAAAACTATCAATTCAATATTTGTCAACATTTTACCAATTGTACAAAATTATACTATGTATAAAAAAAACTAAATTAGAAGTCAATATCACTACTAGTTCTCGAGAAAATTTGAGTCGAAAAACAATTTTTCCCAATTTTCAATAGAATTTTATATAGTTTTTATTTTTTGTAAAAAAACTGATTTTTTTGGAAATTTTCACCAGTTGTCAAACACATTATTTTTCGTAAAATAAAATTATTTTGAGTTTCAAATTGTTTTCCGTTCTTAAAATATCTGGGTTATGAAATTTTTTTTTCAGTTTTTTTTTTATTTAAAAAAATAACGGTATGTTCATTTTTTTCTAAATTCATACCAAATCTGTATGACCTTATAATGAGTACATTAAATTTTATTTGAAATCAATAGCATTATTTTTTCGTGAGATATTTGAAACTAACCAACATTTTTACTTTTTTTTTAAACCGTTATAGTGAAAAAACTACTCCCTGAATTTTAATAAACGCCCTTTCAGCCTCTTTCGCAGTTATTATCTATTAAACAAAATTTATTTTAAGTCGATATCTTTACTTTATCTTCTTGAGATATCGACGACGAAAAATGGTACGAGAACGTACGGACGTACGAACGTACGCACTTACGCACGTACGAACGTACGTACACACACACCACAGACATCTCTCTAAAAATGATTGATATAGCCTCTAGGGACCTTGAAACGTCGAGAAATGTCAAAAATTCCAATTTGACAAATCGGACCGATTGCAATAACTCTCTATGGGAAGTTAATAAAATAGTTATTTGATGATTTTAACTTTGATAAAATGTTAGAGAAAATATAATAAAATTTGCAAAAGTCGTTGTTTTCACCATGTATCATACTAAAATAATTTAAATTTCACTCTCATATTTCTTTCATATCATGGTAAAGTGAAAATGTTAAAAAAAAAATCTGCTCTCCTTTTTCAACTCAATTTAAGATTTTATCTCCCATCTCAAAAAACCAAAAAGTAAATGTTTCACTTTTTCAAAACACTAATACATTGAATAAATTGCTTCAGAAAATGACCGATAGATGTCGCCAAACTGAAAGCAACTGATGTCGCTAGTGTATGTGTGTATTCTTTTTCATTTTTTCACTTATTGTACTTTTTGCAAAAATTGCCAATTGAAGTTAACGCTTAATGTTTCAAAATTTTATTATAAGACCTCAAATACTAAACAAAAACATGCCTAATATTTATATTGATAATATGTCTTCATTTAGGGAGGTTCACATTCAACAACAACAACATGTTCATCAACTTCTGCCGTGTTGGCGGATTTGTGTAATGTGAACACCACTTTGAACCCACCTTAATGTTTCGGGTTCTGGCTTTGGGTTTTGGGTTTTCGCTGAATGGTTTCATTTTTCATATTCTGGATTTGACATTTCTATATTATGCGTCAGTCGATTTGACATTTCTAATTGTTTTTTTTTTTTTGTTTTTCGGGCATTTTTTTGCAATTTTTATTTATTGTTTTAAACAATTTCTGTGTAGTATATTTAAATAATTTTGGCATTCTGCACATCTATGTAAAAAAAAGCTTTCGTTTAATATGTAATGTATGCCCCTTCGGTTTTTGTGGGCCGCGAAAAGTGTACCACAAAAAACATTTTTTTTTTATAATTCACTCGCGCTCAAGGGTATGTTACGAGACCATTATAATGTTTTAAACACAGCACGGGTGAGGGGGAAATTAGGAAGGGAGAGAAAGGAGGTATCGATGAACATTGGTTTTGAGGTTTGCGAATTGAAATAGCAGGGGAAAACTGTGCCGGGTAAGTTATTCCATAGTCGTGTTGTGAGACTAAAAGACGAATCTCTATATTTGACGGTACGACCAAAGTTACGCTCAAGGGTGAACTGATGAGCATTCCTAGCGAACCGGGTATCACGGGTGAATTGATAAAGGGGAGGAATGCAACTGGCTGGCTACTTCGAGATCGAGTGAGCATTGCTTGTGAAAGAAGCGATAAAACAGGGAAATACATGAAACATTCCGACGGTGTTCAGAGATGGGAATGAATCTATGATAGCTCTGTTTCCTATCAGTTTTAACATGTTTGGCATGTTCACCGTTTTATTATATGATGAGCCCAAAACCATAAAAATACCAACATCATAAAAAGGTTACAATTTTATGTTCAAAAACCGGTACACGTATGTTAAGACGATAATTTATGTATTTGGAGGTACAGAATTTGCTTTAAATAAAATTTAAAAAAAAATTAACAAATATCTAATGTTGTTTTTGTTCTTAAATTTAGTAGTCAGGTACAATTGATCAAACATTTTTCCAATTATGGATGTTTTTGGGGCAAATTTATTTTAATTGCAAAGTTTAACCATTAATTTTATACAAAGGCAAAAATTTTTTCGATCTTGACCAAATTGACTCAAATTTCAGAGTTTTACCAATAACTTTCTACTCACTCTAAATATAATAAAAACTTATATCATTTTTAAGATAGTTGGTCTCTGAAGCACATATACATTTTTTAAAAAACCAGAGATGCTTAAACTTTTTAAAAAATTATTTTCTTCAGCATTTTGTATCGAAAAACAAATTTAATTTTTAATTAACTGCCCAACAGTTATTAACATTTTCTATCGCTTAATTTTTGGCACAAATACTGTTCAAAGTAAGACGGGATTTATTTCCTTATAGTCGTGGTATTCGTGGCTAACTGGTTCCTTATCGGACACTATGTATGGTACATGACCTCCAAATATTTGCTGATTATATATACAGTATACCAAAAATTGAAAATCATGAGTTCCCTTTTCAAAACAAACAAACCTCTATTACCCGAGATATTTTGTTAGCTTGTTGATCCTTCAAGCTTCAACAACAGACCATTATTTTTGCAGAGTTTTTGGAAAGTAATCATCTATTGTACAAAATATTTAATCTTGCTAATATAAATAGCATAATACGTTGAAGATATTAAACACGCTTATTTCTATTTAAAGCTAAACAGAGTAAATTCTGAGCACTTTTCAATTTAGTGATTGAACCCGAACAGTTCCTAAAACAAAAACAATCAAATGTAGCAAATATGTAGCTAATTGTTATTTTGTGGAAATATTTATTAAAGAAAAATAAATTGTTTTCGAGATTTTGATAAATTTTCCATTTTGCTTAACGAAATTTTATTTGGGAATTTCATATTCGGATTCAATACCATTAATCCATAAGGAATACAAGTAAATAAATCTACTAAAAAATATTCCTAGAATAGAAACACAAAAAAAATCCAGATGAATGGCATGACTAAAAAAAAACTTACTTTGAAATAGTAAAAATGTTTTTCATCTTCCGTCATCTCATCAAGATTCACATTGATACCCATTTCATGTAAATCATCTTCAATTCGACTAGAAAACAAAATTATGAAATTTATTTTATCCTTATACAAAAATTAAGCAATCATATTCTTATACTGTTCTTCATGTGTTAAATGTTGATCCACTTTCTTTGTTTTTGATTGTTCACTTCTTGGATGATGTGGTCCTCTTTTCAGGCCACTTCCCAAATTGAACTCAGCTAGGAGAGCTAGCCAAAGCGTTATCCATCGCCAAATGCTTTTCGAACCCATTTTTTGGGGCTTTAAAATACCGACATTGTGCAAATAATAAAATTCTTCACGTCTTCGACTTGAATCCCATTGTTAAGTTTTGAAATATTAAAAATCAATAAGAATATAAATTTCTTCATTGCGCATGACCGTTAAAGAAAAGGAATAAGTATTCAATTTCACTAGATGGCGCGAATGATGTTTAAAAGAGAATTAATTTTTACTTGACAACAAATTGCTGATAAGGAGCACTTTGAACATGTTTTGTCAATAATAGAAAATTTTAATCTATTAAAGCAATATATTTTCACATAAATTACTTATTTAATTAAATTTAATAAAATGTGTGATAAATTTTGTGACCAGTATGAAACTTTCAACCCCGAAAAAGAATATCAGAAATTCCTCAAAAGAAAGCCTATAGTCAACACAGCAAAGCTGTATGAAAACTTACATGTTTCTGAACGAATGAAATGTCCTTGTGAGTGAATCTAAGCAGACATGTTTTACTAGTTCAGTAACGACTTTCAATTCCAGATTTGTTTAAGGGATATGGAATGGAGTTGGATGAGAACCCCATGTATCGAACCGTTAACTCCGAATACGGCTACTATTCACCCAATCCTTATACAATTCCAACAAGAAATTTTCCACTTTCTCAGAAGTTTTCTAATGATATTTCCAGATATGGAATGTATAGAAATTTTTCACTCAATACTCAAATGGATAAGAATATTTATTGAAGGGACTGTAGTGTTTTAGAAGTATATACGTTAACCACATGCACAACTCAACATAAGTTTAATTTTTTGTATTCATGTATCTACTTATGGTACATACATATTAATAGTTAACTCTTTTTAATTTGTTCTTATGTACATAATGTACACATCTAGATGTGCATCATTTAAACAAAATTGAACATTATCAACTAAATACACGTGTGCAAAGTATTCTGTATTGATAGTTTTTAATTTTTATAACGTATCTTGCTTTTTAGAGAAGCCCCTCGCCTCTGGATAAAGGAATTAAAGGGAAAATTACGACTTACACTGGTATTACAAAACTGGAAAAATCGTACTTGATTTATTCCAAAGAACAACCTTCAGTAGAAAAAACCAGTTATTTACGAAAATCATCAATATGGTTGCTTTGAGCGGTCAAAATTCATATTCGAGGATTGTTTGAATTTCGTCCATAGTTGATGAAGAAATTTAGAAAAATAATATTCAATCAAACCATTGACCGACCCCATTACGAGTATTTTATACGAAATTGTAAGTTGTCTTTTTTAAATACTGTGTTGGAACCTGGAAGCAACCATCCTAGACCCCCATCTCCTCCCTTTCATGCGAAAAGGCCAACATCCGAGAAATACTAATTGAACGCTTAAGAAGAGCCGAGTGATCTTCAAACACTCGATCATACATACATATGTGAAACAATGAGAATTCATATGGAATGGCGTTCAACACGAATAAAAATTTTCCATTCTAGAGCTGAGATGGAAAAAGAATATTTATTCACATTAACCGATGCACTATTATTTTGACTGGAAAAATTTTGATTAATAACGGTTTGTTTAGCATAGGAACAAAAAATGTTTGCCGCATGATCGATGAGAAATTATTTATTTGTTTCCATCAATTGATAACAAAGATCTGCTGATTACAAAAATTTACAAAATAATAATTTACAATTTATTACATTGAACAGAAATTTTAATAATTAATTAAATAATTAAAGTATGTACTTTCCTCTTAAAGCAATCTTTAATACAATTACATAAATAATTTATCTATCAACATCACTAACAAAATACAGATACATAGTAACGGGTGATTTTTTAAGAGCTTGAGAACTTTTTTAAAAAAAAAAAAACGCATAAAATTTGCAAAATCTCATCGATTCTTTATTTGAAACGTTAGATTGGTCCATGACATTTACTTTTTGAAGATAATTTCATTTAAATGTTGACCGCGGCTGCGTCTTAGGTGGTCCATTCGGAAAGTCCAATTTTGGGTAACTTTTTCGAGCATTTCGGCCGGAATAGCCCGAATTTCTTCGGAAATGTTGTCTTCCAAAGCTGGAATAGTTGCTGGCTTATTTGTGTAGACTTTAGACTTGACGTAGCCCCACAAAAAATAGTCTAAAGGCGTCAAATCGCATGATCTTGGTGGCCAACTTACCGGTCCATTCCTTGAGATGAATTGTTCTCCGAAGTTTTCCCTCAAAATGGCCATAGAATCGCGAGCTGTGTGGCATGTAGCGCCATCTTGTTGAAACCACATGTCAACCAAGTTCAGTTCTTCCATTTTTGGCAACAAAAAGTTTGTTAGCATTGAACGATAGCGATCGCCATTCACCGTAACGTTGCGTCCAACAGCATCTTTGAAAAAATACGGTCCAATGATTCCACCAGCGTACAAACCACACCAAACAGTGCATTTTTCGGGATGCATGGGCAGTTCTTGAACGGCTTCTGGTTGCTCTTCACTCCAAATGCGGCAATTTTGCTTATTTACGTAGCCATTCAACCAGAAATGAGCCTCATCGCTGAACAAAATTTGTCGATAAAAAAGCGGATTTTCTGCCAACTTTTCTAGGGCCCATTCACTGATTGTGTATCTGTATTTTATACGGTTTTACACCAAGATCTTTGCGTAAAATCTTCCATGTGGTCGAATAACACAAACCCAATTGCTGCGAACGGCGACGAATCGACATTTCACGGTCTTCAGCAACACTCTCAGAAACAGACGCAATATTCTCTTCTGTACGCACTGTACGCATTCGTGTGGTTGGTTTAATGTCCAATAAAGTAAACTGAGTGCGAAACTTGGTCACAATCGCATTAATTGTTTGCTCACTTGGTCGATTATGTAGACCATAAATCGGACGTAAAGCGCGAAACACATTTCGAACCGAACACTGATTTTGGTAATAAAATTCAATGATTTGCAAGCGTTGCTCGTTAGTAAGTCTATTCATGATGAAATGTCAAAGCATACTGAGCATCTTTCTCTTTGACACCATGTCTGAAATCCCGCGTGATCTGTCAAATACTAATGCATGAAAATCCTAACCTCAAAAAAATCACCCGTTATAATCGATGTGACATTTAAAGTCTAGTTTCGAATCAAAAAAGGCACTCCAAGATAATAAATAGCATAAAATCTGTGATGACTAACATTAACAAAATTATATTCAAACTCAATGAATGATGGTGATTTTGCATTTTTAATAATATAATTCGATTTTATTCTAACCACCTGAGAAAATTATTAATAAAGGGTGGTTAAATTTTAAGGTCCGATGTTGATTTTGAATAAAACACAAATTATTTAGGAAATTATTGTCATTTGCTTTTATTATGATAATATGGTACACTCAAAAAATTTATTAGCAAAATGGCTACGAATGATATTCGTAAAAAAAATATTCGTGCATTGTACGAATATTCGTAAGATGTACGAAGTATTTTTACAGTGGTATATCTACGAATGCATTCGTAAAATTTTACTAATAACTGTCGTACTATCTACGAATCTATTCGTTTAATACACTAATTTCATTCGTACCTAAACAAGAAGTAAACAATGTGTTTGAGTACATCGTACGAATTATTGTGTACATATTACTAATAACATTCGTTAATTTCTCGTACGAATGACTTCGTACTTTAATCTTTTGCATTCGTAGTATTTACTAATAAATTCGTACTATTTACTAAGTAAAACTAATATTAGTACGCATTATGCGTAGAATGTACTAATAACTTCGTATTTTCATGAAGTGCATTAGTATTATTTACTTATCATGAGTAAGAAAAATAATATGTGTTCAATTCTAAAAATTAAATGTATTCCATTAGTCAACACGTTCAAACGTGATAATATTTATAAAGTGCTGCAGTGGTGTCATATATGTATATGCTTTAAAGCTTATTTTATATTTAATATACAGCATCCAGAAGCAGCTGAGCATACATACATATGTGGGAATTTTATTCCTAAAAGAATTTCAATGTAAGTACAATTTTGTTCCCAAGTTTTCAATATTTTAAATGTTAAATTTATTTTCAGTGGCCCTTAGTACACAAAATGAGGAGTTTTTAAATATTTAATTGATTTTTAATTATATTTATAATGAATTAATTAATTTTTAACTTTATTCATATATATGACAATAAAATGAATTAAAAAACTATTTTTAACTTACAACATAAATATCTTCTGTTATTATTTCTTACAATAGGTATTTAACTCTTTCAGTCTTGGTGGTTAGCGTTGATAACCACCTTTTCAGATTGTGTTTTATAATGTTTCCATGATATTAAGCGTATTGCTTTTGTTTATCCCGTTAATATGGAATACGACTTAGACTTAGTTCATGTCAATTTTTTTTTCCGAATGAGTCTTATTAGTCAAAACGGATTTTTATCCAGAGCTGCACGTGAAGAATTGTTGCTCATGATTCAAATATAAATATAAAAAGGTAATCATTCGGATTTAATTTTTTTTTTGTTTTGTTTTGTAAAGTCTTGTGTTTGTGATTTATGTGTAATAGAAGTGCGTTGAAATTTTGTGTCCGTGATGTTCTATGCGGATAAATGTAAGGTGGTTAGTGTTGCTAACCACCGTGACGAGTGTATAATTTAGCTAGTTAGTGAATTTATTATTATTTTAGTTTTTACCATGCACCGTAAACGTATGAACAGAGGTGCTCTGAATTGTTTGTTGGAGAACATACCGTCGGATGATAACAGTTACTTGTCAATACGCAAATTTTGTTAAATTCAGTTCATCTTACATACTCGTACATTTTTTGACAAAAATCAAATGTGAACTATACATAGCAAAGATTAAAATTGTTATCATTAACGTGGGAAGATTTTTCCCGTGGCCCGGCATTGAATTTTAATCTTTATTGGTTAAAGTTCACATTGGATTTTTGTCAGAAAATGTATGTAAGATGAACTGAATTTAACAAAAATTGCGTATTGACAAGGTCCTCATATGTCAACTGATGAGTCCAAGTGAGATCACCGGGACGAAAGACGAAACACCAATTTTTGTGGACTAAAGGCCACAAAAAGCTAATTTGAATCAATAATTCAACTAGTCCAATAAGAGTCTTCTGCTTGGCTGATTTATGTCAGTAGTATATACAGTTTGTATTATAAAAACCTCCAGATAACAGTTACTGTGATGAAGAGTTAGGCGAAGAACCACATGATGATGATCATCCTTTTGGTATGTTATTGAATGACGTAATCAACAAATCGAATCTGATGGTTTCCATTCAGACGATAATTTGATTTCTAAAGCAGCTCCCAGGCCAGTAATTATAAAAAGAAACAAGCTAACAATTTCAAGAGAAATCTGCTTTAAAAGTAGCCGCCATCAGCCACAACGATCAACATCAAGAAGATGCTGCAAATGCAGTGCTAAAAAATCCAGTTCAAACTATTTGGCAGTGCAAAACGTGCTAAATTCCACTTTGCTTGCGAAAAAAAAAATAAAAAAACTGCTTTGAGGTATTCTATAGAGCTTAATTACATTTTTCTATTGCTTAAGAATTAATTGTTAAGTTTTGGAATTTATAAAAACAAACAATTATTCATGGCTTATTGCATTAGAATTATTTGTTAAGTTTTGAACATTATGAAAATAAAAATTAAAAATGGTTTATCTGATTTTTTTTAATTCCGATAGTCACGGTGGTCACCGTTGCTAACCACCCTTTTTCTCATAAACCTAACAAGGTAACAAAAAATGGTTTATATTTTTACAATCTACTTAGCATAACTAATGTATTTATTGACAAAATTTCTACATTTTATATTTCATTTAAAAGCGTGACTGAAAGAGTGGAAATTTCGGAAAACATATTGGGGCCTATCGGGAATCTCCCTGGAAATTTTGTTTCCCTCGGAATTTTTTGTTCCCACGGAATTTTTTTCGTCAATCGTGAATCTCCCTCGAAACTTTTCTCCTCCGATAAAAAGAAGTACCATACATCTATTGTCGAAAAACACCTTTGAATTAAGTATGTGTAGTTTTAAGGCTTCCAATAACATTAAAATCCCTCAGAAATGGAAGAAAATCACGATAGCCATAAATTACGAGGGAATATTTCGAACTCATTCACGATCGCGATTTTTCGAAAATGGGAATTCTTCCCAGGGAAATTTTATTCACGATAGCCCCCATTTAATGGTAGTAAGTTCTACAATAATATTCGTACAATATACAAATGGAGCTGTACAATTTACGAATGAATTACAAGGGCATTAGTAAATATTACAATGATATTCGTACAATATACGAATGGCATTGGTAAAAATTCGTACATTGTACCAAATAGTATTCGTACAATATACGTTTGATTTTCTACGAACATTAATAAAATATTAGTAATATGTACTAATAAACCTCAATTCTACGAATACTATTCGTGGCTGAAAACCACAAATAAAATTCGTAGAATGTACGCATGAATTAGTAATATTTACACACGAAATTTTTTGAGTGTATGGTTCAATTATGTATGGAACAAAATATCGGCCAAATGGCCGCCGCCATCGCGGCGGCACACCTCCATCCGATAGTCCAAATTTTCAATGACGCTGAGGCATAATTGAGGTTCTGTGCCGTTAATGTGCCGAATTATCTCATCCTTTAGCTCTTGAGTTGTTGCTGGCTTATCGACGTATACCTTTTCTTTCAAATAACCCCAAAGAAAGAAGTCTAACGGTGTCAAATCAAATGATCTTGGCGGCCAATTGACGCGCAAAAGAGCCTTTGTTTCGTTAGCTGTGTGGCAAGTGGCGCCGTCCTGCTGAAATTACATATCGTCCACATCCATATCTTCCAATTCGGGCCATAGAAAGTTCGTTATCATCTCACGATAGCGAACACCATTTACAGTAACTGCATGACCGGCCTTAAAAATACGGCCCGATGAAGCCGCCAGCACATAAACCGCACCGAACAGTCACTCTTTGTGGGTGCATTTGTTTTTCGACAATCACTTTTGGATTGTAATTCGCCCAAATGCTGCAATTCTGCTTATTGATAAATCCACTGAGGTGAAAATGTGCCTCATCACTGAATATGATTTTCTTCGAAAATTGATCATCCACTGTTGCCATTTCTTGCCACCATTCTGACCATTGCCGACGCTTGAAATTGTCAAGAGGCTTTAGTTCTTGAGTCAATTGCACCTTGTAAGCGTGTTAATGCAAGTTTTTATGCATGTTCATTAACAACGAGCGTGAGAGGTGCAATTGTTGGGCACGATGACGAGTTGAGGTGGACGGCTCTTCAGCCACATTATCGCGAACAGCAGCAATATTTTCTGCAGTACGAGCTGTCCGAGCATGCACTGGTGTTTTCATATCTCCTTCAGACCCGGTTTGCTCAAATTTTTGCACGATTTTTCCGATTGTACGCACATTTGGACGATTAAATTGACCGAAAAAATCACGAAGTGCACGATATGCATTACGATTTGAACGCCGATTTTCATAATAAGCCTGAATAACTTAAACGCGTTGCTCGATTGTGTAGCTTTCCATGGTTCAAATTGAGTTAATCTGAAATTGAGAAATGTCAAATGAAATGCAGAAAAAAACTTGACGTTTAGGTGTGGTTCACATTCAACATCGGCCCTTAAAATTTAACCACCCTTTACTTAAAAAACAGTCTGCAAGCGATGAAGTTGCAAGAAAAACTGTAACATCGTCAGCATACAACAAACAGTTACATTATCTTAATACTGCCAACAACTCAATAAATAGAAGTGAGCCCAGATGATTTCCTTGAGGAACCCCCGAAACAAACTGTACTAGATTTGAAACATATTCACCTATATTAACAGCTTGTAGTTTTCTGTCAGACAGATATGATTTGAACCACTTTAAGAAAGTTTCGTTCAATCCCAATTTTATACTTTTGCTTCTCCTTTTCCATATAATTAATACAGAAATTCGCAAAAAGACTTCAATTTGTACAAGTCGATCTACAGTTTACGAAACCATGCAGATTAGAGGATAGATACCGATTCCTTAACAGAAAAATAAAATCTTTGAATTTTGCAGTTTCAAAAACTGGCTATGCGGATTTTTCTGATTTTCATGTAAACAAAAAAAAAATATATTACTGGGGCCCTAGCACGTAACTTGATACGATCGAGTTAGGTCGATACAATCGAGAACAGAAAGTTCTATCTTATGATCAGCCGATTGTTTTCGATTCGACTGAATCAAATAAGAAACTCCCTATGCTCGATTACATCGACTAGACTCGATTGTATCAAGTTACGTGCTGGCACCCCTGTTTTTTCCTAAATTTTAAATTTGGTCTTACATATGTACATATATCCAAATCAAATTTGGCCTTGGAAATGGAAACAAAACTAATTTGGCTTTATTTCCATTTTCAAAGCGAAATAATGAGAAATTTTTCATTTGGTCTTATTCTTATTTCGTTGGGCCTTATTTCACTACTATTATTTTCAGAGACTTTTGATTTCAATTTGAAAACTGTTGTTTGTAAGCAGTAATTAAATTATGTATACTATTGTACATAAATATATATATTTATTGCAAATATTTGACTCGTTGTCTAAGTGCAAGTTTGTGTTTAACAAAAGTGCGTTGGATTAATTTTCGGGAGCAAATTAAAAAAAAAGAGAAACTCCTTTTCCATTCCAAATCTTCCCAAACACCTACACAAACATGTAAAAACGTCGCAAAACAATAGTTTCTTCAAGCTTTAATCACTTTGACAAGTTGTCTAAATTTATTCAACTCTTTTACTGTTCAAAAAGTCAAACAAAAGTAAATACATAAATAAAATAAGCCTTCATTTTTCATTTACAATTTATACATACAATATGTATGTACATACATACATATTTATTTGTTTTGTTTTTAATTTTAAAGATAAACTAAGCACAATTACCATATTACTTTGTTTGGTTCAACAATGAGGTAAGAACGCATTAAGGCCAAAACCGTCTTTATCAGTTAATTTTAAACCTCGAGTACGTTTACTTGTACGTTGTTTATTTTAGTGAAATCAAAAGCCTACTCAAGTCTCTACTTAGAGAGATTTATGGTTCTACACCATCAGGTCGCGTCAAAAAACAAAAGCACAAAATGCATCCTAAGCTATATGAGGAACGTCTTCTAGAAAAGCTAAGTACGAACAAATAATAATAATTTAAATAAATGTTTCTTTATTTCGCAACCATTTTCTGTTCTTGAGTGGGGTTAAATGACCTTTAGTTCACTCAAGAACATGTTACAATTAAAATAATTTAAATTTAAATGATATGACTAAATATTTTTTCTTTTTTAAAAAGGTCCCAAAGTTCTAAAGGACATTTGTGAAATTCTTAAATTTGAAATCCGTCTCATAAGTAAGTATCTGGAACGTGTCCTTATCAGCCGAGACAAGAACCGCACCCATCGGACCATACTTTGTGGTTTTCTTGACATTTTGGCTTCGTCAAGATTCGGTAAGTTCTAACAAACTGTTATCAACAAAGCAACTGCGCATGTTAAATATCTGTCAAAATAATCAAATACTATCTTATTCTCTTCAATAACAAACTCATGAATACGATTTTCAATAAGGAAATGCATAAGTGCTCGTATTGCGAGACAACAATTTCATTGAAGATTGCCTTTGTCAGTATTGGCTTGTTCTTTTCTTCAGTAAACTTCTAAACTTCCAATCGCTTACACACTATTATATTACTCGTCCCGTTATCTTAATCCTTCAGATTTTTTTTTTCAATTCTTTTGTTGTTGAGGAGAAAAATTTTAACACGGTTTAGCTCCTTCATCTTTTTAATTAATTTATTTTTTCGAAAACGAAGTTTTCAAACTTCAGAGGTTCGAATAAATTGGGTTTCTTTTGTTTACGGTCCCCTCAAAGTTATGTGTGAAAAATTTGCATTAACATTTGAAATATCGATCGACTAGCTAAAAAAAATATATATCAATACTAAGAAGTATACTCAGTGAAAAATTAAATAAAATTAAAATTTATGAAATATAATTTATGTAATAAAATAAAAGTGCCGTGATTTGTGTCAACGATGTGCTTATTATTGGTCTGATCAATAGAAATCATAATTTGATTAAAAAAAATTGATTAACGATTCTGGTGAAAAATTCTTTTGTTTTTTTTTTTTTTTCATTTTCGACACTCTTTGTTTTTATTATTTACTTCAAAGTGGGTCAAGTTGAAATAGAAAAGATTTAAAACGTTTGTTTAGATTTTTTTTTAGTTGGTTGTCAATTCTGTGAAAATCTCCCTTACTGAATAATAAACGGCCTTTAGCTGAGGATATACTTAAAAATACATAATCTACGAGTATCAGTGTTGGATAATTTTGTAACACTTTATCCGTCTTAAGGATATCTTACCGATGCGAGGTTAACAAGGATATTTTGTCGAATATAGCGAAAGGACTGAACTAGAATTTGGAAAATGGGTGATTACGTTTTTTTTTTCTTATAAGATTTTGTCGGTGTTTTCTTTTTGTAATATATTTCGAATCTTCTGCACCTTCTTCCTTCTCTATCTAAGATGACCTTTATCTTCATAACTACGGTGTACGTTTGTGTGTATCTTTTTCACTGTTGCATGATTGTATCTACAAATACATAGATATGTATTTTTTTTATTTTTGATATTGTAAAATAATGTTTTCCTGAATTTTAACTTCTCTTTATGTACCTTATTATTTCTTAAATGATATACATACATGTGTAGGTACCTACTTAGTATTTTTTTTAATTCAACAGGTTGCGATAAGAACGGAATCGACTAGAGACATCCTAAAAATTTTCATTTTTTTTTGTATGAAGCAGAATATTATACAATTTTTTGTTGTTGTTGGTAGTGTATATAATGTAGGTGTATTAAAATGAAATCGTTTTCATTTTTGGAATAAACAGCATTAATTATATGAGAGCTATGTATTTTCTTGACATTTAACATTTGTAAAATACATCAGACTTCGTCTTCATACAGTTCAAAGCTTGAGTAAATAGAGCTAAAATTTATTACCATAATATTTTTTGCGAATTCAAAACAATTATAGTATCAAGAACGTAGGGGAGAAGGGGCTATATTTGACACTTAGTTCTTAAAAGTCTGTATTTCCGAAAACTGTTAATGTATTCCAATGTTTTGTTTTGTATTTGATTAATTCATTATTCAAGATTATGCTAACATATATTTTTTTTTTTCAAATATTTCCTCATTTTAAATAAAAATAACTTTGACTTTAAAAGGGGTACATTTGACAATGGTGGATTAAACCCCACATCGTGTGCATTATTTCTTAAAGTATCAACGGATCCAGCACGTCTGTTGTTTGAATAGTAAAAAAGTAAATTTTTGTTTTTAAACAATTTATTAAACAATATAACGAAAAAAATCAATCAATAAATTCACTTTCTAAAAAAACAACAACAAGAATAAAAAACATAACTTATTTCATTCATAAACGTAAAAAATCTATCCATATAAATCTAAATTCAAATTTATCGATATCGACATTTTTTTAAATAATTTATTTAATATATAATTTCCCAAAATCAACGTCAAACAAATAATTTTTGCAAAAGTCAAAGGTGCCCCGAAGGAACTTTATAAGTTTTTTTTTTTTTAATAACTATTATTATATTTTCACAAAACTGGCTTTAATTTATTGAACTTTAAGCATAGTACTATCATAATATTGATTCACGATAAAAAAATTTATTTTATAAGGTTCACAAATCGCTTACTTACGTTACCGGTGGTCAAAAATTAGATCAGAGACACTGAAAACACAAAACTTACTCCACGAAGAGTTAAAGAAAAACTGCCAAATTTCATAACGTTTCTTTAAATCAAACTAAACTTCTTCCTTCATCCAAACTTTTCTTTTTTAAGGGCACGATCATACCGAAAAACGCAAAGTCTAATGTGCCCCGGTGTCAAATGTACCCCAGCTTACCCTATCTACTTAAAGGTCAAACAAATAAAATTGTATACATTAAAGAATGTATTTTTTTTTTAGCTTGTATTAGAAATTATTAGGAAGTTTTGCCTTTTTTCTGTGAAAAAGATGTCCCTTTGGGTTTAATTAAAAAGACTGGTCAGGTTACTTTCTGTTTCACATGACGAAAAATAATGTGGATTGTTATTTCAATGAATGATAGTTCCCTTGTTTCAGTGGTTCAGGGATTTGGTTTTATTTTTATGGACGAAATGTATTTACTTTCATGTCTTGGCTCTTAATTTTCGCATTGGTAACATTAAACGTTAAACCTATCTACATAGTTAAACTGTTTAAATTATATGGAATGGTGAAAAATGTATTTTATTAACCTAAGGCGAGCTAGTATAATTACTTATTTGTAAAAAAAAATGGCGCTTAAAAGCTTACGATGTTGTTTCAATACCTTCTTGGTCTGATAGGTATGATAATTTGGAATTTATATGCGAATATCATTAAGATATAAGAATAATTGAATAAAAGATGCACGAAACTATAGGTTTTTAAACTTACTGGCGCAAAAATTTTAATGGAATTAGTACGATGCTAAAGCTATTTAGTATGATACTAGGTTAAAACAACGAATTTGCAAATTTTAATCGAATATAGCATCATACTTTCTCTACCCTTTTATTAAAGTTAAAATCATCGAATACCTATACCTATAGTAACGTGCTAGCTTCATATGACTCTTTGACATATGCAAACATCAAAAAAGGGTCGAAATGTCATTGTTTTACGTGTGTTCAGAAGCAATTTATTAAAAAAATTCTTTTAGTACGATACTACGAGTAGTTAGAAAATGTTTAAAATTAAGAATGAGTTAGTAAACTACTATAAAGTTAGCAAATTGTTAAGTAGTATCATACTAATACCTTAATAATAGTCTGTTTAAAATTTTGCGCCAATATTTTTACTTGTGTATAATTATGTAGTACCCCTTGGCATAATGGTTAGTACGTTGGAATGTCATGCGGAAGGTCTCGAGTTCGATTCTCAGCCGCTGCTATAAAGTTTTTTTCAGGGGTGTACTGCCTCTTGCGAGGAATTGACAAATTCTCCAAGAGTATCTCTTGTCATGGAAAGTGCTGCTCATTAGCCGTTCGGAATCGGCAGAAAATTGTAGGTCCCCTCCGTTCCCTGGTAACACGCACGCAGGAATGGTTGAGAGTTGTAAGTCACTAGGTCCTGGTTCACTCCGATCTGTTGCACCACCAAATTCAATTTAGTTTTTATTTAGTATAATTATTTGTTACTTAGTGTTCAATTCAATTTTGATTTATTGAACATACTATTTACAATTTGGCTTACATCTAATAAGATACTAGATACATAATATGTATGAAAATTTACATTTGCTGGCTCTTGGGGGCCTAACTATATACAGTGACTTAAGTTTAATTATTTTTATATAAAATTTACATGACGAAAAAAATTAAATTTAAAATGTCGTTTGATTGTATTGTCCTCAGGGTGTTCGTTCCCGGTCGTCAGTGGTGATTTTTGCGGGTTGTGGGCAGGGATGGTGTTTTAGCCGCGGTGGTAGGCTGACCCAATGTCAGCATAGAACGAGCCTACTTACTCGTTGTCCATGATTACCAGATTATCCAGAGTTTCCATTGCACTGAGGTACCTCGGTTCGGGATGTCGTTGTTCTGTGGTCATGGTCATCCTTCTCATAAGCTGATTCGGGTGGTCGATGATGTTCCCCATTAGTTTTATCGTTGAATGAACTAGATATTTGTCCAGTGGGATTAAATTCGCTTCTGTGTAGAGATGCTCGTCCCTATAGATTTTGTTACTTAGTGGCAAGTGGTGCATTCGCAAAGAAAAATTTACTCGAAATTTTGATCAAACTTTACATTACTGTAATAATTTGAAGCGAATGAGTCTTACATTTATTTAAGCTCGATACGGCTTATTGGTCATTACTTCTAAACTTCTTTTATTCATGTTTTAGTACCGACAGTCATTATACCAACCATAATATTTTTTTTCGAAACAAAAGAAAATATTTGTTCTCTCAAAAACTGTCCCAAAGATTTTTGTAAAAAGAAATCAATAACTTACTTAACCTAATGGATAAAATAAATACTCGTATTACAAAAAAATGATTACTAATCATACCTTCCAGTTTTGCGTTACAGTTTTTTTTTTTTTTATATTTTTTGAGCTTAGAAAAAAAGAATTTTTAACTTAGTATTTCGAAAGCCACGTAATTGATTTTTTGAAAATTTGGTTACCAATTTAAAAATTTGTAAAATATTTTCCAAACAAGCAAACTCTTGAAGCTGTTGAGGATCTTTTGAGTATAGAAGGCTGTGTTATTTATTTGACGACCTTAATTTTGTTCTTTCGGAGCAGGCGTCAGTTAATTTAAACATAAGTTTAATTGCATAAATTCTATCTCTTCTTCCTCATCAAATCCATTCCTTTTTGAACTTGGTTTCATGAGTTAATTTTTCATGTCCGCACATTAATTTCGTATTGAATTAACATGACTGCTTCAAGTACATAATACTTTGTCAGCTTTATGCATACCCAATTCTCAAACTCCTTCTCAAATACTAGCACTCCCACACAAAAATATTAAAAAAATATATAACCAGTACCTTGTGACTTACAACTTAACCCATTCCTTTGTCAATTTTGTAAAAAGACGGGAAGTTAGGAAACACAGTTTTTTTTTTACAAGTAAGGCAATTTTGGTACGATAATTTTATTCTTTCACTAGATGACCCTGTGAACTTCGTATCACCTACATATATTTTTAAAAAATTTGTCAAAACCTAATACAAAATTTATATCTACATTTAATTGAACATAATTATACACTTACCCCCAGTTCCACAGTGAGAGTTTAAACCCCACTTTTGGTTTAAACTTCAGTTCAATAACAAATTTGGTTTCACAGTTTCGTTTAATCCTTGAAAAGAGTTCATTCTGTAGTTTAAGTTAAACGATACTATTCTGCCGTTTAAACCTCAGATCAACAACATTTGAAAATAAAATTTATTTTCATATTTTAATTTGTTTTCCTGTCACAAGTCACTACTAAAACAAAGCAAACTTTCGTTGATTGTTTTTACTTTGATTCAGATAGAAAGAGAAAATAATTTACTTAAACTACGTTCAATCAACTGAAGTTCAGATTAAACTGTGAAACCGGACGAGTTGAACTTCAAATTTAAACTCCAGTTCAGGTTCAGTAGAACTTGAGTTTAAACTCTTACTGTGAAACTGGGGATTAATCAATTTAAGGCTTTCTGGATGTACTATATTTTTTGTTTTTTATTGCGGTGCAAGTGTCTTTAAATGCCACAACAGAATCATGGCTCCACCAAAAATGTTTTGGTTGTCACGAAGATCTTTTAACGTTCTGTCCAGTGCCTGCAGTGACCTATTAAGGGCCATCGTACATTCATCCTAAACGATCTGATCTTTGCCAACAGCAATGAAATTAGTAATGTTTTTCCAGTACCCCCCCCCCCCCCCCGGCACTGCTGTTTACAGCTTCCGTCAAAGTATCGTTCACAATTATTCTTTGTTGTTCATTCAGTTGCGGAACTTTTGAACGAACTGTTTCGGCTAATTTTTCAGTATCGTGTTGTTGTTCTCTTTGCAACTCGTAGTTAAATGCATCGTGCATAGGAATATTGGGTGCTGTCATGTCCAAACATAACAAAATTTTATTTACCATCAGTATACACATTTTACCATGATCAATGTCTCATTGTAAATTTCTGCAGTAATTTGTAGTGTAAAGACATCAAATGTTTCACTCCTAGGATAATTTTGTATTGGAAAATTAAACTGTCGTTTTTAGTATTTCCCGTTGCTTATTATTTATGTTTCTCACCGTATAAACCTTCCCCGATATTCCACAAATATTTCAAGACCAAATTTAGCAAAATCGGTCTAGCCATTCTCGAGTTTTAGCGAGACAAACGAACAGCAATTGATTTATATATATATAGATTATTATACACAAAATGTTTTTATTTTAAAAAAATATTTAAGAAAATTGAATAGAAAAATAGAAGGAAATAGATTCACTTCGGAGTTATATAGGCCTATATCTTAATAATAAATCACCGAACTAAGTCCGCTCATGAATTCACTCGCTGATGATAATGGTTTTTCCAATTTATAAAACAATCTCTGAATTTTCCTTTTTGTAGCATCGATCTCAACTGAGTTCGAATCAATTTCGAGAATAAATTAATTGAAATGATTTAACTGACAAATTTTGTGAATTTATTAGTGAAGTACAATATATTTTTGAAACATTTCGATTAAATATTTTTTTAAATGTATGTACCTATACCATAGCCTTACTTTACTTTTACTTAAGTCCTCGGATCTATTACGTCCGTGATGTTTCCCTTATGGGACATAGGGTCTCCACTACTCCTACGCGCCATCGTGTGCGATTTCTGGAAATGTATTTCAGCTCTCTCCAACTCTTTCAGAGTTTTGCTGATTCTTGCTCGAACATTCTTCGCCAAGTACTTCTAGGCCGCCCCACTTGGTCTGCCTTCTTGTGTGAGTGGATTCCACTGCATCGCTTGACACGCAATGCACCCATCGCATTTTCGAAGTGTATAATAGATTATATGGGTTCCTGATCTGTACTCGCATGCAGCTTTCTTTGACAATGTCTGTGTATTCCAAGTGCTGCACCCATAAAGCAGCACGGATTCAATATTGGAATAGTCGTAGCTTGGTCTTTAAGCTAAAAGAGTTGTTTCTCCATATTTTGGACAGCATACCGAACGCAGCCTTTGCTTTTCTGATTCGACTGTTTACGTCCAGTTCAGTTCCGCCACACATAGAGACATTACTTCCAATATATTGGAAATCATTTACCATCTCTACCGGTTGTCCAGAAATATTTATTTGGATTGATGAGGGAGTTCTAAGGCTGATGCTTTTAGTTTTTACCGAGTTGATCTTAAGCCCCACGATTTCTGCTTCTCTCTCCACCCTTGTTGTCATTTAATGGAGATTCATGATCCTATAAGAGAGTAAGCATACGTGCGTGCGTCGTTCGCGTAGTCCAGAGGTTAGATTGCAGAGTCTACTGAATTCCTCCATTTCCATTTTACAAAGCTGCGTGCAGTACGTCACTTATGATCACCAACAGGATCAGTATTGGTGACAGTATACAGCCTTGCCTAATCCCACTTTGGATTTCAAACTCCTCTGACAACCTTCCTTTATGCAAGATGTGACATTTGAATCCGTCATATGTAGCCCTGATAATAGAAATCAATTCATCTGGGATGCTCCTCCTGCGTAAGTCAAGCCAGATAAATTCTCTATTGACACTGTCGAACGCCTTTTCGAAATCGATGAACAGCAGGTGAAATGGAGATCGATATTCAATGCACTGTTCGATGATGATCCTCAAGGTGATGATGTGATCCACACAGGAGGATCCAGTGCGAAATCCTGCTTGTTCAGAGTCGTGTGTGTCTTCGAGGTGGTCTTTTATTCGTTCCAATACTATTCTTGTTATTATCTTGGCTACTACAGGCAGAACGCATATTCCTCTCCAGTTTTCACAATGCGTGAGATCTCTTTTCTGTGCGAGCTTGACAATTCAGTGGTCACAAGGCATAACCGCTTAAGTCGATTTTTCATATTTTTCAGGAGAGCTGTTTTAAGTTTCATAATCTCTCTATGAATCAGGAATTATGAATTTTTAAATTTCTTAAATGCAGAAATGAAGAAAGAATACACATTTCTCATATACTAGAAGTAATAAAATGTATGTCGTATATTTAATGAGTAATTAAGGAAAAAAACACTTAAGCTGTTATGGCTTATTGAACTTTAAAAAAATAAAAAGCTTAGGTCGAGTTAGGTTGTTATGGCATATTAAGAAAGAATGATTAAAATTTCTTTTCTCGACTTATGTCGTTATTCCATGTGTGAGATTGTGGAAAAAAATTTCATATGTTGAGTTAAGTTCTTTTTCCTTACCAATAAACCAGGGTATTTATTAACTTAAGTTAATTTTCCATGTTTGTTTTCTTTTGGTCGTGAAAGTATCATACAAGTAAAGGAACATTTTGTAATAAGAATATTTTATCTATTCAAGTTTTTAATATGCATAAGTTTAAATTATGTAAGTATTGTACATTATTGATTAAATTTTGAGTAAAATTGATATTTAAGTATATCTTCTGAGTTGTCAGGGCCTGTTAAATGAGGATAAGTATTTGGCTCGTCCATATTGGATGGAAGATTGTCATAAAAAGACTGCAAATCAAGACTTGATGTTTTAAGTCCATGAAATCTTCTTTTCTTTCGGGAAAGAAGTTGTTTAGATTTAAAGAAGCTCTCGCTTTTTGTTTACTTTTTTAATTTTAGAAACCTCATCTTTGTGCAAGAAATTTGTGTAGGACATTTTATGCAGTTTTTATAGTAACGTAGCTACCGAATAGAGTTCCAAGTTATTTTGTTACCAGCTTCATCTATTAGTTTCCAACAAACTATAGATCTATAAAATTTGGCAAAATCAGAAAAATCATTGTCGTTGTTCTTCGTGTCAATTAAATCAGTCTTATTAACGAAATAAAACCAATCTCTTGGGGTTTCAATTTGGACCTTCGTTTTTTTGTTCACTAAGCTAATTGAGCACGTGATAGGCGCAATCACATTTGTAAGCCCTGCTTCACGGATCGATGAAGGTCCAAGCTTTAATTTAAAAGTGTTTGGTTTTTATTGCCTCTTTTTTTCGTTGCGTTTTGCTTCACGCCTTAATTTTTTTTTGTTCGATCAATGCGAAATTTTCATTTTCGGATTCGGTAACCTTTCTCTTCGAAGCAAAAGAACACTTGTCTACTTTTGGGGCATTAAACTCTTGGCCGATAAATCCAAACATTTTTAAGTATTTTGATAAACTTGCCAGATTCAAAGATTATGATTTATAATGGCCGTGTATTGATGTAAGATTAAAGCTAGCGTTTAAATATTTTGTACACGAGTCCCTTCAAATGAAGTGGCTTTTATGTGCAGTAAACCTCGAAATATGTCGTTTTATTGTTAGGATCACGTTTTTCTCTGATATCCTTAAATGGAATCGAACGACACTAACGACAGTGAAGTTTTTTGTTTTGATGACGGATTTAAAGAAGCTCTCAGTTTCGTCAAAGAACTGAAGAAAATATTTTTTACAAAAAACACTAAAAATATTTTCGTATTCTTCATACTACGGTCGCGTTTTGGCTTCCAGTTAACTGCGTACACCAAATTTTGTATCCTCAATGTGTTTGAGGGAACTAATATATAAAATTCTTTGGTAATAGCTTTCTAATGACCAGTAGCTGTTGAACTCCAGTTCAAGTTTTTAAAATTTAATGCTCTCGGTGCATTTACTTCTACAAATATAAAGAGGCTTGCAAGCCTTAACCTTAACAGTCTTTCTGCTGATTGAAAGTTTAATATATAGCTTTTTCTTAGCTTTGCATTTAGGTCTTGCAAACGTTTCTTCTATTTGAGGTCTCTGAAATTGAATTACTAGACTTATTAAATAAGTGTATCTATTCTGGTTTATTAAAGAAAAATACCATCAAATTCGGGATCATTTTCAACGTTCTCAGTTTCATGTACATATTATGTAGTTCACCTGAACAACAAAAAACTGTGTGCATATCTTAACATAAACCTTAGCATTCTATTAAATATTAAAAGTTTTGTTGCTATAACTGATGACTTAAAAACAAGAGTTTGGCCATTCTTTAATGACTGTATTTCATTATACTCGGTTCAAAATATGGAAAAATTTTTGTTTGGTTTAATTGTAACAAAAGTCATAATATTATATTTTGATTTAAAGCAAAAATACATTTCTAAAAGTACACTCTCGAATCATGAATACAGGGATTGGCAGCAGGAATTCTTTTATTTCATTCCGTTTTATTCACGCACAAGCTGATCTCTATTATTACATTGTCCTGCAAAAAAAATAATAGACAATGTTTTTGAGGTTTGCACAAGCGTAGTGAAAAAAAAATGCTCAATGGAAGATCCATTCTTACGACTTCTTATTTTGATATTTCTTTTTGAATTTTGTTTTAATTTGACACTGAACATTTATTTTAGAATAAATGAAAAGTAAATATGTTGTAACGAGTATTTTCTCTTATTAAGTAATACCTATACTAATTTTGTTTGTATAGGGCACTGCCACAATGTGATATCAGCTCCTTAATACATCACATAACTATATCGTGTAATCAGAATGGTAATAGATAATTATTATCTTGTAATTTGTAAGCATCCTTGCTAATTCCATTATTTGCAGAGCTCATTTTCAGTATCTTACGCACTTCTTTAATTAAACCTTTCAACAAAACATCACTTATCTACACTACAGATGCGACTGTTCGTAATAACCTATCTTCACTTATGACTCATTTTTACAGTAAACTGATTAAGGCAAAAGAACATAAGTCAACTTAGATTTGTGATTTTTTAAATTGAAACACGGAATAACGGCCTAACTCGATTTAAGATTTTCATGCAATCATAGTCTGGTTAGCCAAAAGAACTTAAGTCCAGTTAAGTTTGTCAAGAAATAGAAATGTGATTTGCCATAACAACCTAACTCAAGTTAAGAAAAGTAAATATTTTTTCTACTTTAGGGAATAAGAGCCTATGTTGACATAAGAAAAATGAAAAATAAGTGTTTTTAATTCTCGGCAGATTTTAAATTGATTAACTTGACTTATGTTGTTATTCCTCATTATTTTTTTTTTCAATGCAGAATAATAAAAACTTAACTTAAGTTATGAAACCGCCGTTGTATTTTTATTGAGTTAAGTTGTTATGGCAAATTATAATTTTTGAAAAGCGAGTTAGGTTGTTAGGTTTTTTGTTTATAACTTTTCTTTAAAAAAAGATACAGACGTAAAAAATTGAGTGGGCATAGATTTGTATATTCTCAGCACGATTATGATAAAAACTCAATTTCGTCATAACTCGAGTTAGGCGGTTATGGTTTGCGGCCACAGAATTATTCGTCTAATCCTTTCCACCATAGCCTTAAGGCGGTTAAAATAGTGAACATTATGCTATGCCTTGTACAGCATATGAAAGCATTTTAGGGTTGACTTTATTTTAGAAAATTTAACTTTGGAAAATAATGATAACGACTCTTATGAGCTTTCCTCTATAGATACCACAATCTCGATACATGACCGTGGCTCAACGTATAAGGACAGATAGAGGAAATAGTCTATATCTGTTTAATAAAAAAAAAATACTTACTTTACTTACTTAACCGGCTCCCGATCCATGGAGGGTCTCTGCCTGAGTTATTGCGGTCTTCCATCAGTTGCGATCCCTCGCGAACTCCCTCCAGTCGTCGGGACCAAGCGCTCTTGCGTCTATAACCGCCTGGTCCCTGGAGCGGAGGTTCGGTCTTCCTCGTCGTCTCGAACCTGGGGGCTGGGATTCGAAGATTTTCTTGGCTGGAGCGTTGTTGTCCATTCGCTCGATGTGACCGAGCCAGTGTAGTCGACGTGTTTTGGCTTTTTGGACTACATCCACATCTTGGTACAGCTCGTATAATTCACGATTGAATATTCTCCTCCATTCGCCCTCTTCGCATATAGGACCAAATATCCGCCGAAGAATTTTTCTCTCGAAAGTGCCCAGTATCAATTCCCCTTTTTTACTTATCGTCCAGCACTCGGCGCCGTAGAGTAGAACTGGTAAAATTAGCGTTTTGTATAGCGTGCACTTTGTCTTTCGAGAAAGGAGTTTTGAACCCATTTGTTTGGCCAAACCGAAGTAGCAGCGGTTTGCTAGGGTAATTCTTCGTCAAATTTCCACTAAGGTGTCATTCGTGGGATTGATGTTCGTTCCGAGGTAGGTGAACTCCTTGACTGCCTCGAAATTACTGCTACCAACAGTGACGTTTTGTCCTAGGCGATGGACAGATGCGGCTTTGTTTGTTGATAGCATATACTTTGTTTTGTCCTCATTAACTTCAAGACCAACGCGTTTCGCCTGTTCATCAATAGCTGTGAACGCTTCTAGCACAGCACGCTTGGAGCGGCCAATGATATCGATGTCGTCCGCATATCCAAGCAGTTGGGAAGACCTGTTGAAAATAGTGCCTTCCAGGTTAACACCACTCTTGCGCACTATCTGCTCCAGGACTAGGTTGAAGAAATCACATGATAGCGCATCTCCTTGTCTGAACCCTGTGCACGTTTGGAATAGCTCGGATGAGCTGTTACCCATTTGCACGTTGCACCGCGTATTTTGTAACGTCATGCGGCATAGCTGGATCAGTTTTTTCGGGATCCCGAGTTCTGACATTGCCAATAGAAGCTCTTGGCGACTTATGCTATCATATGCGGCTTTAAAGTCGATGAAAAGATGGTGGGTCTCGACTTGAAATCGTTGGTCTTTTCCAGGATTTGCCTCAATGTGAAGATTTGGTCTATCGTTGATCTGCCTGGCCTGAAGCCACACTGGTACGTGCCGATTATAGTGTTGCAGAAAGGTTTTAGACGCTCACATAGTACGGTGGATAGGATCTTGTAGGCAACATTAAGCAGGGATATGCCCCTGTAGTTTTTGCAGGACATAGGATCGCCTTTTTTGTAGATTGGGCATATGGAGCTATTTGACCAGTCGTCGGGCATGCTTTCCTCCTCCCACACTTGGTTGATGAGCTGATGCATGCACCCTATCAGGACATCTCCTCCATACTTAAAGAGTTCCGCAGGTAGGCCATCCGAGCCTGCGGATTTGTTATTCTTAAGCTTGTGTATGGCTTTCTTAACCTCTTCAGTACTGGGTAGTGGGACTGGATCTTCATTGACCGGTCTTATGCTTCTTTGCTCCCCTGTGTTTTCGTCTAAATAATGCCCATTAAGCAGCTGCTGGAAATGCTGTTTAAACACGTCTACAATTCCCTGTGCTTCGGTGACTAGGTTCCCTTCGCTATTTCGAAGAGCTTGCGTGCCGGTCCTATAACCTGATGCCAGTTGTTTGGCTGTTTTATAGAACCGGCGGGTGTTTGTGGTGGTGCTAGACTCCTCGAGAGACCTGAGCTGAGAAGCTGCGGCTGCTCTTTTCTTTCTGCGCAGGGTTTTTTTCTCCTTCCTTCTCTTTTCACGGTACTCCTCTTTTGCTGCTCTTGTTTTCCGTAGCAGCGTTTGCATTCGTGCATTTTCCGTCTCATGCTTCAATACCGCGCATTCATTATCATACCACGGGTTCTTTTTCCTAGGTGGTTGATAGCCTATGGTGGACTCGGCTACCTCCCTAATGATGTCGCGGTACTGGCTCCACTGGTTGTTGACGCTTGTGGCTGGGGGTACGGCAGAGAGTTTCCCGGTCAATTACTCACTGTAGTCTCTGGCTTTCTCAGGTGTGCTAAGGCATGCAATATTGAATTTCTTCCTTTGGGCGGTCCTCATTTTCTTTTCGTTGGACAGTCGGGCTCTGAACTTTGTCACAACAAGAAAGTGGCCAGAGTCCACGTTTGCACCTCGGAAAGTTCGCACGTCCAAGATGTTCGACGCGTGCCTTGCGCCACTTAGCACGTGGTCGATTTGGTTGGCGGTTCGACCATCTGGAGATCGCCAGGTTGCTGTGTGTATCCTTCGCCTGGGGAACCTAGTGCTACTTATCACCGTATTCCGAGCTGCAGCAAAGTCGATTAGTCGGAAGCCGTTATCTGTTGTCATTTCGTGGAGGCTGTGCTTTCCAACTAATCCGCCAAAGATATTTTCCTTCCCGACTTTAGCATTGAAATCTCCGAGCACGACTTTGATATCGTACTCCGGACAGGCTCCGTAGGCTCCGTCCAGGAGGTCGTAAAACTCGTCCTTGTTAGATTCCTCAGCTTCATCGGTAGGGGCGTGTGCACATATTAGGCTGATGTTTTGAAAAGTAGCTTTGATGCGGATCACAGCCAGGCGATCACTAACTATTTAATATTTACAATCTTAAATATAACAATTTGTTTGATAAAACAATAATTAATTCATTTCAATTTAAAACAACATTTTTCCATGAAATTGTTTAAGAATCTTAATGTACACCTTTGTAACAATTTTTTTTTTTTTTTTTTTGTAAAACTAGCAATTTAGTTATGTAAATAAATAAATAAATAAATCGCTAATCGGCTTAAAATCGATGACTTTTGATCTGAGTCGATTACCCACGACGAATCCGCATCCTAACATGTGCATTCTTTGATGACAGCTGTAATAAATGTCGCAATCTTTTCTTTTCGCTATTCCTGATCCTATCCATCGTATCTCCTGGATCGCGGTAATGTCTGCCTTGTACCGCGAGAGGACAGATTCAAGTTTTTGAGTAGCACCTGGTGTGTAGAGTGTCCTTACATTCCAGGTGCATACTCGTAAATCGTAGTCCATTTTCGTTCCGGATGGTTGGGTGCTGTAGGAACTGGGGGCTTCGAGCTGTATCTTTTCCTACACATCAAGTGCTTACAATACCTCCTCGTTGGTAACCGCAGGATACTGGTCTTGGCTTTATGTCATGACTTGCTAAACTTGTAAGTGTGAGTGTTGACCAAGGAAACAATTGCAACACTAAACCCACGGCCCTACAGATTGGAGGTTAGTGCGTCGGGCTAACGACCCGGCCACAGTAAAAAACAATAATTGTTATGAGAGAGACGCGAGAACCCTCGGATAACGACCCCCCTCAAATACCTTAATATTAGGCTGTTTAAAATTTGCGCCAATATTTTTACTTGTGTATAATTATTTGTTACTTAGTGTTCAATTCAATTTTGTTTTATTAAACATATTATTTACAATTTGGCTTACATCTAATAAGATACTAGATACATAATATGTATGAAAATTTACATTTGCTGGCTCATAGGGGGCCTAACTATATACAGTGACTTGAGTTTATTTTTTTTTTATATAAAATTCATGTAAATTAAAATTCAAAAAAATTAAATTTAAAAGGTCGTTTGATTGTATTGTCCTCAGGGTGTTCATTCCCGGTCGTCAGTGGTGATTTTTGCGGGTTGTGGGCAGGGATGGTGTTTTAGCCGCGGTGGTAGGCTGACCCAATGTCAGCATAGAACGAGCCTACTTACTCGTTGTCCATGATTACGTTGTCATCCAGAGTTTCCATCGCACTGAGGTACCTCGGTTCGGGATGTCGTTGTTCTGTGGTCATGGTCATCCTTCTCATAAGCTGATTCGGGTGGTCGATGATGTTCCCCATTAGTTTTATCGTTGAATGAACTAGATATTTGTCCAGTGGGATTAAATTCGCTTCTGTGTAGAGATGCTCGTTCCTATAGATTTTGTTACTTAGTGGCAAGTGATGTATTCGCAAAAAAAAATTAACTCGAGATTTTGATCAAACTTTACATTACTGTAACAATTTGAAGCGAATGAGTCTTGCATTTATTTAAGCTCGGTACGGCTTTTTGGTCATTACTTCTAAACTTCTTTTATTCATGTTTTAGGACCGACAGTAATTATACCAACCATAATATTTTTTTTTTCGAAACAAAAGAAAATATTTGTTCTCTCAAAAACTGTCCCAAAGATTTTTGTAAAAAGAAATCAATAACTTACTTATTCTAACGGATAAAATAAAAATATTACCAAAAAATGATTACTAATCATTAGAGCTGTAAAAGTAACGACAAAATGAATACCCGTATGCATACGTTACTTTAGGTATGAGTACCCGTTACAAAAATGTCGTTACTCGTTACTATCGTTACTTTAGGTATTCCAATACAATTCGTATGTGTCACGTTATAGTATTAGCCAAATATGAGTATCGTTAATTGATTTTAAAAATGTTAATTTGAAAAAATGTTAATTTGATTTTAATCAAAGTTGACATTACGATGATTGCTTCGGAAAGGTTGATACTGGGATGTACTGGAATGCATCTTTTTTTCTCAGAGATTTTTATTATGTCAGACATTTGAAAATAAAGCGTCATGTCTATTTTGTAAAAGACGTACAAAAAATCTCAAATGTCAATTGATTGAAAAACTTCTGAAAAATCTTAATGTTTTGGATTTTTTTTTTGTCCCGGAAAATTGCGATTTTAGGGCTTTTGAAAAGCATCTAGAAAGAAATACTCTATGTTGGTCAAAATATAGTATATTACCAATCAACCAAGGCATAAACTGTCAAATTCCATTGGAGGATGGCTGAGATCTCGATGGATTAAAAAACATCTAAAAAATCTAATTTTTTTCACCGAAAAATCGAAATTTTTGAATTTTTTTTTTGTTCAGGAAAATTGCGATTTTAGGGCTTTTGGAAAGTATCTAGAAAGAAATACTCTATATTGGTCAAAATATAGTATATTACCAATCAACCAAGGCATAAACTGTCAAATTCCATTGGAGGATGGCTGAGATCTCGATGGATTAAAAAACATCTACAAAATCTGAATTTTTTTTACGAAAAATCGATTTTTTGCTCATGAAAATTGTGCAGAAAATATGAACGTCCAACGCGAGCTCATCTTGTGTGTATGCTTTACGCATATTCCGTATGTGGTACCTGTGGATACTGAATTTGTACCAAGTAACGACATCGTACGAGTAACGACATCGTAGGAGTAACGACTCCGATTTGTGTGTATACTTTTCGCATTCCGTATGTGGTATCTCGTATGTGGTACCTGCGTGCGTTAGTAGATACTGAATGTGTGCCAAAAAAAAAGTAACGACATCGTGCGAGTAACGACTCTTATTTGTGAGTAACGTTTCGTTACTTGGTATTTCATTGAATACCCGTTACTCAGTAACGATAACGAATACATACGATTCGCTACAGCTCTACTAATCATATCTCCCAGTTTTGCGTTACAGTTTTTTTTGTTTTTAAATATTTTTTGAGCTAAGAAGAATTTTTTAACTCAGTACATATTTCAAAAGCCACGTAATTGATTTTTTGAAAATTTGGTTTCCAATTTAAAGATTTGTAAAATATTTTCCAAACAAGAAAACTCTTGAAGCCGTTGAGGCTGTGTTATTTATTTGACGACCTTAATTTTGTCCTTTCAGAGCAGGCGTCAGTTAATTTAAACATAAGTATAATTGCATTGCACAAATTCTTTCTCTTCTTCTCATCAAATCCATTCCTTTTTTAACTTGGTTCGATGAGTTGATTTTTTTATGTTAAAACATTAATTTCGTATTGAATTAACACAACTTCTTCAAGTATATGATACTTTGACAGTTTTATGCATGCTCAATTCTCAAACTCCTTCTCAAATACTAGCACTCCCACACAAAAAGATTTAAAAAAATTAAACCAGGACCTCGTGACTCACAACTTAGCCCATTCCTGTGTGAATTTTGTTAAAAGACGGGAAGTTAGGAAACTGTTTTTTTTTGACAAGTAAGGCAATTTTGGTACGATAATTTTATTTTATTTTTATTATTATACACAAAATGTTTTTATTAAAAAAAAAATATTTAAGAAAATTGAAATTGAATAGAAAAATAGGAGGAAATAGATTCAATTCGGAGTCTATATTTTACTCTACATGCAACTTGCATAACGTAAGTTATTTAATAATAAATCACCGAATTAAGTCCGCCCATGAATTCACTCGCTGATGGTAATGGTTTTTCGAATTTATAAAACAATGTCTGAATTTTCATTTTTGTAGCATTGATCGATGCTTGTGAATTAAAGCGAAGCTTAAGCTAAGAAGTGAGAAGTTACTTAAGGTTTTGAAACCCTGATCTCAACTGAGTTCAATTTTCCCCGGAAATAACTTTGAATCAATTTCGAGAATAAATTAACTGAAATGATTTAACTGACAAAATTTGTGAATTTATTAGTGAAGTACAATACATTTTTGAAAAATTTCGATTAGATAATTTTTAAAATGTATACCATAGGTTAGGTTAGGTTAGGTTAAAGTGGCTGTTGACCGGAAAAGGTCAACACACTTAAACCAATATTTGGTCCGTTGTGATACCACAAGAATTTGAAAAATCACCCTTACTCGTTAAACCATTTTGAGCTAATAATGAAGCGTTTGAGACAGTGAATGTCGGAATTATTTAGATCACTAGGATCGTTATAGTAGTAGTCTCCCAAGTGGAGTCTACGTGCAGCTTCTGCAAAAATCATTTGCAGGAACTCCAAGGCGAAGAGCATGTCTTCCTATTAGGCAGTGTCCAGTAAGGACACCTATAACGGAGCTAATATGCGATACCATAGCCTTACATAGCCTTACATAAGCGTATATCCAATCCACTGCCATTTTCGCCTTCGTATAATAGAATCTATGGTTTCCTGACCTGTTCTCGGATGAAGTTTAGCATTGGAGATAAGGTTAACAAACGCTTGCATCTTTCTTTTGACAGTGTCTGTGTATTCCAAGTGCTGCAGCACTCATAAGGCAGCACGGATTCAGTATTGGAATAGTCGTGTCGTAGCTTGGTCTTTAAGCTAAAAGAGTTATTTCTCCATATTTTGGACAGCATTCCGAACGCAGCCTTTGCTTTTCTGATTCGACTGTTTACGTTTAGTTCAGTTCCGCCACACATAGAGACATTACTCCCAATATATTGGAAATCATCTACCATCTCTACCGGTTGTCCAGAAATATTTATTTGGATTGATGAGGGAGTTCTAAGGCTGATGCTTTTAGTTTTTACCGAGTTGATCTTAAGCCCCACGATTTCTGCTTCTCTCTCCACCCTTGTTGTCATTTAATGGAGATTCATGATCCTATAAGAGAGTAAGCATACGTGCGTGCGTCGTTCGCGTAGTCCAGAGGTTAGATTGCAGAGTCTACTGAATTCCTCCATTTCCATTTTACAAAGCTGCGTGCAGTACGTCACTTATGATCACCAACAGGATCAGTATTGGTGACAGTATACAGCCTTGCCTAATCCCACTTTGGATTTCAAACTCCTCTGACAACCTTCCTTTATTCAAGATGTGACATTTGAATCCGTCATATGTAGCCCTGATAATAGAAATCAATTCATCTGGGATGCTCCTCCTGCGTAAGTCAAGCCAGATAAATTCTCTATTGACACTGTCGAACGCCTTTTCGAAATCGATGAACAGCAGGTGAAATGGAGATCGATATTCAATGCACTGTTCGATGATGATCCTCAAGGTGATGATGTGATCCACACAGGAGGATCCAGTGCGAAATCCTGCTTGTTCAGAGTCGTGTGTGTCTTCGAGGTGGTCTTTTATTCGTTCCAATACTATTCTTGTTATTATCTTGGCTACTACAGGCAGAACGCATATTCCTCTCCAGTTTTCACAATGCGTGAGATCTCTTTTCTGTGCGAGCTTGACAATTATTCGTCTAATCCTTTCCACCATAGCCTTAAGGCGGTTAAAATAGTGAACATTATGCTATGCCTTGTACAGCATATGAAAGCATTTTAGGGTTGACTTTATTTTAGAAAATTTAACTTTGGAAAATAATGATAACGACTCTTATGAGCTTTCCTCTATAGATACCACAATCTCGATACATGACCGTGGCTCAACGTATAAGGACAGATAGAGGAAATAGTCTATATCTGTTTAATAAAAAAAAAATACTTACTTTACTTACTTAACCGGCTCCCGATCCATGGAGGGTCTCTGCCTGAGTTATTGCGGTCTTCCATCGGTTGCGATCCCTCGCGAACTCCCTCCAGTCGTCGGGACCAAGCGCTCTTGCGTCTATAACCGCCTGGTCCCTGGAGCGGAGGTTCGGTCTTCCTCGTCGTCTCGAACCTGGGGGCTGGGATTCGAAGATTTTCTTGGCTGGAGCGTTGTTGTCCATTCGCTCGATGTGACCGAGCCAGTGTAGTCGACGTGTTTTGGCTTTTTGGACTACATCCACATCTTGGTACAGCTCGTATAATTCACGATTGAATATTCTCCTCCATTCGCCCTCTTCGCATATAGGACCAAATATCCGCCGAAGAATTTTTCTCTCGAAAGTGCCCAGTATCAATTCCCCTTTTTTACTTATCGTCCAGCACTCGGCGCCGTAGAGTAGAACTGGTAAAATTAGCGTTTTGTATAGCGTGCACTTTGTCTTTCGAGAAAGGAGTTTTGAACCCATTTGTTTGGCCAAACCGAAGTAGCAGCGGTTTGCTAGGGTAATTCTTCGTCAAATTTCCACTAAGGTGTCATTCGTGGGATTGATGTTCGTTCCGAGGTAGGTGAACTCCTTGACTGCCTCGAAATTACTGCTACCAACAGTGACGTTTTGTCCTAGGCGATGGACAGATGCGGCTTTGTTTGTTGATAGCATATACTTTGTTTTGTCCTCATTAACTTCAAGACCAACGCGTTTCGCCTGTTCATCAATAGCTGTGAACGCTTCTAGCACAGCACGCTTGGAGCGGCCAATGATATCGATGTCGTCCGCATATCCAAGCAGTTGGGAAGACCTGTTGAAAATAGTGCCTTCCAGGTTAACACCACTCTTGCGCACTATCTGTTCCAGGACTAGGTTGAAGAAATCACATGATAGCGCATCTCCTTGTCTGAACCCTGTGCACGTTTGGAATAGCTCGGATGAGCTGTTACCCATTTGCACGTTGCACCGCGTATTTTGTAACGTCATGCGGCATAGCTGGATCAGTTTTTTCGGGATCCCGAGTTCTGACATTGCCAATAGAAGCTCTTGGCGACTTATGCTATCATATGCGGCTTTAAAGTCGATGAAAAGATGGTGGGTCTCGACTTGAAATCGTTGGTCTTTTCCAGGATTTGCCTCAATGTGAAGATTTGGTCTATCGTTGATCTGCCTGGCCTGAAGCCACACTGGTACGTGCCGATTATAGTGTTGCAGAAAGGTTTTAGACGCTCACATAGTACGGTGGATAGGATCTTGTAGGCAACATTAAGCAGGGATATGCCCCTGTAGTTTTTGCAGGACATAGGATCGCCTTTTTTGTAGATTGGGCATATGGAGCTATTTGACCAGTCGTCGGGCATGCTTTCCTCCTCCCACACTTGGTTGATGAGCTGATGCATGCACCCTATCAGGACATCTCCTCCATACTTAAAGAGTTCCGCAGGTAGGCCATCCGAGCCTGCGGATTTGTTATTCTTAAGCTTGTGTATGGCTTTCTTAACCTCTTCAGTACTGGGTAGTGGGACTGGATCTTCATTGACCGGTCTTATGCTTCTTTGCTCCCCTGTGTTTTCGTCTAAATAATGCCCATTAAGCAGCTGCTGGAAATGCTGTTTAAACACGTCTACAATTCCCTGTGCTTCGGTGACTAGGTTCCCTTCGCTATTTCGAAGAGCTTGCGTGCCGGTCCTATAACCTGATGCCAGTTGTTTGGCTGTTTTATAGAACCGGCGGGTGTTTGTGGTGGTGCTAGACTCCTCGAGAGACCTGAGCTGAGAAGCTGCGGCTGCTCTTTTCTTTCTGCGCAGGGTTTTTTTCTCCTTCCTTCTCTTTTCACGGTACTCCTCTTTTGCTGCTCTTGTTTTCCGTAGCAGCGTTTGCATTCGTGCATTTTCCGTCTCATGCTTCAATACCGCGCATTCATTATCATACCACGGGTTCTTTTTCCTAGGTGGTTGATAGCCTATGGTGGACTCGGCTACCTCCCTAATGATGTCGCGGTACTGGCTCCACTGGTTGTTGACGCTTGTGGCTGGGGGTACGGCAGAGAGTTTCCCGGTCAATTACTCACTGTAGTCTCTGGCTTTCTCAGGTGTGCTAAGGCATGCAATATTGAATTTCTTCCTTTGGGCGGTCCTCATTTTCTTTTCGTTGGACAGTCGGGCTCTGAACTTTGTCACAACAAGAAAGTGGCCAGAGTCCACGTTTGCACCTCGGAAAGTTCGCACGTCCAAGATGTTCGACGCGTGCCTTGCGCCACTTAGCACGTGGTCGATTTGGTTGGCGGTTCGACCATCTGGAGATCGCCAGGTTGCTGTGTGTATCCTTCGCCTGGGGAACCTAGTGCTACTTATCACCGTATTCCGAGCTGCAGCAAAGTCGATTAGTCGGAAGCCGTTATCTGTTGTCATTTCGTGGAGGCTGTGCTTTCCAACTAATCCGCCAAAGATATTTTCCTTCCCGACTTTAGCATTGAAATCTCCGAGCACGACTTTGATATCGTACTCCGGACAGGCTCCGTAGGCTCCGTCCAGGAGGTCGTAAAACTCGTCCTTGTTAGATTCCTCAGCTTCATCGGTAGGGGCGTGTGCACATATTAGGCTGATGTTTTGAAAAGTAGCTTTGATGCGGATCACAGCCAGGCGATCACTAACTATTTAATATTTACAATCTTAAATATAACAATTTGTTTGATAAAACAATAATTAATTCATTTCAATTTAAAACAACATTTTTCCATGAAATTGTTTAAGAATCTTAATGTACACCTTTGTAACAATTTTTTTTTTTTTTTTTTTTGTAAAACTAGCAATTTAGTTATGTAAATAAATAAATAAATAAATCGCTAATCGGCTTAAAATCGATGACTTTTGATCTGAGTCGATTACCCACGACGAATCCGCATCCTAACATGTGCATTCTTTGATGACAGCTGTAATAAATGTCGCAATCTTTTCTTTTCGCTATTCCTGATCCTATCCATCGTATCTCCTGGATCGCGGTAATGTCTGCCTTGTACCGCGAGAGGACAGATTCAAGTTTTTGAGTAGCACCTGGTGTGTAGAGTGTCCTTACATTCCAGGTGCATACTCGTAAATCGTAGTCCATTTTCGTTCCGGATGGTTGGGTGCTGTAGGAACTGGGGGCTTCGAGCTGTATCTTTTCCTACACATCAAGTGCTTACAATACCTCCTCGTTGGTAACCGCAGGATACTGGTCTTGGCTTTATGTCATGACTTGCTAAACTTGTAAGTGTGAGTGTTGACCAAGGAAACAATTGCAACACTAAACCCACGGCCCTACAGATTGGAGGTTAGTGCGTCGCACAGTGGTTGAATTTGTATGTGACAAGTGGCCAAAACTAAAATATACATTTCAAACGACAAATTAAAAATAGAAACTAAAAGAAAAATCATTGTTATCATTTTTTATGAATAATTTATTAAGTTATTAAATCAATAACTGTAATACTTCTTTGCTTAAGCGATGAATCAGTAATCGTTATTGTTTCCGGGTCCGGATAACAGTCTTTCTTTGCTTTTATCACTTTATCGTAGCTTGGAAACAATGCTACTTTCATAGATTCTTTCACAATATTCCTGATAACTTGATATTGTTGTTTGGATAATTTAGCCTCAACCAAAATTTTTAATACATCATTTACAGCAAGTGTTTTTGCATTTAAAATGTGCGTAGGTTTGCATTTTTTCAAAGCATTAGCAATATCTTTGTCTATTGACACAATGCTAGCTAAACGTCTTCTCTTCGTTCGAAAATAGCATTCTAAAAAAGATTTTTTGGGCCTACCTTGCGATTGATGTGAACATCTGGGATCATTTTTAACAAAACTGAAGTCTTCTGTTGCATTAAGCCAATCAACGTTCTTTGTCAGAAAAATATTTTCTTTTCTTGCACACTTATTCCATCTTTTAAAAAAGGACTTGCATAGTGAATGAAATTTTGTGTACAAAGAAAGTTCCAAATGGTAAACTTCTTTTACAATGTTAAGGGTCTCTTCATTCTTGTTAGCATCTCCACACTTTTTTTTACCGTACGCCAAATATTAAATATATCAAGGCGTTTGATTATTTTACTCGACTCTAAAATAAAAGAATAAACGTATTTTATGACAGATTTTTCAATCTTTCGCAAATTTTCGCAAAAAATGACGTATACGCCTTGAAAGATGAATGTACCGCCTAAATAAATATGTAAATTTTATGAGGGGCAAATAGGATCAATAAAAGTTATGCTCTTTAAAAAGTCAACCAAAAAACAAAAAAAGACTATTAACACGTAATTTGAGTAACGGTTTTTACATATGTATGTGACTCATTTCATATAATAAATTATTTTAAAATACTCTACATACCTTGTTCTTTTAAATCCATCACTTTAATTTACAAAAATAGTAATAAAAAAAAAACTTATAACAAATGCAATTTCATCAATTAAACAGATTGAAGAAGCCAAAAAATTAAAAAAAACACCCAACTTTCGTGATCAATCTCAGCACAATGCATGTAATTTAGAGAAATAATTTGGCTGCGATTAATTTGTACCGTTATTAGAGATAACATTTTCTCACAAAAAAATAAGTAATTTTAACCTTGAGATTTAACCTTTTGGCCTATGAGAGCAACCACTGTGCGTCGGGCTAACGACCCGGCCACAGTAAAAAACAATAATTGTTATGAGAGAGACGCGAGAACCCTCGGATAACGACCCCCCTCAAATACCTTAATATTAGGCTGTTTAAAATTTGCGCCAATATTTTTACTTGTGTATAATTATTTGTTACTTAGTGTTCAATTCAATTTTGTTTTATTAAACATATTATTTACAATTTGGCTTACATCTAATAAGATACTAGATACATAATATGTATGAAAATTTACATTTGCTGGCTCATAGGGGGCCTAACTATATACAGTGACTTGAGTTTATTTTTTTTTTATATAAAATTCATGTAAATTAAAATTCAAAAAAATTAAATTTAAAAGGTCGTTTGATTGTATTGTCCTCAGGGTGTTCATTCCCGGTCGTCAGTGGTGATTTTTGCGGGTTGTGGGCAGGGATGGTGTTTTAGCCGCGGTGGTAGGCTGACCCAATGTCAGCATAGAACGAGCCTACTTACTCGTTGTCCATGATTACGTTGTCATCCAGAGTTTCCATCGCACTGAGGTACTTCGGTTCGGGATGTCGTTGTTCTGTGGTCCTGGTCATCCTTCTCATAAGCTGATTCGGGTGGTCGATGATGTTCCCCATTAGTTTCTTCGTTGAATGAACTAGATATTTGTCCAGTGGGATCAAATTCGCTTCTGTGTAGAGATGCTCGTCCCTATAGATTTTGTTACTTAGTGGCAAGTGGTGCATTCGCAAAGAAAAATTTACTCGAAATTTTGATCAAACTTTACATTACTGTAATAATTTGACGCGAATGAGTCTTGCATTTATTTAAGCTCGGTACGGCTTTTTGGTCATTGCTTCTAAACTTCTTTTATTCATGTTTTAGGACCGACAGTAATTATACCAACCATAATATTTTTTTTTTTTTTTTCGAAACAAAAGAAAATATTTGTTCTCTCAAAAACTGTCCCAAAGATTTTTGTAAAAAGAAATCAATAACTTACTTAACCTAACGGATAAAATAAATATACCAAAAAATGATTACTAATCATACCTCCCAGTTTTGCGTTACAGTTTTTTTTTTAAGAAATATTTTTTGAGCTTAGAAAAAAAGAATTTTTAACTCAGTATTTCGAAACCCACGTAATTGATTTTTTGAAAATTTGGTTTCCAATTTAAAAATTTGTAAAATATTTTCCAAACAAGCAAACTCTTGAAGCTGTTGAGGATCTTTTGAGTATAGAAGGCTGTGTTATTTATTTTGCGACCTTAATTTTGTCCTTTCGGAGCAGGCGTCAGTTAATTTAAACATAAGTTTAATTGCATAAATTCTATCTCTTCTTCCTCATCAAATCCATTCCTTTTTGAACTTGGTTTCATGAGTTAATTTTTCATGTCCGCACATTAATTTCGTATTGAATTAACATGACTGCTTCAAGTACATAATACTTTGTCAGCTTTATGCATACCCAATTCTCAAACTCCTTCTCAAATACTAGCACTCCCACACAAAAATATTAAAAAAATATATAACCAGTACCTTGTGACTTACAACTTAACCCATTCCTTTGTCAATTTTGTAAAAAGACGGGAAGTTAGGAAACACAGTTTTTTTTTTACAAGTAAGGCAATTTTGGTACGATAATTTTATTCTTTCACTAGATGACCCTGTGAACTTCGTATCACCTACATATATTTTTAAAAAATTTGTCAAAACCTAATACAAAATTTATATCTACATTTAATTGAACATAATTATACACTTACCCCCAGTTCCACAGTGAGAGTTTAAACCCCACTTTTGGTTTAAACTTCAGTTCAATAACAAATTTGGTTTCACAGTTTCGTTTAATCCTTGAAAAGAGTTCATTCTGTAGTTTAAGTTAAACGATACTATTCTGCCGTTTAAACCTCAGATCAACAACATTTGAAAATAAAATTTATTTTCATATTTTAATTTGTTTTCCTGTCACAAGTCACTACTAAAACAAAGCAAACTTTCGTTGATTGTTTTTACTTTGATTCAGATAGAAAGAGAAAATAATTTACTTAAACTACGTTCAATCAACTGAAGTTCAGATTAAACTGTGAAACCGGACGAGTTGAACTTCAAATTTAAACTCCAGTTCAGGTTCAGTAGAACTTGAGTTTAAACTCTTACTGTGAAACTGGGGATTAATCAATTTAAGGCTTTCTGGATGTACTATATTTTTTGTTTTTTATTGCGGTGCAAGTGTCTTTAAATGCCACAACAGAATCATGGCTCCACCAAAAATGTTTTGGTTGTCACGAAGATCTTTTAACGTTCTGTCCAGTGCCTGCAGTGACCTATTAAGGGCCATCGTACATTCATCCTAAACGATCTGATCTTTGCCAACAGCAATGAAATTAGTAATGTTTTTCCAGTACCCCCCCCCCCCCCCGGCACTGCTGTTTACAGCTTCCGTCAAAGTATCGTTCACAATTATTCTTTGTTGTTCATTCAGTTGCGGAACTTTTGAACGAACTGTTTCGGCTAATTTTTCAGTATCGTGTTGTTGTTCTCTTTGCAACTCGTAGTTAAATGCATCGTGCATAGGAATATTGGGTGCTGTCATGTCCAAACATAACAAAATTTTATTTACCATCAGTATACACATTTTACCATGATCAATGTCTCATTGTAAATTTGTTTTAGCGAGACAAACGAACAGCAATTGATTTATATATATATAGATTATTATACACAAAATGTTTTTATTTTAAAAAAATATTTAAGAAAATTGAATAGAAAAATAGAAGGAAATAGATTCACTTCGGAGTTATATAGGCCTATATCTTAATAATAAATCACCGAACTAAGTCCGCTCATGAATTCACTCGCTGATGATAATGGTTTTTCCAATTTATAAAACAATCTCTGAATTTTCCTTTTTGTAGCATCGATCTCAACTGAGTTCGAATCAATTTCGAGAATAAATTAATTGAAATGATTTAACTGACAAATTTTGTGAATTTATTAGTGAAGTACAATATATTTTTGAAACATTTCGATTAAATATTTTTTTAAATGTATGTACCTATACCATAGCCTTACTTTACTTTTACTTAAGTCCTCGGATCTATTACGTCCGTGATGTTTCCCTTATGGGACATAGGGTCTCCACTACTCCTACGCGCCATCGTGTGCGATTTCTGGAAATGTATTTCAGCTCTCTCCAACTCTTTCAGAGTTTTGCTGATTCCTGCTCGAACATTCTTCGCCAAGTACTTCTAGGCCGCCCCACTTGGTCTGCCTTCTTGTGTGAGTGGATTCCACTGCATCGCTTGACACGCAATGCACCCATCGCATTTTCGAAGTGTATAATAGATTATATGGGTTCCTGATCTGTACTCGCATGCAGCTTTCTTTGACAATGTCTGTGTATTCCAAGTGCTGCACCCATAAAGCAGCACGGATTCAATATTGGAATAGTCGTAGCTTGGTCTTTAAGCTAAAAGAGTTGTTTCTCCATATTTTGGACAGCATACCGAACGCAGCCTTTGCTTTTCTGATTCGACTGTTTACGTCCAGTTCAGTTCCGCCACACATAGAGACATTACTCCCAATATATTGGAAATCATCTACCATCTCTACCGGTTGTCCAGAAATATTTATTTGGATTGATGAGGGAGTTCTAAGGCTGATGCTTTTAGTTTTTACCGAGTTTATCTTTAGCCCCACCCCCACGATTTCTGCTTCTCCCTCCACCCTTGTTGTCATTTAATGGAGATCCATGATCTTATGAGAGAGTAAGCATACGTCGTTCGCGTAGTCCAGAGGTTAGATTGCAGAGTCTACTGAATTCCTCCATTTTACAAAGCTGCGTGCAGTACGTCACTTATGATCACCAACAGGATCAGTATTGGTGACAGTATACAGAATTGCCTAACCCCACTTTGGATTTCAAACTCCTCTGACAACTTCCTTTATGCAAGATGTGACATTTGAATCCGTCATATTATGTAGCCCTGATAATAGAAATCAATTCATCTGGGATGCTCCTCCTGCGTAAGTCAAGCCAGATAAATTCTCTATTGATACTGTCGATCGCCTTTTCAAAATCGATGAACAGCAGGTGAAATGGAGATCGATATTCAATGCACTGTTCGATGATGATCGGCAAGATGATGATGTGATCCACACAGGAGGATCCAGTGCGAAATCCTGCTTGTTCAGAGTTGTGTGTGTCTTCGAGGTGGTCTTTTATTCGTTCCAATACTATTCTTGTTATCATCTTGCTACTACAGGCAGAACGCATATTCCTCTCCAGTTTTCAAAATGCGTGAGTTATCTTTTCTGTGCGAGCTTGACAATTATTCCTCTAATCCCTTCCACCATAGCTTTAAGGCGGTTAAAATAGTGAACATATGCTATGCCTTGTACAACATATGAAAACATTTTAGGGTTGACTAATAATAACGACTCTGATGAGCTTCTCCCTACACCACAACTTCGGCACATGACCGTGGCTCAACTTATAGGGACATAATATGTATGTATATAGGAAATAGTCTGTATCTGTTTAATAAAAAAAAAAAAAGAGACTGGGTGCGACCCACACTGATAACTTCCTATTGTGGTAGAATTGAGTAGAATTTTACTTCTTTTTCATGGACAAAAAGATAAAAACATATTGTGACGTTTTCTTCAATTTCACCATAGCTATTAATGGAATTTGAATATGTGGGACTTGGGTACAACTGAACAACCTTATTCATATACGTATGTACAGTACATACATTCTTCTAAAAACTAAGTTGATAATAAAATTATAAAATTATGTATTATATTATAGAAATTACTTTATTATTTCGGTTCCAAACATTTTAATTGAAAAAAAATTTAAAAACGAAATATTCAAATATTAAAGATATGGTTTGGTTACTGATAGAATCGTACTTACAAATAAATCCGCTCTAAAACTAGATATATGTCAAATATAAACCATTTGTTAGAAATTGTATTATGTATAAAATTAAATAATGGCAAAGTCAATATCATTGCTCGTTCTCAAGATATTCTAGTCGAAAAACAAATATTACCACTTTTTAGTATATTTTTTTTTTATATTTTTGTTAAAACTGTCAATTCGATACTTTAAAATTTAACCATATGTTAATAATTGTATTATGTCGATACCTTCCCGTAAGAATGTACAAAGCGACACTTTTTTCGAAAATGACTTTTTGATGAGGGAATATACTATGTATAATATGTTAAGGGCCACGTTTTGGCCTGCCTATTATGCATGAAAAGGAAACTAGAGTAAAAATAAAAAAAATTATCAACTGCCATGTTTTCTCATTAAGATAATGTTGCCACCTGAAATTTTCATTATCCGCCAAAAAAATTATGCTAAGCGACATTAAAAAAGATCTCATTGTCGTGAGCAACAAAAAATTTTGCTAGATGTCACTTAGTTTAACCAAAATTGTCTGAAACTAATGAATGAATGAATTTTAATAAACGCCCTTTCAGCCTCTTTCGAAGTTATTATCTATTAAACAAAATTTATTTGAAGTCGATATCTTTACTCGTTCTTGAGATATCGACGTCGAAAAATGGTACGAGAACGTACGGACGTACGAACGTACGAACGTTCGAACGTACGAACGTACGAACGTACGAACGTACGAACGTACGAACGTACGAACGTACGAACGTACGAACGTACGAACGTACGAACGTACGAACGTACGTACACACACACACACAGACATCTCTCTAAAAATGATTGATATAGCCTCTAGGGACCTTGAAACGTCGAGAAATGTCAAAAATTCCAATTTGACAAATCGGACCGATTACAATAACTCCCTATGGGAAGTTAAATATATTTAGAAAATCGGAAAATAAATAAATGATAGTACATAGTTATTAAACATGAAAAGAATAATCTAAATGAAAACTAAATAATTTAACAATAATACTCGTATTCAAATCATTTTAAGTTTTACTTTTTTGATTTCCACGCGTCGGTTCTACTTCAATTTTTCTCATTTTTTACGTTTCAACAATATGCCGGATGTTTTCGTGCAGATGATCTTTTTTCAATTCATTTGATTTGTTATTGCACGGTAACGTGCTTTTATGGTTTCGTTGTTTTCCGACAGATTTGAGCACATGGCTTCTTGGATTGAAATTTATCAATTCAATCTTGTTTTATTAAGCATACTATTTACAATTTGGCTTACAACTAATAAGATACTACATATGTATGGAAATTTACATTTGTTGGCGCATAGGGGGCCTAACTACATATATATATAGTGACTTAAGTTTAATTATTTTTATGACGAGAAAACTAAGATTTAAAAGGTTGGTTGACTGTATTGTCGTCAGGGTTTCAGGTTTTGGAACGCTTTTTTCAAAGATTAAGTACCCGTTGGAATAAAAGTAGTCTGTGTATAGCCATCTTCACTATTATCGTTCTCATTTTCTAAGGCCAAGTTCAACTCCTGTTTCTTCAGGGTTTGATCTTATTGCATTTGAAGGAGTCAATCCAAAGAACACGTATTTTGGTATACCTTCAACAGATTTCTTTGTAGCTGGCGATGCCCAATTTTCTCCTTGGATTTTTTTCCTTTTTTTTTGGAAAATTGTTTATGATTGGAGAGTATCACATGAGGGAAAAAATCCGGGGAGAATTTATTTGCGATAAGGCTGAATATTAAAACTGTATTATTTCTTTGTTTGCTTTGATCCTATATATTTATCAAGGAACGAACTTGATCATTATATATTTTATTAAGTGAAAACAACTTTGTTCAGTCAAAGTTTTTCTTTAAAATGGTGCTAATAAACCAACAGTGTCTTCGAATTAATTATAAGAATTAGAAAAAAACAGCTTGCATTTATAAAATCTAACATGATGTTGAGGAGAACAAATGAGATTATTGATTTGCTATGAGCCATCTTTTTAATTCGATAAAAAACTTAGCTGGTAGCTACGTTCAAAAGGACTCGAATGAAACATCAGGTAATTATTATAATATTCTACAATCATAATATCTATAGGTAAATATTATTTTACTATTTAAATTTATGCTCTGATATGTGCACTTAATTGTTTGTTAAACCTTAAGAAATATTTTTTTTAAGAGCACGATGTTTAAAAATTATATGCAAATAACCCTATGTTACGATATTGTCTACTATCAATTGATAGGTAATAGAAACTATGTTAAATAATCCAATCATTGTTCGCAGTTGGGCTTATCATCTTACTTTCTTGCACAAGCATAAAGTTATTCATTATCATTTCTTGACAGCAAGTAGTGAAGAATTATTTTTTATTAATGAGAATTTTCATTTTGTAATCAACATTATTTTTACCTTTGAATGATTTAAATTCTAAATATGTATTAGCACGCACGAAAATAATCGGACGAAAATTCGATCATTCAAAAACAAACAGACATTAGGATAAAGAAAGAATGGCATGACATTCGATCAGTGGCGTATCTAGGAGGGCGAAGAGGGCCGCCACCCTGGGCGCTACGAGATAGGGGCTGTTGCAAAATCATCCTCGTTGCTCATAAGAAATTGGAAATCAACCCAAAAGCTAAATATACAAAAAAAAAAATATTTGATTATGGTTAAACACAAGGGGCGGTAAATAAAATTATCGTTTTCGTGAGCCGGCAAATATCCTAACCACGCCACTGCTTTCGATTAAATGAAACGGAAAACGTTGAACTTAGAAAACGTAGCTTGGTTCAAAATTCAATTGATGTCATTCAATGGAAACTCCTTAAATCAATGTTTTTTCTTTAAAGTTTATTTTATTTTGTAAGATTAATTTTACTGAAAAAAAAAATAGAAAATGGAATTGACGAGTTAAAAATCTGGAAATAGATAAAAATAATACATTATGTACAAGAAGCCCTTTCAAGAAATTGGATTTTGATATTTGATTAAATATGGATTTCTCTCTCCGAGTTTTCATAAATGTAGACTTAGGAGATTTTTCATTAAATAATAAAGGGTGGTTAAATTTTAAGGGCTGATGTTGAATGTGAACCACACCTAAACGTCAAGTTTTTTTCTGCATTTCATTTGACATTTCTCAATTTCAGACTAACTCAATTTGAACCATGGAAAGATACACAATTAAGCAACGCGTTAAAGTTATTCAAGCTTATTATGAAAATGGGCGTTCAAATCAAAATGCATATCGTGCACTTCGTGATTTTCGTGATACCATAAATAAAAAGAAATGACAGTAATTTCTTAAATAATTTCGTTGCTTTTCCGGCAGACCGGCATAAGTCGAAATTTGTAAATTTTCAGGAGAGCCTTTTAAATTTTTTTTTCATATTAAAGAAAAAAATATTATTGTTCATAAAAAATGAAACTCGAATGTTGAATACATGAAAAAATTGCATTTTTTGTTTGTAAAGTTTTATAAAAAACGAAATATTTAAAAAAACAAAAATTAATGTATGACGTTTTTCGAAAATAATAGAAAATGACAGGGATGTTTGTGAAAATTGACAGCGGCGCTTTTTAATAACTCGGAAACTAGAAGAAGTAGGTTAATGCCGATTACACAGAAAATTTGTGCTTTTTTTTCAGCTCAGTTCTGTGTTCTAAACTAAAAAACGACAAATTTCGACTTATGTCACGCTGCCGGAAATTCAAAATCAACATCGGCCCTTAAAATTTAACCACCCTTTATTATGAGAAATATTTTATTTTCTATTGATAAAAAAAAAAACAATAAATTTGTAGGAGGCGTACTGTACATACATGAAAGGGCCTAGAAGGATCTTTACAATAAATTTGTATTAAAAGGGCTGTTGAAAATGTCTAGGTCGTATTTCAATTTCAACGACTTGATTCTTGAAAAGCTACGATGAGAATGCCCCTATTCTCATCGTTTCACTTTTCACTAGACGAAAAATATTTATTGTTTTTGTTTCGTTTTCAAACAATCCTTAACGACGTTTTCAAAGCTTATAGATCTCCTAATAACTAAGTTTCAATTTGTAAATATCTTTATCTATCACGGCCAGGGGCGAACGCAGAAAATAATTTCGGGGGGGGGTTCTCAAAAAAATATGAGATATTAATAAATATATTATTTTATTACTGTATTGTAGGTACTTGTTAATTACATATTCTTTATTGTAATTAACATAAATATGTTATAACTAAATGATATTTGCTCTTAGGGATAGGACCTATCTAAACAATTTCATACAGCTAATCACAAAAACCAAACATCATAAAGATGTTGCAACGGATACCTATTTGGCAAATTTGAATAATGTTACCAAACGTTGGAAAATATTCACTACGAGGGCGTTTTTGGTGCTTCCTATTTGGGCATTTTTATTCCGGAATTAATTGTTAGACATAGACTTTTACTAAGGCCCTGTGATGGAGGCCATTATTTGGTTCGTAAAATATCATTAATGCAACAAGAAGAAAAAGAGTGCAAGTGATTCCATAAGTGTACCTAACAATAGAGTTATAATAAGTTCTAGGTTCGCCTAGTGGTCCAAATCTGCAAAACTAAATCCGGCATATATTAATACGTGAAGTTATAACTTGTACCTTTGCGATCATAGGAAAAAGAGTTATACGAAAAGATAAGGACACCAGCAACACTCAATTGGTACCTACGTTAACTATAGTACTACATAATTATAACCAAAACGCTATCAGAGGTTGCTATGTGCTACTCATTTGTAACTGTAACTTTCACACAAACGAAATGAGTGAGTTTTTTCGATTGCTGTAATTCTTAAAAAAATAAGCTTTTGTATAAAAAATTTTTAAAACATATTTGAGAAAAAATTTTGGTACGCATATTTAAACTTTTTATTATTGTTCGAATAAAAATTTAATTTACAAAGAAAATATTGAGCAGTTTTTGAGGTATCGAATTTTCAATAAAAAAAATTAATTTTGTTCTTTAAAAAAATATTTTTCTTCTTAAAATGCAATGTTTTTTTTAAATTTCTTAGAAGCTTCTCTAAAAGTAAAGACTAATCGACACAAAAAAAAAATATCAAAATTCTCGGAGCCGTTTTTGAGAAAAAAACGATTTTCGAAAACCATTTTTTAACATTTTGTATTGTGGGTACTTTTATTTTTAGGTAAAACAATTTTTTTTCCTCAGATCTTATAGATTATATTAAAAAACTGTTATTTATCAAGTCTAAAAAAAATTGAGCATGGGGTTTTCGAGTTTCCAGAAAAAAATTTTGAAATTTTTTTTAAGAATCAAAAAATAAACCTTTTAAAATTTGTATACGCAATAATATTTAAACCTTGGAGGGTGCTGCATAATGATTTAAATCGGTTGTACTGTCTTCGAGAAAATCAAAAACCAAAAAAATGGTTCGACCATTTTCAACCATTACCTAAAATGACGAAATGAAATTTTATGATTTTTTTTTCAAAATGCTGTGGGATTGTTTTTGAGAAAAAAATATTTATAAGATTTCGAAAAAAAATCGTATGGCAGGTACCATTATTTTTTGGTCTTAAAAAGAAAAGGAAAAAAAAACGTCTGGGGGAAAAAAATTCAAAACGATATCTACCAAGTTTAACGAAAATCGGCCCAGCCTTTTAGGCCGTATTCGAACAGACAGACAGACAAAATTTTGGGACCCGCATTTTTCGTCTTCGCTATCATAGTAATATCAACTTTGATACAAATCTTGAGTTCGATTTTTTTTACGAATGCATTACTTGCCTCATAGTACCTATAAATCGTAAGAAAAAACAACACTATCAGAAGAATTTATGCACAAAAATAACACTTTGATTTTTTTTTCTTTAACAAAATGAACACTTATTTTTTTGGTCGTTTCGGGGGGGGTTTTAACCCCTAAAACCCCTACCTGCGTTCGCCCCTGATCACGGCCATCCTGCAATATGCAGCGCTCTCGATGCAGAAAATGTTTTCAGCAATTTTAATTAAATAAAAAAAAATTAAATTGAATTCAGGTATAATCATTACAATGATTCGCATTCCCAATTTGTTTTTAAATCGTTCCAGAATCTAAAACAAAACCAATTTTGTTATTATGCAATAACAACATTTTATCTTTATTAACAAAATAAAGAAAACAGAATCAAGATTTATTTCAAAAACTTGAACGTGTTCACCATTGAGAACAACTACAATTTACTTTACATTAGCTCAGAGGCAATTTTAAACTTGTCTATTATGTAAACAATGTAATTTAATCAATGATATTAACAACAATAGCTCAGAGGCAGTCTTAAGCTTGTCTATTGCAACAACAACTTCAAAAGTGGTTTTTCAAAAATAAACCAATTATAACCATTAATACTTACAATAGCTCAGAGGCAACTTTAAGCTTGTCTATTATGTAAATAATGTTATTTAATCAACGATATTAACAACAATAGCTCAGAGGCAATCTTAAGCTTGTCTATTGTACCAACAACTTCAAAAGTGATTTTTCAAAAATTAACCAATTAAACTTTAAATCCTTACAATAGCTCAGAGACAATACTAAGCTTGTCTATTATACCAACATCTTCAAAAGTGATTTTTCAAAAATTAACCATTTAAATTTTAAATCCTTACAATACCTCAGAGGCAATCTTAAGCTTGTCTATTACATAATTCAAGCAAATACTTTTAAACGAAACATATAATAACTCAAACAGATCACCAATTTCTCAATTTGACATTTAAATAAAATTACCTTTAAATCTATTGATCAACATCATCTTGAACGATAATATGCCTAAGAGATTCTCGTGATGCGGTAATTACAGTATTTGAATGTCCTCGCTTCAGCTTATACCTGTCAAAAGGTAATATTCCCACTACTTCAAATACTCCTTGATATTGAACATCAAGCTTGGACTTCCGAATCTGATTGCTTTTATAAAAAACTTTTGTTCCTATTTCTAGCCGTGTTGGCTTAGTTTTGTTTTGATCAAATCTAACCTTCATTTCATCTAACCTTCATTTTTCTTTAATATTTTTATCAGCTATCTCTAATCGAAGTTATATCATCATACTCTGGTTCCAAATTTAACTGAGAAAATAAAATCCCAACTTGTGGGGTTCTGCCATTTATTCCTGTTAGTATTTTTAAAGGTGATAATTTTGTTGTTTTACTGATGGTTGTGTTCAACGTTAGTTGTATTCGACTAAGGTAAGTTGTCCATTCTATGTTTATATCAAAATTAGTTCATAAAAGATTTGCAACCGTGTCAACATATCGTTCTACTTGACCATTTGCTCTGCGTATTCCTGGAGCAATCATATGGTGTTCAATTCCATATGATAAACACATTTTCTTAAAGTCATCACTTGTAAAATGTGTTCCTTTGTCACTGATAAATTTTTAAAGGCACTCCAAATAAAGCTATAAAATCATTAATACATTGTAATGTATGTGATGCTTGCAACGTTTGCAATGGACGTAGAACCATAAATTTGGTAAATGCATCAATGATAATAAGTACATAACGATCAACTCCTTCAGATTTTGGAGCAAAATGACCCATACAGTCGATGTGTATAGTATGAAAAGGAATCGATTGTTTATCAATTGGATGCAACGTTATTTGTTTCTTTCCAGATGGCCTTTTGGCTACCAAACAAATTACACATGATTCTATAAATTTTCTGAAATTCCTTGCCATAGACGGCATCCAAAAATGTTCGCTCATTTTCAAAATAGTTTTTTTTTTTTTTTAACCTAAATGGCAATTATCTTCATGGTATTTTCTAGTAAGAGACAATCGACATTTTTGAGGAACGTATAACTTGTTGCCACTTTTATCTTTTCGGTAAAAAAAAAGCCCTCCGACTATAGTGTACTTTGAAATAGCAGTGTCTTTTTCTTTTACTTGATTTATTACATCGATTGTCATAGAATCTGTTTGTTGTTCTACATGTAACCAGTTATCTGTTAAACTTGAAAGCCTGTAACAGATTTTAGAGGGTGGATTTCTACTAAGATGATCGACATGTTGAACCATTATCGCCTTGCGATAAACTATATCAAATTCAAAATCTTGTAGATAAATCCACCATCGTGCAATTCTTAGCATTAAATCGCGTTTATCTTTTGTAGCTTTTATTGCGTTACAGTCAGTTACTAAAGTAAATCGAATACCTAACAAATAAGTTCTAAAATGTTTGATTGCATTAACAACAGCAAGTCTTTATAAAGCACAGCTCCATATAACCAAGAGCACTCGCATCTGTGTGCAATTCTGTTGGTAAATCCGAGTTGAAAATTGTAACAACCGGTGTTTGCGTTAATTGGTTCACAATATATAACCTAGCTTCTTCACATTCTTGACTCTAATAAAATTTAACATTATTTTTAATAAGTCGTGTAATACAATGAGGTTTTGCACTAAACTCCGGAATAAATTTACGAAAATACGAGTAGCTTGCAAGACCTATATACTGTCTGACTTGTCTCACATTTGTTGGAGATGGGGCTATCATAAGTGCATCTATTTTTCTGGAGCTCGGTCTTATACCTTCAACTGATACTTCTCTGCCAAGATATTCAATTTTTAACTGAATAAATTTGCATTTTTCAATGTTCAATGAAAATCCACATTTAGTCAAAGCTTTCAATATAAGGTCAATTCGCTTTATGCCTTCTTCAACACTTGTTGATGGAATAACTACATCATCCATATAAACCAATGCAATTTTACTTTTTGTTTCATTCCTTAAGGCGTGATCAATTGCTCGCTAAAAAACTGCAGGAGCATTTGCTAATTCAAAAGGCATTCTTAAGAATTCAAAATGCCCTTCAGGAGTAACAAACGGTGTCTTTTCTATTGAATCTTCAGCTATAGGAATCTGATAAAACCCCGATGCCATATCCAATGGTCTTTAATTGTTATTTTATTTAATGCGCGAAAATCGAAACACATCCAATGTTTACCATTCTTTTTTGAAACCAACATAACAGGGCTAGCAAAAGGCGAGTAACTATCTCTTATAATATTATGTGTTTTCAAATCCGAAATTATGTCCGATAGTATTTTTTTTTTTGATACTGCCATTTTATATGGACGATAATTTACCACTGTTTCCTAAATCTGGCGAATATTAAGGCAACCTGTTTTAACTTTTTCATCCGGAAAGCCATCTATGTATCATATAACGAGAATATTTACTTAAAATTTTGTTTAAACCTTCACTTTCTTTAACTTATAATTTAGACATGGTGTATGAATCTATTTTTAAGAGGCAATTCACGATGTTTTTTTTTTTTTTAAGCTGATCCTTAAGAATCTGCTACTATTTCTAAAGAACTATCATTGAGTACTTCTTTTCCAATAATTAAGTCAACATCTAAATATTCTTTTCCAATAACATAAAAGGTCACCTCAAATCGCATGTCCTTGAACTCTACAAGCAATGTCAACTTTTTTGAAAGATGGATAGAATTTTGACTTATTTCTTATACGGATTGGCTACATGGTTCCATAATTTTTTTTATATTTAAAAGCTATTCTCTCATTTATGAGAGAACAATCCGAATCAAAAAGACAACCATAATGTTCATTATTTATTACTACATCCGAATTATTTGATTGACATACATACTTTGTTGCACGCATTAACTTTCATTTTATCCAAATGTTGCTTAGCCTAACATGAATTCTCAACATGACCAGATTTCTTACAAAAATTGCAAAGGTTTTCATTTTTCTTTGTAACTTCTTTAAATTTAGTATTTGTTGTTATAATATTCGGACAATTAGTCCGAATGTGGCCTAGTTTACCGCAAGCATAACAATTTTTTCAATTTTGATACGTTTACTTGTAGATACGTAAGAATCTGCAGATCGTTTGAGTAACTCATGTGAAAATTGATTTTTAGGTTTTTGAAAACTAGACGTATTTAAAGTTTCAATACGCTTGGAGAATTACGTATTGAGGATAAATGATAAATAAGGCTCTGAACATTGTTTGGCATAACAAAATATAACGAATTTCTCAAACTTGAATCAGATATACAACCAATAACAATTCGAACTATCATATCTTCAGAAATTTCAAATGGTAACTGGTGAATTTGAGCAATTTTTTCATTATAAAATCGTTGTATGAGATGGATTTACAACTTTCAAAATTCGCCACCTTCTTCAAAACTGCGACAACATTTATACCACTTGCAAAGGTGTGAATCAACGACGAACGTAAATCTACCCATTGGTAATACTGAAACCCATATTTTTCAAACCAAGTTTTAGCTCTTTCCAATAATGCAGATTAAATTCGTGGTATAATATCAAAATCTTCTAAATTGTCTCATTTAACATTTAAATCCACATCTTCACACCATTTTTTAATGTCTACACGTGAACGATCAGGGTCGAAGACAGGAAAACCACTTATTATTTTTTTGTCTATCATTATCTTTGTCCAATCGAATAATATCTCATGCCGCTTTAAAATTGATTAAATTTTACTGATCGTTCTGAACAGCAACTTCTTCAACATCATTCTCTCGACTTTTATTAATTTCCGTATTCATTTTATTTTATTTCTTTTTAAACACAGAACTGGACAGGACGGGACTGGACTGGACAAATACAAATATAAGAAACATATAAAAAAAATTACTTATCTTTTCCATCTTGAAAAAAAACTTCTTTTTCTTTTTTCATTTTAAAACTCCAAATACCTGGACTTTTTCTTCCAATTATTTCCCTAGAAATATCTGGAACTTTTTTTTTTTTTAACAACAATTCTTTCTTGAATTTTCTTTAGCACCCCGATTATCAAAATTCTTAAATGATTATCCGCTGGCTTAGGATGTATCCCACTTCTGATGAAAGGGCCTAGAAGGACCTTTATAATAAATTTGTATTAAAAGGGCTGTTGAAAATGTCTAGGTCGTATTTCAATTTCAACGACTTGATTCTTGAAAAGCTACGATGAGAATGCCCCTATTCTCATCGTTTCACTTTTCACTAGACGAAAAATATTTATTGTTTTTGTTTCGTTTTCAAACAATCCTTAACGACGTTTTCAAAGCTTATAGATCTCCTAATAACTAAGTTTCAATTTGTAAATATCTTTATCTATCATACATACAACAACTTTGACGAACTTGACTATCTATACAAATTTTTGTTTATGTGCATTAGAAAACAGATATCAAGTCGACTCGATATATACTGATTTCTCTAAAGCTTTTGACTGCGTGCAACATAACGTTCTTATAAAAAAACTGGAGTTTTTGGGTTTCCATTCAAAATTGCTTTCATGGCTTGGTAGTTATCTTACGGGAAGAAAGCAATATGTCAAAATTGGATCGGAAATCTCTAAGGAAATAGTAAATTTTTCTGGTGTTCCGCAAGGAAGTCACCTTGGTCCGCTTTTGTTTCTCTTGTTCATAAACGACCTTCCAAATCATGTTATGCATTCCAATGTTCTTTTATATGCTGATGATCTCAAAATATACAAAGAGATAAACTCTTTATCCGATGCTCAATGCCTTCAGAGTGACTTAAATAAAATATCTGTTTGGTGTGATTGCAATGGTTTGTATTTTAATGTCAAGAAGTGTTCCGTATTAACTATATACAGAGTTTTATGTCCTGTTTTATTCGAGTATAGTATTTGTAACATGTCTCTTAATAGAGTGTCTAGGCAAAAAGACCTTGGCGTTATATTCGATGAACATATGAAATTTACATGGCATTATGATTATATAATATCTAAATCAAACTCGATGTTAGGTTTCATATTTCGGAATGCAAATGAATTTAAAGATCCATACACTCTAAAGTCCCTTTATGTGTCTTTAATACGTTCTTTTCTTGACTATTGTTGTGTTGTATGGAGTCCGTTTTATGATAATGCTCGTCTACGCATTGAAAGAGTCCAAAAATGTTTTACTAAATTTGCGGTTAGAAAATTTAATTGGTCTATGAGACCATCATATGAAGCTAGATGTGGCTTAATCAATTTAAAGCCGCTCAGTTTACGTCGCGAATATTTTTCTGCTCTTTTTGCACATGATGTTTTGACCTGCCACATTCAATGTTCAGAATTACTTTCTTTATTTAAATTATACGCTCCTATTCGACAGCTTAGGCCTAGAACAGGTGATTTTCTACACATTCCAGCACATAGAACAAACTATGGTTTTAATGATCCTATTACTATGTCTTCGTTAAATTATAATAAATATGAGGACGTAATCGATTTTAATATAACAAGATTTACATGTAAGAATTTGATTTTTAATAATTTTTAAGGATATATTATTTGTTAAATTATTCAATTTTATTATTATATAAACCTATTGTTTAATCTATTAAAGTTTATGTACTTGATGGATATTTTAAATAAATAAATAAATAAATAAAATATATATATATGTACATATACATATACATACATATATATACAGGGTGTCCCACAGTCACCGCCCCAAATGAAAACCATGGATTCCTAAGGTCATTTTAAGTCGAAAAACTTAAGAGGTCATTTTCTCGTTTTCGTCCCGTTTTCGAGTTATAACGGTTTTTATTATTTTTCCATTAACTGGCTTTATCTTTGCCAAATTACGTCTGATTCGTGAGATTTTTTTTATAACCAATCAAGAATTTATTACAGTTTTAGTTTGTCCAAAGACTTTTTTTTCTGCGGACAACCGATTCTCCGTAATTTTGCATCAAACCCAATTTTTTCGTTTTTTAAGTAGTTAATGAGTATTAATTTTTTTCACTTATTATTAAAGCCCTGTTCATTTTCCAAAATTAAATATTTTTTTTCCTTAAAAAGAATACTAAATGTAATTAACAAAAAATAAACAAACTGAGTGAATTTAAAAAAAAAATAATTTTTAAATACAAAATTAACTTTTTCTGAGCTATTGTGGGTAAGAAAAGGACAAATAGATAAAGTTAATAAGTTAGACCGTTAACTAATGTAAACAGTAAAGATTTGCATTATGATTTGAAGGTTGTAAATGTCTTTCTCGCGTGAACTAGTGTCCGCGTCGTGTTCTTTCACTTGATACTCCATTTTGGATTTGTTATTCAAGTTGTAGTTTTTTCTCAATTATTTGCGAACAATGCATTACACTAATCAAGAATATCTGGAAATGTTATTAATATACGCTAAAATGGGACAGCTTTATCTATTTGTCCTTTTCTTAACCACAATAGCTCAGAAAAAGTTAATTTTGTATTTAAAAATTATTTTTTTTTTAAATTCACTCAGTTTGTTTATTTGTTGTTAATTACATTTAGTACTTTTTTTAAGAAAATGAACTGGGCTTTAATAATTAACGAAAAAAATTAATACTCATTAACGTGTTTTTTTGAAAAAAATAATATCAAAGTGAAAAAAACAACTTAAAAAACGAAAAAAATTGGGTTTGATGCAAAATTGCGGAGAAACGGTTGCCCGCAGAAAAAAAAGTTCTGAGACAAACTAAAACTGTAATAAATTCTTGATTGGTTATAAAAAAAATCTCACGAATCGGACGTAATTTGGCAAAGATAAAGCCAGTTAAGGGAAAAGAGAGCAAAAATCATAAAAACCGTTATAACTCGAAAACGGGACGAAAACGAGAAAATGACCTCTTAAGTTTTTCGACTTAAAATGACCTCAAGAATCTATGGTTTTCGTTTGGGGCGGTGACTGTGGGACACCCTGTATATATCATTCATTTTTCATACTTACATATATAAAACAGATTTTTCCTATAGCTGTTTAAAATAGTGGTACGCCTTGGTATAATGGTTAGTACGTTGGACTGTCATTCAGAGGGTGTTATGTTCGATTCACAGCCACTACAAAAAAGTATTTCAGGGGTGTAGATACTTACTACCTCTTGCGAGGAATTGGCAAATCCTCCAAGAGTATCTCTTCTCATGAAAAGTGCTGCTCATTAGCCGTCGGGAATCGCCACAAAATTGTAGGTCCCCTCCATGCCTGGTAACACGCACACAGGAATGGTTGAGAGTTATAAGGCACAAGGTCCTGGTTCTCCTCGAGCTGTTGCTCCACCAAATTTAATTTTTACTTGCGACTTATAGGTACTATAAGGCAAGTTATGCATTCGTAAAAAAAATCGAACTCGAGATTTTGATCAAAGTTGACATTACGATGATAACGAAGACGAAAAAAGTGGGTATGGCAATTCTGTCTGTCTGTCTGTTCGATTACAGCTAAACGGCTAGGCCGATTTTCTTCAAACTTGGTAGATATGGGTTTTGATTTTTTACCACCGGATGTTTTTTGATTTGATTTTTTATGACCAAAAATAACGGTACTTGCCATACGATTTTTTTCCGAAATTTTATAAATATTTTTTTTTCTCAAAAACTGTCCCTGCGATTTTCTTAAAAAAAATTCAAAAAATTTAATTTAGTTAAACCTAGATAATGGTCGAAAAAAATTTTCAAAAAAATGAGTAGTTTTGGTACCCCCCTTGGGACCATTTTTTTGTTTTTGATTTTATCAAAAACGGTACAGCCGATTTTGATCATTTTTTTTATGCTAAAGCTTCCTAGCAGTTTGAATATTATTGTGTATTCAAATTTTCCAAAATTTTTTTTTTGAATTTTTAAAAAGACTTTCAAAATTTTTTTTTGAAAACTCAATATTTCAAAAACCCCATGCTCGATTTTTTCAAAACTTGATAAATAAAAGTTTGGAAAAATAATCTACGATATATGAGCAAAATAAATTTATTTTACCTAAAAATAACGGTACCCTCCATACAAATGTTAAAAAATGGTTTTCGAAAATCGTATTTTTCTCGAAAACGGTTCCTAGAATTTTGCTTAAATTTTTTTTCTTTCTTTTATTTTTTAATATCTGTAATTTAATAAAAAAAAATTTGAAAACAAGATATTACTGACTGTACCTACCATAGAACGATTTTTTTAAATTTTGAATTTCTCATTATCAGAATAACGGATTTTAATGAAATTTCGTAAAAAGAAGCTTCTAAAAAGTCTAAAAATCATTGCATTTAAAAACTTTAAGAAAAATATTTTTTTGAATTTTGAAAAAAAAATCAATTTTTTGTTTTTTGAAAATTCAATGTCTCGAAAACGGCTCCATACTTTTTTTGTAAATTTAATTTTTATCCATACTATAATAAAAACTTCAAATTGGCGTACCAACATTTTTTCTTAAAAATGTTTTAAAATTTTTCTTATATAAAACCTTATTTTTTAAGAAACCACTACAAAGACTTATAATTTTTGTTCTTGCATAAATCTATATTTGCTTGAATCACATGGCATCCTATTCTTACCTTTAAATACTAAAGAAGTTTTTTTTTAGTCATTTAAAAAATGAATTTTATGCTTATGAACAGTTTCTCTAATAACATTTATTTTTGAAATTCTTAGTCTTTTACAAAGGAGCAAGTTCGTGTGACCCAGTCGTGCATTTTATTTAATTAAGTGTTTTTTAAGGCATAAATAAACCACTATTATATATACTTTATGACATGCTCAATGGTAGAACGTTTGTTGTCAAAAGTGGCAATGTAACTTCTACCGCAATCTTCGATATTAAGAATGGTCTTCAGCAGGGACCGATTCTATTCAGTATTTACACCAGCGATCTGATAGGTAGTCTAACTCAGGCAATTGCGTATGCCGATGATCTAGCGTACAGAACAGCTCCAAAAGTTGAGGACATCAGAATTCTCTTGCAGCGTGACTTCGACAAGATTCAGCGATATTGTGATGACTGGAAGTTGAAAATCAACTTTCAGAAATGTGAAACTATTCTGTTCAGGACTCCGCTGGCTAGAGCCCCTAGGGATACTAGAAAGAACTGGCGCAAGCTGGTGATCGTTGGGCCACATAGACAGCCATTGGCGAGTAAAAGTGTAGTAAAGTACCTTGGCATCTGGTTGGATCAGTATTTGTATTTCGACAGACATATAAATGCTGCTCTGAACAGGGCTAGGGGAGCCTTTGCCGAGTTTTTTTTACATTTTCTCGAGAAAACAAAAAAAAAGATATAGTTTAAATAAAATATAGTTTTTAGGCCGAAAGGTATTACAATTAAGATAAAGTTTAGCTTAGAGCGCCCGCATAGGGCCAGTAAGTTAGTTTTAAGTTATTGGATAATTAGGCTAGTTTTTATGAATTTTTGTCTAGCTTTAAGATAGTTTTAAGATGAATGAAAATAAAAATGAATTAAAAAAAAAAATAAAAAAAAAGTGTTTTTTAAGTTACAAAAATGTGTAAGGCTTCATTTCCTATATTAACACAATGATAGATTCTGTTACAAGCACTTTCTAAACGATTCCCTTAAAAAAAATACGAATTTTTGTAGCTTAGTTGGGATGGTTAACTGTAATAATATAAACTAAAAACTTACAAAATGTTCTTGAAAACATTTAGCAACTTTGATCTGAAGAAAAACTAAAAAGTGGTAAACTTTATGGAACTCAACCCAAATGATTTATCTACCACGTACTTCGTCCCACCGACTTTACTCTCTTTGCTGTACAATTCAGGAGATTTGTTGCCAATCCATTACTTAACTTAAATTACTTAACAATAAATTACTAAACTTGTTTTATTACAGATTCATCCCATAAAAAATAGTATGAAAACTGTATGTTTGTTAGCTTGAGATACGTAATAAACGTTTGTCATAATTACAATGTAATTTAAAATCCTTTCTCGAAAAATGGTTATGCTGTGCACTTGTGCAGACAAAAATAATCAGACACTTCGTTGAATCTTAACTCAATACCTACCTACTATAAAAACAGGGAATGAATACAGAATTTTGTTCTATCCGGAGAATTTGTTTTCTTCAACGGTTTCTTCTTAGCTACAAATATGCTATGGATATGTATATCGAGGACAAAACAATAATTCATTTTCCCATTCAAGATAGGTATTCTGAAAAATTGTTTCCCTTTCTCAATGGGTGGATGACTAATTTGAACTGGCATTTCGATGAAACATTATAGTCTTCCTTGTTTTGTCGAAAGCGGATTTTTGCAACGCTTATCCTGCTTCAGGCCCATATTTAATGTGCGTAATATATTTTTTTGTCTTCCACACCACTTTGATACTATAGTTTTCTTTCTGTTGTTTGACATTTTCGAGTGCAGATTCTCTTAATAACAATAGACAACAAAATGCAATTATAAAAAATAGCAGAATATCTCGAAATGTAGTTTGTGGGCTTTTGAAATCAAAATGCTTCATTGCGGTTTGATCCGCAAGTAGCATATTTATCGTGGAAACAAAGACATAAAGTAGGTTCATCTTGTGCTTATGTATGTAGAATATACTGAAATTTCCATTCTGTCTGTCCTCCTTCCACGATGATGGCTTAAAGGGTAAAATGATTTTGAGATTATGAGTGCGCTCCCACAACACATATCATAGAGAAGGTAGTTGACTTGTCCCGTTTTCACTTTGTTTATATTTCTTTCCTGGGATATTTTGAAAAGAGCTGTTCTAAAAGATTGGTATTTGGTAAGTATAAGTCATATTTAACGACTTTGTCACTAGATCTTTCAGAATTTCAACTCAGTCAGCAACAAAAAATATTTTAGTGTCGATAGATAATTTCTAGCGACTTTTGCAGAAAAGCATTTCCGAATATAAGTCGTATTATTTTTTTCTCTAACGCCCCCGGTTATATTGAATCCCTGTCCTTCAAATCATATTTTAAAATTTTCTATTCTGAAATTCACCAAATATGAGTGCGAATGAGCGCATTTGATTTAGTCAATCCATCGGAAATCAACTTAAAAAACTTACGAATAATTGTTTAAATTCTTAATGACCAACAATTATACTATAGAAAAATGTTTTTAAACATACTGTCCAAGTTAATGAAACCGATAAAATCGATAATGGAAGAGTCATACACAGACATAAAATGTATCAAAGACAAAATGTATTTTAAGCTTCTTTCTACATTTTTTTTTTTTGCTTGGCGACTTCTAGCGTTTTTTTTGTCTTCAAAATTTCAACGAATCTTGCGACTTTTGGATGATTGCCCATCGACTTTCAATATAAGTTTGCGACAACACTGTTCACCGATGCCAAACTTAATTATTATAAACCCCGATTGTATTTTATTAGTATTCATTTAGAAGTGATTTTTTTACACTGTCTACCATACATCTATTTGAATAAAAAAAAGTAATTTCTCTAAAAAGATGAACAGGTTAACGAGTTAGAACTATGTCCGAGAATAACAGTTAAGTTCGAAAATTGATAGGAGTTTCAAATGACATTGCCAGAAAATTAGATAAATATTGTGAAATATTGTCAAAACGTCATACTCCATGAACATATCGTACTGCGTTGTTAAATGCAACGGTAATCATTTTTTTACTTTCGAAGTCAAGTGTTTTCACGAATAATTTTCGGGTATGTAAAGGAGTACAATATTGTGTGATCTAAAAGGTATGAAGAACACCATAATAATTTATGTCTCATCAACAATATAAATTACATGATTTTGCCAAGTCAGACTGCGGTTAAAAATAACACCTTCATAAATTCTTCGCTGATTCTATATATTGATGGAAAATAAGATAGAATTGGGTATCACCTTTGTAACCTATCAAAGGGCACGGTAGTGCCTAGCCAAGTTTTGACACTACACTACACCCTTTTTACAGGAATACACTCAGGCGATTTTTGACCCCTCTCTAACTTCAGTACCAATGAAGTCAGAAACTTAAAATTCCGAATATTTGCTTAGCTAGTCAGGCACAGGCGCCTTAATAATTTCAATTTTCTAGCATAAGCGGTTCCTGAGATATAAGGCCTCAAAAATCACAAAAACCGTAACTGACTGACTCACTAACTGACTGACTGACTGACAGACCCATCAAATTTTAGTCAGTAATCAATGAAGTCAGAAAATAATAAAATTTCTCTATTACGTTGTAGCTGTTTCAATATTATTCTACTTTAAATATTCGGTATTAAACCTTCATAAAGTACGAACTTTGCGTACTTTTAGATCTCAGTACTTTTCACGGCTGACTTGTTACACAATGGTTTTTGTATAAAAGAACTTGGCTCTTTTTTTAACATTTATGTTTTTGGTCTGATAGTATTATCATGGAGCGTGATTTTGTATTGCGAACTCTATAGCCTGGTGGTGGCGCTGAAATTAGCGCACGATTTTAAGGTGAAGAGTAGGATAAGACACAAAACAAGTAGTAAAAAAGAGAATATTTTATTACTAAATTTAACAGAGACAGAGACAATTCTTAATATACTATACTTAATCCTATACTTAAGATGTCGCCACAATCTTTCGTTTTCCTGATAGTACTATCAGTTTTATTTACAAAGGTGCTATAAGTAATATCGAACTAGAGATTTTGATTGGAATTTAGATAACGTTGATAGGGAAGACGGAAAAATTGCGTTTCATAATTCTGTCCGTCTTTCAGTTCGATTACAGTATAAGCTGATTAGTTGAATTTCCTTAAACTTGGTAGGTACCACTTTTAAATATTTTCCCTTGACAATTTGTTTTCTTTTTTAAGACCAAACTTAACGGTACCTGCCTGAAATTTTTTTTTTGTCAAAATTTAAGAAAATTTATTTTTTCCTGAAACCCGGCCTGTTTGACAGATTAAAAAAAATGGAAATTTCATTTGGTAAAAGCTATATAATGGTTGAAAAAAAAAATTACAAAAAATGTTTATTGCACCTCAAAATTTTTTTCGTTTCTATTTTCTCCAAAATGATACAACTGATTTCTTTAATTTCTGGTATGCTAAAACTCCTTAAACGTTTGAAGGGTATTTTTTTATACATATTTAAAAAAAATCTAAATTTAGTTTGTAAATTAAATTTTTCAAAAACCACACGCTTGATTGATTATAAACTTAAAGACTTACAGTTTTTATTACTAACAACAAGTTGAGAATTTTTTTTTTTTTACTTATCTTAAAATAACGGTACACACAGTAGAAATGTTAAAAATGGTAGTTGAAAATCATATTTTTCTGTCTCTCTTAATTTTTACGATTCAATACTAAATTTTATAATTCAATACAAATTTTGAAAGTAAGATATAACTGACAGTATTTACAACGGAACCATTTTTTCGTTTTTGGACTCTTCGTTATTGGCATTTTTTTTTTAAACAATGATGTTTTTTTTTTCAAATTCAATAATTGTTTTTTTCCATAATAATAAAATTCTAAAATTTATTGTTTTTTTTTTTTCTTGCATAAATTCATATTAGTTTGGCATTTAGTTTTTAGCTTCAACAACTAAAGGAGTTAATAAGGCCATTTAAAAATAAATGTTTTACTTATGAATCTTTTTCTTTAAAAAGATTTATTTTTTAAATTGTACTCGTAAGTCTCTTACACATAACAACAAGTTCGTATGATTCAGTCGTGGATTTTATTTACTTTTATTATTCTATCAAACCAATCATGTTGTTTTAGCAGTTTTTAAAATATTTGCAAACTCTAAATTTTGAAGAAAATGAATTTTAAAAATTAAAGGGTTCTTTTGTTCAAAAATGAATATGATGAAGCACTTTCGACTTTCGGCTTTCGACGAAAGCATAAGAGAGCCTTTTGACACTTTCTCTTGGACTCTCGAATGGATTTCAACCTTATTACGGCCTACCGGTTGAACCTCCAAAAGTCTCTCGACGATCACCCCCTCGGAACCACTTTCGTATTACTTCAAGGTGGAGGTGTTCTGTCTTAGTACCCATTATTGTGGGCTCACGCTGTCTCACGGAACTGCTCTTCCTCTCTTTCCTTCCTTTTGAGAAGGTGGTTTGCGTAGGTGCAGATCTTGTTCCAGTTCTGTTCGCTGGACAGCATCTTTTCGACAATGTTGTCTGGAGTGATGATGCCGATGTTTCTCTCCAGTTCTCCATCCGCGGGAGATATGCTGGAATGTGGAATCTTCGTTCGAGCGCATCCATTATATCGCTCCATCTGGCCGAGTTGAAGGCATTTCGTACGTCCAGCGTTGCTAGTAAAACGATCTTCTTTGAGCAGTGGTTTCCTTGTTGGGTGATTTGGGTGGCGTGCACTACTTCTTGTATTGCTCCGATCGTAGAACGGGCTCTCCGGAAACCGCACTGCCTCGCTGTTAGCCGTGGTTTCAATAGCTTTCCGAACAGCTTCCCCGCGGTGTCTAGCATGCACAGAGGCATGTATGCCGATGGGGAATCCGGATCTCCTTTTCCTTTGCTGATGAGCACCAACCGTTGTTTCTTCCAGCTCTTGAGAAAGATGCCTTCCTCGAGGAAGTTGTTAAACATGTTCAGCAGTAAGTGAGGACATGTTTGGGCGGTCACTTTCAGGATTTCTGAAGGGATTTCATCGGGACCAGGAGCTCCTCTATATTGCAGAGACTGCACAGTTATGCTTATCTCCTCCTCGCTAAAAGCTGGAATGTCCTATCTTTGGACCGGTGTGTTGTCGAGTGGCCTGACAGGATGAGTTGGGAATAGTTTTTCTACGATGCGCTCCATTTTTTCTTCCTTAATACAGGGGGTGCCATCTGAGAACCGAGTTTCCGCGTTACAATCATATAGCTTAGTCCCCAGGGGTCGCTATTTACGTCATGGCGGAGATCCTCCCACATTTATCTCTTGCTCGAATTTATGGCCCTCTTAGGTTCAGCGTTTCTTCTTCTAATCCTGTGACACTATAGCTATTCTTAAAAGATTCTAAATGAAGGTTTTTTATAATACAAATTCTATATACTACTGAAATAAATATTTATAAAACTTATCACTATTATTGGACTTGTTTAATTATTGATTCAAAATAGCTTTTTTCTTAAAAGATTTTTATCAACGAAACAATAGTTAAACTAGTTCTTAGGGAAATTTTAAGAAAATAGCGTGAACTGGCGGATGCCTTAAAATGGTGTTCCTCACAAACGTTTGTTTTGATTTTAAATACATTTTAAAATTCATTTCGTTCATACATGTTTCTTAGATGAATTAATGTAATGTAATGTAACGGGTTGGATCTAGTTGTTGGCCGTTGCTCAATGAATTGCGCAACAAGTGTACGGGTAGTGTACGAGCTAGTGTTGCTCCTTGAAAATGTTCGATTAACACGTTGAGCAACATTTTCAAGATAATGTGTTGCACATTATTTGTTCAACGCGTTGATCAACTTTTTAATTTTCTTTGGGATTTCTTGACGTAATATTGTTTTGCGTTGCGTTGGTTGCAGTGAAATGTGTCTACTTGGTTGAACTATTGCGTTGCCATGAACTTGCAGTTGTTGCAACTTGCAAACTGTAGTTTATTTTGGGTTTTCGTCATGGAAGGTGATAAAAAAAACAGAGTGGACCACGGAATTAATTTTGCAATTGATTTCAGCAATTGAGGAAAAGCCCAATATATGGGACATTAAGAGCCCCTCTTATAAAAATCGAGATGCCAGGGAATTGGCTTGGTCTCAAATTTTCTCGAAAATCAATTGCCTAATGTACCGAACTGAAGTCAAAATTATTTCAGGTTTGACGTTTGAGGTTTTTGTTTATCGTGGTGCGTTCAACGCGTTCCCCAACGAGTGATCCTTAGTTAAGTGAACGAAGGTATCAACTCGTTCATCAACTGGTTGAGCAACCATATCAAAAACGCAGTTGATCAATGCGAATAAACTTTTCTTTCTGTTAAAATCGAACAAGTTTATCAACTAGTGTACGAGATTATTCAACATTTGAGTGTAAGTTGGTGAACTAGGTGTACGGAGCTATTCAACACTGGAATAAGTTTTAAGAGTTGATCAACTAGATGTGCGAGGTTTATCAACATATGGGAAAGTTGGTCAATTATGTGTACGGGGCTAGAAACGCATTTTGTTCAACTTTAGTTGCTCAACGTGAATTACGTAAGTTGCTGCACTAGTGTAAGAGGTTGTAAATTCGTTTATCCAACGAAAGAGTTGAATAAAAAGTTGAACGAAGTTGGTTGAACTTATCGCGCACATAGTGGACGACCTACATAAGTTATGTTCGGTAAGGTAGATGTGGTTGCTTGCTTATTAACAAGAACAGTGCCCAAAAAGACCACAAATTAGATATCAGTGCATATTTTTTGGCAATTATTTTTTTAAATTTTGAGTGTACGAGTTAATCATGTTTCATAAATAATTTTTAAACTACATCTAAAAATTTCATAACATTTCAAAAATTATTTTAGAAGTACAAGTCATTTAAAAAAAGGACAAACAATGAATGAAGTCAATTGATTGAACAAAGCAGTAAACTAGGTTCACGTAGTGGGAAATAAACACTTTCAAATAAATGGGTTTTGTACTCATGTTGTTTTTTCTTAAAACTACTCTAATAACACTGGTCAACAAATTTGTCATTTTTTTTTGTCACATGAAAACTTATATCAAATTTTAAATATACTAGGGCCACCAAACAATAATATATCAATGAAAAAAAATGTACACATCAGGTTTTCTTGTGACATCAAAACATATATTTTCGTAAAAATTACAAAAATCAGCCACACTTACAGAATTATTTCCTAATATCTTATAAATACTTATTATTTTCTTGAATATTTGGCTGTAGGTAGGTCCCTTTTAAGTATCCAACAACAGTCTGCTAGCATTCCTGGACTCCTTTTCCCTTTATAGCGCTTCTCCATTAAGGAAATGTCCTGACGAAACCTCTCACCTTGTTCGTCACTCATGGCACCCAAATTTTCCGGAAAGGAATCCAGATGAGAGTCCAGCATAATGTATTTTTAAGGACATATTACACTCCAAAGCTTTATATGATATCATAAGTTCATTTATTAAATCTTTGTATTTTTCCGCTTTATGGTTACCTAGAAACTTTTGAACAACATTCAGAAAACATTTCCAATCGAGTCTTTCCTGATCATTTAGTTTTTCTTCAAAGCTCTTATCCTTCATGAATTGCCGTATTTGTGGACCTACAAATATTCCCTCTTTGATTTTCGCCTTGCTGAGTTTGGGGAATTTCTCTTCTTGTTTCGTCCAACCTAATTGGAGCCTCACACACGTTACACAACACAATGGTGGAATCAGCTAAGGTGATACATAGTTGATTGTGATTGTCATTTTGACTAAAGCTGTCTTCCTTATATCAATAAAGAAATATAGAGAGATCTGTTGTCAAAATGACAATCACAACCAACTATCACCTTAGCCGATTCCACCCCAGGGTTTTTCTTGATTCCTTACAGGAAAACCAAAATAGTCTAAATAGCACTGTTCAATTAGTGATGTGAAATTTCGACGCTGAGATGTAAAAGTTAATTCTCCACACACATACAAGTAACAAAAACTGTCCGGGTTGCCACTGTCGTGGCATATTTACGATCTAACTAACGTAAATAATATGTAATTTAGTAATCACAATAGTTACACAGTCGACTAAATGCAGTTTTTTAAGCAAAGAAACGTATATAAGGTCAGAAATGAATATGTAGCTGTCACAAGAAAACTGGATGTGATAGAAACAAAACTGTTATATATTTTTAATGAGGGTACATCAACATAAACAAAAATCATAACAAAGTTCGTGTGACAAAAACAGTGTTTACCAGTGTAATTTGTCATGTAAAAATAAATGTATGCACAGTCTTTAAAAAAAACTGATTTTTAGGATTTTGGCTAAAAAAAAGCTTGGTTTATGTAACTGCTTTTGCATTAATGAAACTATTAAGTAATGTTATTTAACTAAACTTTGAGACGCATTTAAAATAAGACGAAGAGTTATTGTTTATATTGTTTTTTTTTTTAACAAAAGTATTGAAATACCTACATATTTTCATATTTTGATTTTAATCTGAATTTTGTTGTAAGAAACACGCTGGGTGAAAAAAAAAATTTCACCATCACAAATAACTTTTAAAATGTTGGTTCTGTGTTTCTTCGGTAAAACAAACATAAAGGAAATACAGAAATCTTGATTCCTAACTGTTGTTATATGTCTTGTAAGATATTAAGCAAAAGTTCTTTCACCTGCTGAGTCAATTTTACAGCAAAAATGAAAACACCTGCATGCTAAAATCAGATGAACATTTCTCACCAAATACATCTATAAGGCATGATTAATCCTTCTTTAAATACTTGAACAAAACTAATACTCTTCGTTTACTCAAGCAGATGCCATTTGTAATTAAATAGTGAATTCAATATCTATTATTTCCTTTCAGGAGAATCGAGCCGGGAAATGCGTTTTGGACTCTCCTCACCGCCTGGCAGTACACAAAAAGGACGTGGAGATGCAGTAGTTTCAGCAGGACGGTCAATAATTCCCGATGAAACGAGTTCTTCATCAGATTTCAATCAATGGCTGCATGCAATGAAAATGGTTGCCCGTTTGCCTGGAGGGATGCCACCAGAGTTTAGGCGAAAGGTACGGGAGAGAATCGAACTAAGTATACGTGCCTACATCATTCGTCGGAGACATTTTGCTCGAGCTCGATGCCGGCAGACAGGAAATTAAAATGTAATTCAATTCTAATTTTAAATCGTTTCAGCTGTGGCTGGCCCTAGCTGACAAGTATTTGAAATCAAAAAACATTGACTGGGAAAAAGAAGAAGTCAAATGTTTTAGCGAACAATGGCGAGAAGATGATGAAGAGTTGGGTATTCAAATAGTGAAGGTTTGTTAAGCTGTTTATATTTAGAATACAATGTAATGAAAATATAATCAATGCAATATAATGTAAAGGATCTCCATCGAACGGGTTCCAGTCTCTGTTCGGGGCCAGCAGGTACTATAAATCAAGCGAAACTTAAACGAATACTTTTAGGATATGCTCGATTTAATCCAGAAGTTGGATACTGCCAGGTGAGTTAACAGATATTGAAAGATTTTTGTTGTGATAAAAATAGTTTATTAGACATGCGTCTAGGACATACATTCGGATTGATATGAAGCATATGTGAAGCTAAATGAATGATGAATTGAAACACAAATATGTACAGTGAAAGCTCTAATAAGCGGACACTCATGGTCCCCCAATTTTTGTCCGGTTATGGGAACTGTCCGGTTAAGGGAAAGCAATAGAAAAAAATTCTTTTTTTTTAACTTCATATTAATTCTGATTAATATTGGATCCACCTTGCCATTTTCCCCGAACATCTTCTTTATTTCTTAAAATCTCTGCAGCTTGTGTTTTTCCAATATTAAATTTAAAAAAACTTTGCATAGATACAATATTTCATGTCGTGACTGAAAAAAAATCAAACCTTTTTGCCAAAGTGCGAACGGATAAGTTTTTGTTGTCCAATGCATTGGAAATTTACATCTTTTCTTTTAAAGAAAGCAATCTTTTTTTTTTGCCATTATGCAACCCGCTTCTCTTGGCATCACGAGATGAAATGACTGCAAAAATGAGTAGCAAAAGGAAAAGAAATAACATGTGCAAAAACGAAATGCGATGAGAAAAGGAAACCATACCCTCTCACTCTCAAAATTACACCAACTACCCACAGCATTGACTTATTATATATGGACTGCTAGTTGTGTATAATTCTCATACAAAATTTGCAACCAAAATGGTCCAACGGATACAATCGAAACTAGCCCTCGTGCCGACACTAGTGGCAAAAATAAACAACATATTTAACGCCATCTCTTGTTCTACTAGTGCCAACAGAAATGTTTACTCATAGAAACTAAGGACATCTATTGACATTGCTTTGAAGAAACGGTGCTAGTCTATGGTTAGAGAGATAATCGGCTGAGAATAGTGCTAAGGGATCTCGAAAAAAAATCCCCTTTAAAATATTTTATGAATCATTTTGGTTTACTTAATGATTTTATGTCCGCGCAGGTGCATATAATTATATGTTACACAAAATAGCGAACTCATTTTAGGCAATCGTTTAGTTTGTGTCAAAACAAAAAACTTTTTAGTTGCTCGAACCAAGCAGTTGAGAAACTAAAAATTGAATGTGCGCGCCTAGCCTTACAGTTCTAGTTTAAGATACGGTGCGTTTTATTATTCACAAATCTATCTGGATCCGGATCTTGATTAAGTTTTAACATGTATTACAAAAACAATTTGGGATCCTGTTTTCTATCGGGATCTATTTCAAAGATCCAAAAATCAGTTATTACACTGGCGAGTAGATGGCTTTTTATGGCAATAAGGTAGTGTAAGGCTAGTCGCGCACTGGCAACTGTGATCGAAATCAAATAGTTTAATCACCAGTTGAAAGAGAGCCGCGCACTGGCAACTCTTTACTCACGGTCGCACTCTTTTCTCTCTTGCATTTATAAAAAACAGCTCAACTGTTGAGAGGCAATCGTTTAGTTTGTGTCAAAACACAAACTTTTTAGTTTCGAGAATCGAGTTGCTCTAAGTGCGCGGTGTTCCATATAAGCCCATATGTTTCATTTTAGCAACTAAACAGTTGCGAAACTAAAAATTGAATGTGCGCGCCTGGCCTAAGCTATAGTGTAAAGAAAAAAGACAAGACATAATTTAAAATTTACAAACCCAAGGATAAAAAGAAACGGACTTATAACACTGCTGTCACTAAGATCCGTATCGTTTTATTTCCAAAGGAAGATCCAAATCCGGATCCAGATAGATTTGTGAATAATAAAAAGCACCTAAAGAAATTTTTTTGTAAATTTGATACAAATTGTAGGATTGGTTTTTCTCTAAAGTGAGTTGTTAATTTAAATCAAAATTAGGATTTATTTGCATAACTAATTTTTATGCAAATATTTTCGCTCTAGCCAAAAAGATCTTAACTTATCTCTTGATTTCTAGTATAAAAATTAAAATTATTTGTAAAAGTGAAACTAATTGCTTTAATAAAAGTATTTTTACAAACAATAATAATATTTGTTAATAGATAATACAAGTAAATGCAACGAAAACTGTATTGCAGTATATATTTATACGTTGAAAACAAAAATGAAAAAGGGAAAATTAAAAAGGGAAATTTTCAGATTTGGCAATTGGACTATTTGCACATTAGCCCCTTTAGCACTGGTTCCATTTCATAGTATTCAAATTTTCCGTCAGTGTCGGCACGAGGGCTAGTGTCGTTTGGTAATCCGTTGGACCATTCTGTAATCAGCTACTAGCAGTCCATATCTAGTATGTCAATGACCCACAGTAACTAACTCGGGAAATCCCCTAATAACCTTTCAACATAACATGGCACTGTCCAGTTATCAGAGCTTCGCGTCCGGTTATCGGAGATTTTCTATAGATTTACTCACGTTTTAAACATAAAACAGAAACTGTACTTAGAACAGATCTTCTGTTCTTTTCCGTTACATTTTTGAGAAGAAATAATCCCTAAATAAAATAATGTGTCCGCGTATGGGAGGTTTTCTATCTGTATCGAACTGCATGAGTTTGGCAACTTCGCAGTCGATGTTTTATAGAATATTATAAGAGAATTGAGAGCCAAGAGATATGTATATATACTAAAAACTAAAAGAGAAGCGATATTATTTTAGAGATAAATCAGACCTCGACCAAGACGGTCGTACCTGTGAAAGAATAAACCTGAAAGAATAAAGTGAAAGAATAGTGGTTTTTGATTAATTTTCCACTCTAAAATCTCTGTGTTTTATTTCTTAATAAGATTAACCTGATCTATCGATACACTATCTAAAATGGGCAAGAAAACGTGTCCGCGTCCGTTTATGAGAGTGTCCGTTTATTTATTTGTATAAGATTTTCGAAAAAGAAGTTTGTTCCCAAAAATGTGTCCGTTTAAGGGAACTGTCCGCTTATTGGAGCCGCCGCAAGTAGAGCTTTCACTTTAATTGTATTCAATATAGGTTCTTCTTTGACATGAGAATTTCGAAGGACTGGTGCTAGGTTATTCTTATTTTTACTTGCGATATAGGTACTATAGGGCAAGTTCTGCATTTGAAAAAAAATCGAACTCGATATTTAGATCAAAGTTGACATTACGATGATAGCGAAGACGAAAAAGGTGGATCCGGCAATTCCGTCTGTCTGTCTGTATGTCTGTTCCTCGAACTACAGCCTAAACTACTGGAGGTATTTTCTTCAAACTCGGTACTTAAGAGTCTTCGGTAAATTGAAATTTTTGTTTTAGCTCTAAAACAAACGGTACCCCCCATAAACCCGTAATGCATAATCTTATTTATCTCGAAAACGGCTCTAACGATTTTGATACAAAAAATTAAGTGTGATATTATAAACATGGACAACATTTTTGTAAAAAAAAAATTTGGGGCAAAATGTTATGAATGGTACCTGTCATAGAACCGTTTTTTTTTATTTTCGAGTTTCTCATTAACGGCTCTAACGATTTTAACCCAAATTTGTTACCAGGAGCCCCCTTAAGCTTAAAATAATATTGTCTATAAGAATATTCGAAAAAAAAAAACATTTTTTTTTGTTTTTTGAAAATTTATTTTTTGAAAAATCAATATCTTGAAAACGTGTGAACGATTATTTTTTTAAATTATTTCCTAAAATCTATATTACTAAGCACTTAAAATTGGCGTACCAAATTTTGTTCTAGAAAAATTTAAAAGAAATTTGTTACATAAAAAATTACTTTAATAAAACGATTTTTAAACTTTATTTGCGCGAATTCATAGTCTTCCGGAAATCAGACGGCAATTCCATGCATTTGAACAGTTTTATCTCATTAAATCCGTGTTTTATATTTATAAAATGTATTTGAAATTCCAAAGTACTTTTATATAAGAGCAAGTTCGTACGATCCAGTCGTGCATTTTATTTCTTTTTAAAAAGGGTTCCCAGAACTTCAAGCGGATACCTCCAAACTAGTTTCTAAATTCTAACTAGGTATCGTCTGTTCTTTTCTCGAAAATTCAGTTGAATTCTATTCTATTCCCGTTATAGAAACTTCTTCTGTAACGCATCAGACGCATCTTACTCACATCATTTATTGTAGGAATATTATTTTAAGTTTTGAAATGCATCTAATTCGTTATTTTGAAGAATTTTATTATATACCTTACAGGGCTTCAACATGTTAGGAGCACTTATCCTTCAAGTAATGGATAAAGAAGAAATAGAATCGATAAAAGTCATGATTTACCTTGTTGAGGGTATTCTTCCAAGTGGTTACTTTAGTGGATCATTGGGCGGCCTTCAAGCTGATATGGCAGTTTTTCGGGAATTGATGACTAGTAAGCTTCCTAGATTAGCGAAACATTTACAAAAATTACAAGGACCTGTAGAGAATGCCTTTGAGCCACCGCTAACGAATGTCTTCACAATGCAGTGGTTCTTGACTATGTTTTGTACCTGTTTGCCAATGACATGTGTCTTAAGAGTATGGGATTTAGTTTTGATTGAAGGCAGTGATGTACTTTTACGAACAGCTTTAGTTTTATGGAGTCTATTAGAAGAGTAAGATATCGTTTAGAATTGAATACTTTGTTGGGCCATGATTGTTAAGGTCGGTTTGTTTTTATTTTAAGGCGAATCTTAAATGCAAGAACTGCAGATGATTTCTACTGTCAGATGGGATCATTTTCGAGTGAACTTCTTAATGGACACCTAGTCGACTCTAATGGATTGATTGAAAAAGTTGTAGATTTAGGTCCTATAGCAGATTTGCAAAAACTGAGGGATAAACATCTGTACAATATTACTCCATTTAGGGACAAAAAGGGTCTCCAGTAAGTCAAAATGTAAAGGTATATTGAACCAATTTAAAAAAAAAAATTGTTTTTCTCCGTTTTCTAGACTTTACTATTCTGACGAAGACGGTGACTCTGACGAGGATTCAAGAATGGCTGTTGCTACAGCTTGGGGTATCCGCCTTAGAAGAGGCTCAGCAGGACTAGGTTCTAAAAATGAAGGCAAAGATCGAATTGCACTCGATATTTCATTATTAAAGAAACAGTATGATCGCTTGCGTGAACGACAACGCCAGGCTCACATAATTCTTACATCGGCTGTAGCCCGTCAAGGCTCGAATCCAAATCAATCTTCGATTCAAATGAATCAATTGTTGATTGGACGTAATGCAATTGTAACAAATAATGGCCGACGCCTCGGACCACCTCAAGGAGCCATACCACCGGCAAGAAAACCATCACTTCCAACTACCAAACCACCAAAACTTGCACAAACCAAGAAACTCCTTAGCGGCGAAACTCTTCATTGGAGGGATACCGATCTCTCTAAACGTCGAAGAGGTAGTCTTAAGTGGAAAGACATAAAATCAGACAGCTCCCAATCTGGGCTGGATGATCGTCCAACGCCACTAATCGAGAGTGCGCCCTCATCCAGAAGTAGTTCCTCAGAACCAAAATCAAGGAGAACTTCTTTAAGGGCTTCACGTCAACGAAGTGACTCTTCATCTTACAGTGAAGAAAGTGACGGAAATTCTAGCACCAGCACAAGTCTTTGTGATGAAGATGAATTAGCTGACCATAATGTATCTTCCTTAGAAGGAAGTCCCATGAGAAAACACAAATCTAGCAAAAAACATTCGGAAGTTTCAAAACAAAAAAGCCTGGAAGATGTACTTAATAGCAATGACGGCCAGCCGACCGTAGATAACCAAATACCGTTTATTCAATTAACCACAATAGAATCACCAGTTTTGAATGCTAATAAGACTGATATTGACCCTCTGGAATATGGTAAGGAAGATAGTGAAACTGAATCCAATCGACTGGACTATGCTGGTTTTGTAGACGATTTCAGCTGGCCTGATATGAATGAACCAACAAGCAGTGTTTCCTTAGAAGACACAACGATCGATGCAACCTCTGTTGAGGGAGATTTTCTTTCTTTATCAAATGTAATCACAAGCACAAGTCAGCTGTCACCGATACCTGATATAACAACCTACATAAGCAACTCAAATATAAGTCCTTTACGTACTCCAATATCAGGATTTAACTATGCCAGTTTGGTAGCAAATATAGATGATTCGAAAAGGTTTGATGTCAATGAAGAAGGTGTGACTAATGAGTACTTTGAAAGGGTAAACATTGTGGAGAGACCAACAAAGTTAGATCTCCTCTACTCATTTAATGAAGAGGACAGCATACGAAATGCTTATGTTAGCTGTCCACCATCACCTAAATCTTCAAAAGGTGTGGAAAACACGAAGCTTGTGGAACCTGAAATAAGCAATACTACCGTGACTCAAGTTTCGGACGAGGAACAAGATAGAAAAATGAAAGTTCTCTTAGAATATTCCAATAAATCTTCGTTGTCTTGCATTGCTGAGGCTAAGCATGAAATTTCATCGGGAATGTTTAAGGAGATGGAATTTGATGTAGACTCGTTAAAATACCAACCCTCATCGCTGATTCCCATAAAAAAATCAGTTGTATTGGATTCAAGAACGGACACAAATGATACTACCGATCATGCGATCAGTGTACCCTCCGTTCCAGAGAATACCAAACCTTCTTCGAACTCCGAAGCAAACGAAAACTCAAAAGCTGATAGTCAATTTACTATTAATAATACGAAACCTATTTCTCCAGCAAAGAATCTTGCTGAAGAACTAGCAGAAACAGAATATAATGCTGAGGCAAGAAAAGATGTGAAGCTTGAAAGGAATATGAAAATTGAAGAAATTGAAGAAATTGAATCCTCCGAACAGAAGTCTCATGAAGATGAAATACTTACCAATGTCACCAATAATATTCCATCTACTGAAGACCTTGAGACAAGATTTAGAGCCCTCGAAGTAAATTTTAGTGGAAGGAAAGACAATTTAATAAATAAAAAAGATTCTCTAACTTCGAAAGAAGTTTTTCAAACTGAGCCATTTTGTGAAAGTATCAGTTTTCCAAGGAATTTTACTGAAGAAACCGATTTTTCTACAAAGAGGTCTTCAGTTATGGAAATTACTGAAGAACATTTAGCACCTCAATCGGAAAGCCTTTGCGCTGTCAAAAGAGATGTTGAGCATTTAGAAAATGCTAACGTTGAAGATGTTATTGAATCTGGTCGAACTTCCGAAAGCATGGAGTCAAATTTAGACCAAAATAGTCCTTCTCTTAATGAAAATCAAATTCATACGGAGAACATGAAAGAGTATTTACCAAACAACAGAGAAAAAGGAACAGAATTAAGTCCTTCCTCAACGAAAAGAGAACTTTCTCAAAGTATTGATCGATTAGTTCAGAGTCCAAACCATGTTTCTGAACCCCATTATGAATTAGCTGATAAAAGATTGGTCGACAAAGAAGAAATTGGTGACAACAAGCAACTTGAACTGCCTGAAGAAGAGCTAGAAATCAAAGATGAGGCATGTGATCTTCCAACTGAAGAGCTCAATCCTATTTCTAATGCGTACCATGACCAAACATCGGTTGGGGAGGATTTCGTTCACGAACGAAAACAGCCTTTTCTCTCTAATATAAAACAGAACTCTGTTTTTCTCGAAAAAAAGGATTCAGGAGAAGATCTTAATAAAAACTTTGCGTCCCCTGAGAATCAAGATGATATTACTCAATTTCAGTATTGCTCAGCTGCAGAAAATGACTTGATAACGAATAACAATGAAGAAATATCCAAATCTTCGTCCCCAACAGAAAAGAAAGAAAAACTTCCTATCTTGCCCAGCATGAGAGAGCAATTGAATGAAGAATGGAAGTCATCTGATCTTCACTACCAATATCAGTCGCCTAATGAAGAACCTAATCAACAACAAACATCTAAAAATAAAAAACAATCATCTACATTTGAAAAAGATAACAGAAGTGTCTTTCCTTCTGCTGGTGAACCAACTTTAGATAACGATTGCAAATCAACAAATCTACTTTCAGAAGAAATTGAGTTTGAACAGAATAATCAGCATTCGACTTCGACAGAATTGTTGGAAAAAACAGAAACTAGCGATGGACAAGAGACACCTAGTTTAAAGAAACAAGATCCACCTGTATTGTTATCTACCAAAGAACCTTTAGTTAATCAGCAAATTAAAGATGAAGGGGAGTTTGAAGGAAAACAAACATCTTCAGTCAAAAATGATGTTTCACATACAAAGGAAGAAAATGTTTATAATTCAACCTTTATCAAAGAATCTCCATCGGAAGATGCAAAGCTTACTGATCTTTCTTGTGAAGAAAGCATAGGTATATCCCTTAAAGAGAAAATAACGTCCCACAAGGATGAAGAGCTTTCTATTCCAGCTTCAAACCAAGAATCTATTAAAGAGCCTGCAAAACTAAACGATATTGACAAAATTCACGAAACAGCGCCGTTAAAAAAAGTCTGTTTTACAACACCACCCATAGAGCCTACTACTGCTTCTGAATTATCTGCCGAGAATGCAATAGTAAAAAATCTAAGTGACGATAGTAAGCAGTCCCTTCTTCCAAAAGGAGTAAAAAAAGAACTCCACTCTCTAAATACTAACGAACTTTCAAAAGGAGTTCTTTACTATGAACATCATTCGGCCAATGAATATGGCTCTGAGACTGAAGGTTTAAATGACCCAAAGAAATCCGAAGATGATGTAAGGCAAGATCAGTCAAAGAAAAATGAACATCCAAGCACTCAAGAGATAATTCCACATGAAGAGGATTCAGGTGAAGAAAGATCAATTGTTCAATCAACAACTGATAAGTCGGTCAATAAGGCTCTACATAAACTTAATGAAAAAGAACATAATTTCACTACTGCTACAACCGTTGATAAGCCTTTATCGACATATAGTTTTTCGTACACGCAAGATCATTTTAAAGATCATGTGAGTGTTCTTTCCGAAGTACAGAGCTCAGAACTAAAAAGCTCAACAGCTAATCAAAATATCGGTGCTTTACAAAGCACATTTAATTTAAAACACTCACTAGAAAACTTTGTTGCCGTGACAACTTCAGTTTCGGTAAGAAACGCAGCATCTGTTAATTCTTCAGTTTCTATTAAGAGTTCAGTTTCTCTTAAAAGCTCCTCACTTTACGATCGAGAACGCTCTTTGAATTTAAATACAGGTATAACCGTTTTTGAACATCCGAAATTCGAAGAATCAGAGACGATTTCATCAAATCAGTTAGAAATAAGCGAAAACAACAAAAGTTTAAGTGAAGCGCATTATAAACTAAACCAAAATATTTCTTCAGAAAACCAAAACAATGAAGTAGGTGTCGTGAAATCTGAATACAAAAGTTTACTTTCAGCCGGTAAATCGAAAATATCGTTGTCTATGGAAATTCCCAATCATTCTGAGGATCCCGTAAGTAGGAAACGTTCGAATACAGAAACCATTTTGGAACGTGAAGCTTTACAAATTGTCGATTGTTCATCGCCAAATATAAACATTGAGGATACTTCGAAAAACAAAGTTAAGAAAAACGTTAGTGAAAGCTCTAAGGGTGAAGTTAAAGTTATTGACGAATTTCCAAAATCTCGAGTTGATGTTGTGGACGAATCTCAAAAAGGGAAATGTTCACAAGATATAGACGAAAGGCTAACCGCACTAGAAAGGCGATTCAGTGATAGAACCTCGTCTTCCGATCAATCTACAAATGAAGACAATGAGTTAAAAAAAGAGCAAATCCTCACACTGGACGATGTACAACCCATGAAACTTAAACATATTGCTTCATCACCAACCAAATCTACAACCGTACCAGAAACGATTTCTAAAGAGGAAACTGAAAAGTTTGTTCCTTCAACTGCTGACTTAGAACATCGGTTTCGAGAACTTGAACGAAAGTTAAGTGAAAAGAACATGCATCTGCCGGCGAAAAATGAAGAACAAGAGCAAGAAATGACTAAAGCTTCTAAACAAAGCACTTCAACTCTGAATCCATCAATTACTCTGTCTAAGAATGAAGAGTCAGCATCAATAAGAGAATGTGATGACAACGTTTTGCAAAACAATGAAGAACAAATATCTACACCTCGAAGAAGGATCCCATCAACTGAAGATCTAGAAATCAGGTTTGAGGCTTTAGAAATTCAAAAATCACTTAAGTCTCCAACGAACTTATTGTCCCCATCGAAATCAAAAAACGACTTTTTGGTGGCTTCAACCGAAATTGATTCAAATAGAAAACCTGAGATTCCATCAACCGAAGATCTTGAAAATAGATTTCAAGCATTTGAGCAAAGCAAGAAAGGTGACCAAAACTCAACAACTAAAAATAAAGAATTAGACCAAACGAAATTGTGTTCTAAAAAGAAGGAAATTGAAAATATACATGGTGCAATAACAACAACAAATGAATCTGAAAAAAAATCCAACCTGCATTTAGAAAAAGATATTCGTTTTAAAACGAAAGATGCTCCGAAAGTCACCTTTGCCGATACAAGCGATATAAAAATATCAAGCAAGAAACCTGCAGAGAAAACGGAAACATCTGAAGGAATATATAACAAAACAAAAGAATCTCCTACAACTTATGAATTTGAAAGGGAAAAAATTTTGAGAAAAGTTCCCTCGGCTCGAGACTTGGAAGCAAGATTTGAAGCATTAGAAAAAAGAAAATCGTTCACAGGATTTAGTACTAAAACTCAAGAGCATCTCCTTGCTGAACAAAATCGAAATTATTTAAGCTCGGATTCATTAAACTCTGTTGAAAGCCTTAAAAGACGAGAAACAAATGATAAAAAGGTTGCATCCACGGAAGATTTAGTACTTAGACTTGATGCTTTAGAACAGAGAATAGCAATCACCGAAAATTCTATAAAAAATAAAATTTCTACAGACATTTCTGATTCGTCTCAGGTTAAAAAAAAATTTCCTCCAAAATTGGACTTTGAATGCAAGTTTGAAGCCTTAGATAATCTCAAGCCATTAAGTGAAAGTCGCACTAAGGAAAACATCAGGTCAAATAAACCTACTGTGTCTAAAACAGAATGCGTGTCTTCTGAGAATCAAACAAACGCACTTATGTTAACCAAAGATGCATCTCAAGAAATGAAATTGAGTCTAATAAAACGAAGTCTTTTTGAAGATAAAGAACCAGAACCAAAATGGCTTCCTTCAACTCAAGATTTAGAAAATAGATTTGATGCCTTAGAAAAGGAAAAAACTAAATCCCTTTCCAGTAAAAAGAAGACTACTTCAGAGAAAGAAGAAATAAAGTCAAAAAGCACTTCGTATGAGCCCCAAACTAAGTCGACACAAAACTGGGAAACAAGGTTTGAAGCTTTAGAACATCGAACACCAAAAACAATATCTTGTTCGCAGATAATACCCACATGGGAAAAGGAAACTCAGTCGAAATTCCCTTCTACAAAAGACTTAGAGAGTAGATTTGAAGCTTTAGAACAACAAAAATCGATTATGGACAGGTCTTCTAAATTGAAAGACTTCCAAAAAAGGTTATCAAATGAAAAGGATCTCAAACCGACACCTTTCTTTTCAAAACCCTCACAACAAAATGTCGAAAATCCAACAAAACCTTTGTCAAGCAGGTCAATAGATCAAGTTTTAGAACAAATTAGTACTAAAACGGATGAAATTGAGAGGGAACACAAAATGATATCAAAAGTTCCATCAACACAGGACTTGGAGATAAGATACCATGACTTGCAAATAAATACAAAAAGAGGTGACGACTCCGATCTTGAAAATGTGCAAAATTTAGAAAAAACAACTGATTCTAAAGAACTTACAGGGAATCACAAACGAAGGGATCTATATAAGCTGGAGTCTCAAAGCGATGAAACCCTCACTGTCTCAGATCCAACTGGCACTGAATTCGAAACCAAATCGGAATCTCGGCCAACATCATGCCCTGAATACCGGGATCCATTTGATACAAACATTGTCACCACCGATAGGGTACTAAAAATAATCGAAGAAAACTCCAAGATATTACACCGAATTTTAAAAAAGACTCTTGCAGATTCCAGTGGCAATGGGAACTCAACCGAGTCTATGAACTCCCGTTCTGGCTTCACCGATTCGCTGCTAGCACTTGGAAATATCTTCCCTCGGAATGATGAAAGCATTTCACCCAGTCGCATTAAGTCACAATCACGAGTTCGCTCGACCATTACATTTCGTTCAGAAGATAGTAGTATAACCGATCGATTAGCTTCCATTAAAAGCACAATCAAATCGATAGACACCTTGTGTGAAGACCAATCCTCTCGCAAGGACAAATGTCAACGATACATAGATTCATTATTCACCGCACGTCCAAGCAATGCAACATCCCCAACTCCCCCTGTAGCGAGGCCACTCATAAAGGTTGATGAGTTCGAGTGTAGCAATAGACTTCCTGCCCAGGAGCGTGTAGCTATGAGAGAATTGAAGAAAGAAGCCTCACCACGTCGGAGACGCGATGAAGACCGCGAGGAGTATGAGAGCCGGGTAAGACGAGACATGATGCCAAATAATGTAGATGCACCTAGTGAATTTAGTTGTAGCTTAGAGAACATTGCAAAAGTAGATAGCGAAGTAGATAGAATTAATCAAAACAAACAAGTGGAGACGCAGCTAGAGAGACCTCTATCTCCCTACTACGCTCCCGGATATGATCTAAATAACAGGTCTATTACTCCGGTGGTCTATATACCAACAAAGCTGGATATTCGGCACACGACCGTCACATCGACTTTTTACGATCGCTACCTCACAGAGAAACACATTGAGAGGACCTTCCCCAGGAGCAAGAAACAGTCCCCCGTCTCGCCGACTATAACCAAAAGCCACTTAGATATCTCCAATAACTGTTCCTCTAATTTTGATGATCGAAGTTCTAAATCTGCCGAAAATTCCCCGTCCCGACAAAAAGATGGCTTATCCCCTAATCAAACTGTGTCAGCTGCTGCGTACCGGCGCAGCTTTATCTCATCACTTGAGGTTGCACAAAAAGATTTACACATAAGAAGCTGTGATAACATTCTTCTTCAGCTAAGGTCTTCAACACACAACAATGACATTGTGCCATCCATTATGGTGTACAACCCACTTCCAAACAAGATCAGAAAATCACCAGAGCTTGCAATAAGTTTGGGCCTCTACAAGGACTATGGCAGTGATGCATCATCTAAAAGCTGAAAGAATTCCAAAAGATCTATTCCAATATTATAAATAATAAATACATACATAAATTTAGGTTGTCTAACAAAAAAAAACAGAATTTTCCAAGAAATTTCGAATTCGAAAAAAAATATTTTTTGAAGTAGAAGAATCAAATTCAGGAATAGTTAACACAAATAAAAAAGTTAAGAAAACAAAAGCAATATAGATACTATTTTCATGATGAAAATAACGATAGTAGAAGAAAAGCAGCAAAACTATTTTCATCAGGTATTTATTAAAATAAAATAAAACAAAAGAATAATAAATAACTTAAATCTTTTAACAAATTTAAACAATCATCCCTTTTCTATGGCTTTGAATGAAACAAATAAAAATTATACTGTCGTTGTTCTTTCGTATTTTGTTCCATTTCTTTTTCACGAAACTTCGAAATTTTTTTCTTCAAGTTCAATACGTTCTTCATATATATATAAAATATTAATACAAAATATATATCAATTGAAAAGTTTAAAACAAGAATACTATTTTAAAACTTATAATGTTAATGACTGATATAAGAAAAATATATATTATATATAAACACTATAACATAATAAAATAAATATTTATATATTATATATTTTAAGTAATAGAAAAAATCAATTAATTTACGATAATTCTCGATATAGTGATAGAAAATATTTATTACTAGTTCCATATGTTAAACTAAATTGAGAAGCAAAACAAAATACAAATTGCGTTATGTGTTTGTCGTTAAATTAAATTCAATTGGGATATGAACAAGGTTTTGTCATTATAGTATGATTATTATATTTATTTTAAACAGTTTGATTTATTTAATATTAAAAGAAGATAAAACACAAATTATATTAATATCTACAAAAAAATATGTGTATTCATTTCGTTTTGAAGGGACTGTGGAGTGAAATACGACTGGTTCGCTATATTATTTAAGGGGATAGGTTCTCCTTTTTCAGTGTCAAAAATGACACTTTTTCATGGAAGGAATGATATAATCAATTAAAATTTTGTTGCTTGTTTATTATCATATTAAGTACAAAAAATAATTTTTTCATCAAAAAATACCGGGCCGTTAAAAAAAAATGCGCCTCGGAACAAAACCACCTCCAAAAAAAGTTGTACGCTGTTGGCCACTCTAGCTCCTGCAAAAATGATCAAAAATTAAAATATCCAAGTTTTTTATAAAATAGAAGAATATATAGTTGGAGTCTGGACCAACATAATTGCACAAAGTCAAAAATTAACAAAATGGCGGACGCTTGAAGTTTAGCTCTTCTGAGCGCTGTCGAAAAAAAAGTTTTTGATATATCAGCCTGATTTTGGTCCAGACTCCAATAAATTTAATAAGCTTTAAATCAACAAAAAAATTATGACAATCCGTCAAGTAGTTTTAAAGTAATCGTGCCCAACAGTTGGAAAAACGTGGTTTCGAGAAAAACGCGTTTAAAGTTTTATTCGAGTCATGGCTATGTGCCGACACCTGGTGGCCCATATGGTACCTCTGCTTACCATAGTATGGATAAAAATATTTATGTAAAATATGTTACGCTCAAAATACCGGCCAAATATCAATTTTCGAGACAAAAAGGTAGGTCTCGTTTTTGTTCTATAAATTAAAAAAAAAAGTATTCGGACACACGGTCTTATTTACATATTTTACTAGAAAAAAATGGAAAACTTCCCCTTAAGTGAAATTCATAAGGCTTATACTAAGAGAGGCGACCGGAGAACTCATACCCCACCAGGACAATGGAAATTTACCCACTATTTGGTAGTTGGTACTAGTTCGATCATTTGGGCTTTTTTCAAAAAGAAAAAAAAAAAACAGGTTTTTCATATCAAAAATAATTACCGCCAACTTAAAAATAAAAAAAAAAAAAAATTTTTAGAATTTTAAAATTATTTTTAAAGAACTCTTTTATCATTTTTTATTAATTAATTTTTATACGTCTTCTAAAGAGTCATCTGTATTTTTATTTTTACTACTGGAAAAAGCAATGGTCCTTTTTCTGAATTCGCCCCCCACCAAAATGCACTTTTTTTAATGAATCGATACAAAAAGTGTGCTGTTGATAAAAAACATCAAATTATGGAGGAGAAACTTTTTTTATGGTAAAAAAGTGAAGTATAAAAAAATGAAAATTTTATAATTATGTGATAATTATACGATAAGGGAGTTAAAATCACGAGAACCCGCAAAGCGGACCACCCACAGTACTGTAAATCAAAAAAAAAAACTGTTAACATAGGCGCCTGCCTGGCGTCTTTACATACCCTAAGCGGAGCAACGAAGTTGCGTTAGCGGGTGTGGCCCCCGAAAAGGGAGCTAAAATCTTGAGAACCCGCGAAGCGGGCCACCCACAGTACTGTTAAACAAAAAAAACTGTTCTCCTCCATAATTTGATGTTTTTTATCAACAGCAAACACTTTTTTATAGATTCTTTAAAAAAAAAGTTCATTTTGGTGGGGGGGGGGGGGGGTAATTCCGAATAAGGTCCATAGCAATATTATTTAGTTCTTGGGCTATTTCCTCGACATCTTCCTCTTCAAATATTTTTTTAATTTTAAAAATATCTATTTTTCTTTGTCGCTGAAGCTGATACTTGTTTTCAAAGCTTATTCTTCTTTTTTGAAAATTTCATTTTCTTACTAGTTTTTTTTTTTCAATCGGACTTTATGCTTTGGAACATTTTAAATCAAATAATTAATTAACATTCTATAAAAGTCTGTTCAATCAGTTTTACTTTCATTGATTTCAGTTTTTGTGACAAGATATATTTTTTTTAAAACATCAATTCCTATGATATTTTGTTGGACTTCAGAAAAATTTTGGATACAATCTTCAAATTTTGTATGGCTTGCATTGTCTTTTCTTAATTCATATGCATACATTTATTTATGTTTTCTGCTTTTGAAATATTTGTTAAAAGAAAACAGTTAAAATATAAAACTGATATAAAAAAAATAAACCTAAGCTTGTTTGCTGCCGACTTGAATGTTGGAACATGACACATACGAACTTATTAGAAAGTCCCTGACGCATTTTACACAAAAACAATAGTAAGTCCCTTCAGCTAACGTACCTGCAGGCACTATCTTGAAACACACTGTCAGAAAAAGTGAATAAACCTTGAATATTTCTGTTTTGTTATGGGAAAAAACTTGCGAATTCATCTTCATTAAGACTATTTTTGTCAAAATTTATCGACACACTTCTTGCTACATTCCGAAAACATTTTGAGATGTAATCCATTGATGGCATATTTTCTACTCATAGAGCCTAGTCCAAGGCATAAAGGCGGTAATATCTATAAAACCTCTATCATCCAAGATTGAATTAAATTTCATTTTTTCTATTTTTTATTTATTATTTTTGATAAATAAAGGTACTATATCCCTTATATCTCAGTTAAGCTAGTGTTGCTTTTAAGTCCACCGTTTTATTTTGTTGTGTCAAAATTTCAAAGCAATCGGTTAAGAACTTTCTGAGATTAGCGATTAGGAACAAACATACTGTTGTGAACAGAGCTTTATACTACTACAGCGCCATCTGTTGGAAAATTGCATATCTAATTTATAGAAGAAACAAAAAGCTCTTTTCCAATGTCAAATGTATTTCCCCTTATTCCAATCATCTAGAACATTCCAAGACGAGAAGCTTCGCGAATTTTCGAGAACAACTAACATGAGTATATAAGGGAGTGCTCGCGGTGAGCACGACACAGTTGATTTTGGATTATGAAAGTGTGCAAAAGTATTGCTTATTGGATTGTGTTATTAAACTAGTGTGATTTAAATTTGAATAAAAGTATTTGAAATGTTTATTAATTGTGATTTACTGTTTTGAATTGGAAAGTGTGAATAAAGAAGAAATACTAAAAAGAGTAATAAGTTTTATTTAACGAACCTTGGAAAAATATTACAATACATTTACATTTTTATTTATATAGATAGATAGATAGATATGTATATGTATATTAAAAATCAATTATCATACCCACTTCATAAAAAAGGAGTCTACTCGAACCCAGAAGACTACAGAGGAATGTCCTTCCTGAACACTGTTTCCAAATTATTTATTGTTTACCTTGTTAAATATTTGGCAGATATACAAACTATACGCTCTGTTTATAGACTTCTTCAGAAGCATTGATCAAATGACGAGCAATCCGTAAAAGATATCATTGGCCTTCCTCTAGAATTATTTGATGTACTTGGTAAATTATTCGTTTCATGTGTCCTTTCAAAATTAATGCAAAGAACATTTGACGACCAACAATCATTTTTCTTTAAAAATAGAAATTTTGTTCTATTGGCTGCATTCCATTTTGACTTAGCGTTTAGATAAAACGATGACAACTTTTTATCATATTTAGGTATTCCTTCAAGTGACCAATTGTCAGCTAAAAGGTCATAACTATTTATTTTTTACACATATGATGAATTCTTCTTCTGTCGTATGCTTTTTATCGAAAAAAAATTCAACTACATATATAGATCATTGTACGAAATTTCCATTTTTAAGTTCTTTTAAACTAATTTGTTTGTTAAAATACAAGTAGTGTCTATGACTTATCAATTACGTGTTTGCTTTATAACTAAGCTCAAAGCCAAAAAAATGAGACAAAAACAGCTTTTCGAAAATCTTAAAATTTTGCAATTAAAAAAAAAAATGGATCACAATTGTAATACAAATGGTCATTTTTAAAAGCTCAAATAAAAAAATATAGTTTTTAAACAAGGTCTTTAGATTTTAACGCCAAAACTCTGAAACTTTTCATAAAAAAAAATATTTTTTCTATGATTTTAAAAATAAGGAAACTTTGACTTCTTGTATCTTCCGAATCCTTCGACCGATTTTAAAATTTCTTTTAGCTATTAAAGCTTCCAATATTTCCTAATCCAGTAAATAAATTAGTTTTTGATTTTAAGCACACACGAAAATTTAATTTTGCAAGCACTTTTGCAAAAAGGCGCCACAGTGCGCGGCGTCTGACTTCGAAAATCGATGCAAGCACCAGCGCACAGCACAGCACACATTTCCGGGCACCGATACCGGTGCGTAAACAAGTTTGCTGTGTATGGGCCACTTAACAGTCTCATCCATTCGTGTTTGCGAGATGTATAAGCTTACTGGACAACCGGGACGGAACGCCCAAGAACATCAAAGTCAACCGAATTTTTATTTTAAGTTGATATGTAAAATTCTTTTATGTGCCATAAGTTTTATATTTTCCCAGTGTATGTTTTTTTAGTTGAAAGTAAACAAAAATTGTATACTTAATTCGTGCATAATATTTTAGGACGTGATTCTTGGGTATATTCTAAGAAAAAATCGTTATACAGTAAAGGCCTATCTCCAATTTTTATTTATACATATGTATATCGGGGATTTAAAAAAAGGCTTACTTTTGTGTACCCTGGCCCATGCTTACGGTAAATGAGCTGTTAGTACTAATGATTGAAACTTCACTTAGGCTTCATTTTTAGAAGAAGTAATTGTGTTCAAACAAATTTGATATCATATCTCGGACTAGAGATATCTATACTTCATCCAACAAAAATATGCAGTACACGTCTTATGGGAGAGCTTTTCAAAGATCAGTAGCGTGCTATATTTTTGCACCATAATAAATTGAAAGAACTCCTCCATAGAAGTGTTTGCGCGCCCGTAAATTTTCGATTGCATCTGACGCAAACCCAACGTCCTATTGACCGCACATCTGAGTGTGCGTGCACTGAATTGTGTGGCCTATGGCTGGTGGTGCTATTCAATTTCAACCCCCATTAAATATTGATGTGCATTCAGAGTTACCCTTGTCCATTTGGTAACTTGTTCGGTTTTTTTTCCTTGGGTTTCTGTTGAGGTGCTTTTGATTTTAGAGCTTTAAAAAAAGGGTCCATTTAAAATCAACACTACGACAACCCTGTGAGAGCCCTAATGAAGGACATATTTATGCAATCCACTGTAGCCAGAATGCAAACGTCCTATCTTGCCCACACTGCATATTTTTGTTGGACAGAGTATAATTCCCATCATATTCCGTTTTTCTGCCCATGCTAATTTTTTGACTTTGGTCTCAATTTTCGTAATACACACCGTTTTACTATTTTTTTTAAATGCTTTTTTAGAATACCATAGCAATGCTCGTTATTTGAGTACCTGTCAACACCCTCAATTCTTTTCCCGTTTCCTTGAAAAGTTCTCAAAAATAGTTAGGTTTGGAAAATTGACCTAACAAAAATGGTACAAAAGATTACAAAACGAAATTATTTCATCAGTTTAGTTTTTAACGCCAAGACAGTAGTTGATTAGAAACGCTGTTATAAATGTCTACATTTACAATCCAATGTGAAATGTAACTTCAACTAGAGCGCGATAAAGATACCAGCAACTTTATCTAAACCGACGACTTCCTAGTTTACGAGTATTTCGAAGTACATGTCAGAGGCTTCGAGAGAAACGGGTGCAGTTTCAAATACACAGCGCAAATTCCCATACAAATCACACAGATCGAGACATCGCACTTCGCACCTACCACAAAAATCAAAACTTAGAGAATTGAATGGAGGCCATTTACAAAAATGTGAATTTTTAGTCCAGAAAGTTTTTTGTTCCAGTTTGGTATTTAAGCCCGTAATTCCTAGCTTTCCGACCTTAGTTAAATTACATACTTATACTCCAATTGTTTATAAACTTAAATATTTATAATATATCAAGCCGCAAGTCATGGTAGCTAGCGCTTTGTAATCTTGTATTATAATGTAATTTATTTATATTGTAATAAAATAATAATAATAATAATAATAATAAATTTGTGTTTTTTTTCTGTTTCTGCAAACACGGCATTTTCGAATTGTTTTCTATTTATATAAATTCATATTAAATGTAGCTTTAATAAGGCAAAACCGAAGCTATAAAATTATTTATTCAAACTCGCCCATTCACGTCTTAGTTAAATAAAAATAATAAAGATTTTAATTAAAAACTCGTTTAATATTTAATCAGAAATTAACGTAAAGAAAATAAAAATGAATGAGTAATCCTCAAAAAAAAATATAAATTACATCATAAACTTGTTGTTTTTCTCTGATAGGTGCTTTGAAGAACGTTTAGCATCAAGGAATAGCGAATGCACATCATTGATATCGTCCTTAGAGATAATCGATCGACCATTAACTTTGCTCATTTGGTGAGCTGGAGTTAGTAGTTGGACTGCATATCTAAGTGTTGATGCGCTTCCAATTTCACTTAGTTGTGTGAAAGCGTTTTCTTCAAGCTGTAATCCTTCAGTTTGTGCACGTAATTTGATGATTTGTTCCATTTCAGATGTATTATATGGAAGTGTACGAATGATAAGAAGCCGATCAATTAAATCTAATGGAATGCCATGAGGTGATGAGATATCAGTAGTTCCTCTGAAATTAAAGTTAAAATTTGTAGAAAGAAAACAACACTTCTTCAAGATCTCACCTTATGACACAACGACCACGGTTTGTGGCGAATATGACAATTGGTGCGATTGGTGACTCAAGAGACTTATGTAAATAAGTAAAGGTCTCCAAGTCTAACATGTGAATTTCATCGATGAAGAGTACACCAGGCACAAGCTCAGCTATTCCCTGATCGATATACTTGTTTACAACTTTGTTGATCTCCATTCTTAGTTTATCTGCAATTATAAATTTAAGTTTCGAAAATGAGTAATTTTAATAAAACATTATTATATCGACTAAGTATTTATTGAATTGAGGATTTTATAATCCACGACTGAAAGAAAGATACATCATCGACAGAATTTTATTATGAATGAAGTAAAACGCTAGTTGAGGGCTTGATTTATATTTTTATATAATGTGATATACTTAAATAGCTTAGTCACTCTATTAAATCGTTGCGGTTCACCCTTTCCTCATTTTTTTTTTCAACCAGAGAATCATTAGTTGTGTTGTTTTTCCATCGCATCGTGACGGAATTGACAAATATTCATACTCAATAAAAACAAAAAGTTGACCTTGGATAAGTTTAAAGGATCCAGAATGAGTTTTGTTTGTTTTGGGTTTTGCAAAAGAATCATCTAATGTTCATGCTGTTCAATAAATTGTATAGAGAATGTCTTATTGGTTTTCAAATATTTATATTTTAATGTTGATATTAAGAAGATCCCGTTTGGAATTGAAGAACAAAACAAAACTCAAAGATCAAGTTTTTAAATGTCTGCCTTGAGGGTCAACATAAATTCAAATAAATTTTGTCTGTCTGTCAATTAATTTCTTACTTGCCCAAATATACGATCAAACAACATGTTGTGTAGTAAAAGAGCTTAGGTACCTTTTTGTAGCAGCTGTGACAGCGCCTTATAAATCAACTGTGCTTAAAGCTACATAACTCTTACTCAAAATTGAGATAATGAAAAATAGTCAATTGTTTTCAAATTAACAAACAACAAAATTGTATTCAACTGAATCAAATGATTTGACTGTGAAAATCAGTATAAACTAATCAATTTAATAATATTATGGTTTTAGAAATGAAAAACTGAATCTGATTCAATAACTTTATAACTGAACTTTTATCAATTTTAAGTCATATTTTGTATTTTTACTTGCGACTTATAGGTACTATCAGGCAAGTTATGCATTCGGAAAAAAAATCGAACTCGAGATTTTGATCAAAGTTGACATTACGATGATAGCGAAGACCAAAAAAGTGGGTCTCGCAATTCTGTCTGTCTGTCTGTCTGTCGGTTCGCCTACAGCCTAAATGGCTCGGCCGATTTTCGTCAAACTTGGTAGATATGGGTTTTAATTTTTCCCCCCGGATGTTTTTTGATTTTATTCTTTAAGACCAAAAATAACGGTACCTGACATACGATTTTTTTTCGAAATTTTATAAATATTTTTTTTCTCAAAAACTGTCCCACAGATTTTTTTTTTTTAAATTCATAAAATTTCTTTTATTTAAACCTAGGTAATGGTTGAAAATTTTTTTCCAAAAAATGGTTATTTTTGGTACCCACCTTGGAACCATTTTTTTTGTTTTTGATTTTTTCTAAAACGGTGCCACCGATTTTGATCATTTTTTTTATGTTAAGGCTCCCCAGAAGTTTCAATATTATTGTGCATTCAAATTTTCAAAAAAAAATTTTTTGGATTTTTAAAAAAAAAATTCAAATTTTTTTTTTGAAAACTCAATATTTCGAAAACCCCATGCTCGATTTTTTCAAAACTTGATAAATAAAAGTTTTTTAATATAAATTATAAGATTTAAGAAAAAAAAAATTTGTTTTACCTAAAAATAACGGTACCCTCCATACAAATGTTAAAAAATGTTTTTCGAAAATCCTATTTTTCTCGAAAACGGTTCCGAAAATTTTACTTAAATTTTTTGCCTTGCAATTAATTTTTAAGATCTATAATTTTATAAAAAAAAATTTGAAAACAAGATATAACTGACTGTACCTACCATAGAGCGTAAAGGGGCGCCTCAAGGCGGTGTCCTATCACCTCATCTTTGTAACTTAAAGGCGGAGAGTTAACTAATGCTAAAGCAAGATGCTATACAGAGAACAACACTAAGGAGGAATAATAATCAGGTCTATCATGGTAATAGATTGGGGAAAAAAATCTGCACGATTTGTACGAAATATACGAAATTTGTATCATGGTAAACGTTCCGATTCACAAATCGGGGAGAATTACGAAAAAAAATGATGTGCGATGAATGACGACAAGCTGTAAAAATATAAGCAACGAGTCGCGTTCTTATGCGTTATACGACGATTTTTTTCTTTCCGATTTGCCCGCCAAGAAATCATTAGTGAAAAGTTTCCCGAAGCCTAAAGAAGCAAAATTAAATTAGCAAAAATGATGAATGTGCAAAAAAATGAGTAAGTAAACATTTTTATTTAAAATAAATTGTTGTTTTTATTGTTATTCATACAGAAATTATGCTTTACTCTTTTAGCAAAAAGAAAAAAACAAACCAAATACAATTCGACCGTCTGCTTATTTTGGAATTAAAGTTCTGACAGATATACATAAATGTCAACAACCTGCGTTGGTATGCATCAATATTTCTTCTAAAATTCTGTTACCATGAACACAATATATTCTCCGATCGTCACTTTTCCCCGATCGTAACTTTTCCCCGATCGTAGAATTCCCGAACTGTTACCATGATAGACCTGATAGACCACCTGCTTGGCGAAAAACAGCTGCATGTTCAAAGAAGAGGATGAATCGATCGAACATGTCCCGCTTTATCCTTAAGACGTAGACTCAATCTAGGAAATTTCTACTAAAATGATTTTAGTGATCTGGTAAATATAGATATAGACGATCTCCAAAATTCAATGTGGTCTCACAATTGACCAACTCATGGTCTAAGAGTTTCGGCTCTCTTGCTGACAGCGACTTTGACCAAACCTACCATGGCCACGACATCTCAGTCGTTGGATTTTACTTCGGTTTCTCCGTATAGCCCTTAGAGTTTGTAGTTATATCCTCTCCTCCATTCCCCTTTTTTGGAAACGGGACCAAAAATCTCCCGGAGAAATTTTCTCTCGAAACATCATAAAGCGTTTTCATCCATTTTTGACAAGGTTCATGTCTATACACCATAACAGGGACCGGGATTATAAAGAAACATTTTGGTTGCTCGAGAGTGGACTTTGCTACTCAATTACCTTCTTACCACAGAAGCAGCGATCAAAAGTTATTCTTTCTTTGATTTGAGGGCTAGTGTTATTGTCTGAATAAGCATGTTAGTATGTGTTTTATATAATAAAACTTTTTCAATTACGAACAAATAATTTAGTAAGCAAATTGAACAAATCTGCTTCAATTTGCATTCTGAAACAAGTTGTTGCATCCAAACAAGATTTTGACTCCAACTCGCTAGCACTTTACTCGGGTAATCTTCTTAAAGCTTGCACGCTAGTTGGCATAAAGCTGGGGTGGAATCGGCTAAGGTGATAGTTGATTGTGATTGTCATTTTGACTATAGCTGTCTCCATCATATCAATAAAGAAATATAGAGAGAGCGATCGAAAAAATAATGACAATCACAATCAACTATCACCTTAGCCGATTCTACCCCTGGTTGCCATAAGCACAAAAAAGATTAAATGTTTTGAGATAAATAAAAATATTATTTTGAATATATATATATTCAATATGGTCTATTATTTTGTTTAATCACAGTCTCGAGTTCCAAACTCGAATTATTAAGCATTTTGATTGGTTGTGTAAAAACATACATTTTGACATTTTACCAGCAAAGCGCTTTAATAGGTTTGTCAACTATCTTGAATGTTTCACAATTTTGGACAATTTTTTGAATACAATTCCAACGAACTCACTGCATGAAAGAAGGAAAATGCAACAACTCTTCCAGAATAACCAATAAGGTTATTCAATACTTTTGACTTCAATTTAGAATTCTGATAACTTTATCAGAAAATGGAGGCCATTACATACACAAAAATATCAAATCGAAATAAAAAAATAAATTCTCTCTTACCAGTTATTTCAGTCTTCTTTGGCTTCATCAACTGTCCCATCATCGAGAGAACGTCCTGTCCGCCTTGCGGGCGTGCATTTGCAACATCTAAATCGTGCAACGTGACATCCTGAATGACTTCCTTCTTCTTATGTACTTCTCCCTTCGGCAAAGGGACATACTCTTCGGTTTCCAGATCGAATTCAGTTGCAAAACTGTCACTGCGACCTTGTCGCTTAACAGCTCCACTATTAGCCTCGATGTAAATGACATCGCCGACCTCAACTTTTTCCTTCTGGAGCGATTCAAAGATACTCGGATCAAGCTTTAGTTGTTTTGTGCCTTTGGCAGTTTTGAGGCCAATTACTACATTACTGATTGTCTTGCCATAGCCACCCATCGGATTTTCTGTCTCAACGGGTGTCAACTCGATAACTTCGCCTTCGTAGACTTCTTTTGTCTCACGGATCCTCAGACCAATTGAACGTCGGAAGTTCTCCATTAGAACTTCGGTCTTTTTAATTTCATTGCTGAACACCTCGGAACCAACCATTGGGCAGAATGGAACCTTATTTCCAAGTTCCTGTGCGATAGCGAGAGCAATAGCTGTTTTTCCAGTGCCAGGTGGACCTGCCAGAAGAAGAGCCCGTCCTGCCATCTTCTTTGATTTGATTAGGTCTACCACTATTCCGGCTGCCTACGGATTAAACGTATTATAAACAAAGTTTACAGATCTTAGTCCAGTATATTTACCTCTCGGGCGTTTTTCTGGCCAACTAAGCCGGCAGCAATAGCAATTGGAGCGCCACTTTCATCGAGTCCAAGTCCCTTAACGTGACTGTGGGCAGCAATTCGCTGAGTACGGACGGTGCTTTTTACTTCTTCAATTTTCATTTTTATTTTTCAATTAAGAAGTCAAATTGTACTTATTAAATTTTCTACGTATCGATCAAACAAACAAAATTGTTTCTAGAAAGATGTTGCGCACATGTAAAATGTAAGGTAAGACAAACCAAATCATAAGCAATTAGCAAGGCGGCAGAGCACACTTCTGTTTTCGTTTTGCGGAATATTCAAAGTGACATTTGTTATTGTCATTTTGGGCCGAGATCGGCTTAGTTTTCTTACCGCAGATGTAAAAAAGTTGTTAAGGAAGAAACCAATATAACAGAGCTGTCAGATACATTAGGAGTAGTTAAATTCTGTTCTAAATTAACTCTTAGTCTAGCCGCGCACTAGCAATTTTTAGTTGCGAAACTGTTTGGTTACTTATAGAAAACAGATGAACTGTTTGGTTGAATGTCCGTGAATTTGCAGATAATTATATGTTCAATAAAATGGCGAACTTATTTTAGGCAATCGTTTAGTTTGTGTCAAAACACAAACTTTTTAGTTGCTCGAACCAAGCAGTTTCGCAACTAAAAATTGCTAGTGCGCGGCTAGCCTTAGGGCGGTATTCACCGAAGGCTCATAAATAGCTCGTAAGTTTAAGAGGCTCATAAATTGGAAATTATTTGTGCTATTCACCAACCTCTCATAATTGTTTTTCGAAGTTCGAAAATGAGAGCCTCTCTCTCTCAACCAGGAATGTTCAAACTGTGAATTCAAACAAGATTGACAGCCGAGAGCAGCGTTGCCGATGTGGCACGATCGTGCCATTTTGACACGGAAATTTTCTCGTGGCACGGTGGCACGAAAAGTTTCAATATGGCACGTTTTTTATTATTAGGTGTGTTTTTTTTGCAAGTCCATATAGATTTGTAAAAAAAAACGACATCGGGACGAAGCGCTTTACATGCAAATGCAACAACTACTTAAATCTATACAGAGTTAGCTAAGACCAGATAATTATCGAGAGTTAATCTAAGACCCGATAAAAATGGTGATGCCAAAATAGTATTATCTATATGTTATCGATAATTTGCTCAGAGACGTCAAAAGTGAAATTTTTGGATTGGTTGATGCTAGTCGTCAATAAGCTGACAAATGTCATAGCGTACACAGTGCTTCCAGCTATATAGAAAAAAAGCTCCTAAATCCCGATGTCGTTTTTTTTTTACAATTCTATATGGACTTGCAAAAAAAACAAGGTGTGTTTTTTTTGCAAGTCCATATAGATTTGTAAAAAAAAACGACATCGGGACTAAGCGCTTTACATGCAAATGCAACAACTACTTAAATCTATACAGAGTTAGCTAAGACCAGATAATTATCGAGAGTTAATCTAAGACCCGATAAAAATGGTGATGCCAAAATAGTATTATCTATATGTTATCGATAATTTGCTCAGAGACGTCAAAAGTGAAATTTTTGGATTGGTTGATGCTAGTCGTCAATAAGCTGACAAATGTCATAGCGTACACAGTGCTTCCAGCTATGTAGAAAAAAAGCTCCTAAATCCCGATGTCGTTTTTTTTTTACAATTCTATATGGACTTGCAAAAAAAACACACCTATTATTATTTTACCTTAATGCGTTTAAGATAATAATTGACCCAACCTTTTTAAAAAATAATCCAAACATACAAAGTATTTTGCCACACTTCGATATTTTGGTATCCGAATTTTCTCATCTATTAGAGTGCGAGAAAGATGGTCTTTTTGGCGAAATAAGAAAAAATTTTGAGATTGGACTACCCGAAAGTATTTTTCTTGAAGATTCAAAAACGTTCTAAGTTAAGTTGTACAAATTAAAAAACAATATTGACGAAGGAATGTTCATTAATATTTCAAAATTTATGTTGATTCTTCTTAGTTTGCCTCACGGAAGTGTATCATCAGAGCGACTGTTTTTAAGGCTAAATAATATTAAAACAAACAATAAAAACAGACTGTCATACAAAACAATTAATGCTATAATGTCATATAATGAAATTATTAAGCCTAATAATATTGTCAAAATTTCAAACGTCCTGCTAATTTATTTATTTAACTTATTATAACAAAGCTTTATTACTTATTATTATTATGAACTTGCCAAAAACGCCTGTTTCTGTAAAATACCTATACACGAATAAAGGAAGTGATTTTTTGTTATTTGTTTGTAATAGTAATTAAAATTTATTTTTAAAGAATAACTTGAGTTTTTTTCATATGGCACGAAAATGTCACAAATGGCACGTTTTTTTCAAAGAGTGTGGCACGAAAATTTTGTTTTTGGCGGCAACGCTGGCCGAGAGCCCGAGAAGTCAAATGTGAGATATAAAGCTGCTTTTAGGCCGGTATTCACCGAGCGCTCATAACTTAAGAAGCTCATAAACGTATTCACCAAGCAATATTAGTGAAGATCTACGAGCGCTCTTAAAAGTTAGGAGTGGTCCCGACCACTCCTAACTTACGAGCGCTCTCTTCGAAAATTTGTTCGCTTGTGCGTGTGCCACGCACGCATTTGACTCGAATCCATGTGAGCAATGCCAAGTAGAAGAGTATCCATTTGCTGTCAAGACCAACATTACACAACATGTCACAGTTTGGGTATGCCTGAACAAGAGAGAGTTGCTCTCATTTTCGAACTTCGAAAAACACTTGCGAGTGGTTGGTGAATACCGCACAGAAATTTCAAGTTAAGAGCCTCGTAAAGTTAAGAGCTGTTTAGGAGCGCTCGGTGAATACGAACCTTAGACTTTCGGTGTTGTGCTCTGTGTACGTTTTTTATTGTTGGTCGTACGCGGAACAACGAGAATCTAATAAAGTCAGGCCCATGCTGGGCTCTACAAATTGATCGGCGACCTGGGAAAAGTGTCGATCGTCGAGAAGCTTGCCATCGACAAAATTCACGGAGAAGAGCCGCCAATCACAAGGGCAATGAAGCGGAATGAAAAATTGCAGGTAGTTTTGAGGATGGGATCACAGAAATGCAAAGTGGAATTCTTGTCTTGAATTGCCCAAAAAAATGGAAAAGAGATAGTTTCATACATTTTAATAGGCAGGGTGATGTAGTAACAGTTTTCTTGGGCAACATAAATTTTGGTGGCACTCTCTAGATCACGAATATGCAATTTTTAATTCTCTAAGATGAATAGTTTAGCCAGAAGTCACGTTAGAAGATGCCAACTTTGAGGGGTCTACGAAGCTCCGTTTAGCCGCAAATCGCGATTAAAGATAAAAATTTGTTTTTCGTTTCATGCGATACGTGGATTGAAAGGTGGCTCTCCCTAGACCACAATATACAATTTTTAATCCTCTAAGATGCCTAGTTTAGCCAGAAATCACGTTAGAAGATGTCAACTTTGAGGGGTCTACGAAGCTCCGTTTAGCCGCAAATCGCGTTTAAAGATAAAAATTTGTTTTTCGTTTCATGCGATACGTGGACTGAAAGGTGGCTCTCCCTAGACCACGAATATGCAATTTTTAGTCCTCTAAGATGCCTATGTTAGCTAGAAACCACGTTAGAAGATGTCAACTTTGGGGGGTCTACGAAGCTCCGTTTAGCCGCAAGTCGCCTGTAGCAACAGTTTTCTTGGGCAAATACAGTACCTTAGAAGCACCAATCGAATGACATCTGTTGCAGAGGCCAAGCATTTTTATGACGATGAACACCATCATCGCCACCTGAGTAGCGTAGGTTGAAACCGAAAAGAGCCTGCGCGCATAAGCCAACCTTTTGGTATACAGAGCATGTGATCATCACCACCTGATGAACGGTGGTTGTGACCGAAAAATACGAATTGCTTCGCATGGAATTTAGGATCGCAGCACAGAGCAAGAGCTTCAACAACAGAACACTACCGGACCCAGAGCAAGGCATCACTTAAAAAAAAAAAAAAATAAATTATAAATCTTTGAGCGTAATCCTTTTTCTTCATTAAAAATTCTGAGCTTTCCGAACATTCCGCAATAAAAAAATAATACAAATTAAATTCAGAAATCAAATTCCGACAGTGACAATTTAAAAAAAGTCAGTTTGCTTCGAATGTTTTCGAACAAGTTTTCGAAGAGAGCACTCGTAACTTATGAGTGATCAGGAGCCTCTTAAGTTATGAGCGTTCGGTGAATACCGCCCTTATACAGTGTTGTGAAATGAAATTTCTCTGTCGTCCTAATATGTTATTATTATTATGTTATTATTGAAACTGCTGATTATGCTGAAATAAAAAGTCAAATATAATATATTTCTTAGCAAAGAAAAGTAAATGGATACATTCATATATTTTAAGAAGAAATATACTGCATTAATTCACTTACATTTTTCTTATGATACAGGTTTTATAGGTACTGTTTTGGATTCGGAAGATATTTTGAACTGGAGATTTGGATCAAAACTGCCAGCATAAAGTACCTTTGACTTTATTATCTAGCGAACGGATTTGGTCCTATCTTTGTAATAGAGTTTGTTCCTATATTGAATACAAAATAAACACACAAGTAGAACCGCTTAAATATTAGGTGCGTTTTATTATTCACAAATCTATCTGGATCCGGATCTGGATTAAGTTTTAACATGTATTACAAAAACAATTTGGGATCCTGTTTTCTATCGGGATCTATTTCAAAGATCCAAAAATTATTTATTACACTGGCGAGTAGACGGCTTTTTATGGTAAGGTAGTGTAAAAGCTGTAGTGTAAAGAAAAAAGACAAGACATAATTTAAAATTTACAAACCCAAGGATAAAAAGAGACGGGCTTATAACACTGCTGTCAGTAAGATCCGTATCGTTTTATTTTCAAGGGAAGATCCAGATAGATTTGTGAATAATAAAACGCACCTATTATATTCTTGCAAAATTATAATTGCTTATTTAATTTGCAAAAGGTATACGTTTTTAAGGGCGGTATTCACCGAACGCTCATAACTTAAGAGGCTCACAAATCCATTCACCAAGCAATAATATTGAATATTTATGAGCGCTCGTAAAAGTTATGAGTGCTCCTGATCACTCATAAGTTACGAGCGCTCTCTTCGAAAACTTGTTCGAAAACATTCGAAGCAAACTGACTTTTTTTAAATTGTCACTGTCGGAATTTGATTTCTAAATTTAATTTTTATTATTTTTTTATTGCGGAATGTTCGGAAAGCTCAGAATTTTTAATGAAGAAAAATTATTACGCTCAAAGATTTATAATTTATTTTATTTATTTTTTAAGTGATGCCTTGCTCTGGGTCCGGTAGTGTTCTGTTGTTGAAGCTCTTGCTCTGTGCTGCGATCCTAAATTCCATGCGAAGCAATTCGTATTTTTCGGTCACAGCCACCGTTCATCAGGTGATGATCACATGCTCTGTATACCAAAAGGTTGGCTTATGCGATTTATGTTTATTTCTCTTTGCGAGATGTTTTTAAAAAAGAAAACAATTTTCCCTTTAGAGATAATAAACACTTTATTCGAGATTATAATACATTAATTTTACCGAACAGAAATTACGTCTTCTCACGACCGATTCTTAAAATGAACTCTCCTAAGAAATCTTTCAAGATACCCTTCAATAGAATAATCATAAAGTGTTTGGTAAGCAAAATGACTTACCAAATCATGTTACATTGTCTGCTCCGTGAAGGAATGTGCAAACTGCAACATGTTTTTGTTGGAACAATAATTATGAGAGATTTGAAATTGTATTAAAAGTATCCGTTAACCGGATATCTAAAATTGAGGGGGTAGAGTGTGTCTTATACATAACTTCTCCCCCCTTTAGTTTAAAATTCTCCTGAATTTTATTATTTATTTTTACTTTAATTTTCTTTTGCAAAATAAAACTGAAAATAACTAAAACAATTAATAAAATAATAAACGTAAAGTTAATTCCATAAGATATATTCTTATGATACTGTAATTCTTCAATTTTCTTAATGTTATTTTCGTTTTCAAATACAATATCTTCTAAAGTTATTTTGGTACTAAAATTTGTAAAACTTTTGTTCATTGGATAATAAAAACGATCTTGAAAAATTTCCTTTACATTTGTCCAATAATGGTCTAAAATTCTTAAGTCACAATTATTAAAATGAATTAACAGATTACCTGTTAAATTTAAATTTCTTTCATCACAATTTTGTGTTATGTTAATATTATTAGCATTTTTTATAATTATGGTTTCATCGTCAATAGTAAAAATTTCGGTTAAATTATTCTTAACGAGTTTACAATTTTCTTGGTATACACAGTGTTTACTTATTTGTAGTTCATTTAAATATTTATATTCTTCATATTTGTATGTTACATTATTATACTTAAATACTATTTCTTTAGGACTATCAATTTCTTCTTTCAGAATATTTGGAATTGGTAAAATTATTTTAAGTTGAATTTTTACAAAATCTTTGGGAATTTTTATGGCAAATAATAACAAATTTTCTCTAAATTTAATTACTCCCATTTTAATATGTTTCATTTTATTTAAATCAATTTCATATTTCTTAATTTCTAAATCAGTTAACATATTTGGATTTATATGTCCATATCTAGCTGAAGCTATATTGCTTTGTATATTATCAATTTTTTCTTTTACAATTTGTAATTTGAAATATTGGTCATAAAATAAATTTCTTTGCATTACACTGTTTGATACACTATTTAATTGATTTAGAATAACAGCTCTATCTTTTTTTAAAACTGTTTTTAACTGTTGAAATGTTTTATTAAAATGATCATTTATAATAACCTGTTGATTAATATTTCCTATAGCATTGTGATTATTGATTTCAATGTTCCTAAAATGGTTTTCTATATTTAACCTGTCTTCTTCATCCATGGTTCCGAACAACCATTTGGATGCACTACCTACAATATTAACCAGTCCTCTTTTATGTCGTTTGTCCTTTTGTACTAATGTTTGTACTCTGTTTTTAAGATGTCTAAGTTCAGTTTGTATCATTTCTTGGTGTTCTGTGTCCAATCCTTTTAAATTTAATCCAATACTGTCTAGTATGTTAATAATTTCGAACGGGTCTACTACATGTACAATTATGTCTGTTTTCGTAATCATGTCAGCGTCATTTAGTTTTATTTCTGTGAATCCGTTTTGTTCCTTTATTTCGTCTCAATCTTCCTTCAGCTAGTGTTAACAGCAATAATAGGAATATTGTCATGAAGAGCTGAAAATTTCGGTTGTCGTTTTATATTAGTTACATGTATGTCAGAAAGTTTACTCTTCCTAAATCTAGGCTGATGCTTATGTCTAACTGCTTTATAATTCTTTATAAATCCTGTTGATCTTGTTTCGTTATAATTTTCTCTTTTTTTATTTATCTTTTCAATTATATTTTTCTTAACATTTTGTAAATTACTTCTAATCTTATCAAATTCTATCTTGTGAAATTCTACTATAGCTGGACTTGTTTTAATTGTCGAATGAATTCTTTCATTATAATTTCTAATTGCTTGTTGCATTAACCTTTTAACTGATACATTTACAGCATTTAATTTTAAAATTCTACACTTTTCTAGCAAGCTGCTATGAAACCTTTCAACATCCGAATTTCCGGTATGTGAATTTGATTTGGTAAAATGAATATCAATATTTTCATTTTGTAGAAATTCTTTTATATGAATTGAATTAAATTCATTATCTGCAACTATCTTTTTAGGTTTTCCTGCTTTTGCAAAATGACTCTCTAGTTCTTCTACTATCGTTATATGATTTCTATCTGATAGATAATAAGCAAATCCGAATTTGGAAAATTTGTCAATTATCGTCAAAAAACTGCATCTAAGAATAACGAATGTATCTATGTGTAAAATCTCATTTAGATCTGAAGGTGTTTCTGTAAAATTTAGCTTTGGTCTTATGGGTTTTCTATCGTATTTAACCTGCTGACAAACTTCACATTGATTAATTATAATTTGTATTAGTTCAAGCAGTTTTGGATAATAAATTTTATTCTTCATACCACTAAACGTTTCTTGTATGCCTGAGTGCATGCTTTCTTTAACGTGGTAGAGTGAAATTTGTTTCACTGCCTCTGTCTCTAATTTAATGTCTCTTGCTCTGTATGAACATTTTATAAATTTTATTTGATTGTCATTAGAAAATAGTTCTCTCAACTTTTCTTGAACTATATTATACTTACTATCGCTTAGTTCTGAATATATAGATACCTGTTAATCCTTTTTTAATAAATCTTCGCAATATGTCATTTAAATTTTCGAAATCATATTCTGCAATGTATATTATTCTTTTACCATGAATTATTTCTATTTCCTGAACTTTGTTATTTGTAAGAATTATTTGTGTTTTATATTTGTTCACAATTTCTTCCTTAATCGGAATGTGATCTAATAATTCTTCATCTGCTGAGTGAATTGTGGCGTTAGTTGTGTCATTTTCATCATCTTCTAAATTAAATAATAAACCAATTTCTGAGACATCGTCCTCATAAATTTTTGAAAAGTTATTACACATACTATTCCCCCCTTTTTCAGATTTAACGTCCTCGTTAACTTCGATCCTACTTAAGAAATCTGCCACTCTATTTTCTTTACCTTTTAAATACTCGATTTCAAAATTATACTCCCCTAGCTTTAGGAGCCATCTTTGATGTCTTGCCGACATATCTTTCCCCTTGTATTTGGCATGCAGATATTTAATTGGTTGATGATCCGTAAAAATTTTAAATTTATTACCGTACAAATACGGTCGAAAATAACTGATGGACCACATAATAGCCAAAAATTCTTTATCAGTGGCAGAGTAATTGATTTCATGCTTGTTCAACGTTCTGGAGGCAAAACAGATCGGATGTCCTTCTTGAGACAAAACTGCTCCTAATGCATATTTCGATGCATCGGTTGTCAATTGAAATTGTTTCTTAAAATCTGGGAATCTTAAAATTGGGTGAGAGCTTATAAGGCTTTTAAGTTTCTCAAAAGCTGCTACATAATTCGGATCTGTAGTCTTAAGCTTCGTATCTTTCTTGAGATACTTTGTCATAGGCTGTGCTATTTTCGCGTAGTCTTTTATGAATTTTCTATAAAATCCACTGAGACCTAAGAAACTCTTAATTTGTTTTTGTGTTTGAGGTAATTCAAGATTTTGAATTACTTTAATCTTATCAGGATTTGGTTTAAATCCATCCTGAGTAAGAACATGACCCAAAAACTGGGTTTCTTTTCTCATAAAACTGCATTTATCTATTTGAATTTTTAGTTCCGTATTTTCAAGTATTTTAAATATTGCGGTTATAGCTTGTATGTGTTCTTCAAGTGAAGTGCTAAATATAAGTATATCGTCTAGATATACTACACATGAAATGTTTATAAAATCTCTTAAAATTTCATTCATTAGCCTTTGGAATGTCGCTGGGGCATTCTTCAAGCCGAAAGGCATTCTAACAAACTCATATAAACCTCTTGGTGTAACGAAAGCTGTCTTTTCAATGTCTTCCTCTTTAACTAAAATTTGGTAATAACCTTTAGCTAAATCTATTGTTGTAAAATAATTTGACCTGCCCATCTTGTCTAATATGGCGTCCATATTAGGAAGTGGTTGTTTGTCATCGATAGTAATTTCATTCAGTTTCCTATAGTCTATAACTATACGAAACTTTTGAACCCCTGAGTTGTCGTTCTTTTTAGGGACAACTATCAAAGGACTTGAATATTTGGATTTACTTTTTCGTATTATTCCCTGGGCTTCCATTTCAGCTATTTGTTTTCTAACTTCTTCCTCATGTTTTGGAGGATAACGATATAATTTTGCATTTACTTGAGAATCTGTAGTAGTCTTTATTTCATGTTTTATGACTGGAGTACTTGTTAGCTTGTCTCCTTCTTGAAAAAATAAATTTGTAAATCTATGTATAATTCTGGTTATAGCTATATACTCTTCTTTGTTTAAGTGGTCAAGTTTAAGTTTGTCAATTATGTTACCTTTGTTTATTGTGTCTAGTGTATAGATTTCGTCATAACTGTATGGTTTTCCTAGTAATTGTATAGTCTGTTCATTAAGTGATATGATGCCTGATTCTAAATCTATTAGGGTATTTAGTTTGTTAAGTATGTCAATACCAATTATAAATTGGTAACGTCTATTTGGTAAATTTTTAACTTTCCATCTAACACAAGTTCCTTTAGGTAACTTTAGCTCGTCAGGTGTTGGTGTATGTGCTTCATATTCAATGGCATCATTACCATTTACTGTGGTAAAACGTATTGGTTTTATTTTAACTGTTTTAAAATCTTTAATTTTTTCATCAATAATACTTAGGGTGGACCCTGTATCAATAAGAGCTAAATATTTTTTCTTATTTATAGTGATTTCTATTGTTGGTAAATCTTCCGAGGCTAATTGATAAAAAACTCAACATTATTAACCTCATTTCCGACCTCTGCTTCTTTTTCTATATTTCCTACATCCATTGGTTCTTGTTGACCAGAATAAGTAGTATTAGTATTATTAACTGTATTTCGATTTTGTTGTTGAGATCGAATTTGTCCTGAATTTCCGATATTATTAGAATTATAGAAATTACCTGAATTTCTTCTATTCTGACTATAATAGTTTCCAGAATTTCTTCTATTCGAATTATTATTACTTTAATAATAATTATTATAATTTTGGTTCCTAGCCTGACCTGAATAATTATTATAATATTGGTTTCTGAACTGCCCTGAATTATTATTTTGTCGTCTACCATTTTGGTTTCCAGAATAATTTAAATTATTATATTGTAGAAAATTCTGTTCGCGGCGATTTTGGCCCGAATTTCCATAATTATTATAATTTTCTGGGTTATGTTGTATGCGTCTATCACTATGAAAATTATTACTTTGACCTGAACTTCTTTGATTTCTACTTGATCGATTAACCATTTTATTTGCACTATTTTTCTTAAACTCATCCCTAATACAACTATCTTCAAATCTTCGTTTTATCATTATTTCAAAAATTTTATTTAAATCTTTTTCTTCATAAATCTTATCAAGTAAAATTCCTTGACACATGTCTTTGATTATATTAACTAACATTGTATTTACAGTACTTAGATCAACGGCTCTATCACCTTTATAATATTCTTTTAATTCATCACATTTGTATTTAATATTTTGTGTTTCTAATAATAATTCACTTACAGTATTTACTTTTAAATTGTGGATGGTTCTGTATATTTCGCTGGGCTCCACATCTGGTCTGTAATGTAGTTTCAGTTGCCTCTTTATATCCTCCCAATTCTCCGGGTCTGGTATGTTGATAAGTATCTGCTTGGCTCTGCCTTGTATCCTTTCGTTGTATATTGTTCTAATCATATATTTTTTTAAAGATGTACTGGTTACGTCTGCAATGTAGTATTCTACATTTTTCACAAAACTATTTATAGTGACATCACTGGTTCCAGTAAAGGTTGCCATATGCGTAACCTCACGTAGTACTCTCTCTCGGTCTAGCCTAGCTACTTCTCTTGCTTGAAGAGCCTGGAATGCATTATTCAGTTGCTCTAGTTGCTGTTCACGTAATCTTAGTTGTTGTTGGAGTTCATTATTCTGTTCTTCCATCTCGATGTCTTTTAGATTTCTGCTGATGTCGAATTTATGTAGTTTTTTGCTTCTTGTTAACATTAACACCCACACTTTCTTTATTTCAGCTTCAGTTCTTATCTATTCAAATACTATGTATCACTGAATCATTAATCTTTTTCGATTTTATTTGGAGATTCGTATCACTGGCTTGATTAAATACACAATCACTGAATCATTAATCTTTTTCGATTTTATTTGGAGATTCGTATCACTGGATTGCAAATTTATGTTTCAATGCAATCCTACCGACTGCGCCATTTATGTTTATTTCTCTTTGCGAGATGTTTTTAAAAAAGAAAACAATTTTCCCTTTAGAGATAATAAACACTTTATTCGAGATTATAATACATTAATTTTACCGAACAGAAATTACGTCTTCTCACGACCGATTCTTAAAATGAACTCTCCTAAGAAATCTTTCAAGATACCCTTCAATAGAATAATCATAAAGTGTTTGGTAAGCAAAATGACTTACCAAATCATGTTACATTGTCTGCTCCGTGAAGGAATGTGCAAACTGCAACATGTTTTTGTTGGAACAATAATTATGAGAGATTTGAAATTGTATTAAAAGTATCCGTTAACCGGATATCTAAAATTGAGGGGGTAGAGTGTGTCTTATACATAACTTGCGCGCAGGCTCTTTTTGGTATCAACCTACGCTACTCAGGTGGCGATGATGGTGTTCATCGTCATAATAGTGCTTGGCCTCTGCAACAGATGTCATTCGATTGGTGCTTCTAAGGTACTGTAGTTGCCCAAGAAAACTGTTGCTACAGGCGATTTGCGGCTAAACGGAGCTTCGTAGACCCCCCAAAGTTGACATCTTCTAACGTGATTTCTAGCTAACATAGGCATCTTAGAGGACTAAAAATTGCATCTTCGTGGTCTAGGGAGAGCCACCTTTCAGTCCACGTATCGCATGAAACGAAAAACAAATTTTTATCTTTAAACGCGATTTGCGGCTAAACGGAGCTTCGTAGACCCCTCAAAGTTGACATCTTCTAACGTGATTTCTGGCTAAACTAGGCATCTTAGAGGATTAAAAATTGTATATTCGTGGTCTAGGGAGAGCCACCTTTCAATCCACGTATCGCATGAAACGAAAAACAAATTTTTATCTTTAAACGCGATTTGCGGCTAAACGGAGCTTCGTAGACCCCTCAAAGTTGGCATCTTCTAACGTGACTTCTGGCTAAACTATTCATCTTAGAGAATTAAAATTTGCATATTCGTGATCTAGGGAGTGCCACCAAAATTTATGTTACATGTTACCCAAGAAAACTGTTACTACATCACCCCGCCTATTAAAATGTATGAAACTATCTCTTTTCCATTTTTTTGGGCAATTCAAGACAAGAATTCCACTTTGCATTTCTGTGGTCTCCTCCAACGACCAACAATGAAAATCGTACACAGAGCACAACACCGAAAGTCTAAAAGCAGCTTTATATCTCACATTTGACTTCTCGGGCTCTCGGCTGTCAATCTTGTTTGAATTCACAGTTTGAACATTCCTGGTTGAGAGAGAGAGGCTCTCATTTTCGAACTTCGAAAAACACTTATGAGAGGTTGGTGAATAGCACAAATAATTTCCAATTTATGAGCCTCTTAAACTTAAGAGCCATTTACGAGCCTTCGGTGAATACCGCCCTAAGTGTTAACACCTTTTATTTAATCAATAATATTCCAATTCTTTTAACATAATCATGAATTTCGAGGATGTGCTTTTACTTTTTTATATTTTTAAGTGGAAGTTTCTTATATTTTTTCAATAAACATTGCAATTCATTTAAAAGATGAACAATGCGTTTTATTATCCACAAATCTATCTGGATCCAGATCTGGATCATCCCTTGAAAATAAACGATATGGATCTTAGTGGCAGCTGTGTTATAAGTCCGTCTCTATTTATCCTTGGGTTTGTAAATTTTCAATTATTATTTCTTGTCTTTTTTCTTTACACTACCTTACCATAAAAAGCCATCTACTCGCCAGGGTAATAACTAATTTTTGGATCTTTGAAATAGATCCCGATAGAAAACAGGATCCCAAATTGTTTTTGTAATACATGTTAAGACTTTATCCAGATCCGGATCCAGATAGATTTGTGAATAATAAAACGCACTTAATATTTTTAATTCTGTTTGATACTAAAAAAAATATAACTCAAAATATCATATCAAAATGACATTTTACCTTTTTTGAACTTTTGTTAAAAAAAACGAAATATGATGGCCAAAGAATGAATATGGCAACTTTAACTAAAAACACTGGAGCAAAATTTTCAACAGCTTAGTGTTAGGGTATGAAATATAATACTAGCCGTGTTTTATTGGTAATCTATAGCTAGCGCAGTAATACAAGGACCAAAAAACTTACAAGAGTACCAAAATATATCTTTTTCGTACAATCTACTTAAAATGTTTTCGTATCCCTAATTTTACTATTGTATTTCTTGAACTTTTACATTTTTGTTGGAGATAGAAAAAACACAATATTCAATATAAAGACATTTTGCCAGTTGTCATATAAAATCAGCATAATGCCGCAGTTACACGACATTTCTGAACGAACACCAGTGTATTGATAAAACATACTAATCAAAACTTCGTGTAAATTGATTCAATATTTTGTAATAAAATTAATGACAGTAGTGTAAAAACTAATTTTACCAGTTCTACTCTACAGCGCCGAGTGCTGGACGATAAATAAAAAAGGGGAATTGATACTGGGCACTTTCGAGAGAAAAATTCTTCGGCGGATATTTGGTCCTATATGCGAAGAGGGCGAATGGAGGAGAAAAGATTCAATCGTGAATTAAACGAGCTGTACCAAGATGTGGATGTAGTCCAAAAAGCCAAAACACGTCGACTACACTGGCTCGGTCACATCGAGCGAGTGGACAACAACGCTCCAGCCAAGAAAATCTTCGAATCCCAGCCCCCAGGTTCGAGACGACGAGTAAGACCGAACCTCTGCTACAGAGACCAGGCGGTTATACACGCAAGAGCGCTTGGTCCCGAAGACTGGAGGGAGCTCGCGAGGGATCGCAACCGATGGAAGACCGCAATAATTCAGGCAGAGACCCTCCATGGATCGGGAGCCGGTTAAGTAAGTAAGTAAGTAAGTAAGTAAGTGTAAAAACGGAATTATGGTATGCATTAAAATTTTTCATTTGAAAAAATACTTGTTCTATAAATTCCGGAGCGATCACACTTTGGGCTAGTGAAGGAAAGTAAAAGAAAATAAATTCCAACGAACACACCCTCAAGCAAAGCATGCTTACATTTATTTTTTTGGACACCATCTAAACACCTCTCCTACGTTTCAACATCCGAAGCTCTATCTTCACTAAAATATTCTTTTTCATTACTAACTTATTTTTCTTTACTAATCGTTTATTGTTATTTTTCATGCTAAATTTTGCAATAGGCATGTTTTTTTTGCAAGTCCATATAGAATTGTAGAAAAAAAGACAACGGGACTTAAGCTAAGTGTACCCGATTGGTAGATCTTACAATATTGTCAGACAGACCTGACAAACTGTCTACCAATGAGCTGACAATAAGTTGTGTGTGTGTACACGGTTGGTGGAAGATCTACCAATCTCTTACAATTTATTGTCAGAAGTTGGCTGAGAATTTATTTTCAGATAGCTGGCTAAAAACCTACCAATTAATTGTAAGAGATTGGGTAGATTTTCTATCAATCGTGTGCACACACAACTAATAGTCAGTTTTTTTTGGTTATGGAAACTGCTTCATTTGAACCTTGGCTGCAAGTTGCCTGACAATAAAATTTCTTCATTGTCAGAAACGTACAACGATAAAAATTGGCAGGCTTGACAATAAATTGTGTGTGTACATGATTATCAAATACCTTACAATTTACCGTCTTACAATTAATTGTCATATACATTTTCTGAAAATTAATTGCAAGATTACACGATTGTTAGCTAGCGTACTCATGATTGTCAGATTTCTTACAATTAATTGTCAAAAAATGACCTAACAATTAATTGACAAATTTTTTGACAATTAATTATAAGACTACACGGTTGTAAGACATTGTAAGCCTGTTTTTTACTGACAAATCTGTCAATATTGTAAGATCTACCAATCGTGTACACTTAGCTTTAGGAACTTCTTTCCAAAAATTACGAAAAAAGTGGGTTCCTCCACTTGGCGTTTTATTCCGGAGATCTTACATGTACTCATCAGCTTACTGTTGAGAACCTTATCAATAGGTAATTTTTATTGAATTCAGTTCATATTGTGAACAATATTCAACAAAAATTAAAATTTCTAATCATTAACACAAACTCTACGAGAATAACTACTGAAATAAATCAGCCAAGTAGAAGACTTATTACTATTAAATTGAGCCAAAATACCTTTTTTGCCCTTAAGGCCAGGCGCGCACATTCAATTTTTAGTTTCGCAACTGCTTTTGTTGCTAAAATGAAACATATTGGGACTCCGCGCACATACAGAAACTCCATTCGAACATGTTAATTGAGTCGGCAGGAATGGAAAGATTGGGAAATAAAATTGTCTGGCAAGCTCACAAACCTAAGATGAGAAGCACTTTTCATAAAAAAGACCTATTCTTGGAGGATTTATTGATTCCCAAGATGCACAAGAGCCAGCACCCCTAAAAAATCAATTTTTGTCTTATATCAAAGTGACTCCTGTGTGACATTCCAAACATTGTCGTAAATGGTTACTTCAAAAAATTCGCAAACTAATTTTTTGTTTATATGTACAAAAGGTCTGTTTTATATTTATCGACAAACAACAACAATTTGATTGCTGGTGAAAAAGAAGCCAGTAAAAAAATGGCAGTTGTGCTGGTGATAGAACTTTAAATTATTGAAATGAAAATGGCGCTATGCATGAAATTTTAGAATTAAACATATGTAGTACCTGCATGTTTTGACATCAGATTTTGATATTTACTATAATAATGGCCAACATTGAAATATAAATTGAAATTGACATATGGAGTGAGTTTGAACGTTAGGTTAGGTTAGGTTATATGGGCCGATGATTGATCTTGCTCTCGTCCCACTTAGATCATATTTGATCCATTGTGCTGCCCGAAGTATTACAAGTTCTGTAATATATAAAAGAACCTATGAGTCAACAGGGAGTTCTAGCCATTTGGTGGTCTCAATAAATTTCAGGATTAGTTACAGAGGGTAGTTAGAGAGATCCTCTAGATCATCAAAGAAGTTATATCCTAAAGTCCTATTCCTTATGTGACTGAGTGCTGGGCAGTGGCAGAGGAAGTGAGTGGTATCCTCGACCTCGTCGGCGCTGCCGCAGCCTCTACATATGTCATCCGTGCTAAGTCCTAATTTAGGCCGGTATTCACCGAGCGCTCATAACTTAAGAAGCTCATAAACGTATTCACCAAGCAATATTAGTGAAGATCTACGAGCGCTCTTAAAAGTTAGGAGTGGTCCCGACCACTCCTAACTTACGAGCGCTCTCTTCGAAAATTTGTTCGCTTGTGCGTGTGCCACGCACGCATTTGACTCGAATCCATGTGAGCAATGCCAAGTAGAAGAGTATCCATTTGCTGTCAAGACCAACATTACACAACATTTCACAGTTTGGGTATGCCTGAACAAGAGAGAGTGGCTCTCATTTTCGAACTTCGAAAAACACTTGCGAGTGGTTGGTGAATACCGCACAGAAATTTCAAGTTAAGAGCCTCGTAAAGTTAAGAGCCGTTTAGGAGCGCTCGGTGAATACGAACCTTAGTCTTGTGATAACCTAACAGGTTGTGACCCGTTATGACACTAATAAGAGATTTTATGGATGGTTTCTTAAATAGTAGGATTGAGTTAGATTTTTTCTCGTCCCACTGAGGCCACAGCCTCCTGGTGATACCGCATGTACCAAGGAGGCTCCATCTTGCATTGCAATTACGCTTGGTTATGCTGCCAACGTATTGCTTGATAGCACATGGGGGGATGTTGATTGTGCGGTCTATTAGAGAGAATTCAAGTGTCGAACCCCTTCTAGCGAGTTCGTCAGCTTTTTCGTTGCCTGGGATACCACTGTGTCCCGGGACCCAGCAGAGTCTAACATTATGCTGCGAGCCAAGAACCTTGAGCTCTTCGCGACAGCAAGAAACAAGCTTCGACTTGGTTAGATTGGCAGAGAGTGCTTTTATCGCTGCTTGACTGTCAATGAAAAAGGTGATATCAGATCGTGATAGCGCCATCATTGACACCTGTGTTGCAGCATTCTTTACTGCCAAGATCTCGGCTTGGAAAACACTACTGTGATCGGGGAGTTTGAAGTAGGAAGCAAGATTGAGGCTTTCTGAGAAGAAACCTGCTCCAACCCCAGTATCCATTTTCGATCCATCTGTGAAAATGGAGTGTGTTGTTTCAGCTACGAGCGGTATATTGTTCTCCCATTCCTGTCTGTCGGGGAAGTAGGTGCTGTAGGGTCTTTCAAAGTCTAACTTTGGGGTTATATAATCCGTGGTTGTATTTGTACTAACATAATTCGTCAGGATTTGGGAGTGACCTAATGGGTTTAAACTCCAACTCTTCGTCTGACTGAGTCGTAGGGCGGTGTTAGCCGCGGATTCTTGTACAAATAAGTCGAGAGGAGTGAGGTTTAGAATAACTTCTAAGCCTGCAGTTGGTGTTGTTTTCATGGCTCCCTTGATCATCATACATGCCATTCTTTGAACCTTGGTAAGTGTTTTAAGGTGATTAGATTTAACTAAGGCACGCCACCAAACCAAGTTGCCGTGGGTGAGGATGGGTCTTACAATTGCTGTATACATCCATTTAATTATTTTGGGATTGGGACCCCAGTTCCTTCCTAGGATCCTGTTACATGTATATAGTGCTGTCATTGATTTACTATACCTATCAATATCAAGTATGTTGGGACCACAGTTGAGTTTTTTATCCAAGATTACCCCGAGGTACTTGGCACTATCGGATAATTCGAGTATTATGCCATTTAGCCTCGGTTTATTAAAGTTTGGAATTTTCCTTCTATTGGTGAAAAGTACCATTACTGTCTTTAGGGAATTCACAGCAAGTCCGCACTTCTTTGTCCAATTGCATACTTTGGAGAGTGCGGATTCTAGCTGTTCACTAACTGTGGTTAGGTATTTGCCTGTAGCAAGGAGAGCTAAGTCGTCTGCGTAGGCAACTACCTTAACGCCACTGTATTTCAGTTTAATTAGAATCTCGTTCATTACTAAGGTCCATAGAAGGGGTGAAAGTATCCCTCCTTGAGGAGTTCCTCTTGAAGCGTACATATTAATATGAGCATTATTGAGTTCACTATGAATTTGTCTATTTTCCAACATATTCATGATCCATGTAACGATAGTCGTATTTACTTTAAGGTCTAAGAGTGCCTTTTCGACCGCATTGCTTTGAACATTGTTGAAAGCTCCCTCGATGTCAAGGAAGGCCGCGGGTGTGTATTCCTTGGCAGCGAGGGATTTCTCAATTGTTCCTACTGCACAGTGTAAGGCCGTATCTACACTTTTACCTTTTGTATATGCATGCTGAAAGGGTGATAAGCAATCCGGATTCAAGTTACAACGGATATGAATATCCAGCAGTCGTTCAAGGGTTTTCAACATAAAGGAAGTGAGACTGATAGGTCTAAAGTCCTTTGGATTTGTGTGGCTGGGTTTTCCAGCTTTAGGTATAAAAACCACCTTTGCCTTACGCCATATTTGGGGAATATAACCCCATTTTAGGCTTCTAAGGTATAGGTTTTTCAGGTTCGGAATAATTAAGTCATTACTTTTCTGAAGCATCAGTGGAAATATGCCGTCTAGCCCTGGAGATTTATAAGGGGAGAAGGAGTTGATAGCCCAATGTAGCCTATCTTCCGTTATAATGTCCCCCGGGACTTCGTGTTCAGAGAGAGGATTGACCGTCTCTTGATAATTGTTTAATTTGCAGCTAGGAAAGTGTGCATGGATCAAAATTTCTAGACTTTCTATGGATGACTCTGACTAGTGACCGTCCGGTCTCCTAAGAGATCCTATGGACGTGTTAGTCTTGGAGAGTATCCTTCTCAGTCTAGCTGATTTATTTGTGCACTCAATATCACTGCAGAATTTTTTCCATGAGTTTCTTTTAGCTCTTTGAGTTTCATGCTTGAATTTTCTTTGGCTAGCTTTAAAAAGTTCCCAGTCATTTTCCTGCCTAGTACGCTTTGCAGCGTTGAAAAGTTTTCTGGTTTCTTTCCTAATTTTACTGAGTTCGGTTGTCCACCAAGGTGGTTTGTTACTTTTCTTCATCATGTTGATGAGCGGACAGCTTTTGTTGAAAGCATTTTGAAGAATTCTAGTGAATTCCTCGGTGTCGCTATCGAGTTTTTCCGGCTCCATGTTCTGATTGGAGTTAAAGAAGGTTAAGTTTTGTCTAATTTCCCTAATATAGAGGTAACAGTTTGTACGCCTATTATTTCTAAAAGAATTAGGCTGTTGCTCCACATTAGGGATATAAAATTCAATAATACGGTGGTCAGAGAAGGATAAGTCTTCTAGGACCGTCCATTGTTCTACTGAGCAGGAGTTTGAGTTGCTTTGTTTGAACGTTTTATTCGCACTTGAATGCTGGGCTGGCTATGCAGCAATGAATAAAACACACCTAAAATTAACTTTTAAGGAAACGGCTATAAAGATTTTAAGTTAGGTACTAAAGGAAAGTTTTGCAACTAAAGATATTGATCAAACTTGACATTGTGTCTGTCTGTATGGCTGTGCCTAAGCCACTGGCGATTTTTTCTTCTCGGTAATTATCTTCGGTGATTTCCTAGTGGATAATTTAATTTTTATTTTCGCTCCAAAACTTATAGTACTTGCCATACACCCGTCATCCAAAATCTAATTTATCTCAAAAACGGCCTAAAGATCTTAATAAGAAAATAAGCTATTCTATTATAGGTATGTAATTCATTTTGGTCGGTTCTAAAGGTTCTAAACCAACACAGAAGCTCCTTTGAATTTGAAAAATATACTGTTATACAAATTTTCGAAAAAAATTGTTTTTGAATTTTATGAACAAATGAAATCTAATTTTTTTTTTCAAAAGCAATATCTGGAAAACGAGTTAACGATTAGTTTAGATAAGTGGATGTATTTTATTTGTATTAATTAACTGACATGTTTTTATAAATAAATTTTTTAAAACTCCAAGCAACTTAAAATAAAAGAACAAGTTTTTTATGTCTAATATCAAATCAAAATGGAGTTAGTTCGATTTGCAAATCTTTTACCATTTGAAAATGAAAAACATTAATTTCTATTCGACAAGACTAATAAAATACATTTGTTTTAAAAATCTTCAATATTATTTGAAGAAGCTTAAAGCATTTTCGCAGTCTCTTTCACATCCAAGAGACATAAAACAAATCAACACTTTCCGTGCGGAATATTGAACTATAAATTAAACATCAATTTTTATTTTAATAATATAAAATATATAATATTTACATACATATATACAAACACATACATACATTATGACTTATTTAAAATTCTGGAAGAATAGGAGGGCAAGTACACACCAAATGCTTATCACCGTATGCATCATCAATTCGTCCAACTGTTGGCCACATCTTTGATCCAGATTTAACGAAAGGCTGTCAAATAAGTTTCATTATGAATTCGAAATTTTAATACCATATTAATAAATATACCGCTGGAAAAGCTGCCAATTCCCTACTATATGGTCTGTTCCAATTATCTGATACGACTTGTGCTTGTGTGTGGGGAGACATTTTCAGAGGATTAATGCTCTTATCCATTCGACCCTCCTCGATTTCCCTGATTTCAGAGCGAATGGATAACATAGCTTCGCAAAACCTATCTAACTCCTGTTTATCTTCAGACTCAGTCGGTTCAATCATAAGGGTTCCTCCGACGGGCCATGACATTGTAGGAGCATGAAATCCATAATCCATGAGTCGTTTGGCTATATCTACTGCTTCTATGTTTGCAGTTTTCTTCAAATCTCTTACATCTAATATGAATTCATGTGCCACTAAACCATTCTTGGGGTCTTTGAATAATGTCTTGTATTCGCCTTCAAGACGCTTTGACATATAGTTGGCATTAAGGATGGCAACTTGTGTAGCTCGTCTAAGGCCTTTACTTCCCATTAATTTTATGTATGACCATGAGATTGGGAGAATCGCTGAGCTGCCAAATGGTGCTGCACTAACAACTCCAAAACTGTTAGCTTCACATTCTAGAGGGCTTATAACTGGATGACCTGGTAGATAAGGAGCTAGGTGAGACTTGACCCCTATTGGACCCATTCCTGGTCCACCTCCACCATGTGGAATGCAAAATGTTTTATGCAAATTCAAATGAGATACGTCGCTCCCATAGTCTCCAGGACGACACAGACCCACTTGCGCATTCATATTAGCTCCATCTAGATACACCTGCCCACCATGCTTATGGATCATATCGCAAATCTCAGCAACTGTCTCCTCAAACACCCCCATAGTCGATGGATATGTTATCATTAGACAGGATAAATCTCGCTCATGCTCGGATACTTTGTCTTGTAAATGACTCATATCTATACTTCCGTCAGACTTCAGTCTAATTGGTTCCACCTTCATACCAGCCATTTGTGCGGAGGCAGGATTAGTTCCATGTGCACTGATTGGGATCAAGCATATATTTCGATGACTCTCATTGCGATGTTCGTGATAGGATCTAATAGCTCGAAGACCAGCATATTCTCCTTGCGCACCACTGTTGGGCTGGAATGATATTTTATCGTATCCTGTAATCTCACAGAGATCCTTTTCAAGCTCATCAAACATTTGATGATAGCCCTGAGCTTGCTCCACTGGTGCAAACGGGTGGATGTCTGTAAAGTGGTGGAACGAACACGGCATCATTTCGGTTGTAGAATTGAGCTTCATGGTACAAGAACCCAGGGGAATCATAGAATGAACCAACGAAATATCCTTGTTTTCTAGCTTTTTCATGTATCGAACCATTCTTGATTCACTGTGATGCGTGCTAAAAATAGGATGAGTCAAGTAAGCTGAAGTTCGAAGAAATTTCGTATTTTCAATTGAATTTTTAGTAACATCTGTTTCCTTGAGAATTTCTTCTATGGGCTTGCATCGGAAAACCCATAAAAGATCAGAAATATCAATGGGGGAGACCGTTTCATCAAGGGCTACACCAACTGATCCGTCTGGGTAGTATCTAAGGTTTATTCTTTTCTCTTCGGCTCGAGAACGAATTTCTTCAATAGCCATTGCCTCCGAAGGAACTATATGAAGGGTGTCAAAGAAACGCTGATTGCTGACTGTGTGTCCAGCACTAATAAGTCCCGCATAAACTGTAAGTGCTGAATGATGAATTCGCTTGGCTATTTCTTTGAGACCTTGTGGGCCATGATAAACAGCAAACATTGCTGACATATTTGCCAATAAGGCTTGAGCGGTGCAAATATTACTGGTAGCTTTATCACGTCTTATATGTTGTTCGCGAGTTTGGAGAGCTAATCTGTATGCATCATTACCATCTGCATCCCTCGTGACACCAATCATTCGTCCTGGCATAAGTCGCACCAAACTTTGCTTGCATGCGAAAAATCCTGCGTGTGGACCTCCATAACCAAGTGGAACACCCAAACGTTGAGATGTTCCGATAGCTATATCAGCACCAAATTCAGCTGGAGGTCTAAGCAGAGTCAAAGCCAAAAGATCAGTAGCTACAACCGTTAAAGTCTTAAACGAAAAAATTTAAATTAAATCATTTACCAAAGGATAAGAATTTTCGAATATTTACTCCATTTTTCTGAGCAAGTTCGGAGATACTTTCAAAATCATTTACATCTCCATATGTGTCCGGATATTGTAAAAGAATTCCCGCCAACTCGCGGCTTTTCAGATCAGCATTCTGAATTGGACCAACTTCAATATCAAGATCTAAGGCCGATGCACGAGTTTGAACTACAGATATGGTTTGGGGATGTACCTTGTTTGAAATGTATAACTTGTTTCGCTTATTGTGCCTGTAAAAAATAATATCATACATACATATAAACAATTTACTTAAATAAAATTAGAAACAATACATACCTAGCACATAAACACATTGCTTCAGCTGCTGCAGTTCCTTCATCGAGAAGAGATGCATTCGCCACATCAAGTCCAGTCATTTCTGAAACCAGCGTCTGATAATTAAGTAGGGATTCGAGACGTCCTTGAGCAATTTCTGGTTGGTAGGGAGTATATTGAGTTGTCCTTTTTAAATAAATTGAAATCCATTATACAATGTGAATCCTTGATTAAAAAAAAATATGTACTATGTACCATCCTGGGTTTTCAAATATATTCCGCTGTATGGTGTTCGGCACATAACAGTTATGATAACCCATCCCAATGTAAGATCTCCAAATTTCATTTTTATTCGCAATAGAACGAATTCTCTCAATTAGTTCGTGTTCACCTGAAATGTTTTACGCTTTTTGTAAGTATAAATATATTATATAAAATTTTTTCAAAAGGCTTCGTATTGTTGGACCAAAGTTAAGTGTTAAACTATCTTCAATATACGAGTATATTTTATATGAGAATTTACCCCATTAACAAATTGAAGAATGATCGATTCGATTTTTAAATTCAAAACCTTCATGCTTAAACTTTGGTAAAAATAAGTGTTTGAGCACAGGGTGGGAAAAGGAGATACCGATGTACATTGGTTTTGAATGTATGAATATCATAATAGGAGGGATATATTAAGCCGTGCACAGCATTCCACATTCGTGTTGTGCGGCTACAGAAAGAATCTCTGAATTCAATAGTACGTCCGAAGTTGGGCTCAAAGGTAAACTGATGGCCATTCTCTAAAGCGCTATTTCACTAGAACACATTTTATAAAAATAACGAAAATCTAATGAATTTTTAGAAACTTTTTTAAATTCTTTTCAAGAGATTTAAGTAGAACACCTGCCCAAATATGGAAATTATATTAGTTTTGGACGAATATAGGCTCTATGGACATCAGAATACACTTAGCAGGGTTATTGGCGACTTCAAGTTTGTGATCATTCCACATGTAATACTTAAAATAAAATCATATCTGTATACTCGTATCTATCTGGAGAAGAAGAAGAAGTGTCCATAGTGGGCTTTCAATTTTCATTAGATAACAAGAAAAAAACATCAGGCATTTTTTTTCCCTTTTGCTTAGCGAAGATGGATGATGACCTTACAGCAATTTAAAAATATAAAGGTGAAAGAACAAAGCAAAAGTCAGCTACAAAATTTATGCAGAAAGCTTCAAGTGTTTGACACTTCTCTGTAACAATGCGATAATACGAATATCCTGATACTTTATTCTATCAATACTTGCCCACGTTACTGTCTTGAACAGCAATATGATCAAGTTCTTGCGATCCAGTCGTATATATATTTTCATACTTATAAATTAGTTTTTGGTCCAAACTTATTTTCTAGTCAACATACGAGTGTGTATACAAACTATTTGCAGGATTTTGAAATACAAACACAAATTTTCAAATGCAGAATTGTTAAACACAGAATTTCGTTCATATTAAATTCTGTACAACCAGAATTTTTGAAAAAAATTACCATATAACACTTTAAGGCTGGTATTCACCGAGCGCTCTTAAGCGGCTCTTAACTTTACGAGGCTCTTAACTTGAAATTTCTTTGGGGTATTAACCAACCACTCACAAGTGTTTTTCGAAGTTCGAAAATGAGAGCCACTCTCTCTTGTTCAGGCATACCCAAACTGTGAAATCAAACTGTTTTCGAACTTGAATGACATTTGGCAGTGAGAATCCTTCGGTGAATTTCGTATTTTGCTTGGGGAGCGTTGCTGGTGACGATAACTGGTTTTGGTCTTGCACTCACCATCGTTTGTTTAGTTTTCGAATTTTCGAACAAACTTTCGAAGAGAGCGCTCGTAAGTTTAGGAGTGGTCGGGACCACTCCTAACTTTTAAGAGAGCTCGTAGATCTTCACTAATATTGCTTGGTGAATAGGTTTATGAGCTTCTTAAGTTATGAGCTCTCGGTGAATTCCAGCCTAAATCTTAAATTGCAAATAAATAATAGGTGCGTTTTATTATTCACAAATCTATCTGGATCCGGATCTGGATCTTCCCTTGAAAATAAAACGATACGGATCTTAGTGACAGCAGTGTTATAAGCCCGTCTTTTTTTATCTTTGGGTTTGTAAATTTTAAATTATTTCTTGTCTTTTTTCTTTACAGTATAGCTTACACTACCTTATCATAAAAGCCATCTACTCGCCAGTGTAATAACTAATTTTTGGATCTTTGAAATAGATCCCGATAGAAAACAGGATCCCAAATTGTTTTTGTAATACATGTTAAAACTTAATCCAGATCCGGATCCAGATAGATTTGTGAATAATAAAACGCACCTAATGATGGTTTTTAGTTTTCTCACTGCATTTTGATGTTTTACACAGAAGAATAGTATAATATTTGATTAGTAAAAAGTGTCCCTTAAATTGTCTATTAAGAGCCATTTAAAATAAATTATAACCAAAAGTATGGGGTAGCATGATCCCGGCATTTGTTTATTTTATGTATTATTGGAGGTAAAATCTATCTTTTGGTACAAACTAGTATTTATTTTCAACAGATACAGATTAACATAATTTTAGCCTTTTGTTCAAGTTTTTAAACCGAAAGCTTTCAGAGGTCTAGAGAAACTATTTATTTGGGTTAAAGATTCTTACATTACCAGAAATTAAGGCAAAAAATCCTACAATGTCCTAAAGACAGTAGAAATGTCTGTTCATTTGTCAAGAACGTACAAAATTTAACTTCATCTTCGGTTCCAACGCTCTCTCTACAATGAAATACCGATAACTAGCTCTTTAGATAAGTCATAATGTACTTGCAGCTCATTTTGCTGCTAGCTCTACGTTGCCTGATAGCAACATTGGCCCTCCTGTACTTGAGAACGTAAATCATTTGATGGGTGCCGCGCTCGTACAGTTCGAGATCTTTTTACATTTTACATTTTCTCGAGAAAACAAAAAAACAAAGATATAGTTTAAATATTTAAGGTTTAAGTATTAGAATTAAGATATATTTAGTTATTGGATAATTATGCTAGTTTTTATGAATTTTTATCTAGCTTCAAATCCGCTGGTCCCCCCCCCCATTCTTCTGAAGAGGTGTTCTTTTCTTTATCACTGGCAAAACCGTTGCATAAGCTTTTCCATCGCTCCTACTTTTTTGGAATCTTCCCTAGAAGATGAAAGACAGCATTTGTCCAGCATGTTCCAATGTTCATCAAAGCCTCCTTTCTCCCCCCCCCCCATTTCCATATCGCCCTTGCTGTGTTTTACATTATAAGGGTCTCTTAACATACCCTTGAGCACGTGTGAATTATAAAAAAAATGATATTTCAAAAGGATGTTCTAGAATTTTTTTTATGATGAAAGGGGTATTATCCATAAATTTGAGGTATATCCTATCAATTTTTCATCTTATCTTCCAGTATAAGTTTCTTGTGAGAACTCTTTTAATAATGCTCAAGTATATGTTGAAAATAGCTTTCCAATTAGTAACAAACTTAAATGGTTGGAGCATAAGTTCATGGTGTAAGCAAAATTTAAGACACCAAATGATTTCTACTAACGTTCATATTCCTGTTTCAATAGAAAATGGGACAAGTGTGGCTTTTGAGTTAATACGGCAGTCTGCAACTGGAAAAAGTACATGTCTTATTTCACCTTGGTCAAAATCTAAATGGTATACAATGAAGAAAGCAGAAACTCCAGAAATAAATCTTCTAAATTTTTTAAACTTTTAAGAGAATCAAATAATGAATCAAATAATTTATGTTTGACCAAGTTCAAATATTTTGTTTTGTTGAAGAATCTGGTTACTCTTCGGCTATTTTGGTCACTTGATGTGCAATGAAACTAGTTTAGTTTCATTTACTTATCCCGACGTTTCGACAGGGGTTGCTGTTTTCTTCAGGGGATCCCTTAGGCTAGGCGCGCACATTCAATTTTAGTTGCACAACTGTTTGGTTGCTTATAGGAAACAGATGAACTATTTGGTTGAATGTCCGCGCAGGTGCATATAATTGAGGCTGTCAGTGCAATAGTGGCGTAACCCATAAAATTCACTTTAGAGGTACGAGAAGTTTACGCCACTATTGCACTCAAACTATAATCAAATTATATAATGCAATAACACCTTTTTGAGTGCCATCTAGTTTTGAGTGGAGATAGCTGCATAAAACTATTTTTGTATCAAATTAGATATATTAAGAGATCCATTTTTATGACAACCTCGTTTTTTGATAAAAGTGGGTTACGCCACTATTGCACTCATAGCCTCAATTATATGTTACACAAAATAGCAAACTCATTTAAGGCAATCGTTTAGTTTGCGTCAAAACACAAACTTTTTAGATGCTCGAACCAAGCAGTTGCGAAACTAAAAATTGAATGTGCGCGCCTGGCCTTATTGAAACAATAAATCACAAACACATTTTAACAAATTTGCTTACAAAAAAACATAATGATTGAAACTTTAAAGAAACTTACATATAGAATAAAATAAAATAAACCAAGTGACCAAAATAGCCGAAGAGGAACCAGATTCTTCAACAAACCAAATAATGAATCTTTCAAACATCTTTATCTGCAGTGAAATAAAGATTACAAGGATCTGTGTAAGCAAAAAAAAAAAAAAAACAACTTTACATGAAAGCGGCTAACAATCTCATTGACTGTATTGCACTAAATTACTGTCTTCAAGTATCAGTGTTGATCAGCTTACTATATACTTTAAAAATCTTCTACTACCAGACCCGAATCAAAATTCAATAAGTCTTGCACTCTTAAATATTAGATAATATTCCAGAATTAGACTCCAAGTTAACAATGTCTGAGCTACGAAGCTGCCGGATCAGACGGTATTTCCATAGAGTTTTGCAAAAATTGAACTCCCGAATTTCTGGACTATATCCTTGACATAATGAATAAAATGTTAAATGAGAAGTTTTTGCTTGGCGAGGATAACTGCCATTTTTAGAAAACTTAGTCCGAATCAATCTGAAAACTATGGCGATATTTCTGCGTTAAGTTCTCTGAGAAAACTTTTCACCCAAATTCTATATCTCCGAATGTCGAATTGGGTGCAGTGTAATAATGTAATTAGTTGATTTCAAGCTTGTTTTCAGGCCAACATTTCAACGGTAGATCAAATTTTCGCACTTACCACCGCGCCAAGACGTTTTATCGACAAAGAAAAAAGACTTTATTTGCACTATTTCTTCATTTCTTCAAAGCGGCATTTGACACAATAAACATAAGGTCATTATTTTATAAGCCCACAGTAATCGGGTTTTTTACAAAGTTTATTAGGGTCTACAATCAGTTGTTAATGAATGTGTCTGCAGTGGTATCTAATAGAAAAATGATTCAAATTATTTAACTCTAAAACTGATGACCCACAGGGGTATGTTTTAAGTCTGTTAATGTTTGCCTTGTTTATAAACGACATCGAGAATCATCTACAAAGGGGGAGTGTCTTTTGGCGATATATTTGTAATTTTTTTTTGTATGCTAATGACCTTGTCAATTGTTGCAAAATTCAATTCCAAATAAATAAATATGTGATCTAAAAATTAACTGCAAAATCAAAGATAATGGTATTCTGAAAGCAGCACAAGAACCAGAACCTTAGATAACACTAGTATAGAAGTTGTCAATGAGTTTAAATACCTTGGGTTCGTAATTTCAAATAATTTGAGTATTAGTCCTCATATAAAAGATAAACTGGTTGTAGCCAAGTCAGCAATTAATTCAATGTGGTCACAACTTTTTTTGAATTCCTTTGTGAACGAAACGTCAAAATTCAAAGTTTTCAACGCTACAATTAAAAGTTGTTTCTGCTATGGTAGCGATTAGCGAAGTCTACGGTTATCAATTGATGGATGATATTGAAAATATTCAAAAATATTTTTTCAAATGAATATTCAAATTACCCTTGAATACTCCAATCTATGCTATATATTTGCCTACAAATCTTGAAGGCTAATGCAAACTTTTTAACCAAAGTTATAAAAAGACCTGATAACAACTAACACAAAAGAATGCTGCTTGTTTCTCTTTACTGTGGTTATACCCCCTTCAAGAACTGGCAAGAACTTGCTTCGGAACATGGTGTTCCCTTAAATCTAAGTCCAAGCAAAGTATTTTCTGTGATTCCATTGCGAAAGTACACAAACGGAGGTATCAGATGCATATTGAAAGGGCTAGAGAGTCTACTTCTAAGGCTATATATAAAACTCTAAACTTAAATCTAGAGGAAAACAATTATTTTAGAAGGACACCTTCTGCCTTTGATATGAGCCTTATATTTAAAGCCAGAAATGAAATTTTGGAACTTAATTTTAGACCGTATCCAAGTGATACTGTCCTATTTGTGCCCTATCTAATTCAAACCAAAATGAAGACGTCTTTCAGTTTATAGCGGCATGTCCTATTTTGCAGACTTTATTTTAACAAGCGTTTTCTTACGTATAACGAATTTGTCAGTGTCCCCAATGGAGAGTGTTGAGTGTTTTATTTAATAAAAATTCATAGTTTTTGTTATGGAAATATACTAAAGTTTTTAAGAAGTTTTAAGAAAAAGGCATGACAATAATTGGTTCCGGAACAAACTACTGGCATGGAGGTGCCAATTATTATTCATTCAATTGGGCTTCAGATATTGGCGCTGCCAATAAATACTTTTTAGAGTGGCAATATCAACTGCCACGAAAAACAGAAGCATAACGAAAATGATACTCTCAACATAAAAATGAACAAATATTAAAAAAGGTGGCTTCCAAAAAGTTCAATATTCCTAGATTTACATTAGGAATACGTTTTAGCACTCATTTTACAAAAAAACGCCCAAGACCAGTCACTATTTTAACTTAAGAGGAAGAACTATTTACTATCGTTGAGTGGATACAAGTTTTTCAGGTTAGAGTACGATAACTTAGGCGCCAAAAATTGATAACGGATTTTTGTAGAAGGGTCAAATACAAGCGTTTTTTACTACTTAACCCTTTTCTAAATTACCTTTTTTAACATTTTATTTTTAAAAAAGAAACAAAATGAAGTTATAGTTTAAGTAAAAAATTTAAAATCTTATCAGCCGCTCATTATTCAAATTTTAAGAGAAAAATTTCATTAGGGAAACCAATAACTGTATCCGTTACGCTAATTTTGTGTTAGCTATACTAAAAGGCCTATTTTATTATAATTTAATTAATTGTCCCCTTTTTTGTTATCGCTAAACTAAAAGCTCTATATTAAAGATTTTGCTATTTTTCTTTCTTATTTTTTTTTTTGAAAATGCAATGTATGTATTTTATTTATTCTTAAATTTTTCTTAAATTTTTTCTTGATTTTAAACCACTAATGGTGTTCGATTTTTTCAATAAATAAATAATTATTTTTATTATTATAAAACTTAACAATTTTAGCCCATTCTCACTATAACATCAAATATATTATTTTTTTTTTTTCAAAGTGGTATAGGTTCTCCTTTAAACAAAATTCGTATAAATATTATTCTATATCATCACACGCGATTACTGAATTAAAATGGAAAACTTATAGATATGATAATAATACAATATCTCAAAACACAATTTGGAAAGGTTTTTGACAACATGGAAAACAAAAACATCATTTTCGTCAAAGGTTGGTACATGTGTTACGTCAGTCTCGTTAGCGTGATTGTACATTACGTATCTCCATGCTAATATCATTATCTATTATTTTTGTTATAAATGTTTTCTTAGCTCCTATGGGGGTCTACGTATACACTTAGTCTTATCAGTAACAATGTGCTTTACAATGTCTTGACCCTCTTGATAACAGAATGCCAATTTAAGTAAATTTGCAATCAATGACTTATTTTTACAAAATAGAAATACATTTCTTACTTAATGGCTTGTCGAGATTTAAGTCCCTGTTAAATTGAATACTCTTTGGCACTGCTTTTTCTGTGAGTTCATTGAGTGACTAAAATTATAAACATGTTATAAGTCATTTGAAAGATATAGAATTAACTGTATAGTTAGTATTTACCTTATAACCTAAGGTATCAAGCATGGCAACAACATCCGTTTTACGCGGGCCGATATGACGACTAGGAAAGTCTGATTTTTTAGGATATAAAACATCATGGGCTGTGGCAAAATATTGTGTTTTGCTTTTAAAATAATTTTCACTGAGTTTTTTGACAAACAGAACATTAATCGAGGTGGATTTAATAGTTAAACGGTTCATTTTGGACAAAGTTGAGAGGAGACAAATTAATTGATAATCACGGACAAAATACAATGTTTCCGGTTTGTGATCAATTACCGTTCGATTATAACAATCAACTGAACACACTGCTAAGTTGAACGGAATCTGTGCCAGGAATGGAAACAGATAAGAACAGAAAATGATCTTCTTATCAAGGGCTGCTGTATCGCTTTGAATATTTTATTGAACGGACTATATGAACGAAATGAATACTTAATGCAAATAAATAATGTATGCAGATACTCGATGATTGTAAAATGAATTTAGTACTAAATGAAATGTCTTTAACATTCAAATTTTAGGATAAAGGTTCAAGTGGGAGATCGCTGAGTGCCCTATTTATTGGTAAATAACGTCGTCAGATGAGAATATTGTTTAAAATTTAAATATATTGAACTTGCTACTTTTTACGTCTAGTTCAATACTACTTGTAGTTTAAAATCAAGCGAAACAAGGAAAACATACATATATGACGCGATCATGATTGTTGTTTGTTACATTTCGCTTAGTGACGTTTAATTTCGCTTGTAAAAGTGGAGAATGCTCACCTAACATCAAATGGCATGTAATAAAATTGGAATACAAATTGATATTGTGTAGCAAAAGTACTGAGAGGACCAGTCCCTCAACTAACGAGTTCCTTTTAATCAGCTTGATTCCTAGCTGTCTCCAGTTTTTGCACACCAAGTTCGGTTCATTGAGGTCTTCTTATATTTGAGAGTGCCACTTGAGTCACGGCCTCTTTTCACCTCGTAAGTACGTTATTTTGTATATATAATCGGGATTTACATTGTCCGATTGATGTTGAATTTATTGTAATTGTTTTAACACGTTTCATTTGTTATTCATTCAAAGAGTGTTTTCAATAAGGGCAGGTAGATTTTGCAATGAAATGAAACAAGAAAGTCTGTGAGATTTGGCAGCGGAATATGACATCTTTTAGATGCCCGCTTCGGCTGCATGTGATGGATCCAGCTGAATTTGAACGATGGCCTGTATTATGATCACCTCAATGGCATCAGTCGATTGTTGTTTATTCGCAAAGACCTGCGACTTCAGGAAACCCCACAAGAAAAAGTCTTGCATTGTCACTTGGTAAACTTCGTGTTGCGTGGTGCCGTCCCATGTCCCATATACGACAGTTTTCCTTATTTACACAGCCATTCATACAAAAATGCATCTCGGCTCTAAATATGATTTGTTTGGCAAATTCGGGTCTTCTTCCAAACGCTCAGAAACCCAGTGAGTGAATAAACGGCGTGGTCCTGGGTCAGTTGGATCTTGTGCGGGTGTAGGCCCAAGTCCCAACGTAAAATTCACCAAGTTGAAGTCTGCAAAATGCCTTGGGTTCTGCTAAACGCTTTCAGAGACCGCCGTGATGTTCTCAGTCGATCTTGCATTCCTTTGACTAACGAATGTTGGCTGATTGGTTAACGTAACGATCGTTTCAAATATGGCTACTAAACCTTGAAGGTTCGACTTCGACTATGAAGGGCCAACAAGTCTACCTTAATAGACCGAGAGCCCACAGCAATTTTTGGGTGTGATTGATAACAAAAAATAATTAGCATAATTAGATAGGCCTTTTATAGTTATTTATAATTGTGAACGTCTTGCATACTCTAGTGGGCGCAATAGTGCATTATATAGTGCATCAAGTATGCAGTTATTTCCAAAGTCTAAAAAATTGGGATACAAAATTTGCCATAACTTCAAAATGAAGAGCTAAGTGCCCTGATTGCAAATATCGAGGTAAAAGACGTTTTGAAGTTGGTCTGGCAGGCAGAAGGCTGCTTGTAAAATGTCTTGGACCTCGATATTTTCAATCAGGGGGCTTAACTCTACATTTTGGCAAAGTTTTTATCACAATTATTTGGACTTGGAAAGAACTACATAGTCGATGCACTATTGTGCACTATTGTTCCCACTAGAGTATGAAAGACTTTCACATTTGTAAATAACTATAAAAGGTCTATCTAATTATGATAATTATTTTTTGTTATCAATCACACCCAAAAATTGCTGTGGGCTCTTAGTCTATAAGATGGGCGCAACGCGCACAATGTGTGCACTAAAAAACACTTGTTTTGATTATAATGTTCAATTGTGTATCTGGTGATTTGGTGATTTTGCATTTACTACGTTTATATGAGGTATTGAAGCGAGCTTGAAGCTCGCTTCGACCCTTTGTAAACGGGTATTGAGTTGAAATGAGCTTCGTTCGACTCGATCTCACTCGCTCAGCGGTGTCGAGTCGAAATATGTGACGAAAAACCTGGGTCGAGGAGTTGGCTTAACAAAATGTTTCATAATCGCTCAACACCATTTCAACTCAACTCCAAATCAAGCTCTCAACTCAAATGACGAAAAACCTGGGTCTAAAATCCGACCCTAATCCAACTCGATCTTTCGATACTGCATAATTAGTAACCGAATAATAAACAACAGATTTGGCAGATGTTACCAAAACCACATGGCTTCTACAAGCCGCCAAAATCTACACGCGCCAATTGAAAAACCTTTTACCATTACAAAAAAATCCGCTCTAGAAAAATAGTTAAATAGTTAAATTAATCAAAACAAAGCTAAGTAAATAGACGGTTTGTTGCGGCTGCCTATGTAGGGAACTGACAAAACACGAAAAGTTATGAAGACCTCTGAACGACCGGTCGAAAAATCCATCGAGATGAAAATTCACATAAAATTCCTTTCAAACAATATAATAATTATTACTTACTTTTTGGAATAAAAGATATCAAGAAAATGTTCGTCTTGTATTGGCAAAAGAATAACCTGGGGTTGTTCCAGAAGGCACTACTTGCTGAATCGCTTGGTACGATAGTCATTCTGAAGTGGTTTCCCCTCATCAGACCGATGAATGATGAGCATGTTTCTTTGATAGCAGTATATCGAAAATAAAAATCTTTGTCACTACTTTGGCATCTCTAGAAAGAAAATCTGCATTAACGTAAACCAAGAGCACGCCTTAAAGACAAGTTAACCTACAGGAACTGATCCAGAAGCTCGTTTATGTAATCCGCAAAAAGCACAGGTTCGAATAGCTTTCGGTAGTAACAACTAATAAAGCCCGTATGAACGTGAGCGTTCCATAATGTGTTGCTACGGGAAGGCGAATTCGACCTCTTCGAGAGGACACATTTCGCAAGCCGGCCTTCAAATTGGTATACTACACTTCGGGAGTATCTTAATATTCTTTTAGGAAGTCTTTCGAAAGGAGCCGCCTTGACTGACTTTGTTTTGAGCTTTTGCTTGAAGGCATGCTGTTCTGGGTGAGGGTGCACAATTTGTTTGTCACTCGGGGCGGTCTGATGTCAAACTCTTGATAAGGTAGGATGTTGAGAGGATCTTTGGGATTTCTCTGCTGAAGTGCAGAACAAAAGTTTATTGCTATACGAAACCACTATATGAAATAAATTACCTTCTTCAGAGTGGTGTTAGCTGAAAGTGACTTCAATGAGGATCGTTGGATGGTGGTCTCTAGCTACGGATGAGCGTTCGTCGTGGCTCCCACCGCGGTTTAACTGACCAGAGTTTTGAGTTTTTTCGGTGGTGTCTTCTCTGTCGGAGGAGGGGTGTTCACGGCCACTTTATTTTCGTTATTTTTGTTCAGTTAGATGAGCGTCAGAAAGGCACGAGGATTGTAGGCTAATAATGGAGTGAATTATTGGCAAGTTATCGGAAAGAAGGCAGAAAGGGTGAATGGAGCAAAATTCAACCAAAAGTACGTTTTGAAATGTTTTGGTTGTAATTTCGAGTTTCATTGCCAAAATGACAGCTAGCGATTTTCGAAATTATGACAGCGGTAGGTTAGAGAAATCTGTACAGCGGTGTTGAGGTTCGAGAATGAGAGGACTGGTTGGGTAGTGCACACACCGTGGTAGGTTTAGGGGTATTATTTCTTAACCATAAAGGGGAGGTTCTGCAGAGAGAGGGCTCCTCCAAACTGGTGGTGTTAGCCCAAACGGGGCTCATTTACCTTACCAAACAAAGGCAAAGCGTTTCTTTGGTGTGGAGGATTTATAGTTGTCGGCAAAAGTAGGAGAACATAGATTTTAGTTCGAAAGTTAACGTCTTGGAGTTTGGTTTGTGCGATATAATAGGGAACGGGTACTTTTCACGAATGTGGCGAGTGACTAAAAGATTAAACGGAAACGACGAAGAAAACAATTTTATATAAAAATTTGCATCGAAGGATCGAGTGAAAAGGCGGTCACCGATAAAGGTCCAAGTCGGTGCCGCCATATTTTTACCGGCAGGATACAACAGAACAATGAAAGAACCGTAAAAGGAATAAGTGCTGCTAACCAATAGCTTATGTGAAGACGGACGTAACCATTGGCAATATAATTTCAAGAAAAGAACTCGGTTGATAAGTACCTTTAAATGATTTTATATTTTTTATATTTTTTGTGTTATGAAATATACAAAGTGTCACCCTATCAAAAAAGACACAATCCATAAGATACCTAAGACACAATCCATATTCGATACTTCGACATAAGCGAAATTAAACTTCGACAATTCGAACATTGTATGCACGAACCAAACCACGTTAAGAATATTATCGAAGCTGAAGAAAAAGAACGAATATTCAATACAACAGCCCGACTTCGTCAACGACCCCATTACCAAAACTTCGGAGTAGATGAACTACGCCGAAAAGCTCTCCTGCAAAACTGAGCTGAGGAGAATTGCATACTATACGGAGGATTAGATTTTGAGCGTTGGCATTTTGAATTCAAATTATTATTGCTTTATGTTTGCTTTTTATATTTTCATTAATTTTCATAATACCTAAATTTCTTCTTTATTATCTAAACATATTTAAACACGTACCTATATATTTTTAAAGAAGTGTTGAAGAGCGGGTAAGGGCAGCGTAGCGTTGGCACACTAGCTCGACACGGACCGAAGCTGGTTTCGCCTCGAGATTAAATTCGCAAGTGTGGTACCGTATTGTTGTACCAACCCCCCTGTAGAGCGCTCCATAGGTAGGTTCGGAGGTATACGACATTTGGTCATTACAGATAGCCAAGGGTGAGGCTAGGCTCGGTTCCCGTTTTTGTTGGTCGACCTATAGTGTAGTACCGCAAAAAAAAAAAAACAAAATACGTTCCGCTGTTTTTTTTGCGCGCGGGTTCAACATTTGTTTTTTTATCAGCATACATTTTACATTGTTCCTTCTTTTTTTGAGTAATCTTATGAGTCACCTAATCTTGAATACTGAATTTTAAATTTTTGTTTCTTTTTACTATTAGTCGATACTCATTGTATATTGACCTGTCGTTGGTACATTTGCTTTAACATTTAGATTTTGATTTTTTTTAATAAATAAAACTATGCTTTGTAAGCCTCGCTCACAATTGGTGTTTTTATGGACTTCTTGAGTTCAAAAATAAAATGAGTAGTTAGGTTTGAAATTTTCAGGGGATGCCGAGGGCGGGCGAGTTTTGAACGGTGAGGAGTGATGCTGTAGCGGGTCACTAACGCTAAAGGGGAATCCTATACAAAAAGGGCCCAATGGATTCCTGGAGAGGAGAGGGTTGGCCAGGTTTGCGACAACATCTGCAACTTCTCTTAGAGCAGCAGCACATATAGTTGGGATCGGTCAGTATTTTTGTTGGCATGAAAGTTATTTTTTTGTAACGAGGTGAGGTTTGGCGGAGAAGCAAGATCCCCCCCTACATCCGGCGAGCTAAGTCGAGCGTAGCCAGCATGCCACCGCTTCTTCCAGTCAAACATTCGTGACCGTCCTATCCTATCCTAGTCCAAAATAATGTCCCTTCCTGTTCCTATCCATTTCCTGTTTCCTTTTCTGATTCGTTTCCTTTCCAAATATCCTAATCCTATCCACGGGTCCTCATCCCTTTACCCCGTTACAGGTTATTAAAGAAAACCCAACATATAACAGTTCACTTTGCAATTTCCTGGCTCGTCAAGGTAAATAAGGTAATTTATCATGGCATACTTACTAAAAGATGTGTAGTGACAAGTAGTCCCAAGGAATCTGACTGGAGGGCTTGCGGCAATGAAGGTAAACATTTTTTGATTCGGGTTTTCATGTTTATCTTCGAAACCGTCACTCAAAAAATTATTTTCTACAAAAATAAAGCTTATTAAATTTACTATAAAAAAAAAGTTGTGTGTACTGACGTACGCGCGGTAGAAGAGTAAAAGGTTTTTTCCCTCAACCAAAGCCTATGTAAGATTCTAACCTATTAACGTACAAACATTTTGTATTCTAAAAACATGTCGCTGTCTTTAACGGATAACGTGTCGTTTTGACATGTCACTGACAGCTGCATAGAAATTTGTTTACCCCCAACGCCGTAAAAGAAGTTTTATGTACTTCAAAAAGATTATATCCTTTTTTCCTTCTGCTATGGTTTCGAAAATAACTTTTACATCTTAGAAACTATTTTTCGTATCAACAAATAATCGTCTACAAAAATAAAACATCCAATTAAAAAATAAATTTGTTATGAAAATGCCAATACTTTGTATTTATTGCTAATTTTAACATAAACGAAACACTGTTGTCTAATTTCACCGCCACCACCAGGATAGCGTTCGCATCACAAAATCATTCTTCATGATAATACTATAGGTTATATACAAAGGTTCTGACTAATATTCGGTTTTTCCTTTCTAATTTTATTTGTAATAGAAGTTGCATATGTGTAGGAAGTGTCTTCAATGATTACTCTGCTTTCCAAGTCAAGTGCTTACCGTTAGGAGCCAGTCGCATTTTCAAATCGTCCCTTATTTGTTTGTCTCTTGTTTTCAATTTAATTTTTTGTGTACAACCATTAAGTTTAACCAACAATTCACATTAATAATAGTAACAATAAATCAAACAAGAAAAATAAAAAAAATAAACGAAAACAATTGTGATCACCCCTCACGTTTTCATAATTTGTTTTTGTATATTTTTGTAGGTTATCTGCGACATATAATTGAACTTTTTACGCGTACCTTTTGTTTCTGTAAAAATGCCATATACATAAGTGCGGTAACCCTAATTGCACTATTTTGTCTGTTGCTGTAAATTTAATTCCTGGTAGTGGAATATGCAAGATGCAATTTCACCCCGCTGCGTCGCACAGTGTGGTATTTTGACCTGAAACGTGGCCATAAATCAATTTTGTCAACTTTCACTCTCAGGATTAAGCATATGTCCCATAACAGGTATATAACCAAGCTACTGTTTAGTGAAGTCGATCTATAAATTCGTCACCCCCGTTCGCGACACCATCAGTTGCAACTTGCACTTGTTGAATAAGCACGAGTTTGTTTGCGATTTTTAAAAAAAAATAGTATTTTCTGTGTGTTGTTTTTTAATCTTAAAAGTGATTTTTGTGAAAAAATTTGATATGGATATCGTAAATCAAGGTATGTACAATATTTTAAGCAAATATATTTTTATATATTCAACTTAAGTTCTTCATATCGATGAGTTAAAGAATGTACTTACAAAATTTGCACTTTTTCCGTTGTTTTTACCAAACATTAGTGTTTTTGAATATTGTCAACACCCCGCAACAAAGTTTGTCATATATATTATTTAACTTCTGGATATGTAGAACAATCCTGCATTTCAGAACCATTCACAAGTTTTCACCTAAGAAAAAACAAAGCATTTGAAAAAAACTCCTTTCAAGCGACCATAACTTAACATTTTGTATACTATTCCAGATGACTCTAATTCCACCTTGTCTCTGACCAGGAAACAGCTCCATGAGTTGGTAAGAGGAAGCTCATAAAGACTTCTTGACGGTAAACTTAAAGATTTGGATAAAAAATGTATGGATATCGCAAACTGTCCCCCAGAGAAAATAGATGAACTTACAAAAATTATCAAGGCGTTCAAAGCGAACTATAAACGGAAATGGCAACTCTGCAACTGCACAGAAAAGCGTTTCTTGGATAAGAATGAAGAGTGGCTTAGCGAAGAAGTAACACTACCTGTTGGCATACTTCCCGGAAGGTCTAAAGGTCGCCCAAGCAAAGAGTTCGGGGAATCAAGTGACCGAACAAAACGTCGAAAAACAGAGGAACTTCGAAAGAGTGTATCCTTTGAGGAATTAACATACGCACATATGAGTCAACGAGCAGCGGGAAATATTGATGTCGCAAAAGTGATGGATGTTGTGACCAAAACTGCAAACAGGGCTATGAAGTTCCGGAAAGTAGCTGCGATTGGCAGTAAAACCCTAAAAACTGAGAAACACACTGCTGGAAACGCTTTGAGGATATTCGTCGAAGTTAATTTAACTGCTAGTCAACATTCACTCTTCATCACCGAGATGGTGCAGATCAATACGGATTCGTTTTGTAAAAGAAAATAAGGACATAACCAATGAAGAAATCGAATACGTTAAAAACCAGGCCCAAAATCTTCAAGCAACAAAAGTAAGCGATAATATAAGAGTCAACCATGTACTGTTTCCAACAATGGTCGATGGAAAAGTGTGTAACGCAGCTACGAATACTGCATCTACATTACGTTGTTACATATGCGGAAAAACTTCAAAAAGTTTCAACGACTTGGATTCTACAGAACCGGAGAATCCAGATACTTTCAGATTTGGGCTATCAATATTACATGCGAGGATTATGTTTTTTGAATTTCTACTGCATCTGTCGTACAAACTAAAAGCGGAAGTGCATAAGGGTCGCGTAACAGAAAAAAGTGACCGGGAAATCAAGCAAGCAGCCAAGAGACAAATACAAAAAGAATTCCACGATAAAATGGGCTTACTGGTGGACATTCCAAAGGCTGGGCATGGCAACAATAATGATGGCAATACCTCGCGCAGATTTTTTAATAGCCAATAAGAAGCAGCTTCCATTACAAGCGTGGATTTATCATTAATACAAAAATTCAAAATTATATTAGAGGTGATATCCTCTGGTTATGAGATAGATCTTCAAAAATTCGCAAAATTTACGATGAATACTGCTAAATATTACGTAAACTTGTATCCATGGCAGCCTATGTCTCAGTGCATAAGATTTTAATCCACTCTACCAGTGTCATATCCCATGCATTGTTGCCAATCGGCCAGTTGTCCGAAGAAGCTGCTGAAGCTAGAAATAAGCATTTCCGCCAATACAGGAAACACTTTTCACGAAAATTATCCAGGACTGCATGCAACGAGGATGTGCTTAACCGGCTTCTATTGACGTCAGACCCTTATCTCAGTAGTTTAACGACAAGCAAGACAAAAAAACAATCGTTTTCAAAGGAGGCTCTCGAATTTTTGATTGCAAATACCAATGATGAAGATGTTAATGATGATGTTTCTGATGAAAGATGAAGAATAAATAATAAAATAAAAACTATAAAATTAAATTAATCCTGGTAATTTTTTATTACTTGCTATAAAATAAAAGTTGCAGAAGGAAAAACAAAAAAGGATTAATCTGTTTATTCAATAATTGACCTGTACTCATAAAATATACAACTTTTTTTTTTTTATAATAAACTCACGCTCAAGGGAATATGATTACCCTTTAAATGTTTTAACACAGCGCGGGCGTGAAGTTACGGAAGAGAAAGAAGGATAGGAAAGATGTGTGGCACGATGTTCTGGGACTGAAGGTGGTTGTCTCAGATTTTTTATCTCCAGGGATGGCGGCTGAACTAAAGCGGAGAATTGCCGTGTCTTATTTCTATATCTCTTATAATTCGCATTATTTTATTCGTTTTTCATCCTTGTTGGGCATACTAGCTTAACTCAATCACATGTTGGTAGTGTTATGCCTAAACAACATGTAATGAGTAAACCAGCAACCCATTGATGACAATTTTTAGAAGGTTTTAATGGAATTAAAGACGAAATAGACGACGGCAGGGATCGAACCTGTGATACTGAGGTTGACAGGCGAGCACACAACCATCGCGCCACGTCCACCCCCATAAAATATACAACTAATCCACATCTCGAATTCTTCGTATTTTGGATTAAGATTGTCGCAGGTATTTTAGACTTGGTTACCTGCTTATTGGGACATAAAATTTTGGAATGAAATTTGAACACCCGGATTAAGAAAATTTCACTCATAAAAAAAGGAAAAAAGGGATTTTCTAGGAAAAAGCATCTTTCAGTTTTTTTCTAATTTCTTATAAACTATGACATTTATCGGAATGAGGTTTTTAGTATTTGACTAAAAATATATCAGGTCATTGAATATTGACAAAAAAAATGTCCTTGATAAACAAATTTTTTTTAAAAAATAAATTAAAAACCGAAAAAAAAAATTTTGTTCTAAATTTCAACTTTAAAACTTAATTTCTCAAAAACTATTTAATTAAACAACTTGTATCAAAAAACAAAACAAAGAATAAAACATTAGTTTTAAAAAAAATTATAGCGCAGTGTTGTACGTGCTTTATTTGATTTTTAATAAATTTTTTTTTCTTTCGGCTAATCGGGATGGGCATTTAAGTGGGTTTTACTGTACCTAAAAAATGAAAATTTATCCTTCCAAATAACTTTTTAGTCATTTGGTACCTATTTGATATGAAAAATGTGCCCAAATATTTTTGGCCAGGTTTTCGACCAAAATACCGCACTATGCGTCGGTTTGATTAGGAATACTAATACATTCCTCCCTGAGTTTTTGAAATTTTCCGAAGGAATTTCGTAGTTGGCGTCACAAGTCCGTCATAGCCATCTGAGGTGCGTTTCTGCCATCAACAAAAATCTAGACATTATCATTATCCGCCAAAAAGCTTGTTAAGTGGATGGATAGCATGAAACGTTATGAACCCGATCCTGCTCTGTCAGAAGACGTTTTTTTTAAGAGCTAATAAAAAAAACGAATTTAAACTTATTAATTCAAAACAAATCAAAGATTCCCAAATTAATCAATCAAAGACAACTTTGAGAATCTTAAGAATACATTTTTGCTCAAGGTTCTCTCACGTTGAAATGTTTATTGAGAGCTATGGTTAGTTTTGAAGTTTGAACATCAATCTGGTAGCAATACATGACATGGAATCCGTCAAAAAAAAATTTACAAGACCTTAAGGTGTCCTTCGATGTATTTGTGGAATAAATCCTGGCAATCAACGTTAACTCAACCAAATCTGAAAACCATAATTTACATATTTCATCAACATATTTGTATTCAATCCATTCCAATATTGCTGATGATGTTTCTCGCATTTCATCGACATCTTATCTTTTCCTTCGGAACCACAAATGTTGAGTGTGGTATGTTGAAGAGTGATGCGGTGTGTTGCTGAATCTGAATCTGCATAAAGTTGTGTGTAGTCATTTTGAAAAATAAAAGTACAGATATATAATTCAAGTTTCTTTTTAAAAATACAATAAAATGAACAAAATTATTTTTTTGTCCATTATGGCTTTATTAGTAAGAGCAAACATTCCCATTAATTATGGATGACAACGTCGTTCAAGCGACTGCTTCAGCTGGAGTAAGTTGGGCTTTGTAAGCAAATAATCCGAGATCCTTGTGTAGAATTCTTCTCAGGCTAGTGCTTGAAATGTTGATCGATGCTAGTCGATGTTCGTGAACTGATCCTCACACTCTCGGCTACAGCAGCAACATTCTCGTCTTTGCGCATCGTACGACGACGGGGCCATGAGTGTTGTCCACAAGCAAATCAGTCTCACAAACTTTTTGCACAAACTTGAGTAAAGCAGGCGCGGTGGGTGCTTCATTTCTGCCAAAACTTCTTTTCAGAAAACGAACTGTTTGAGCTACACAGTACCTAATAACTTTGGAAATAAGTTTTCAATATTATTTCCCAACGTTGTTCAAGCGCAAGACAACTTATTTCGTTCGGTGCAGGTATGATACTAAATGTATGCCAAAATTTCGAGCGGGAAACAAGTGTCAGTGTCAAAATAACCTTTGATTTAAAAAGAAACCACTAGATGGCTCACCCTGTATGTCATGATATGTCAGCACTGTAGCAGCATTTTGTTTCACAAATTCTATTAAATGTCCAGACATTTGAAACAAAAATAATTTTTTTTCCAATATGCATTTCAAATTAGCATAAAACGGAACTTTTAAGAGCTCAAAACTGTTTTCTTTTGACTTAATTTTAAATAATATAATTATATAGTGCTCACTTTCTTAAAAATAGTAAAATATTTCTTTTGGCATTGGAGTATTTGTTTCATTTTATACACTCCTCGAAATGCCAAAAAAATATGGATCTAGAACTTTTTCAAGCCAGTATTTTTAAAATTCTCATCGGATTAAAAGCGAATGAATTTTTGTATGCCCTGATGGAATCATTCAACTCGGTGGCATGACATTATCAAAATCGATCGGCAACCCTTTTGGGCTGGATATGATCTAGTCATCCCAGTTAAAAGCTTTGAGTATATATAATATGGAGGGCTCGTTCCTATCCCTAATGCATTGTAGTACTTGAAGTTGTGATAGGGGTCGCTGTCTCACTTTCTGTAAGTTAAGGATACAGCCCTATCCTCCGATTTGTGCTTACCTTCTCCTCGCATATAGTTCTCCGTCACATGTGATATGAAGCACTCGGCAATAACTTTGTCTTATACAAATTTGAGTAGCGCCCCCTATGATAGTCACGCATTTGGAATAGAAACGAGCCCTCCATATTATATACTCAAAGGTTAAAAGCCACTTTACACGATAATAGAAGTCATATGACCAGTCATCACATTTTCTGTATGATTTATCAAATGAACTGTCATTTCGAGTCAAGTCATACCGTTTTGGTTTATTTATGCTTTACACGTCTATGACTTCCCCTTTGATTTTCAGAGTACCAAAATCCAAAATAAATATAAAATATAAACAGAAATAAATTTTGCTTCTTCGTTTGAGAAGTGATATGAGTTTAATGAGTGCGTTCAAACGATTTGATATGTTTTTTTTGACAGGTCATATGAGAAAGCATATGATTTTTAATATCGTGTAAAGTGGCTTTAAGCTTTTATTTTATTGCCTGTGTCAGTGTTCTCGCATGTTGTATCTTTTCATAAGCTAATCTATTTTAATTATAATGGCCTTTATTGCATTGGATTTTGTTTAACAGCACCTTTCTAGTACCTTAAATTTTCTGTACCCAACATTATGGTACTATTTAAGTACTTTTTAAAAAGACAGTCTGAAATCTCTTATGGCAACTCCCAAATTAGACAATGTCAAAAATCCAACTAAAATTCTCATTTCTTATATCTTTCTCCTTCACACTTTCATACATGGGTGCTTTGCCAAACAAAGAAAACTCTACTTCTGCATTTGCATTTGATAAAAAAAATACAAACATGAAATTGAACTGTCAGAAATCAGAAAGATGGCGAAGTGTTAAGATGTGTTTTCTCTCTGCGGTGCATCGCGAACAGTGCACAAAATAAAAAAAGAATACAGAAAAAACTCCCCAGAAAATATCAGCTTTTTACAAATTATTACGTGACAAATAAAACACGATTAAAGTTGCCCTGGAAATCCTAGAGAGTTATTTAGAAGCAAAATGCATTAAATAAAAGTGAATTAAAGTGAACATACATTACGTAGTATATGTGCAAAAATAAAGAACAAACAAAAACCAACTGGGATTTTTTGTTTTGTCAAAGGAGTTATTTTTCTGATTGGCGGTAGGAGGGAGTTTCTGACATAGTTTGTTGTTGCATTTGATCATTAAAAAACAATAACTACTATACTGTTACCTACTCCTAGTATTCTGGTGCTTTTGTTTTGTTTTTTTAGCTTTTATCTACCACTTCCTCGATCTCCTACTCCACCGCCCAGATTTTCTCCACAATCACCACCCCACCACATAAAACAAAACTAAAAAAAAATTTAAATAAACGAAAGAAATCGCGGTCGTCGTCGGTGCGTTGTGCTTGCATTCCATGCTCCAAAGAATCGATCTAAACTGTCTCGGTGCTAAAATCTTCCTTTTTTTACCAACAATAAAGTATAGTTTACTTAATTTCGCTTTTCATTGATAATTTAACAGGAAAATTGTTAATTTTAGTTGCGTGTGTGGTCGAAATATTCGAACAAAAGTCAAGAAGTTGTAAAAATAAGTAAAACTGGGTGCGGATTCATTTTTTCCTTTACTGCTGGATTTGGTTGGTGTGCTCCGTTTGTTCAAAAGAGACCAAGGCCCGACGAACAATTAAAGAACAAAAAACCCACCAACAACAACAAAAACAACTGGGACGAAGAGGAATATAGCTCTTGGCCGAAGGAGGAAAAACTTGGTTTATTGTTGGACTACTTTTTTTTCAATTTCTTCATATACGGAACCTTGATTGCTCCTAACTTAAAGGTAAGTGAGTTTAGAAGGCTACAGTAGCATAGGTTTTAAAGTATACAAGGAAAACTATTCATTATATAATCATCACACACCAGACATCATCACCTTCACCACAACCCTCTTATCGCCCCTAACAAGAAAAGTGTGGGTTATCTAAAAGAGCAAACGAAAATTGAAAATTGAAAACTAAAAACCCAAAGGAACCGACACCGAAATCGAATAAAATGTTTATAGTTGCAAGAGGGAGTGGTACATAACGGTGTATCGATATATTCAAACTACAACAACAATTTCCCATCAAAATAAAATAAAAATAAAAAAAAGTGAAAAACTATCGAGCACTCACATTTACAGTCTGGTGAAAAAAAAACATTTAGATACTTAGGTAATTTTTTATTCGACCATTCTTAGGGGTTGCTGAAGCTATTTGCTTATACCTGTGACTTGTTAAACAATTTCCTTGTGATTGACTAACATTTTTAAGAATTAATTAATTTCTGTTCGGGTGGTTTTAAAGACCGCTAATTAGGGTGTGAATTATGTCCATTCCCTGCTAATTTTATGCTAGATTTTCTCCTTCTTGCTGATACCAAGTCAACCGACCTTTTAAATTTTATTTTTTTCGTCATGTAAATTTTATATAAAAATGATTAAACTTAAGTCGCTGTATATAATGTAGTTAGGCCCCCTATGAGCCAACGAATGTAAATTTTCATACAATGTAGTATCTTATTAGTTGCAAGCTTGCAAGCCAAATTGTAAATAAATTTAGTATAGAGTAAAGTCGGGTAATATGGACCACTCGGCTAATATGGACCACCAGCTTTTCTCGTCTTACACAAATGCAATCGGGGAGATGATCGGTTGGGATTGTGCGTGATCTGCTTAAACTTAACTCAGTATAGTTTTGTTAGTCTGAAGTAGTGCGTCACGAAGTTGTCCGGATTAAAAGAAAATCCAAGGCATTGATTATTTTTTTTTCGTAGGTGTTTCTCTTTTTTTTTTATAGTTAAACATAATACAGCCCTATTACACTGCCGCTCATCTGAATGGGTTCAATGTTTTTCGTAACTTACTGTTAGACTCTCTGCATAAATATGGCAATGACACGTCTGTGTTATGTATGAAATGAAAGAGCATTATTTTGCCCTTAGTTTGGGAGAAAAAATGTTCTCTTTAAGCTTACCGTTATTCTCACACGCTAGCTAAACTTAATTCATTAAGAAAAACTAACGTTTTTTTTTGGCTCATCTGAATAGGTTCAAAAGCGAAAAAAGGAATAAAACAAGAAAAATAACTGTAATTAAATGATTAATTTTGCATATTAAATAGGTAGCGACATAATAATTCATATTAATAATGTGTATTGCCAATTTTTTTTTAATTGTTTCGAAAATTGGATTTGGAATGGAGTCATACAGTTTTTCTAGATATTGCAGCGAAATCTCTGCCCACGCTTTCTTAATTCCCTCATTTAAGGACAACTTGCCTTCATATTGTCTCCCCGACTCATACACCTTACGGGTAAGAAGTCCCAAACGTTTTCAATTATGCTAAGGTCAGGTGAGTATTCCATACCAACACCTCTACATTTTGGTTCTCGATTCATTGTTTTACCGACCTCGCTGTATGGATAGGGGCATTATGATGCTGGAATGGCAATGGTATTGGTCCTAAAAGATCAGAGAATTGTGGGAAGACCTTTTCCAACACACCTTTGCACACATTGACATTCATTCGCGATGTAAGAATTTGCAGCTCAAAGGTTCCTTTATATGAAATTGCTGCCCACACCATGACACTGCCTTCACAGCTATGCAGACGGCTTATATAATGATCTTCTTTACGAAGGTCATGAAAGTAATAGTTGTAGCCATCTGGGCCCTCTAAGTTGTATTTTTTTCATCTGAAAATATAACTCGCCTCCACTGCGATTTCTACGACATGTATTTTTTGCAAAATTGGAGATGATTTTCTTTTCTTTTTTCGTTCAAATGTGTTTTTTCGGTATTTTTTTTCCTTTTCAAATGTTTAGTACTCTTAATACCGCGTTCCACCGTCGACAAACTACACTTAACACCAGTTTTGCGTCTAATTTTTGACGCGAAATCATGCGAATTAGAAGCAGCTGTTATGATTGCGGGTCTATTGGTCATTGATTTGGCCTTTTAAGTTCCAACTTTCATATTTTTCCCGTAGTTTTCGATGTTCCGCAAATATTTACCCATTAAATTTTGGCTTCTTTCCTTTTTTTACGATTTTTCTTCGGCTTAGCCCTAATTCACGAAATGCTTTTATTTTTACTTTTTCTTCGCGTTTAAAAATTTTTCGCGACCCATTTTCCTTGTTAAATGGTTTAAAACAATTCGATTTACCAAAAAACTTAACTTTCAGTACACAGTGCACATCAATTAAAAATGATTTTTTTGCATTCGAACCTATTCATATGAGCCAAAAAAAACGTTATTTTTTCTTAAGGAATTAAGTTTAGCTAGCGTGTGAGAATAACGGTAAGCTTAAAGAGAAAATTTTTTCTCCCAAACTAAGGGCAAAATAATGCTCTTTCATTTCATACATAACACAGACGTGTCATTGCCATATTTATGCAGAGAGTCTAACAGTAAGTTACGAAAAACAGTGAACCCATTCAGATGAGCGGCAGTGTATAGCTATCAACTATCAACACGATACTTGATACATATCAACAAATTGAAAGAGTTGGTATTATGACTATCAACTATCAACATTTTCTATCGACTGTGAACTTTATTATAAGATTTTATCATTATTGTGAATGATTTTTTTTAAAGAAATGGTATTCCGGATTTCAACAAAATAGATACGCATCAATTTCCTTATCAACCACAAAGTTTTGGTTGAAGAGTAAACATACAAGTTTACTCGATATTTTTAAAAGCGAAGACTATCAAATTGATACTCATAATAGGGCTGATAGTTTGTTCTCCTTTTATTTTTAAAATATAAGAAGTGAATATTTGTTTTATGTGTGTTGCGGATAATATGGACCACGGGCGAAAAGGAGTATTTGGACTAGTGGTCCACATTACCCGCCATTTCATGTAACAGCATGCGCGACCGTCCCATTCATTTGCCATGACACGAAAACAAGACCACGCAAATGTGCATATTTTCAGTAGTGATTGTGAAGTTGTTGTAATAACATAGGTGTTCAATTTGAAGAAAAAAAAAAGTTAAAAAGGAAATGAGCGAATCAGCACAAATAGGTATTGAGGAGCCTCGGCAGTTACATCCGCTGCATAAGAAAATCTGTGTCTGGTATTCGAATAGTGCAAAACAATTGGACGACTGACGAAGTTATAGGCACAGAACCATCCTCCGTTACATGGAAATTTTTTAGTCAAATGATGTTTTTTTTTCGTAGGAAACCGTGGTACAATTGTGGTTCACTCCCACGCAGTTCCATTAACAATTTCGCGCAGAATCCTTCCGTCTGGCGATGCAGAAGCCAGTCATTTGTCCACACACTGCGCACCCTTATTTGCTTCACACCAGATTCTTCGCGACTTTTTTCAACTTTTCTTCTTCAAGATCTAATGCTAAAACAGCCCACTGTCTTTCCGATATTTTCAATAAACTTCGATCGCCAACAATCACAAACTATGAGCAAAATACAATATTAAACTATCTTTTAAATTATCGCAAACCTGCGTATGATCGCAAATGGGTGATGTGCGGATTTTTCCGCATATCATGTGAACACGTCGCACATTGATCGCAAAATTTGCGCACTCATTTGCGTACACTTGATGTGCGAGTAAATCAACGCAAAAAAATGTGCGGCTTTTGGGACAGATTCTGCACATCGCCTGAACACCCTTTTATGCGAGTTTGCGTACACTGATTTACGTATAGCATTTGCTCTGCTTTTTAAACTTTTTACGTGATTTCAGTACCGCAAACGTATGCGACTTTTTATATGCCGTCTGCTCTTAGCTTAAGGGGTTATAGGTAAACTGACAAACTTTTTTGTTGTTTTTGTTGTTTCACTTTGTCTTTTAAGATAAAGATGTGCCTGTGGAATACAGACAACACATTTTGGCTAACGTATTTCATACTTTATCAATGAAAGACACAAAGTTGACTAGCGATTTTAGTATTTTCGCTTATTTCTTATAAAAAGAAAAGAAACACAAATAAAACAATAAAAAAAGGTTTTTCATTTGTTTTTGTTTTTTTTTTCTTCCTATAGCTCCAAATCGGTGCCAAAAAGTACAAAAATAAGGCAAAAATAATTTGTTTTCTATTTAGCATAAATAAAATTAAACAAACTAGATATTTTAAAATATGTATATAACTTTGGGCAATTATAGACATACATAAGTAGACATGAACTGGCAATTGTGTCCTTTAAAGACCCAATTCAAAGACAATTGCAAACCTAGCATTATGTTCTTTTTGCAAAAAGAAGACAAAATGCTTCTGGATTTGGTTTCCGAAACGGAACCAGAGAGTTCAGTCACACTCATGTGAATTATATTTGGGCCATAGTGAAAAAACCACTCTATAACACATCACACGAAACGAGTGTGGTTCTCGCTTTGCATAAAAATAAAAGAAGCGCTGGCCTAATATAAATTTTGATTTCAAAAACAATGTTAAGACTATCAGCTGGTCGAATTTTGTTTTTATAATTAAGACGCTCTCTAAGGAAAGAGGATTGAAAAGGAGGTAGAGGTACCGATTAGCCTTGCCATGAAGAAAAAAATATTGAGGCCATTTTTGAGGCAATTTTCAATAGTTCGGGCCGGAAATTATCCAAAATATGATAAGATTTCTGGACCAACACCACACTCCGTCTCTGAAGGATCAGTAAAGATAGTTGTGTCTAAATCTTTTGTCACGACGTCATTATCCCACTCTTTTCTGGATGGAAACATAACCTTGAAATCTCCTCTATTGCTCATTTTAGTGGTGAAGTAGTCTGTGGGAGTCGAAAAATTCTCTATTATCATTAAGTCAGTGAACTTGCTGTGACCAAAAGTTTTAGCAAACCAAGAGTTCGATTCCTTTAGTCTTAATGCGCTGAAAGATACTAGGTACTTAATGTGTATATCAAGTGGTAAAAGGTGCGGAAAAACGCTTAAGGCATCAGTTGGGTAAGATTTTAAAGACACTGTGATGTTAACGCTGGCAGTAAATTGTTCGTTCCCTAGCTTATCTCCAACCTTGTTGCTGGCCTGATGTGAGAGCTCGTTTGTAAAATTTGTGTTTATAGTAGATATTGAATTAAATAATGTTTATCCTCAAGTGGGCTTTAGGTCAATTTTTGTAAATATTTTGTTTTGTTTTTTTATGTTGTGACGTTTCGGATGTGGTTACACCCTTCTTCAGACCTATTTATTAATTGAAAAATAATTTAAAATATGTAGATATTGAATGTCAGGTACCGATACAAGTATTTGGAGCTTACAAAAATCAATTTCAACTAATCACGTAAAATCCCAAGTTTGGTTTAGCCTGTAGTTCAAGGTATAAACATTAAGTAATACAGTCATAAAGGTGAATTGTGAGTTCTACCTCTTCTCATTCATCTAAACAATCTATGATCAATAATTGGATATCAGATCAAACAATAATCAATTTTGTTGGTTTAATGAAAGAAAAAATTGGTCTTAGAAAAAAGTTTAACAAAGCATTGATTAGAATTGACTTTAAAAAATACGTGAATCATAATTTATATAAAATAAAACTAACTGAAGAAATTAAGATTTCGAAGTAAAACACATTAACAAAAGTTGTAAATGTAGTATTTGCTTAGTTTAACATTGGACAGCAAACAATTAAAATAAATAAATAAATTAGACGCCATTACGACTCGTAGAGAGCCTGTTACTTACAAATACCAACCCTTCTTATGTTCGTGTTGGCAGGAATGGAGGAGACTTACGATTTTCTGTAATTCCGAATGGCTAACGAGCAGCACTATTCATGACAATTAATACTCTTGGAGGATTTGTCAATTTTTCGCAAGGGGCAGTACACCCCTGAAAATGTAATGCCAAAGAGTACTACAAACAATTAAAGTTGCACCAAATAAAATAAGAATTGTGATCCTTTTGCATAAGAAGTTAGACGATTGGAGAAGGAAGTATAATTTCATTACGTAATGTCGATAGTAATTAGGATAAAACAAGATGACTGCGTTTTTATGTCATTCATAGTCTAGTTTTAGCAAATCTAACGAGTGAATTATTGTGGTAAAATAAAAAAAAGAGATCTGCGTAAACAATATTTCCACAAAGTTCTTATATGACGTAGACTGTCAGTTGAAGTTAAGCAAGAAGGATTTGCCGACTTCATATTTGACGATTATACAAATTGACATTGCTATGAGGTTTTCTTTTCGAAAACGTCGTCTATATGCAATCAGAATAACATAAACTCTATTGCTTAAAGCCTACAGTGGGTTAGAGGTAAATTCTTCGCTGAATCTAAGAGAAATTAAATGTACATTGTAGCTCACAGAAAAGTTAAATAATTTTCAAATACCAACTTTTTCAACTCTTGATCTGAGTGTTTTTGGAAAATTTTATCGGTTACTGTGGCACTAGGCACTACATACATAGATTCTTAACTTCTGCCAAAAAATGTCATAGTCTCCCTTTAAACAATAGAAATTTAAAGAAATGGAGTTACAAAATAAAGGGTTCGAAATTTGGAGCAAGAAAGCACAGGAAGTGATAGACTTCAATATTGTGTTCGATACTTTAGACTTTAAAAAACAATGCTATGCAAAGTCAAAATTGTATTATTTGTTTCTGACTGATTACTAAAATTTTTGTTTTGCGAGGTAAACACTATATGTCAAGTCTTGCATTAAAAAAAATCGACTGTTCGTCTATATGTCTGTACCTCGACTTATAATCTAAATCGCTGAAGCGATTTTTTTTTTTTTCAAACTTAGTATGTAAGAATCTCCGGCGGTTCCTCGCAGGAGAAGATGAATTTTGTTTAGGCTTAAACAAAAGGCACCCGCTATACAACCGTTTTGGAAAAATCTTATTTAGATAAATGTGTAATATTGTAGACCTGGTCTACATTTGGGTCGAAAAAAATTCATAAGAAAATGTTATTTACGGTTCTGGTCATAGAACCATTTCTTGATTTTCGACTTCTTTCTCATCACGGCTCTGACTATTTAAAAAAATATTTTTTCCATTTTTGAAATAAAAAATTACATTTATTTTTTTAAAAATTCAATATCGTGAAACCGGTTGAACAATTTTTTTTGAAATTATTTCCATTAATGTATAGTATAATTAAATACTTGAAATTGACATACCAGTTCTTTTTTTTAATTTTATTAATAAAGGGAGCAAAATAAGAGCATTTCTTCTCCATTTTTGCATAATTTGAATAAAAAAAAAGTTACAGAAAAGTTAAACTCAATGTCATTTTTGGCTAATAAAGCTAGTATTTAGTAGCATGACTATTATTTTTGTATAACGGCTTCGCAACGAATCTTCATTGAGTTGACAAGCCCCTCACATCTTTGCAATGTTATGAATTTTCCAGCCTTCTCAACCACGACCCGTAACTCTCATCCAAAGATTCTCAACAGGATTAAGGAAAGGGGACTGAGCAGGCCACTGCATAACCTCAATCTTGTTGTCCTGAAACCATTGCTTAGCTGTTCTGCTGGTGTGTTTCGGGTCATTACCCTGCTGAAAGACCCATTTTAGTGGCATTTCGAAGTCGGCATATGGTAGCGCGGTGCTTTGCAGAATCTCATAGTAAGAATGCTGGTTGGAGCAACTTCATTGTAGGAGAAGCATCCCTATCATTATACTAGATCCTCCTTGCTTGATCTTTTTGTGGTGTATCTAGGATCATATTCGGTATTTGGTGGCCGTCTTACATACTAACCAACTTAAATTCTCTTGGTTATGTTTTTTTTAGAAGTGGGACTTCCCGTGGACTGCGGGCATTTAAATTGTGTTTACTGAATCGTCTTCTTACTGTATAGATACCGCATGGAAAAAAAAAATCCAGCGGTTCTCTGCTTTTTCTGCAAACTTGATGGCGTCTCTTACCATTATATATAATAAAATATAATTAATAAGCTTTTGAATAAGTTTGTGTCTTTCTAGTGTTTAGTACGACTCACTTCAAAGGAAACAATTCAACGGTTTTGAAATTAATGAGATAATGTACCTTTAAATTATCACTTCAAATGGTTAACCTAGTTGCTATGAGTACCACGCTACAGTATAAGTTAAAAAAATGACAATATATTAAGGATATGAAAAATTATAATTTTTAAGAGAATACACTGCTCGGCACTGTACCTGCAATTTATTTTGAAACTTTTTTTACGGTTTGTTCTAATGGTTTCTATTCACTTTTTCTTATTTGGATATTTGAATTTAGAATTTAATCTAACTAAGCTTGGTGTGACGTTAAAGATCGTTAAAGTTACAAAGCTAATGTGCAAACATAGTTCTACTGACATTTTGACCTAAAAATATTTCTATTAAATAACGAACAGGAAACAATTTTTTTTTTGTACAAGACTGTATAATTGCTCCCAAACTTTGTCTGAGGTTATAGAAAGAGGAATAAATGATATTCCAAATGAAAACTTTCGTGGGCTAAATATAACCACCCACGCTGCTGGTAGTATAACTGGCTGTACTCTCCGACTGCTGCCTTTGCTTACATTCGCCTCGCTCATTCTTTGAGTTGATTTTTTCTTTGTACACCTTCTTCTGCTATATAGTACCTATACTTAATTCAGCAGCACACACTGGCGCTGAATGAATTATTGCTTTGGCTTGTGGCGATCATTTCAATCATCAGAAATTCGAAGAAATCATGGTCAGGTTTTCGATTCCAGCGAATAAAAACAGGAACCAATATCTCTCTGTGCTGCGTTTGTGTTTTTATTTGTTTTGATTTTACATGAGAGTAACTTGAAGTCTCGCTACAAGTACGTAAATCTAACCTATGTCGTCATGCGAACTAAATTATTTTAGCTCTTTATCAGCTGATATCACCTACGGTTTAAGTGAATTTAAATAATTGTTCTTCTCTTTTCATTGCTTTCCTCTGAGTCACCCCCTTAAAACAATAAAACGAAACGAGGTGTGTGAATGGTGGGAGAAGTGGAAGTAGCTATTGCCTTAAAAAAAAACATTCGAGCAGATGCAACATGAGTGTAGGTGTTAAGATAACCGTAAGTGTAAGAGGCAATGAAAAACTAAACAAAACCCGCGGTCTGTGTGTGAGTAGAATCATGAGTGTGGGTCTCAGAGTCTAGAAAGACGTGGATATCTTAAATTTTTGTCGTTGATTTATCTAATCAATGGGTACAGTTCAATAACGATTTATACCGTGCAAAAGTTGGGAATTATTATATTTGATTATTGTTGTACTTATCAATTATTACTTTTTTAGATTCTTTGCGATAGAACATTGAATGATTGTTTTAACACCGCTAGATTGGTAAAGGGTGTGGTATTTGATAAAAATGCCGGTGGGTGACTAGAAAAATAAACAAACAGACACAAAAACCCACCTTAGTCGAAAGATTGATGAGGTGCAATCATTAAACTATTTTGTTTTTAATTTTGCTTTTCGGTATTGAAAGTGGGAAGAACTACGGTAGCTAGTGTTGGAATAGCAAAAGCAAACCACATTTATAGAATATGAAATCTTGGTGATACCTATTTGATATTATTTTACAAACACACAGTTTGTGATTCTAGTAATTTGAAATTAAAAAAATCATATTGATTGTCATCTGTAATAATAAGTTATAAAAACAAGAGCGGACAGATAAAAACAAGAAGACTTTGTTAAAATTACATCTGATGACTTCACAACTACGTACATACATATGTATGTTATTTTCAATGATCAATTAAATATATGCAGTTCGAAACCTTTGAAAGCTGCTCGCATACATACATACATATAACCTTTGGCATCTTAATCAAAAATTGTATCGGGGAGGGAAAGGGTCTATCTCTCGCCGTTTCGAAAATAAAAAAAAATCAACATTTACCTACACTTACTTGAAAAATTCAAATAACACTGTTTCTCAACCATTCGAGTACAAGTACTAAACCAAGTATATAGTACTTACATATCTATTACAGTTCTAGAGCAGAACTTTGCACTACTTGTCCATTTGCTCCCAATACTTTCCAGTCTGGTGCGTATTGTTTGTTTCTTGACTCAAGGAACCGATCAATGACTTGAAAGTACTGATCAAGTACTTGGATGCACTGATCGAGCACTTAGAAGTACTGATAAAGTTTTTGGTAATTAAGTACGCAATTCTTGGTATGGATGTAGTACATATATATACTTGCGATCAAGTAAAGAATTTTTAATCAAAGGCTGGTTGATATTTTATCGAATAAAACAAGCTGTGTGTGAGGTTATAACAAAATTCTTTTCCTATTATAAGAGCCATTGTATGGAATTATGTACATGGAATATGACATCGTTCAAATGTACGCATCGGCTTCTAACGGTGCACAGTGGCGCATATTGACTTTTTTTGTTGCAAAAATCATAGCTCATAAACAAATAAAGATATCGTGATAATTTTTTTTCCAGCTTGAAGGAAGTTTCCAAGGCTATACATTTTGTGAATTTTAAGAAAAAATATTCACAGGGTGTTTCAGAATTTTCTGCTGAAATACGACTTTAGGAAATGGACTTAATATTTTACCTCAAAAAATGTCAATAGTAAATAACTGAAGTAAAAACAGGGTGTCAACATAACAAATTATTTCAATAATATATTTCAAGTTTAACAGTGGAGAATAAATAAATTAATAAGTAAAAATAAATAAAAAACAAAAAACTAGATTTTTAGGAAACTTTGTTCAAAGTTCGAGGTAATTTCTAATAAACTAATCATTTCTGGAAAGTATCGTGCTTTGAGGTTTTTTTTTCAGTTCTAACATGCCTTAGCGAAGGGAATAAGGGGGTCCGATGAGGCTGCAAGCATGTTAAATACAGTGGATCAAAAAAGAAATCGGACATACAAGTTTTTTCTCTTTAAATCACAAAATAAAATTGATGAAGGTTTGAAAATAGCGTATTTCTGCATTTATACATAGTTTTTACTATAATCTCTGGATATTTAGCAAAAATTACAGTTTTATTAACAAATTGTTATCGAAATTTAATTTAAAAGAAAACAATCGCAAATTTAATATCAAAAAAGAAATCGGACACTCTGTGGTATACTCATTTTTAGTTTTTAATGGGACAAATATAACACTTTTAGGTTCTTAAAATTCCGTTACATATGTCAAATGTTTATTCGATTTGAATTTAATGTGTTATTATTAATAAGGTCAAAATGGAAGAACAATGTTGATATACAACGATAGAAGTGCGAAAAATAGTGATAAAACATTTTTAAAAAGGTAACTCTGTACGTGCTATTGCAGAAATTGTAAAAAGAAGCAAGTCTACGGTTGGAGACATCATAAAAAGATTCAAAACAACAAAATCTGTTGAAAATTTACAAAAATCTTGAAGAACAAAAAAGTTTACTGCAGGCAATGAACGTTGGATATTGTCAAAAGTTAAAAAATAAACCCCAAATAGGTACACCAAAGTTGACAGTGGAGGTAAGGAAATACTTGCAATAAGATGTTAGCCCTGAAATCGTAAAAACATTGCCGCAAAGAAGTAATTTTTATTTAAGAGTGGCAAGAAAAAAGCTTTTATCAGCAAGAAAAACCGAATCAAGAGAAATAGTTTATAAGGAGCTACCAAAAGACGGATTTGTCATTCTGGAATCGTGTTTTGTTCTCTGTTTTTATTAAATTTACTCTCGTCAGAGACAAAACACGAATCCAGAACGACAAATTCGTCTTTTGGTAAAAATGTAATTTTTTTTATAAATTTTAACGCCGAAACACTGAAACTTCTCATAAAACAAAAATGTTTTCTTTTATTTTAAAAATATGGAAACATTGGCTACCTGTATCATTCGAATCCTTCGACCGATTTTAAAATTTCTGTCTGCTTTTGAAGCTTCCAATATTTTCTAATCCAGTAGATAAATTAGTTTTGGATTTTAAGCACACACGAAAATTGAATTTTGCAAGTAATTTTGTGCCAGAGTGCGGTGGCACAAATCCCAGTTGTCCAATTTTCAAAGACTTCCGCATAGATCCGGTTGAATTTGAGCGATGGCCTGTTATGTTCACCTTAAAGGCATCGGTCGATTGTGGTTTATTCGCATAAACCTGCGTATTCAGGAAACCCTAGAAGAAAAATCGTATGACCTTGGGTGGCCAATTCACGGCACCTCTGATGATTTTCGGCGAAAAAAACGCTTAGAAAACCCAATCAGCGAACAAACGGCGTTGCCTATGGTCATAAAGTTTGAGCTCCTGGGTCAGAACCGAAGCTATTCTGCGAACATGTTGGGGCATGTCCACAACCCCTTGCTGAGGAGCGAGGTCTACCTAGCACCTCTTGAAACCAAGTAAACTTGGAAACCATAAGTAATTTGGGGTAACCACGGCCACAACGATACTCCCACAAGGGAGCCTACCTCATAGATAGTCTGAAGCAGAGGGACCGAGCGTCTTGCGACACAAGAAACCACCTCCACCTTCTGGGAACTATCTCCCGTGGTACCAGAATATAGCTTCCGCTAGAGCTTTGCGACCGTGAAGGTCACTTTTATATGAGTTCCTTAAAACTCGAGGCCTAGCAACCTCGGATGCACACGTCCACAGCCATCAGCCAAGGCAGAAGCTAATAACTAGGCATGTACACCCATACGCACAACATAAAAACCCCACATGTGCTCCTCTGAACACCTGAACTTTCCGACGAAATTAGATGAAGGCAAGCACTTGGGTCAGTTGGATTTTGAAAAGGTGTAGGCCAAAGTCCCGACGCATAATTAGCCAAGTTGAATCCCGCGAAATTCTGTATTCTTGTGCACGGCGAGCAGTGACGGCTATGATCGCGGCCGATCCTGCCTGCCTTTGACGTACGAATGTTGGCTGATTGAAAACGGTAGACTATGAAGGGCCACCACCACAACGTCTAACGTAAGATGGTCGCAACGCGTGCTGTTTGTTCAGTCGCATTACTTGCAATGGTGATTTGAAATCGGTTACTCAATAATAAACAACAGATTTGACAGATGTTACCAAAACAGCATGGCCACCAAAATCTACTGGCTTAAATTGAAAAAACCCTTTACTTTAAAATTACTGGTATGTACTTGAAAAAAAAATCTACAGACTACCCAAATTATATGGTGGATTTGGAAACTGGTCCAGCGCCACTTTACATGCACACTCTCCAACTTCATTTTTCCCATATCCAGAAAGTTATGGCTCTGTCGAATAACCCTCTCCTTCATGAAATTGCTTAGGGAATGGTCTAAGCAAACCAGCGGCCGCAACATCATTTTAAGAAACTATAACGAGGTTTCCTCAACGAGTGAGCTACACGATCTAATAGCAAAAATTGAGAAGTCTTCACAAAACTAAATTAAGAGGCAAAGGCATTCATAAAGCATAAACTTGGTGCAAATATATTTATACCATATTTAAAACCAGGTTAGAATTATTATCCTTTTTTTTATTAGTGTTCTGAACGAACGAGGTGTTTTGTGTCACAATCGCTTACAATAAATCAACATTATTGTTAAATCTAATATAATTCTGCCTTACATTAATGATACAGATGTGGAGTAATGGGTACAAGTGGAATCACCGGTACTAGTACTTTCACTTTAAATCTTACTTACTTACTTACTTAACCGGCTCCCGATCCATGGAGGGTCTCTGCCTGAGTTATTGCGGTCTTCCATCAGTTGCGATCCCTCGCGAGCTCCCTCTAGTCGTCGGGACCAAGCGCTCTTGCGTCTATAACCGCCTGGTCCCTGTAGCGGAGGTTCGGTCTGCCTCGTCGTCTCGAACCTGGGGGCTGGGATTCGAAGATTTTCTTGGCTGGAGCGTTGTTGTCCATTCGCTCGATGTGACCGAGCCAGTGTAGTCGACGTGTTTTGGCTTTTTGGACTACATCCACATCTTGGTACAGCTCGATAATTCACGATTGAATCTTCTCCTCCATTCGCCCTCTTCGCATATAGGACCAAATATCCGCCGAAGAATTTTTCTCTCGAAAGTGCCCAGTATCAATTCCCCTTTTTTACTTATCGTCCAGCACTCGGCGCCGTAGAGTAGAACTGGTAAAATTAGCGTTTTGTATAGCGTGCACTTTGTCTTTCGAGAAAGGAGTTTTGAACCCATTTGTTTGGCCAAACCGAAGTAGCAGCGGTTTGCTAGGGTAATTCTTCGTCGAATTTCCACTAAGGTGTCATTCGTGGGATTGATGTTCGTTCCGAGGTAGGTGAACTCCTTGACTACCTCGAAATTACTGCTACCAACAGTGACGTTTTGTCCTAGGCGATGGACAGATGTGGCTTTGTTTGTTGATAACATATACTTTGTTTTGTCCTCATTAACTTCAAGACCAACGCGTTTCGCCTGTTCATCAATAGCTGTGAACGCTTCTAGCACAGCACGCTTGGAGCGGCCGATGATATCGATGTCGTCCGCATATCCAAGCAGTTGGGAAGACCTGTTGAAAATAGTGCCTTCCAGGTTAACACCACTCTTGCGCACTATCTGCTCCAGGACTAGGTTGAAGAAATCACATGATAGCGCATCTCCTTGTCTGAACCCTGTGCACGTTTGGAATAGCTCGGATGAGCTGTTACCCATTTGCACGTTGCACCGCATATTTTGTAACGTCATGCGGCATAGCAGGATCAGTTTTTTCGGGATACCGAGTTCCGACATTGCCAATAGAAGCTCTTGGCGACTTATGCTATCATATGCGGCTTTAAAGTCGATGAAAAGATGGTGGGTCTCGACTTGAAATTCGTTGGTCTTTTCCAGGATTTGCCTCAATGTGAAGATTTGGTCTATCGTTGATCTGCCTGGTCTGAAGCCACACTGGTACGTGCCGATTATAGTGTTGCAGAAAGGTTTTAGACGCTCACATAGTACGGTGGATAGGATCTTGTAGGCAACCTTAAGCAGGGATATGCCCCTGTAGTTTTTGCAGGACATAGGATCGCCTTTTTTGTAGATTGGGCATATGGAGCTATTTGACCAGTCGTCGGGCATGCTTTCCTCCTCCCACACTTGGTTGATGAGCTGATGCATGCGCCCTATAAGGACATCTCCTCCATACTTAAAGAGTTCCGCAGGTAGGCCATCCGAGCCTGCGGATTTGTTATTCTTAAGCTTGTGTATGGCTTTCTTAACCTCTTCAGTACTGGGTAGTGGGTTTGGATCTTCATTGACCGGTCTTATGCTTCTTTGCTCCCCTGTGTTTTCGTCTAAATAATGCCCATTAAGCAGCTGCTGGAAATGCTGTTTAAACACGTCTACAATTCCCTGTGCTTCGGTGACTAGGTTTAAATCTTACAGCTCTGAATAAAAACAGAACGATTCCCTTCCACCTGAATAGGGGTAACTGACCGCTCTATTTTTGGACGTTTTTAACCCATCGACATCATGGCTATCCTTCGATTGAACTTGACCATTTAATGTCGTATATTAGCAAACAACCTTTATGTTGACGTAATAAATTAACAAATTGGTAGAAAATATAAAAATATGTGTTATCATTCTAAGATCTTAATTGCTTCCGAGCACTAAATCAGCTCACTCTCGGCCTACGCTCATATGACGTGAGCTTTTAGGAATTAAACACTATTGTCCATTGGTGCCGAAAGTTTGACAAACGATTTTCAGCCGCTGCGCTGGTTCGAAAAGTATCCCTTGACATGGAAAAGTTCTTCTCATCTCAGCCGTTTGAACTCAACAGAAAATCGTAAGTCCCTCCATTATTGCTAATAATGAATAATTGAGAGTTTTGAGCAAGTCGCCTTTGTTTCCCCAAGAGCTGTCGCTCCACCACATATTTTATTGTTGAAGAACAAAAATAAAAATGCACACTGGTATTGAGGGCAACACGAAGTTGGTGAAGCCCACCTACTGGTTGAGGCCTTGGTCCACACCGGACTGCAGTCCTTTAAAAGAAGTTAAATAGAAGTTAACCATAAACTTTCCAACTGCAGCTGTTTAACATTTTCAATGGTTGAATTTTTAAGGATAATGGTTCGTAAATAGAAAAGTCTCAAAGGGCTAACAAATGTTCACCACGACCATGCAAACATTCAGATGAATATACATACTTAAATCAAAAAATAACAACCTTAAGATAGTTTTATAACAAAACTAATCCTTGACCTTAAATTGGATTCACTTTTGGGATATTTCATCATCGCTTCAAAATCACCGTCATCCTCTTCAACATTGTCGCTGTTCGGAGCTGTCATACATCTATCCACCCTCACTTGGATCTCATATACCACCAGACCCTGACCGATTTACCGCATACAGAATTTTATTTTTCTAAAGATTTATGGATACACACATACATATAATCAAGAAAGAGCTTCAAGTGTCTCATTAGCACTTGGATTTTTTCTTGTTATTAAAAAAAAGAATATAAGAAAGAAAAAAAATCTGATAACGACATGCAAAATAGATTCGATAAAATGGCCATCTGACTTTTTAGTCCTTTCTGTCGTCGTCGTTGTCGTCATTGTTGCCGTTGCTGTTGAGCTTGTTGCATAATCATTTAGTTTGTTATTTTTCTTTCAAAACCAACAACAATAAAAAAAAATTGTATAATTACACCATAAGGCTTGTCATAATGGTTTAAAAAAAAAAGAAGAAAAGAAACATATTTCTTTAGAACAATTTAACAATTAAAACATGTCAACTACAGCCTGCCTGGCACTATAAGGATATTTTAATTAGACGTAAAATAGAAATCCTTTGTCCTTTTTGGAACATCAGTTTCCTTTTGTCTGGATTGGGACACAAAAGACATGCTGATTTTTTACTGAGATGAACGGAGATTTATATAATTTATATTATGTTTGTGTATCGTTGAAGAAAATTTGATCAAAAAGCATATCAAAGATACTCGTACTTTTGAATAGAATATCGCCTGAAGCTTAACCAATCGAATCAATAAATTAATGAATGAATGAAAGAACCAAAACAATATTCTGTTGAGAATATTGAACCTAATGATAAATATAAACAATATAAAGAGTTTGAATTCTTCTCGATTTCTTTAACAATTCACAATAAGATGAATGATTCATCTGGTTTCGTCTGTGAATATAAAATGACTAATTAAATTAGATTTGATAAAGAATTGATTCTTAGAAGTTTATGATATGATTCATCGAATGGAATTGATTTAGGTTTGTTGACAAATATATTTTTTTATTGGATATGAAAAAGCAGAATATTTAATAATGTATGGATTCATGGCCTTTGATTGGGTCTTTTGTATGAATTTGAACATCACCAGAGAACGAAGTGTTTTTCATTAGAAATGTTTACTTCTTTTTTTTAAGGGACAAGTCTTAACCGTTTGTCTTATGTTTATTTATACCTATCCAGTGTAACCTACTTTTAATACCAATAAATAAAAAAATATAAATAAATATTGACTACCCCTGCACAATCGCACAACCAATCGTCAAAAAAATAAAATGCACGACTGGGTCGCACGAACTTGCTCCTATGTAAAAGACTAAGAATTTCAAAAATGAATGTTATTAGAGAAACTGTTCATAAGCATAAAATTCATTTCTTAAATGACTAAAAAAAACTTCTTTAGTAGTTAAAGGTAAGAATAGGATGCCATGTGATTCAAGCAAGTATAGATTTATGCAAGAACAAAAATTATAAGTCTTTGTAGTGGTTTCTTAAAAAATAAGGTTTTATATAAGAAAATTTTAAAACATTTTTAAGAAAAAATGTTGGTACGCCAATTTGAAGTTTTTGTTATTGTATGAGTTAAATTTACAAAAAAAATATTGAGCCGTTTTCGAGTAATTGAATTTTCAAAAAACAAAAAATTGATTTTTTTTTCAAAATTCAAAAAAATATTTTTCTTAAAGTTTTGAAATGCAATGTTTTTTAAACTTTTTAGAAGCTTCCCTCTACGAAATTTCATTAAAATCCGTTGTGCTAATAATGAGAAAATCAAAATTTAAAAAAATCGTTCTATGGTAGGTACAGTCAGTAATATCTTGTTTTAAAATTTTTTTTATTAAATTACAGATATTAAAAAATAATAGAAAGAAAAAAAATTTAAGCAAAATTCTCGGAACCGTTTTCGAGAAAAATACGATTTTCGAAAACCATTTTTCAACATTTGTATGGAAGGTACCGTTATTTTTAGGTAAAATTAATTTATTTTTCTTATATCTTGTAGATTATTTTTCCAAACTTTTATTTGTCAAGTTTTGAAAAAATCGAGCATGGGGTTTTCGAAATATTGAGTTTTCAAAAAAAAATTTTGAAAGTTTTTTTAAAAATCCAAAAAAACTGTTTTGGAAAATTTGAATACACAATAATATTCAAACTGCTGGGAAGCTTTAGCATAAAAAAAATGATCAAAATCGGTTGTACCGTTTTTGAGAAAATCAAAACCAAAAAAAATGGTCCCAAGGGGGGTACCAAAACTACTCATTTTTTTGAAAATTTTTTTCGACCATTACCTAGGTTTAACTAAATTAAATTTTTTGAATTTTTTTTAAGAAAATCGTTGAGACAGTTTTTGAGAAAAAAAAATATTTATAAAATTTCGGAAAAAAATCGTATGGCAGGTACCGTTATTTTTGGTCATAAAAAATCCAATCAAAAAACATCCGGGGGTAAAAAATCAAAACCCATATCTACCAAGTTTGAAGAAAATTGGCCGAGCCGTTTAGCTGTAATCGAACAGACAGACAGACAGACAGACAGACAGACAGACAGACAGACAGACAGACAGACAGACAGACAGACAGAATTGCCAGACCCACTTTTTTCGTCTTCGCTATCATCGTAATGTCAACTTTGATCAAAATCTCGAGTTCGATTTTTTTTACGAATACATAACTTGCCTTATAGTACCTATAAGTCGCAAGTAAAAATTGTGACTACCCCGCACATTTTACTTGCGACTTATAGATACTATAACTGTTCGACAGATTTAAAAATAAAAATACAAACAAATTTCTTTTAGTTAAAGCTAGATAATGGTTGAAAAAAATTTTCCGAAAAATGGTTATTGAAGGTACCCCCCAAAGAACCATTTTTTGTTTTTGATTTTCTCAAAAAGGGTACAACTGATTTTGATCATATTTTTTTTTTGCTAAAGCTCCCCAAAAACTTGAATAGAATTGTGTATTCAAATTTTCAAAAAAAAAAAAAATTTGGATTTATAAAAAAAATTCAAATTTTTTTTTTCAAAACTCAATATTTCGAAAACCCCATTCTAAATTTTTGTTTAACTTGATAAATGAAAGTTTCTCAATATAATCTAAAAGATGTGAGAAAAAAAATTGTTTTACCTATAAAACTAAAGGTACGAGTTCCTACCATACAAATGTTAAAAAATGGTTTTCAAAAATCGTATTTTTCTCGACAATGGCGCACTATGGGACCAAATGGTGCAAACCATCTCAAAAATCCATAACTTTTTCGTTTCTCAATATTTTTTTTTGAAATTTTGCACACTTACATATACTTGTATAACCAAGAATTTAAAATATTAAAACGTTTTAAATAGAAATAAATTACTTTATTTTTTTTTTAATAAAATAAAATAACAAATTTGTAGATTTTGTTTAATTTATATGGGCAAAATTTGTTGGAGCAAGAATTATGGCAACAATTTGGATGAAATTTGTACAGTTTCTTCCTTTTACCGGTGAAAACACTTGAAAGTAGTTTTTGTAAAATCCGCTCACTACCACGCCCATATTTTTCTGATTTCTGTTATTTTCTTATTTAAGACATCGCATGTATATTTTTTCTGCCCACTTTCCCGCCTACTTTCACTCCCCTTTTTTTTATTTTCAGCTTAAAGTTCGTTAAAAGCAGGCATTTTTTAAATTAAGTTTTATATATGTAGAAGTGAATTTATGAAAAGTGTTATTTATTTTTAGTAAAATCCGTGTACTGCCACGGCCCTTTTTGATATATGAAAGTTTTTCGCCCTTAAGACAAAAAAAGGAATTCAAAAGTGCACCTTATTACTAGGTATATTAGTTAATGTCTAAAAGTTCTATAGCCTCGTCAAACAATTCTTTGGTATCATTTTTTGTTCTTGGTTTTCCCAGACAAGATATATGCGGATCAGATGTATATAATATAATAAGTGTGTAGAACATCTTCGTTCGTAGCTGATCTTGAACATTTCCTTGCAAATAAATTCTCTCATTTTGATTTTTTTTTTTAATTTAATCCGAATCCTTCAAACGCTTTATTGAGAATAAAAGCTTAGTAATCATCTCATTACATTATCTATGAATTTAACTACTTGATTGATGAATGTTACAACAACAATTTGGATGTCCAATGCCAACTCTATCACCTTTTAGACTCTTTTCGCATATTTTTGTTGTTGCTTTTGGTATTGTTTACGATTCAGTTTCCATATTGTATGCAGTTCTCTTTTAAGCGAACTGTTAACTTCTTCTGGTTTGTGTTATTTATGTATATGTACCTACATTTGTATTATATGCAACATACCCCACACACCCCCTCCCACCCTCAAATGTTTAGCATTTATTTTTATTTAATTATGATTTTTTTTAAATATAAATATGAGTAATGAAGTTTTAAATTGGAAAACAGAAAATATTTTATTCTAAAAATAAAATTTTGAATTTTAATAATATTGGAAATAACTGATAAAAACTTATAAATTTTCTGGAAACATAGTCACTTATGTATATGATGTTTATGAAAATGTGTTGCACATGTTTTAACAGTTATATTTTTTAACTTTTGACAAAAAATAATATTTTTTTTTTAATTTTGAGCTAAAAGTAATAAAATAATGGTCTAAAACTTTTTGGAATACACATTTATGTGCGTCAAGAAAGGTACCACATTTTTGCCAAATTTTAATTTTTTTCATCACTTAACAACAAAGTTATAATAATACGAATTTTTATTCTAAAAAAATTATTTTTCTTTCTCATCATACGTTTTTACTTGCGATATGTATGTATGTATGTATGTAGGTACTCGTACTATAGGGCAAGTTCTGCATTTGGAAAAAAAATCGAACTCGAGATTTTGATCAAAGTTGACATTACGATGATAGCGAAGACGAAAAAAGTGGGTCCGGCAATTCCGTCTGTCTGTCTGACTGTCTGTATGTCTGTCTGTCTGTATGTCTGTACCCCGATCTAGAGCCTAAGCCACTGGACCTATTTTCTCCAAACTCGGAAGTTATGGGTCTTCGGTGATTCCCTGGAGGGGAAATTAAAATTTTTTTTTTTAGCTCTAAAACTAACGGTACCCTCCATACACCCGTAATGCAAAATCTTATTTATCTCGAAAACGGCTCTAACGATTTTGGTAAAAAAAATTAGGTGTGATATTATGGACATGGACTACGTTTTGGTAAAAAAAAATTTGGGGCAAAATGTTATAAACGGTAAATGTCATAGAACGGTTTTTTTGATTTTCGACTTTCTCATTAACGGCTCTAACGATTTTAACCAAAAAATTTCAGCAGGAGTCCCCCTAAGTTTAAAATAATATTGTATATAAAAATATTCGAAAAATTATTTGTTGGGTTTTTTTGAAAAAAAAAAAATTTTTTGAAAAATCAATATCTTCAAAACCTATGAACGATTATTTTTTGAAATTATTTCCTAAAATCAATATTATTAAATACTTAAAATTCGCATCCCACATTTTTTTCTTGAAAAATTTTAAAGAAATTTCTTATATAAAAAATTTATTTATTTAATAATAAAACGATTTTTTAAACTTTGTTTGCATAAATTCATACTTTTCTAGAAATCAGACGGCAATTTCATTTTAAATTCATGTTTTATATTTATAAAATGTATCTTAAATTCCAAAGTACTTTTACATAAGAGCAAGTTCGTGCGATCCAGTCGTGCATTTTATTTCTTCTTAAACCAAAATGCATGAAAGTGCGAAAGTTTTTATTTTTTCTTCCAAATTTAGAATGATTTTAGAATACTAAACAGCCATTAACTAGACGGAGGCAGCTGGAGCTAACAGAGAAAACTTCAATCGAAAACAAAAAAATGAAAAAGATACTGCACCTTACTAATTTTTTTTATTAATTTACTGGTGAACTTAATTTAAAAAAAATATAACTGTTTTATAAAGAAGAGGGCTTGGGCTTTTCAAAAAGGTATAATACTTATACATTCTGTTCAGAAAAATACGAAATAATTGACTTCAAACTCTCACTTCTAATAATTCTAAAAAATAAAAATATCGAAAAGTCATTTTTAACGGTAACTGTAGGTACAGCTGCGGTAAAAAAAATAGACCATTACGAGAAAAAAATTTGTTGCAAAATAAAATGTATGCCAATATATCGAGGGAAATTTTGAATATGCAAAAAGTTTATATTAAGTTAAAACAACACATTTCTAGAAGAATTTTTATTTTTATTCATCAACTTTTTGAAAAAAACTTATATTTTCTCCAACAAATCAAACAAATAAGCGGTAAAAATAATAGCTCCATTGCTTCATCGTACAACTTAAAACTAAATCATCGTAAAAATCCAAAATCTTTTTCTATGATTTTATTCCTTAGAGGTAGTCCAACAAAATTAATATTTCGTTGCATAGCCTTTGTTGGCTATTACTGCTTCATAACGTCTCGTCATTGAATTAGCTAAATTTTGACACCTTTCAACCGGAATATTCTCCCAGGACGCCTTAACTGCAGCCCAGAGTGCTTCGTTGCTGGTCGGTATAATATCTGAGACTGCTTTCTTTACGTCGGCCCACAGATTTTCGATGGGATTTAGGTCAGGCGATTGCGCTGGCCACTCCATTACATTAATTGAATGATCTCCAAACCATTTTTTCTTCATCTGCATACGGGAGCATAACATTTTTTAAAATATTCACGTAGACGTGTTGATCCATGATGGGTTTAATCCAGTATATGGGTCCAACTCCATAGTAGGAAAAACAAGCCCACACCATTATGCTTGAACCTCCGTGCTTAACCACTTTATTTGTGTATTTGGGTTTATATTCCGCTTTTGGAGGTCTTCTTACGTAGGAGCGAGATCCTTTACCGCCAAACAACACGATTTTGCTCTCATCCGTCCATAAAACGTTGCGCCATTTCGCTGCTGGCCTGTTCAAATGCTGTCTTGCAAACATTAAACGCTTTTTTGCATGTTTTGCAGTTAAAAGAGGGACTTTTCTGGGACTACACGCTGGCTGTTAAATTATGTTCTCTCAATCTGTGGCGAACGGTTTCAATGCAAGCTGTAATATTCAGGTCTTTTTTGAGCTCAGTTGCAGACTTGAAAGGATTTTTTTGGCTTTCTCGGACTAGGCGTCTGACAAGAGTTTTCCACAAAACTGGTTTTCGACCACGATTTTCGGTTTTGGGTGCGTATATTTCTTAATTTCGAATCATTTTGTTGGAACAGCCAACAAAACGTCGAACTTCTCCGTAAGTTTTACCTTCTGAAATCATTTTTTTTAATAATTTCACGTTTTTCGTTTGTGCAATGTTTTCCACGGCCCATTGTTTTTGAAAAACTGTAATTTTTTTGTTTAAAATGAAGAAACCTATTCAAAATTAACAAATCTTAACATTTGGTTACTTTACCTTGAAAACTGCGATCAGTGCTATTATTTTTACCGCAATTAAAAAGGGTTTTTCCCAAATATGGCCTCGTAAAAAAAGAACTGTTACCATTTAAGTGCCAGAGATACACAATACAGAGAGTTAACACTTCAAGCAATAACAAAATACAGTAGAGGCTGGAAATATGTGTCCATTTACTAACTTACCAATACAGGGTGTCCTGTAATTCGTCTGACATACTTTGGGATGTGATTCTTAGTCATATACTAAGAAAAAAATTGTTCTACATTAAAGTCTGATTTTCAACTTTGACATCACTTTTCGACGATTTAAAAAAAGGCTAACTTTGGTGTACCCTGTACCCTGACCCATGTTCAGGTCAATTTCTCTGTCAGTACTTAAAAAAATTGAATTCTTGGTTTTTTACCTACTTTTATTGCAGCACTTGACAATATGGATTGGTTCTCCAAGAATTGATAGTTTTTAGGTAATTAATGAAAAGGGTTAAAAGTGTACTTTTGCCTACTTGACTTGTTTGTCAAAACCCTAATTGCCTTACCTCTTCTTAGGGAGAGTTAAATTTGGGGTATAAATGTTTAATGGGTTAATAAACTAAATAAGTGGTAGGTTAGGTTAAAGTGGTTGTCATTAAAGCGTCTGACACACCTAGACCATTAGAGGTCCATTGTGATACCACGATCTAATAGGGAACAAAAAGGTTTCCTACTAGTTAAAACCATTTGGAGCTTCTGATGAAGCGAAGGAGACTTTTAATGTCTGTGTTTATGAGATCGCTTGGTTCATTATAGAAATATTCTCCTAGATGAAGTTTGCGTCTGTAAGAGAGAGCAGGGCATGTACAAAGAAGGTGTGGGATTGTCTCCTCTTCCTCCTCGTCCGAGCAACTCCTGCAAAAATCGTTTGATAGTACACCGAGTCGTGCGGCGTGTCTACCTATGAGACAGTTTCCAGTTATGACATCTATTACAGAGCTGATCTGAGATCTACTGAGGGACAATAGACATTTTGACCGTTTCAGATCCAGTTTAGCCCAGATTTGTTTGGTCGCCATACAAGTGGTAGTATTAAGCCATCTTGTGTTTGATTGTTCCAGAGCGATTCGTTTCAGCATAAGTTTACTTGTAGCTATGGGCATACCTATATTTGCCTTTTCGGGTAAGATAGGCATATCCGTTCCAATTCTGGCGAGTTCGTCGGCTTTGCAATTCCCCGGAATGTCCCTGTGACCCGGCACCCAGAATAGGTGAATGTTAAACTGTTCGGCCATCTCCATCAGAGACGATCGACAGTCTTGGGCTGTAATGGAGTTTACAGAGACTGATGCTAGGGATTTCAAAGCAGCCTGACTGTCTGAGAAGATACGGATATCCGTGCTAGATACCACGTTTTCTTTAAGCCAAGACAATACTTCCTTTATCGCCAGAATTTCCGCTTGGAATACGCTACAATGGTTTGGTAGGCGGAAGGAGAGACTAAGGTTTAGTCCATCTGAGTACGCTCCACCACCCACTCCGTTTTCAGTCTTCGATCCATCTGTAAAAAAGTTTACTGATTTATTTCCTGTCAAAGCCCTTTCCTCCCAAGCTGACCTTGAGGGAATGGTGACTTCAAAGTTTTTATCGAAAACCAAAAAGGGAGTGATGTAGTCAGAGTGACTTGGGAGAGTTCTGAATAAATTCAGAATGGTGGTGTGGCCAATAGAGTTATTGGTCCATTGAGAGATGGCTTTGAGACGTATGGCTGTGCTCGCGGCCATTTGTTTGCTGTAAATATCTAGCGGTGTCAGGTTGAGAAGTATGTCTAGTGCAGCGGAAGGTGTCGAGCGGAATGCGGAGAGCTCCGCTGATGCACATACACGCTGAACGTTGAACTCTGCTTAGTTTATCGCGATTTGTCGCTTTATCTAAGGCCGTCCATGAGTAATTTGTGGAGACAAGCCCCACTTGTTCCCTACGGCTTTTTTACAAGAAAAGAGAGCTACTGTGGCTTTCCTTACTCTTTCCTGTATATTAGGTTTCCAACTTAACTTTTTGTCTAAAATAAGACCCAGGTATTTAGCTTGATCTGAGAAAGTAAGTGGAACACCTTTAATCAATGGAGGGTCTAGTTGAGGAATTTTGTATTTCCTTGTGAAGAGGACTAGTTCAGTCTTGTGGGGGTTAACACCTAAGCCACATCGATCTGTCCATTTTAGTAGCTTGTTGAGAGCGGTTTGTATAAGTTCTGTTAGAATTTGAGGATGCTTTCCTGATACGGCAATGGCAATATCATCAGCGTATGCAATCACTTTGAATCCCTCTTCTTCTAGGTCTATTAGCAGATCATTAACTACCATGTTCCATAGAAGTGGGGATAGGACTCCACCTTGTGGGGTTCCTCTACTGACTGACCTTCTTGTAGTAAAGCTACCTAGTTCCGCATTTATAAGGTTACCAAGTGAGCTATCCACATTGAGATTCTGCAGTGTCTTCGATATTGCAGCGCTAACGACATTGTTGAAGGCGCCTTTTATATCTAGGAATGCAACTAAAGTGTATTCTTTGTGATCTAGGGAGTATTCGATTGCGCGTACCAAGGTATTTAGCGCAGTTTCTACCGATTTTCCCTTGCAGTAAGCGTGTTGTGCTGTAGAAAAAGGTTTGGTTTTATAACACTACGCCGATGAATGTCAATCAATCGTTCCAGTGTCTTAAGAAGAAATGACGACAGACTGATAGGTCTTAGATCCTTGGGCGTGACGTGGGAGCATTTACCAGCTTTGGGTATAAAGACTACTTTAACTTCTCTCGATATAAGGGGAATATGAACCAGGTTTAGACAACTGTTCATTATTATCTCTAACGTGGGTAAGATAGTGTCTGAAGCAACTTGCAGTTCGGCTGGTATAATACCGGTCCCGCCGATTTGTATGGATCGAAGCTGTTAATTGCCCATTTTAGTTTGTCCCTTGTTATTAACCCTCGGATCTTTATACCTTTGTTATTTGACTCTATTGAGTTAATGTTGCAAATGTTTTGCGAGCTACCTGGGAAGTGAGTGTCAAGTAGCAAATTGAGTGATTCTTCACATGAATTTGTCCAGGAGCCATTTAACATTTTCAAAGAGCTTGGCATGACTGGATTTGTTGAGAGGATTTTCCTCAATCTGGAAGTATCTTCTATTTTATTACAGAAGTTCCTCCATGAAGATCTTTTGCTTGTCCTCAATTGTTTCTTATAAATCTTTAAGGATTCTTTATATAAGTCCCAATCTGAGGATTCTTTTGTGTATTTAGCTCGATTTAAGAGTTTTCTGCAACTTTTCCTGAGCGGTTCTTATCCTGAATTCCACCAATAAGGTTTCTTTTTTCCTCTAACTTGCAGAAGAGGACAAGAAATATTCATTGCATTGTTCAGGGTTAGTGTCAAATCCTTGACTTTGTTATCTAGATCTGAGGTGTTGGAGGGGATAACTAGAGATTCGGCTGTAAGCGATCTTTTCAGAATATCTTTATACGTTTGCCAATTTGTTTTCTTATAATTACGAAAAACTGGCCGTGTGGTGGGTACATAATTTAAACTGAATTGAATGTATCTATGGTCTGAGAATGAGTGTTCCTCTGATACTTTCCAATTCGTTATCATTTGATATACAGTGTCAGAGACAAGAGTGATGTCTAGCACTTCTTGTCGGTTTCTGTTAACAAAGGTAGGTTCATTGCCGATGTTACTGACTATAAGGTTAGTACTAAGAATATAATCAAAAAGAGACTCACCTCTATCATTTATGTTCGTACTGCCCCAAACATTACTGAAGCTTGTTTAACGTGGATACCTAGCTGTTACGCCTTGACCCCACGAGTGGCCTACCACCATCGGAGTCAGATTTAGTCCTGACCATTAACCCCGTCATAGCAAGCTATTTCGGTCGCAAAGTTGTGATATGTTGCAGCACACCACACCTCTTGCTTTGGAGTCGAGGTCTATCTAACACCTCTTGAATTCAAGAAAAAAATCTTGAAAACCATATGTTTCCGCATTTGGAGTAAACCACGTCACCACGATCTCCCACTAGGGGGCCGACCTCAAGATAGCAGACTGCCCCAAACAGTGTGATGGGCATTAGCATCACACCCAATAAGGAGGCTGATATTTTGCCGTTTTGCCTCAGCGATGATCCTCTTGAGCGTTTCGCCAGGAGGGCCAAGATATGCCGACACTATCCAGTACGTCCCATTTTTGGTGTGTAGTCTGGCGGCGGTTATATCTCGATCGCTGAAATCAGGGAGTAAATATACATTAGAACTACTTTTAACTAATATGCAGGATCTGGGTTCACCTTTGTCCGATGCATACAGCAAGTAGTAACCAGGAGTCCTGAGTCCCTGAATTCTAGATTTGGAAATCCATGGTTCCTGGATCAGGACTATATCCTCTCGGTTCTTGTGCAGACGGAGAAGAAGTGAGGCCGAAGCCTTGATGGAATGTTGAAGATTAATCTGAAGTAGTTGCAGCATTTTGGCTACACTCATCCAGGCCAACCCCCAACATGGTTTGATTCAGGTCTTCCGATTCAGAGGACGAATCCAGTAGCTCGGCTTCAGAGTCCGAGCCAATGGGTTCGTCATCACTCAGAAGAGCCTTCCTCACGGAGTCTTCAGCTTCCTTCTCGGAGAGACTGTCGACATTTTTAGGAGCCTTTTCGGTGATAATTGTGGTCTTCACTTCAGACTCAGAGCTGCTGGGAGCATCAACTTCCATTGCTGGGTCGATGTCTACCGCAGATTCTTCGACTGTGGAAGTACCTATTGGTTGTGGAGAAACGGTGTTACCCTCATCTTTTTTATACATATATCTTCAGAGTAATCGAAGAGATTTGTAGGGATTTGCTCTCTAGCAACAACCTCGAGCTTCGCGCCTGTCCAGATTTCTCCTAACTTGCTGACAGCAAGCTTATATAGATCGCAAGATCTCTGATCTCCACAAGAGATAAGCTTTACTTGGCCTCGGTGCCAGCCGTTATCTCTAATAACTGGGGGTTGTCCTGGATTGGCTTTCATGATGTCCAGGTAGCGTACCGAGAGCTCTCTTGTTACCACTGCCCAGCGATCTACTGAGATCTTGCCATCGATATCGCTTCTGTCGATGACTGCAACAATTATGTTTGATTTTAGCGCATCGCTGAAAGAAAGATCATTCTTCCTTAACGCAGTTGATGCCGTGCTGGTCTTTTGCACTTTGGGGCGCTTAGGTTCCGAAGTGGTTCCCTCAATGGACCTTTGTCGCTTTAACGTGGAGTCGCCGCTGGTCTCAGCATCTTGCTGTTTAGCAATGACGCTTTTGGCCCATGCTAGCGATGCTTCTTGCTTTGAGTCACCATTAGTTTCTAGTTTATCACCTAGTCTTTTGATGATCCTCTTAACATTCCGCAGTTCGCAAAAGCTTTGCGATAGGGGATGTCTCGTAGTGGTTACAGCAGACCCTTTTTTCAAGAGCGCCTTACCACTGAATTGGGGTTTACTGGTAGTACTGCCACTGACCATAGTGGTTACAGCAGACCCTTTTTTCAAGGGCGCCTTACCACTGAAGTGGGGTTTGCTGGACGTACTGTCACTGACCGTAGTGGTTGCAGTGGGGTTTGATGGTAGTACTACCAATCGAGCGTAGCTTATCAGTCTTGCTACAGCCCGCGGACCCTGTATTAACAGTTGTTCCGCAAACTGTGCCAGGCTTGATAGCCGTTTCGCCTTCTAAAGCTATTTTAGTCGCTGGCGACTTATCCTCGTTAGAGGCCAAGCCCGTGCCGGCAGTCGCGACTCCTGCCGACATTTGAACGTATATCCCCGTTCGAATTTTATCTTTTTCATTTAGCTTTATTCATGTTTCATTATTAGGGTTTTGAATTTTGTTTGTTGTCTCTGCTACCGCAGCTGGATTGCTGGAGTAGAAAACAGGACGTAAGCCTTCCCACCGCGTCAAGGTCAAATTCACGGGAAGGAAATAAGTGGTATAAAAAAATAGAAAAACAAATTCATTCATCAAATTATAAAGTAAAGTCACGATTACAGTTGGATAAGAGCGCTTTTTGAAATGCCTTCATTTAGGAGAGAAGAATACTCAGACCTTTTATTCGTTTTTTTGGTTTGTGCAATGGTAATTCAAGAAGAGAACAACGAATATACCAGGAAGTTTATCCTAACAGACGACGACTTTTTTGTCGAAATGTTTTTCGAAATACGTTTCGAAGGCTTCGAGAAACTGGATCACTTTCAAATGCAAGACCTAACGCGGGAGCTGCAAGCACAAGAAGAGTTTTGGTGGATGAAAGAATACTGGAAGCTGTTGAAATCGATCCTTCCATCAGCATAAGACGCTTGGCTCTACAGTTTAATGTTTACAAACACAGAATTTCCAGTATACTGCATGGAGAAAATAAGGTTATTGCGCATTTGATATTTCTACAGAGTCGTAGTGTTTCTTGTCTTACTTTGTTTTATCGCTTCTTCTATAAACAGTGCTGTAATGATATAACAAGCTGCATTCCGCCCTTGAAACAATTTCGTCGTAATACTCGTCTTGCTAAGAATGCTCATCAGTTTACTCTTGAGCGTATTAACTGTAAAATACAGAGATTCTTTCTTTAGCCATACTACTCGAATGTGGAATACTTTCCTCCACTCGATTTTTCCCCATCATTGTGACAGTAATACATTTTTTTTTTCAGAAAACCTGGAATTATAACTAAGAAAGCCAAAATTCTCAATGTTAGATTTTTCCCCCTACACAACACCCTACGTGAATTTGGCCCTGGCTATTAGAGGGTTCATTTAAAAAAAAAAAATTATAATACTATTAACTTTTAAGTTAAGTGTGAAGTTATGTATATTTCTTTTTAAAATATAAACCAGCAGTCTGCTAAGAGTGTTTTTTTTTTTTAATTTGATATCATTATTTAGAATCTAAATAATTTCTGTTTAAATCCGAAAACTATACAAACGCTATGCCAAACATCAGTATTAAAAATAAAATTTTGTAACTACTTTTCACTTAATGATCCCTGCCGGCGGAAAAGACACCGACTCGACTAGACTTGCTGCTAAGCATAATAATTCCTTTTAGATCTTTGAACAGTTTCTGAAAGCATAATTACAAATTCTATTCACACGTGCGACGCTTTCACACCCAGCAAATTGCTTTCGCATTGCATTGCACACCTGCTTAAGGTTAATATGTGTATATATGTACATATATTCATATATTACGAGTATATGTATGAAATAATTCCATGTGGTATTTTCGAAAATAAAAAACAAAAAGTGAAAACCTCATGTCATGGCGTCATACTGGCGATGAATCACTTAGGCAGGGTGTCTATAGCTATATGAACTAAAGTGTAAAATCTGTCATAGAATTCGCAATGAAAAGGCAAGTAATTTGAGAAACCAGCGCTCGCTCTATTCATTCATAAAAATGTAAGTGAAATATTAATTTTTGTTTCTTTTCATTTATGGTTGATTTTGATGAGAGAATTTTAGTTTCAAAACACTGGAAAGTTATTTCATATAATTTGTGTTTTGAGAGTTGTGCTAATTTTCCTGAAAAACCACTCATTACCCATAAATGAAATACGAAGTTTTGTAAAATAAACCATTTAAATTAAAATTATAAAATCTTCTTCAACTGTTAATGATGGGTATAAATGTTAAGACCGGGATATTGAAATTTTTATCGCCATCTAAATCTGAAAGATCACATTTAAATAAACATTTTATGAGATTTTCTAACTTATGCTCAGATGGTGAAGCTTTGCTTTGTCATTGGTAAAATCACACCATCATAATTTTGTAAGACATACATTTTAAAATGGATAGATGATACATAAGTCTATGACGTTTCTAAAAACTTATATTATTGTTACAGATATAAGTTATCTTATTAGACAAAGACTTCTATTTAAACAAAATGATTAAGAAAACTGAATGGCTTGAGATTTTCTGCAGTTTGTAAATTGTATCATAGTTCCCCTTGCTGTAATTATTGGTGCGTTGGATTGTCAAGCCGGAGGTATGGGTTCGATTCCCACTTAAAAAGAAAGTTCTTTGTATGAGTTACGCCTTTGTGAGGAAGTATCAAATCCTCCAATCTAATCTAAGCGGTTCGGATTCGGTAGACACCTTTATTCTTGTTGACTACTCGCACGCATGTGCTGATATGTGACGAAATCAATTTTATTTTATCATAATTAAACAATATATGCTCGACCAGATCACACTAACTTAATCTTGCGGTTTAAGGCTATAATGTGACTAAACATTGAAGAAAAAACACATAATGTTAATAGCTCTATCGCATTTTTATATCGGAATAATTAAATAAAATGCACGACTGGGTCGCACGAACTTGCTCCTATGTAAAAGACTAAGAATTTCAAAAATGAATGAAACTGTTCATAAGCATAAAATTCATTTTTTAAATGACTAAAAAAAACTTCTTTAGTAGTTAAAGGTAAGAATAGGATGCCATGTGATTCAAGCAAATATAGATTTATGCAAGAACAAAAATTATAAGTCTTTGTATGGTTTCTTAAAAAATAAGGTTTCATATAAGAAAATTTTAAAACATTTAAAAAAAATGTTGGTACGCCAATTTAAAGTTTTTATTATTGCCGTTTTCGAGATATTGAATTTTCAAAAAAAAAACAAAAAATTGATTTTTTTTCAAAATTCAAAAAAAAAATATCTTTCTTAAAGTGTTGAAATGCAACGTTTTTTAAACTTTTTAGAAGCTTCTCTCTACGAAATTTCACTAAAATCCGTTATGCTGATAATGAGAAATTCAAAATTTTAAAAATCGTTCTATGGTCAGTAATATCTTGTTTTCAAATTTTTTTTTCATTAAATTACAGATATTAAAAAAATAATAGAAAGAAAATAAATTTAAGCAAAATTCTCGGAACCGTTTTCGAGAAAAATACGATTTTCGAAAACCATTTTTAACATTTGTATGGAGGGTACCGTTATTTTTAGGTAAAATGAATTTATTTTTCTCATGTCTTGTAGATTAATTTTTCAAACTTTTATATATCAAGTTTTGAAAAAATCGAGGGGCGACTTTCCTTTAAGGTCGCACGAGTATAGTGTTGATTTTTTTTTTACAGTTAGGTATGGGTCTCAATAGAACAGGGTTAAAATATTAGAGTGAGGAAACCCCCCTAAATCCTAAAAAAAAATATTTTCTTTTCGGTTTTAACTTCACTTTTTGTTTGACTCAATTTTTTTGGCGAAATTGTAAATTAAAGTGCTTAATTGGTTTATGTATTCAATGTTACTATCTATTCTGAATCGAACACAAAAAACCGAATGATTTTTTGTCTTTTAGTTCTTGAGAAAATTGAACATTACTAAGACTACTTTTTTTTTTTGCTTACATACTTACATAAATGCATCAGTGCTAGCATCCAGCATTATGGCGCATAAACAGTGAGATATGTATGGGGGGGCATGCTGCCCCCCTGCAACCCCCCTGCTTGGGATCACTATAGGATTTGGGGTAGGTGCGAGGTTGGGTGCCCGCAAAGTTTCTTTTGTACCTACTTCCAAAATATTGTAAATATTATTGTTTCTAAATATTCAAATTCGAAAAAAAGGAAACAGCGCGTATAAAATCACAACCAAAGAAAGAGAGGAGAAACGTCAAAATAAAGCAAAAAAAAAGTTTTTCATGTGGATCGCAGCCATTAGTGTTCAATTTGTATGAAAAAGTGAAACTTTAAAAATTAATTAAAAATAGTTATAAATGTTTCCTCACTTTAAGATTGCGATATTTGTTGTTTATAAGTGCTAATCTATCAAATAAAACTATCCGCGTGTGAAAATTCGTGCGACCTTAAAGGAAAGTTGAGCCAAAATCGAGCATGGGGTTTTCGAAATATTGTGTTTTCAAAAAAAAAATTGAAAGTTTTTTGAATATTTGAATACACAATAATATTCAAACTGCTGGGAAGCTTTAGCATAAAAAAATGATCAAAATCGGTGGTACCGTTTTTGAGAAAATCAAGAACAAAAAAAATGGCCCCAAGGGGGGTACCAAAACTACTCATTTTTTGTAAAATTTTTTCAACCATTACCTAAATTAAATTTTTTGATTTTTTTTTAAAAATCGTTGGGACAGTTTTTGAAAAAAAAAAAATATTTATAAAATTTCGAAAAAAAATCGTATGGCAGGTACCGTTATTTTTGGTCTTAAAAAATCAAATCAATAAACCTCCGGGGGTAAAAAATTAAAACCCATATCTACCAAGTTTGAAGAAAATCGGCCGAGCCGTTTAGCTGTAATCGAACAGACAGACAGAATTGCCAGACCTACTTTTTTCGTCTTCGCTATCATCGTAATGTTAACTTTGATCAAAATCTCGAGTTCGATTTATTTTACGAATGCATAACTTGCCTTATAGTACCTATAAGTCGCAAGTAAAAAGACATCGCCGGAACATCGCTAGATATGTTTTCAAAAAAAACAACATGGCAGTTGACTACCCCTTAGCATAAGGGTTAGTGCGTTGAACTATCATACAGAAAGTCTTGGGTTCGATTGTCAGCCGCTGTATATGAAAAGTGGTGCTCTTTAACCGTTTGGAATTGGCAGAAAATTATAGGTCCCCTCCATTCCTGGTTACACGCACACAGGAATGGTTTAGAGTTGGAAGTCAAGAGGTCCTGGTTCTCTGCGAGCTGTTGCATCATCAAATTTAATTTTAATTTAAGTTGAGCTAAAAGAAAAAATTATTTAATTTATCCTTTAAGAAATCATATTAAAGTGCCCTGCAACAAATTTAAACTAAATCCGCTATCGTGTTTAGCCTCTCGATTTTCAGGACATATAGTAGGACAGACCAGCAGACGTAGGAATAAAGAGGCCCATGAAAGTTAACCAAAACCACATTGTTGTTGGAGTTGCCCATCATCGTATTGCTAAGTTTGATTTGTTTACATAAAATACTTCGCCTATGAAATAAGATCCGACTTTAAAAGAGCTTGATTAAAGGTTAAAATTTTTAAGTATTAAGTTGAATTATTAAAACTCCGTTAAGTTAAAATAATAGTGCTTGAAAAAAAAAACTTCTGTATTTTTGTACGCTGGAAATCAAACAAATTAATTATTTTTAATTCTTCTTTACGATAAGTTTTCTTTGAATTGGTCTTAGATTAAAAGATTTGAGGTAGGCTGATGGCTTTACTGTAAATGTTTTCCTCTTTAATTATCTTTACGATTTTACATTGTATGTAATTATAATAAATAAATAAAAGCAAAATTTTTCATGCAAAACAATAAAAACATCAAGAGTGAATATAATTTGGTCAGCAATCATAGTTAATACCTATAGAATGAATAAAAATTGTTGATATATTTAGATGTAGATGGCGCTTAAATCGAGTGCAGAAAAACATTTTCTTGGTGCTGGGATGTGTTCTGAAATGCATCTTTTTTTCTCAGAGATTTGTATTATGTCAAGACATTTGGAAATAAAGCTTCATGTCTATTTTGTAAAAAACTTACAAAAAATCTCAAATGTAAATTGATTGAAAAAAGTTCTGAAAAATCTTAATTTTTTTCACCGAAAAATCGAATTTTTTTTTGTTCAGGAAAATTGCGATTTTAGGGCTTTTGGAAAGCATCTAGAAAGAAATACTATAAATAGGTCAAAATATAGTAAGGGTATTCATGAAACGAGATAATTTTCCGCTTTGTAGAAAGATATAATTTTCCGCAACATGTTTTCATGAACACCCCCTAAAAATTACTTGCGTAAATATGGGGAATATTTTGTGAACTGTCAAATTAAAAGTCAGAATTCATATAAATTTAGTTTATCAGGTCAGGTGTAGAAATAACACTTTCCGCATCAAATTCGTGAGATAATTTTATCAGATTTGCAGAAAGTTTTTCTCATACAAATTTTGACAGTCGTTTCTGCAGAGATAAAATTATCTGGTTTCCGAGGCTTACATGAATACCCTTAGTATATTACCCATCAACTAAGCCATAAACTGTCAAATTCCATTGGAGGATGGCTGAGATCTCGATGGATTTAAAAACATCTACAAAATCTGATGTTTTTTTAAAAGAAAAATCGATTTTTTTGCTCATTAAAATTGAAATTTAGGGGCTGGCGAAATTCGTGCCGAACTTTGAGATTAAAAGAGAGTGAATATAAAAGTGACTATAATTGTTTTTTTTTTTTTTCAATTTTCTTTACAGAGTGACTATCAATTTTTCATAAAACACGGCTAATAATAATAATAAGGATTTGAAAAAATATGTTGATGCATCTTGTTAAACAAATGTTTTTCTTTGTTAAGATTTTCAAAATAAAATTAAATTAAATTTTAAAGTTTATAGGGATATCCGACAGCTGAATGTGGCCATTTTGTTGAAGATTAGGGTGGGTCAAAAAAATCAAGTATTGTTTTTTTTGGATCCGACACATGAAAACTAGTTCCTAGGTACCTCTAGAAAGTACTTACCAAATATTAGCTCTTAATATTAACGGGAAGATTATGCTCATCATAGTTTTCCATTTTCAATTTAGTATCATATAAAAATGGTCATATCTTATCAACAATAGATCGTTTAACCAACCGCATAGTCAATATTTGTAGGAAATTGAACGCTCTACAAAAAAGATCTCTGTAGTTTCGATTACTCTAGCCATTCAAAAGATATTCGCAGTAGAATTCCAATGCCTACTGATTTTAGTAGTTTTTCAATAAATATTCCCAATTTATTTATGAATTTCGACAATATTCATGAGAATTTGAGTTTATTTCGATAGAATGGTTTGCAAGCTATATCTTATCTTTTGTTTTAGAATTAATTTTTTTTGAATCAATTTTTTAACGATATTTTCTTTTTTATAACTTTTATTACAGTTTAGGATTGTTATTTAATATTTTTCAACGGGTTTATTTAAAATGTCATTTAAATTCCTTTTTTCCACAGAATTTGTAGAATTTGAAAATTTAATTTCGAATGTTGGTAGTTCTGTTACTCAGTACTTGTCATACTAGCGCCATCTGTGGTTTGAGGTCATTTCTATGTTTCCCCTTATATCGAATATTTATTTAATATCGAATATTTATTTATTTATTTAGCTTAATACAAGCGTGCACTAAAATCTAAACTTAAATCTAAACTTAAATTTAAACTTAAAATCTATGGTGGGTTTTTTTTAATTTTTTTTTTTTTTTTTTTTTTTTTAATTTTAATTTTAAAATTAGTCTGGGCCCGTAGGCCCACCCACCAGTTTTTTATTAAAAAAAAACTTTTAAAAAACTTAAAATGAAGATGAATCGGGCTTTGAATTGAGAGCGGTTAAGAAGTGGAGGGATTGTGTGGTTAAGGTTGGGAATATAGCGACATTTTGAGAGAGTGTTTGGAGGTGTGAAAGTCGAAAGAATTTTGCATAATGTTGGAGGAACGAAGCATGCGTGTCAATGGTTCATTACTACCATAATTAGTTCGGTGAAAATTGACATCAAAGAGAGACACCAATCTAAGATTTATAGGGTTAGTATGCAATGAGATTTTTTGGAGAAGTGTAGGACAATCAATATTACCGGCTAAAATTTGATGAATGAATACAATGTCGGCTACTTTGCGACGTTTATCAAGAGGTTGCAGATTAATAAGTTGAAGACGATCAGCATAGGGTGGGAGGTGAAACGAATCAAGCCAGGGAAGCCCGCGAAGTGCAAATCGAAGAAATCTTCGTTGAACGGCTTCGATACGAAGGGAATGGGTATTATAAGACGGTGACCAAACCTGGCTGGCATATTCAAGAAGGGGCCTAACAAATGTAAGGTAAAGGGATTTTGTAACGTAGGGGTCTGAAAATTCTTTTGACCAGCGCTTAACGAAGCCAAGTGCAGAGTTAGCTCTATTAATAGATGTGGTAATGTGAGATCTAAAATTAAGTTCTTTATCACAAAGAATACCTAAATCACATAGTGAGTCAACTGCTGTGACTGTCTCATTGTTAATAAAGTATGTTCGAGGAGGGAGAGGTGAGCGTTTACGGGAGTATGTTATAGCTTGACACTTACTAACATTAAGTTCAAGAAAGTTCTTCTGGCACCAGATAGAAAATCTATTTAAATCGTGCTGAAGAAGAATGGAATCGGAAGGTGAGGAAATTTTTCTGTAAATTTTTTTATCATCAGCATAAACAGAAATCATAGAATCATTGATGACGCAGTCTACATCGTTAATGGTCAAAATGAAAATCAGAGGGCCGAGATGGCTTCCCTGCGGAACGCCAGAGGTTGCAAGGATGGGATTTGATTCGATACCTCTAAAAAGGATTGTATACTGCCTATCGCTCAGATATGATTGGGTCCATGCAATGAAGGATGGAGGGAAGCCAAGTGCTTTGAGTTTCAAGAGAATAAGGGAATGAGAGATTTTATCAAAGGCTTTGCTGAGATCAGTAGCGATGACGTCAACTTCATTCCCAGCCTCCATGGTGCATATAGTACCACAGACAAAATCAACTAGGTTTGTAGTAGTTGATCTACCGGTAAGAAAACCATGTTGGTTGGGGGAAAAAATTTGTTTACAGTGGAAAAGCAAAGTGTCATAGACTATGCTTTCAAAAAGCTTAGGAATACACGACAGCTTAGCTATGGAGCGGTAGTTACATATTTCTTTTTTAGGGCCTTTTTTATGGATCGGGATAATATAGGCATTTTTCCAACGAGAAGGAAATATTCCTTGTGGAGATTGAGAGCTGAAAAAGAGTGGTCAATGGCTCAATTAAAGTTGACGAGCAATTTTTTAATATTATTGAAGGCAAGCCATCAGGACCACCAGTAAATTTAACCTTGAGTTTATTAATTTTATCTTCAACGATAGAAGGGGGAATGACGATTGAAGACAGTGAAGTTTGGGAGCAGGTGTCTAAGAAGGAAAAGTAATCCGAGTCTGGTAGGGAAGTGTTATCAGAAAATGATTGACTGAAAAATTGGGCATAAAGGTTAGCGATAATTGAAGGATCATCTGAACTGGTATTCAAATAAGTAAGCGTAGAAGGGTAGTTATCCGACTTTCTTTTAGCATTAATGAAATTAAAAAAACTTTTTGGGTCAGATAAAATGTTAGATTGAACTTGACTAAGGTATTTATGGTAGAGAGACTTACAGAGTTCGGAGAAATTATGGTTTGCACTTTGAAAGGTAGAGAAATCATAGCCAGTACGAGATTGCAAGTACTTACGCCAAAGTTTGTTTCTTTTATTTCGAAGAGATTTCAATTCATTATTATACCATGGCGGGCTAGAAGAAATGTTTTTTTGGGGAGAAATAGGGACTGATTGGCTAAGGCAACAAAATATTAGAGAGTAAAAATGGTGAAGAGCAGAATTGATGTCGTGACTTTCAAAGATAATATCAAAATCGACGGCACGTAGCAAGTTATTAAGTTTGGGGAAATTTGCCTTACGAAAATTAAAAGCCATTACTTTTTCCGGAGCAGTGGCGATATGGGACGAGTCATAAGAAAAAGAAAAGAAAATAGGAGGATGGTATGGGTCTAGAGTAGAAAGAAGATGATTACTCGGTGAAACTACACAATTGTCCACATCAGATAAGAAGATAAGATCTAGTTGACGGTCTAAATTATTTTTGACACCACTAATTTGGTAAAGATCTGAGTCAGAGAGACAATCAGTGAATAAGATTTCCTTAGCAGTGATGGCATTAGAACTCACATAGTGTGATTCATCATCAGAGAGAGTCCATTGGAGATTCGGAAAGTTGAAATCACCTAAAATTAAAACCAAGTCAGATGGTTCAGCTGCTTCAAAGATAGAATCTATAGCATCAACTGCGAGCTGATAACATTGAATAGGTTGGGAAGGTTTAATATAACAGCAAGCTATATAAAGGGTTACTTTGGCGATTGTTGATTTCACACAGACATACTCAAAGGAGGAGGACACAAGTAGCACAGAATTACTTAACGAAGTCTTTAAGAATTCTAAATCGGTATCTGACATCTTCTATAAGACGGATTTAAGTTCCTATTAAGTAGAGAAAAGGCGCAAGTGGGCGGTCCGATAGAAGGAAATAAGAAGATAAATTGAGTCTTAAAATGGTCTTAAATCGGGATATCATTCTTCTTAAATACTTCATTACTCCTTCTTAAAAAGTTCCTTACATCTTCTTAAATACTTCTTAACTCCTTCTTAAAGAGCTACGGTAATTCTTAAAAAAATTATTAGAAACAATAAAAATATTTTTTTTTTTATTAACTGTTTGTTTTTTATTATTGTTGATTAGAGTCTTCATGTGATTTTTTGCTGGAATGAAACAATTTTAAAAGTTATTTCTTTTAATTTACCTCTGTGCTTCCACTGAGATTCGAACCCGAGTCCTCTCGCTTGTCGTGCTTGTGCTCTACCTATTGTGCCACTGTGACACATAAAATATCTTGTCTCAAAGTGCTACTCAAATAACTCTCTCGTGTTTTTAATATTATAGTGTTTAAGAAGACTTAAATACGTATTAAAGAATCGGAAAAATACCGATTTAATACCAAAATAAAAAAGTAATGTTTTCAGAAGGATTAAAGAAGGAATTAAGTAACAAAAACAACCGATTTAAGAAATGCCCATTTAAGAAGTATTAAAGAATGCTTTAAGTAGAAGTAAACACACCAAGTTAAGTTCTTTTAAACAATACCTAATAAAGATCATATTAAGATGGAATTAAGTAGGCATACATTGACATACCTTATAAAGAAGGAATAAAGTATGAATTAAGAAATGTGATACCGAAATTATACCATTTTGTGCTACTTGTGGAATCAGATATTTTGAAAAGAGTCGAATCAAATCGATTGTGAACATTGCATACATAGTTTTTGGAGCTCTGAGTTGTCTTCTTGTGTATAATTAAAACCAATTAACTAACAGCTGAGTTTTAATATATTATTGATTATAGCAATTCGGATGCTAATCATCTAATATGAATAAAGAAATCCCTTTAATTGGCATACCGATGTCGAAAATTCTTGAACTGAAATTACCAACAGTGAAAAAGGTTATGTGTGTATTTTTTTCATCAACTTAATATCCTTAAATATTCTGTGAAACAAAGTGCTAAAAATGTAGCAGATCAGGTTATAGAGCTATGGAGAAAAAATGATATTCCGACTTCTAGTAATGATAATGTAGTGAAAAGAATTCTTCGATGTCATAACGAATGGTTAAGGATAAAAAAACTGCACGCGTAAAAAATCGCCAGCACAAAAAAAGAAAGAAGCAACATTTCAGAATGAACTCAAAATGTAATTCGATATTGTTGATCAGAAGTCTTTAAAAGTGCTCTATGACCGAATTAAAGACTTATATTTGAATCAAATTTGAATCATTTTGTATCAATACTGTATTAAATTATAAAATTTCATATGGTGAAATAGAATTTTTTTCTGCTGACATGTTAAATTATATTTCTGAAATAAAAACCTTCTTTTCCTGAAATAGAACATGAACTATCTTAAAATTCAAAAATTAACTCGATAAATTGGGAATATTTATTGAAAAACTACTAAAATCAGTAGGCATTGGAATTCTACTGCGAATATCTTTTGAATGGCTTGAGTAATCGATTAACTACAGAGATCTTTTTTGTAGAGCGTTCAATTTCCTATAGAAATAATTGAAACTCATTTGACAATAATTATTTTTTATTAAGTTACAAAATTAAAAACGAAAAAGTTACTGTCCTTAAAATACTTCAATCTTTGACGTTGAATATCTTTTAAATGGTTGGATTAATGAAAAAAGTATATAAGACCATTTTTGTAGAGCGTTCAATTTCCTACAAATATTGACTATGCGATTGGTTAAACGATTTATTGTTGATAAGATATGACCATTTTTATATGATACTAAATTGAAAATGGAAAACTTTGATGAGCATAATCTTCCCGTTAATATTAAGAGCTAATATTTGGTAAGTACTTTCTAGAGGAACCTAGGAACTAGTTTTCATGTGTCGGATCCGAAAAAAACAATACTTGATTTTTTTGACCCACCCTATTGAAGATACATCTGTCAAATTCGCTGTCATTTATTATGACGTTCAAATCAACATAAAGAGTTATAATGTTCAACAACATGTATGTACATGTACATGTGCAAACATTTTCGAGCAACATTTCGGTCACTTCACCAATTTTACAGTTGCCATTATCGTTCTTCCGTGAGGACTTTTCGTAACGATGTGGTTAAATTCGAGTCGAAAAATCCAACACCTGTACCTCCACGAAACGCATGATCTGCCGAAAATATCGCTGCTGGCAAAGAGCAGTAGAATTCGAGCCAGTCTATTCCGCAACGTACACAAGAACTCTGACTTTCGCAGACCACAACTTGAAGAATAAAATTCGGCATGACTTAGGCCTACCCCCTATCAAACTTCAACTGGCCCAGGATGTCGGAGTTAGCGACCTGTGTTCGCTAACTGGGTTCTTGAGCAGTTGAAAGTTGATCCTAATTTCGGTCGAAAAATCATATTAAGCGACGGGGCCCATTTCTGGATGAATGGGTTTGAGACTTCTATACGATACGATATTGAAAGTCGCGTCCAGATCAATAAAAATTTACGTTGTGCACCTTAGATCTTCTACTCGCCACAAATACTTTCGCGAAAATTCATATTTTTTTCGAAATACATTTTTGTATATTGTGCCCAGTGCTGCGCCAGTGCTCAGTTTGTGTAGAAGTACCTAAATGATGGATTCTTTCTCAATTCTTAGATCGACCAAAAATATCTTAACACCTCTTTTAAACTTTATTGAACAATTTTGTTTCATGCATTCGATAGAGTATTTTATTTCGTCCACGTCAAAACTAAAATTTTTTCGTGTACACCAAAAATCTATCGGTCAGCGTGCGTTGAATGTGACAACACATTTTTTTTGCTATTGTTTTCTCGAAAACCTTTGTTTGCTTCAATTGCATTTCAATACAATCCATAGAATAATAAATCATTCGAAATAACTGCAATATGGAAATACCTTCGCCGCGCTAGTCAATCATCGATCGCAGTAAGTGCCTCTTTTATTGAAAAACTAGATGACCCGGTGGACTTCGTATCACCTACATATGTATGTATATTTTTGAAAAATATGGTCAAAACTGAATACAAAATTTGTATCTACATTAAATGCAAAAATGCCTTCTGATGTACTGTATTTTTTGTCTTTTTTTGTGGTGCGTAAATTTATAAAGATGATGGTTTTCCGACTTGCGAACACGCGACGTATCATTACCCATGCGCGAAACAGAGAAATTCCAAGTTGACTTTCAACGACTGGCCTTGCGATTTATCTATGATCATCGCAAAGGCCCGACGGACGGGAAATTGTAGACGCTTAAAGTCGAATGGCAAATCCGTTGGAATCAGCGGTATACGCATGACCAAGACATCCTCTCGCTTGTATTTTCCCTTGATGACCTTGGCCTCGATGACATTATTCATTAGCTATTTTTACAGTCAGTTTCGTTCCATTGCACAGTTGATGTTGAGTAATGTTACGCAGCATACTCACAACTGATCCTACTTTTAATTGTAAATTGTGAGGTGGTAGTCCAGGCAAATGCATCCTACTACTACATCATCCTGGTTTGTAACTTTGTAAACTAAGAAAACAACGCTCCGGGAAGAAAGTTCTAAATGTTTGCATTGAGATTATCTACATCTTTGTTTTTGGCCACAAATATGGCTTGTTAACTCAGTCAATTATGGTTTCTGAACTCTTGTTCTATGTCCGTAAAAACACGCTGAATAAGATCCTCTTGTGACAGAAATCCCTGAGGAATATAATTAATCCGGTCGAGGTGTCAACTGCGACCTTACCATTTCCAATATCTAATGGGGCCTATCGCGAATAAAATTTCCCTGAGAATTGTTCCCAACTTTCAAAATTGTCATCTCGAATAATGTCGAAAGTTTCCCTTGGAATTTATTGATATTGGGAATTAAATTTCGTAGTGACTTTAGCTCGCATTTAAAAAGGTCCGTCGCCAGCTTACAATGAACAGTGCAGAAGTATTGACCTTTCCAATGTTCGAAGATGGGGAAAATTCCGAGGGAAATTTTGTTCACGATAGCCCCCAATAACTGCTTCGAAAACATGATCGCAGTTTGATCTTGTTCCAAAAACACTCCGATGTTAGTTAATATTTGATATTAGATGATTTTAAGCAAGCATTTAGTTCGTCAGCAATACTTCATCGGGAAATAATTGGAAGTCTGATAAAAATCACCTGACAACAGAATCATGGCTCCATCAAAAATGTTTTGGTTGTCACGAAGATCTTTTAACGTTCTCTCCAGTGCCTCCAGTGACCTCTTGTGGGCTATCGTACATTCATCCCAAACGATCGATTTGCATTTCTGTAGAACCTTCGCTTTTACAATGTTTTTGGTGATGTTACCAACTCGTACTTCGTTGATTTGCATATTTGGAGGTAATTTCAAGGCAGAATGTGCAGTTCGTAGAGCTGTGTCAATCGCGATTGATTCGGTCTTTGTGACCCGTTCACCAAAAAGATTGATTGATTGCAATCAAAGTAGACCAAATCAATCAATCCTAATGTCAATCCTTTGCCACTGAAACCGATGAACGAAACGAACGAAAAAAAGTTATGTTTCGTTCATTCAACTCGTTCTCAATCATTTCACAATACCAAATAGGAATGGACATGAAATAGAATGTATCTTCCTCATTTTATATACAATGGAAGATGGCGTCAACGAAGCTACGAAGTAAAAAAAAGCCACACTTTCGTTCATTTTCACATCGTTTCGGTCTCGGTCTGAACGAAACGATTGGAATGAGTTTAATGAATGATTGAAAACATTTCGTGTCGGTCTTTATCTCGTTCGGAAAGAAACGGATGGATTTTGATTGAATGAACGATTGATTGAAAAGATCGAATCCTTGAACCAATCAATCAATGATTGATTCGATCTTTTAAAACGATTGGCACAGCTCTAGCAGTTCGTCCACCTTCCATTATAGATGAAGCCATTGCAAAAAGCATTGAAAGTAGGAACGTTTTTCTAGTCCCCCCGGGAGCATCAAGGAAGTAAATTCCAAAAGGTCCACTGTTCACAGCTTCCATCAAAGTATCGTATGCAATTCTTTGTTGTTGATTCAATTGCGGAACAATTGAACGAAATGTTTCGGCCAATATTTCAGTATCGTATTGTTGTCCTCTTTGCAACTCGTGGTTAAATGCATTGCGCATAGGATGACTGTAAAAACGTGTAAAAAGAATATCTTCCACCTGAGATCTTAAAAGTATTCTAAAGATTTTTTTTTCTATCCTTACGGAATGATTTAAAACAAGCGATTTTCAAAAAACGGCGAAAAATTGTGTTTTTTGAAACTTTGAACAGATTTTTTTGTTGATTGTTGGGCCGATTCACTGTTGAAAAGACAAATAAAATATCTGTTCAAAAATATAAAGTATTTGTTAATTAGTTCGACCGTTTTTGAGAATTAGGCTTATACATGGAAAAGGAGCAGTAAAACACGTTTTTTGGTCATATCTCGAAAACGCTTCTTTGGAAAAATAAATGATTGCATTTTCGTGTTCAGAGAGCCAAAATTAATGTAGAAAAAATTTTTTTTTTGAGGTACTCGCCAAAAACCGAAAATGTTAGTGTTATTTATGTTTCTCACCGTTTAAACCTTTCCTGAACTTCCACAAATATTTCAAGATCAAAATTAGCAAAATCGGTCCAGCCATTCCCGAGTTTTTAGCGTTTAGAGCAGATTATTTAGTTTAAAACGAACTACAGGTCTTAATCCATTAGATTGAGGTCTTATATGGCCAGTTAGTCAATAATTTTGTTTGGTTTTCATCTTTATGGTTGAACCAAAATCTGTGTGGAATTTCCAATTGTTGTTGGTGGTCATTGTCCTTCTGAAAAAAGAAGGTAGGTAACTCCATCGCAGTTCACATCCTACCAAACCAATATATCTGCGGTGTGGTGGCTCTTTCAACTCTCGGAATGAGTTCTGATGCTTATCTTAATGTCCAATAGTATGATGAACTTGATCATTCAGTTTTTTAATCTTCTACGACTTTGAAGAATTTCAAGATAAGATTTTCTGTTTCCTTTGTAGTGTTCTTTAGATTCAAGCCTGCACGGCTTTTGTGGCACCTAGAGTTTTTTAATCACTTTTAAGACAGTAACACTTATTGCGTACTTAATAGAACAAAGATAACCATACAAATGGGTTACCTACATAAGTAGGTGCACTTATTTGTTTTTCACACATTTTTTTTTTAAATATTCAAAATCAAGCTTCTATGCTTATTATTTAAAATCTTAAAAGCCGTCATTTTCAGCTTCCCGAAAGGTTCCTCGAAGTTCATTGGCATATATCAACTTTTCTCCAAAACAGAAAAGGCAATTAAATTATCTATGACAATGTTCAAATAATTTGAATAAGACCCTTACTAATCTTCTACGTAACTAGAACAACACCTGTATCTGCAGTTTAATGCATTTTCTGTGACTATTAGCATTTTAGATACAGATGTATTAAGAAACTTTGTTGTTTTTTTTTTTTTTTTTTTTTTTAGTGTGGGCATACCAGCTGCGAAAAGGTGTGAATTCAATTGATTCGACTGTCTGTAACCTTGTACCAATTCACTCTTAGTTCTCACAAACTAATTTGGTGAAGACAGCTTTTATATGCGCGAGAGCTAAATTTTTATGAGAGACAACACATAAGAGAAATATCTTTTCTTGAAGAAAACTTTATTCGTTTATACAATAAATTTAACGAGTCAAATATTTTGACCTTAAATATGCACTTCAGATTTGTGAACTTTTCATTTTTATGTTTAAATGATTACGTTATTTTGTTGATCTTCAGAGGCCTTTCCATTATAAAAAAAAATGCCTTAATTTTGTTTTTCTTTAATAGTGTTGAAGTTCAAATAAATTATGATTTGATGAATTATGTTTTTGGTGAATAATTTGGAATTCTATTTGCTTCGAGATGTTTATCAAACTTATCATGGCGATGCTGGAGAAGTAACACAAAGTGGTTTTCGTTAAACAACATAACGTCCATCAACATAAGGGCTATATAATCTTTACGTTCGTAATCAAAGGGCACGGTAGTGCCCAGCCAAGTTCTGGCACTACACCCTTTTTACAGGAACAAAATCAGGCGATTTTTGACCCCTCTCTATCCTCAGTACCAATGAAGTCAGAGACTTAAAATATTTGCTAAGCTAGTCAGGCACAGGCGCCTCACCAAATTTCAATTTTCTAGCATAAGCGGTTCCTGAGATATAAGGCCTCAAAAATTTCACAAAAACCGTAACTGACTGATTGACAGATTATCAAAATTATGGAGCACTTCCCGACATCGTAGAATCTTGTTATTTTGCACAATGGTCGGTCTTGTCATGCAAGCAGAGGAAAAAAATCGAAAATTTGAGGTTTTCCATTTAGGGGGCGTCGTATCCGCCCACTTTCTGAGAAAATGTTTAATTTATTATGGAGCACTTCCGATTGCTGTAGAATGATGAAATTTGGTGGAGCAGTATAGCTTAATGTATTTATAATTTGTTAAGTGAGGTCTTTGAATAAAAATTTTCTTGCTCTTATTGACCTTGCGGGAACTTAAATTGGTATTAATGCAAGATGCGGCGGCTATTATTGTGGTAGAATAGTAAGTTTCTATCTATACCATGAATTTTCCATCTCGATTTTATTCCAAGTAATTGACATCTAGCATCGTAGCCAGGGCAAAATCCCCAGTACATTTAGTTAAAAATGTATATTTTGTGAAACGCCTTTGAATTTTTTCAATCCGGCCTAAATGAACTTTGTATGCGGAACTCCAAATAACATACGCAGATGTTCTAAAAGAGATCTAACAAGAGATATGAACAAGGAAAATAACGCGAAGGGATCTCAAAAATCATAAATTCTTATATAAAAATTATATTTTAGATATCGAAAATAAATTAAAAAATCTTTCTAAAAGTTCTTGGTCGTACATTTCAACTAAAAAGTCATCATTAGGTTTACCTAAAACTGTGACATAGGAAAACTTAGAATCCAACGATGTTAACCAAACTCTTGAAATATTTGCTAACTTTTTTTCAATCTGTTTATTCAAATTCAGATTGAATCTTGCATAATACCTCGAGTTTATACAGTTGGAATTATCTCAAGTTGAAACAGCACTTTTTAATTTAAAGCCAAGAGCAGATGGTATTCCTGACATAATTTTGAAACAATGCTTTTGATAAATCACCCTCTCTACCTCATTTTCAGTAGTTCGCTACTAAATGGAATTTTTATTGAGGAATGAAAAACATCTTTTCTAATTCCATTTTTCAAATCTGGTTCGAAAAATTGTGTTGAAATTTACAGAGGAATTTTCAAACTTTCTTCAATGCCAAAACTTTTTGAAAGCATAGTTAAATCCAAATTTGAGTTTTATGTCAAAAAATACATTTCTGAATTTCAGCATGGATTCGTAGCTGATCGCGCGACGGCTTCAAATACTCTATACTTCACTTCATATACATACATTTCATTGCCATATTATTAGGCCGAAGCGAAAAAATGCAACATTTTTGTTTACTTTGTTTTATTTTTAATGTTTTTTTTTCAAACACATAGCTTAAATTTTTTGCTCATATTTGTTTATTCATATTATTAGCATATATATGTATAATTATTGCTGAAATAAAATAAAAATAAAAATCAATACAATTTTTGATACAAAGAACAAAGCTTAAGAGAAATCACCTTAATTATAATATTTTGTGTGTTAACCTTTTGCTGAAACAAGCGCCCGTATTCTTCGGGGCATATTGTTAATACACGCTTGAATTTAATTTTGAGCTTGCTATTATTTTGCCACTTAGAATTAAGCTTTTCCACAAGCTCAGTGTTGGTTGTAATAGGGGTTTTTGGAACTTTGAGCTTAAGAACCTCCGAAGCGTTTTCTATGGGATTCATATCCGGAGAATATCCAGGCCAGTCCAATATTTAATTTTTTACTTGCGACTTATAGGTACTATAAGGCAAGTTATGCATTCGTAAAAAAAATCGAACTCGAGATTTTGATCAAAGTTGACATTACGAAGACCAAAAAAGTGTACCGGGAGTCGGGACACAGCGGCATACCAGGTAATGAAAATGCCGATGAGTTGGCAAGACAGGGATCAGCGCTCGACGCTAGTCAAGCAGAGATGGTAAGCATCCCACTCTGTAACATTAAACAGAAAATTTCAGACATAATCCTAAGGAAATCCAATGAAAGGTGGAATCTACTTGACACCTGTGATACTACTAGGAAAATATGGCCCTGCTTTAACAAGCAGAGAACTGACAAAATTATACAACTTAGTAAGAAGTCCCTTTGCTCTCTTACGAGCATAATCACCGGACATAATTTATTGAAATACCATAAATTTAAAATGAAACTAAGTACAGATGACCTATGCAGAGGATGTGGTGATGAAGAGGTACATGAAGACACATCACACTTTCTCTGTCATTGCCCGTCACTATGCCACCAGAGAAGGAAATGGCTTGGTAGCTACTTCTTTGATAATCTAGAAGATATTTCTAATATTTCAGGAATACACATATTGAACTTCGTCAATGCCTCAAAATGGCTTGACTGATTAATAGAATACATAGGTTTTATCAGGAAAGAGTGATAACACTCACGTGTCACACAATGGATCTACATTGATCTAAGTGTGACAATAGCCACATCAATTGTCAGCCCAACAACCTAACCTAACCTAACACTTTCAACTATAAAGCAAACATGTAGAAAATTATCGAGCTATGTTTCCGTTTATACGAAGTTTAAAATTTTAGAAGGGTTGATGCTATATAATACTGTTTTTACTCGTAGCAAAGCCTTTGACTCATTTAAATATCTTGTACTTATTAAGAAACTAAATAAGTTTGGACTTCACTCTGCAATGTTGAACTTGATATCTTCCTTTCTTATTGGTAGAAGCCAAGGAGTAATAATCGATTATAAATGTTCAAAGCCAATTTGCTGTTCTTCAGGAGTACTTGAATGCAACCATCTTGGACCAATGCTATTTATTGTCTTTATCGAACACATAGTGATATTTTCTGTGTTTAAGTTTCGATTTTGTCTGATATTTTTTGCTGACTATCTCAAGCTCTTTTTGAAAATTAAATCCATGGACAATTGTCTACTTAATATAATACTAAAACTACCAAATTGGTGTTTAAGTAACTGTTTGAATTTAAATACAAATAGCCAAATGTCCTCTGGGAAATGTAGATAAAATTAAAGATCTTGGCGTTATTATTGATTCTAATCTATCTTTCAATTTACATATTGACCATATTGTATCAATGGGAAATTCTATTATAGGTTTCATTAAAAGGAATTCGAAAGGTTGAACTGACCCTCACATACTTTGAACATTGTACAGGGTGAGTCATCTAGTGGTTTCCTTATAAATCATATGTTATTTTGACACTGACAGCTGTTTCCCGCTCGAAGTCTTGACTGAAAGTCAGTATCATACCTCCGCTGAACGACACATACGACATGAGTCGCTTTAGGCTTGAACAACGTTGGGAAATATTGAAAACTTATTTGCAATATGAGTGCTGTGTAGCCCAAACAGTGCCTTTTTTTTTTTTTAAAAAGTTTTGGCCGAAATTAAGCACCCACCGCTTCTGCTGTACGCAAGTTTGTGCAAAAAGTTCGTAAGACTGGTATGCTAGTGGACAACACTCATGGTCCCCGCCGTCGCACAGTGTGGGAATTCGCGAATTTAGCGGAATTTAATTCGAAAAATGACTAGTCTCGATTGATGCCAAAACTGGTTTTTCTTAAAGCTAAAAGATTGTAGACAGTGATAACAAAAGCACTGTTGGGTGGGGATTCATGTAAACAAAAAAAAATTGCATTGAAGTTGCAGTTGGCGATTTTTATTCTGTATATTTGCTGGAAGAGATTACTTTGCTCTTAATTTTTTTTCGCGCGTTTGGTGTGTGTTTTAATAAAAGTTTTATTTTTTTTATATTTCCTAAATATCAAGGTATAAGAATGTAAGTAATTTTTTATTTCACAGGGTGTTTCACATTTTTGTTTTGGTGATTGAAGTTAAAAAAATGTGTTTTTTTTCGATGTTTGTATCTTTATTAGAGCAAAACTTTAGTTATTCCGCGTTATTGCGCCTCGAAACAATATTCACTGCAAAGCTTGATTTATTATTTATCAAGAATCACTAAAATTTGACACCCCAATTATGTTGTGATATATTTTTTTTCAATGTTTCTAAATGACTATCCAGCAAAAAAATGATGGCATACCGTCAAAATCGAATAACTTTTTGGGATTTGGTTAGAAGAAGAATGTTATAAACTAAAAAAAACTTTTTTTTATTTCACGGGGTGTTCCAAAAAAAAAATAATTTTTTGAATTTGATAGTTACAACAAAAATACAGGGTGTTCAAATTCAAAGTTAACAGTAAGAAAAAAAAAAGAACTAAGTTATTTAAAAAATAAAAAACGGAAACTATCAATTAATAAAAAAAACTATTATATCGGATAAAGGGTGTTCCAATAATAGTAACAAAAATAAATTAATTTAAAAATAAAAAAACGAATTTTTTATTTGAAGAGCAAAAGTGCTTTTTATGCGTATTTTACATCAAATTTGATTTCATAGGCTGCTTATTACATCAAATCCATATCTAGCAAGCCTAAGGTGCATTCCTAGAAAAAAACGAAGTAACTTAGAGCTTGAGGTTCTTGAAATTTTGGATATTGCAAACTAATCTAAAATGTAAATAAAATGTGTTATATGTATGTACATATATACATTATGTTGAATTGTTGAATGTAGTTAAAATTATAGTAAAGGTAAAATTGTTCACAATAAAAACAAAACATATAAAAAACAATTAAATAAAATTGATTTAAATTTGCTTTTTATTTTACAAGAATAACAGAATTGGTAAATAAAAATTGTCTATTCCAGTGAAACCGTATTTTTTCGACAGGAAGTTTTCGGTTCTTTTAATTTTTTTTATCCTTGATGATGTATGCCAGAAAAATTTCGTGATACAACACTTACCAATATAAAAAAACAACTTTGATTGTCTAGAAATAAAACTCATTTAAAACTTCCTTTGAAATAGAATTTCTTGTACGTTTTAATACCCTTTTTAAGAATGGAGTTTGCAAAAAAAAACTAGTAAAATCTGATAATAATTAACTTTTTTCTTTATTTTATTCAGATTTGTAATAATACTAAACAATACATCATTCCTCAAAAGATTTTTTTGTAAATTATGATTTTCAAAAAAAAAGTACTTTTTGGTGTAAACAACCTGTCACTTCAAAGCTCATTTTACAAAAACATAAATAAAATATGACCAAAATGTGAGTTACATTTGATTGTATAGACATTTTCAATGAACTAAACAGAAAAAAAAACTACAAAAAAAATTTAAAATGCAAGCGTTATTAATTTTATTCCGCTAAATTCGCGAATTCCCACACTGTGCGTCGTACGGTGCGCTCAGACGAAAATGTTGCTGCTGCAGCCGAGAGTGTGAGACTCAATTTACGAACATCAACTCGCCAACGATCTCAACAGCTCAACATTTCACGCACTAGCCTGAGGAGAATTCTGCAATTTCGGATTATTCACTTACAAGGTCCAATTGACTCCAGCCGAGGCAGCCACCTGAACGACATTGCAGTCCATAATAATTAATGGGAATGTTTTCTCTTACTAATAAAGCCATAATACCCTGGGAAAAATTTAATTTTGCTCATTTTATTGCATTTTTAAAAAGAAACTTGTAGATGGCCCATCCCTTTATATATCGTTAGTAAGATCCATTCTTGAATACACATTGAAAATGTTCAAAGAAGGTGTAAAAAAAATATATATATTTTTTTCGTTCCGCATTTGATTTTGTACTCTGTAAAACATTTGAAACGGAAAAAATAGTACTTAATACTTTTCCCTTTTACGGATTAGGTTTTTTCGAGTGTCAAATCATGAGATCTGTCAAATAAAGAAATCCAAACAAGACGGATAAGAACAAATTGGTGTTTTTAAATAGAAAAATTTATTATAAAATAAATAAAAAATAGATTCGGTTGCTCTTTGCATGGAAGAAGAAATGAATCAAGAATGGATTGAACGAAAAATTATACGCGACAATCAAATTACTCGTATTATGAAAATGTGTGATAAAAGGTAAAATTTTATTGGTGGCAAAGATTCATTTCACTATTGTTTATTTTCCTCGCAGTTTTGTACAGAACTTTCGCCTATCGAAGAACGCTTTTTTGTACGTTTTAAATACAAAACAAGATGAACTCTCTCCTCCTTTAAGATGAACAGCAGTTTCAACCATCCTGAACTATCTTAGCTATAAATTGAAAGATTTTAGGGCAAGGAGCTACCAGCACCAAATAAGACACAACTATTCCGTTGGCATGTGGATTCACTTAGTTCCTTGGTCGAGGGTGCTACTTCCAATGACGACTTTATTATTCTAGGGGACTTTAACCTACCTGATTTGCAATGGATACCATCAGAGGATGAATCATGCTTTGTGCCCTCTAATCCTTCTTCTGAAAAAGAATTTATTTTCACAGATAATTTACTCGTGTCTGGACTTTTCCAAATAAGTGGTATCTGCAACAATCTAGGGAGACAACTTGATCTTGTCTTCTCCTCGGACCCATTTTACTCTGCTGTCTCTAAAAGCCCCCATCTTCTTTGCACTCTAGATCACTATCACCCTCCTCTTTCTTTTATATTCAGTGTTGAAGATAGCTCTCCAACTATTGAATCTGAGAAATATTCCAGTTTCAACTTTCGGAAGGCCGACTTCAATAAACTTAATAATCTCCTTAACAACATAAACTTCAACCTTTTCATCAACCTCACTACTCCCATCGATATATCGCTTTCTTTCTTTTACACCTCTATATTTGCTTGTCTCATTCAATGTGTCCCTTATACAGTTAAAAAAACCTGTGTATCATCTCCTCCCTGGTACACACAAGAATTACGTCACATCCGTAATGTTAGAAATAAGTTATGGAAAACTTACCTGAAATCCCAAACACCTTTAAACTATTTCTACTACCAACAAGCATCTTCTCAATTTTCTGTTCTCTGCAATTCTCTATACCAAATCTATCTCAATAAAATGCAAACCTGTCTCATCACCGATCCAAAACGCTTTTACCAATTTATAAACGTGAAAAGAAAATCCGACGGTCTTCCTTCAACATTCAATTTCATCGGCACATCTTCTTCTGAAGCTAAAGTAATTGTTAACCTATTTGCTACCTTTTTTAGTCAATCCTATAGCAATAATTCAAATGAACCTGACCTTGATTACCACAAATTTCTTTCAAATAGCCCGCACACTTCTCTGTCTTCTCTTAACATTAGTTCGCATACCGTCCGTGAAAAGTTAAGTTTACTGAATGATGACTTTTCACCCGGTCCTGATTGTATTCCAGCAATTTTTCTTAAAAATTGCGCTTCGGCAATCTATGAACCCCTCACTAATCTTTTTCAACTCTCGCTTTCACAGTCAGTTTTTCCCTCTCTTTGGAAGGAATCCTTTATTTTTCCAATTTTTAAAAAGGGTTGTAAGAACGAAATCTCTAACTATCGTCCGATTGCTAAACTCTCCGTTATCCCCAAGCTCTTTGAAAGTATAGTGTATGATTCGCTTTATTTCCATTGTAAATCAATTGTCTCTCCACTTCAACACGGATTTTTAAAGGGAAGATCCACTACGACTAATCTTACCCAGTTTGTCTCCACGACACTCTCAGCAATGGAAAAAGGCTACGATGTTGACGTTATCACCACTGATTTCAGCAAGGCGTTCGATAAAATCAGTCACCAAATTATCTACGTTAAGCTACAAGCCTTTGGCTTTCCACCATCGTTCATCAAGTGGGTCAAATCTTATCTCGAGAACCGTTTATACAGGGTTGTTTTCAGAAATGAAGTGTCCGATCCCTTCCTCGCCTCCTCTGGCGTTCCCCAGGGTAGCCATCTCGGTCCACTTCTATTTGTGCTTGCTATAAACGATGTCGGTAGAATCATCTCCTTCTCAGACCTTTCTATTTATGCAGACGACATTAAAATAATTAAAGTAATCTCGTCTTCTCATGATTCTTCGCTGCTTCAACTTGATCTGAATACTTTTCTTACTTGGTGCAACAAAAACTTTCTTGAGCTTAATATTAGTAAATGCCAATCTATGACTTTTTCCCGTAAACGTATACCTTCAAATCCTCGAATCTATTACTTCTGTAACATACCTGTCCCTATCGTTTCATCTATTCGTGATCTCGGGGTTATATGTGATAAGGAGTTAAATTTTCGCTCTCACATTGATCATATCATCGGGAAAGCAATTCTACCCTCGGATTTGTTAAACGATGGTCTAAAGAATTTTCCAACCCCCATGTTACCAAATCTTTATACACCACATACGTCAGGCCTATCCTTGAATATGCTAGTCAGGTTTGGTCTCCCTTCCAAATCACTCAATCTCTTAGAATTGAAGCTGTTCAGAGGAGATTTCTCAGATTCGCTTTGCGCAGTCTACCTTGGTCTGATCCCGTTATTTTACCCCCTTATGAAGACCGTTTGCAACTAATTGGCTTGCACACCCTTTCTCAACGTCGCCGTATCGCTGACATAATATTCGTCCATCAGCTCATCATTGGAGCCATAGACTCTCCTGCTTTGCTCGAATGGATTAAAATTAATACCAACCCACGTAACTTAAGAGCTGTCCCCTTCTTCCGCCTCCCCATTCACCGCACCAACTACGGCCATTTCAATCCAATGAGCAGAATGCTTCGATTAGCCAATACTGCACAAGATATTTTCGATTTCTCCATTAGTTCCCCTTCCCTTAGAAGAACTCTATACACCTTCTCTCCCTAACCTCACTCCACCGTATTATTTTCTTTTTATTTTCTTATTAGCGTTAAGTATATTATTATTTTTAATTTAAGTTTGTATAATATAATTTAAGTAATTCGCTTGCAATAAGCTAACTAAATAAATAAATAAATAAATCTCATGAAATTCTAATGCAGAAATCTGCAGTGCGATAGTGAAGTGTCCGAAACGCATACATTTTAAAATGAGTGAAAAAAAGACGAGAAGTTTGATGTTTAAATGTTCACAGATTCCCTACAATTTTTTTACTAATAATTAAATTTATTTGCTCAAATTGTTATTATAACTAAGATTTTCTAAAAACAACATACATTTTAATACCATTCCTTGTTAGTTTCGTTATCCCATTGTTGTAGACAAATATTTTCCGTATTAGAATGCTTTTGACATTCGGAATCGTATTACCAGGTACGAAAATTCCACTTTCGGAATTGACATTCCGAAAGTAGTGGTTATCATTCCGCTTTAGAAATAGAGAGTATGCAAAATATACATTTTCGGAAATTTTCACTTTCGTACCGAAATACAGAGTAGGGCCCCATGTCAGGAACTGCATGACCCTATAATATGACATGTTACTGTAAACACCCTAGTTGGCCTAAACTTTATTGGCTGAACACAATGGTGTAGCTAAGATTCTTTATAGTAAAACGATTTAGTAGTAAATATGGGATGTAAGAATTGGGGCTTCAATCAACTGCAACAGAGTGTGTGTTTGTCTAAAATTTACCTAATATTTTTATTTTCAAAAGAAAATTTAAGCTGTCAATACGAAAAAAATAACAATAATATTGTTCTTCATGAAAATATTGTCTGTTTCTTAATATTACTTTTAAATAGGTTGTGATTAATACTGTCGTCAAGGTGGCGCCGTTGGCAGGCATTGCGTGGTTGTCAGTGAATGCAAACGCTGAATTTTTTCCCTGAAAATGAAAGTTTACTCATTAGTGGATATTTTTTCCTTAGAAGTTCAGTGGCCTTATCACGTTAGTCATGTGAACAAATTTTATAGGAAAATTGAATAAAATATTAAAATAAAAGTGTAAAAACTAATACAAAGGAAGAACAGTATTGAGTCTTCTAAAAATAAAAGAGTACTTTAACTAGGGAAACTATGAGTCAATAATGAAGTAAAAAGTCGATAGTAATTGTAGATTTACGTGCCAAATGGAATAGTTTGTACAGACAACAACTGTTCATAAGAAAATCATAAGTAGATATAGTGGTGGCGGTAGTTTATTCCACCCAATGAATGGCAAAGAAGAAAGTCAAAGCTGATGATTTAAAGCGAATCGAATCATGAAAAATATAAGGCTGAATTTCAAGGGTATAGTTTTCCGGGGTCGGATGTTATTTAAATATTAAACTTATAGATACCTGTTCATGTTTTATGTAGATCATGGTGTAAAATAATAAAGTCATTGTCGTCCTTCTAGTGAATAAATTTGTATATCTTGCAATTCTGAGAACGAGCCATGTTGCATGCAGTTTGTGTTCTTACTTAGACACAGCTTAAGCGAAAAAGCTATTTGGGTATATTTATCGCTTTCGTTTTTTTTTTATTGATACGAGGGTTGTTCAAAAAGTAAACGGACAGACATCACTGAGGGAGTAAACAACATGAAAACTGTTGAAAACGAATGTTGTATGAATGAATCAGTGCATGTTTGTGTTATAGTACACATTGAAAAGCTTTGTCGGTCAAAATGCTTTGCTGTCATTTGTAAAAGTGTCAAACAGCACATCGAATAGCATGGTGAAGAACGTTTTTTTTTTAAAAAAGGGTTTCAACTTCATGAAACTTGTCAGAGATTGTGTGTAGAAGTTTATGTGTGAGCCGTTTCAAATTTGTATTCCGATAAGAATTGATTTTTAATTTTCGGCTAAGGAAGGTCTGTTTTTGGAAACCGGCTTTTCTTGTTTTAAATTCGTTTTTGACGATATTGCATTTTCAAGATTGCAATTAAAGCCAAAGTGATTTTTGACTTTATTTCACGCTTAAGATTTCAATAAAGGCCAAATCAAATATATATTTATACAAAACAACATTCGTTAAGAAATAATATCAAATTTCACATACATAAAAGTCTTCATTTAATGTGTAACCTTGGCTTTTGGAATCGTAAAACTTCGACTTTTAAAGTAGAGCTGTGATATTGATGCTTTTATTTTTTATATACAGGGTGATTTGCATAAGGTGTGACAAAAAGCTAGGGCGTGTAGGTTGGACTTAGACAAGAAAAAAATCGTATGGGAGGGGGGGGGGGATCTATTTCCCCCCGTTTAGGCGGGAGGGGCAACTTAAGAAAAAAATCACTTAAAACAGAAAAAAAATTATTAAAAAATAACAGTGATACCTACAGAGTAGTGCTATAGCATTTTGAAAAGCCAGAAATACATTCTTTAATTTTGTTTTTAAATAAAGTTGTTCGAGTGAATAGTTTTTGAAAAATTAATTTTCAAAATCAAAATTTTGAAAAAAAAAATGAAAATTTTGTTTTTAAACAATTTTTTTTCAAAATTTTACGTAATTAAGTATTATTTTTTTATCCAATATTCAATGCTCTTATTAATTTTTAATCAAACACAAAAAACCGGATGTCAAAATGTTTTGTAGTTTTTGAGAAAATCAAAAATAACAAAAACTACTTTTGTTCTAAGAAAAGCCTTTTATTTTACGAGTAGTTTTTACGTTTTTGGATTCTTAGGTAAATTTACGATTGAAAGGATTAACTTTCTTTTTACTATTTTTTTTAATTATCGGTCTTATAAGCATACAATAATGTGACAAAGTACTGGATTAATCATATTTCACACATTTTTTTCATTGAGAACACCTGCGTGAGAGCATTGGTTTAAAATTGACCTGCCACTTTTTTATTATGGTGGGGTCGGCTTGGCTTAGGCGCATTTACGAAAGAAAGGATTAACTTTTTTTGTAATTTTTTTTTTATTATCAGTCTTATAAGCATACAATAAAGTGACAAAGTACTGGATTAACACATTTTTTCATTAAGAACACCTACGTGAGAGCATTGGATTAATATTGATCTGCGAATGTTTTTTAAATAATGCAACGTTACAAGCCCTAACTAGTGATAGAAAAATGCAATTGCGAAATAGGAACAAAAATGTTCCTGAATCTTGAAACCATTCTATTGGACCTCCTCTTCCAATCCAACGGTCACTAAAATGTTCATCAATCCAGTTCCTTACAGTGCGGCTGTAGTGTGCTGGAGCTCCATCTTGCTGGTAGATTAAATTGTCTGCTATGGCCAAGGGAACGTTGTCATTCAAATCGGGCAGAAGGTCTCGTAGTAACTAACTGCAGATAGGATTCTCCATTTATGACTGAATTCAGGAACCGTGGTCCAATAACTGTTCGTCCAACAATACCAAGCCAAACATTACAGCTAAAGCGGTGTTGAGATTTGGTTTGTTTCTTGTTATGCGAATTGCTGTTACTCCAGTGATGTAAATTGTGGAAATTTGTTACTCCATCTCTGGTAAACTGAGCTTCATCCGTCCAGAATATCTTTCCAAAGTAATTATGTTCAGTTTCATCTCTTAGCAATAATGTTCGACAAAATGCAGCTCTCAGTAACTTGTCATTTGCGGTTAGCTCCTGAACTGGTGTAGTGTGGTACAGGTGTAAATGCACGGTATGAAGCACTGCCCATACTCTAGTTTGGGGCAACTGAAGCATAGTAGCTATTCTCCTTGTGCTAAGGGAGGGATTACGTCGGACCATATCCAAAATTTTTTCCTCTATGTGTACTAATGCGGAAGATAAACTTTCTCTCCCTCGCTGCTCCAGTACTCCGTGTTCTCGAAGACGTTGATGGATTCTTGAAAATATCGTATGACTGGGACACCTCCTATTGGGATAAATTTCAGCGTAGAGTCTTTGCGCTTCACGACTTCGATCATGAACCATACCGTAGCAGTAATGCATATCTGTCAATTCGGCATGAGAGTAATTTGACATCGTGATATGTTGACGACTTGACATTCAAATTAGAAATAATTTGTACAACAAAACAGGTCGCGTCGCCAAGCCGACAACACCATAATAAAAAAGTGGCAGGTCAATTTTAAACCAATGCTCTCACGCAGGTGTTCTCAATGAAAAAAAGTGTGAAATATGATTAATCCAGTACTTTGTCACTGTATTGCACGCTTATAAGACCGATAATTAAAAAAATAGTGAAAAGAAAGTTAATCCTTTCAATCGTAAATTCACCTAAGAATCCAAAAACTAAAATAAAAGGCTTTTCTTAGAACAAAAGGAGTTTTTGTTATTTTTGATTTTCTCAAAAACTACAAAACATTTTGACATCCGGTTTTTTGTGTTTGATCAAAAATTAATAAGAGCATTGAATATTGAATAAAAAAATAATACTTAATTACGTAAAATTTCGAAAAAAAATTGTTTAAAAACAAAATTTACATTTTTTTTTCAAAATTTTGATTTTGAAAATTAATTTTTCAAAAACTATTCACTCGAACAACTTTATTTAAAAACAAAATTAAGGAATGTATTTCTGGCTTTTCAAAATGCTATAGCACTCCTCTGTAGGTATCACCGTTATTTTTTAATAATTTTTTTTCTGTTTTAAGTGATTTTTTTCTTAAATTGCCCCTCCCTCCTAAACGGGGGGTAATAGACCCCCCCCCTCCCATACGATTTTTTTCTTGTCTAAGTCCAACCTAGGTACACGCCCTAGCTTTTTGTCACACCTTATGCAAATCACCCTGTATAACCGTTATACAAAATCTTATTAAATCTTTAACAGCTCTAACGATTTTGATAAAAACAAATCAGTTGTAAGAAAAAATGTTCCTGACGGTACCTGTTATAGATCGGATTTTTTTTATTTCCGCTCCAACGATTTTAACCAACATTTTCATACAGAAGCTCAATTTTTTTTTTTTTGAAAATTAAGATCTTAAAAACGATTGACCGATTAGTTTTTGAAAAATTTTAGTTTCCTAAAATGTGTAATATTGAATACTTAAAATTGGCATCTCAAATAGTTTTTTAGCAAAATTTAAAATAAATTAATTTAGTAATAAAACAAATGTTTAAACTTAGCAAATATTCATACTTTTTCTCTAATCAAATTCATGTTTTATATTTAGTTAAAAACAATGTTTAAACTTCGAAGTACTTTTACATACGAACAAGAACGTGCGATCCAGTCGTGCATTTTATTTTTGTTTGTTTTAGAAACGTGAACTAAGAGAAATATGTTATGTTGTTTTTAAAATTGGTCTCCTTGTCATATATGTTTAAATATACCTTACTCTCGTTTATACGCTATAAGTAGATGTTTGTTTAATCTTTAGCGATCACAAGACATTCCTTATCTGTTTCCTGTCTATTTTATTTCGGAAATTTAATTCTAATTATGTGGCCTCAAAAATGTTGAAAAAACAATTTCGAAAATACTTGTACACATATTTTCAAATGCGTGAGCATAAGTGCCTCATAAATTTATAAAAAAAAAAAAATAAAACCAACACACAAAGACGAAACAATTTAAAAACCCATACAAGATACTACAAATGCTTTTTTAAAAACCACGTGATAGCTTTCTGAGTTTTGCCATGAATTCAGCATAGGTATCTTGGTGAATGAAGATAACTTCAACTCTATAAGGATTTGATTTATTTTACATCATGTACTCGTATGTATATGTGTTGGCAGGTACCATAACCAACCATAACCCTTTCTTTCACCACTTCAGATGTTGCAGTGACATTAACTTTTCTACCCAAACAAAAATGAGAAAAAAAAAATAAAAGCAGTCCTTTAATCATGGATGTTTTGTACTGCAAAATTGAAATCCTTGCCAAGTAGCTTAGAATGATATGTCTGCTATTCATATACGTTCAAAGAAATACTTTACTTTACTTTTTTTTATGTGTAAAAAGCCTCTTTGGTTTGCAGTTTTTGTTGAATTCTATGCTGTTTTGTATCCACAGTTGTATAAAAGTAGAATGCGAGTAATGTGGTAAAGTTTTGCATGGTCTACGACGACCAATGACTCAGCCGTTTTATCAAGAAAAACTCTCCAAATTTTATACTGAAAACCAAAAATTAAGTAAAAGGCACAATTATTTAAAGAGCGATGCAACTTGACTGATACAAAATTCGACCACAATCTGAAACCAAAATATTTACAAAATTCGGTCTTAAATTAGTAATGTTACTTCGAACGAAAAACCTTGGAATTCGTGGTCTATTTGTTATGTCGTCGAGTTCCAAGGTTAAAAATGGACATAGCAGCTCAGGTTGAACCGTCCAGTCAAGAGCAGACTATTTGTTAATCGACGCAAGCACGTATCTAACATATAAAACGTGCGTAGATTTTAAGGTTGAAATTTCAAATCTGACCATTTTATTGTTCCGGAAAAATTCAGAACTTTAACGGATATTTAGAATCAATCACACAGTCTACACCACAGACCACAGACCACAAAACACCTTATCGACAAACTTTAAGTGGGTAAACCTATGCCACAACCGCCAACAATCAGTGCTACCAATATCGCGTCATTTTTAACACGGTATTCGAAAACACTGGAGTACCACTTCCAGTCAATGAAGAACCAGATCCATTTTGATTTTGGGAGAGTAGCTAGCTTAGAATAGATAGATACATGTAAGATGAGTCAATAAGGTAACGTGACATTTTTAACCTTAATTTGTACACACTCCAAGGACTACCCTTATAATGTTATGGTGTAACACAATAAGAGCATCAAAGTAAAGAAATGTCGATCCACACTGGTTTTAAAAGACTGTACATCACAATGAAGGGCGGAAATTGAGAGCGGCAAGGTAAGGTATTCCATATTCTAGTATTTCGGCTAAAGAAAGAATCTCTATATTTTTGATAGTACGTCCGAAGTTAGACTCAAGGGTTAACTGATGAGCATTCCCAGTTTGATGGGAGGAATGAAACTGGCTATTTCAATTGATAGAAAAATCGATAAAACAATCAAGAGAAACAAAAGTTGTGTCTTCTATAGGTTTAAGATACTGAATTATATCCAATAAGTTCAAATGAGCAATAGGGGCACCACCCAGATATAAGAGTTATACGCAAGTCTTGGGCGGATGTATGCCTTATAGATCGTAGCTAGACCTGAAGAGGAAAACATTTCTTGCATCTTTTAAGAAAATCTAAGCATTTCGCTTCGTTTTTGGCGAAATATAGGACGATTCCGTAAAAGATGGTCATTAACACCCATACCGACAGGAAAACCTTTTAGTTTCTTTGATGCAAGTCCCACTCATGGATAATTGCTGGTTTATTCCAAATGCGGAGACATATGGTTTTCAAGCGTTCTTGAATTCAAGAGGTGTTAGATAGACCTCGCCTCATAGCAAGAGGTGTGCACATGCTGCAACATGTCACAGCTTTGCAACTGATATGGCTTCGGCTATTTCAGAGTTAATGGTCAGGACTCAACTTGACTCCTATGTGGGTAGACCAACCATGGAATAAAGTCTTAATTGACAGGTGTCCACGTAAAACACATATAGGTTCATGGATAAATTTCATTGGGAGTATATTTCGCTTGGTCGAAAGAAAACAGCTTTGTGTTTTTAAAGCATAAAGTTCCGCGTTCATACCCCATTTTATAATACTTTCGAGATCGGAACCTTTTGATTCTAATGAAGAGTTGCGACCAAGTTGTTGAATTCATACAAATGTTCGAAATTATTTTTTGCTTACACTGCCGTTTCAGTTCCACAAGCGAAGTACAGGGTTTAAAGCCTGGAAACAATTACTGAGGGTGTTGTTGTTAGCGAAACAATAAAGTGGATTAGAAATTTCAGACAAGAATTATGAAAATAAGGAAAAGTGTCGGAGACAAAACGGAACCTTGAGGCACCCGAGCCCAGAACAACTCAAATTGAACGGTCAGAAATGTAATTATCAACCCAACGAAGAAGAGACTCGTCGATACCAAATGCACACATTTTCAATAAAAGAGCTTCTTGCTAAACTATATTAAATGCTTCAAAAATATCAAGTACAATTAATTTTGTTTCTCCAAAATGTTGTAAGGATTGGTTACACTTTTCGGTGAGATATGCCATTAGATCACCAGTGGACCTATTGCTACGAAAGTCGTACTGTGGGTCATTGAAGAGCTTTCTGTCTTCGCGATATTTCTAAATCTGATTTCATTTTCATGGCTTTGGAAAGAAGAGACGTTAGTGTAATTGGTCTATAATTGGGGAGGAAGGTTCGCCTTATTTAGGCACCAGCTGGACAAACGCCGTTTTTCATCTTCTCGGAAAGATACCCAAAGAGTGTGACAGATAGAACTGCGTTGCAAGCAAATAAACTTTTTTCTTGCGAGCTGACACAAGGAGTGTTATTGTATACGAGTGTTGGAACCGATGATCTAGAGCTCTTAGACTTTTGCCCGCAGTACTTATGGGTTTTGAAGAATAAGTCAACATATTCCAACATACGAGTAGGTCGGAAATGTGAACAATAAATTGTTTCGTGGCAAAGATGTGATGATCAATAAACTCCTTTGAGAACCGCATTAAACATACATAATTCCAAGAAAAGCATTTGTTTTTCTGATTATCGTATCTAAATATGTATGTACATATGCAGTTGTCGAAATAAAAGAATTATGATAAACATATACTCGTATAGTCCCCAAAAGTAGAGAAGATAATGACATTTATACTTTTGAAACAATAAATTAGATTAAAATCCTCGAAAAACCTCAAAATCTAAACATCGAAGAATAGTATAAAAAGAATAGTTCCAATATGTCTCCCTTTGGGTATTCCACATAATAAAAATACTTCTACTGATATTTGTTTGAAAGAAAAGCGAATAGTACCAATTTGTGGATGTATTACAAAAAAAAGCCACAACCAAACTGGATCGATAACATTGAACACTCGACAGCTTGGCGGGCTAAACGAAGCTTACAACGTATATGAAGCCATACATTTGTTTGTATTTTTAAATAATTTATTTAGCTGCAAACAAATTACTTTTCACAATTATCATCCTTTTTAACTCCTAGCTCACAACATTTTTATGCAGTTTATAATATTCAATTTTGTTTGCGTGACTTAAAAAAAAATCAATTAATGCAAAGATTTTGAAAAAAATACTAAAAATAATTTAAAAAAAATGGAAACCACCAAGCATGGTAAACAAAATGTACGTGGGTTGATAATAGATCACCAAAAAACTGCATATAAAACTCAGAGAAATTTGAAAAAAAAAAAATCGAGGACACCGACAAATTTACGATTTAAAAAAAAAATGTCTTGTGTACGAGGAAAATAGATGCTTATTTTTTAACACATCAATACACTTCATTAATCTTTGAAATGTGTAGAATTTTTTTCTTTCTTTGATTAATAAGATATAGATTTAAACCAACGACAATGACGCACGTCACACTAAACGATCGCATTTGATTTTTGTTTTGAAATATGTATTTAATTTAAGATAATTTGATCATAATACGCACCTTGTAGAAAACATGTGCCGCAATGTTGTAGATTAATTTAGAAAATCAGAATACAAATTTTGTTAATTTATAACTGCTAATTTTAGCAAACTGGCGTATCAATAATTGGATTAAGAGAGTATTTCTTCAAGAAAAACTATTTTCGATGTACATATGTTGTTTATGAATGCATATCATATCCTTCACTTGTATAATTAATTAAATTTACAGCAGTGAAGAAAAGTTCACGGACATGTCCAATGTATAAAACAAAATATATACATATACATATATACATATGCGTCGGTTATCTGCAATGAGCTTATGATTTATGTAATAATCACCCCTATTACAGAATTCGGCGATTGAGCTAAAGTGACAGTTTCAATTCATTTCCAAACTTTTGCTATACTGAATCCGACGAATGAAAGTTGAACGAATGTCGGTAACAATCCCTGCATCACTGACATTTTGTTCAACTTATATGGTATTACAGAATTCGCAATCCATTCGCACTCCATTCGCACTCCATACAATTTCCATCATTTTACATTCGCACCAATTTCGAGACCAATCTGAAGTGAATTTTTGATTAAACGAAAATAAACAATGAAGAGTACAAAAATGTAAGTCAAAAGCTTATTATACTGAATGCTAAAGTGTTTGTTTAACAAATTTTAATAGAAAACGCACAAATAGCAATGCAACCAGAGAGCAAGAAATCTTAAAAAAAAGAGCACACGGTGGTTGGTTTTGGAACGTCCTCTATCTTCGTACTAACCACTCTCAACGATGCTTGATTTCAGCCTAGGTCAGTTGAATAAATGTTTGTACTGACAGTGTCTATACGAAAGTTCATAAATGATAAGGTAATTTTAGGAATCGACAATGTAGTTCATCCGACGAATTTCATAATTGAGTTTTACAGCGGATGCGAATCGAGTCAACTCACCGGGAGTAAAATTCTGTAGTAGACATGAATGAGTACAGTTTCAAGGTAATCGCTACATTTTTATGTAGTAAGCCTTTGTGTCTGTATATATGTAGGTACTTACTTATTTCTTTGTAATAAGTTCATTAGTCTACATTCAGGTACTTGCTGCATATTTGTACATCTTTTCTATCTTAACTTCACTGCTTATAACACACTTCTTTCCCTGTTCTCCTAGAAGTATAGAAAATATATTTTTCCCTGTTTTCAAAAATTTATTTTAATTTCTAAATAGTCATTGGAACTTGGATCCTTCCAGGTTCCAGGTAATGAGAGCGCAACAAAATACTGGTGCAAATAATGAATTAGTAGAAACTTAAAGTACTTACACCATTCGGTGGAAAAAACAACGAGATGTGTACTCAATGCATATTTGATGGACTCAATACATGTTGCTTGTTTTCATTAAATAATTCGCTGGGATGAATTCGATTTTCCATATGGATGGGTGGAGAGTTTTAAATATTTATGAATTTACTGTAGCTAGCCCATAGTTATGTATGGAGTACAAAACTCGTCTGTATTCGCTACACGTGACATATTATATGAATATTGACTTGGTCGGTTCTCGTTGAAGGTCGATTGCATTCAGTACATATGCAAATTGAAATATAACCAGTACATGACAGAATATAACATTTTCATCGCAATCCCATTAAAATTTTGTTTAGCTGTAAAATACCGGTATCCATCATTATAACCCTTTAAAATCGTATTTCTCACGTATTTTCGACTTTCTCGCTAAATGTATGCATAGGATCTTCTTTAACCTCAAAGCATATTTTCTTTAATTTTAAGAATATGACTATCAAGATTACTTAACTTTTTACTAATTCAGAATATCTATGTAAGAATCTTATTCAATCTATAAAAAAGCAATGCTTAAATTACAATAAAAACAAAAAAAGTTACTTCTTAACATCCCTGTGAAAAACTAACCGGATTTTTAGAGGTTTTGATGTTGACAGTTCAGGTAACGGTTTTTCATGTCAAATCGTTTGTTGATCTGGTTAAACAATTTGAAAGCTCAGCAAATTAAAGTTTTAATTAAAAAAAAAATAGCTTAAACTCGCGATACCAACGAAATTCGTTATAAAGTATTGCAAGAGCTTCGAGATGGTAAAAACCATATTGAAATCGCAAAAATGTTAAAAAATCGCAACGTCAACTGTGTATGACATCATGTAACAATACCATTATAATACTATGTACTATTTATATTAAATGGTAACACTTATTCTATGTACTATGTTATAAGACATACATATTTAATAAAATCAGTTGATTATCATCCGTCGTAGACTCGTCATTTATCTGGTATCACATGGTGTCAGAAGTTCCGCGTTTTTATCAAAAAGTAATTAATTCGCGATAATGGCTACAAATAACACATATAACACTTACGAATCCGGTATTAATATCAAACCTCCAAAACCATTAGAAGTAAACAGCAAAAACGTTGCTCTATCATGGAAAAAATGGTTCCAACAATATAAATGGTTTGAAACCGCGTCTCAGTTAAATAAAAAACCTGCTGAAATACAAGTTGCTACATTTATGTCTGTCTTAGGACCTGACGCTGTAGACATTTATAATTCCTTCACGCTTACTTCAGAAGAAAGCAAAAACTTAACAGTTCTTACATCTAAATTCGAAGAACATTTTGCCCCCAAAATAAGTATCACCTTTGAGAGATACGTCTTCAATAAAATGAACCAAAACGAAGAAGAGCCATTCGATGATTTTTTTACGCGTATAAAAAATCAGGCAAAAAAATGCGAGTTCGGTACGTTGTTAGATAGCTTAATACGTGATAAAATTGTTGTCAGCATCCATAGTGACGTGATTCGAGAAAAATTATTAGAAAAAGCAGAGGTATCATTAGATGATACAGTTAAGATTTGTAGGGCAAGTGAAATAGCGGCGAGTCAACTCAAAGAATTACATAGAAACGAAGAAACAGTACATGCAGTTACTAAATACAGAAAAAAATACGAGAAAACGAGGAAACCGATAAATAATCAAGTCGAAATAAATGAATTCTATTGTCGAAGGTGTGGAACTACTCACTCAAGAAAAAACTGCCCAGCATTCAACAAAATTTGCAACAAGTGTGGAAAAAAGGGCCACCTAGCTACGGTCTGTAAAACAAGAACAAAAAAACGAGACAGAAAAGTGCATGCAATAACAAACGATACAACAAGTGATAGCGAAGACAGTGATAACAATAGTCTACTAGTACTATCAGTTGACACAAACAAAGATGACAAGAATAATTACATGGAAGAGATAATAATAGAAAACAAACAAGTAAATGTAAAACTAGACACGGGTGCCCAGTGCAACGTATTGCCGAAAAAAATTATCGATGAACTTAATAACGTTAAATTAAATCAATCAAGCACAAAAAAGTTAGTTTCATTTGCAAATGATAAAATCAGTGTTCTCGGTGAAGTATCCCTATGTTGTACAGTGCGAAATATAAAACACATATTGTCATTTAAAGTTGTTGACAAGGCTGTCTGTCCAATTTTAGGTAAAAGTGCATGCGAGAAATTAAAGTTGATACTGCGCGTAGAAGAACTTAAAATTGACGAAAATATGTTCGAAGGCCTAGGTTGCATTAAAAAATTTGTTTACGACATTGATTTAGTTGCAAATCCAGTCTTTGAGAATTATGCCCCCCGAAAAATACCACACGCATTACAAGACGATGTTAAGAAAGAGATCGATAGAATGATTCAATTGGGTGTCATTGAGAAAACAGAAGGTGCTACTCCAACAACCTCACCTATGGTAATAGTTCGCAAGAAAGGGAAAATAAGAATTTGCCTCGACCCTACCGATGTAAACAAAAATATTTTAAGAAGATTTCATCCTCTTAAATCCTTAGATGAGATTGCGGCAAGGGTTCAAAACTCTAAGTTTTTCACAATCTTGGATTGTAAACATGGCTTTTGGCAAATCAGAGTAACAGATCGAACCAAAGGTTATCTGACGATGGCTACACCTTGGGGTAGAGTATCGTTCTTACGTGTTCCGTTTGGTCTAGCATCCGCCCCAGAAATCTATCAGAAACTCATGACGGATTTATTGGAAGGCTGTGAAAATACAGAGGTTTCGATGGATGACGTATTAATTCATGCTCCTGATGTCAAATCATTAAATTTGCTTACCGAGAAAGTGCTTAAAAAGCTTGATGAAGCAGGAGTCAAATTAAATAAGCAAAAATGCATATTTGCTACTGCGAAGGCACGATTCTTAGGACACATCATCACATCGGATGGAATTGCAGCAGATCCCGAAAAGATCGAATCAATAAAAAACTTAAGGCAACCGAGAAATAAAACTGAACTGCAAAGATTGCTTGGTATGGCAACTTACTTAGGTAAGTTCATAAATAATTTATCTGAAATTACCAATCCGATGCGACAACTTCTTAAAAAAGACACTCAATGGCAGTGGAGTGCAAAACAAGAAGAATCCTTTAATGAGCTTAAGTTGTCTCTGTCGAAAACACCACTATTAAAATATTATGATCCGAATCTTCCAGTAAAGATTCAAGTAGATGCCAGTCAGTCTAGTGCAGGTGCCGTATTGCTACAAGATAACCAGCCAGTGGCGTATACATCGAAAGCGCTAACAGAAGGGCAGAAATTAGCTCCTCAGATCGAAAAAGAAGCGCTTGCTATTAAATTTGCATGTGAAAAGTTCCATGATCTAATATTTGGAAAACCTCTTACCATCGAAAGCGACCATAAGCCTCTGGAAACGATTTTCAAGAAGCCTATACACAGCGCTCCTATGCGTTTACAAAAAATCATGCTCCAAGTTCTTCAGTATCAACCAAAAGTGGTTTATTTAAAAGGCAAAGATATACCTGTCGCAGATACACTCAGCCGTGACTGTCATAACCCAAAAAATACAGAAAAAGATGACGAGCTAGAAGTGCACGAAATTCTACAATTAACAGATATAACAAAAAAACGACTACAAGAAGCTACAAAGAACGACAAAAATTTACAAAATGTTTTACAATACGTTAAGTCTAAGTGGCCTGAAACCATTCAACATGTTTCGAACGAGATTAAAAACTATTGGACATTTAGAGAATCGCTCAGCAGCAATGAAGGTCTACTCTTCAAAGGATCCAAGGTCATCGTTCCAGATGACATGAAGAAGGAGATGATGCACAAAGTCCACCAAGGTCATTTTGGCATTGATCGGACACTTAACAGTGCACGCGAACAACTTTTTTGGATCAAGATGACGACTGACATCACCAAATACGTTGAATCCTGCAGTATTTGTCAAAGCCAACAACGTTCTCAACCGAAAGAGCCAATTATCATCAAAAAGATTCCTGAGCTGCCCTGGGAGATAATTGCAGTAGATATATTTTATTTTAAAAGTAATGAATATCTTCTCGTTGCAGATAGCTATTCCGGTTACTTTGACTTTGTTAAGTTAAAACAATCATCCAGCGCAGAAGTCATAATTCAACTCAAAAAGATGTTTGCCGTCCATGGTATACCTTTTGTCTTGGAATCGGATAATGGTCCCCAATTTTCCTCCAAAGAATTTCAAGCGTTTGCCAAAAAATGGGACTTTACTCATCAGACCTCAAGCCCGAGGTATCCAAAATCCAACGGTCTTGCCGAGAGGTTCGTCCAGGTGGCAAAATCTTTACTAAAAAAGTGCCACAAAGACCAGTCAGACGTTTATCTTGCGCTACTCAACTACCGCAACACACCTCGAAGCAACGATTTATTATCGCCCAATCAACGTTTGATGAGCCGAAGAACTAGAACAACAATACCATCCAGCAAACAATCGCTTAAACCTAAGGTTGTACAAAACGTTCAACACAAACTCATTGAAGCACGGAACAGAAGCAAGTTCTATGCTGATAAAGGAAGTCACAAAAAACAACCCTTGCAACCCGGTGAAAAAATCCGTATTCAACAACCTAATCGAAACTGGATCTCTGGAACTGTTGTAAAACCAGCTAACACACCACGTTCGTATATGGTACAAACGGACGATGGATCAATCTATCGTAGAAACAGCAGTCATTTGCATAAGACCAGAGCCAACATCGTTCCAGAAAAAGATATCATAATCGATCCAACTGCTGATAAGACAACAGCAACAACAAGTTCTGCAAGTGAAGCTCCAACGAACACCTTAGAGTCTATGCCTTATGTCACCAGGTCTGGAAGAACAGTGAAACCGGTTATAAGATACAATCCATGTAACTAAATTTGATATCTTTTGAACATTTTTTTTTATAAAACTTGAATTTTTATTATTTTTTTTTTCGTTAAACTTTATATTTTTAACTTTTATTTTGAAAATTTTCGAAGAATATAACGTTTATTTTTGAAATATACAATGAAATTAGAATAAAAAACGTTGAAAAAAAAATACAAATAAATTAAAAAAAAAAAAAAATATGAAGTATGAAATATGAAATAAATAGTAAAAGTACAATAATTTGAAACATTTTATTAGTTATCTATTATCCAATTAGTATTGTAGTTATATTATGCTTTTCAAAATAAAATTATAAAAAGGGAGATGTAACAATACCATTATAATACTATGTACTATTTATATTAAATGGTAACACTTATTCTATGTACTATGTTATAAGACATACATATTTAATAAAATCAGTTGATTATCATCCGTCGTAGACTCGTCATTTATCTGGTATCACAGCCCATAGTTATGTATGGAGTACAAAACTCGTCTGTATTCGCTACACGTGACATATTATATGAATATTGACTTGGTCGGTTCTCGTTGAAGGTCGATTGCATTCAGTACATATGCAAATTGAAATATAACCAGTACATGACAGAATATAACATTTTCATCGCAATCCCATTAAAATTTTGTTTAGCTGTAAAATACCGGTATCCATCATTATAACCCTTTAAAATCGTATTTCTCACGTATTTTCGACTTTCTCGCTAAATGTATGCATAGGATCTTCTTTAACCTCAAAGCATATTTTCTTTAATTTTAAGAATATGACTATCAAGATTACTTAACTTTTTACTAATTCAGAATATCTATGTAAGAATCTTATTCAATCTATAAAAAAGCAATGCTTAAATTACAATAAAAACAAAAAAAGTTACTTCTTAACATCCCTGTGAAAAACTAACCGGATTTTTAGAGGTTTTGATGTTGACAGTTCAGGTAACGGTTTTTCATGTCAAATCGTTTGTTGATCTGGTTAAACAATTTGAAAGCTCAGCAAATTAAAGTTTTAATTAAAAAAAAAATAGCTTAAACTCGCGATACCAACGAAATTCGTTATAAAGTATTGCAAGAGCTTCGAGATGGTAAAAACCATATTGAAATCGCAAAAATGTTAAAAAATCGCAACGTCAACTGTGTATGACATCATTAAAAATAAAATGCACGACTGGGTCGCACGAACTTGCTCCTATGTAAAAGACTAGGAATTTTAAATACGAATGTTATTTGAAAAAAAACTGTTCATAAGGATAAAATTATTTTTTTAAATTCTTTTAGTAGTAAGAGATAAAAACAGAATGCTATGCAAATATGAATTGATACAGGAACAAAAATTATAAGTCGTTGTAGTGGTTTCTTAAAAAAAAGCTTTTATATACAAACTTAAGAAAAAATTTTGGTACGCCAATTTAAAGTTTTTATTATTGTTCGAATAAAAATTAAATTTGCAAAAAAAAATATTGAGCCATTTCTGAGATATTGAATTTTCAAAAAAATAAAAAATAGGTTTTTTTTTTTTAAATTCAAAAAATATTTAATTTAAGGTTTTGAAATGCAATGTGTTCTAGACTTTTTAGAAGCTTCTCTATAAAATTTTTTATTAAGATCCGTTATGTGGATAATGAGAAATTCAAAATTCGAAAAAATGGTTCAATGGTAGGTACAAACTGTAATATCTTAATTTCAAATTTTTTTTTATTAAATTAAAGATCGTAAAAATTAATTGAAAGAAAAAAAATGTTAGCAAAATTCTCGGAACCGTTTTCGAGAAAAATACGATTTTTGAAAACCATTTTTTTAAATTTTTAGCATTTGTATGGTAGGTACCTTAAGTTTTAGGTAAAATAAAATTTTTTTTATCACATCTTGTAGATATTATTGGGAAACTTTTATTTATCGAGTTTAAAAAAAAATCTAGCAGGGGGTTTTCGAAATATTGAGTTTTGAAAAAAAAAATTTGAAGTTTTTTTTTAAATCCAAAAATTTTTTTTTTGAAAATTTGAGTACAGAATTCTATTTATGTTTTTGGGGAGCTTCAGCAAAAAAAAATTATCAAAATCGGTTGTACCGTTTTTGAGAAAATCAAAAACAAAAAAAAGAGTTCCTTCGGGGGTACCCTCAATAACCATTTTTCGGAAAATTTTTTTCATCCAATACCTAGCTTTAATTAAATGATTTTAAAATCTGTCGAACAGTTTTTGAGAAAAAAAAATGTTTATAAAATTTCGAAAAAAATCGTATGGCAGGTACCGTTATTTCTGGTCTTAAAAATCAAATCAAAAAACAGGGTCTACCACGATATCTCGAAAACAATAATCCAGAAAGCAAAAATCTCGAAAGTAAAAATCTCGAAAACAAAAATCTAGAATTGAAAAAACTCGAAAAAAAAATCTAGAATGCACAATCTCGAAACACAAAAATCTCGAAAAAAAAAATCTCGAATGCAAAAATCTAGAATTAATATATGAATTGTAACCATTGTCTCAAAAATTAATATATTAATTCTAGATTATTAATAACTGTTTAACAAAACCACGACTGAGACTGACTAGTAAACTACCCATGACAGAGTTACCCAGAACTCAAAACAGAGTAGAGTCCTGGCATAGGAGGCTTAAGGTTTTAGTTGGAAGGCCGCACATTGGTCCTTACAAATTATTTGAAATTTTGGCTATTGAGTCAGTTCAAATTAGTTGTCTGGTTGAAAAATTCAGATGGGCCAGGAAACTAAGGTAAGACGGGAGTATTTAAAAAAAAAAAACAAATTTTAGAAGTACTCGACGAAAAAGAAGAGAGGAGTCATGTGCTGTACCTTAGGAGTCTTGCGTACAACTCAAAATAGTTCATACTTTTTTGTTATACCTACATAATGCCTTTATAGGTATGTTTATAAATTTATAACTTTTTCTTTGTTTTTGATATTTTTTATAATTTTATTATGATACCTAATGATTTTTTTTTGTTAAATATTTTAAATATTTTTTATTGTTTATTTTCTCAAAAAAGGAATAAATTGTTGAATAAACTAAATATGTTATGCGTTTAATTAAAGTGTGAACTCTTTAAATAGGGAAAAAAAAATCTCGAATTTATATTTTTTTTCGAGATTTTTTTCGAGATATTGTCTTTTGAGATTTTTGTTCATTCGAGATTTTTGTGCATTCGAGATTTTTGCATTCTAGATTAAAAATTTGTTTTTTCGAGATTTTTTGCATTCGAGATTTTTGTCATTCGAGATAACGTCATGATCCCCCATTTGCCGCTTCAATCTCCCCATAGCCCCGAGTACCGTTAGAAAGCTTGCGGCAAATAATATTTGCGTTCTTGAGTGGCCTTCTCAATCGCCGGATTTGAATCCGATTGAGAATTTGTGGGCGATTGTAAAAAGGTGAGTTAGAAAAAAACCCACACTTCAACAAGCTCTTTGAAAAGCAGATTGCAATAATGCATGGGAGAATATTCCTGCTAATGTCATCAATAATCTTGTTGCCTTGGTCGATGCAAAGCGGTATTAAATAATTAAAGTTACTGGAAAAAATTGTAATAATTACCAAATATATTATATAAGTTTAATCTTAATTTTTTTTATCCATATTTGGTGTATTGAAATAGAATTTTTTGTTAATTACATAATTTTAATATAAAATATTTAAAATATATAAGTCTTTTTTTTTTCATCTTTTGACGGACAACACATCAATCAATAAAAATGATCGAAAAAGTCCGAATTTTTTTTAGCAGCACTGTACTATAAGACAAGTTATACATTCGTACTATAAGGCAAGTTAATGCATTCGTTTAAAAATTGAACTCGAGATATTAATCAAAGTTGACATTAAGATTATAGCGAAGACGAAAAAAGTGGGTCTCACAATTCTGTCTGTCTGTCTGTTCGACTACAGCCTAACCGTTTCATACGATTTTCATTAAACTTGGTAGATATCAATTTTAAACGCCCCCCTCCCCCCACACATTTTTTCTTTTTTATTTTTTAAAACCAAAAATACGGTACCTGCCATACGATGTATTTTCGAAATTGTGTATTAAAATTTTCAATTTTTTTTATTATTTTTTCCAAAACTCAATATTTCGAAAATAAATTTTGGTAAAAGTTAATTTTGAGTAATAGTTTTTTAATATATAACGGAACCCACCATTCAAATGTTAGAAAACGGTTTTCGAAAATCGTACTTTTCTCGAAAACAGTGCCTATAATTTTGATAAAAAGTTTTTTCTTTCGATCAATGTTTACGATCTATAATTTGATAAAAAAATTAAATTAAGATATTACTGACTGTACCTACCATAGAACCATTTTTTTTAATTTCTCATTACCGGCATATCGGATTTTAAAGACATTTTTTTATAAAAAATCTAAAAAGTTTGAAAACATTGCATTTCAAAACTTAAAAAAAATATATTTTTTGAATTTTTGAAAAAAAAAAAACATTTTTTTTTGGATTGATTTTTATCTCAAAAATGGCTCAGTATTTTTTTTTTTTTTGAAATTTGATTTTTATTCGTTGACATACCAAAATTTACCAAAACCATTACATATCAAACCATTTTATCTCGAACTACTTAAGATGTTTTTTTAGCCTTTAAGAAATCAATTGTATGCTTATGATCATTTTTCTAATAACATTTATTTTTAAAATTAATAATCTTTTCAACATAAGATGAATTTCTTATTTTTACACAAATTCATATAAGTTAAAAAAAAATAGATGAAATTATTTTTTTTTTCGCTGAAATAATTTAGGGAGTTAAGCAATTAAAAAAATGAATTTCATACTTTTGAACATTTTTCTCTAACAACTCTATTGAATATAAGAAAAAGTACGTGCCACCCAGTTAAGCATTTTTATTAATATTGTAATAACGAATTTGATAAACACAATTATATGTATATTTTTACGTATCCACTGCTTGTACTATAATACAATTTTACAAGTAAAAGTGTTTATTCTTAAGACCAGTAAACATTCAAATTGAAATGCATGCACTAACTAAATTGTTTATTTAATTTTTCTCAAATTTCTGTAAATGCTTTTTTTTTTATTAAAAACAAACTTAAAAAAAAAAACATTAAAAACATAATGTATTCAGACTGTCAACGCATACGTTTCTATTTCAAATGTTTAACATACACATTCAATAGAATTTCTATTAAATTTATCTCTTGTGCTTTCACCATAGATATTGTATTTGTGTATTGCATCGAATATAATGTACAAGAGCTGAGAAATTCAAAATCTGAGGCCGAAAATAAAACATTCCCTTTCTCATTTTATTTTTAGGATTTTTATTCAGACTCGAGATTTCTTCTTCGTCTACGCAAAGAAGAGACAGAGAGATGTGTCAAAAAACTTCGTTCAATTTTCTTCGAATGTACTCTCGAAATTTTTGGTTCGGATCGGACGGTTTTTCATGCGACTACGGTAAAAAAAATTCTTAAGTAACTTTCATTTAAACAAAACTAAGAATTTTTTGTTTTTAAATATATTTAAAAATCGGATGAACTTAAAATACTTGTAAAAGCAATGAACTAAACCTTATGTGAGATAATTAAATTCATTTGAAACAAAAAAAAAAATATTTCTAATAGCTAAAAGCTATTTTTAAATATAATTTTTCAATTTTACGGTATTTTTTTTTTTCGAATGAAATGAAAATAATGGCGTTCTGTTAATCTTTTTCTTTTTTGTTGAAACAACAAAATAATATGAATAAAAGTGTAAAGAAGTATGAAAAGTGAAATCGTTTTAAAAAATTATAATTCTTTAATTTTTCGTGAGGGTTTGAGGTACAAACTACGATCGTTTTTCTTTTTAATTTAAACAAATTTCAGTTATTTTTTTTTATAAGCTTTTGTGTGTAGTGGTGAATGAGTGTGTATTGGTGTTTAATTTTCCTCCAGACGAAGCATCGTCGAGGCTGAAATAACTTGAAGAATGTCAACTTTATTTTTGTATATCCTTATGTATTTGCGCGTATGCTGTATATAATATATTTTTTGTATCTTATTTTGTAAAAATGTGAGTAAACAGTTCATGTTTGTCAAATTATATACATTGCGATTTTATGATATAAGGAAATAATAAGATTTTCAATAAACTGATTACTATTAAGTTAAACGTAGAAGCCTGCACATACATATGTACATACATACATCACTTTTTGTAAATAAGAAAAAAAAAACAAAATCCTTCATTGATTTTCTTTTTTTTTTTAAGTTAACTTAATCATAAGTAAAGAATTACCAATTCCCAAGAACACAAAATTTCACAGTGAAGAATTAGTAAAAAAAAATGGTTGCTTGTATTTAACCAGCAATTTTTAAAATAAGACTTGAAAATATTTAAGAATTAAAAATAAGACATGCAATAGATATAAAAAACGAAATGTTAAATCCTTGCATTATTGTTCTAAAAAGTCAATAAAATCTCATATTTGTTATTAATATAAACAAAATCAACAATATATGGAAATAATTTTTTTTATAGACATCAATTTTACGGATACTTCTCTTTATTATTATTTTTTCGAAATGTCTATATATGTACATATCGCATGCTTAATGGAATACTGACCCATTAGGAGATAGGTCAAAATTGAGTTACGTACAAATACAGGCATTTGCAAGCCTCAGATCTCATGAATAGTTTATCATACTTTAAGAATACTATGTATTCATGAATTATTCATGAATTATTTTTCATTTTATCCGTCAACAAGTAAGACAAATCCTCATAGCAAGATCTTTTTTTGCAACTTCCCAAAAATCGTTTTTTAGATTTAGGTCAGTATTCCATTAAGCATGCGATATTTAGTTAATATATCCGCTTTAACGTCAGGAAACTGCATTGAGTTGTTGAAGCATTAAATTCTACGTCGTTTTTCGTTTCCCATTTGACAATGCGATCGAGATAAGAATTCAATGGGCTTATTATACATTGTCGTTCAAAATCCACATCCGATGAACAAGGACGTATATCTGAAAACGAATATGAGTAGCTGATAGAACTGTTGCCGGCAAACTAATTTAATGAACTAGAAGTTCCAGACAAAAGATCACTGGTGGATATGAGAAAGAGAGTAGGAGACAAAACGGAGCCCTGTGGCACACCAATATTTATTTTTTAAGTTTCAGACTGAAAACCGTCTAACACTACTTATATTGAGCAGTTCGAAAGTTTCTAGTCCAACGAAGAAGAGATTGATCAATACCCTATGCACGCATTTTCGATAAAAAAAAAAAACTTAATGCCGAACTCTATCAATTTCTTTTGAAATATCAAGTGCAATAGTCTTACTTTCTCCAAAACGATTTAAAGATTTGTGCCACTGCTGAGTGGTGAGATCTATCATCAGATTACCAGTGGAACTTTTGCTGCGATGCTGCTTGTCATTGAGAATCTTTCTTTCTTCAAAATATTTCTTGAGGTGATATTGTACCAGCGCTTCCATGACCTTCAAGAGAAGGGATGTACAAGTGAACAATATATAGAGGGGGAAAAAAAGTTGCTTTTTTTAGGGACAAGCTTGACAAATACTGTTTTCCATCCACTCGGAAAGAGACCAGTAGAGTAGGACAGATGGAAAAACTAACGCAATGATTTTTCCTACGTTGGAAAATACCTCTTCAGAACAATAGGCGTGGTACTTTCCGCGCCAGTGGTTTTGTTTATATCGAGATCTTTGTCTTATAAAATCATTTATGCTCTCAATTACTGGAGGAGTTATGACACTTACTGGGTGTCGAATTAACATCAAACTGTGCTAGAAGCGAGTTGGATTTTTCTTGGGAGCTGCCAAAAGGAGTGTCGTTGAAAACTAGCGTAGTAGAAGACGAAGAAGTATTTCGTTAAATTTTTACAACTGACCAAAATTTTTAACAAAACCTTTGGAACATTGTAGTATTATTTCCTTAATTGTTTGTCATGAAATAATACTGTGTTTCAGATTTTGCAAAAAATCGCATAACGGAAATAGCGATTTAAAAAAAAAAAAAAAGACTTTATTTTTGGGTTATTGCCAATATCTCTTTGATTTTCTTATTATTTTGCCTTCTGTAAATTTAAAAAGATCATTTTTTGCTCGGAAGACGAGCGATTTTATGACGTTTTCGATTGGTTATCCCAAGCTTCTATGTCTGAGATTGTGAAACAATTCAAGTAAATTCGATGGGCCATTTGTTATTTACGGTGTCAGTTCAATCAAAATTGTCTGAATCTCTATATATTCTAAGTAGCTGTTTCTTTATAAAGAAATAGGCAATGCGAAATTTTTGTGCTACCATTTTCTCGAATAGTATTTAATGGTTTTCGACAAATTTTATATGTTTTGAAAGCCATAGTCGCTATATTCGGAATCACACTTTTACACACTGTGTTATTTTAGTTAAATACCATTTCACACTGCTAATCACTTGTGTATTTCCATGTATTTGGAAAAAAATCATAATTCCTCTATATAAGAGTAAAAAAGATGAAACAAAAACCTATAGACTTATTGCTAGATTATTGGTTAGTAATCTGTAAGGCGTTTGACAACCCAACTAACAATTTTACTTCTATATTCATCTGGAGAAGCTTCTTGTTACTGTCTATTGCACACATTTAAGGGTTATATAAAACTCCAAAGAGTTAAAAGGGCGACTTTTTTTAACTCCTATTCCACCTTTATGGAGTAAATTGTATTACTCCGAAAAATATTCTTATCGTTATGTGATAGAGGTACTATATATGATATTCTACGTCCATAAGGTAATCAGAGAATATTTAGTCCATCACTATAGGAGTAGTAGTACTGCTATGAAGCTCATCAAATAATATAAGAAGATTTACTGTCACAATAATAAAATACTAATAGGAGTAGGTATGCAGAAAATAAAAAAACTATTTATTTCGTGCTTATTTGATTTCATTTTTATTTTGATGATGATTTTCTTGCATATGTTTTTCGGATTTTTCGCATGATTTCTGTAAAGATCTTAAGAGCTGATTATTATTTATGATTTAATTTCTACTTTTACTTTTAAAATTAATTTAAAAATTACTTACGTGAATAAGCAGGACCTGGGATTTGAACTCGAGTCCTCTCACAACAAATCTCTTGCTCGCTAACCGCTCGGCCAAACTGGTATATGTAAGAGCCGGCGTTGAATTGGGATCACTTTTATCGTGATTTATCTCCTATAAAGCCACATAGACTTTCTTTATAGATGCTTTCTAAGTTTTATATGAATGAAACTTTAATTTATTTTTTCAAATAAATTGCAATGTTGACTTTTTACTTGCGACATAGCTGCTATTTAGCAAGTTATGCATTCGTAAAAAAATACCATGCTTTAATTTTTTAAAACTTAACTAAAATTTGTTTACAATCTACAAGATACGTATGAAAAAAACAATTACAAAAGTTAAGAAATTTTTTTTCAAAAATCGTATTTTTATCGGAAACGGCACCTAGAGAATTTTAATAATTTTTTTCTTTTCGATTAATTTTAACGATGTATAATTCGATAAAAGGTTTAAATTACGATTTTGCTGGCTACCTAACATAATTATACTTTTTTTTCTAATTTTGAATTTCTCAGTATCAGCTTGCCGGATTTTAATAATAGTTTTTTTTTTAGAAAAACTTGTTAAATGTTGAAACAGGTCAATATTTTTTCTAGATTTAATTTATATCCGTAAAATTATAAACACTGAAAGTAGATAAACCAAATGTTTTTCTCAAAAATGTTTTTGTATATAAAAACTTATTTTTTTTTAAGAATCCGCTACAATGACTTTAATTTTTGTTTTTTTAATAAATTCATATTTTCTAAAAAATTACATCGCATTTCATTTTTATTTGTCGTACTAAAACAATTTAAAAAAAAAGTTTTTTTGGTTAAAAAACTTAAATTTGTTAAAATTTGCAGTCTTTACATTTTCGTTCAAGTTCGTTCGACCCAGTCGTACATTTAATTTATACAGACCTACGCAGATTGCGCATTTTGTTATTGTACTTGATAGTGTAGCATATATGTCCCTCATGTGTACAAAAGCACGTGGTGCATTCTGGGTCAATGACTCATTTTGACTGCATATATTTGCACAGTTTTATAAAAGTACTACAGGAACTATACTCCACCTTGACTTAAACTGTCCAATAATGATTCTATAAAGATATCGAATACCAAATTAGGACTTTTATAGCAGTTTCTTCGGATGACTATCGGAGTATGAGCTGCCTGTGATCTTATAGTATAAATATAGTATGATTAAAGGAATATTGAGTCTTTACGCCTATTAAGGTGATTTTTGGGAGGCTATAACTTTTTTATATTCCTTCCGGAAGATTCCCCTCATGGAATCTATTTTTTTCACCACCAACTCTTTTGTGCAGTTAGGATTGATTCTTTGAGTTTATCAACTAAAACCTATCCTTCTTTCTCTTCATTAACTTCACGCCCGCTCTGTGTTGAAACATTTAAAGGGTAATCATAATCTTTTGAGCGCGGGTAGATTATAAAAAAAAAAAAAAAAAAGCTTCTTTTTTTTCATTGCGATTACTATACTCTTTTGATTTTATTTTCCATAAACATGGAAAGCTTTTGTATAAGTCAATAAACTCCTCAATTACTTCTTTTGATAAATTCCTTAAATCAGACATTTTTTAATCAATGCAACATCAATATGAACGTACACGATGAAAGTATTTTTTAAAACAATGATTATAAAGAACATGAGATAGGTGTATTTTTTTTTTCAATTCTCCTCATTGTTTTTGTTCGTCTGCTTCTATGAACTGAAAAGACTAAGAGCCCACAGCAATTTTGTGCCCACTAGAGTATACCAGACGTTCACATTCATAAATAACTATAGGAAGGCCTATCTAATTATGCTAATTATTTTTGGTTATCAATCACATCCAAAAATTGCTGTGGGCTCTCGGTCTAGAAGGATAATTAAAAGTATAGTGATAGTTGTACATATATGTACATATAAATATATACATATATAAAAAAGAATTTATAAAAAATGTCCCTACAAGTTGCACGCTTCTGCCAAACAATGTTTATTTAAACAGTTTTCATATTTAAATACACGTTGCCGGGGTAACAACGAACAACGAATATGGAAATTTCCGAGCTCCTTTGAATTTGTACGTTCTTCATTCGTTGTTAGTTCGTCGTTCGTTTTTATCATTTACATTCTCATTGTTCCGTGCACGTACAACAACGTACAACGTACACAGTCGACAAGAATGAAAGTCTAAATGAAGCTTAAAACCATAAGTTTTACGAGCAAGGTTTCTGTTCCTTCTTTTATATATTAAGGGTATTCGCGGAAAACCCTGATAAACCTCGGAAACCAGATAATTTTATCTCTGCAGAAACGAGCTGTCAAAATTTGTATGTGAAAAACTTTCTGCAAATCTGATAAAATTATCTCACGAATTTGATGCGGAAACTGAAGAATAAAACCTGATTAATGAAATTAATATGGATTCTGACTTTTAATTTGACATTTCACAAAATATTTCCCACATTTACGCAAGTATTTTTTAGGGGGTGTTCATGAAAACATGTTGCGGAAAATTATATCTTTCTACAAAGCGGAAAATTATCTAGTTTCATGAATACCCTTATTAACTTAACGGTTACCGCTTGTCACGTGTAAGTGATATAAATGTCCTTGGTGTGGTAATATCAAAGAATCATTCAAACTCCCAGATGAGTTTAGTGTCTTTCAGGCTGAGATCTACGCTATTGAAAAGGCGGCAGAATTGTAACGCACGAAAAAACTGAACTCGTCGGAGATCACATTGTTCGTGGACAGCCAAGCTGCAATTAAAGCTTTAGCCAGTGAGACTATAAGATCCAAGACAGTAACAAAATGCCGAGATATGCTGAACAATATTTGCAACACTAACCAAGTCAATCTCTGCTGGGTTCCTGGACATAGTAATATAGAAGGGAATGAAATAGCAGATGAACTGGCAAGGAAAGGGTCAGTATCAAATAAAAACAGCAGTAGCCATTTAAATATGGGACCAAAAATCCCGATTGGCGTGATTAAAAGGAATATAGACCTAGTAACGAAAGAGCAAATCAATAACACCTGGTCTTCCAGGGACGACTGCGTCATCTCTAGAAGTTTATGGCCTAAAATTTATGAAAAGGAAACTCGATATATTTTATCGCTGAGTAAAAAGAACATTAGAATCCTGATAGGTGTACTAACGGGTCACTGCGCCATTGGCACAATGACCACTAGAATGAGTACATTTACACCTGATTTCTGTAGAAGCTGTCAAGATGTCGAGGAGATTGAAACCATTAAACACCTGCTCTGCGAATGTCCGAACCTCCAAACAAATCGCCTCCGTTACTTTGGAAACAGGTTTGTTGGAGAACTGGACGATCTAACGCAGGTCTCAATGACAAATATGAAAAAAATTTATTGTAAGCACAGGCTGGTTCGCAAATGAACCAGTCTACATAAGACATTAGTTAGTTGCATCTCTGCTTTCATTAATAGGGCATAACAATGGACTAATAGGCTTCCGTGTACGCAACAGCCTCTGGGCTGTACACGCCCCTCCTAACCTAACCTAACCTTGGTGTATTATTTGATCGTAAACTTGAATTCATACAACACATCAACCTTATAGCTAGTAAGGCCAATTCAATTGTAAGTTGGGTTAAAAAGGAGTCAATTCAAAAAAGTCAATGCAAAAAAAGAAATTTTAGGTTTGCGCTCAGAGGCTTAGGTTGGAAAAATCCCTATAAAATCTCTCCAGATAACATCAGTAGCCTTAAAACATACCTAACGTTTAGAGCAGACAATCGATTTATTTCTGTCTTAATTGTTAAACTTTAAAACGGTAACATAGACTCTGCACCTCAGGTCTCGTATTAACTTTAACATTCCCTAAAGAAGTTTGAGAAATCTAGCTCCTTGTAATACAAGACTTGTATGCTTATTTCAAACTATCGGACGAATTATTTTTTTTTTTTTTTTTTCGTGGGTAGGTGAAGAATCTTCATAGACACTATGAGCCCGGTACTCATAGTAGTGTGAGATTCTTACTCACTAAAAAACACCTCCCTTTTGTTCTTGCGACTACAACTAAGTTACCTTATCAAGTAGTTTTAATTTCATTATATTATAATCACGTTTGGCAGGAAGCTCTCCACTGAGAGGACCTGCCGATACCACATTTGAAAGCGGATAATCCTTATGGCGCTAGGTCGAACGGTCTCGTTCTTTGAAGTCGGCGCACAAGGTTTGTCTCATCAATTGTTTGTCGAATAATTCTATTGCTATGATTATTTAAGTGAGTTCGTAGCTTTCCAGCGAAAACTGCTATTTCATCTTCAACCGTTGGCAATCGTAAGTCTCTGTGTAAATCACTGTTTCTAATGTACCACGGAGCATTAACGATTTCTCTGAGAACTTTGCTCTGAAAAGATTGTAGTATTTGTCTATTGCTTGGTTTAGTACAACCCCAAAGTTGTATACCGTACGTCCATACTGGTTTTATCACTTGCTTATAGATAAGCAATTTATTGTAGATGCTGAGTTTGGAATATCTTCCAATAAGCCAATTCATTTCACGTAATTTATTTTCAAGTTGATCTCGTTTCTTTTTAACGTGAGTTTTCCATTTAAGCTTAGCGTCTAGTGTCATTCCTAGGTACTTTGCTTCATTAGCATAGGTATGGTATTTGCACCTTATTAATGTAGGTGGGCAGATTGGTAATTTTTTTGTAAGTAAAATTAACATGTGTTGATTTGGACTCATTAAGAACAATTCGCCATTTCTTAGTCCATACCGAAATTTTATCTAGAGCTCGTTGGAGCTTCTCGGTTGCAGATTCAACTGATTTGGATGTTGCAAGTATAGCCGTATCGTCTGCAAACGTACCTATTATGGTATCTTCTTCTTGAGGAATATCGCTAGTGTATAGTACGAATAGAACTGAAATTTAAGCATTTAAAGTGGATTCCTAGCGATTAAGCCTTTACCCCACTGCTTAACCTCAAGCACTGACGGCCCAGGACTAGGTCCCAGTTGCCTTTTATCTGAATGAAAGGTGGCCACACCCTTCCAACCCATGCAAGACTAACGCCCCAAGACAATTCGTTGGTCTTGCCAAGGGAGTGCGAATCAAGCATATCCAGGTTGTTCCAAATTTTGTACTGTGTAGGCAGTTCATTATCATTACCCTTTGGTACGGATCTAATTGTGTTATCTAACTATTGCAGTAAAAACCACAATAGCCAATCGCGTAACTCGATTAGTATAACCACAGCCACCACGAGCTCTCTTTACAGAAGGCCTTCCCAGTGACAGTGATTCCATGGTCCTTACTCCATGGGGGCTATAATTAGCGGGAGATTAGTAATCACTATCCCCGTGGTACCCAATTAGGGTGTTCTTATTTGCTACTTTTTTATATTATGGAGTTATTTTAGAAATATCACCAATAATATTACATGCGCTTAATAAATTAAGCAAAATGAGGGTGCAGATCATAGCCGGCCAAAGCCAACCACAACCTGCACCGAATTAGATTAGTCTTGCTCGTCCTACACCAAAATGGATAGAGACATTCCCCGCAATTTAATTTCAGGTACCAGGAAGGACCGTCCATTGTATTGCTAAACCAAGACTCCAGGCAAAAGAGACGGTCATATCGCTCAACTACCCTTCGTCAAGGCCGTGACCCCCACATCACATTGTTCAAGATTTGTATAAATCAGCACCAGGGACCCGTTACTCAGTTTCCTGATCAGATCAATCCGATTTCTGAGATTGGGTATAGCACCGAGATTTTTTCGGACATGGCTTGAACTACAACCGATGTCCTCCAAGCGTTCAAAATTTCAATTTTCTTATGTAGCAATCTGATTTTTACGTCATTTTCTAATACTACTTTAGATTGCTTTTGCATACACATACGAAAGAGATGTCTCGATCGTTTTTTAATGTGCATGCCACGCGACTTAACTTATATAAGTTCTACGTGTTGAGTTTTCTTAGTTGTCTAACTCTAGAAAGCCAGAGAAAGACGTAAGCCACCCCACCACGACAAGGTGAAACTCATCGGGGTGGTAAAGTACGAATAGAATCGGACCGAGAACACTTCCCTGGGGAACACCAGCATTGATTTCCTTAAAATCCGAATATTCCCTCCCTTGCTTAACTCGAAATAGCCTATCTTCGAGGTACGACTCAAGAATGTAATATATTTGGACGAATTATGAACGATTATCTCCTTTGAATAAAATAATTAAACTCAATAATAGATTTGATAATTTGCTTGACCAATACTGTATGTTCTTCAAGTTAATTAAAATTAATTTTTTTTCCAATTATGTATGTAGAGCATAAATTAGAAATTTTGGATGTAAGATTAAATAAATACATTTTAGATCGTATAGAAAAATAGCCTTTTGTCCACATTTTAAATGTTAATTTAAAACTAATAGAGGCCAAAATTGTTGTTTGTTTGTAAAAGTCAAACTGTCACTTAAAGTTATTGCAATACTAGAAAGATAAAAGAGGTATTCCATGAATTTAATTAAATATTCCAGACACCATGATGCTTAGCTTGATAGAAATTTTAAAAATTGTCTTTTAAGCCCAATATTTTTCCGTACAATCATAAATTGGGCACAATCAAAAAGTAATTGCTATTGGTAACCAAAACATAATCATGCCAATTACCGAATCTGTCGGAGGAACTAAGAATCAATTTTTATTGACTCGCATCGAAAGCCAATTTCTACTTACCATTTACATATGTGAGAGGTTTTCTTCTTAATAATTCGCCTCACTTGATGATCTTGAGGATCTTTACCTAAAAAGGACTATAACTCTTTTAAAGGTGGTCGTATCGTGATAGTTTTGTTCGGGCTTTGAGAAATACCACAATTTGTCGCACCCAGCACGTATTAATAGAGGAAGTGACTTCATGATGCACTACTTTGTTGTCAATTGCGCTGAATCCGATAAGACCCACGATATATATAATGCATTTCCTTCATCATCCATCCTTTCCAAAGTCATGGAATCGCTGATCAATCATCAGCTTAGCTCAAGAAATACCTCAAAGGTCGAAAACTTTTCAATGACCAGCAATCTGGCTTTCGCAGCAATCGTGCTACTGGTGATGTTAACAGTGATCTTAATATTGTCTTGGAGAAGGTAAGATTATTGCGCTTGATTTTTCTAAGGCATTTGATAGAGCTTGGCAGCAGGCTCTCTTATCGAAAATGCGTGCGTTTGGTATCAATGAAACCCTTATTCTTCTAGATCGTTCAATGTTTTGGACGGTTTTAAGTCTGATTCTTACAAAATAAATGTTGGTGTTCCCCAGGGCTCTATTTTGTCTCCTAGTGTCTTCCTCATTTTTATAAATGATCTCTTGTCTGAAAATTCTAATCCACTTCATTATTTTGCCTAAGACTCTACCCTCAGCTTCTCATAGTCGTTCTCAAATTAACGTCCATCTCCTTAGCTCATCAAACTCCAGTCTTTACAGCATTGATAAATGAGGTATACAAAATCATGTAGATTTTAAATCTTTGAAAACCCTAATGTCGTTAAAAAAAATATATCCCTTATGTCATTGTCCTTAAATGGTAATTGACTCGAAGAAGCAGAAAAGCTCTCAGTACTCGGTATGTGTGTCAACGAGAAGATCTTCGTTGGAATGACCACATTCTTAAGACCGCCAAAAACGCTGCTAAATGCTTATGAATTTCACCCTGGACCCTTATTTTGGTCGTACCGTCAAATACAGATATTTATTTTTCAGTCGCACAATGACAATGGAATAATTTACCCGGCTCAGTTTTCACTTTACAATTTACAAATATTCAAAACCAATTTCATCGACTACCTCCTTTCTCTATCTTAATTACCCCATCGCTCGTGCTTTGGCGTTGAAAATTTGATTACATTTTTCCATCCAAATAACTGCAAACATCACACTGCAGCGGAACTTAAGTAACGAGTGATTTTTTGAATCGATAGTACAGTCGATATAATTTAATGTTTGAACATTATTTCATGGAAATGTTGGCCGCGGCTGCGCCTCAAATGGTCCATCCACTTAGTCCAATTTTGACGTACTCTTTCTAACATTTCGGCCGGTATCTCACGAATAAATGCTTCAATGTTGGCTTCCAGTGCGTCAATCGAAGCGGGCTTGTTGCTCTAGACATGAGCCTTAACATAGCGCCACAAAAAAGAGGCGTTAAATCGCACGATCTAGGCGGCCAATTGACCGGCCCCAAACGTGAAATAAACAGTTCACCGAACTCGCTTCTCCATTGGTCCATTGTTGCGCGTGCTGTGTGGCATGTGGCACCGTCTTGTTGAAACCACATATCATGCAAGTCAAGCTCTTCCATTTTGTGCAAACAAAAGTTTGTTATCATCGCACGGTAACGCTCACCATTCACAGTAACGTTGCGATTCTCATCATCTTTGAAGAAATGCGGCCCAATGATTCTGCCAGCTCATAATCCGCGCCAAACAGTGACTTTTCCTGGATGCATTGGTAGCTCTTGCAATGCTTCTGGCTGCTCTTCAGTCCAAATACGGCAGTTTTGCTTGTTCACATATCCATTCAACCAGAAATGAGCTTCGTCGCTGAACACAATTTTTCGATAAAACAGTGAATCTTCGGCCAACTTTTCAAGAGCCCATTAACCAAAAATTCGGCGTTGTGGTAGGTCTTTCGGCTTCAATTCTTGCACTAGCTGTATTTTGAAAGGCTTCACACCTAAATCCTTCCTTAAAATTCTCCACGTAGTGGAGTAACAGAGGCGCCGAATCGATAATTCACGGTCATCACTAACACTGACCGATACAGCTGCGATATTTTCCTCAGTTCGCACTTTACGTAGGCGTGTTGGTGGTTTAATGTCCAACAATGTAAATTTGGTGGGAAATGCGCCTCAGTAGGTCGATTAAACTGACCATAAAATGGAAGAAGCGTGCGATGAACTTTCTTAACAGAGCAAGCATTTTGATAATAAAATTCAATAATTTGCAAATGTTGTTCGTTTGTAAGAATTCATGGTTAAATTATAGATAGAACAAACTGAAGATGTTTGACAGTGGCACAAAACACGAAACGTGCGTGAGCTGTCAAAACCAGTGTTGCCAAAAAGAAAATAGCAAAAAAATCACTCATTATGTTATTTGTCTATTCTCGGTATGATTTTAAATCGTGTGGTATTTTTGTCAAAGGTTGAGGTTTCGCTCGCCGGTTTACCTGGGTTTTATCCAAAGGAGTACTAACTCTAGATTTACGTCTTTTATTTTTTATGTTTATTCTAAATTTTATTATAAAAATACATTAGCTAAACCTTAATTTAATGTTGATCTTTTTGTTGTCCTCTGTGTCTGAACTGGATGGGTCCTTGAGTGTTGATATGTTATACTCTTAATCACTGCAGAATCAACAGATGATCTAAGTTAGTAATCAATGATGCTGGTACAAAACTGGTAAAATCGCGCACGAATCCAGTGCCCTCTGGTGAGGGGAATGCTTCAATACAAAATAGCCTCTCAAAAAGTGCTTCGACACATTTTCGCAAGAATATCGAATTAACACACATTTTTATGTTAGAGTTATAAGGTGAAAAACATCACTAGTAGACTTAGAAAATATGCAATGAAATGTCAGCAATATTTGTTTTCGATTGACTTACTTTTTTTAATGTTTATTTATACACTAAGATCTATTACAGCTTTTATTGATAGCCTAAATAAACTTAAAAACTAATACATATTTGTAAATTATAACAATAATTGGAGCAAATGACCTTTAAGGTTCTCATTACATGTTTTTTTTTTAAATAGTATGATTTGTACTAAGTTTTTTTATTCAATTTGTATTTAAATTTTTTTTGTTTTTGTATGTGTATATTTTGTTTATAGGAAAATGTGAGATAAAACCTATAGCACAGCCGTAACGATTTTTTTTTGTATTTTGACTAAAAAATACAAACTAAAACTTATAAACTAACTTAATCTAGGACCAGGCCCCGTCATGTGATCGCTGGTCCGCCGACATGCGGAGAGACGTAGACATAAGTCTTCTCCTTCCACCATCGTCAGATCATAGATCACATGGCAGGGCCTAGTTTTACTTAACCTAAGTGTTAGCTTCAACCCAGTCTAGCCACCAGTATTTTTCTCGATTTAACTGATTAAATTAAATTAAATTTGGTGGTGCAACAAGTCGGAGTGAACCAGGACCTAGTGACTTATAACTCTCAAGCATTCCTCAAGCAGCACTTTCCATGACAAGAGAAACTCTTGGAGAATTTGTCAATTCCTCGCAAGAAGCAGTACACCCCTGAAAAAAACTTTTTGAGAATCGAACTCGAGACCTTCCGCATGACAGACCAACGCACTAACCATTATGCCAACTAACCGATTATTGTTATTTTTATCTCTTTCAGGTATGCTATTGCAGTATCTTAGATTAGTATTCCCATCCCCCGACTCAAAAGGTTCATAAAGGATTCTTTTATCTGTTGCTCTCCTTGCAGCATGATATGCATACATATTATTGGTACGTTTATTGAGTCAGATAGATAGCCATGTGCATCCAGAAACAAGAATGTCTCTGGAGGAATGTATCCAGTCTCCAAGGCCAAAACCAGGGTTTGGGTAAAATAAACCGGAAATAAGTTCCCCGATCGGGCGAAGTGATTCCTCCCGAGGTCTAGTATGACATTGTCAATTCTAGACACTCCGGAAGCATCCAATAGTTTTTTATTAGAAACATAATGCCGAAAGTTAGAATGTGCACTTCTATACATCTGCATACTAGCTCTTACACATTTGCGCTCGAAAACTCGAAGCTTTTCCATATATGATGTGTTAATGTTCCACCATACTGGACTCGCATAAGTTAGAATTGGACGAACGAATGCTTGGGAACAAATAATCTTCACATCGGATCTCAGATACTTGGAATAAAATTGACTTTTGAGGGCCATGAATGCCTTTCTTGCCTTCTCTAACTGGGTATTTATGTGCTCATAATAGTACAAGAATTTGTCTAGCTGAACACCCAAATATCTCACCATAGTCTTTGATTCGATGTGAGCACCATTTGAACTCGTTGTTCGTAAATTTTTCCAGTTGCTTCTCAAATCTGAATTACCGCGTCTTATTTGAATGCGGAACATTATGGTTTCGCATTTTGCATAATTTATTTGAAGCTTCCAGTTTGAGCAGAAAGCTTGAACCTTATCAAATTTGCTTTTGAGTCGAGTTTGGATGTCTTCAATTTTAGAGCCACTTGCATACAGAGATGCTTCGTCGGCGAACGCCAGTGAATCATCGAGCTCCTTAAGTATTTCAGAAATGTAGATATTGAAAAGAGCTGGTGCAGTTACTGTGCCCTGCAGAAGACCATTTGCGACACTAAAAACTTCAGCAGTCGTGTATTCTCTATCTGTTACGACAAATTTCTTCCCGTATACCATCGAAATTATCATCCTTGTGAGATGAGGTGGGAACTCATACCTGATAAGTTTATGAATTAACCCTTCGATCCAAACCGTGTCAAAGGCTTTTTCGATATCAACTAGGCAGGCAGCTGTAAAGCTTTTTGCATTTAAATTCCTGTTAATGTCTGAATGTTTTGTAATTGCATGCACTGCCGAGTGATTTCTTTTGAACCCAAATTCTTCACAAACAAACAAAATAGACTTGCTAATAACTTTTTCAAAAACCTTCCCGATGTTAGGCAGGAGACTTATTGGCCTATAGTTGGAAGGATCAGAAGGATCCTTCTTCTTTTTTATTATTGGAAACACCTTTTATATTCTCCAGTAACTCGGGAAGTAGTAGTTATTAAGCAGATTGTTAAATACAGGGTGGATCACCAATTGTGCTACAATAAGAAATTCAAATAACTATTTTTTTAATCGATGTATTTCATTTATTTTTTTTTTTATTGGTTAGAAAATTAAATTTTATTTTAAATAGTTAGTTGTTTTTAAAGATTATTGACCGCAAATGACCTCCACGCTGTCCCACGCATATGCGGCACCTGGTCAAAAAATTATTCATTGCGGCCTGAAGAGTTGAAGTTGGGATCGCCTCAATTATTGTCGTTATGGACTGCTTTAGTTCAGTTAAATTCCTGGGCTTCGTTTTATACACCTCTTGCTTGACATAACCCCATAAAAAGAAGTCTGGTGCAGTCAGGTCAGGTGACCTTGGGGGCCAGCGAAGAGTGGAGTTCCTAGAAATTAATTTGTTTGCGAATTTTTTGTTTAGCTCCGCCATAACTGGTCTGGCTATATGTGCAGTTGCTCCATCTTGCTGAAACCAAACGCTGTTGAATGGTATACGTCTTCGGCGCAGTTCTGGGTAAAAAAAACTCCTTCAACATCTTTAAATAACGGTCCCCATTGACAGTAACGGTTACACCGTTTTCTTCAAAGAAGTACGGCCCGACAATACACCTTGATGAAACTGCGCACCACACAGTGACTCGTTCTGGGTGCAGTTTCGTCTCATGGAGCATTTCTGGATTAGACTCATTCCATATACGGCAATTTTGCTTGTTTACATTGCCGTTAAGATCAAAATGGGCCTCATCAGACATGAACAAACAATTGATCAATGTGTTGTCTTCTTCGGCCATTGATATCATTTTTTGGCAAAATTCCAGGCGAACAGGCAAATCCTGAGGGTTTAACTTGCTAGTAATTTGGACTTTGTACGGAAACAAGTTTAAATCGTCATGAAGTATCCGTTGTAATGACCGTCTACTAATTCCAATTTGCCCCGATAAGTTTCGGGTCGAAACGCTCGGATTGGCCTGTATTGCAGATGCTACTGCTGCGATTGTATCCTGAACCCGAACATTGGCATCTCGATGGTACGGCCTTCGTGCGATGCATCTGGAAGCAAACATGTTTACAAACCTCATAATGGTCCATCTACTCGGGGGGATTACCGCCAAACTCCCGCCTAAATTCCCTTTGGACGGAAATGACGGACTGCAAAGCATGGTACCGTTGCACTATCCAAATTCTTTTCTCCGTATCCCAAGCATCCATTTTTATAAATCTAAATAGTAACCTACAAAATAAAAAAAAAAAAATAAGCCGATTACTCACACAGAAAAAAAGTTATTACGTTTTATTTTTGTACCACAATTGGTGCGCCACCCTGTATAACGCAATACTGCCGTATGATATCGATCGGTATATGCTTTAGTACAATATTTGGAATGTTGTCTAAGCCGCTTGACCTTTTAGTATTTAGTTTCCTGAATGTTATAGTCAATTCGTCAAGAGTGGTAAAGTAATTGTTGGTCTCTTCATATGTCAGTCTGTCAGCTTTTAATCGCTCAGAATTCGATTGACTTACATTTTGTCATTTAGCAAATATTTTTGAAATTTTATTTTTGGATTAAGAAATTACGTTAACTGTTATACTGTTACAATTTGCAAGAAAAACAAAAATTATCCTTATTATCATCACTCGTTTACTGAAAGAGTTAGAAAAAAATCTGTACTAATTTTCGCCAACCCACAATAAACGTAGATTTACATAAACTATTAAAAACATCAACTTAATTAACCTAAGATTTCTAAATAACTTATGTATACAAACTCGTATGTATTATTCTAATCGGTATTTGTTTTACTAGGTTTCCATTTTTAACCCGTGACAAAATTAATTTTAATTAAATTGTTATAGCTTCCTTGAACTTTCTTTACGCGTGCCTCATCAAAGTTTCTTGTCTTGGCTAATTTTCATAAAACAATGTGCTATATTTAAATTTCTGAAAAATAAAAACAAAAAAAAAAAAAACCTTGACGAGGAAGCTTTTCGAAAATAGTATGATTTTTTTTCAACAAATGCGGTGTTTAAAGTTCAAAAGGAACAAAAAACATACATATCATTTTGTTTATCTTGGCTGCGTAGACTTCCATTACGTTACGACATAAATATAAACAAACATTGCATATCTATTAGTTAAAAGCAATGTGCAACTTTATATTTTAAACATATAAAACAGTTTGGAAAAAATATTTTCCCATTTACCTACTGTTCGCGCACTAATTATTATTTAAAAAAAAGCCGGCATTCACAAACTATGATTTTGAAACATATACATGAATATTCACACAAACAAAGTTGACCTACATTACATAAATTTTCCCACCAAAGGGGAAGGAATACATATAGTTTATAATAAAAATGAATATTTATGCGGAGTAAAAGAAATTATATATATTTTCACTAAAGTCTCAGTTCAGCGTACTTTCAAAATCAGCCGGCACAAGGAAAATAATTCTCTAAAACGCCTAAGCAAAAACAATCAATGAACAAGAATGAGCTAGGTATATGTTTTCGGTGAGAAACGGTGGTGTATTCTGTTTTATTTTATAAAAAAAAATGAAAATAAAAACAACGGTTTTTTGGATTAATTCCAGGTTATTTTTGTATGCGTTTTTCAAAATTAAAACAACAAAAAAATCTATGTATTCGAGTTTCTTCTTAACCGCATATTTAAACCTATACGTCGAAAAACATTTTTCATAGATCAATTTATTAGCCTGACACATGTGAATTAAATGAGAAATTATCCGTGTATATAGTATGTCTGTGTATTTGAAAAATTAAACAAGAAAGTGTTTAATCATAACCTTACTGAATAGTTATAGATTATTGGTGATTAAAAGTAGTTTCTCATGTTTGTATACCCCACGAATTTGTTTTAAGAAGACTGTTTGAATTGTCATTAAGGAAACTGTGTATGTACAAGGTGGCGCATAATCAAGATATGAACTTTTTGATGAATAATATTTTTCTTTCTGATTCTATTTACTTTGGCATTTATTTAAATTTAGATTATGGTTTGAAAATATGTTCACATTATGTTTTAAAGATAATACCTCTCAAATGGTGCATATTGTTTGCTTCGACCTGACGGGCTCTTTCCAGGGTATTTTCCATTATTTTTCTTAGAATTTCAGGTGCCAGATCTTAACATTAACAAATCCGCTGCTCCTGATGGTATACCCCCATTCTGCTGAGAAGGTGTTCTTCATCGCTGGCAAAACCATTGTGAAGCTTTTCCATCGCTCCTACTGCTCTGGAAACTTGTTTAAAAGATGGAATAGAGATGGTATAAACGATCTGGTATAAATGATCTTCACAAACTAAATGCTGGTGATCCCCAGGGCTCCGTATTGTCTCCTACAGTCTTTCTCATTTTTATAATTGATCTCTTGTCTGGAGCTTCTAATCTACTTCATTATTTTGCCAGCGAATCTACTCTCAGCTACCATACTCGTTCTCAAGTTCACGTCAATCTCCTTCGGAAGTGAAATTGCTCTCCAAATTAAAAATTTTGCGTGACATTTGGAAAAGTTTTGTAGAGATTAAAATTGTAGAGATAAAATTTGTCTTTGCTCGATCTGCTTAAGCCTAGTACGCTGATCGCGCTAAATTTTATCTCCCATACCAAATTCTCTCCAAAATTTAGTCAAGCTAAAATTATGTCAAGCATTTTAGCCGAGAGGTACGCTGCTCCAGCTAAAAAATCAAAATTTCTCTTCGAACTGTTCATACTCGTAACTTATCTGTCAAAATTAAGAGCACGTATAATAATTGTCTGGCACATTTATTCTCGAGCTAAATTTCAATTTCAATTTGAAATGGAATAATATATGAATAATATTTAGAAAAATATTTGGTCGCGGAAGACTTAAAAGATTTTCCACAGCATAATTCTTAAAAAATCACACTTCAAACCAAATTCTTTTAAATCTTTGAAAAAAAAAAACAAAATTAATTTAGAGAACAGTTGTTTTCTGTGACATATTCTCCTCAAAGTTCTTATGCAAAATTTAGCTTGGATCTTAGCTGATGTTTGGAGAAAAATGTGGGAGATAAAATTTAGCGCCATCTGCGTACTAGGCTTTAAGCTCCAAAAGCTCTTTGAATAAAAAATGATTTAGTGTGGGTTAAGATATTTTATATTTTATGTAAGTATGTATTAAAACAGTTATAACATGTGTTCAAAGTGTCCTCCTTGGTTTTGTATGTATTCTAGAGCCCGTTTTTGGATTTCACTGCGAATATTTATTGATGATAGCAGCTGCTTCACTTTCGATGGCACTTCGAGAACACGGTCTTCTAATTCACCTAAATTTGCTATTTCGGTTGAATAAACAAGTTATTTCATTCTTACCCATATAAAAAAATTCAATACTGTATGGTCAAGAGATTCTTGCATGCCAGTGAACCGGTCCATTTCTTCCTATCCAACGATTACAGTTCTCTTCATATAACCAATTCTTAGCCTCTCGACCATAGTGGCCTGGAGTGCCATCCTATTGGATATATGATGAAGCTATTTGCATAAGTGGAAAGTCCTCAAATTGTTCTGGTAAATCATTGCGCAAAAAGTCCAGATATAGTTTGTAGAATTCAGCCTGATGGGGGTAGTTTAAAGGGGCCGATTAATTTGTTTCCAATTACGCCTGCCCACATATTGACGCTGAATTTGTGTTGAAATTATTTCTGTCTCCTTTCCAAATACTCGCAAGCTAGGAAGTTGTCGGTTTGGATAAAGTTCCTGGTATCTCTATCATGCTCCATAAACGAAAATAATGTCCGCGTATTCTTCATTTGCAAATGTAGACATTTCAAACAGTATTTCTATTTAACTGTTGCCTTGGCGTTAAAAATAAAACTGTTGAATTAATTTCGTTTTCTAATCTTTTATACAATGTTTTGTTTGGTAAATTTTCTAAATAGGACTTTATACCCCAAACCTTACTCTTTTTAAAAACTTTTTAGAAAACGGGAAAGGAAATGGAGTTTTGATAGGCACTTAAATAAACGTGAAACCGGTACGCTATTTTTAAAAAAATTTGTAAAATGCTTGTAAAACCACTCTTATGGGTCAACGTTGTTAGAAACGTGTTCAAAATCAGAAAACTGCCTTTATACCCGCTGCAGGTTTTTCCAAAATAAAAAAAAAAAATTTTTTTTTAATTTTACATGTTTCAGGTTTTCCTAAGTATCATAAAATCTATGGGTTTTTCCGCAAACTTGTAATTGAGTCTTATTTTTATTATTGTTACCTTAATTGAAAAAAATAGTAAAACGGTATATTTATTACAAATATTCTGGACAAAATTGAGCCCCACGTCAAAAAATTAGTATGAGCAAAAACAAAAATGTAACATGCTAGAAACTGGATATCTCAAGACCGAGATAGGATATCAAATTTGTTTAAACGCAATTACAAACGCTGGTATTTCTTCTACAAATAAAGGCCTAAATAAAGTTTCTGTTAGTACCGTTAACATGGGTCAGGTTACACCAAAGTAAGCCTTTTCTTAAATCCCCGATATATGATATAAAAATTGAAGATAGGCCCTTAGGCCAGGCGCGCACATTCAATTTTTAGTTTCGCAACTGTTTGGTTGCTAAAATGAAACATATATGCTTATATGGGACACCGCGCACGTAGAGCAACTCGATTCGGGCAACTAAAAAGTTTGTGTTTTGACATAAACTAAACAATTATTGTCTTCGCAACAGTTGAGCTGTTTTCTATAAGCGCAAGAGAGAAAAGAGTGTGAGCGAGCGTGAGTAAAGAGTTGCCAGTGCGCGGTTCTCTTTTAACTGGTGATTAAACTATTTGATTTCGATCACAGTTGCCAGTGCGCGACTAGCCTTACTGTTAAACGATTTTTTTCTTAGAATATACCCTAAAATACTATGCACGAATTAAGAGACACCCTGTTTATGGCAAGTAAAAGCGGGAGGAAATATTATTTAATATAAGTATTTTTGTTGTTTTTACACTTTCTTCGTAACAGTGTAATAGTAATAAAAATATAATAAATACTTTCCGACTTCAATGTTTGCCCACATCATAGCATAAGAATAAGTGCATTCACAAAAATAAGTGAATTCACAAGAATAAGTGCATGAAATCCAGTCGTGCATTTGACTGTGATAGTGGTTCTAATTTAAAAAAAAACCCTCTCATGTACTTTAAGCTGAATTGTATAACCGGGTTTATTGTAATTAAAATTGTGCCGGTGCGTTAGTTCCGAATATTTCACTGTCATAATTTCTAATCCCAGCCAAAGTGCTTCCTTACTAATTTCTGAAAACTATGCCTTTCATAACTTTAATAATAAACTTCTCACTCAAATTTCACATTCAATTAAGGGTCCGGTTGGTTCATTTTTTAAAATGAAAGCAATATAGCTATTCCTTAACTCTGGTTTTATTTAAATCTCTCATGTATAATTAGCTTACCATTTCAAACATGGGCCACCCATATTAAAGGCAGTTTTTTTTTGACAAATTGTTATATACAAATATAGATATATCGCATTCCGTAGACCAAACCACCCACAGGCAATTTAAAAGATATAGAAAATCAAATTAAGATGTTATTAATTGGCCACATTTGTTGCTTATTGCTCTCAAAAATTTTGGCACGCGACGCGTCTTCAAAGTCTACTCTACGAGTATATACCGAAACATGTTATACAATTATTTTTTTTTTTTTTTTTTTTGTCAAATTTTTTTTTTTTTTCACAAGTCGGAAACAATTTTCTTTTTATTTTTAAAAATAACAAAAATTTGTATAGTATCCACCCATACTATGTTCAATTGAAAAATCAAAACAATAATTATTCCCAAATTTTACTGCAAATCTTCGAACCACAAAAAAAAAAGAAGGTAAATACGCTGAACAATTCAATTAATTTTTCTCAATTAAATGTTGTTGTTGGCTTTTTGTATTCAATTTCTCACGTGTATGTTCATTAGCGAAGGTTATTCAAAAGAACAAGGTAGAGGTGATTATATCCACCCAACAATTTCCCTATGATTTCTAACCATCACTTAATGGCAATGGCAACTGCCCATAAATTTAAATACACCCAAACATACTACACTTACGCAGTGCCAAGACTTGCGAAGCTTTTTAGATTTCAAATGCCATTGGACGACTTGATGATGATGATGATGATGATGAAGAAGGGGAAGACCGCTTCCTTTACAAAACACAAGAGAAAACAAAAACATTTCTGAATGCATGCATCCGCATTGAAATTTTTAAAATAACAACATAAACGACAAGGTTGTGTCGCATGCTTTTGCTTACGAGTACATGTTGTTTAAATTCACGTTGAATATATTTTTTTTGTAATCGCTGTTATTTTTTTTTGAAAAATCAAATGCCATCTCATTTTATAAACCTGCCTTTGTGATTTGTATATTTTGCGATTACCCAAGAAATCATTCATTTTTTTTCAGAATAACGTTAAAGCTACTATTAAATTTTCTAAATTCATTTTCAAATAGACAAACAAAGTTGTCTAGTTACATAACCCGCCCGCTTAATATGCCTTTTAAAAACTATCCTCAAATCCGTAGCTTAACCTAGTTGTACGAAATTTTGCATTACTTAATTATCGTTTTTCGTTTTTAAAATCTGAACCGTAATATTTTGTGCATGCAGTTCGTCTGTGGAAGTACAAGTACCTATGTATGAGAAAAGATTTAAAAAAGCATTTTTCATAAAATTTTAATATTTGGCTATTTGTATTTTATTAAAGTATAACAGCAACTAAGTGAACTCAATTATTAGTAGTTTTGTAAAATTAGCTTAGGACTAACTAATAAGATATTATACTCGTATAAGTATTACATCTTTAAGCATTCTTATGTAAATAAATAAATCTTACATCTAATCTAATTTTTTAATAAGAAATTAATTACTTCGGGAATCTTGAGATATGTAACTTTCTCGTCAAATGCAAATTTTTACTTCAAAAAAGTTTATTTTGTTTGTCTTGGCATGTTCAAGCTTTTACAAATTTAATACGTTCTAGCTTTCCTTGATATCGAAAAAGTAGTCTTCCTTTTACTTAATGTGTTATTTTAACCATGAACTCACCAGCTGAAACTTTGACAGCAATATGACTTTTTTGAAATCTCAGATTGCTTTTTTTCCAGCACACATATTGAATAACATTGATATTGCTAATGATGTTGATGTTTGGCGCCCAACATAGGACCGAATAAAATTGAAAGCCAATAAAAACTAATAGGTGCGGTGCGCCTATTTCTTAGATAAGTGAGGACATTTTTGTTTGCCTTATACTACATATATACAAATCTATGAGATAGATAGTAATGTTAGGTCAAGTTTTGGATTGCTAAAAAAAAATAGAACTCGAAATTTTAATCAGACCTAATATTACGACATTAAGAATATGAAGGTTTTTATAATACAAACTCTATATACTACTGAAATAAATTAGCCAAGTAGAAGACTTACACTATTATTGGACTTGTTGAATAATTTAGTAAATTTTTGTGGACTAAAGGCCAAAAAAGCTATTTTGGATGATAAAGAATACCATATAAAAAGTGAATTTAGTTTGTCCGCTATACCTCGATCTACATCTCTAAAACGATTCATATGCTTTTTATGTATGTAGAGAAATCTGTCTTGGCGATCGATTCCTAGTTTCTGCCATCTAAAAACAGAAATGTTTTTTCAAAGTAGGTACTGCCATTTTCGAGGAAATGACAAAACCTCCTTCCTATTGATTCCTTTATTCTTAGTACGTTCGTCAAAATCCGTTGTTTGCATCCTTGACATAATAATAAGTTTTTACTTGCGGCTTATAGGTACTACATATAAGGCAAGTTATGCATTCGTAAAAAAATCGAACTCGAGATTTTGATCAAAGTTGACATTACGATAATAGCGAAGACCAAAAAAGTGGGTCTCGCAATTCTGTCTGTCTGTCTGTTCGACTACAGCTAAACGCCTCATCCGATTTTCTTCAAACTTGGTAGATATGGGTTCTATTTTTTTCCCCCGGATGGTTTTTGATTTGATTTTTTAAGACAAAAAATAACGGTACTTGCCATGCGATTTTTTTCGAAATTTTATAAATATTTTTTTCTCAAAAACTGTCCCACAGATTTTTTAAAAAAATTTAATAAAATTTTATTTAGTTAAACCTAGGTAATGAATGAAAAAAATTTCAAAAAAATTATTATTTTTGGTACACCCCTTGGAACCATTTTTTTTTTGTTTTTGATTTTCTCAAAAACGGTTCAACCGATTTTGATAATTTTTTTTTATGTTAAGGCTCCCCAGCAGTTTTAATATTATTGTTTATTCAAATTTTCCAAAAAAAATTCATTGGATTTTTAAAAAAATTTTCAAAATTTTTTTTTGAAAACTAGATATTTCGAAAAACCCATGCTCGATTTTTTTAAAACTTGATGAATAAAAGTTTCTTAAAATAATCTATAAGATATAGGAAAAAAAAAATTATTTTACTTAAAAATAACGGTACCCTCCATACAAATGTTAAAAAATGGTTTTCGAAAATCGTATTTTTCTCGAAAAAGGTTCCGAAAATTTTGCTTAAATTTTTGGTCTTTCAATGAGTTTTTAAGATCTATAATTTAATATAAAAAAATATTTTTTGAATTTTTGTAAAAAAAAAAATCTTTTTTTTTTGGAAAATTCGATATCTCAAAAATGGGTCAATATTTTTTTTGGAAATTTAATTTTCATTCCTACAATATATTATAAAAACCTAAAGTTGACGTACCAAGTTTTTTTTTTAATATTTTAAAAATTTTATATATAAAACCTTATTTTTTAAGAAACCACTTCAACGACTCATAATTTTTGTTCTTGCATAAATTCATATTTGCATAGCATTCTGTTTTTGTCTCTTACTACTAAAAGAATTTAAAAAATTATTATAATTTTATCCCTATGAAGAGCTTTTTCTAATAACATTCGTTTTTAAAATTCCTAGTCTATTACATAGGAGCAAGTTCGTGCGACCCAGTCGTGCATTTTATTTTTATTGAATTTATACCATTAAATGCCATTTTTGATGACTGTTGCTATTTTTCTAGTAGATTATTCTCTCTTATGCATAAATGAATTAGCTTCGCATTGGTTTTCAGAGCAGTGTTTCTCTCTACCCATTGCTAAGTGACATTTGAAAAAATTGTTAAAAATATCAAAAACTATTCTAATGGTAAAACCTCACCAAAATTTTAACTATTTCAAAATCTTTTAAGCTTTTTTCATATTTTTTTATTTTTTACCAGCTTATTTTGTTAGTTGCAATCAATTGAGTGCAAAATATTATAAATATATTTTGTCTACTCAGAAGATCCTACGTTAAATAGAATGACAATATATAACTACCGTTAATGTAATGTAGCCTTTTTTCATATTCACCTAACTTAATTGCAACATACAGTATACCTTAAAAGTAAGAAGTGTTGATATTATTTTGGCCATGGCTGTAGTTAGTTAGTTAGTTAACATATTTATTTAACATTTAGTTTGCTATTTTAAAGCTTTTTACACAGTATAAATATTTCAATAATTGTTTTTAACAAAATTTATAATTTAACGCTTAAATATCACTAAATTACTTTCTATTTTCACATTATTTGGAAGATTATTGTAAATTAAAACACCCTTATAAAAAAGCATATTTTGTGTTCTACATTTTCTAAAGAATAGAAAGTGTAAATTATTATTATTACTTATTAAGTTATATAAACGTCTTTCACTTTTTAGTGTTAGCTTTCTTTGTAAATAATTTGGTATTAAGTTATTTTTTACTTTAAATACTCGTATATGTAAATATTTAAGTATTCATAATTAACCATTTTAATGTATTTAACATACTTCTAATTTATGTATATCCATCACAACCATAATAAAGACCTCATTCCTTTATTTTGTAAAATTTGCATTCTATTTATCATTGATTCCGTTCCCAATAAAAGTATTATTGGACATTTCTGAAAATGGGGTATCTGGGTATTCTTCGAAAAAAACGATTTTTGGCAATTTTTTTTGTAAATCATTTCAAAATGTTTTTTTTTAATCTAAATTATAGTCTAAAATTATTCCGAGAAATTTTCTTTCTTTAACACATTCAAATTCATTAATTTTACATATCATTTTGTTTTCTGGCAGTAACATTATTTTAGTTTTTTTCTGTATTTAGATTAAGTGTATTCATATTCGAATAATTCTTTATGTTATTAATACCTAACATCAACTTTTTCAGACAGTTAGAATAATCGTTGCCATCAACATAAAACAAAACATCATATGCAAACAACTTTAATTTACAAAATTTTAAGATTTTTCTTATATCATTTATGTAAAATAGAAAAAGTAATGTTCCTAAAATTGACCCTTGTGGTACACCTAAATCAGAATTTAATTCTTCGAACTTACCACATTAAACTTCACTATTTGCTTACGACCTATATATTACTTGGGGGTGGCCGTGGCGCGATGGATGTGTGCTCGCCTGTGAACCTCATGATCACAGGTTCGATCCCTGCCGTCGTCTATGTCGTTTTAATTCCATTAAAAACCTTCTAAAATTGTCATCAATGGGTTGCTGGTTTACTCATTACATGTTGTTCAGGCATAACACTAACAACATGTAATTGAGTTAAACTAGTAGGATGAACACGAATAAAATAATGTGAATTATAAGCGACATAGAAATAAGACACGGCATTCTCCGCTTTAGTTCAGCCGCCATCCCTGGAGATAAAATATCTGAGACAACAACCTTCAGTATCAGAACATCGTGCCACACATCTTTCCTATTCTTCTTTCTCTTCCTTAACTTCACGCCCGCGCTGTGTTCAAACATTTAAAGGGGCAATCATAATCCCTTGAGCGCGTGTAGATTATAAAAACAAAAAAAAAAAAAAATTCTATCCTGAGTTTTAAATGCCTCTTTTCAAATCAATAAGTACGGCTGCAATTTTCTGCTTCATATGTTACATCTATACTTCCAGTCTGCTACTACTTAGTTTAAAGCTGATTCACAAGAGTGTTTTTGTCTGAATCCAGATTGTTCTTCAAGAAGTATTCCATTCCGCTGTATATGTATATACATACTTCTAATTGAAATTGAACAACTTTTTCTAATAATTTTCCGTATAGTGGAAGCATGTTTACAGGTCTTCACATTTATTAAAATTTTGAATTTTTTCGATTGGGGTTAGGACCGAAGTTTTCCAGCTACTTGGGAATCTACCACTTGTAAGGGAGTAGTTAATGATGTTTAATAGAGCCCATGGGCTCATTATTACGAAATTGCCCTTTATCATTTGCTTATTCATAGAATTAAAATCATTTTTATTTCTCATAATTTCAACTATTTTTAGCAGGTCTTCTATTGAATTCAGTTTTTTAAACTTGAAACAACTTTCACTATTTACTGAAAGATTACCCCATTCAACACTTGGAATTTCTTCATTAATTGCAACGACACTATCTTTTTAATATTAATTTATTTTAATTTGTTCAGTTTTTTCACACTTTAACCACAATTTTTATTAAATATTGATTGAATTAATCACGTAGTAAAAATTGCTACTTCCACTTATCAATCTGGTCTCAAAAACCCCGTATTAATTAATTCCTTATAAGCACTTTATAAAACAAGTCTCCATCGAACAAAGTCTCACTCAAGTGTCTGTATATCCCTTTCGTTAAGTCGAATAACTAGCCTTAATATTGTTTCCTGTGTATATTCATGTGAAAATAAAAGTATTTATTTCTAATAATAATAGCGCAATATTTTAAACAGCTTATTATTAAGATATTAGTATGATACTACTTAACAACTTGATAACTTTAAAGTAGTTTACTAACTCATTCTTAATTTTAACCATTTTCTAACTAGTATCGCACTAAAGCAATTTCCTTAATAAATTGTTTCTGAACACGCCTAAACCTTTTTTGACGTTAGTAAATATCAAAGATTCATTTAAAGTTAGCACCATACTAAAAAATTAAAATAGGTATTCGGTGATTGTAACTTTAATAAAAGGGTAGAGAAAGTATGATGTTATATTTGATTAAAATTTGCAAAATAGTTGTTTTAACCTAGTTTCATACTAAAACAGTCTTAACATCGTACTAATTCAACTAAAATTTTGCGCCAATAATTGTATTTTATGTTTCGATGTCTAAAATATAGTATGTTCTATATCTTTTTATCAAACATACATATGTAAGTTTAAACCTTTAAATCCACTTACTAATAAAATTCTTGCGAATGTATTTCGAATTATCCATTCACGTTAATTTTTATTTTTGTATTCAAATACTTGTCCTAACTTAAAACTTAGATACCAACAAATGCTAAAATGTCCCACACGGGTTTTTTTTATGTCTTGTTAAGTTTTCCTTTTCACAATACATATTACACCAATTGAAATGATGATTTATAAATTCATTGCATTACAAATGCCAAAGAGCAAATAAATAGACCATGATATTTGTAACATATTTTTTTTTTGTATTTTTTTTATTTTCAGAATAAATAATAATTGCTTCCCAAAATGGTGATAGGTGATACAGATGGTGCTGCGGTACCGGAAGGCGTCAATACGTTGGCGCATCCCTCCGGCATTCCGCAAGATAAAATTGACAATATAATGAGTGGTATAAGCAATACGGGTGCTGTTAAGATGAATAATCACAGAAAAAAATTGCGACAAAGGTATTTGCTATATTTAATTCATGTAACTATAAATAAATATTAAATTTATTTCAGATTTGATATAATAAAAAAACTTGGACAAGGTACATATGGCAAAGTTCAGTTGGGCATTAACAAAGAAACTGGACAAGAAGTTGCAATTAAGACAATAAAAAAATGTAAAATAGAAGCCGAGGCCGATCTTGTACGTATTCGTAGGGAAGTACAAATTATGAGTTCGGTACAGCATCCCAACATAATACACATTTATGAAGGTAACTCATTAATTTTATTAGAATTATAAAGATACATTTATATCTCTATTTAAGAAAGTTAAGTAATTCTTTATTAAAGACAAAGATGCCAAATTTATTTTTTTTTTTTTTTTTTTTAATTAATATGTAATTATGTATGCATATTTATATGACTATAAATAAATATCCCGAAACTCAACGTCAAGCGGGTACCGGGTGATAGGGTAGGTTAAATCTGTATCGAAAAAAATATTAAACTCGGGTTATAAAGGGTTTTCCAATAAGAGGTGTTATTTTGATATTCAAAGAAAAATGGCATTTTTGGAGATAAATGATCGGATGTTTATTTCATTATAAAGAGGAAGGTATGCCGTTAATAATGGAACACAACATCAGCCAAATGGCCGCCAAGACCACGCTTACAGGACCATATCCTTTTCATGAAATTTTCCATAACCAAATCGCAAAGTGGCTGCCCTATGTCCTCGATAGCCTCACGAATTTCATCTTTGAGGTCTTGAATCGACGCTGGGCTGTTGGCGTAGACCTTATCTTTCACGTGGCCCCAAAGGAAGAAGTCGCAAGGTGTTAAATCACAAGATCTCGGTGGCCAATTGTGATCACCTCTTCGAGAGATAACACAGTCCGGAAACTTTTCCCGTAAAAGATCGATGGTTTCATTGCTTGTGTGGCACGTAGCGCCGTCTTGTTGAAAGTAAACGTTGTCCAGATCAATACCATCCAATTCAGGCCATAAAAAATCATTAATCATCTCTCGATAGCGCAATCCATTGACCGTAACTGTTGCTCCAGCCTCATTTTCGAAAAAGTAAGGTCCAATGACCCCGCGGGACCATAAACCGCACCAAACAGTCACGCGTTGAGGATGGAGAGGCTTTTCAACAATAACTCTTGGGTTTTCCGAGCCCCAGATGCGACAGTTTTGCTTGTTGACGTAGCCTCCGAGGTGGAAATGGGCCTCATCAGTCAAGATGATTTTTCGATGAAATTCCGGTTTTTTTTTTTTCACCATTTTTATAGTGAATTTTAATAATTTCAATGCGTTGTTGAAGCGTGTATCGTTCCATTTTTATTAATAACGTAGTTTCTACTTGTCAAATGTCAAAAAATGACAGCTTCAAAAGTGACAGCTACCGAAATAGCGGGCTATTCAAAATAACACCTCTTATTGGAAAACCCTTTATAAGCAATATTTAGAAAAATAATGAAATCGATACCCTAAGAAACATTAAGTACTGTGGTCACAAATTTCCTAATTCCGGGATGTTTTTTAACGTAATTCTTAATAACCATGCAAATCCAAAAAAAAAAAAATATTAGTGAAAAATTTCAAACGATTTAGTAAAATGCTAAAGCCATTTTAGTGAGTAACTTTAATTGTTTTAAAAGTAAATAAAATAATATATAAAGTTTTCGGAATACAAAAAATTCGATATGTTTGAACACTAAGCTTTGTGCAGAAAAGTACGATGTTTTTAGTCCCGAGCAAATCCTTTTGAAGAGCTGGACGGTGGAGGATTTTACTCAAAGTATAGGTTTCACAATATTGTAGTTCGGTTTCGGTTTAAAACGTAAACATCCAAGACCGAATTACAAGCCGTGGTTTTCTGATTTAACCATTTACATTACACTTCTTTGGGAGAAATATCCATGAGGCTGATGCTGATAAGCTTACTTCCTAATGGAACACAAAGGATATATCTACACTCCGCTTCAACTGAATACGCACAAAGTTTTTTTAAGGTATGTTGTTCATTTTTTTCAAACTTTGGGCCTTAATGTATCATTTGATGATGCTTACTGTTTGCTTGTAATGTTGAGAAAACAAATCAGAAAGAAAAATTCAAAAAGTACCGCTATTTTTCCTCTCGCTCTCTTACAAAGCGTTCCATATTGAAAAATGCAGAATTTTTTTGCGTCAACTGAATAGGTACAACAATCAAAATTGGAAATAAAAGCTAACGGAATGAAATAAAACAAGTTTTTCCTTTAAACATTTGTTTATTGGTTATTTCTAGTAGTGGGTACTGACACCTTTATTGGTAATTACTTCATGAATTCGGTCCCGCATGCTCTTTAAGCAGTTCAGCAAAATTTCCCTCCAGGCTAATTTAATGGCTGCATTTAGGGATTCTCTGCCCTCAAACTGATGGCCAGACTCATAAACTTTTCGTACCAACCATCCCCATACATTTTCTATAAGGTTCAGGTCGGGAGAGTACGGCGCCCATTGAAGCAATTCCACATTCTGGTCCTATATCCAATTTTGGACAATGCGTGCGGTGTGGATGGGGGCGTTATCCTGCTGGAAAGTCCAGTTAATGGGTCCTTAAATATCCGAAAATTTAGGAAAATTTCTTTTCAAGATTCCTTTGTGGGTAAATGCAGACATTTTTGGCTTTTGAACTTCAAGCTCAACAGTCTCATAGTAGTTTACTGAACCCTATACCATAACTCGACCTTCTCGACTATGATGCCGCGCTAAAAATCGTTCTTCTTTCCTCACATCGCGGAAATAATAATTACAAATATCAGAGCCATGAAATTTGAACTTTTTCTCATCAGAAAAAACGACGTGGTGCCATTCATTTTTCCAACCCATATGGAGTCTAAAAAATTCTAAACGCATACCTTTTCTTTGCTCGTTTAGTGGTGGTTTCTTTTGAAGTTTCAATCGTTTTAAATGATTTGCACTGTTCATTACTCTACGGAATGTTGAAACGCTTGCAGGTACACCGGGTTTTTGTTTAAATTTTACCGCAAAGTCACACGAATCAGAAACACATCTTAAAATTGCTCTTCGATCAATTGCAGTTGTTGCCGTTTATTTACTTCCTTTCATGTTTTTCCCTTATAAACTTTTATTTCTTAGGTGGGAATAAATAACACTAAAACTTGTGTGTATTTTTGGTAGCTTTAGCACGACCAGTTAGTCCTTGTTCTTTTAACAAATCGGTTTTAGCTCTTTCGACACTATTTAAAGCTTTTGATCTACCCATTTTTTTTTTATTTCAATTAAACGGCTAAATTTAATTTAAAACACTTCAAATTTTGATTAAATGTGTCAATCATCTCAAAACTCTCATTAACAATGAAGATAATGACCGATAGTGATCGTGTACCTATTCAGTTGACGCAAAAAAAATCTGCATTTTTCCACATGGAACGCTTTGCAAGAGAGCGAGAGAAAAAATAACGGTACTTTTTGAATAATTCTTTCTGATATGTTTTCTTAACATTACAAGCAAACAGTAAGCATCATCAAATGATACATTAAGGCCCAAAGTTTGAAAAAAATTAACAATATACCTTAAAAAAAATGTGTGCGTATTCAGTTGAAGGGGAGTGTATGTACAAAAATTAATCTTATAGGAGCATTACATGGAATGGTCCAGTCCAGAGTGGGGCAAATATTTAAAAACATTTCGAAAAAGGTTGTCACAAATAAACAAATAACAAAATATGCAAATTGTAGGTTGCCCCTTCGACTTTTCCGTCATTTTAAATTATTAGGTTCATTCCCCACATTTAGTTTTGTTTGTTTTCGAACTATCATCTTTAAACGTGTTCAGGGGCACCGTTTTAAAAAAAAATGGAATTAGTAAAGTTAGTAAAATGAAAAAAAAACAAGGGATTAAAGTTTTTGAAGAGTAACATACCTACTAAGCCCTTAATAATAGGTTTATGAAATTTTGTTCCATTGTTATTTTCTTAAGGCCCATTCTTATCAAGATTTCAAAATGACGCAGCACTTGCTACTTGCAGTAAAATATTAACATTTAAATCGTTTTCGACCATTTAAAATTCTGATAAAAAATTGAAAAGTATGATATTTTACCCTATTGATGTATAATTGTAAAACTTAATCATAATCAGACAAAAGAAAATATTTGAATGCATTTATTTTATCTACTAAAGCAAATGTTTCAATTTTAGATCCTTCAATAAATGTTTTATTGGTGTTCGCTATGGCTCCGACTCTTTTAATCCACTTCATTGTCTCGCCGACGACTTTACTCTCAGCTTCTCATACTTGTCCTCAAATTCACGTCCATCTCCTTCGTAAAAGAAAACTCAATGCTGTCTATTGTCGTTAAAGCAAAAAGTACCCCTTAAGCCATTGTCCTTAAATGGCACTTGCATCGAAGAAACCGAAAAGCTCTCAATGACCACATTCTCGAGACCGCCAAAAATGCTAAGGATTTCTATATCGATGTAAGAAATTTTTCACCCCCTTTGATCTGGCTATCATTTAAAAGGCGTTTATACGTCCTTAACTCGAGTATAACTCACATCTTTGGGCAGTTGCTGCACAAACTTCTCCCCACTTATTGGGTATAATTCAGAACAGAATGTTAAAACTGATAGAAAACAGAGCTATCATGGATTCATTTCCATCTCTTGAACACCGTCGGAATGTTTCATGTTTCTTTCGTTGTTTTATCGCTTCTTTCACAAGCAATGCTCACTCGAAGTAGCCATCAGTTGCATTCCTCCCTTCAATCAGTTAACCTGTGATACTAAAGCCTAATTTTGGTCGTAACCGGTCAAATATAGAAAAAAAAATTCCCGACACGAGTTTCCCGTGCCATTTCAATTTGCAAACATTCAAGACCAATGTTCATCGACACCTCCTTTGACCCCCCCCCCCCCCCCCTATTTTTTAATATTATAAGGGTCCTTAATAAACCCTTGAACGCGTGTGTATTTAAAAAAAATAAAATGATAAGATCTATTCACCAGACGCCTGAATCTCTGTGGATTCATTTCTTCTTTTGCTTCAAAAACTTAGTGGCGTAGATCGTCTCTATTTTCAATTGGTTTAAAATACATTTTTTCTTTTATGCAGCACCATTAAACTACTGCAGGTTTAGGTCCGGAGAACGAGGAGACCATAAAATTGACCCTATGCGCCAAATCCACCTATCCGGGTTCTTAATATTCAGGTAATGCGCTGGGCAACTATCTCTTTATAACCACATGTCTTGATAGATTTTAACTTGAACATCTAATTAAATCGGCAAACTCATTTTTCATTAATCATTACCATATAATTTTTCTGGCAGCTCAAATCGTCAAATTATTTGAGCGTTTAAAATTCCGATCCATATATTAACTTTAAACTGATATTGTGTTACTCTTTAAAATTATAAAAATGACCGTCTTTTTAAATGTTAATTCGTGTGTCCATAGAGTATGTTTGAGAAATTACGGCTCTTCACTGTATTTCGCCAATATTGGTTTACAAAAATCGACTCTGGGAGCGTAGTCATGCGGTAGAGTGGTAGTTTTTTTTGTTTTAAAATTCGATGAACTTTGCTTTTCGGTATTCACTGGGTTCAATTCCAATTACATTTAAAACTACGCCGTTCGTTGTGCACTCGAGGTCTGCCGCAAACAATTATTCGTATGCCTCTGATTATCTTATGTCGATTTCCTTTACACATGAGAAATCAGTTCTTTGTGAAGATCTCGACCCCTCGACAAATTTTGCGTTCCTTCACACCAAAAAATCGATTTTTTGTTTGACAGAGATCAAAATCTTCGAATCCGTATTTAAAGAGGGATTTACATGTATTTCATATAGGCACACTAAAAGAAAAAAATTGATCCGGGATCGAAATCCTTAGTGTGTAAAGGAAACCGGCATTACAAACCCCACGGTAAAACCGATGTTTAAGTACAAAAAAAGCATTTGCGCAAAATTTTAGTTGAATTAGTACGATGTTAAAACTGTTTTAGTGTGAAACTAGGTTAAAACGACGAATTTGCGAATTTTAATCGAATATAATATTATCATACTTTCTCTACCCCTTTATTATAGTTAAAATCATCGAAAACCTATTTTATTTTTTTAGTATCGTGCTAACTTCAAATGAATCTTTGATATTTACAAACGTAAAAGAAGGTGTTACTTGATCTTGATAAAGGGCCCGTGTCGCGTAAGAGTAAAGTAATTACTAAATTAATTGATTGTCGTTTTGACTACCGCTCTTCTATATTTCTTTATTGATATGATGGAGACAGCTATAGTCAAAATGACAATCAAAAAATTGATAATAAACTATCACCTTAGCCGATTCCACCCCAGGATCTCCCATCTTGGTTGTTGTTATGCATGTTTTTCGATGGTCTTTTGATGATAAAAAAAAAAGATTGTGTGTACTGACGTACGCGCGGTTGAAGTAAAACTTTTTTTCCTCAAGCAAAGCTTCTGTAAGATTATAGCCTACGAACAAACATTTTGTATTCTAAAAACATGTCGCTGTCTTTGACGGATAACGTGACGTTTTGACATGTCACTGACAGCTGCATAGAGAATTTTTTACCACCAACGCCGGAAAAGAAGTTTTACTTCAAAAAATTGAATGTGCGCGCCTAGCCTTAAATTAAATCGAGAAGAAAAGTACAAAACTGTAATGCCACTTGACAAGCAGGTTGCCTCGCATTGTTTGAATTACCCTAGGGCTGCACGTGCAAGTATTGGCAAGCATGTTGTAATCTTGTAATGTACACAAGCATTTCTTATTAACCCGCGTACAAACCCGAGCAACTTAGTAGTCACCTGGCATTAATTCAGTATCCAGGCAACTTGGAAAGCAAGTACACTGACAGCGGCACTCTTGTAAAATTAATTATTAAAGTATTTGATTGATTAGTCGGGTGACGTTCAAATTTATAAATACCAAAACAAATGTCGGTAGCGTGTGCGATTAAGCGAATAAATATTATTAAAAAGTATAATTTCAAAACTTTCAGGCAACCTGATGGTCATATGGCATGCCGTCTATGACAGTAAGAATACAAATGGTAGTGGATATACCCAACTTTTTGGCCAGTACTTTGTATGCGAGGGTTAGGTGTTGGTAAAATTTATTTGGATTGCAATATGCTTGTCAATAATTATTCGTGTTGCATAGCCATTGCGCGTCTGAACCTATAGTTTTATGTTTATCTTTGAATGCAGCCATTTGAAATATGTAAATTCTAAATCGTATCCAACTTCATGTTATAATTACTTTGTATTCTAAAAGCATGTCGCTGTCTTTGACGGATGGCGTGACGGTTTGACATGTCACTGACAGCTGCATAGAAATTTTTTTACCCCCAACGCCGGAAAAGAAGTTTTACTTCAAAAAGTTTTTTGTATGTGAGATGCGTGTAGGTAGAAATCAAGGGAACCTACAATTCTCTGTCGAGTCCAACCGCATTATATGAGAGGAACTTTAAAACACAAGAGATACTCTTGAAGCAACTGCTTCGCAAGAGTTGTACACCTTTGAAAAACATTTTTGCAGCGGCTGTGTTGGAATATTGGAATATATTGAACAATTAAAAAAAAATAATTAGAAGATCAATTTCGCGACAATTTATATTTTGCATATTCAATAAGTTTAAATTACATTATTTTCTCTCGTTTCAGTTTTCGAAAACCGCGAGAAAATGGTTCTAGTCATGGAATTTGCTGCAGGCGGAGAACTATACGATTATTTGTCAGAGCGAAAAGTACTAAACGAAGAAGAGGCTCGTCGAATTTTTCGTCAAGTATCCACCGCTGTTTACTATTGCCATAAACATAAAATTTGTCATCGTGATTTAAAATTAGAAAATATCTTACTAGATGAAAATGGCAATGCCAAGGTACGCTTATTATTTTTTCTCTTAGAAAAACGTTACATTTGATTTAATTTTCTCGTCATATGGTTTAGATTGCCGATTTTGGTTTATCGAATGTTTTCGATGACCAACGACTCCTATCAACATTTTGTGGTTCACCATTGTATGCATCGCCAGAAATTGTGGAAGGTACACCATATCAAGGACCTGAAGTAGATTGCTGGTCATTGGGAGTTTTATTGTACACACTGGTGTATGGATCAATGCCATTCGATGGTTCGAATTTTAAGCGACTTGTGAAGCAAATAAGCCAAGGTGATTACTACGAACCAAAGAAGCCGTCTAGAGCTTCTTCGTTGATCAGAGAAATGTTGACAGTGTGTCCGAGAAAGCGGGCAACAATCGAGCAAATATGTAGCCACTGGTATTCTTACTAATGTAAAATTTTCTTAAATAAAACGAAATTAATTGTATATCTTCCAGGTGGGTCAATGAAAACGATAATGTGTCATGTTTGGAATTAGCAGAAAATCTTGCAAATCAAACACCTGTTCGATTAGATGTCCTCTTGTCTCTTTCGCCCCCATCAGTACATGCTGAGCAATTAGTTGTTCCAAATGCCGATACAAATACTAAGGCTAATGAAAGAGTGCCACGAAGTCACTCTGTGGGTTCGATTAGAGAAATGGGAAATACCGAAGCAGAGAGAAGAATCCTAGATATGGTTGCAGGTAAAATAATAACAATAATCTTCGAAGCCTTCCCAAACTTATACGTATATATTATTTTATGCTTGTAGCTGGCGGAGAAGCTGCCCTTATGCCATCACCAACTCGCACAATTACACCAGCGCAGAGTCCTGTTCAAGTCAAACGAAAACTTGTTACGACAGTTTCAACAGAAAGCGCCGCTGGTGCAGTCAAGAAAAAAGAACGCCCTATGGAAGGTGTTACTACAAATGAAGCTACTGAACCAGAGCCGCCGTCTAAAATGGACGTAACTGAGAGTGTTGTAGAGACTGAAAGCAACCAAACACCGATTGCAGGTGGAGAATACTCCAAGCAAGACATGAAGTTGGTAGAAAATTTGTGTGATAAGTTGATGCGAGATACACCGCCGCAATCCCAAGCACAGACGCCTACAGCAGCTCTACAGCAATCAACACAATCAGAACAACTTCAAACATTGGCTCGCCAAAAGACGGCTGCTAAGTTGGATGCGGTGACCGAAGCACTGGAAGAAGCACATCCCGAAGAAAATAGCGCTACGAAGGTTATTAAAAAGTTCGTCAACAAACACAAGACCGCAGATCTTGTGGCAGCTCTAAATAAAATTTCACCCGAGAAAACCACAGATGATACAGTAAAAGCACATGCATTATCGCACGTACGTAAGAGCAGCCTTCCGGACGAGTCGCTAGGTAAATTCTGTGCGGACCGACGAAAATCACGTATTCTCGAAACCGCAGAAAAGTTTCAAAATATGGGAGGCTCAAATATTGAAAAACCAAAGAATTTCTCAATTTCTGGTGTTAGTGTGGGCAATTTTAAGAAGGAATTCGAAAGGAAAGCTTCACTTACGAGCGTGCCTTTGTCAGGAGAACGTCGTGCTCTCGAAAAACGGTCCGAATCACTTACTAAAGATCAAACAGCTGAACTTCAAAACGCATCGAAGAAAGAATCTTCGAAAATACCATCAGAGGTTGTGTCCGAGACGAATAAATCACAACCAATATCACCAAGCAATTCTGTGGAGGAAAGTGGCTCAAAGAATTCTATCACAAACTTTTCTCTCGAGGAAGCCAGGCGCTCAATGGAGAACTCAATTGCATTACTGAAGCAGGCTCAAAACGAATCATCCAAAGAAGTCGATCAATTGTGTGCGAAAACTGAGAACGTTGCTGTGTCCGATGATCATTTGACAGAACGGGAAAGGAAACTTAAGAACGCCCGAGCAATCATTGGCAATGCAATACAACCAGGTGAGAATCAATCACCAAAAATATTCGTTATCATCTCGCAGGATCAGATAGAAAAGAAAAACAAAAAAATATCCCTCGCATATCATGTCATATTTTTTAGGTATACGCAGGCCATCTCTGTTCGGAATGGGTGGTGGCCGTTCGATATCGGGCAGTGCTGTTATACCCGATACACGACAAATTCGGCTTGGTACTGCTGGCCGATTTGAGGTACCCATGTCGTCAACGACGACGTACTCAGGTTTTAAAAGTAAGTTTTCTTTTTCTGTTAGGGTTTTTTTTCTTAATACAACTATTGTGCTTTCAAAAGTTCACAATAAAAAGTCCTTGAATATAGTTTCCCAAAATAAGTACATATATATCAACCCCTTAAACTACCTTAATTGTTTCTGTAACTTTTTGTATCCAATTATATCTTTATTAAATTTGTATATTGCAGGCATTTAAATCCTTTCAATATTAAAGGACTTTTCAAAATTGTGTTGCAATTAATCTATTTTAAATTAATTAATTAAATGTATTACCTCCGATATACTCGATTAGAAGAAGTTTATCTGAATAATCTCATTCATTTTTGCTTTTATTCAAATGTGACAAAATTTTTGTCACCTAAAATTCACACTTGAGTGCAAATGCCTTTTTTTGTGAAGTTAAATGGAAGCCTCCCAGTGATTTATTTCAAAGTTAAGTTCGGAATTCACAAGCTTAAATATAATACAAATGTGATAATAATAAAAGTATAATCAAATGAAAAGAAAAGCCTTTAAAAGTAAGTGATTTGGATTTCGTTCACTACTTGATTGTGCTACTATCAAATTAATAAGCTGAAGTTATACCAAATTACCAGTAATACCTAACTTAAGTAGTAAATAGTTGTTTCATTCGAATCCTTCTCTATTCATGTGATGGCTAATTCCATGTGAGGAAGTATTTCCCTGCCGTGTGAATGCAAATAGAAGTGCTATAATAGAAGTATTGTTTAGCCTCTCTAATCTCTAATCTGTCCTAGACAACATCTCCAAACAGATTTCAACTTCAGTTAGGTTGGGTTGACGTGGTTGTCAGCAAGAGGGCCGACACACTTAGACCATATATGCAAGATCAGTAAGATTATTGTATTAGAAATCTTCCAGATGGAGTTTACGTTTTTTAAATAAAGCAGGAATATGAGGGATTGATTCCTCTTCTTGTTCATCTAGCTTCTACAGCGCTTTGCGTGCTTACCCAACAAACAGTGTCCTGTTATATCTCCTGTTATATCTCCTATTTGCGATCTGCTTACTGATAATAAACCTTTGGAGCGCTTCAGATGCAGCATTGGCCGAATCTGTTTTGTCATCAAGCAGGTGGTGATATTGTTCCATCTATGGTTCGTTCCCTGTATAGAATCTTGCTTTAGCATTAGTTTACACGTAGTTCTGGGAATACCTACATTTATTTAAAATAAGGCACAAATATTTTGCTTCGTCGTTATTAGATAGAGATTGGCTTTAAAACCTGTGGACGTTTGTGTCCTCTTAAATACACATGTCTAGCATTCGAATTAATTTAAATAAATAATGGTAAGGATCACTAAGAGAACTTAAATACTTAAAAAATATTTTTTTTATAAAGCTGTTGCTATTCAAATATAAATTTTTTTGTTTATGGAATATATTCTGCGGGATATATTAAATATCATTATTCAAAACCTCCTCTGATATTTTTCCAGCATTCCTTTTGACATCATCTTCTGTAAACACATTTTTAAAAGCACCATTGTATAAATCGATCTTTAATATTTATTAACATTATTTACGGAAGTTATTGTAAAAAGTGAACTCTTCCTAAGATGTACTTTTGTAAATTATTGTTAGATATCCAAAATATTCCATTTTGTAATGACTATTTATCTGTCTGATGAAATTATTCACGATTCCCATTCCCCATTCCATTCTTGTAACATTTCTGTTCAAATATTTATTATCGATTCATTATATCAAATATTAAATTCTAGCATCTCCGACTATGGGTGAACCACCGCAACAACCTCAGCCACCAGGAACTGTTAAAACTTCACGTGCTGAAATTACCCTCAAATCAGCAACTCTCCCGCGACGTAAGCCAACAACAAAAACCGAAATTCAACTAGATATTAAACCAAGAATTGTTGAACAATCTCCAATGCGTTTTACCACCGAAATGCAACATCCAGTACCCGATCTACGAAGTGCACCAGTACGTGAAGGACCGTACAGTCCATTATCTTCATCCATTCATCAAAGAGCCACAAGCTTGGAACCAACAAGGGAACAATCAAGAGAACATATTATACCGATACAGAGGCCCCCGGTTTATACTCGTACAAGTTCCAACACTACAACAAGGTAAATTATTAAATTAAGCCGTATTTGCTTTATGATTGGTTTTTATTTATATTTTTTAGGTCAGGATCATTGTCAAGGCAGTCGACTCTTGAGTCTGAATCGGATATTACTTCAGCAAATCAGTCACAATCAACAATTACTGGTTCGTCTCAGCCAATTAAGAAAAGTCCTCGCGAATTTATTATACCAATTGCTGTGGAAGGTGGTGGTTATATAACACCCAGGGCAGGTAGTATTGAACCATCGGAGTCAAGTCAGACAACTACGAGTGGATCTACATTCAGTCGAATCAGACCCAGACGTATTGGGTAAATTGCTTGAAGAATATCATTTAATTTGTTTAAATATTTGCAAAAAAAACCTTTCAGGTTATTGTCGGAGGCGGACGAAGAAAACCTTCAATTTCCTAAAATCAGAACGGCTTCGATTACTAGGGATGGAGAAGATGAGCCCCGATTTACGCTTCATCGACTAAGGTAAGTTTTAAATATTATAAAGTAAAAATTGAACTGAAAATGGTTGATTTTAAAATACAAACTTAGATTTTTTCTGAACATATTTCGAACCCTTTGTTTGTAGATATCCAATTAAGTTTTCAAAAGTGAAAAATGTGTACAATTTTAAAGCTTTGTCATACGGGCATAAGTATGACAATCTTACATATACATTCGATATTGAATGCTTTGTATTGCATTTCGTATAAAGGACACTCATTCATAAAATTCTGATGCCGTTTGGTCGAAATAAATTGTCAAAAAATATAATCGCGGTGCAATAAGCGGCGTGTATAACATCATGAAAGACTCGTGAATCTGTGTGTGTGAGCCCTGCCTTAAAAATTCTTAGACATGAAAAGAAATGGTTCTATACTTGTTTTGGTGGTAGAATTATTGCTTCGTTAATTTATTAAAATGCATGTACCCAAACAGAAGGTCTTGGGCTCGATTCTCAGTCGCTGCAAAAATGTTTTCCAGGGTTGTACTGCCTCTTGCGAGGAATTGACAAATCCTCTAAGATCTCTTCTCATGAAAAGAGCTGCTCATTAGCCGTTCAGAATCGGTAGAAAATTGTAGGCCCCCTCCATTCCAGGTAACACGCACACAGGAATGGTTGAGAGTTATAAGTCACTAGGTCCTGATTCTCTTCGAGCTGTTGCACCACCAAATTAAATTTTATTTCAAGTGTATTGATACGAGTATTAATGGAAAAAAATTTTTTAAAGCAAAAAAGGCAATTTTCAAACACGTAGATTTAATTTTAATTCTTTTTTTTTTTTTGCAGGAGTTCACGACCAGTGAAGAAAGCCAGTCAAGAAAACGATTCACAAAGTTCGGGTGAAGAAGACGACGATGACGGATTTGAGATTCTTACAGCTGAGAATCTATTCTCAACTCTGTTACAACGAGTAAGTTACAGTCAAAAATACCTTAAATGAAGTGATTTTATACTTAAAATGTACTTTTTTTGTCAGGTTCGGGCATTAACAAATCGACTGAATGTGAACAATGACTTTACGTCTGGATTTCCAAATTCAAGCCGTTTATTAAGCAATATGCGACAAAATCAAAGTCCATTTTGGAATCAAGAGCCATTTGCAAGGTAAGTTCACAAAGAAATCGTGTGTTTTGTCCAAATAATATAAGCTATTGCTTAATGTTTGTTATGTTTTGTTCTATTCATATCAATAACAGTACATCGTACTAACTATTTTATATTTTTCAATTTTTGCTTCCATGCTGCGCCAAAATTACTAACGGCTATTGTAAAAATACACACATTATGTAAAAATAACTTACACTTGTGTACATTGTAATCAATGCACTTTATTCTTTTGTACATAAACTAAAACATGTCATAGGTCACAATTTAATTACTCATATACAAGTGAAACAGTCGAAGAAACAAAACAAACGTAAGTATATATAAGCACTTAAATAATGTACGTTGCATCATAGCTCTTAATCTTACGTGAACAAGAGTTCTGTTAAAATTTAATTGTTGTGTTTATTATGATAAGTTTCAAAGCCTATTACGCTGCTGATGCGAAAAAAGATGTTTCTTTAGTTCACAACAACACTACGAAAAGCGGAACGCAATTTTTCGTGTCATTTTTGGATGAGATTTTTCGCTTCGCATCAGCAGCATACTATGTTTTAATGCAGGTAGGTTAGAAGTTATAAGAAGCCTCTATTTTTCCTAAAAAACAAAACTACTTTTCATAGAGAGATAGTGAATACAAAAACAAGGTTTTTATTTCTCTCGCTTCTTGAGAGTTTGAATGTTTTAGTTTTTATTCAAATTTTGTTTATGTTCATTGTTATCTACCTCTATTTTAAAATCGTTTGCTTTCGAATGAAATAAGTTCAAGGCTTATAAAAAGAATACGATTGTTTCAGTTTTTGTTGATCGAATTTCGCCCATTGGACGATACTACGATAGTAAACATTATAATATCTATGATCACTTGGCAAATTATCACTGTTCAACACCAATCAGATCTCAAATTCACTCCGTCAAATGATTGCTCTGCAACACAACACCTAAAGTTCCTTGTTAATCAAATTGAAAAACTGTTTAAAATTTGTCTAGCTCGGAGCAATGACAGATTTAAAAACAAAAGATTTATTCTATTTGTTAATTAACTCTTGATTTGCAATATGTGCCCATTGAGTCATTTTTTTATATTGCATAAAAACAGAATTGGCTTACTCTACATAGTATAAATTAATTAAACTAACCAATTTTCGTAACCGCGAGTGCACACAAGATTTAAATTAATTGAAGACCAGTTTTACGAATTAACTGTAGTTTTACTCCAAAACTCGAGGATATCAAACTGGAAAACAATTAAATGGTAACAAAGAAATAAAGATTAATAAAAAATAGTTATTTATAAGTTTGCTTGAAAGTTATTGCGTCACTAAATTGTAATTTTTACAAGTTGAAGTTTTAGGGTTTAACGCCTTAATTATAACTTTCAGTAATGTATACTGCCTGAATCACATGATGTAGTAGCCTGTTATGTACAGATAAAGTGCCTTTAGATTATTGAAATTTAAGGGAAATTTCGGACTTGTCACATTTATGACTTCAATTATCTCCTCTTTTTATTACATCTCTACATGGTTTTTATTAAAAAAAAAGTCTACAATGATAGTTCAGAGCTCAATTGTGTTGGGTTTTTTAAATAGATCTAGCGTTCAGGTCAAGCTTGCTTCGCTCTATTCGCTCTGTGCCCCACTCGAGGCTAAAAATGAAAAACGCCTTATAGGAAATTTAACTACCACTGGTAGTGACCTATAAATGTTATTTCTATTTTTGATATTTTGGCCCTAATTCGATATTTCATCATCATATCCTATTATATTATTTTTTGAAAAAGAGTTTTTGATTTGAGTGTACATTCCATATCACCCACTGTCCTTAAGGGTTTGTTGCCCTGCTTACATATTCTTTGCATTTTTGTTAATGACGATCTTTTGCTCTGCTACGTACTAGCTCGAATTTCAGTGTTTTCTTCTTCAGTTAGTGGCTTTTCTTTTCCTGTATTCAATGAAAGGACTCCAGTTAATGGAACACACATATCATGTTAATTAACAAATTGTTTTTTTTACAAATATCGCTATTTCTGTTGGGTTTATTATGCAACCTCGTCACTGCAGCCAAATAGTATTCTTAAATAAAAGTCTCTCAGTAGGACATAAATATTGAATAATAAATGAAAATTGTGCCTTATAATTAACGAATTCCCGGCATCTCGGTTGACAAACATAAGTGTGACGTCGTTTTTTTTTTGGGTTTTATTGAAGAATAAGAATTCTTTACAATATTCAAATCATTGGAATTCATTAAGTCACGCTCTTTAAACTTTTACCTAAGTCAGTTCACAAGTTGTAAGTATTAAACTGTCAGTTTTAAAATTAAATGTTCTATAATTTTGTTTGTTTAAATCAGATTCTTTTTCAGTAATTTTTCAACTTGAAAATTGTATTTCTTTCAGTCGATTAACAGGCCCAAATAATGTTGGAGCACCATGGCGCCATAGTATGTCTCGAGATCTAGGTAACGATATGGATTCAATGTTTTCTCGAACTGGCGCAACATTGCCTAGAGGTGAATATCACAGATTAAAGAGCAAATTTCTCGATCAATAAATAAGAAATTAGTGCTGTTGTTGATACGTTTCATTATTCTAAACGTATTTTTCTACTTAATATTAACACAATTAGGATTGATATTAATGATTTTTGAGATTTATTTTAATTGCTTTTTTATTATTATTTATTTTCTAATTTTCTTTTCGTCTTCAATCAAAAAAAAAATAATAAAATAATTAACACAAAAGCAAGCGTAGTGATTTCAAACAAAAAAAAAATCAGACAAACAAAAAAATTTATTAAACTGTGTTTTTTTCCGCAATTTATATTGTTTAATGTTTAAATGTTATTGAATTTTATAGAAACAAAATATTATCCATGCACAAATTTTTCTTTTATTTATAAATTAGCAAATGTTCATAATAGAGAGTTCTAAATGGCAATTTAATCAAACATTAAAATATGTTTAGTAAAATTTTATTTAAATGTTAACTCTTTTTATTGTATTACTTTAAATAATTTGTCCGATGTTATACATTTTGTACTCTATCATACAATAATTTCTTTCGTATTCAAAGTTTTGATTAAGACCAACATCTATAAAAACAAAAAAAAAAACATATTTGTTTAAATATGTAAATAACATTTTAGGTTATTATCATTATAAAACATATTTATTTACATTTAAATCAAATACAAATAAAAAAAAAACTGTTTTGAAAAATTTGACGAATAAAATAAACGAAGATATAAATCTTAACAATTTATTTGATGTTTTGTTGTTTTTTGTACATATATATTTTCTTCGATGGTTAATTTATAATTAATAAAAAAAAAACATAACTTCAGTGCCCTCTTTCTTTAAACAAAAACTAACATCATTTAACACGTTATACACAAACATTAAACAATTTTTTCAACTAAAAATGAGCATGTACAAATGTTTATTGTATATTTTCCTTAATTTCGTAAAAGAGAATTCAATTTGTTTCTACTAATTTGCCATGGAATTGTTTTTGATATTCGTTTAGAGTTCTGGGCCTTTTTTAAAAAAATATAACTAGTCATAAAAATTGTATTATATGTATATCAAAAAGTTTCTGCGAAAAAAAAAACAGCAAAATTAAAATTATTTTTATAACTAAATAGAAAAAATGTCCAAAACTTTGAATACGAATTTATTTTTCATAATATCAAGACAATCAATTTTTTTGTTTGTTTAAAAATTAAATCAAACGTTTTTATATTTGATATAATTTTCGTTTTTTTTTTTTCAAAATTACATTAACGTTTGTTTTAATACTCAATTATTATTTATTTATTTTTCCTTAAAGTTAACCATATATTTTTATTGCTGCTTGTCATGTATTTTCTTTTTTTTATATAATTTTTTGCTTGCAGTGGGGTAACGCGTGTCGTCCCAAAATCGCATGCTCAAAAATCACAGACCCCTTTAAAACTACAACACACGTCCAACATAAAGTTAAACAATAAAGTTTAAACAATATCATGTACCACACCAAGGATACTGTTATATTTGCTGTTTGTTTCTTTTATTTTCTAACTAAAAATAAATTACATTGTTAATGTATTTAAAAAAAAAAAATATTAATTTTGTATGTTCGAAACCATGAACAAAATGAAAAAAAAATAGTTATTAAATTTCACAAATAATACTGAATAAATAAAATACTAACGGCCACTCTTTAACATTTCACGAGAAAATTTTGCTTCTACTGTGAGCAGTTACAAAATTTCTTAGCACGTGAGTTCATTTGTTGTTATTAATTTTGTTATTTATTATAATTTTTTTTATTAAATAAAGTTTACAATTTATAAAATAAAAACAACTAATTTACAATAGATGTCGTCTGGTATGTTTTTTTTTTATTTTTTAATTTTATGTTAAGTTTCTATTTTTGAATTTAATTTATTTGCAAGAATGTGTTTTGAATATTAATCCTTTAAGTATTTCGGGGTAAGTATAGTTTGGAATCATAAAATGTATTAATGTAGTTGCCATGGCCACGAAATAAAAATACAAATTCAATTAAGATTCTGTAAAAACGAAAATAGTAGAGAAAATTAAACAAATTGATGTAATCCGATATTATTGATTTACATATAAATTATTTAGCTTTCAATAATTACTTTCAATCTCATTATCAATCTTAATATTGGGGTCAACAACTCATGGTCTCGAGAATTTCTTCGTAATGATTTTCCTGGTAAAATTTCCTTCATTCGGATAAATTATTTTTGAAATATTTTATAGGAATCCTCTGCCTAAAAAATGAATTCTATATCTCTCGTCCTGTGTTGAAAAACAGGAGATAAGGAAGGGGGTAGTTTTTCAAATGTTTGAATTGACAAACTCAAAAGATATAGAAAGGGAGGTTTTAAAGAGCATTAGTCAAAGTGATTGAGTATTGCAAATAGAACGCCACAGCCAGAAGACTCAGCTTCATACAGGGATCCTCTGATACGAAAGATTATAAAATGCAAGAGAAATATCGTCTGCATCAGGAGTCAAGCTGGTTATAGTTATCGAAAAAAAAATGTCAAAAAGCAGTTTGCGTGAGTTGATAAAAACAAAGGAGGGAAGGTCATTTGCAATATCTGAGAGTTAGTTTTAAGCTTTCATGTAAATGCACAAAAAATTGGTTTAGCTCATCAGGGTTAGTAAGAAGAAAGGGCTTTTTAATGAAATGATATAACTTATGGTTATACTATCAACAAGAACGGAGTCATGTTTACGTTGAGGTAAGCAAGATAAAGTCGGGGTATTATTAAATTCGGTAGTCTTTGAGGCGAGAAGGAACACAACTTGTCTTGGTTCTGGTCAACAAAATGTTTTATAAATAAATCGTTGAGAACGAGGCTTTGGATGAAGTGTAGTTAGTAAGAGCTATGATGGTGTATAAAATTGGAAAATGAGGAATCACGTGCAATATGAATATTGAAAGAATCGATCAGTCTTAATAGGACAATAGAGGAAAATTTTGCAATTTAGAAGTTATAAGTGAGTAAATACGGATTTAGGCAAACAGAATGAGAGAAGTTAGGAGAAACTGAAGCAGAAGTATTTTGAGCCAGACGGGCAAAACTAGTAAATGTATTATTATTATTAAGAAGGTTAAATGAAGTATTATTAGAAAATAATTTTGAAAGAGACGGTGAATATTAAGGAAGGAAGGCTTAAGGCAGATGGAATAGGTAGGTAGGTAGAGATGGTAGTCGCCAGCCAGCTGGCCCGCGACTCAATTAGCGCTGGGTTGCGCCGTTTTGATACCATTAAACTCGTGTCAACCTAATAAGGATTAAGTACGGAAGAAAATGGCTTTTATATACTTTAGCGGAGCATTACTAAAGCCATTTTGTCGCATTCAGAAAGATAATCAGATCTTTGATTTTCTTCTCCGAAAGTTCGCTGGGGTCATCGAGGAAGGCTTTCCCAAAGGAAGCCATCCTGTAATTTGCTAAGGCGGGGCAATCGCAAAGAAAATGAACCACAGTTTCTTTTTCTTGTGGATCTCCACAACTACGGCAGTGTGGGTTGAAGGGGATGCCTAGCTTTCTTGCATGTTCACCTATGGGCCAGTGCCCGGTGCATATTGCTGTGATCCTGGCTATGTCGCGCCTGGGTCTGCATATTAGATCGTTGGAACGTGAGTTGTTGTAAGTAGGCCATATCTTTCTTGATATGACACAGTTTGTGAGACTGCTCCACCTACGGTTGGATTCATTGAGAAAAATCGAGAAGATTTTTCTCTTCATAGCACCAAGAGGAATATTAACTTTTTCCGCCAGTGAGCTATGTAAGGTCGAGCCTTGCCGAGCTAAAGCGTCAGCCCGTTCATTACCCTCTATGTCACTGTGACCCGGAACCCAGATGAGAGTGACCTGGAGGTCAATGTTCAGACTCGCCAGTTCGTCCCGACATTGCTGGACAAGTACTGAGGTTGATGTAGATGATTTAATGGCCTTAATGGCCGCCTGGCTATCTGAGCAGATAGCTATATTTCTGAATTGGTTTTGGTTAGATTGGAGCAACTTGCATGCCTCCTTGATTGCTAGTATTTCGGCTTGAAATACACTCGCAAAGTCTGGTAGTCTGAGTGACTTGGAGATGTTAAAGGACTCGGAAAAAATTCCTGAACCAACACCGCACTCCATCTTAGATCCATCAGTGTAGATTATCGAATCGAAATCCTTTGTGACAACGTCATTCTTCCAATCCTCTCTGGTGGGAAAAATGGCTTTGAAATCCCCGCTTGGACCAAGAGGAGGTACGCAGTAGTCGGTGTTCGATAAGAAAATATCCGGAGGAATCAATTTTGTTATGTTTCCATGACCATAGGGTTTGGAGAACCAACAGTTAGATTCTTTAAGTCTTACAGCACTGCATGCCGCTAGGTATTTTATATGAAGGTCGAGTGGTAAAAGGTTCAGGATAACGCTCAGGGCATCTGTTGGGCATGATCTGAGAGCCCCCGTAGTGCCGACGCTAGCCGTTCTTTGAACCCTTTTAAGTTTTCCGACGTTATATTGCTTGCTAAGTGCAGGCCACCAAACAATCGATCCGTAAGACAAAATTGGCCGTACCACTGCAGTGTACGTCCACAAAATCATCTTCGACTGAAGGCCCCACTTCTTACCAAAGGTCTTTCTGCAGGCATAGAAAGCTATACAGGCTTTCTTAACCCGTTCTTCAATATTTACCTTCCAATTCAATTTGGGGTCGAGAATAACTCCAGATGGAATAAGAAAATTAAAGAAGTAGCACGATTTTTCTTTGCAGGTCTGCGAGTTTTGGTTTTAGGTTTCCATTTCTAGTCTAACTTTTCAGTGATAGTGATGCTCTTTTCACACCATTTGACACCAAGATGTTTTACTTAGGACTGGCAAACAACCATTAATTTTTGAAAAATTCGCAAAGGATACTGCATATCATTTTAAATTGCATATCTTTTGCTTTGTATCTAGTGTTTCTTTTAAAAGATGGACAGTACTATTTAACAAACTGCCAAAGCAGTGTTAGTTTAGTACATCATTTAGAACAAATTGAATACATGCTTACGTAATATTAAAAGCGGTGAAATGGGAAGAAGAGTTAAAGGAAAGGTATGTCTGTGATGCGGAATTTTTTTAAAGTAGATTTCTCTATCCTTTATGTCATGTATTTACAAACAAGAAGCTTAATTCTTCAATGCTGAAGCACTCTAAGACCTTGCACCATAAGAGTAGTCGCGAATTATGTTTGAAATAATATTATTTTCATTCGGAAGTTACGTTTAAAAAAAATGTGTTTTTCAATACGTTTTCTAAGCAAGCAAGTAAAGAGGAAGGATTGCATGTAGAGTAATATTATGATGTTGCTGAAAATATTTAAAAGTTTTTTCCAGTAATAAGGTAAAAGGTAAAGTCCGGCATTCGATTTGATTTAAATATCAGCCATCAATCTCTTACATAAAAAATGCACATTTTCTAATGAAACGGTAAGTTAAAAATCATTAGCAGGTTATAAAAGAAAGATCTTTTTCTATATAATAATCACTGAATTGACTGCAAATTACTTCGAATAATTAAAAAGCATTCTATGATTACTTAATGATTTTCTTTCAGGAAACAAAAAAAAGAGCCCGAAAATACTTGAAAACAAAGACACTGCCTCTTCTTTACCAGTCTCTACCGATGAACCGCTAGATCTGGCCGATCTAGATCTATCTCGTTTGCGCTTGAGCAAAAAAGATTTAGAAACACTTTCCAGTATCACACCCGGCCTGCCAAAATGTTTCCAAGAACAACTTCTTGCCAAACTACCACCAACGCAAGCTCGAAAATTATCCCGAACTTTATCAATGCAAAATAGTACGCACGTTCCTACCGTTCGAGTTTATAAAAGAAGCCAAAGTGGTGGTAGAAATATGACAACCGTAGACTCGGAAAGATTTACCCCAGGTGAAGTAAGAGCTGATATGGATAAAATAACCAACAACGACTCCAAATCGAACTTTCTGAAGCTAAGTGACAGCTCTCGCGAAGAAGGTTCTGATCGAAGTCATAGTCTGATATATAGGCGGAGTTTGAGTAGGGGTCGTTATGACTATGAAAACGTGCAAGACCTGAAGAACAGAAGCCACAGCGTTTGTCGGGTGTCTGACGATACTAGCAAATCACTATGTTCGTCATATTCAAGTGATGTAAGCGAAAAATATAAATACTATTCGCCATATCTAACCAAAGGAAGAGATTCAGAGAGCTCATCAATATCTCCTTATAAACGTTACGATAGTGTTTCACCTCGCGAAAGCTGTTTAAGTCCAACTAAAGAGTTTAATAATCGTTCGGTGGCTGAGTGCACTTCGCCAACCTCTGAAGCGCAAGGAAATCTTTCGAATCATCGCAGATATGCTAGGTATCTAAGACAAGAATCCGGAAGCGCGAACATTATGGAAGAACACCGCCCGAGTATTGAGAAAAAACCGCGCGAACGTGAAACTCACAGTGTGTTGCGGGAAATCAAAGAAAAAAGCCGTGAATCTAGCCGAGATAGGCTAAGTCAAAGCATGGAACTCGATCCAACACTGGGTGATGTTGAAAGAAAACCAGAAACAAATACAGTACGTCATGTTCGTAATAAAAGTCTTGAAATATATGGTGAAGCAAAAGAAACCTCTAACCGAACTCATCTTCGATCGAAATCAAAAGATTTACCTGATAGTTCCTTTGAGAAAGAAGAAATTGCCTCGAAAATTTTGGAAGAGTTGCAAGCTCTTTCCTCTGCAAAAACACGAAAAGACAAAACAGAAGAAACTTCCAATGAAGTTACATCGGAGAAGGTTATCGTGAAAAAAATACGAAAAATCAAGCCCAAAGAAAAACCCGCCGATTCTGCCACTGTTGAGGCAGCGCCCGGCGGGGATAAAGAAATCAAGACAACAGTTGTGAAAAAGGTTAAAAAGGTCATCAAACGTACTGAAACAAAAGGAGGAGAAGAAAAGACTAGAACACTTCAAGCTGAGTCCTCAACTTCGAAGTCTGATCTGGAGAAACCAAAACGCGAATCTAAACTGAAGCGTCCTAAATCCTTTCCCACTAAAGAAGGCGAAAAGCCTTCTGACGCGAAAGGTGCTGAAAATAATGAATCATCCACGATAGAATCGAAAATTCCACAAGTTAAGACTGCCAATGTTGACACATCGCCAGAAGGTCGTAACGAACCTAAATTGATAAGACCGAAAAGCTATCCCGCCTCAAAATTAACACCTCCAAAAGATATTAAAAGAATACTTTCTAGTCCTCCCGAAAAAGATGTAACAAATAAACAAATTCCTAAGCGCTCTAGCGTATCTGAAGAAAAGTCTCTAATTGCCAAAAGTAATGATACATCCTCACCTATTGAAACCAAGCCGACAACAACGACAACTAAGAGAGTCGTTAAAGTTACAAGAAAATCAAAAATCACTAGTCCCACTCTAACGCCAAAGATATCTGCTGATCATGACTCCAAAATAGCAGACAATAGTCCTTCTGAGACGATGACAATAAAGGACAAATCACCAGAGAAAAAAGTCGGTAAAGGTCTACTCTACGCGATAGGACAAAAGTTTGAAAAACTCAGAGATTCAGCTAAAAGTCAGAAGAAAGTCGTTAGCAAAGTTACAACCAGTGCTAATGCCCTAAACTTAACGACTCCAGATGAAGTGCCAAAAGAAAAGTTAACTTTATTGAAGAAGAAAAAAGCCAAATCCACCGGAGAGTGTTGCCACAACGAAAAAAATGATGAAAAGACTGATGAAAAACCTATAAAGACAGAAACTCGTCGCTCAAGAATCGATGCTATGATACGATCGCTTCGTGATCGTTCAGTACCCCGTACACCGGTCTTGACCGAATCAAATCTTATCAAGAGAGCTGTAAGTGTTGAAGAAATGCCTGGGACATTCAACAAATGTGCAGTCAATCGAGTTCTGGGTCTTTTTAAGAGATTCGAAAAAGACAGCGGTGGTGATCGAAAAGTGCGAAGTACTCGTTCGACGAGTAATATTGAGAGACAATTGCACAAGTCCGAATCACCAATCTATCAAAACCGGGATCGTCCGAAGTCCAGCGGTTTCCTATCAAAGGTAACAAAGAATTCGAATAATGTCATCTTAGTAAGTAAATCAGAGGATCAGAATGGATATCAGCCTCAGGTGCATATCTTAACAAAGAAAAAGGAAACTCTGAATGACTCATGTCCTGACTGCAAGCAGCAAGATCAGGAACCAAACAAGAATATCCCCAAAGCCCTAGAAAAAGACGAACAACCACAACAAACTGCCAAAGTTTTAAGTAAGGATAGCGTTAAGGACAAACGAAAGACTTTAGTTTTGGATTTTACCAAGCTCGATAAGATTGACAATAGTCTTGCCTCAGCTATGCGTCAAAATTCGACGATCAATGGCAATACCGTCCATAATGCTTCATACAACGAGAACGCATGTAATAACAATAATATACGAATTTCATCGAATGAAATTAACCGTAACCACATTTACACACCACAAAATGACAACGCCACAAATTATTCCTCGGATTCGAGAAGTTATCAAGATGACTGCGCCTCTACGAGTACGTTCCTATCACCAACGGATGAGCCAGAGCTTTGTTTCGACAATTGGTCAGTTTGCTCTGAAGACAACTACATGATAGCCACCCCATCACCAACCGTGTCCCGTTTATCGAGAACATCTCACTATTCGTCGCCAACACACCCGTCCGATGGAAATGAGAGTGTTATAGATCGTATAAAGCGACGAAGTTTCTACAGTAGATTCAATGAGAAACGCCCGAAGCGTCAAAGCACTATTGTTGGTCCAGGATCTCGGGAGTACTATCGAGAATCTGCCACAAGCAAACCCAAACAATCAACCGAAAGGCAACCTTCGCCTGATATCACAAAAGAATTCTTTAGACCTCTTAAGCTTAGCCCAGCTGGAAGCGAACTTAAACCGCCTGTTTATAGATCAACAACAGCACACACATCCGACACTTCAAAATCAGCGAGAAGATTTGAAAATATTCATTCGTCGTCTTCACCTAGTTTCATTTCGAAACGTTACACCACAGACAATGATTATTTGGGAAGTTCAATAGCGAGAACAAAACCAATAAGCACTTATGAACAAAACGGTTCATCTACAATTCAGCCCACATCATTTTACAGTACTTACAATCCTAAACGAAGATCGTCATACAATTTAAATGGAAGTGTTCCGGGATCTAGTGTGCCCAATCATAATGTCGATGGCTATGCAACGGTTGGCAGGCGTTCTACTCTTCGGCCATATGATCATCGGACAATGTCTTTGCTCGATCCGATTGGACAAAATTCGACATCGATGATTGGAACTTACAGACGAGATTATAGGACTCCCATTGGTGGTGATCTCACAAATTTTTCAAGGTAATTTTTATTATTTATGTGTCAAATTGGAAATTTGCTTATAAATGTTTATTTTGTATCATTTCCTTGGTCTTTTATTATTCTTTTTAGTTTTTGGTAGTTTAAATTGTGTCATTTTACTAAACGAAATTTGTCTAACCATTATAACGACTTAAAAAATCCTTCATAGTAACTTCAATTGACACTCGAGGAAACCCATTGATAATTAACCACCAATTTTGCAATTAAGTTCAACATACTTAAATTCAAAAATGGTTTCCAATACCGATTATTCGAATGCGAGACAAAGTCATGGAACACATATTCCCAAAACCCCCGAAACCTTTCTTCGACAACTTGCGTCAGTTTTTGATTTTTAACTTTTCAACACTAAAAATGTGATAATATTCATTTTTGTTCCTTACCTTAACTTTAATCTGTTTTTTCGACTATAACCAATTAAACAGAAATCCTCGGATTTCAGAATTTAGGCCCTAGGACTGATGTACAGTGATGAGCAAAAGTGGTTTAACTCGTTTGAAAATTTGATTAAAACTTAGCGTTGTAAACAAAGAGCAAATCATTTTTATTTTTCAATTTCGTGTAATAGATTATTACTTGTTTTTTTCAATATAAGTTTCAAAAAATATTACATTTTTTAGAAAAAAAATATTCAATACATTTTTGGACTTGTTCAATTTTGCACGGTTTCAGAATAAATTTTGTGTTTCAATGCTTTGTCCATAATCCCTTGTTTTATATTAGTTGTAAACAACGCCTTGGCATACTTTCTACTAAACTGTGAAAAAATTGCTCGGGAATTCGACTCCATTCTAGTACAATTCGATCCCAAAGGCCATCGGTATTGGATGGATGATTTTCGTATTGCCCTAACAGTCGCTTCACAATTGACCAAAGATTCTCAATTGGATTGAAGTCATGGCTTTTTGCTGGCCATGTCATCGTCTAAAATTCCAGATTTCCGATTTTATAGGTGTGTTTTGGGACCTCATCTTGTTAAAAAGTAATTTCAGATTCTGTAGTCAGTTGTTGCCATAAATGTTTGTAAATTATACCTTAATATGTCAAAGTATTTTTCTTTATTTATTATTCCTTCAATGATTGCTAAAGGCCTGACAGAACTTCAAGAAAAACGTCCTCAAGCCATAACCGAACCTTTACCATGTTTCATTGACCTATGAACTTGATGTTGCTGAAGTGGTTTTCCAACACTTGGCCAATAATACGATCTGCCATCTGTTCCTACTCTATTACTTTTAGCAAAAGATTTCTTTAGAGGAGGAGGTTTCTTGGATTTCTCTTTCACAGTTAATCATAGTCTATTGAAACCCGGCGTGCGGTCCATTCACTAGCTGGCTGCTAACTAAACAACTATTTTGCGCTGGTGTCTTAAGTGTTTTGAACACGCAACTTCTAATTCTCTCTCCATCCTTCTTGCATGCAAGTCAGAAAATATACGCTTTCGTCCTTTTTGTATTATGGGGACTTCGATTTTTCCCCTTTTTTTTGTTGTTTAGCACTGGAGTTTTTGAAATATTTAAAAATTTGTATATTTCTTTCGATGATTCAGCACGTTTAAATAAAAAAATTGAAAGTTCAACAACTTTTTTTTTTTTTAATTTTCTTCGGTTTGATAATGATTAACTTAAAAATCCTAAAACAAACGATTCTCATCACTAAGTGGTCTACAAATCTAGTGATGTTTACTGTTACTTTTTAGATTACAGATTAGCAAATAAATTAGAGCGGAGACATTGGGCGTTTTCCTAAATGCAGTGATCGTGAACTTTGATGCTTTTTTTTATTCACTTGTTTCAATAAAATAACGTTATTAAATACGAATTCTAAATTTTAGAGTTTTTTTAATGAATTGTAAAAGTAAATATTGAATTACAGAGTGAAGAAAAACGTTGCGAGGGCATCAAAATCCACGATGCGCTGCAACACTGCATTTAGGAAAACGCCCATTATCTCTTATTGAACAAACGTTGTTTACTCTCCCTAAAACTAAAACGTGCAAAATTGGCCAAGTCAAAAAATTCATTGAATTTTTTTTTTGTTAATGTAATACTTTTTGAAATTTAATTAAATTTTCAAATGAGTTAATGCATTTGTCCACTTTTGCTCGTCACTGTAAACACGATTTCCTGTTTATCAAACAAAACGTTCTTATCTTTAAAATAGTTTTTTTAAGTCACTATAAATTTGTTTATATTATCAGCTTTTTTTCTTTAAATATTTATATAATCGTCTTAACTATCATTAAATGAATTCTTCCCGAATTCAAACTAATTTACGTGTTGAAAATTATCTTCGGGTTCAACTATGTAATTTTATTTTACTTTCGAATTTGTTCCAAATTAATATATAAAACACTTTGCTTCCATTAAAACAGAATCAGATCAAACTATCGTTCCACATCGGTGTCGCGTAGTCCAACAAACATTTGATGCACAACACCACAAAACGGATTTTGCATTTTTTGTTACTATGCCCAAAACAAACGAAGCTCAAACAAGGAAACCTCAACATCGGCAGACAACAAACAACAATTAACGCAATTACCTACTAAGCAAAACAACAGCAATTATAAATATTAAAAACATAAAATAAAATTGGTTTTTATTTTATATGAATGAAACCAAAAATATTAATTTATATATTTTTTTACGTAAAAATATTTTTTTTGTATTAATCACGACTATAGTGCCTTTTTATTTCAAAAACAAAAATGTAATACTGTTTGTACTTAATTAAAAAATAAAAAAAACAACAAAAGCAATATGTTTCAAAAAAGTAAACACATTATACATATTTAAATTCGTAAAAAATGCAATATTTATATTTATGTTTCTTAAATGTAAAAATAGAACATTATATGTTTCTTTCCTCTTGTTTATCTTTATTAAACAACACGCCCACATGCAACTGAATTATATATAATTGAACTCAAATATACATATATATTACTAGTTTATAAACATACAAGTTAACAGATACAACGGAAAATTAATAATTATATTAGTTTAATAATTGGTTGCAATTAAGAATTACATTTGTATTTTAATGTAGTTTTCCAAAACGAAGTTTGAATCGAGATATTATTAAAACAAAAAAAAAACTAAATTGGAATGGAAAGAAAAAAACGAAAATTTGATTGTGAAAAAGTTCCAAGTATATATGCATTACATAGGTATATATGTATATATACATATATTATAATATATTTATTTATATTAAAGATTTTAGAGATACAATATTGCATAGCAAAATGTGTGTTCGAATTTGATGTTTAAATTTTTACAAAATGAATTATAATTGTGTTGACATATTTGTAAAACGAAAATAATTTATAATTTAAAGACTTAACAATAAAAGAAGATCCTAAGTAAACAATTTCATATCTTATTATCTTTTTCTATATCGTTTCGTTCCTTATTCGTTAACTAGATATCTCTTAATTTTAAAGGTTTTCTTCTCCTGCCATTATTAACTGTGATGCTCTGTCAAGTGTTCGGTAGATGATATGATTTTCTCCTGAGTTGCATCCATTTGCTGTATTATAATGAGGCATAGCAGAGAGTTGTTTTCACAATTTTTACACACAACTTGCGAAAATTCATCTCCAAGGGTAATCTATTTTAAAAAAAGAAGAATTTTTTAGATGGAGCTGAGCTGATAAATAAGGTCTTTGTTATATTATTCTTGGTGTTGTCATATATTAAAACAAAAACAAGTTCGAGGTAAGTGCTTCTTATATTAGCGGTTCGGAATTTATCGAAAGTTATAGGTTTCATCCATTCCTGCCGACAATGCACACACAGAAATTATTGAAAGCTATAAGTCACTAGGTTTATGTACTCTACGAGCTTAAATGCATTCAACCCTTTGTTGTACAAAAGTCCTATCTCTCATAAAACAAAATCATCAATTTGATCGATAGACCATCGAAAAACATGCATTACAACAAATACGCGATGCGGTCTCATGATCTAATAATTAGTTTTTACTGTGACGAATAGATTTGTTACACATGAGGTATAAAGCAAAAAGGCAACCCATTTTTGGGCAACGCAAGTAAAAAAAGAGGTGTACAAAAGAAAAAGGGAATACCTTTTACTATCAAGTTTGAAGAGAACCGCTTCAGCGGATTAGGCTGTAGGTACAAACATACAGACAGGTGGAATTGTAAGACATACTTTTTTCGTGTTCGCTATTATCGTGTTGTCAAGTTTGATCAGAATCTCGAGTTCAATTTATTTTTCCAATGTACAGTACCTACATTAGCCGTGTTTGTTTGGAAAAGTTATCCGTAGTACAGTAGGATTTTATATGAATAACAAATACAACATCCGCAGTAGGATCACTGCCGATACTCGAATAAACGTCAAATCTCTATCCGCAGCACCATTTCACTTCTCCTTTTATTGGCAGTGATCCTACTGCGGATGTTGTATTTGTTATTCATATAAAATCCTACTGTACTATTGATCAGTACAATTATTTCTGTTACTGTTATTTTAAGAAGTTGACGCATAATCTTCCATAGTCGGTTTTGTATCTTCTTAAGAGAACAAACATGATAGTGATTTTGATGGATTCGAGAAAAATCAGTTACAGAACCTACAAACTCAACTAAACATATGTACATGTAATCCATGTTTTGTATGAGGTGAAATTGAAAGCACTTAACAGACAGTAAAAGCTTTTCTACATGTGAGATTTTATCTTTATTGTTTCGTGAAGTGATCACAACGGGTTAACTACCTTTTAAAGAAACATAATTACTAAATCTGAATGTGTGGGAAAAATTGAGCCCAGGGTGGTGAGTCTCATTATGATAACATATATTTTAAACTTTAAGACGTCTCGAATCACAATTTCAACAGTTCGCTATTGGAACTATAACAGATAAAACCATCAGTGCGCTTTTCAGAGTCCCAATCCAGAACTTATATTACTTACGAACTGCTGTAATACCAGTATTATAACCTTCCCAATCTAAACAACTTCTAAGTCTAACTACCTTTTAATAACTCTTTTGCAGTCACACTTACCTTATCGCTCATTACTCTACTAATAAACTCTTGCAAATGTAAAGAATCCTCGAACTGTGTTATTGGTTCATTTTTTAATTCCTTAAAACAAAGCCTACATTGATCTGGAGCTGTCGTTTTATCTTCTTGCTGATCTACTGCTGTGCCAGGAGATTGTATCGCATCTAATACTTCTATATTGTCAATGACTTCTACTTCCGTTTCTAAGAACTCTTCATTTGTCTTCTCAAAATCACAAGCATATTCAGCACTTAAGCCATCTGGCTCGATCTCATAACATTCAAGACAGTTTTGCGGAGAACTGGTTTTTGTTCTAGTGTCGTACTCGCTCTCAAGGAGTACAATATTATGAACCTCTATTGATTGTTTTGGATTGGAAATTTGCATAGTTTCTTGAAGATTATTTTTGAAAATCGAGGGCAGTGCAATTGAGTGAGGAAGATCTCTCTTGAGAATTTGCCTTGTTTCTCTGTCATGAAAACAATTCGCTGTAAAGTGTTCTGAGCATAGGAAATACTTTATGATGCGAAGAAGAGGCTTTTCCTTGAGGTCGCTTCGTCCTGCCAAATCAGCCCATTGATCAGCACTGTAAAAGAAGGCTTTGACTTTAAAATCTCGACTCCGTATTTTGAAAACTTTACCACTTACAACTTTTTGTTTTTTGGAAAACTAAAGTAAGAGACGTTTTTAGTATACAATGTACTGTTAAAACAATGCTGGGCACAGCATCGCTTGGACATAGTTTATTATTTAAATGTGGATGCCTTGTTTGCGTTTGCTTCAAAATTAATTTGGTTTTGTTTACAAAGAATTTATTTTGTCAACGAGCACAAACTGTCAAAATTTATTTCTAGATCTGTTCGCTTCAAGCTTTAAATAATAGTTGGAATTTGCTGGGCTAGGCGCCCACATTCAATTTTTAGTTGCACAGCATTGTTTGGTTGCTTATAGAAAACAGATGAACTATTTGGTTGAATGTCCGCGCAGGTGCATATAATTATATATGTTACACAAAATAACGGACTCATTTTAGGCAATCGTTTAGTTTGTGTCAAAACACAAACTTTTTAGTTGCTCGAATCAAGCAGTTGCGAAACTAAAAATTTAATGTGCGCACAGCCTTACTTCTCTACTATGGTGGATTTACATGTATCTGCAATTGATTTCTGCAAAAAAATTGGGATGCCAAATACAGAATTTATATATGTTAGATAGCGAGAAAAAGAGCAAAATGCATTTCTACTTTATAGGAAATTCGAGAAATGCACAAGTAAAGATTATAGTAAAGACGAACCTGTTCATCTTTATTATAGCATCTACGTCTGCATTTGGTAAATTTGCGATATTTTCACATTTTTCTATAATTTTTGTTGACGGACGCATGATATGAAAAAAAAAAAACATTAAGGCTAGGCGTGCACATTCACAGGCGAATCTATAAACAAATCTTAAAGGTTACTTAACTTTAAAATACCTCTAAGCAGCTCTTAAGTATGAAATCGGTATCTATAATCAATTTTCACATTTAAGTAACGTTACTTAAAGGCCTCTTAACTTAAACGCCATCAACCGCGTTTAAGGGTCACTTAAAGGCATTTTAAAATGTATTTTGACATATCGAAATTTTGAAGTTTCAAATTGTGAGTTTGTAGGTATTGTTTGTTGTGATATTATATTAGAACTATAAAGTGCAACGATTTAGGAAACATAAAATTTGTATTGATTAAAGTATGTGTACGCGCAAAGAAATTTCGTCCAAGCTTCCCTCTTAGCCTTTGAAGTGTTTGTATTTGTATCGACACTTTCTTCCTCGTTGTTGGAAGAGAATAGGCGTTTTTCTAAATGCAGTGTTGCAGCGCATCGTGGATTTTGATGCCCTTGCAACGTTTTCTTCACTCTAAAATTTACTTTTACAATTCATTAAAAAAAAACTCTAAAATTTAGAATTCGTATTTAATAACGTTATTTTATTGAAGCAAGTGAATAAAAAAAAGCATCAAAATTCATGATGCGCTGCAACACTGCATTTAGGAAAACGCCCAATCTGTGCATAAAATAATTCTGTTTTGCAGTGTATTATTGCAAATTCTAAAATAAAAAAGTTTCCTTGAAGGAGGCATCCCAATTTTCAGATCTTTTTCTTTTATTTGTGGTGGCGGGTGTGGGTGTGTGTTCGATAGCCATTTTTTTTTTTGATTTCACAAATAAAAAAATGTGTCTTCCAATTATTTACTGAAAGAAGGTGTCACAAAACAGCTGTGTTGTATAAAATGAAGCAGCATTTGTTTTTTTTCTGTACTAGATTTGTGCGCGCCTAGCCTAAGGGTCCAAAAATACCTTTTCTTACTGAAATACATCATTGGCCATATATGTATGTAAGTGTAAGTCTGGAGGCACTTATGAACAACTTTATAAATGAACACATACATTACTTTTATCAAAAGTACTTCTAAATTATATCGCCAATGTAGAAAACGGAAATCTTAGGTAAATATTAGTTAGAATTGAGTTTACCTCTCATCCCAGTATACAAAAATATTTTACCTAGGCCCCGCATGCAAAGTGTATGAAAAAAACACCACGTACACCAATGTGCAAAATAAAAACATATACAAAGGAACTGGTAGGTACGAGTATTTATATTTCTTTTTCTGAACGAGAAAGTTGTAGCTTTTTTACCAAATATCATCCTGTGGATCCGAAAACTTTTGAAAATATTATAATAATCCATAAAGATTATCAAAAGCATGCATTTCACTTCGTTTTCACCAGAAGATAATCAGAGATTTAGACTAGGCGCGCACACATTCAATTTTTAGTTTCGCAACTGTTTGGTTCGAGCAACAAAAAAGTTTGTGTGTTTGACAAAAACTAAACGATTGCCTAAGGCTAGGCGTGCACATTCAATTTTTAGTTTCGCAGCTGTTTGGTTCGAGCAACTAAAAAGTTTGTGTGTTAGTTGACACAAACTAAACGATTGCCTAAAATGAGTTCACTATTTTGTGTAACTTATAATTATATGCACCTGCGCAGACATTCAACCAAATAGTTCATCTGTTTTCTATAAGGCTAGCCGCGCACTAGCAATTTTTAGTTGCGAAACTGTTTGGTTACTTATAGAAAACAGATGAACTGTTTGGTTGAATGTCCGTGAATTTGCAGATAACTATATGTTCAATAAAATGGCGAACTTATTTTAGGCAATCGTTTAGTTTGTGTCAAAACACAAACTTTTTAGTTGCTCGAACCAAGCAGTTTCGCAACTAAAAGTTGCTAGTGCGCGGCTAGACTTACAACAACCGAGATCCTTCTCTTTATCGGGATCATGTTTTTAATGATCTAACAATTAGTTTTTACTTTTTGCAAAAGGTGTCAGTAGTTCATCGAAAAATGATTACACATTTTTGAAAAATATACAAAAACATAGAGAAAACGCTGTCAGTCTAATCCGTATCGTTTTAGTTTTATTTAAAGATCTATTTGAATCTAAAGCAATAGTAAACTACGTTTAATTATTACTTTAATACAGCTTCTAATTCATTTATTACTTTTAGTAAATTTGGCCCTTTTTCGCAAAGAAAAACTTTAATTATATGATTGATTGAACTTGCTTGTCAATAACCATTGAAATATAAAAGTCATAATATGTTACTCGCGAATCGTGTAAATCCACAATTACTTGTTTGCGATTCAGACATTTTTTGTGTTTTCTCTCACCCTTATATATAAGCCCGGAATACAAATCATTGCAATTTTCGTTCGTTACTGTACAGTTGATAAAATTAAAAATAATACTTGCAGAAGTGACAAGCAGATGGAAAAGCTTTATTTATGAAGAATGTACATGTGCATTTTTGCTAAAATTGTTTCGCTTAGAATAGTTCTAAATGCGACAAACAGATGGATAACATAAATAATTGATAGTGTACATGGGCAGTTGTGCTCAGTTTGTTCGTTAAATGTCAGTAGTATAGTGTTGCGATGTGCTCAATTTCAAAATTAAAATTTAAATTCAAATTTAATAAATATTAAACGAATAACGTTTATTAACGAAATTAATGCGAAGTGCTCAGTTTAGACAATTTGTCGATAGTGAAGAGTCATAAGCTATTTGGGACAACGTCAAGCCGTTAAAAGTTTGAATTTATTGTAGTTTCCGTTATAGAAAGAGAAGAAAACTCCCTAGATATTTTTTAATTTATTTTTAATAACGAATATTTAAAGTATCTGATAAATTATTTACTGTTCGAGGTTATCAGGTCGAAATGGTCAAGTGATGCCAGCGCTTTAGTTATTATTATGTTATTTCAAATGGAACACAAATTAGGCAGTCGACATCTGATTGAATCATATAGCATTTGTACGAACTTTTACTTACTTTTTAAGCAAATCTAAACATACTTACAGCTTCTGCTGCAATTTATCAAATTTAATCTGAAAATTAAAGCTTAATACCTGCTGGTGTTACTTATGTAAATACATTAAATGAACGTTGGATCCCACATTTATTATAAATTTGCTAAAAGTTTTTCATGAAAACTAGCGATTTCCAAAAATATAGAGCGTCTTATTGGTCTCGTATCTTTAAAGCTACTTAAATGTTTAGAGTTTAATTGGGAGGCGAATTTTAGTTTTTTTTTTTTTAATGTTAATAAGAAACTGTGTTCCATTTTGGTTTTTTTTATTTTCTTCTAATTATAACAGTTTTACTTTTATACAGCTAAGCAATGTTTGGCTTCCTTGAAAGTTTCCTTCTTTGTTATATCTCATAGTGTTTCTATGGGTTCAATTCTGGGGAATTGCCTGGCCACGGTAAAACTTGAATGTTATGTTCATTCAGGAATCTTGTTACAATCGTTTCCTTATGGTAAATGGAGCTAAGTCGTCCATTAATTACATAGTGCAATAATTGATACGTTTCGTTGTTCGGGAACCAATATTTAATATTTGTGACAAGTTTGTAAGACTTCTTTGTATATTAATTTATTCTCATGGTACCATCAACAATGTGCAGGCATCCAACTCCTCTTGTGCTTATTGTCGATGACACCATTACCTTTGAAGGATGTTTTTGCCCTTTCAAAGATGCAGTAAACATGGCACAAAGCTACTCTTGGTAGCCGAAATTTCAAAAGTGGAATCATCGGAGAAACACACTTTTGAAAAAAAAGGGTCCTTATTCGGAATTCCCCCACAACCAAAATGCACTTTTTACTTCGATATACATAGGTACTATAGGGCAAGTTCTGCATTTGGAAAAAAAATCGAACTCGAGATTTTAATCAAAGTTGACATTACGATGATAGCGAAGACGAAAAAAGTAGGTCCGACAATTCCGTCTGTCTGTCTGTATGTCTGTATGTCTGTATGTCTGTATGTCTGTATGTCTGTATGTCTGTTAGGGTGGGTCAAAAAAATCAAGTATTGTTTTTTTTGGATCCGACACATGAAAACTAGTTCCTAGGTACCTGTAGAAAGTACTTACCAAATATTAGCTCTTAATATTAACGGGAAGAATATGCTCATCATAGTTTTCCATTTTCAATTTAGTATCATATAAAAATGGTCATATCTTATCAAGAATAGATCGTTTAACCAATCGCATAGTCAATATTTGTAGGAAATTGAACGCTCTACAAAAAAGATCTCTGTAGTTACTCGATTACTCAAGCCATTCAAAAGATATTCGCAGTAGAATTCCAATGCCTACTGATTTTAGTAGTTTTTCAATAAATATTCCCAATTTATCCAGTAAATTTATGAATTTTGGCAATATTCATAAGAATTTGAGTTTATTTCGATAGAATGACGGTTTACAAGCGATATCTTATCTTTTGTTTTAGAATATATTTTTTTTGAATCAATTTTTTAACGATATTTTCTTTTTACAACTTTTATTACAGTTTAGGATTGTTATTTAATATTTTTCAACGGGTTTATTGAAAATGTCATTTAAATTCCTTTTTTCCACAGAATTTGGAGAATTTGAAAATTTAATTTCGAATGTTGGTAGTTCTGTTACTCAGTACTTGTCATACTAGCGCCATCTGTGGTTTCAGGTCATTTCTATGTTTCCCCTTATATTTCTACATTGCATACATAGGTTTTGGAGCTCTGAGTTGTCTGCTTGTGTATAACTAAAATCAATTAACTAACAGCTGAGTTTTAATATACATATTATTGATTAATGCGATTCGGATTCTAATCATCTAATATGAATAAAGAAATCCCTTTAATTGACATACCGATGTCGAAAATTCTTGAACTGAAATAACCAACAGTGAAAGAGGTCATGTGTGTATTTTTTTCATCAACTTAATATCCTTAAATATTCTGTGAAACAAAGTGCTAAAAATGTAGCAGATCAGGTTATAGAGCTATGGAGAAAAAATGATATTCCGACTTCTAGTAATGATAATGTAGTGAAAAGAATTCTTCGATGTCATAACATATGGTTAAGGATAAAAAAACTGCACGCGTAAAAAATCACCAGCACAAAAAAAGAAAGAAGCAACATTTCAGAATGAACTTAAAATGTTATTCGATATTGTTGATAAGAAGTCTTTAAAAGTGCTCGATGACCGAATTAAAGACTTATATTTGAATCAAATTTGAATCATTTTGTATCAATACTGTATTAAATTATAAAATTTCATATGGTGAAATAGAATTTTTTTTCTGCTGACATGTTAAATTATATTTCTGAAATAAAAACCGTCTTTTCCTGAAATAGAACATGAACTATCTTAAAATTCAAAAATTAACTGGATAAATTGGGAATATTTATTGAAAAACTACTAAAATCAGTAGGCATTGGAATTCTACTGCGAATATCTTTTGAATGGCTTGAGTAATCGAGTAACTACAGAGATCTTTTTTGTAGAGCGTTCAATTTCCTATAGAAATAATTGAAACTCATTTGACAATAATTATTTTTTATTAAGTTACAAAATTAAAAATGAAAAAGTTACTTTCCTTAAAATACTTCAATCTTTGACGTTGAATATCTTTTAAATGGTTGGATTAATGAAAAAAGTATATAAGACCATTTTTGTAGAGCGTTCAATTTCCTACAAATATTGACTATGCGATTGGTTAAACGATCTATTCTTGATAAGATATGACCATTTTTATATGATACTAAATTGAAAATGGAAAACTATGATGAGCATATTCTTCCCGTTAATATTAAGAGCTAATATTTGGTAAGTACTTTCTACAGGTACCTAGGAATTAGTTTTCATGTGTCGGATCCAAAAAAAACAATACTTGATTTTTTTGACCCACCCTAATGTCTGTATGTCTGTATGTCTGTACCTCGAACTACAGCCTAAACTACCGGAGGTATTTTCTTCAAAATTGGTAGTTAAGGGTCTTCGGTGATTCCCTAGAGGAGAAATTGAAATTTTTTTTTAGCTCCAAAACTAAGGGTACCCCCCATACACCCGTAATGCAAAATCTTATTTATCTCGAAAACGGCTCTAACGATTTTGATAAAAAAAATTAAGTGTGATATTTTAGACATGGACTATATTTTGGTGAAAAAAAAATTTGGGGGGAAATGTTATTAGGGGTACCTGTCATAGAACGGTTTTTTTGATTTTCGAATTTCTCACCAACGGCTCTAACGATTTTAACCAAAATTTTTATGCAGGAGCTGCTTTGCATTTGAAAAAATATAAACTAAAATTTTTTTCGAAAAAATAGTTTTTGGATTTTTAAAAAATAATACAATTTTTTTTTTTGAAAATTCAATATCTTGAAAACCGATACACGATTAAATTTTTAAATTACGTTTTAAAATGTATTTTATTAAATACTAACAATTCGCATATCAATTTTTTTTATAAAAATTTTAAGGAAAATTTAGTACACAAAAAACATGTTTCAGTGTGTCTGTATGTCTGTACCTCTCACTACAGCCTAAACCACTGGACCTATTTCTTTCAATCTCGGTAGTTAAGGGTATTTGGTGATTCCCTAGAGGAGAAATTGAAATTTTTTTTTAGCTCCAAAACTAAGGGTACCCCCCAACACCCGTAATCCAAAATCTTATTTATCTCGAAAACGGCTCTAACGATTTTGATAAAAAAAATTAAGTGTGATATTATGGATATGGACTACATTCTGGTCAAACAAAATTTTGGGGCAAAATGTTATTAGGGGTACCTGCCATAGACCCGTTTTTTTTGATTTTCGACTTTCTTATTAACGGCTCTAAGGATTTTAACCCAAAATTTTTAGCAGGAGTCCCCTTAAGTTTAAAATAATATTGTATATAAAAATATTCGAAAAAATATTTATTGGGTTTAAAAAAAAAAAAAATTTTTAAATTAATATCTTTAAAACCTATTAACGATTATTTTTTGAAATTATTTCGTAAAACTAATATTATTAAATACTTAAAATTCGCTTCCCACATTTTTTTCTTGAAAAATTTTAGAGAAATTTCTTATATAAAAAATTTATTTAATAATAACACGATTTTTTAAGGTTTATTTGCATAAATTCATACTTTTCCGGAAACCAGACGGCAATTTTATGCATTTGAACATTATTATCTCATTAAATCCATGTTTTATATTTATAAAATGTATCTTAAATACCAAAGTACTTTTACATAAGAGCAAGTTCGTGCGATCCAGTCGTGCATTTTATTTTTTAATGAATCGATAAAAAAAAGTGTGCTGTTGATAAAAAGCATCAAATTCCGAATAAGGTACAAAAAAAGAATTAAAGATCCAGTGGTTACTTTTTCTCATGGCTTCTGTGAGACGTGGTTTATTGGCAGGACGACAGGAATGAGATGTTCTTCTGCCAAAACGTCGCTGCACTGTTCTCTTTGAAAGCATAATTCCTGAGTCTTGTTTACATTTTGTTAGGGTCGATATGCTTTTTAATGGTTTTTAAGGCAAATACGTCTTATTTTTCTGTCCGTCCGCTTTGTTTTCATGCGTTTTCTTCATTATTTACCAATTTTCCTTGATGTAATTACAAGATTCTGTTGCAAATTAAACTTAAGTCTGTTTACAACGAACTTAGAGATACCTGCAATTCATGCAATTTTTCTTTGTGAAAACCTGGAATATATTAGCGAAGTCTTATCATCAGTTTTATTCTTGGGTGTGATATCACATCCTTGACAAGAAATGAACTTTGCCTACGCTAAAATTGGTATTTATTTGACGGATTCCAAGGAAACAAAAATAAAATATTTTTAACAAAATATTACTTTTCCTAACTCACACCTTTTTTTTTTCATTTCACTGCACATCATCTAAGCAAACAAATTATTTTGGTGCCCAAGGAATAGTTAAAATAAAATACTTTACAATTTCCAAATGACCGTTAAGTAAGCAGACTCTTAAAAATTAATCATTTTATGTACACTTAGAACCAAACAAACTTGAAAGACACTTAAACTCACAAATTAATACAGACTTGCAGTACTTGCATTGCACTGTCGCTAGTTAATATGTCAACCCACTGTACTGTGCGACTCATATATGTACATAATGTATAAATTTAAGATCAAATATCAAAAAATGAATGCCTAATCTACCTTTAAACAAAAGATTCCCATCACCATTTTTTTGTTTTTTAATTACTGTACATACTGGTAAAAAAAGTTGCCAACTCATTGCATTTTTAAATAGTGACATGTTTCTAATGCAATATATGACAAACATTTCTACACAACACAGATAGCCCGCCCACTTTCAAAATCCCTATGATATCAATTTCAATATTTGTAAAGAAACATTATTCAAACTACCCGTTCATCGTCGAAGTCATCGGTCGTCCATCATGAGCCATCCAGTTTCCAAAATTGGGCAATATGTCAATGTCGATGCAGAAATATAGTGCGAGATTTCTCGCATTTATAATTAAGTTTACATACCTTACGCCTTTAGTTGGGGCCATTAATTCCATTTCTGGGTGTATCAGAGGTGACAATCAATGGTTAAATTATAATACATTTACCTAGTAATTTAGTAGCTTTGTAATATTCAATGTGAAACACACCTCCGGGTACTTAAAATCGATTTAACTTGGACATGACTAGAATGTTCTTTTTTTTTCAACTTAATTGTATTTATCTAAAAAATAAATACACTTCCACGAGGGTAGCGCCACTTTGCGAAATAATATCTGTGAGCTGCGTAGAAGTAGACAAAGAGTGTCAGTATAGTGAATAGGAATTAATTAAGCTCCAATCCCGGAACCCTGGTGAAGTTTACAAATAATGGCCCCACAACAACAATTTTACAGAATACAAAAACAACATTGAAAATCGGAGTATAGCTTCGTACCTATATCTTTGTCGTTATCAAGTCGATGAGGCAGAAGGAACCAAATCTAACCAATAATCCTGTATACATACCCACCTCCTATACACTTTCGCATTTAATATTCTGTTCAACCAGATATCGAAAATGATTTTTATTCCTTTCTTTTCTTGATTAAACGGCTTTTAGTATCCAATACCCAATAGATTCTACTCCCAGGTCTGCCCTGCTCTTGTGCTTCCGTTTCCACCTTAATTGAAATCTTATTCAACGCGCGAGTGGCATAAATTGAATTTTGTCATTGCAAAGATAATGAAAATAAATCTTCTTATTTCTTTCAATCATTTTTTTTAAACATTTTTTTTTCACTGATGCCTTGAGAGTTAAAGGCCTGGAAGGGCGTATTAAAAAAGAAAATAAATAGAATAATTTGCAAAAGGTCGAATGAAATTGAATTGAATAATAATTTTATAAAACATCTTATTTTAATCAATGTTGTAAACCCTTCTAAATGAAGGAGTTTAATGCCTTCCTTTGAAGGATATTTTGAGATCTAAACAAATTAATTTGGAGGGTTTATGATATAGTACCAACATTAGTCACAATTTGTGGTTTAATATTATACAATTACTACTATACTTAGCTATACCAAAAGGATTTCCAATATATCTATTCGGTTAAGAAGAGGGATTGGAAGTGAAGGTTTTGGACAAGTAGATTGCCTATCGTGTTCAGAGATCATTACTACATTACTTATATAGTGCTTTTTAGTTTTTTTTTGTTGTTTGGGAGTGTTAAATATGCTTAGATATTTTGCATATATATTTTTTTGTTTTTCGGAATTTTGTCCATTCAGGATTTTTTTCCTTTCGGAATTCTGGCATTTAGGATTCTACTTTTCTGTTATTCGGAATTTTGGGATTCGGGAAAATGTCCCCTTCCCATTTTGACACGCATCTGTCAGAAATATAATTCCAGAGTTATCTCACCGAATCTTTTGAGTATGCTAATGATCTAAATTAACTGAAAAACATGTTTCTGGTTGAACCTCGGAGCTGCCATGATCTTGCACTAGAAACCTAGACTAGACCAAAAACTAAAAGTTAATCTTCCTGTAAAAAACATTGACTAACTCTGACACAGACACTCTCATTAATATTGCAAAAAAATTTAAATCCGAGTTTACTCAGAAGCAATTCTCCAGTTGAGGCTTAAATTAAATCAAGATGGCAAGTCGACTGCAGACTTGATATTAGGATGATAGGGAAGACGAAATTCTGTCTATCAAGCCGATTTTGTTGAAACTTGATAGATAACATTTTAAAATTTTTCCCTGATATGATTTTTTCTTATTTTTAAATACAAATAAAATGAAAAAATCTTTTTCGAAACTTTATAAAAATTTTTTTTTTTCAAAAACTGTTCCTAACATGTAAACAAAAAAAAAGCACTATTGCTATTATGCACTATTGCTCCCACTAGAGTATGCAAGACTTTCAAATTTGTAAATAACCATAAAAGGCCTATCTATTTATGCTAATTATTTTTTGTTATCAATCACACCCAAAAATTGCTGTGGGCTCTTAGTCTAATAGGGACAGTACTTGCTAGATTTGTCTCTGCTAAATTTTTGTAATAAAATATTCTCCTTTTTACTACTTGTTTTGTATGTTATCCTATTCTCCACTGCAAAATCTAGCGCTAATTTCAGTGCCACCACCAGGCTAGAGTTCGCAATGCAAAATCACGCTCCATGATAATACTATAGTTTATATATATACAAAGGTAGTACCAACCATTGAATCTCTTTTTTAAGTTTTATCTACATATTAAAACTAGAAAATTTTTTTTGGATTTTTAAACATTTTTGTTTTTGAAAAATTTGACATCTTAAAAACGGATAAATAATTGGTTTTTCAAATTTAATTTTTATTTGCACATAAGGCACAAAACTGAAATCTTAAAAATGGCGTACCAAAAACTTAGTTTTTAAAAAACCGCTATACAACAATTTAAAATGTTCATCTCATATTGATGTTTCCTTAAGAAACCGCATAGAATTCTGTTGTGAATTCTAGCTACTAAAGTAGTTATTTTGGCCATTTTAGAAATGAATTTTATATTTCTGAACATTTTTCTCAAATAACATAAATTTTTAAAATCCATTTTTAAAATTTCACTAAAATTTCCCTTTTATAGATTGGTGAAAATTTAAGAGTCTGATAAAATTTAAGAGGATTTTTGATAAAAGCGCTTTTAGTGTTTGTTTATGAAATTGGCCATATATCTCTTAAACATATAAGAGCAAAAGTTCGTGCTTCCCAAAAGTCATGTATTTTATTTATACATAATTATATTTTTGATAAAAATTTAGGTGTTCATGTTTAACATAGCGTCAGGGGGTGCTCTAAATTAACGCAATGTAAATTAATATTGACAGGGGAAAGTTTCGTTGTCGTGACTAATGTTTCCCGTCAATAACGGCTCTCCCAAGACGGCGCGAAACATTGGGTGACGGCAGTTTTCTGTTGTTATGTGGAATTTTAGTCTTTAAAGACTCCCAGGCCAGCGCGAGCCGAATCATTCACAATGATCGCAAAAATGACAGATAAACAATGCTAATTAACAACAAAAACTGAGTTGGTGAATGTTCCCCGCTTCTTTTGCGTTGGTTTACGAAAGCAGAGAGAATCATTCAATGTTTCGCGTCGGTTGTGTATTCTAGGCCGAATGTTGTTTTTCTGAGTAGTTACAACTTAATAACTATTATAATTATTTGTTATCAAGATTATTATAATTATCTTTTTACTGATAAATTTTTGACATACATTTTATCAAAAAATGCGCAAACTGATTTTCCGATATGTTAAATATGTATTTTGTACTGGATAATTAACATATTTTTATATGTATGTTATTCGAACAATTATTTTTTAAAAAATTAAATTTTATAAATCAAAATTACCAAGGTTTTCCTACCAACGCGAAATTTTCAGAATGACAAGGTTTTTGTCGTTGGTCGTCGGATTCAATGTAGGAAATCCCATCACGATCAACATGTCAAAGCAATTTCAAATAATACGAAATTAGAAAGTATAGAAAATACCGCAATGAATAATACTTTTAAAGGAATCATGAACTGAACTAAGTAAACAGGTAAAACTTAGTTTTTAATCTAATACATTTTACCTTTGAATACTATAAAATTTGATTATGGATTCATTTCCAGCAGAGTCTGGCTGGGCTGCTTAATACAAAGGTGTAGCTGAAGCTGTAGTAGGAAGTGGAAGTTTTCTCATCTTTACACTACCCGGCATATACATATTTATTGCCACCCTGTATCAACACTATTTTCGTAGATTTTACGAGCCATGAGCATAACTGACATCACGCGACTCATTTTAACGTTCTGAAACCCCTTTCTGCGTTCGCGCCTGGGCAACATCCTCGAAGCTCACTACGAACCAGGGTTCGGACTTAGTTTTTAAATTTTCGAAGTAATTACCTAAACAAACTGAAGTAGATCCAAATTTGTTGAAGTAGTTTTATAAAATTAAAACAAACAAAAAATGTTTCGAAACAAAATTCTTAACTTCTCCTTCTTCTTCCTTTTCTTCGGCGCTGTTATGATCTCGATGTCGAGGGGATCATAACTCTCCCACGTATCTGCTTCACACTAGTGATCCGCCTGTGGGGTTCGCCGGGTTGACCTCAGAAATCGGCGGCAAGCCTCCCGGTTTTGTATTGTTCCATTTCTGAGGCCAACTGAATGCTGGTGTTTTTGCATTTGTTTGTACCAGGAGTGTTTAGGCCTACCTTTCTTTTTATTCCGAATTGGAACGTTGTATGATATTGCCTTTTTGACGGGGTTCTCAGGATCTCTCCTTTCAACATGGCAATACCAACTGAGTCGGTCGTGTTCAATTTTTTGGGAAATGGTATTCTTAACATGAAGGCTTCCTCGGATCTTCGTACTTCTAATTCGATCAAGCTTTGTAACTCCTGCTGTCATACGAAGCATCTTCATCTCAGCTGCCGTTAGCTTACTCTCATACTTTTTGTACATTGTCCAACATTGTGAACCGTATGTGAGTGCTGGACGCACAACTGAAGTGTAGAGCTTTCCTTTCAGCTTAGGGGGCATTTTTCGGTCACAGAAGATAGCAGAATTTTCCCGCCACTTCATCCACCCCACGCTTACGCGATGATTGATATCGTCATCACAAGTAGCTTCGTTATTTATCATAGACCCCAGATATTTAAACTTTTCACACTTGGGAAGCACTGCTCCATTCAAATAAATGTCTGGAATAGGCCTGTGTGGATCAGAACAAAATCAAAAACAAAACAAATCAAAACAAAATTCTTAACAAAAGTAAATAAACTTTTGTTTGATTATTTTTGATTATTTTTCATTAAAAAAATAAATATTTAATTGCGTAAAAGTAACTATAAGGTACAAGAAATTCAGACTTAAAATAAAATAAATATAACTATAACACAAATTTCAGACTTCAATGGAAACAAATTAAATATACATATACTTCCATATTTATGAACTCATTATAGCGAGTACATAAAAGTATACAGCCCTTATAATACCTCTAAACGCAAAAGAGTTATCTATAAATTTAGTATTAAACTGTCACTTTCACTCTGACATCACATTAAAATATTTTGATTTCCAAAATAAAAATTGGAATTAGTTGATATTGAAACTAAAACCTTCTAATATTTATATTAATTGAAAATAAAATTTTATATTATATTTTAAAACAAATTAAATATTTTTTTTTTTTCAGAATTAAATATAACAGATGTTTTTTTTTGACAAACAGCTGAGCTGTGTTATGGTGGGCAAATAAAATAGATTTTCACTTTTTGGTAGATACTATATTTGACACAAGCTCATTGCAACTATGATGGCTAGGAAAATGTTTTATAAATACGAATTCAAATAGTTGATGAATAACTCCTTATGCATTGCATAATTATTCACCTGCTTAGCGAACTCTAATAAATAGGGCTGATAATTTCAAACATACTCATATTCATATCTCATCAAATGTGTCCTTAAATAATAAAATTAACTGAACGCATTTTCAAAATATTTCCTTTAACAGTGTCACTAAATAGCGCTAAATTTTCTATGAGGACATTCTCCTAATAAGCCCACATACACATAGGTATATGTAAGTAAAATTTACGGTATTCAAAATCCTTGCAAATACCGAAAATACCACCCCTTTAACATAATTTACCTTTTCATTAATTAAAATTCTTACCCGTCAAATTACCTTCACCTATGAAGGAATTTTTTTTTTGTTCCAAACAGCTTCACACACAGTCATCACCTGTAGCATTTATTAAACATCATAATCGCTCTGAAATGATGTATACACGCAAACTGTCAAGCATAGGGTGTCTTTGGCTATGGATGGTACTTGTATGATAGAACATCCGTTTGGAATACCTGCCATTTGTCAGAGAAAAAAAATTCATATACATATGTATGTATTTATAAAATTTACTCTGAAGTAAGATTTTTCATACATAATTCATCATAAGGTATTTTATATCATAGACAACTATGTAAGTACCATATAATACGAGTATCTAACAAATTTTTAAAATTCGGCCAAGAATGTCGGGTGATTACCAGGGTTCGGACTTTACTTCGATCGAAGTAGATCTACTTCGATTTTGAGAAAAAAATTTAATCTACTTCCCTACTTCTCTTTTTTATGATCTACTTCTCTTTAAAATTCTTCATTCTTCTCTGTATTACATAAAAATCAAGTTTAGGAATCCTTTAAACATAAGCACCATCGTGAAAAATTAAATGTTTTCAAGATCACTTACAGAAAAACGTAAGGATATTTATGAGCCACCTTTTGAATTGATAAAATTCATACAAAAATACAAGTTCGTTGATGTAAAATTTAGTTTACAATAATTATATTTAATTAAATTTCTTTTACAAGTCTCAAATCAGAATTTACTTATATATGTTATGTTTGTTTAATTTAATTTCCTAAAACTACTTCTAAAATTTTGGATCTACTTCAGTTTTTTTCCGTATTTACTTCGAAAATTTAAAACCCAAGTCCGAACCCTGGTGATTACTCATTTTTACGGCTCGCGTACACCTAATCCGTTATCGGCCGAAGTATACTCGGGCGTTGTCAGCCGAAATCGGCCGATCGAACCAAACGTATAGAAAGGAAAGAGAGCGCGTACACCACTAAAAGCGACATCGTCCGATGACGCCCGATAATAAGCGATCAACCGGCATATCCCAACATGTTTGGATTTTTCGGCAGTTGTCCGGTTGATTCTTGCGACGAAATTCATGCAAAAATAAAATGCACGACTGGATCGCACGAACTTGCTCTTATTTAAAATTACTTTGGAATTAAGATACATTTTATAAATATAAAACATGGATTTAATGAGGTAAAAATCTTCAAATGCATGAAATTGCCGTCTGATTTTCAGAAAAGTATAAATTTATGCAAACAAAGTTTAAAAATCCTTTTATTATTAAAATAAACCCCAGACCGGCACCATCCGAGATCGGAAGGAGTGTATGCAGACGAACGTCCGAGACAGTCGTCCGAATAGCTCCGACCCGATATCGGCCGATGATTCGGTTTTAGTGTACGCGAACTGTTAGATGTCGCAGGATTTTTAGAAAAAAAAAAATTGTCAAATTTTACAAGACAAAAATCATTTAAACATATTGTATTCTTTTTAACATTCCTTAAAAAAAAACACCCCTTAAACCCTCTTAACTGTTCCTATACCTATAAACATATTTTACATTCATAAATGTCAGAAAAACAAATAGAAACATACTCATCATTGTGGAATATTATTCACATTCAAAGCTAAAGCAAAAATATGCACATAATGATGAATGTTAACGACTTTCAAGTTAAAATTATGAATGAACATACCTACTTACATTCTACTCTCAATCCACTCGAAATGTTCATCATGTGGAAAAATGACGTTCTTCACATAATTTTGAAATATTACCAAAAGTCTTTGCAGGGCCATGTGCTGTTGTATTCTAGTCAAGCATTATTTACAATGTTGAAATAATAGATTGTGCGTAAAAGCTGCTTGCATTCGTATTATTCTGCTATTCTCCTTTTCGAAAACGAAAAAAGAGCTTTTGATAGAATATATTTCCCAGCATTTTCTATGTTTTTCTCCACAATAAACAAACCTGGAGAAAATGCAATCCACAATCTATTCTGAAAAGCCTCCAAATGCCCAAAGATTTACTTCGACTTTTAGTGTTCATTCAACAACCTGTCGTTGTCGTACAAGCGCCTAAACTTCAACAATTTATTTACTGTTCGTCGTGCTACCAGCTACACTAGCGGTAACTTTGAAGAATTTCGAGTGAAAGCAACTATTGCTGGTGGCGCTTCGTAAAAGTGCTGGTGGGTGGTTCATCATAATTCGTTTGCTGAAGAAGTTGTGGAAACGTTTCTATTCATTCTTTTTGAATTTTTTTTTTTAGATCTTTTTATTTTTCCAACCCCCAAACGGGGATTTTTCATCCAAGAAATGCAACGGATGTGTTAGTTGTTCATTGAATTTAGTCCCAAAAGGACATCAAAGTTTGAGTGAATTTAAAAACAAAACAGAATTTATACTCAAAAAACCAAACGCATTTAAAGGTTAACCAGTCTTACCTACTACTTGTTTGAATAAAAATTATAATATAAGAAGTTTCCCAGCCTGTGAAGATATTTTTTTTTATTGCGAATAATTAATTATTTATTATTGTTCCTTGTGGATTGTTATCAGTTAAATAATAATCACAAACGCGTTGTGTGATAATATTTCATTTTTATACATATTTGAAAACAAATCAAAACAAAAAAAAAAATAAGTTACACAAGAAAATAAATTAAAAAAATTTGTTTAAATATTTGTAAAAGCGTGTTTATGTATAATATTCTATATACTCCTATAAATTTATTTAGGAAAAAGAAATAAATCATTATTAATATACCATTTGAAAGTTAAGGTGTGCTTTATGATTTATTGTGGTTTTGAGATATCAATTTACAGAACGTGAGTTGCGGTGCTCTCCGTTCGAAATATGCCATTACCGTGAAGTTATGTAAGCAAAAATTAATAATTTTGCAATACAATAAGTGATCCCTGGAATGGAAATTGAAAAAAAATATTGATCAAACAAATTTAAGTGTAAAATATATATCTCTGATGTGTGATAAATTTTAAATAAAAAAATATAAAATATTTAAAAAGGAACAAAAAGGGAGCATTAGACAGTTTTTGTCGTTATCCGGTACCACCCTCTATTGCTATTGGAATATTTACAGAATATATCTTGGTAAGCTAATCAATTTCTCCCTTGAGTTCTTAAGACAACATATCTTTCACCTTTGCATTTATTTTTTTGTTGACGATTTTGCAGTTTGTGGTGATTAATTGCAAGCGCGTGCAGTGCGGCTTGTGTTGTACTCGTATTTTTTTCATTTTTCTTTGATAAGAGATACAATATGGTAGTTGTATTTTAATACTATCCATAATGTGCCCGAGCACACGCACTTTAATTATTGTTTAAAAGAGGACAACGAGTTTTTGAAGTTTGGTCATTAAATAGAAAAAAAAAAATGAAAAAATTGAAATATGATGCAGCAGTGGCGGCTGGCGATGGAGGTTATGATTATGATGAATAATACTTTTAGCATAATATGTTAATATTTCAATTTTTACTGCACGATAAGCAATAAATTGATGTGGTTTTAATGTATGCAAATACAGTTAGGAGAAGGGTTGTGTGTGATTTTGATAAATACTGTAGTGCCGTAAGCCAGAATTGTAATCAATATCAAATGAAGATTATAGTCTATGAGCTAGCAACAATCTTGAACATTCATTTTGATATGGCTGGTTTTTTTATATACTCATATTGTAGTCCTCACCCACTCGATTTGCAGGGGGACAGTCTGCTGGGAGGTGTTGCGTTTTTCCGCGAGAATGGCCTAAATGACGGTTTTATTTTCGCAAGGTTGATTTTTCTTTCTATAACCTTTCAGCAATACAAAACCAGTAAATTCTGCAGTTGAAAAACCCTAGCCAGACACTTTTTGAAAAAAAAAAAACAAAAAAAAAAATCTGTTTCCCTTAAATTGAAGTCTATACTTTTCTTAAAGGTGCTTAGGGGGAACACAGTGACCAATACCCTTAATACATACCATCTTTAATTTTATGAATTAGAGGAAGGTGGCCTAAAAGGCACCCCCTAACGAAAATGTGTCATATCTCCCAAAAATGTGACATTTAAACTTAAATGTTATATTCTTTTCAAAGCTAAATCAATAAGGCTAGCCGCGCACTACCAACTTTTAGTTGCGAAACTGGTTGTTTCGAGCAACTAAAAAGTTTGTGTTTTGACACAAACTAAACGATTGCCTAAAATAAGTTCGCCATTTTATTGAACATATAATTATCTGCAAATTCACGGACATTCAACCAAACAGTTCATCTGTTTTCTATAAGTAACCAAACAGTTTGGCAACTAAAAGTTGCTAGTGCGCTGCTAGCCTAACGCTTACAGTTTTTTGCTTTACGAGTTTACAAAGTTTCAAAAAGTATTTAAAGTATTTAATTTTCAAATTCTAACGATCAAAATTGTCCGGGTAAAATGGCATACTGGTATGCTATTTTACCCTTGCAAGTAAACCAACTAGGCAAGTAAACCAAAAACCATTTTGAATTTAATTTAAACTTTTTTTTAAACAAATCATAGTTCAAAGTAAAATAAACATAAACAAACTTCACTTAAAACAAAATAAGGAAAAGTAGAAATTAAAATAATAGGGTAAAAGCGGGTGAGATGGTATACCTTTTTTATTTGTCCAATATCTTCGAAAATATACAACATGTCCTTGGTTTTATTAAATAAGTAATTAAAGACTACATTTACAAAGTTTTGTAAAGCTGACTTAAATTTTTAATTAAAATAATAAAAAAAAAACATTAAGAAAAACCATCTCCCCCTATGGGGTGGGTGAGATGGTATGTATACCGTGGTAGGTGAGATGGTGCATGATTTACTTTGAATTTATTTTGCCTCAATCGTTGCAAGTATGCTTAAATGATGTGCATGAATCATGTGCCCATCTATGGCACATGATACACTGCAACCAATCATCTTTGTTCTACATAGGTAGAATTGTATTGCTCTGCGCAACCCAAAGAATAATTGTTTTCATCGAAATCTTCCGGCCCATCGGAGTCATCGTGTAGCGATATCTGGTCTTCGGATGATGACGAGTTGTTGATTGCGATTTTAGTGCCCCTTTTCTTTTTTATGACCGTGTTCAATACACGCGCTTTTTGCTTCCTTGCATTGGGCCTTGTTGCCCTTAAGGTCGATGGTATTGGCGATATTATGTTGAGTGCCTTACTTGGGGTAATATCACTCAAAGCGAGTTCTTCGCCCTATTTATTAAAGGAATATTGGTTACTAAACTGGCTCTTAAAGAAAAACTCTTTAATTTTTAACTGTTCTTGTTCCACTTGAGAACTTAGTGGTGCTTGGAAAATTGGCTGCTGAGCTGAACTGGAGTCAACTCACGGATGGTTCTCTAATAAAGAAAAAAAGTTTTTTTTTGTCAATTTGGTATGAAGGTATTTTTGAAGTAAAACTTCTTTTCCGGCGTTGGAGGTAAACAATTTTCTATGGAGCTGTCAGTGACATGTCAAAACGACACGCTAAAGCGACATGGTTCTTACAATTATTATTGTTCGAACTTTGTTAGAAGTTATTTAAAATACTTTAAAATCACCTTTTATTGCCGAAAGAGAATGTTCTTTTAATGGCACAACCACAACAACTAACCTACACAACAATTAAAAAAATGATTTCATTGAAAAAAATTAGATAATAAAAACTTCTTTTCAATGAATTATGTGTCCGAACAATTTCTCGATCGAAAACCACTTTCTTTTGTACAAAAAACACAAACAAATAAATATTTTTTATAGTTTTATTTATTTAAAACATAAAACACTTTAACCTAAGCAATACTGAATACTTATATACTATTTAAATTGAAAAATAAGCACTGTTATTTACAAAATACTTAAAGTGAAATATAAAAAGAACACTTTTAAATAAACTATCTGCTTTAGTGCTTTCTGTTGTCAAATATAAAATAGCATTGCCATATGCGAAGAACTTTAAATTCTGTGTCAAAATTAAATTAGCATTGCCTACAATTTTAAAATCCTTCGGCTCCAACACAATGAATGAGATAAGAAAAAAGAGATGTAGCGTGATGAAACATCGTCGTTATTGTAAATCAGTTTCAAACTATGAAAGCAGACGAGGATTTATACGTAAAGCCTAGTACGCAGATCGTACTAAATTTTATCTCCCATACAAAATTCTCTCCAAAATTTAGCCAAGCTAAAATTATGTCAAGCATTTTAGCAGAGAGGTACGCTGCTCCAGCTAAAAAATCGAAATTTCTCTTCGAACTGTACATAACTTATCTGTCAAAATTTAGCGCACGAAATAATTGTCTAGCACATTTATTCTCGAGCTAAATTTCAATTTCAATTTGAAATGGAATAATATTTGAATAAAATTTAGAAGAATATTTGGTGACGGGAGTCTTACAAGATTTTCGACAACAAAAATCACTCATAATTCATAATTCTCATTCGTTCTCATTCACAATTTTTAAAAAATCATACTTTAAAGAAAATTCTTTTAAATCTTTGAAAAAAATTCATTTAGAGAACAGCTGTTTTCAAAATTTAGCTTGGATTTTAGCTGATGTTTGGAGAAAAATGTGGGAGATAAAATTTAGCACGATATGCGTACTAGGCTTAACTAAGCATTTCTTGTCATCACTTTAAATTAAATAAATTAATGAAGTAAGAACAGTCGCGCACATTCAATTTTTAGTTTCACATCTGTTGGTTGCTGAGATGAAACATATGGGCCTATGTTTTATTTTACTATATATTTACCATATGTTTCATTTTATCAACCAAACAGTTGCGAAAATAAAAATTGAATTTATGCTTCAGGCCTAAGGAATTGCGGAACGATTTTATAACAACGAAAAGGTGACAGTGAATCATGTCTCGCTCTCGTTTCGTGTTCTCTTCACATTACGAATCGGAAATAATTAGGCAGCAGTTATAGCTTTCATTGAAATACATCATTGGAACAAATCAGTGGAATGCTGACTTCATTTTTTTGACAAACCAGTTATAGCAATCTTTGAAAGATTGGTTTCAGTAAAAGATCCTTTCAATGGCTGATTACAACCAATTCTATGCATTTGAGATTAGAGTTGATCATCGAAAGGAAAACAGACATTATTTGAGAACAGAAACAGAATCGAACACATTCAGTGGAACGATTGTGTTCCATATTAAAGAAACGAAAATCAGCTGTTCATTGAAATTGGTTTCTATCAGTGAAATAATAAAAGTGGATTTAAAAGAAAGTTCAAATCAGAATTTTGTATTTTAAAGAGTAAAAAAAATCGACTATTCATTCGCTTCATTTTGGTATCAATTAAAGCCATTGCAGTTTGTTTATTCACCTTAAAAATTGTGATGAAAATTTTCAATGATGCATTTCAATCATAGCTATAACTGGAGCATTATAAAAACTTTTGTCTGTCGTTTTCAATTGTATTTCAAAGTCAAAATCTGACAAATTTAAGCGATGATAAAAATGAACTAAGAAACGGCTAGTATTGTATTAGTGTCCTTTCACGATTTAATGATGTGCACCCAGCTTAGTAATCATGTGCGTTAAAAAAGCGCAATCTCTGCGTCATAAAGAGAGCCATCTGTTCGTCAAAAAAGCGGCATCTGTGCGTCAAAAAGAGCGCCATCCATTTTGCTCAACTTTAGTAACAAGCAAGTTATATACATGATTTTCTTAATAAATTCAAGAAATTGGCAGATAGACCAAAGTTGTCATTTCAAAACTAATTGCATCATTTGTATAATTGAATCAGTTTTGAGTTCCAATTTAAACCTCCTATCATTTTCAATTCGAAGAAATATCTATTTAAAAAAAAATTATTTTGAAGTGGTTTAAAAATCTTGCAATTTACAAGACTATACTAAAACTAAATTTTAGTTTATGTTTCCGAAAAGCACATGAATTGTACAGAGTCTTTGCTTTTGGGAAAAGATATTTTACTTTAAGCGCGAGTACGTCAGTACACACACATTTTGTTTTTTTAATAAAGGCCAAAGTTGTCTTTACCTGTTCAATAAAGTTAATTTCTTTATTTATCTTAATAAAAGCATATTCAGGAATGGCGTTCCTATTGAGTGGTCAGATCCCTGTAGCTGCAAAGGATGATATCCCATTGTTTGTTGTTGCAGAGGCAGTTCAACCATCACAAAGTAGCTTTCCAAATTGCAATCTGTTTTTTTGCGGGTTGGGTTGCTTTTTAAAAAAGCGTTACAAGCTGAATTATTATGCGCTTTAAAAGAGCGAAAAAAGGCTCTATCCAAAGGCTGAAGGAATTGTGTCGTGTGAGGAGGAAGACAAAGAAGCAAAATATCGTTCTCTGCTGCATACTCCAGCATATCACTATTGCTGCAATGTGAAGAATGTTCCTCGAGAATCAAAAGCACTTTCCCTAACAGTTTCCTTGGGACAAAATGCTCTTTCAGCCAGGAAAACAAAAATGGCACTAGTTACATGTGCCGATTTATGTCCCATGAAAACAACTGAGCCTGGTAGCATACCGTCCTCAAATTCTTGCTTTTTATTCTTCCCTTTAAACACACATGCCGGAGGCAGGAAATGTCCCTCTGCATTGCAGCAGGCAATCACTGTGATGGTCTCCCCCTTATTAAATATATTTCTGGCCTTGCCCATTAGGTCGTTTTCGGCGGCAACTCTTTCTAAAAGATCAAAATATTTCCCAACTTCTTGTCGATCCATACCGAGTGCACGTGCTTGAGAAACTCCTTCTGATTTCCTTATGGTCAAATCTGGGTGCCTTTTCAAAAAAATTTAAAACCAACCTTTTCCTGCTTTTTTAAGATCTTAAGAAAAACGGTGCTGGATGTTATATTTTTCAGCTAATCCATAAGCCATCCTGCAAACTGCATCTCTAGTTGGTGCAAATCCGTAAGCCTGCAACTTTTTAACGTGGCCACATATTTTTTGTTCAATTTCGGTTCCCAAGCATGGAGTAGGGCCTAGTTGCCTTTCTTCGGAGGATTTTTGTATATGTCTGCGAAGAGTTGTCGGTGGTACGTTGTAAACTTTAGCAGCAAAATTAATCGTCATCAGCTTTTTGTTAATATCATTTAAAGCAGCCTTCAAAGAAACTTGTGACCAAGATCCCCGGCTAGAATTATGCTTCTTCTTATAAACTGTTGGCATCGCAAAAAAATTTAATTCCTCAAAAAGAAATACGATGTCGTGCAAAGGGGCATCAGTAAACTAATGAAAAACTAGTGCAAATGCAAACTAGAAGCCTTTAATGAGTTCACTAACACTCCTTCATTCTGTTTCTCAGAAAATTTATAATAAAGAAAAACAAAGTTTGAATTATAAAAAAAAATCATTGGGAGGGTGAGGTGGTGTGCGGTCACAGTGCACCAAAGTGAACAAGTGTGCTGTGGAATGCACCATCTCACCCTCAAAAAACTTCGCCATCTCACCCTTTTTGTCATTCCCACTAATTTTTAGGCACATAAAAAACCAGGTAGAATTTTTGCAAACTTTTCATAGACAGGTCACAGTCAATACATTATTGTATGTTTTAATGTATCATAGGCATCAAAGCAACCATTGACTCACAAGGAAAACAGAGAATAAAAAAGGTAGACAAAAATTTTTTGTAAAAAAAACCTACGTTTTGTTGTTGTCACATTTTTTAATTTTTATGCATCACAGTAGAGTCGACGAACACTGGCTACTTCGATTTGAAATGAGAAAATGAATACAAAAAGAGTTTTAGGGTTTTGTTTGGATAATAAATGTAGGAGATATTAAGGGTGCGCCATCTCACCCGCTTTTACCCTACTCAATTATTGCAAATATCACAAATGTACTTTTTTGGACGGCATTTAGGGCTTTTGTTAATGCATTATCAGTGCAGGACTGCTTCTCTGTACATCGTTTATATTTTCCAAACCATTTTCACTATAAAGAAAATAAAAATGCAATGGTAATTATAAAATATAAAATAAAAAAGGCGAGTGCTTAGTAGGCCATTTTGCCCATTTATGGTTCTTTTATTTAAGTTTTAATTCCGAACACACTAAAATAGTAATAGGCTAATTAATTTCGTTAAATTAATAAAAAATACTTAATACTTACATGCATTCACTGGTTTTTTCTAAAATTGAATGTTTTTTATAATTTTTTTTGTCAAAAAACTTTTTACAACATTTTATTGGTTCTACTTTGGTAGATGGCTAGAGACAGTTTGACCTGTAAAATTTCCAACAATAGCTTAAAGCTGCTAATATTTCGTTTATGTCAGTGATGGCAGATAAACTAAAGAATTGTGTTACCAAAACCTTCTAGTTCTGTTCGATTCTACAATTTCTAGCATGGGGGCCATTTTACCTTGGTAGGCCATTTTAGGCCATCTTCCCCTAATTAAGAAATTAATACATATAATTTATCAATAAGTTTTTATTTTAATTTCAAATATCATAAGACAAAACTTATTGCGTTTATTAATAAATGGTATCTACTGGGAATAGCCTGCGCCCCTTTAATCCAAACTGCCATAAAAACCGTCAACTTCATATATGTATGTATGAGCCAAATAGAGGGTGTCTGGCGGCAGATTTATATTTTCAAATTTAAATTAAAAAATACTATTTGTCATATCGTTTTAATTAAAATATTGGACGACAGAATAATAATGCGGATTTCATTTTTTGAAGATTATTTCATGGAAATGTCTTCCATCGAGTTGCACACACTGTTCAAAACGGAGCCTTGTGTTCTGTGCCACACGCTGGCTGCAGCAAACTTGGTTTAATTGTGTTGATTTCTCGACGAATATTTTTGTTTAGGTTCACAAGAGCTCGGGGATTGTTAATGTAAACTCTGTCTTTAGGTTAACCCTATTGGGGTTAAGTCCGGGAACCTCGGTGGCCATGGGATGTCCCCAAAGCGCTTAATCCATTTTGGAGGGAAAGCTTCCCGAAGAAAATTTATAGAAGCTCCGCCCATGTGTGCGGTTGCACCATCCAACGATGGATGAGCTCGCAGGTTCGGCAAAAAGAAATCCGTAATCATGGGCAATGCAATGGTTTTTGGTGCTTCAGTCGAGGGTTATGGGTTCTTGGAGACCAGTAACGGCAGTTTTGCTTGTTGACGTGCCCGCTTAAATGGAAATAAACATAGTCGCTCCAAAAAATGCGATTCTCAGTTCGGAAACGCTCCAACATCTTTTCACAAAATGTTTTTCGTAAAACAAAGTCACTTTCTTTAAGTTCCTGAACGATTTGAATTTTAAATGGATGGAACTTTAGATCCTTTTTAAAATTTCATGAATAATCGCTCTTGGAAGTCGCTGTGAGGCTGCCATTTTCCATACCGAAAGTCGTGGATTTTCTGGTTTGCAAGAGTCCTTTAAGATCGACTCGTTGGCGAAAGTGGGATGCTCACTCGACCACTGCGACATCCTGTTTGAGAAATCCGCACGATCACTGATCATAACGAAACCAACCTCCCTCCGCACCATTTATTAATTTTTGAAATATTCGTATTTCAAAGCATAAATCTGCCACCAGACACCCTGTACAAATTTCTTTTTAAAAAATGCAATAAAATTAAGAAAATTAAATTTTTTCCATGTGTTATGGCTTATGATTTATAAGTAACAGCAAACATTCCTATTAATTATGGAAGACAACGTCGTTCAAGTGGCTACCTCGGCTGTCTTTGCAATAGCGCATTCTGTCACTCCAATCTTCCAAGACCTTGGTGATGGTTTCGGGCTGTAACACGGCTTGCTTGGATGATATTGGCCTTAAGTGCTTGAATCGTTTTCGGATTGCTGGCATCGGTCCTTTCCGGTACCCCACAAAAAAAAGTCGAAACAGGTAAAATCGCAGCTCCAAGGCGGCCAATTGACATCGCCAAAACGGCTGATAACACGATTTAGGAATTCGGTGCGCAAAAGATATATTGTGGTTTCTTGAAAGAACCAGAGGTCATTAAAATCCATGTCTTCAATTTCAGTAAAAAAAAGTCGGTTAACATGGCTCATAAATAGACTCCATACGACAACGACCAAGTACAAGTACACTATCCACAAATAATCAAAGTGTAACAACAACTACGCACCGGTACTGCTTGAGAACAAGAGCGAGTACCAATAAACAACAACTACAACATCTATCAAACGTCATCTTATCCCATGAATACGAATAATAAAACTTGTTCGAAATGTCGGTCTTTTAAAAAAAACGCACTGTTTGGGCTACACAGCACTCACTTTGGAAATAAGTTTTCAATATTTCCTAATTGTTCAAACGTAAAGAGACTCATTTCATTCCGCGAGGTATGGAGGAACTGACTTTTTGTCAATGTCAAGATTTCGAGCTTAAAACAACTGTCAGTGTCAAAATTACCTATGATTTAAAAAGAAACCACTAGATGGCTCACCATTTATATGATATGATATTTCTTTATTTCAAAAAATCCTGTAGTAGATACCGGCTAGTAAAATACTATTTTCAAAGTCGTTTTAGAAAGTTAATTTGTCTTGGATTTAACTTTTTATACGAGTACATACATACATTAAGTAATACAAATTTGCATTGTTATACATTTTTGCTATTGCAAACTTTTTTTTTTGTTTCAAAATAAGAAACAAAATTGATATACAGTTTAGGTCTTTAATTCTCCAGACAAAAATCTGTCATTTAATTTGGAGTTCGATCGATTTTAGACCTTCAATCATTTTTTAATTTAAATTAAATTTAGAACAAAGCAGTAAAATAAAATGTTTGAAACACAAAAGTTAAATTTAGAATTTTTACTTTTGTTTATGACTACAAACATCAACTTCGTCTAAATTGAATTGAGTTTCTTTATTTGTTTATTTATTTCATCTACAAGTTTAGCTTAAATTTTAAGACATTGAATTAGTAGATAAAAGAAATGTATAAGCAATTAATAATTTCTATGTACATATTTTATAATTTTAAGATTTGGGTTTAATAAAACAATATGGAGAATTAGATAAAATATTTTTGAAACAGTTCCTTCAAATGTGTATACCAAAATTTTGAGTTATTTCATTGAACGACTTGAAATCGGTTCGTAGAAATGTTTATGTGAGAAAAAAAGCAAACTTCAATATGCTGTTGGGCACCCTCAAAAATATTCTCCTGAAAATTTTATTTTGGACTAAGTAATATTATGGTTTGCTTAGACTCTTCGTTTTTTTGTAAGCAAATCTGTGTATTAATAGGTATGTATTAGAGTTCTGTTTTAAAAAGAAAAAATCTGTCCTAACGGCCTCTAAAGTTCCGGTGACAAGAAAGTCAAGGGTCTTCGTGGTTCACGTCTAAAGAACATCCAAACACGTCACACCCGTTTCATGAGGGATCTTGTTCGGGAAGTGGTTGGCCATTAGGGTGGAGCGAATTTCGATGTTTTTTAAAAACAAATTTGTTTTTAAACGCCTATAGTACTAAAAGTTGACTTGGATTTTCCACGACTGATATGAAAAACTTAAATTCAAAAAAAAAAAAAAAACTTAAGGGTCCTATATTAAAAACAAAATTTTATTTTTTTTTAATTTTAATTATTTCCTTTTTATTTTATTCAATTATTAATTCATTCCCATAAATAACAAAAAATTGAACAAAAATATATTATTGTAATTAGCTTTAATCAAAAGAAGTTTATATTTTTATTAAAAAGGAATCCTAAATTTGCAGTCCTATAGGTACCTGAAAATTACAATCAAGAACAATAGTTTTTTAAGCTATATCAATTAAATGAACGGCTGAATTTACCTTATGACCTTGTACTGTTATATTTATAATAATTAAGGAATGCTGGTTCAAGGATTTAATCAATTCGGTTATTATTCTTGAAATAAAGAAATATTTAAGCATACATTTATTTTAAATAAAAGTAGTATTATTTACCCATAAAGAATCATTAAGGTCATAACAAATTCCTTCTTCGTATTAAATTTCGGTAATTTTTTTCGAGAAGCGATTCTGGCTTTTATAAATCCATCTCTTGAGTCTCGTCCACACACAGAAGCACACGCTTCTGTCACCAGCTTAACACATCTCTCAACAGCTTGAGTGTGACACGAATATTTTGATAATTCGATATTATCAGGAACATTTGCAACCATAGCCCGTTAGTCTTCACCTGGAATCATTTTTGTCAAAGGAGGTTCTGTCACAACAGATGAAGTCCAATCAATAAGGTCAATGTAATCATCGGCTTCGAAGTTGATTTTCGGTATTTTGAATTGGCGGATTCCTTTCTTATCCTCTGTTCTGCTTTTTAGAATTCTCCTCAAAGCTAATTCCCGTATATAGCTCCGTTCATCAGCTAACATGGCAAGTAAAATATTTTCTGAGTGACAAAAATATGCGTTTCGTTGGATTACCGGATGAATTAGTGATTTAAGTTTTTTCGGCAAGTAGTTACAAGATTTGATTATTTCTAAAATGTGCTTTGGTCCATCCAAACAAGAGGGTTTTAATTTTATTTGAAACCAGGCAAACGCATATACTTTTATTGTGTACTGTGCCAGAACCAGTAACTCTTCTGAAGGGTTTTCAGTTGCCACATATGGTCGAAGAATCCTGTTAGGATGAGACATTTTTCCTGGCTGTGTCGTTGTGCCAGCTCAAAAGCCACTTCGCCCTGCGAAACTGCCTTGCACATTTCATACAGATATCTTTGATATGTGCTTAGATTTTCGAGTGTTACTTCAGGTAAGTCTACTTTAATTTGTTTGAAGTGTTCAATTGACAGATTCTCACAACTTTCAAGACATTTTCCTAAGGCCCCAGAAAATCCTTTAGGATCCTTGGTTTTACCACAAACAAATTAAAATATAGCAAACAAACAAACCAATAAACTGGTTTACCTATGGCCTTTTCAAGCTGAGATATGATACCATTTATAGCTTCCGTATTTACCACAGTTCCATCACATCCAACTGCCTTAATTTTTTCTACATCAATACATAAGATGTTTTGAAGAAAATCAATAATACTTGAAGATATTGTCTTGGCATTTCCATAAGTTGGAGTGACATGTCCGAGATAATGTCCTCCTGGTTCAGAAACAAGTACAATATGTTCTTCCGTCGAAACTTTCTTATGTATTCTGGACCCCATTTTTTCCAAGATCATGGTTTTGTCTTTCCTTCCATCGAAGTATAACCCGGTAATGATGTTATTTTCTCCGCTTTGACATTGAACATTTTGACGGAATTTTTTTCTCTCGCGTCTAATTTTGCTTCTGTCAACTACTTTCGAAGAATCTATTTTGGAAACAACACCAAGGTCTTGTAAAATAGAACTTACCAGAATTGACGCCGATCTGTCGGATACTCCTGTTCTATCGCAAGCTGAAGCTAAATTGGTCAAATTTATTCTACCATGTGATTTTGGAAGTGCATTTGATGAAGATGGACGCATTTTGGTGGATATTTCAAATTCATCACCTCTTGAGACATTTCGGTCATCTTCACTCTCATCGGATATATGGAGGTCCGCTTTGTGTCTTTTAGATTGTGTTGCCTCTTTATGCAATTTTCCTTTCATCTCCTCCTTAGTCTTGCGATCATTCCTTTTCTGAATTCTCTTGGTAAATTTAGAGTCAAGATTACCAATCACCATTTTCCTTGACTGCCTTTGGTCAAGCAAGAAACCGCGCTCTGACTGTGGTACTTTTCTGTCACAAGGACAGTTTGAAAAATCTTTACATTTGCATGATGAAATGTCGAACAGTTGGTTGCTAGTCGACCTGAATAAATTTAGCTTCTGAATAAATGAGGTTTAGATTTGTATTTTTCGTTGTAGATTTTTATTTTGTGCAATATTTGCTGATCTGATAAAACCGGCAAAGATGCTTTAAGCCAAACACTTTTTAAATTTACTATTAATTTTGATGAAACTTCGCCTACACTTAGATCTTTACCTCCTATTTTCTCTTTTATGGAATTCCGAATAAACAAAAATGCCTTCATGACATCAGAATAAGTTGGAAGTACATTGATTTTAAGTTCAGCGGGTGCTTCAAAAACCTCACACTTGACTTCACTACGTGTTTTCGGCATTTTCACAACTAAAGGAACTGTACGTAACGATTAACGAAAAAAGAATAAAAAAGACGAGATACAAAGGAAAGAAATAAACTCACTGAGTCACGGCCTACTATAGTTGTAAATGGTAGAAAGTAAACTTGCTTTGATTTAATTTTTTGAAATGAGGGAATACGTTCTAGATTATTAATATTTAAATATGTATGACTAAAATTCAATTTGTTTGAATTATTAAAATTGCTATTTCATTAAAGAAATTCAATTTAATTACTAAAGTATGCATAAATAATGTGACTGAAAATTAAAAAAAAAAATAATATGAAAATCTTAATATGACGTCATAGATAAACCAAATTTTTTACTTATGTTTTGCGAACCCAAAGGCAATTTTTCCGCATATAGGCTTTAAAGATTTTCAAAAAAAATATTTTCGCTCCACCCTATTGGCCATGCTCTTTACGATAAGAGAACCATGGAATTTTTGAAAGTGTCGAATGATAAGCGTGCTTTGAAATTCTTGAAGCGACATCCGTGCCAAGAGGAAGCGTGAAAAACTTTCCAACATTTTTACACAAATGAGGAAGACCCATGCTCATGCGAAGTAATTTTTTTTTTAAAATGTGAAATAGAAATAAAAATTGTTGAAAAGAAATTAAAAAAAAATCGTACGCATCAGCGTGGAAAAGAAAACTCTGGAGGCACGAAGTATGCCCACCTTCGAAGCAACCTGAACAGTGACTCTGTAAGCAAAACCATTATAAATTGGTATATCATTAGTTACTTTCCTTAGAAAAATTCGCTTATAAAAAACCGATTAAACATTTACAGCCGTATTAATAAAAAACGCTTATTCCACTTATATTCCATGGTTTTGCTAAACCATGGAATAGGAGTTAAGCCATGGCTTAAATATTTTCATTAATAAAAACAAAATGTTCCCGGAATAGTATAATGACGTTTATCAAAAATCCTTTTAAGAAAATCTTCTACAAAAGTAAGCAATCTCTTTTTTATATTCTGTGGCTACCTAAATTGATTGTCAATTGCTTGTGTCTGACTGTGGACATTTCTATTTCTTATTCCTTCGCTAAACCACCTACTTCGGTGGTTTAACTTTATCATAATTTGTAAACGTCACTTAACAGAAAATTTGTTTTATTAATGAAATTTCGCACTTAGTCCAGGACTTAACGATAAACCTCCACTAAACCATCTTTATTAATATGGGTGTTAAGGATTGAAACTGACTAGTTAACGCAGTTGTCCATTTCCTTCTGAAGTGGAATTGCAACGGTACCGAAGGATAAGCTCGAATTAAACTCCGATCTTTACAGCATTGCTAAAAGGAGTATAAGAAATCGTGTGAACCCTTGAACGATATTTTGGACGTAAAATTTCGATATCTTGTCGAACTTTTTTCTAATTTTAAACAGCTCTTTAGCAATGTGGGATTTCCAAAATAAAATTATGAAATTTATGTTGAACAAGCCTAAATTTGACAGATGACGAAAGCAAAGAAAATTATCTTACATTGTGTTTGTTTTCATGATATTTTAGATGTACATATAAGATGGCTTTATCGAGCTTTTAAAAAAAAAAATCAAAAAAATCATTGAGAGCGCTTTAGGAAAGTTGGAGAGGATTTAAATTGAGATATAGATGGTATATGTTTTTAATATTTAAAATTAAGAAATTCTATTTGAAATATAGAAGAAGAACTTGATTATATTATAATCATTACTTAATGTACAAAAAAGTCTTCTCCAGCATTTGGTATGGTTTGTATCCACAAATGCTTCCAAATTTCCAATTCAATGGCAGTAATAGTTTGGAACCTGTTCAGATATTTTGACACTTGAATTTATTGTGTGTTTGGTTGGTTAATTTGCATACAGGAAATGTGAAATGGTTTAATCTGAATTCTTACCTTCAACCTTTAGCATAACTCGAAAATTCCTCGAATATATATTCCCATCAATCAACACCACGTAAACTTTCCCGTCTTTGAATAAAAATTTATTATTAATTTTAAGGAATTTTATATTTAAGAACTTATTAAATTTCTTGAAAATATCGAATAAGTGCATTGTGTGAATCGAACAATAAATATAATTTATTATGATTTTTTGTTTTGCTGAATTAACTTTTATATTTTATTTTACCTTTTGTAATACAAAACAAAAAATTAATAAAAAAAAAAAAAAAAAGCAGCAATGAAGCCAACAGAACAAAATTCAAAATTCTTTCTAAATACAAAACAAAAAATTAATAAAACAGAAAACAGTGGATTAGTTTACTCTGTAAAATGCAATGATTGTGAAAAAATATACATTGGAGAAACTATTCAAAAACTGGGATCAAGAATGAATCAACACAATACCGAATGTCAAAAAGTTAACGAAGGATCAGCAAACAAAAATATAGCTGCTTTAGCTGATCATGTTAAGAAAAATGGACATTCTTTTGATTTTAATGGTGCTAAAATTTTAAAATTAGAAAGAAACAAATTTAAGTTACAAATTCATGAAGTTAACCAAATTATAAAGAATGAGGGCATTGCGTGTAACTACAAAACAGACAAAAAAGACTATACTAATACATACTACAATCTAATAGTTAATGCAAATTTACAAAACAATCAAGTTCAAAATTAAATAAATGTATACACTTTAAATACTTAGTAACTTTATAAGAAAATTTGTTCAATGATTTTTAATTTTTAATTTTTTAATTTCAAAAACAAATGTCTAAAAAACAGATTGTTATCAAATAATTTTCTATAAAATAATCTTGGTAATTTGTATATATAATTAAATTTCGTATATATTTTTGTTAATACAAAACGCATGTATTTATTTTTAGGTACTGATGATGAGGCAAATAAGTCCTCGAAATATATATACATATAAAAACTAAATAAAAAAATGCGTTTTTAATTGAATCAAATGAAGAAAAACAAAAGGTAAAATAAAATAAATATAATTTAAATTAAAGGGCTATTCAGGTCATATGATTTGATTATTCGAGGAATCAAAACAGGATTTCCTTTGAACATGAACATTGTGGTCTCGATAACATTAGATTTTCAACAGCAAGTCTAGTTCCGTTGTACAATTTTAATTGAGCTAAATTCCAACCACCATTGCCACAACTTTCAAATTCAATATATGTATGTACTGGAATTCAATAAGTCCCGAAAATCTAACGATTCTAATCAACATCATTCATTGCAGTCTTACGGGGTACTTTTAATTATATTTGCTGGTTTATTTTGTTAGCGTCCTCATTTTACGTGAGTGGATCCAATGATGATTTTACGAATAATTTGATGTCAAAGTGAAAGTGATAATTTAATACTTAACTAAAATGTCCTCACTAATAAACACTATAAAGGTCCCAGGGCCAGACAAGCTATACGTGCAAGCTGTGCAAATGCGCAGGGCGCTAAACCCAAGGGGCGCCTTGGGCAAGGGTTAAAAAAGCCACTACTTCATAACCACTACCTACCTTCGTTTTTAGGTCTCATTTCTTTTTATAGCTCACACTATTATTAATATTCATTATTACAACAAACAGCTAATTTTGAATTTAAAGGCAGATATTTATCTGTGGTGTTTGGTGGATAACATGATAACAAGATACATTCACTTTATATTGAGCTTGAACTTTAACGGGTAAACCGATATTCTTAAAATTTGGAACATAATTTTTTAAAGAATATTTTCGAAAGTTTTCCAAATTTGAAGAAAATCAGTCAACCCGTTTCAGCCCTAGCTCCATGTAAAGTGAACGTAAAAACGCAAATTAATTTATGGACTTATCTAGTTTGTACCAAACACCACAGATATATCTACTATTCCAAAATAAGTCGGTGTTTGATTTCCTATTCACACTCACACTCATACTCCCACAGTAAAAAACTACATCACAAAATCTTTACAAAGTGCACGATTTTGTTCGCTTAACAACATATACATAACTACCTATTTGCTATTTTTCTCTTTATCAATACGTTATTCTTCACACTCACCATCGCATGTATGAGTGAAGGCATTTATTTTATTTTGATAACCCTCCCCTATACAGTGTAACATAAAACAGCAAATACAGACAATTAACAGCTTGCATGTTGATAACATGCGCCCGATGTCAGTTCTTCTGTATGAAATCGAAGTCAGCAATGTTACTCAAACAGAAATTCTGAGGTACAAAATTCACACTCATTGACATAAGAGCGCGCAAAATTAAAAGTTGCGTGTTGCTTCTATGAATTTAAACTCTTCTGGTTGAGTGTTTTTTGTACTATGTTTTAGTTTGGCACTGGCCTCTCTTTATGAGTGAAATTTTATCACTGTCATGTTGTGTCTCGTGTGTCGAGATGAGACAAAGGGTTGAAATATGGAAATAATGAGTGATGATGATGCGATGACTAATGTTGATTTTTGTCGTTAAAGAGTGAATATGTCTTATTCAATTTCTCCATTTCTCTAGTTTTTAGTTCTTGCCAATTATATTGCTTACATTTAACTAATCTAATTACTTCATTTGTCTCAAAACAAAAGAAAGGATAGGGAATCTATATTGAGAATAAAACTTGCTACGCTATGTATAAGTTTATGATAATGCTTCAAACATGAAAGGAAAAGAAAAAAAAAATCTGGTGTTCAAAACAATTAAGAGCCTTGAAGCAAGAGCTTATTTTGTTGAGGCTGCTTGCGTTCCTTTTCGAAAAAAATAATATAACTAGTAAGTGTTTACAAAGTCCGTCTGTTAATTTATCTAACAGTGTTCTAGTTCTGGAAGTTACTAAAAAGTCTTTGGTGGAAATGCGATCAAAACAATTCACTAACCTGCAATCAGCTAAAGCTCTAAATCTAGAAATACCATCACAGTTTCCTCAAATAACGTAGTTTTTATTAATAAAAAACTACTTCAGGACCCCAATGATTCAAGAAAGATAAGTTGACTTGTCAATCATGGCTATAGAGAAAGAGCTTGTCAAGTCATTAGATTATGATGATCTGGTAATTGCGTTTGCTAAAACAGAAGCCAGAAAAGTTAATCTATTGCAATAAATTCGGTTCCATTTATTTTTACTATAATAATAATTTTATTATTATTTCCTACACTGAATAAATATGTAAATATTAATATAAAACTTTTAATTCAACAATAATTAATGAGTTAATTATTCATTTGTATGTTGTTATGTTTTTGAATTAGTTTTTTAAATAGGTACTTTTACTTCAAAAAATATTTTTTTTGTGATAAATTGTTTGACTTTAGCTTACAATTATTTTTGTATTTTGTATTCTTAGTTTTTAATAAAAATTATATTTATTTTAATTAGATATAAGTATTATCTAGGAATAGGCCTCTTGGGGATACCTCGTTAAAAAAACGCATTGGAAAGGGTATAATGAGGAAATGACTTCTTCCGCCAATCACCGCCAATAAGGGGCGCCACCCAGCTTGCGCAGGGCTCTAATTAAGCTCGGGCCGGTGCTGAAAGGTCCTTAAATACTTTACTTCGTAGTAATTGTTCGTTAAAAATCGTGTAATTGAAAGTAATCGAAGGGGTTGACCTTGTTGCGGTAAATATTGTGCATTTTGTGAAGTTTAACACAAGATGGTATCAGATTGCAAATTAAAATAATCTAAAGGAACAATCAAAACAAAATTTACACTATTTGCATACTTTAAACAGCAACTAGATAAAGGGTGGTTAAATTTTAAGGGCCAATGTTGATTTTTAATAAAACACAAATTATTTAGGAAATTTCATTTCATTTCTTTTTATTATGATAATATTGGTATGGTTCAATTATGTAATGAACAAAATATCGGCTAAACGGCCGCCGCGACCTCGGCGGCACACCTCCATCCGATGGTCCAAATTTTCGATGACGCTGAGGCATAATTGAGGTTCTATGCCGTTAATGTGCCGCATTATCTCATCCTTCAGCTCTTGAATTGTTGCTGGCTTATCGACGTACACCTTTTCTTTCAAGAAACCCCAAAGAAAGAAGTCCAACGGTATCAAATCACATGATCTTGGCGGCCAATTGACATCACCACCACGTGAGATAACACGGCCATTGAATTTGTCGCGCAAAAGAGCCATTGTTTCGTTAGCTGTGTGTCAAGTGGCACCGTCCTGTTGAAACCACATATCGTCCACATCCATATATTCCAATTCGGGCCATAAAAAGTTCGTTATCATCTCACGATAGCGAACACCATTCACAGTAACTGCATGACCGGCCTCATTTTTGAAAAAAAATACGGCCCGATGATGCCGCCAGCCCATAAACCGCACCAAAAGGTCACTCTTTGTGGGTGCATTTGTTTTTCGACAATCACTCTTGGATTATCATTCGCCCAAATGCGGCAATTCTGCTTTTTGACGAATCCACTGAGGTGAAAATGTGTCTCATCACTGAAGATGATTTTCTTCGAAAATTGATCATCCACTGTTGCCATTTCTTCCCACCATTCTGACCATTGACGACGCTTGAAATGGTCAAGAGGTCTTAGTTCTTGAGTCAATTGCATCTTGTAAGCGTGTAAATGCAAGTCTTTATGCATAATGTTCATCAACGACGAGCGTGAGAGGTGCAATTGTTGGCCACACTATCGCGAACAGCAGCAATATTTTCTGCAGTACGAGATGTACGAGCATGCACGAGCATGTTTTCACATCTCCTACAGATCCGGTTTGCTCAAAGTTTTGCACGATTTTTCCGATTGTACGCACATTTGGACGATGAAATTGAGTTAGTCTGAAATTGAGAAATGTCAAATGAAATGCAGAAAAAATTTGACGTTTAGGTGTGATTCATATTCAACATCAGCCCTTAAAATTTAACCACCCTTTATTTCAAAAAAAGAAATTGACAGGTTTAGACTAAAGCGGAGTACACATTTTAAAGGTTGAGCGCGTAATTGCCTTTAAGATGATTCCGTGTGAAGTCTTACGAGAGCGCGTCTGCCAGCTATTTCTGCCATATAAGACCATTGTTAAGTAACTAGATGCAGGTTGGTCGATCTCTTGTGATCTTAAATTCGACTCAAAACTTAAGTGGCTCAGGTCTTAGGGCCGGAAATTAATATTTTATTTTGGACTCGCTTTTTGAAATCACCGCGTGCTTCAATTGTAGGACCATTAGTTCTCTTGGGTTTCAAATTTCAATTATTAATTAAGACTCATCGTTGTGGTTATAATTAAAATACATATTTTACTTTTCCAAAGGAACTCTGATTACCATTAACATTTTTAATTTTTGTGTTAAAACACTAAATGATATGAAAAGGTATATAAACTTACATTATGATTACACAACGCCTTTATTTAATTCTTCATTAAAATATTCGTTGTAAAATAATTGAAAAAAAAAAATTGCCAACCGGTCGATCGATGACGAGACGAGAAAGGTTAATAATACTCTCAATATTAATTTCATCGCAGATAATAATTATTATCGTTTAATTTACTTTCGTTTTTTAATACCTGCTTGCCTGCCAATGCCTACCCACTTTATTGTATAGTGTTTCCAATTGACTTTGGCATTGTACGACGCTCACGGGCTCACCTCAAATATATACGAGTTGAGGTTTACACCTAGGCAAAGTAATTTGTAAATTTATAGCTCTACGATTAAAACACCGTGAATACCTGAGGTATGTAGATTGTAGAATATGTCGCATAAGAGCGTAAAAGCTTTAGGTTAAAATAATAAACATGTAACGAGCTACTTCATGACAAGAAGCCATATTTAAGATATAATATAATATAGTATTTACATAGAGGGTGAAATAGTGTCTGCCATTTTTGGACGAATAATAACACTATGTTTTTTTTAAATCTTTTTAATGATTTCATAAAATGCTACTTGGGTTTATTGCCCATAGTGTAATTGTGCGAACATTTTGTACCGACACGTAAGTATATCGCTGGGCAATAATTGTTATTAAAATGGGGTAAAGCCATGGGGGTCCGAAATGTACGAGTATGTTTAATATGAAAGTTAAGTATGATTACAGGGATACAGTTTGAATAAACTTTTAAGGGAAGGGTTTTACAACAAGGGCGAGTAGCTGTTGAAGCTGTTTGTGAGGTATTAACAAAATTCTTTCTTGTATTTGAAAGGCCCATGTATGAACTTATGTATTGAATCATCGAACAAATGCCCCTTTCGGTTTATTACGGTGCGGTGGTACGGATCCGAGTGGTCTAGTTTTCAATGACTCTTTTCCGCATATATATCCGACTGAATTTGAGCGTAAGCCTGTGTTATTTTCACCCTTAGGGCATCGGTCAATTGTGGTTTATTTGCATGGATCTGGTCTTCAGGAAACCGCACAAGAAAAAGTCTAGCGGGGTGAAAGCAAATGACTTTGGTTAACAATTCACGTCACTTCTGTGAGAGATAATCTTAAGTTCAAATCGTTCATGCAGAATGTCAATCGTGGCGTCCGCTGTGTAACACGAAGCGCTGGCGTCGGTGTCGGCATCCTGCTGGAACCAAATGCGGTCTAGGTCAATATGATTCAATGTGGGCCATAAGAAATCGGTTCGGTATTGTTATATTGACTATGATCGGCTCATCAATGCTGTTTTCGAAAAAATACGGACTAATAACACTGGTGACCCAAAATCCACACGAGTCTCTCGACCGATCCTACGTTCCTTTGACGTCAAATGTTAGCTGATTGATTACCGAACCGGCGGCGCACTGTGCGACTATACTCTGTCCAATAAAAATATGCAGAACACGTCTTATGGGAGAGCTTTTTGAAAATCAGTAGCGTGCTATATTTTTGCACCATACTAAATTGAAAGAACTCCTCCATAAAAAGTGTTTGCGCGCCCGTAAATTTACGATTGCATCTGACGCAGACCCGACGTCCTATTGATCGCACATCTGAGTGTGCATGTTCACTGAATTGCTGTGGCCTATGGCTGTTGGTGCTATTTAATTTCAACCCCCATTAAATATTGATGTGCGTTGAGAGTTACCCTTGTTCATTTCGTAACTTGTTCAGTTTTTTTTTCCTTGGGTTTCTGTTGAGGTGCTTTTGATTTTAGAGCTTTAAAAAAAGGGTCCATTTAAAATCAACACTACGATAACCCTGTGAGAGCTTTAATGAAGGACAGATTTATGCCATCCACTGTAGCCAGAATGCGAGGCAAACGTCCTATCTTGCCCACACTGCATATTTTTATTGGACAGAGTATAGTGAACAAAAATAAAAAAAAAATAAAAATGCAAATTCTAAGTTTATGCTCTAAGCCTGTCTTAGAACATCTTAAACTACTTAAATTTAATTTTAATTTGTTTTTGTTTTTTCTTCTTTTTGGATCAGCGGGACTTTTGTGAGATACTTTAAGCTGCAATGTAATTGAAAATTGCACATTTTTGCGAATTACATAGTTTAGCTCGCGTAAGAAAAATATTTTGGCTGTATACATGTTTTTGTTTGAATATTAATATTTTTGTTTGAATATGATATTAATATTAATTGAAGAGCAAGGTCAAACCATAAAAAATAAAAAAAAAATCGGAAAAAGGATTTCTTTTGATAAAACACGAAATTTGAAGGTGTTATTGAATTTATATTGAATAATTTAAAAATTAAAGGCTGTCCGGTTACAACTAAGAACGATTTGGTGGAAAAAGTATGTCTTCTTTTTAAAAACCTTGAACGTGGTTGGAAGGCTTGTACACGGAACGGCTCTCATTTTGCGAGACGCCACGGAGTCTGGTTGCAGCGTTGCCACAAAGTGCCCGATCGGGCCATTTGGCCCCCTGTTTTACATTTTGGCCCTTTGCCCGGGCCAATTATAAATGGCCCCCAAATCATAATTTAAAAAGATTTAACATCACATCATATCGTGCCTAATAATAATTTAAAAGCTTAAAAAAATTAAATGTAAACCATCGCGATGCATCGCCACTTACAAATAACTACAAATAACTTAAAATGGAACTGAATTAATTTATTTATCTCGTTTAATGATTTGACTTCTTTCAAGTCAATTTCGTTCAGCGTGTTGACTTTTCTCACGTCATTTACCTTCGTCATCTACCAAAGCGTTTATGTAACTTAAATAACAAAAAAAAAAAATTTTACAAATTATGTATATCGTAAATTTCCCAGTAATGAAGATCTTCTGATAAAATATTTGCGTTTGCAAAAAGAAATTGATTTTTTAAATAAATTTTTATATAATATTTTTATATTTTCAACAATTTGCAATTTTTTTGCAGACTTTTTTCACTCCGTTTATAATCCCCAAAGTATTCCCTCTAACCTTTCTGCAATTTCCTTTTTAAATTCAATCAATATCGGTCACTTAAACTTAAGTAACAAAGATGTTGAATTAGCCTTAATTGGACTAAATGATGATAAACAACCAGGACCCGATGGTATTCCTCCGATCATTTTGAGAAACTTAACTTAACTTTTTTCTTTAATAGTTCTCTTTTTAAAAAGGGTTACTTTCTTGATGATTCAAAAATCTCGTACGTTATTCCTTTTCATAAATCAGGATCTAAGCAAGATGTTTCTAACTATCGCCCCACAAGCAAATTATCAACGATACCAAAAATTTTGGAAAAAATTGTCTTTGATAAGCTTACTTTTGTTTTAAAGAAATTATTTCCCCATTTCAACATGTTGCTGGAAGGTCAACAACAACCAACCTCGCAATATTTAGTAATCAGATTATTAGTAATTTTGAAAATCGTTTCCAAACAGATGTCATATATACCGACTTTGCTAAGGCGTTCGATGGAGTAAACCATTATATACTAATACAAAAATTGGAACCATTGGCTTCACTCAAATATCTTAAAGTGATTTGAATCCTACCTAAAAGGAAGAAAACAGTTTGTGCGTAGGTATTAATGACGTACTATCAGATGTAATTGAAGTCACATCAGGAGTACCACAAGGAAGTCACTTAGGCCCTCTTATATTCTTGCTGCAGATCAATGATTTCCTGATTTGTTAAAACATGCTTCTTGTTTGATGTTTGCGGATTACATTAATATAATACGTTCTGTAACGTCAATTAATGATTGTCATTTACTCCAATCTGATCTTCATCGCTTGTCTGAATGGTGTTTAGCTAATCATGTTTTCTTGAACTTATCAAAGTGTCAATCTTTATCATTTTTTAGGAGCCTATCATCTATTCCTTTTCGGTATTCTATAGAAAGTACAGAACTCTCAATACTTAAAAGAGCACGGTATCATCTTTGATTCGAAACTCTGCTTTAAATCCCTTATAGACTTTGTGGTTGCTAGGGCTAACTGTTAGGATTCATTAATCGGAACTCTTAAGAGTTCACTGATCCTTTTACTCTTCGATCTCTTTTCTTTGCATATGTAAGGTCATCGTTGGAATATTGCTGTGTAATTTGGGATCGATTTTATCAAGTTAATTCTAATATAGGATTGAAACCATACAAACATACAATATTCGTACACCAACTTATAAAACTCGGTGTCAACTTCTTGGCCATCTTCTTAAAATATGGAAAAGTAATATAAATATTTAATTAATATTACTGGTGTTATTCACTCGTATATCTTATGAATTATATATTTTTTAAGATATTTTAAGATAATTCCCAAGAAATCGAATCAGACGACAGAGTCAAGATCTGCTTCTGCTGCCTACTACATAGATTTAAGAAATGCGTTAAATAAATAATGTATTAAATAAATAAAAAAGAATAAATACAAATGTTAATAAATTATTGTAGTTTAATGTTTTAAGGACGAATTTGTAAGTAAAATATTTGGCCCCAACTTTTGTCAAATGGCCCTCAAAAAAATTCGAAATGGCCCTCTCTGCTTTTTCCTTCGCGGCAACGCTTGGTTGAGAACTTCTTTTATTATTCCAAATAGCACCCTTAATTTTTTGGAAAATGCTTCATCTTGTGATTAAATTGTTCAAAACTAAATTGGGTCTTATTGTTGAGAAACCTAATCTAGGATTTGGGTCAACAATTTTTTTTTTCAGAATGCGAAAATAACTGCAGAAATAATAAGACTTGATGAACAACTCATACATAAATTTTTAATCGAATTAAGAACCTTAGCTTCAGGATTTTCTATTGATATACGAACTTTTCTGAACTGCTGGTTGAAGTTAAAGAAAAAATATCTTGAGCTCTACAGTTGGTACTAATTATAAGTATCCATAAGCTTCTGATACATGCGGTCCAGATATAATTTCATCTTTTCAAATACCTATAAGCCAGCTCTATGAAGAAGCACTAGGCAAGCCATAAAGAATTCCGGAAAAATCGCCTCTCTCACATTTTTATTTTTCAGTTTTTTCTTTTGTTATTACTTTTTTATGAATAATTATTTTTGTCAACAATAAAACAGTAGATTTTGCAAAATCTTTTATGCCAATATATTCTGTGATTGTTGTGCTCTGAGAAAATGTGTACTTTCCTTCTAACCTTAAAAATATTACAACTTTTGTATAACGTAAAAGTCAAAAAATTTTTGAAATGTTTGGCTAATAATAATACAATTGTGGGCGTGGAAGTGGGTGGATTTCGGTTCAAGTAAATTCACACTCATCATTCTGGACGCATTTTTCAATTAAAGGGCGTGGTAGTGGGCGGACTTCAAGCTTTGTTTAATTTATAATTTCTTAACTGACCATAATATTAATTATTGAAATAACTATCGTACTAAAGGTTTTTGTGAACCAAATTTTTTATCAGCAATGGGCGTGGCGGGGGCGTGAAAATTCCTCAAATTGAGTAAAATCCCTTACTTTTCACATTTACCAACCAATTTTTGTGCACAGTTACTTAAATTTTGAAACATACAGCCCTATTCTGCTATTCATCGGGGGGAATTTTTCTTGAATTTTCACTAATCACTATCCTCGGGCCCTAATAACTCGATTCTACTTTTGGTTCTATTCGAAAGTCATTCCCGATTCTACTTTCAAATGCAACTATCTAAGAAAGTAGAATCGGATGCCGGTAATGCCAATTATTTCCCACCAAATTTCCGATTTTCGAACGAGTCTCGCATTATGTTTGACAACCAAAGTAAAAACAAGAAACAGCTGGTGTGAACAAATGGAATTTATAGCGAAGACATTAAATTGAAAACAACAATAATAATAACAAAAATAATAACAAATAACTTTACTTCCTCCCCTTGTTGGTACAATAAAGAACTTCGCTCTCTAAGGAATAAAAGGAATAAACTTTGGAAAAAATATCTGAGGTCGAGGTCTAATCAAGACTTCTTCAATTATGTCTCTATTCACAATAACTTCTCCAACCTGTGTGAATCTCTCTACTCCAGTCACCTTATTCAAACCCAAACCGATCTTATTTCGAATCCCAAACATTTCTTTCAATTTATTAATTCAAAAAAGAAGTCTGATGGTTATCCTTCCAAATTGAAATACCTGAATTCCTCATCGACAGATCCAAATATTATTTGCAACCTTTTTGCTGATTTCTTTAGTCAAGCATTTGTTTCTAATAACACTGAAGTAGACAAAAATTACTTCAATTATATGAGCAACTGCACTCAAACTTCCTTAACTTCTATTTAATATCATATTCTTCAGTAGTAACCAAAATCAGTCTACTCAAGGATGACTTTTCTTCTGGGCCCGATGGGATTCCTCCTATAGTCCTTAAGAAATGTGTCTCTAAACTTGCCCAACCTCTCTTAGCTCTTTTTCAATTATCTATCTCTTGTGGTATGTTTCCTATACAATGGAAGGACTCGTTCATCATCCCTGTACACAAAAAAGGATGTAAGAATGATATTAATAACTATAGGCCCATTGCCAAACTCTCCTGTATACCTAAACTTTTTGAGAGTATAATTCATGACACCATGCTTCTTCATTGTGTACAACTTTTTTCTCCGAGACAACACGGCTTTCTTAAAGGTAGATCAACGATCACAAATCTTACTGAATTTGTTTCCAAAACTTTATGTGCTCTGGAATCTGGCCATGAAGTGGATGCAATTGCAACGGATTTCAGCAAAGCATTTGATAAAATCTCCCATAACATTATCATCTTTAAACTTAAAGCTTACGGGTTTCCTCCACTTTTTGTATCTTGGATACAGTCCTACCTCAACAATCGTCAGTATAAAGTTATTTTTAGATCATGCACTTCAAGCCCTATATGCTCAAATTCAGGTGTGCCGCAAGGTAGTCACCTTGGGCCCCTGATTTTCCTGTTAACTATCAATGATGTTGAACTTATTCTTACAGGATCTGACCTTGAGATCTACGCTGATGATATGCGCATCTCAAAACAATTTTTATCTGGTTCAAGTGCGCAATCGCTACAACTAGACCTTAATAATTTCTTTACCTGGTGTCAACATAATTTTCTTGAGCTTAATGTAAGCAAATGTCAAGCCATTACTTACTCTCGTAAACGGACGCCCTTGCCACAACGTCAATATCTAATTAATAATCAGCCAATTTCTATCGTCACTTCCATTCGTGACTTAGGTGTTATTTGCGACTGTCAACTTAACTTTCGTGAACATATTAGCAGTATTATTAATAGAGCTAATTCCACACTTGGGTTCGTTAAGCGCTGGTCCAAAGAATTTTCAAATCCCTACGTCACCAAGTCTCTTTATATCACCTTTGTAAGACCCATTCTAGAATATGCCTCCCAGGTCTGGTCACCATACCATCAGATTCATATCCAACGTATTGAAGCGGTTCAGCGTAGATTTTTACGATTTGCCTTACGTGGCCTTAGTTGGGATGACCCATTGCACTTACCTCCCTATGAAAATCGTCTTAAACTTATAAATCTACATACCTTGTACCGACGTCGTGATAATGCAGAAATTATTTTTATACACCAGCTTTTGACTGGTGGCATCGATTGTCAAGCTCTTTGTGAAAAAATTAAATTTAACGTAAACCAACGTCATTTAAGAACCATACCACTTCTATGTATTCCCTTCCATCGAACTGAATACGGCCAGAATGAGCCGATGACTAGAATGCTTCGGAAAGCCAACAGCTCAACCTTTTTCGATCCTAATCTCTCTAAATCCTCCCTTCTACGTGCTCTCCTAACTTAATCCTTAGTTTTTTATTTATTTTTTTTTTTTTTTTCTGGCTCCTTAGTTTTTAATTTAGTCTTAAGATCTTAATTGTTATTCTAGTTTTAAGTATGTTTGATTTGATTGCTTGTATTAAGCTCATAAATAAATAAATATCTTAAATACTTAAACATGGACAGTGGCGCAATTTAGTTTAATTCAGATGAAAATCCAGAACGAATGGAACAAATTGAACGAAGGCGATTTAGAGACAAATTCAACATAATAGAGCTTATCGAGAAAAGGTTTACCCATCCAATACATCACGCTGCGGTGGACCTTCAGCATTCAAAGAATTTGAGAAATTAATCCATACATTTTTCGGTTTTTGTCTGGCTTCGGGTGCTTTTGAGGTAAGTACGGTCTAGAATGCCAAAAAAACGCACGAGTTTTGAGAATTTTTTTCTCGGAAACCTTATTAGGTAATAACATAATTTTTTTTAAAATAATGAATACATGCGTCAAGAGTACACAATTTTTTTTTTTAATTTTCGAATTTTGGCCGAATTATAGAGGGCGCAAACGTCGACTCATCAAAAAATACATGGTCCCATGGCGGACAGATAATCTTTTTTTTTTTTGTTTTGACTTTTTAAACAAATTGTGGTAAATTGTTTCGTAAGAAACCTTGCTTTAAATAACCCACTTTGTTTTTTTTTGTTTCAGTCCAGCCAATCCTGAGATTAACTGTCCGCCATGGGACCATGTATTTTTTGATGAGGCGACGTTTGCGCCCTCTATAATTCGGCCAAAATTCGAAAATTAAAAAAAAAAAATTGTGTACTCTTGACGCATGTATTCATTATTTAAAAAAAAATTATGTTATTTCCTAAAAAAATTTCCGAGTAAAAAAAATCCCAAAAATCGTGCGTTTTTTTGGCATTCTAGACCGTACTAGTACCTTAAATAACCCTTGGGCAAATATGGATGATTTTCCACATATAAAGGGTTTTTCAACAGGGACGCTACAAAAGTAGAGCGACAGGGACAGCAAACGACGCCATATTTCTTGCCGCTCTTTTGTCATTTCTCTTCGTAAGGTTTGCCATTTCGTGATGGAAAGATATACGAGCCAACAACGAGTCGAAATTATTGAAATTTACTACCGAAATTCGGAGTCAGTGGCCTCAACGTTAAGAGCGCTACATCCAATTTATGGTCGTCATAATCGTCCTAGCAGATCAACAATTGAGTGTCTAGTGGAAAAATTTGAATCCACAGGTACAGTACAAAATGTTCCCGTGCCAGTGAGACAAATAAATGCCCGTAGTGTCGAGAATATTGCTTCAGTTGCAGAAAGCCCAAATGTGTCTCTCACACGTCGTTCTCAAGCGTGAAATTGCATCAGCAGTATCGGCCGATTTATGCTTGAAACCCGTTGAAAATTGGGTTCAGCGTCTGGACTTCTGCAAGCGTGGCCGTGGTGGCCATGCAAAAGAAATCGAGTTCCATACATAATCGCGTCGAACGTACTTTCACACTTTCACAGGAATAAAGAATTTCATTGATATCCAAAACCGTTTAAAAAAAAATTTGTAGCGTTCTTATTGAAAAACCCGATACTACACCAAAATCTCAAATTGTGACGACTTCGTGTTTGCACTTTTAGATTATTCACTACGAAGAAAACTTAAACATATTACTTACTTCTTTGGAATATTAAACAAAATTAATTTAAAACTTTTCGATTTCGCTTTATTTTGACATTGGGCGCATTCACTAACCTAGTCACTAAGTAATCAAAAAGTCAACTAGCTTTGTGAATGCAAAATTCCACTACAAACCTAGTAAACATATAAAGTAACATATAAAATAAGAAAAATTGTGTTTCGAGAACTTTAAATAAACTTATTTTTACAGTTTAAATTAAATAACATCAAAAATAAGATATAATATTAATTTGTTTAATAATTTCACTTCGAAAATATCTTCCACCAAAAATTAAATTTGTATTTTCAACAAACAGCTTTGAAGCTGAAATTCTTACACTACGTTTGAGGGGAAATTTCAACTAAATTTTTAGTTGTCTTAAGCCAATCAGAACGAGTTGACTACGTAGTGACTAGGTTAGTGAATGCGCCCATTAACTTTCGTGATAGGTGGTTCCCCAGTTATGCGGAAGTACACTAAAAAATAGTTGGCACTAACTCGAGCTGTTCGATTATCGCACATTAAAACGTTCTTAAAGAATAACAGAGTTGCAGTTTTGCGAATAGGGCCCCTGCTATTCATTCGAAGTGACTTTGTATTTAAGTCGGTAATATTGCGCGGTATTCTGTTATTCACGTGAACGGATTCATTCTATACAAATCGGATCCGCATATAAAATGTTGCGGATTTTTCATTTAATTTATCGTCTGTCTGGTTGGTGCTCAGTAAAATGTAAGCAAAAACTAATTTATTGCCTAATTTAGAATATTTGTTTGTAAAAAATAGATTTTATTAACATCTTTAGGAGTAGAAGGACAAAAAGATCAATTTACTAGGTAATCGATTGCTTATGAATGTTTGTAATCAGGCTGTGGTAGCCTTTTCTGATGTATTTAAAAGAGATGTGAGTTTTGATAGAGGCAGTGGCGGCGCAAGACCTAAACTTAATGTGGGCAAGATACATTTCGCGAGGCCCTCTGATGGTGCAAGTAGAAGGCAATATAAAATAAAAAATCACTTAATTAAACAGTTTTTTTTATTTATTAAGAAACAAACCTAAATTTATACTCATACTTCATTAAACAAAAACTCCTCCTACAACTCATAACGTTGGAAGTCACTGCTCTCACCTTCTTGCAGGACTGTGTGTAAATCCTGACAGTTTTTCAATATTTGCTCTTTTGGAATTTTATTTAACTTGTTTAAGTCATAAAGAAAACCAAAATTTTAAAAATGTTGATTTAAAGACATAAATCTCGATTCTTTGTTACTTATCGCAGAATAAATCATGTTATTAAAAAAATCTGTTTCATACCGGCTCTTAGCAAACTTTGTAGGTTGATCGCTACATTCATAATTATGAAAACATCCTTTTCTTTTTGGCTACTGTTTTATTTTTAAAATTTTTGGCAAATCATAACTGCTTTTTTCAATAAATTGACGAGCGTCAGACAAGCACTTTTCGAATCCTGTTTGTCGATATTCTTTGATCCAGTCACAAAATGTACGCAAATGTTCAAGAGTAATGCTTGAATATAAACGAATGATCAGAAACGGCAGAGATGAGATTTTTTAATTAAGGGGAGGTTCTCCTTTTTCAGCGACCAAAAATGCTTTTTTTCCATTTTTTTTATTTTATAGAACAGAAACGAGACCTACCTTTTTGTCTCGAAAATTGACATTTAGCGGTATTTTGAGCGTAGCATGTTTTACATAAATATTTTTGAATTTGGCGCCTACATATCCATACCATGGTAAGCAGAGGTACCATATGGGCCACCAGGTGTCGACACATGAGCCATGACATCAAATCACGTTTTTCAAACTGTTGGCCACGATTAGATACTTTAAAACTACTTGACGGATCGTCATATTTTTTGTTTTGTTTTAAAGCTTATTAAATTTATTGGAGTCTCGAAAAAAATCAGGCTGATATGTATATCAAAAACTTTTTTTCGTACAGCGCTCAGAAGAGCGAAAAAAGTGGAAAAAACGAACACTAAAATTCAAGCGTTCGCCATTTTTTAATTTTTGACTTTGGGCAATTATTTTGGTCCAGACTCTACCTACACTCTTCTATTTTATAAAAAAACTTAGATTTTTTAATTTCGATCATTTTTGCAGGAGCTAGAGTGGCCAACAGCGAACAACATTTTTTGGAGGTGGTCTCGTTCCGAGGCGCATTGTTTTTTAACGGCCCGGTATTTTTTGATGAAAAAATATTTTTTGTACTTAATATGATAATAAACAAGTAAAAAAATTTGAATTGATTATATCATGCCTTCCATTAAAAAAAAAAAAACAAAATTCATGAAAAAGTGTCATTTTTGACACTGAAAAAGGAGAACCTCCCCTTAATTAATACGAGTATAACATAATATAATCAACCTTATTCCGATACCGATAGTCGTTTTTCTAAAACGTCAGTAAAACGACAAGGCTCTAGAAACGAAAATTGGAATTTTATTGAAACGGCTATCGTTAAAATGCTTAGAAAAGTGAAGAACATAGAGAACGCTGCCCTTTTCGTAATATTTAAACCCAAAATGTGGACTCTGGAGCCTTCTCGTTTTAAAGGCGTTTTATTAAAACGACTATCGGAATAAGGGTGAATATGTCGATTTCCTTTACACATGAGAAATCAATTTCTGTGTGAATATTTCGATCTCTCGACAGATGTTACGTTCCTTCACACCAAAAAATCGAATTTTTTGACAAAGATCAAATTTTTCGAATCCGTATTTGAAGAAGAATTTACATGTATACGAAATACGCACACCACAAGAAAAAATTTAACACGGGATCGAAATCCCTAGTGTGTAAAGGAAATCGACATACTAGGTGTTTTTTTTCGGGATTTAGGAGCTGGAAATAGCTGGAAGCACTGTGTACGCTATGACATTTGTGAGCTGTATTTTATGACGTCACTTTTGACGTCTCTGAGCAAATCATCGATAACATATAGATAATACTGTTTGGCATCACCTTTTTTTATCGGGTCTTAGATTAACTCTCGAAAATTATCTGGTCTTAGCTAACTCTGTATAGATTTAAGTAGTTGTTGCATTTGCATGTAAAGCGCTTAGTCCCGATGTCGTTTTTTTCTACAATTCTATATGGACTTGCAAAAAAAACACGCCTACTATGTAAGTAGTTTATCAGAAATATCGACTATTTCATTGACATTCATTTCGTGCGCCGAATGGTGGAATATCTTTAAATTGAGAATTAATTCTAATTATTACAAGAAAAACCTTGTGGCTTGTGGCGTATACTTTTGGATTTTCCACACTTTTTCAAATTTATTTTTGGCTGTGAGGCGCGAGGCCTTTTGCACCGCGAGGCCGATGTACTGTGCGGGCGTCTCAAATTTGCCACCAAAAAATTAAGATTCAACAATAAAGAATAGGTTTGACCAATGTCACCAAAACAACATGGCCACCACAGGCCGCCAAAATCTTCCCACACCAATTGAAAACCCACAAAAATCTAACCATTGTGAATGAAGTGTGTGGAAAGAGATGGCGTTGGGTATCATTGGCCCTTAGTAATAGACATTCATAGAATCGGTTTTAAAGTCACTTTTTGTTAGATGTAGAAAAGTTGCTTTTAAAATTTTGTAGTAACAGATCAAATTTACAAAAGTCTCATTTATACCAATAATTGTGACTCATTTTCATAATTTCGTTATTGTGAACTGATACACAAACAGATTTCTATTAACCAGATTCGTAAAGTTCTATTGTGATTCTATCATTTTAAATTTAACTTAGTTACAGGAAAGCCGCTTTTAAGTATTTATAACGGGTGATTTTTTAAGAGCTTGAGAACTTTTTTTAAAAAAAAAACGCATAAAATTTGCAAAATCTCATCGATTCTTTATTTGAAACGTTAGTTTGGTCCATGACATTTACTTTTTGAAGATAATTTCATTTAAATGTTGACCGCGGCTGCGTCTTAGGTGGTCCATTCGGAAAGTCCAATTTTGGGTAACTTTTTCGAGCATTTCGGCCGGAATAGCCCGAATTTCTTCGGAAATGTTGTCTTCCAAAGCTGGAATAGTTGCTGGCTTATTTGTGTAGACTTTAGACTTGACGTAGCCCCACAAAAAATAGTCTAAAGGCGTCAAATCGCATGATCTTGGTGGCCAACTTACCGGTCCATTCCTTGAGATGAATTGTTCTCCGAAGTTTTCCCTCAAAATGGCCATAGAATCGCGAGCTGTGTGGCATGTAGCGCCATATTGTTGAAACCACATGTCAACCAAGTTCAGTTCTTCCATTTTTGGCAACAAAAAGTTTGTTAGCATTGAACGATAGCGATCGCCATTCACCGTAACGTTGCGTCCAACAGCATCTTTGAAAAAATACGGTCCAATGATTCCACCAGCGTACAAACCACACCAAACAGTGCATTTTTCGGGATGCATGGGCAGTTCTTGAACGGCTTCTGGTTGCTCTTCACTCCAAATGCGGCAATTTTGCTTATTTACGTAGCCATTCAACCAGAAATGAGCCTCATCGCTGAACAAAATTTGTCGATAAAAAAGCGGATTTTCTGCCAACTTTTCTAGGGCCCATTCACTGAAAATTCGACGTTGTGGCAGATCGTTCGGCTTCAGTTCTTGCACGAGCTGTATTTTATACGGTTTTACACCAAGATCTTTGCGTAAAATCTTCCATGTGGTCGAATAACACAAACCCAATTGCTGCGAACGGCGACGAATCGACATTTCACGGTCTTCAGCAACACTCTCAGAAACAGACGCAATATTCTCTTCTGTACGCACTGTACGCATTCGTGTGGTTGGTTTAATGTCCAATAAAGTAAACTGAGTGCGAAACTTGGTCACAATCGCATTAATTGTTTGCTCACTTGGTCGATTATGTAGACCATAAATCGGACGTAAAGCGCGAAACACATTTCGAACCGAACACTGATTTTGGTAATAAAATTCAATGATTTGCAAGCGCTGCTCGTTAGTAAGTCTATTCATGATGAAATGTCAAAGCATACTGAGCATCTTTCTCTTTGACACCATGTCTGAAATCCCGCGTAATCTGTGAAATACTAATGCATGAAAATCCTAACCTCAAAAAAATCACCCGTTACTTGAAATTTGTTTTATTTCTACGAATGTTTGGTTAAAATCGAACTTAGGCTAGATTCGGATCTATTACTCAGGGCCATTAAGTTTTTTTTTTAATTAGCTTAAACGAATTTCTCGAGGTTTTTGTCTGAAAATTTTTTAAAATTAGAATAAAGTGTGCTTGTATATATATGTATAAAAGTGAATTTATGTTAGAGGTTTACACACTCTTTAGGACAAGTGTTGGTCAAAACATTACCAACATTCCAAGAAAAGTAGCTTTCGTGGTTCCGCCCACCTGTCGGTTGGTGTATCTGAACATAGAACTACAGTCTTAGCGGGTTATCATAAATTTTAGCACAAAACATTTTATTGTGATTCCCTAGACTAGAAGACAAGTTTCCGTACAAATTTAAAAACCAAAATTGTTGAATGGTAACTAATCGTTTTACTGTTTTAGATGAGCTTAAATAAAAATCCGAGTTTCTCCTCTATGGAATCATATAAATATGCTCTTTTCTGTATTTGAAGAAAATCTGTTCATCTGTTCTAATTCCATGTTCTAAATAAAATGTTAATTTTGATCTAAGACAATACTTGTCCCTTAGCGCAAGTACAAAACTTTACGACTGTAATCCCTTTTGCTAGAAAAAACTTCTGTAAATTTTAACAGAAATAAATTTAAATTTTTAATCCACGTTAAACATTTTTTAGATCTAAGCAGGCCCGGATTAATAGGGGGGCTAGGGGGGACTGAAGCCCCGGGCCCCGCGGAAACGAGGGCCCCATCCCATTAAGAAATTTAAACCGTAAAACTGCGATATTCAAACTGCACAATCTAATAAACCCCAAAAATAAAAACCAAAATTAGCTGACCCCACAAAATCCAAACTCGAAAGCTATAAGTACGAGTATACCCCAAAAACGTTAAACCCATATAGCCCAACTCACAATTAATCCCATAAACTTTAAACTCGCATAGCAGCTCAATTCGCTAATATCTCCAAAAAGTCAAACCCACATAGCCCAAGTCGCTGTTAACCCTAAACTGTAAACTCAAAAAAAAATCCATGCAGCCTAACTCAGCAAAAATCAATCTCAAATCCAAAAAACTCGAAAGCTATACCTATACCCCAAAAACGTTAAGCCCATATAGCCCAACTCGCAATTAATCCCATAAACTTTAAACCCACATAGCTTAACTCGCTAGTATCTCCAAAAAGTCAAACCCACATAGCCTATTAACCCAAAACTGTAAACTCAAAAAATTTTAAAATCATGCAGCCTAATTCAGCAGAGGGTTGCCAGATTGAAAAACAAATTGAATTCTACTTATACCTCATATTTTTTTTTTGCGAAGTGTGGAAATATGCTGGACTAATTATCTCGAGTACCTTATTTATTCTCGATTAAGAGAGATGTGCGAATTGAGCGTAAGAGTACATTTCGATACTAGCGTGGTAAAATTTAGAATTGTTAATTCCTACAAGTCCGTTTTGAGTTTAACAAACGAAAAATGGCGACACAAATTTTGCCGCAGAAGTATTGAATCGTATTTTTCGACACAACGTAGGTAAAGTTGAATTTTCCGAAATGCTCCCGTGTGCAAAATTCAACTTTACGCGTATCTTTTATTTATAATGTATACTTACTCATTCAATCTAATAAATCCTAATTAACATAATTGGTTACTTTTAATTTTTAGAGTTTTGAATAAATCAAAAAGAAAGAGTCTGACGGTTTTGAGTTCATGGTTTTTGGATTAATTACGAATTGGGTTATGTGGGTTTAACGCTTTTGGGTTTGCGATTTTTTATTTGCGATTGCGAAATGAACACATTTAATTTTCATCATCATCATCATCGGCTCGACAACCGGGTTCCGGTCCTGGCCTCTTTCAACAAGTCTCTCCACCTATCCCGGTCTCTAGCCGACGCCATCCAGTTGCGCACCCCAAGGCTTCGGGCGTCCTGGTCTACGCCATCTCTCCAGCGCAAGCATGGTCTACCACGCTGTCGTCTACCATAGAATGTACCACAAAGAACTTTCCGAGCAGGTTCCTCTTCGCTCATGCGAGCTAGGTGCCCTGCCCACCGGAGTCTACCGAGCTTAATTTTTGTCACGATATCTGCTTCAAGGTAGATTGCGTACAGTTCATGATTGTACCGTCTCCGGAATCGTCCTTCCTCACATACGGGGCCAACAATTCTCCTTAAGACTTTTCTCTCGAACGCAGCTAAGAGGTCGGAGTGCCTTTTGCTAAGCACCCAAGTCTCGGATCCATATGTGAGTACTGGCAGGACCATGGTCCTGTACAGCAGCAGTTTTGAAGTTATGGTGAGATTTCTGGATTTGAAGAGCTTTGACAGACTATAGTAGGCTCTGTTGGATTTGAGAAGCCGCCCGCGTATTTCTTCTTCTATATTGTTATCGGCTGCTACTATTGACCCAAGGTATTTAAAGGATTGCACCACTTCAAATTCGTGCTCCGCAACCTTGATTGTTTGACCAACTGTTCCTCTCGCATTCGACGCCACATGTACATTTAATTTTCAAAAACGTTAAAAACAGGAGCCCCTGATAAATAATTAGCCCCGGGTATCAAAAATTCTTAATCTTATCGGGGGTTAGAGCACTTGGGGAATAGCTTCTTGGCTTTTCGATGAATTAACTCCTCGACGCATCGTCTCTGAGAGCGTGGACTCCTAGCGCCCCGGGTTATTGGGGGTTGGCTCGCTTGGGGTTTGGGACGCTCTGGGTTGGGTTATGAGGGGTTGGCTTGCTTGGGTTTTATATCTCTTTAGGGGGCCTCAAATTTGAAATAGCCCCTGGCCCCCATTTTCTTTAATCCGGGCTTGGATCTAAGCATTGAATTTGCAAAGGTTGCTATTAATTTTAGTGTATTTTCTAAATCTTATCACGAATAAAAAGCGAATGGTTCTTTTTTTCAATTGTCAACTTGATTGATGTTTTTACTATATATTCTTGCAATTAACAGGGAAGCACGTACCAAGTTATAAAAGTAAAAACAGAAAATTAAAAGATTTGGGGTAGAAATCAAAGTTTTGCTTTAATATAGTATGTGAGAAATGTATGTATACTGCAAGTGATTGAGGGTTGTTAATTTAATTCAAGAACGTGATGCCAACGCAATGAAATCATCTCGTCGAGCTTCAGCAAAAACCTTAGTGAAACTACTAAATGAAATGAGGAAATCAGATTAAACGAAAAAAAATCTATTTGGTGGTAAAGAAATGTAAATGGAATTCGGGTTGAATTTAAGTTAATCTGATTTTCGATATTAAATTACCAATGGACTAGCTTTGTAAAAATATACATATAGATGATTTCCTTGCTATGTATATATATAATAGATGTATGTATGTATAGTATAGACAAGTTTCGGATTCGACAAAAAGAGATATAAATCAAACTTGACATTACTCTAACAACAGAGATTTTAAGGATAAAGATTATTAATTTTCATGTTTAAATTTTTTTACATACAATTTGACTTAAATCTAATCTTGTGCTGAATTAACTCATTTTGGCCCAACCTTCTTTTTTTGGCTTCATTTGCTTACAATTTTATATTAATGAAACAACAGAGCCGTGTTTGTATTTATACAATTTTTAAAATTATTATCCACTTACATATAAAAGCAAGTACGTGCTTCCTTGCTGTGGATTTAATCTTACAATTATTGGAGGTAAATATTGTATATACAATTACTGGCCATCTGCGCTTGGGTCCATTAGCATTGTGTTTTTATGTCTTCAAGAGCCTTTGTTTTCTCAAAGATTATGTAGGTATATCAGATACACATTTCAAATTGCTTAGAAATTTATATAGTTTACATGTATGTACATAATAGCCGTGTTTTATTGGTTAGTGAATATACTACATCGCAAAATTTAACATGGAAAACAACAACAAACGATTAGTGAATAAAAATAAGCTAGTAATTGAAATGGATAATTTAGTGAAGATGGAGTTTCGGATGTTGAAATGTAGGAGGTGTTTAGGTGGCATACTTGAGGGTGTGTTCGTTGGTATTTATTTTGTTATACTTTGCCTTTACTAATCCAAAGTGTGATCGCTCCGAAATTTATAAAACAAATATTTTCCGGCTTTACACTACTGCCATTAATTTTGTCATAAAATATTGAATCAATTTACGCGAAAGCGATTGGTTTTGATGGATATGTTTTATCAGTTCACTGGCATTTGTTCAAAAATGTCGTATAACTGCGGCGTTATGCTGAATTTATATAACAATTGAAAAATTGCACATTTTAGTTGAATTAATACGATGTTAAAGTTATTTTAGTATGAAACTAGGCTAAGACAACGATTTCGCAAAATTTTAATCGGGCATGGCATCATACTTTCTCTACACTTTTATTGGAGTTAAACTCTCAGAATACCTATTTTATTTGTTTAGTATCGTTGTAACTTCATATGACTCTTAACCATTTAAAAACGTCAAAATAGGTCTGTTTACTTAGTTTTTTGCACGAACTAGTATTGTTTTAAGGTTGCTCAGAATTAATTTATTAAAAGAAATTTCCTTAGGCTAGGCGGTTTCGCAACTGTTTGGTTCAAGAAACTAAAAAGTTTGTGTTTTGACACAAACTAAACGATTGCCTAAAATGAGTTCGCTATTTTGTGTAACATATAATTATATGCACCTGCGCGGACATTCAACCAAATAGTTGATCTGTTTTCTATAAATATCCAAACAGTTGTGCAACTAAAAATTAAATGTGCGCTCCCAGCCTTAGGACGATATTAGTTGAAAAATGTTTAAAGTTATAAAACTACTTAAAAGTTAGGAAATATATAAGAAGTATAATGGCCGATTTCATAAACAAACACTAAAAGCACTAAAAAAAATGCAAACAAAAATATTTGGAAAGATCCTGTGGGATAAAATCGTAATAAGCACTTAATTTTTTTTTTTTTGCACTGATGCATTTGTTTCGGTTCCAAATGACGACTAAACAAATTCAACAAACAGTTTCACGATTCACAAATGCTTTGGAAAGTCGTAACCTATTTCGAAGTCAGTCGGAGAATGGATTCCTTTTCATATTCTTGTGAACCCGGAATACTCTTGCTCGGCGTATAACTTATGTGTGGCACTTTAGCATTGAATGAAGAATTTTCAATATTTTATTCGAAATAAAAAACATATTTTAATATTTTAAAAACCTATCCACTTTGTATTTTCAAAAATTAAAAAATAAAATGTTGCAAAACAATAATTTCAGCTGCTACCTATGTATATCCAATTGTTGTGATCTACATCTGATGACATTTCAATGACACTTTTAAAATTTATTGAACCAAAAATGGGCATTTAGTTTATAAGGGTGTTTAAAAGTTTGTTTAATTTAAAAGCGCTTGGTGAAACCAAAACATCTCATTTTAAGGTTTAGAAGCCTGTTAAATATTTAAAAGTCCTTCGTGAAATTGGCCATAATACTACTACCTTAATAAGAGGCTGTTTAAAATTTTGCGCCAATGTCATTTTATTGAGTACGGTATGCGATATATTTTCGCACTTTTGTAAGTTTTAAATCAAATTTAACAGTCAGATAAACTCAAAATCAACTCGATCTGCATTTTCATGAATATTTCAACTCCAGCTTAAAAACGAGGTACAGATCTTTCGAACACATCTGTGTAAGTTAATTTAACAAGTAGGAAGGGAAGAGTTACTGAGTGAGTTAAAGAGTGAATAAAGAGTATTTTTCGTGCTTGTATTACTGCGCTAGATATAAATTAAGATTACCAATAAAACGCGCCTAATGTTTAAAAATTTGATTGGTCGTGTTCTTTAATAGGTCAGAATTTATTTTTATAAAATGAAGACAAGTTTCTTTATAAAAAAATAAAAGTTTTATAAACGTGGACTTCTCTAAACCTACGAACAGTATGTACGGTTTAAAATATTGGACAAATTATAAGAAGTATATGAAAGAATTGATGACAGGTGAAGCCAGAAGTTGTAAAGCACGAAAGAAAGGAATAAATAAAAAAAACTGGGAGTAGATAGCCCTTTTTTACTCACGATATAAATAGTAGGTACTATAAGGCAAGTTATATATTCGCAAAAAAATTGAACTTGACATTTTAAGCATTATGATGATATAGAACACAAAAAAGTGGGTCTTGGCCGAATTCCTTTAAACTTGGTAGAAAGCATTTTATTTTTTTTCCCTAATCAAAAAATTTCATTTAGTTAAATATAGGTAATGCTTGAAAAATAAAAAATGAGAATTTTATTAGTTTAGGACGTAGTATGTAGGCCTTACAAATTGAGAACAGATCAGAGGGGGGAAAAAGTTTTTACATCGTCTTAGGAAACCTTAGCATTTGGCCGCATTTTTAACAATTTTCAATATGTGGTCATTCCACAAAAGGTGGTCAGTAATACACATAATACAAGAATTGACAGCTTTTCAGTTTCCACGATGCATGTGCATGAACAATGGGGGAATAATCCGCTTTAAGGACATAAAATAGCTCCGAGTTTTAGAAACATTAAATTCAACTCAATTTTTAATACCCCATTTAACGATGTTAATTATAGCGGAATAATGAGCTCAACATATGTATATTGCAGTTGCAGTTCCATATTTGAAGAACAAGGAATTGAATCAGGAAATGAATATGAAAAGCTGAGGGTCATCAGCAAAACAGTTAAGTGGATTAGTAGTTTCGGAAAAAATATCATTTATAAAAATAAGAAAAAAAGTCGGAGGCAAAACAGAGCCTTGGGGGACACCAGCATTTATTTTACGAACTTCAGATTTGAAACCATCTAAAACAACTTTAATTGAACGGTCAAAAAGTTAATTACTAATCCAACGAATAAGAGATACATCAATACCAAACGCACCCATCCATTTTTGATAAAAGAGCATAATACCAGGCTCATATCGAATGCCTTAGAAATATCAAGCGCAATGATCTTACTTTCCCAAAAAAGATGTAGGTAATGATTGGTTTCACTTTTGAGTGAAATATGCCATCAAATTACTAGTCGAACTATTGCTGCGAAAACCATAAGTGTTGTTAATGTTACCTATCTTAGAACCATGTTTTTGTTTTTGAATTTCTCAAAAACGGTAAAATCGATTTTGATCATTTTTTGTATGCTTAAGTTTGAATAGTACTGTTTATTCAAATTTTCATATTTTTTTTAATATAAAAAAAACTCGATATTTCGAAAATCTCGTGCTCGATTTCTTTTCAAATTTTGCAATTCAAAGTTTTTAATACAATCTACAAGATGTGATAAAAATGTATTTTATCTAAAACTAACGGTTCCCACCATACAAATGTTATAAATAATGTGTTTTCAAAAACCGTAGTTTTCTCGAAAAATTAATATATTACTGTAATATATTAGATACTGTATTTACCATAGAACCAGTTTCTCGAACTTTAAATTTCTCACTATCGATATCACAAAAACGGTTTAATATAACAAATTCTAAAAGTTTTTCTAAAAAAATATTTTCAAATTTTTGTATTTAAAATCTAATTTCTTTAAGAAACCGCTAAACAGACTTTTAATTTTTGTTCTGGCGTAAATTCATAAATGCTTTTTATCTCTTACTTCTAAAAGAGTTAAACAAAATAAAGGGTTTTTTTCTCAAAAAACGTTTTTAAACAATTTTTAAATTTCTGTCTCTATTACATAAGAGCAAATTCGTGGACCCCGGGTCGTGCATTTTATAAGGTAAATGCATAGCTGGGCACCGTTAATCAAACAGTTAACTTCGTTAATCGTTAATCCGCTACTAAAAAAGTTAGCTTCGTTAAACGTTAAAGCATTAAATTTCGGAAGAATTAACGCAAGTTAACGTTAATCGTTAATCCGTTAACATGTGATAAAAATTGCATTTTTTATATTTTTTTACTCTGAGCACAGGCGCTAAGTAATGCCGCTCTACCACTAGGCGATCAACGCACAAATTTCGAATTCAACGCATTCAACTCTAATGCACGGTGCATTCAATTCTGTTCAACCAACGGGTTGGATGTAGTTGTTGGCCGTTGCTCAACGAATTGCGCAACAAGTGTACGGGTAGTGTACGAGCTCGTGTTGCTCCTTGAAAATGTTCGATCAACACGTTGAGCAACATTTTCAAGATAATGTGTTGCACATTATTTGTTCAACGCGTTGATCAACTTTTTAATTTTCTTTGGGATTTCTTGACGTAATATTGTGTTGCGTTGCGTTGGCTGCAGTGAAATGTGTCTACGTGGTTGAACTATTGCGTTGCCATGAACTTACAGTTGTTGCAACTTGCAAACTGTAGTTTATTTTGGTTTTTCGTCATGGAAGGTGATAAAAAATCAGAGTAGACCACGGAATTAATTTTGCAAATGATTTCAGCAATTGAGGAAAAGCCCAATATATGGGACATTAAGAGCCCCTCTTATAAAAACCGAGATACCAGGGAAATGGCTTGGTTTCAAATTTCCTCGAAAATGCAATTGCCTAAACTTTGAATACGAATTCACGGGCGCAGTGGGATCAATCGATTTTAATTTCTCATATATTTCTTTGAAAAAACAATTTTCTTCGCGATTCAAGAAAAAAATCATCTACCCAGAATCGTCTTGGCTGTTTTTCCTTCCTTTGTCGTTCATTTTCTAATATTATTAATGCGGCAGCCACTTTTTTTTTTCTTAGAGGAAACCATACTCATACGCAACAAATTTGAGAATATTTTAAAGCGAAGGCGTGTGTCGACAATAAATGTATGTACCGAACTGAAGTCAAAATTATTTCAGGCTTGACGTTTGAGTTTTTTTTTTATCGTGGTGCGTTCAACGCATTCCCCAACGAGTGATCCTTGGTTAAGTGTACGAAGGTATCAACTCGTTCATCAACTGGTTGAGCAACAATATCGAAAACGCAGTTGATCAACTCGAAAAACAAATTTTTCTGTCAAAATCGAACAAGTTTATCAACTAGTGTACGAGGTTATTCAACATTTGAGTAAGTTGGTCAAATAGGTTTATGGAGCTATTCAGCACTGGAATAAGTTTTAAGATTTGATCAACTAGGTGTGCGGGGTTAATCAACATATGGGAAAGTTGGTCAATTATGTGTACGGGGTTCCAAACGCATTTTGTTCAACTTTAGTTGCTCAATGTGAATTACGTAAGTTGCTGCACTGGTGTAAGAGGTTGTAAATTCGTTTAACCAACGAAAAAGTTGAATAAAAAGTTGAACGAAGTTTGTTGAACTTATCGCGCACATAGTGAAATGATCAAACGAAACGAATCTCTTCGCAGTTTTCTCACTCGCACGCGTCGTCAAAATATAATACGTACCTAGCTGTTTTTGTTTCACCCGCGGCACGCACCGCACGGCACTTGTCTCATACTTGTCTGAACCTGTTTTTCGCGCCGCGCGGTAAATAGTAGGCATTGGATTAACGATTAACGGACTCAACGTGGATTAACGGATTTAACGTGTCCGTTAACATTTTTAAAAGTTAACTTAAAAGTTAATCCGTTAATCAAAATTTTAACTTTGTTAACTAACGATTAACGGATTAACGAGTTAATGCCCAGCTATGGGTAAATGGCTTAGATAGTTTGGATAGATACTCGAAAGCTATTCGTTTTAAATGCTTTCTCATAATATTATTACATTTTTGTATTTTAAAGAAATTATTTTTAAAATAACAGGAATCTTAAAAAAAAGTTCCTTTTCTTAACAAAAATCTCCCTTTAAAACAACAAATATGAAAATCTTGTAATAAATAATGTGTCAACTTGACAACTTGTCCCCTCCTAGAAAGAAGTTAAGAAAGCCATCGGTAGTAATAACAAACATGGGTTTCATTACTGTTTAAGAAACAAACCTGATATGCAAGTACACTAAATTGCATCAAAATTACAAAAACAATACACTGTCTTCACTTCTGTCAAACATTCATAAATTCATAAAATCCACAACAGTTTAATGTAAATTATTTATTTGCATCAAATGATGCGCAAACTTCAAACAAACCAGAATCAAGACATTTTTATGCTGATCAGATATACTCGTACGTTGTGCATTTGCATTGCAAAAATGCAGTGATGAACAAATATTTGACGTTTCTGAAAATGTAAACGATATTTTGAAGTTCTCTATTTCCTCATCCGAAAAATGTAGAAAATCAGCCCACAAAATCTCTCAAAATGAGTTCTATTTTCATTGTCTTATTTTTAATAAATAAACAAGAAATAGTAGGAAATAGTAGGCCAGTGCATAAAAATGGCCACAATGCTACTCTATTATTTAACTTATTATAAATAATTTTTATAATGTCATATTTATATACAGGGTGCGTTACATGTTCCAGGTCGAATACCGTGACTTATTTGGTGTTAATTATGTATCGAGCATTCCATACAGCTTATAATTTTTAATTTTGAAAATTTGTGTACACTGGAAAATACACAAAAATAACCAAATGTCCGCAAAAAAAGACTGATGCATTTAGAAACAATATCCGGGTACCTCTAATCAACGCTGGTCATAAGAATCGACCAATATCAAATTCCATACATAATGTTAAACACCATTTAATTAATCAATAAAATATAAATTAAAAGTTAAAAAAAAGAACATCGACCTGGAACATAAAACGCACCCTGTATTATTACGATTTTTAAAAAATTCCGTGAATTACGGCACAGAAAAACATGTAGGTATAAAAGGGGAGAGTAACGAAATCTCGCCGCACAAAGTCCCGAATCACGATATCCAGCCGAAAATAAAAATAAAAATCCCGCTGACATATATTTTTGGAAATATTTGGCGGGATTTTCAATACTATTTTAGTACTATTAGTAAAATAATTTATTTTGATTTATTTTCAAACAAATGGAAAGTATTTAAGGAACTGTTGGTTCGGGAAAAACTCAGTTCTTGTTAGAACTCCGAGGAGGTAAGACCTCCTCCATATTTAGAGAGACAAGATGATTTTCAATGGTTTGGCCAATTATTTTTGGACATTTGACCAAAATATTTTTGAACTGTTGCCAAAAATATTTTTGGACATTTTGTCAAATATATTTTTTTAACAAACTTTTTTTCAACTCACGAAATAAATGGGAAAAAAAGTAGGTATTAGCCTACTTGATAGAAAAATATTTAAAAGCAAAGACAACCATATCTGGAGTATTATAAGCGACAAAAATGGATCAAGTTCTATTTGGATGAGTTTGGTTAAACTATGCGACATCTAACAATTTTTCTTGTGGACGTTTGGTTAAGACAATAAGATTTTTAAAAATGTCGCTAAGCATAATTTTACTGGCGGATAATACAAATTTCAGGGAGAAACATTGGGTGATATGCATAAGAGATAGTAAATGCTTTTACTTGAGAATTTCTAAGTAATTACTTTTTTTGATATGCATAAAAATGCAGTAAATGCTGAAATAAAGTATTTACTTGAGGCCACAGTACTTACTTTTTTCGGATGAACTTTTTCAGTATATACTTTATTCCGTATGCATAAAATTACTAGGAATTACTTCTTTTTTTCAAAGTCAAAGAATAGCAACATGAAAATTTAAAAGTACATACTTTTTACTTGCGATATAGGTACCATAGGGCAAGTTCTGCATTTGGAAAAAAAATCGAACTCGAGATTTTGATTAAAGTTGACATTACGAAAAAAGTGGGTCCGACAATTATTCCGTCTGTCTGTCTGTATGTCTGTACCTCGAACTACAGCCTAAACTACCGGAGGTATTTGCTTCAAACTCGGTACTTAAGGGTCTTCGGTGATTCCCTAGAGGAGAAATTGAAATTTTTTTTTTAGCTCTAAAACTAACGGTACCCCCCATACACCCGTAATGCAAAATCTTATTTATTTCGAAAACAACTCTAACGATTTTGATAAAAAAATTAGGTTTGATATTATGAACATGGACTATATTTTGGTCAAAAAAAAAATTTTGAGGGAAATGTTATTAGGGGTACCTGTCATAGAACGGTTTTTTTGATTTTCGAATTTCTCACCAACGGCAACGGCTCTAACGATTTTAACCAAAATTTTTATGCAGGAGCTGCTTTGCATTTGAAAAAATTTAGACTAAATTTTTTTTCGAAAAAATAGTTTTTGGATTTTTAAAAAAATAATACAATTTTTTTTTTGATTTCTTGAAAACCGATACACGATTAAATTTTTAAATTACGTTTTAAAATGTATTTTATTAAATACTAACAATTTGCATACCACTTTTTTTATAAAAATGTTAAGGAAAATTTAGTATACAAAAAACATGTTTTAGTGTGTCTGTATGTCTGTACCTCTCACTACAGCCTAAGCCACTGGACCTATTTCTTTCAATCTCGGTAGTTTAGAGTCTTCGGTGATTCCCTAGAGGAGAAATTGAAATTTTTTTTTAGCTCCAAAACAAACGGTACCCCCCATACACCCGTAATGCAAAATCTTATTTATCTCGAAAACGGCTCTAACGATTTTGATTAAAAAAAAATTAGGTGCGATATTATGAACATAAGCTACATTTTGGTCAAACAAAATTTTGGGGCAAAATGTTATTAGGGGTACCTTCCATAGACCCGTTTTTTTTTTATTTTCGACTTTCTCATTAACGGCTCTAAGGATTTTAACCCAAAATTTTCAGGATCCCACATTTTTTTCTTGAAAAATTTTAGAGAAATTTCTTATATAAAAAATTTATTTAATAATAAAACGTTTTTTTAAAGTTTATTTGCATAAATTCATACTTTTCCGGAAACCAGACGGCAATTTTGTGCATTTGAACATTATTATCTCATTAAATCCATGTTTTATATTTATAAAAAGTATTTTAAATTCCAAAGTACTTTTACATAAGAGCAAGTTCGTGCGATCCAGTCGTGCATTTTATTTTGATTTAAACACATAACTATGTAGCTTCGAAAACATAAAAACTTACAGTCTTAACTCTATTCTCAAAGGATTTATTTTCATTTATGAATATTTTCATAGCCTCTGACTTCGCTTTTTTTACTGCCGTTTGCTGCGACTTATTCATAAGAACACTATGTTCTTTTAAAATACGCACAAAAACTAGGTGCATTTGGTTTATTGACAAACCTTAGTTCTTCATTGTTGCTCAGTCGACTTTCAATAAATTAATGATTGATAAAATTTCATGAACAGATGTTTACAAAACAACAAGAAGGGCAACAGTAATTTAATATAGGGATTAAACGGTTAATCTGGCAAAAAACTATTTGCTTACTAACCCGATAAGAAAAACAAGTATTTACTATCAATTTCCGATGAATTCTAGTATTTACTTGGATGAATTTAGTATATACTGATAGTATTTGCCAGTTAGTAAGTACTAAACTTTATGCATATGGAATGAAGTAAATACTTTAAATTTAACCATTTGCTTTAAGTTATAGTATTTACTATTATCTTTTACTTGTAGTAAATACTTCCGTTTTATGCATATCACCCATTATTCCAGTGAGAAAACTTGGCGGTTGATACAATTTTATTTTTTCTCTAGTTTCTTTTGCATACGTGATAGGGCAGTGAAACCCAGACCAAAATGTGGCGCTTAACTTTTAGTATAGTTCCACATCAAAAAGTCATTTTTGAAAAAAGTGTCGCTTAATAAATTCTTACGGGAAGGTAAAGCCACACTGTGCCATTTTAGGCGAGTGCTTAGTAGGCCATTTTGCCCGTTTAGGGTTCTTTTATTTAAGTTTTAATTTTGAACACACTGAAATGGTTATGGGCCAACTAATTTCAGTAAATTAATAAGAAATACTAAATACTTACATTCATTTGCTGTTTTCTCCAAAATTGAATGTTTTTTTTATAATTTTTTTTTTGTCAACAAACTTTTTACAACATTCTATTGGTTCTACTTTTGTAGATGGCTAAAGACAGTTTGACCTGTAAAATTTTAAACAATAGCTTGAAACTGCTAATATTTCGTTTATGTCAGTGATGCCAGATAAACTAAAGAATTGGGTTACCAAAACCTTCTAATTCTGTTCGATTCTACAATTTCCAACAAGGGGGCCATTTTACCTTGGTGGGCCATTTTAGGCCATCTTCCCCTACTCATTATGGACATAACGGATTTTAATGAAATTTTTTATAGAGATGTTTTTAAAAAGTTTAAAAAACATTGCATTTCAAAACTTAAAAAAAAAAATATGTTTTAAATTTCAAAAAAAAAAAAAATCAAAATTTGATATCTCAATAACGGATCAATATTTATTTTGGATATTTAATTTTCATTCGTACGGTAATAAAACTTAAAGTTGGTGTACCAATTTTTTTCATAAACATGTTTTAAAAATTTTGAATATAAAAGCTTATTTTTTTAAGAAACCACTACAACGACTCATAATTTTTGTTCTTGCATAAATTCATAATTAAATAGCATTCTGTTTTTGTCTCTTACTGCTAAAAGAATTTTAAAAAAAAATAATTTTATCCTTATGAACAGTTTTCTCTAATAACATTCGTTTTTAAAATTTCTAGTCTATTACATAGTAGCAAGTTCGTGCGACCCAGTCGTGCATTTTATTTTAATTTCCATCTGCATTTTACTCTGTCTGCTCAGTTATTTTATTCTGATCTCATAGAACGCCCTCTGGACAAGCTTAACACATGCTCAGAACGAAAGAAGGAAGCTGTGAACACTCACACTCAGAACTCAATGAACTTTAAAAGAAACAAGATTTATTGTTTGACAACTCACTCTATGCTCTGAACTAAAAGAGAAAAACGCCTTTTATTAGTTATAATTTTCCTTACAATTATGTTTTATGTTTTAATATTTTGACTTGATTTTATCGCTGTTTTTCTTATCCTGTATTAAAATTTACAGGCGTCCGGGTCTAAAGCCCAAAACTATACTGTAAAAAAAAAAGTCATGATGAAAAGTCTTAAACTCTCTTTTAATATGCTTTCTTTCCAATTAATAATAAATATTAAATATTCTTAAAGCCGATTGTACATAAATAGAACCAATCTACACTCTAGCTGAGGAATACTTGAACAGAACCTAATTATGTAAATATAAAAAGGGATACACTGAATCGAATGTTCAATTGTTCAAACACGAAGTACTTTGTGTGATGGACGACCCCCACTATTTAAGGTTGCAGTTGTTTTATTTTCATAGACGAGCATGTGCATAAAAATGCAACAACTATCAAACACAATATACAAGAACTTCAGAGTCCAGATGCATAAATTAAGGTCAACTCATCTGTAGTAAATGGCTCAGAGTGTGTAAGTAATATGTTGTAAAATGTTTTCAACATGTTATGCATTATATTATAGATGTACATTATGTACCTGCATATTTACAAACAAACATATACTTATGTATGTAAATTCCTGTTTTGAAAATTTCTGAATACTTTGTTCGATGTCAGCATGCGAAAATCCTCAAAGAAAAGATTCTAGACAATCAATGATAGTATGGTTAAGCAAACCATCTTACACCCAGAAGGAGGAATTGGATAATTTAATTTATAAGTTGTAAGGAGATAAACGGAACACGTGTAGTGTATCATGTTAACAGAATTTATAATATAAAAAAATAATTGAAATTTTTTGAAGATTCTTAAAAGAGATATAATTTCGTTAACCTTTTTTACTTGGTTTATCAGATCGTTTTTATCCATCGTGTTTTAGTTTTACGAATAACTTTAGTATTTAATAAAACTTTTAGATTATAGTTTGGAAATATGTTTACAATATATTTTAAAGATAATGGCGCAAAATTTTAGTTGAATTATTACGATGTAAAAGCCGTTTTAGTATGAAACTAGGTTAAAACAACAATTTTGCGAATTTCAATCGAATATGTAGAGCATCATATTTTCTCTACCCTTTTATTAAAGTTAAGATTATCGAATACCTATTTTAGTTTTTTAGTATCGTGCTATTTACAAACGACACAAAAGGTCTGTTTATTTAGTTTTTTGCACGAATTGTCATTGTTTTAGGTTTGTTCAATAGAAATTTATTAAGAAAATTGCTTTAGCATGATACTAGTTGGAAAATGTTTAAAATAAGTTAGTAAACTACTTTAAAGTTAGTAAGTTGTTAAGTAGTATCATACAGGGCCCGATCTAGGGTGGGGCAAGCTGGGCAATTGCCCAGAGCGGCAAAAATTTGGGCGGCAAAATCGGGACCGAGAAGCACAATAACAATTCATTTACAAACTGCTCAAGTCCTAAAGATTAAAATTTAAAAACTTATTTCAATCTAATTAAAAAATAAAACATCGACACTGGGGTGTATGATGCCATTAAGATAAATGTAAATCCAAGTCAGAAGCGGCGAATTGCCAAAACCAAAAATACAAATTTCCTGGTAGCACTGTTTAAGAAACACTTTTCGTTTTTATCACATTTCGCCGGGGATTCCCCACCTAGAAAATGAAGACTATAAACTAGAGGGCCCACTCCGAAAGCTCAAAGATTGAATTCTGACTTTTCCTTAAGCCTTTTTGTGACACGAGATGGGAAGGGTTGTTAAAACAAATTAAAAGTTTTAAATTTTTGTGCTCTATTATAATTTGGTACGAAACTTTGAATCGAAAAAATCCCGTCAGTAAACTTATGCAAAGTTAGGATTTAAGTTCTGCCATTAAATTGATAAAAAAACACCAAAGTCTTTTCTGAAAACTCACTATCAAAGGGTATTTTACTCAAGTTTGTGAAAAGACCAAAGCTTTAGCTGCTGAAATTGATAGCGAGGTGTGCCTAAACATCGGGCCCGCTCTAAAAAGAGGCAGTTTGATTACGAATGTGATGACGACCCAATTATTCAACCCTGCCAAAAATATAAGGTCGAAGTCTTCTTTTACATCATGGATACAGCTACGAGTATAAACTCATTAGAGTAAAGGTTTTCCCAAATTAATGAGCACAGCAAACATTTTTCATTTTTGTATAATATACATTATAATGCCTTAAGAGAACTACCTAAAGATGAATTTTATTAGACCATTGCAGAAACCTTGAAGTAATTTTAACACATGACAACTCCTCTGATATAAATGGGTTAGAACTTTCCGAGGAGTTGTCCTTGTCAGTGGTATGCATTATTTTAGATAAGTTTTGACATTTATAACGGATTTAAGATTTGGTCCTAATATAAGTATTGCACTTAGAATTCTCTTGACCTTACCAGTAACGGTTGCAAGTGGAGAAGGAAGCTTTTCTAAATTGAAAATCATTAAAAACTATCTACGGTCTACCATGACACAAAAACGATTAACGGGATTGGCTTTGATATCAATTGAAAAAAAGGTTAGCGATAGTATAAATTTGGCAGAAATAATTAAAGATTTTGCAGAGTAAAAAGTGCGAAGAAAATTATTGTAGTCACTAAAAAAACTTTTTTTTTTTTTTTTTTTAAATAATATTTTAACTGAATTTGTTTTTTTTTTTTAAGAATTGATTATTCGATTTGTAACCGAAATTAAAATTAAAATAAAAAATTGATTTTTTTTTCATTGATTTAAACTTTATGAGTATCATTTGATTGATTAGTCGATCTAAGGAAGCATACATACTCGTACATATGTATAAAAAAAAAAACAATTATTTGAATATAATAAGTAGTTTCGGAGAAATGTTTGAACAAACATACAGTTTATGAATAGGTACCCATCAGAAGACTAACATTATTTGAATATTATACCAACAATACAAACATACGGTCGCAATAACTTTTGTATGCCTTTTAAGGTTTGATTTTAAAGGGCGGCAAATAATACTTTTGCCCAGAGCGGCAAAAAAGCTAGATCGGGCCCTGGTATCATACTAATATTTTGCGTCAATATCTCTCAAATGATACCCATTTTTAGACCTGACATGCTCTTTCCAGAGCAATTTCCATTCCTTTTCTTAGAATTTCAGGTCCCAGGGCCCTCACGCCTCACTTCTTCCCGGATATTTTGGCCTTAGGCTGTTTGGCGCTTGTGTAGGTGTGTACTGTGGCTCCATCTTGTAGGAACGACAACTTAAAAGTCATTCACATTAACCGCAGCTTAATTGTCGTTAAAAAAAAAAATTAAAATTGTCCAATAACCTTTTCTGAGGTTATTCCAGGCCTAAGTTGTGCATCTTAGTGGGTGCATTTGACATTCAAAAATTATTTTCGGATCTTCGATGCTCAATATTCTACAATTTTGTTCGTTCATTTACAGTTGACGTGAGTTTGCGAATAAGCTCATTGTTCTCTAGGAAGAATTCTTGAAAGCGCCCAATTTAGCAATTGAATCTTATATGGGAAAAGGTTCTTTGCAAAGACCGCCTAGACATCAATAAATGTTGAGAACAACGCCTGGTGTTAGTTTCGGGGTTTAACTAAATACTTGCTTGAACCCGAGCAAGGTTCACATCATTTCAAACTGCACGAGAATATCCCAAAGAGCCTTGTTGCTGAAAACTCTGGACCAATCGGTAAATTGTTGAAGCACTGGGCGCGTGCCGCGTTTCAAACATGAAAATAATAGCTTCGATATGATCTTTGTGTCTGAATAATTCAATGTCGACTTTAAAGAAATAAAATTGAACAACTTTGGTTCTTTGTTCTGTGCTCTAGGCTTCCAGTATAAATTTCTCAAGGTTTTCAAAGCTAATTCTTAAAAAAAAATACGTAAGCTAAAAAAAGTCATTCAATAATTAAATGAATACCTTACTTTTGCGCTGCCTTGTAGTAGGTATAACATACACATTTTTTTTTAACAATATGTGCTATCACCATCCTTACGATTGAGTTATAGCTAGGTATTTTTGTTTTTGTACTTATTTTAACATTTATTAACAGATTTTATTTCAGTATGTGATTAAATTAATAATCAAGCAACATTTTAACAAAGAAATAAATAATTAATTTTCTCAAAACAATATGCTTTTAAATCAATGAGGTAATAACTCATAAATTCATAAATGGTTAATCAATAGGGATTATTGCGGCCATATTGTTGAAGCTGCCTACCCCTACGATTATGGAATAACTTACTCGGCACGGTTTTCACTCCCTTGCCATTTCAATTTGCAAAGATTCAAAACAAATGTTCATCGACAACTCATTTCTCCCCCCTGTATTTAATATAACAAGGGCCTCTTAACATACTCTTGAGCGCGTGTGAATTATAAAAAAAAATCAAATTGCCTTTCATTTATTTAGTCTGTTTTGGTAAATCAACGTGTAGAGTTTTAGCGTTAAAAAAATGATAAAAAAGTGCGTCCTCTAATCGAACAAAATTTCACGCACTTCGCCCATCATACGATTGCTATAATCTATCCCATTTTTGGATGAATGGGTTCTTCAAAAAGCAAAATTTTCGAATTTGTGATGATCAAAATCCACATGAAATTTACCAAATTACAATGCATGCATAGAAAGTCACTGTTTGGTGCACCTTTTGGGTTGGCAGCATCATAGTACATAGTTCATAATTCATTTAGAACGATGTCCGCCACACTATAACCATCAACAGCGGGCGCTATAGGTCGATGCTAACAAATTTCTTTTGAGTCGAATTCGATGATATGGAAACCGACGACATGTGGTTTCAATGTACATTTTGCATAAGCGATTTCTGAACATGATTATCTCACTCCCTATATAATCAGATAACCGAAACTAATTTATGTTATGAGTATTCTATTTGATACATCTGTTAATAAATGTATGTAATCAATATAGATTCCTAAATGTAATAATTACAACTTGTGGTAAGTACATAAATGTCAACATAAATCTGTGTTTTATAAAACTTGGAGTAATAAAATCAGTTCAGACCAATATCGCCGATATAAAAGGTAGCGACATATATCCAAAACCAAAGACCCCTTTCACGCGAAGAAATATCTTGAAGTTTTCTTTTGGTTGAACGAATACTTAGTGAAGTGTGAAAAGGAGTGTTGAACAAATATTTTTGAAATCTATAACCCGGGTATTTTTGTTCAATGCCCTTACTTTAGTTTACTGAAATTTACTGGAAACAAATTTAAGTTGTGTGGTTTTCAAAGCTCAAAGAATATTAAATATATGAAAACCTAAACGCAAAATTAATTTTATGTCACTGTCGGACAAATTATTTGTACATTGAAAGAATAATACGAATTTAAATCAGAGTTTTTGACCAATGAATTTTATTATAAATATTAACTTTTAAAGATTTGTCTTCTTCTATCTTCTTGGAAAAAAAGAACTAAAAGAAAAGAAAGGACTATCGAACCGAAAGAAAACTCCTGGTTTGATTGGAGCTGTAAAGAGGCTATCAGGGTTAGAAAAGTAAGTTTTCGTAGTTTAAAAGCCAACCCTATTGAGGAAAACCGGAGTCAGTATACAGACGAGCTAGAAAGACCCGTAACGTTCATATCTGACGAGCTAAATTTTTACATGACCAAAAATTACGACAAAAAATTCTATTATGTCTCAAAGACAGTCAAAATTGTTGGCCGTACGAAACGTACGAAACACTACGAAATACTCAGTTCCAATACTCGTCTTCAATAAGATTCCTGTTGTAAGCTCGATAGATAAAGCAAACTGTGCTGCAAAGTTTGCTATTAATTCCACGCTTCTAGAGAATGAAAAGACTCCTCCTGTAATTGAGAGCGTTAACGATTTCATAGAACGTATGCTCTTTCGCACTCGTGCAGTTGCTAGAGTACTAAAAAGTCTTGACAAACACAAATCCGCTGGGCCGGATAGTATCCCTGCTTAGGTAACGCGTCCCACGAGGCTGTAGGCAAAGCTCTTGTTAGAAAATGCGTACCCATCACCATAACCAGATGGATAAAAGAAATGTTAGGCACTAAAAATGCAGAGGCACAAGCAGGACAAAGTGGAAAGAAAGTGATCACTTCACAACGAGAGGATGTCCTCAGGGCGGTGTACTATCACCCTTGTTGTGGAGTCTTGTAGTAGATGAATTGTTAGAAAATCTTACCTCCCAAGGTAAGTTTGAAGAAACTCTTTGCGATATTATCCAAAGAGGACTGACAATTACAAGTAAATGGTGTATGTCTGTAGGGCTTTCAATAAACCCATCCAAGACAACAATCATACCATTTACCAGGAAAAGACTTCTACCACATATGAAATCTATCCATTTGAATGGTGAAGTAATTGAAACGCAGAGGTAGGTAAAATATCTAGGAATTATACTAGATAGGAAACTCCTCTGGAGCAAACACATAAATGCTATAGTCGGGAAAGCCACAAAAGCCCTAATGATTTGCAAAAGAATTGCAGGCAAGCCATGGGGATGCAAACCGAGCATCCTCAGGTGGATGTACACTATGATGGTAAGACCCATCATTACCTATGGTGCGGTTGCATGGCACAAGAAAACCGATTTAACAAGAACTAGGAAAACCCTAGAAAAAGTCCAAAGGCTCGTATGTATCTGTATTACGGGAGCAATGAGAACCTGCCCTACTGCAGCTATGGAGGTTATCCTCCATCTATCCACTCTACACGAGGTCATTAGAAGTGCTGGAGTGGGAGGTATCATGAGGTTCTCAAAGGAAGGAACTGGAACAGGCAAAATTATTGGTCTCAGAGAAAGAGACCTAACTGACAGGTGCACAATAACAAACCTTATTGACATCCCAAGAGATGGAATGATCAACAAACATAATTTCGAGAAAAACTTTCTTACACAGCTCAGTAACAAGGAAGACTGGGTAGGAGAGGATACAAACTACACACTCGAAATAAATACCATCAAATGGTACACTGATGGATCGAAAACAAGCGAAGGGACTGGTGTAGGAATCTTTGGGCCAAAAATCAAACTTTCCATACCGATAGGGCAGTCCACCAGCATCTTCCAAGCGGAGGTTAACGCCATTGGGAAATGCGTAGATCGCAATCTCGAAAAGAATTATCGTAACAAGAACATTGCCATTATGTCAGATAGTCAAACAGCACTCAAGGCACTAAACTCATACACCATCAGCTCTAAGCTAGTGTGGGAGTGCATAAGCAGACTAAATGAACTAGGTAAACAGAACAGGGTCACACTTTACTGGGTACCTGTTCACGTTGGTGAACGAAAAGGTAGATTCCCTAGCAAAAATAGGCGCCTCAACTCCTATAACAGGGCCTGAACCCTATTGCGGAATGGGTGAAAATGTCATCAAAACCAAAATTAAACAAGAAGAGGAAGCAAACAGATTCAAAAACTGAGACAGGCGAAATTACTACTGGGCAACTACAACCGCCAACGTTTCGAAAACTGTATCAACCTAAGTAGAAATAACCTACGAATAGTAACATATATTCTAACAGGACACTGTAAACTTAGAAGAAACCTTAATCTACTTGGTGTGGTAAGCAGTGCCTCTTGCATATTTTGCAACATGCATGAGGAAAGACCGGAACACATACTGGAAAAGTGTTGTCCATTCATGCACCAAAGGAAAACCCATCTGGGACGATACCAGGTGGAAGGTAGCAACCTATCCTCTCTAAAAGTGCCCCAAATACTAAAATTCCTAAAAGCAATAGGTTTGGAGGAGGAACTGTAGGATGAGCCAGCTCATGATTTGTAAGAGGGATACAATAGATCTACAGATCGCAGTGCAATAACCCCCAATACAATTCATTAACTCATCCATGCTAATGTTCTGAAGAGTTGTTCTTCAACAATGGCAAAACCACTGTGTAAGCTTTTCCATATAACGTACTCTTCAGGTCTCTTTCCGAGAGGATGAAAAACAGCACTTGTCCAGCCTGTTCCTAAAAAAGGCGAATCCTCCCCCCCCCCCCCAAACTATTTTCCAATTGCATTTAGGTCCCTTCTTTCGAAAGTCATGGAGACGCTGATCAATTTTCAACTTAAGAAATTCCGTCAAACTATTCAACCGTAATAGCCGTTCTTCTAGGAATGCTCATCAGTTTACCCTTAAGGCCGATTTCGGACGTACTGTCAAATACAGAGATTCCTTTTTTATCCACACTACACGAACGTGTAGTTAAATTATTTTTTTTTTTAAGTTTATTGCATAATACAGTAAGATTTTTTAGTATTCTTACATTGGTTATACAAGAAGATTACCGAATAAAGTTATTGAGAAAATAAGATAAACTAAAATGAAAGACGCAATTTCGAAAATTTGTATATTCCTGCAATGTACAATTAAGAACATAAGTTTTGTAGGGTGAAATGTGGTCATATCTTCGAAGGCTATAAACATCTATAAGGCCAATTATTATTCGTAAAAGGTAAATTTGTATATCATCAGCATACAGATGAAAAGAGACATGCTATAAAGATACTGAAAAGAATTGGGCCTTGTGGTACACCCATAGTCAGGAGTGTAGGTTGTGAAATATCGTTTTGAACTACCACGCGCTGTGTTCTGTTAAACAAGTAGCTTTTAATGAGGTTATATTCCATTTATTATTTTTACTTGCGATATATGTAGGTACTATAGGGCAAGTTCTGCATTTGAAAAAAAAATCGAACTCGAGATTTTAATCAAAGTTGACATCACGATGATAGCGAAGACGAATAAAGTGGGTCCGACAATTCCGTCTGTCTGTCTGTATGTCTGTACCTCGATTTAGAGCCTAAGCCATTGGACCTATTTTCTTCAATCTCGGTAGTAAAAGGTCTTCGTTGATTCCCTAGACGGGAAATTGAATTTTTTTTAGGTCCAAAACTAACGGTACCCCCCATTAACCCGTAATGCGAAAACTTATTTATCTCCAAAACGGCTCTATCGATTTTGATAAGAAAAAATTAAGTGTGATATTATGAACATGGACTACATTTCGGTCAAAAAAAATTTTGGTGCAAAATTTTATTAACGGCTCGATTTATCGTGTTAACCGCGCGTACAACACCTAACCTGGAAGGCAAGATCCTTTCGAGAACTGAATAGTCACAAATCTGCATAGAAAGCTTGCAGATTTATTTAAAAGTATTTTATTTTAAAGTAACGTATAAATCAAATAATAATATTGTTTTTTTCTACAGCATTGCATTAAACGGCAAATTGCTAACACTTAATTTAACACTTAATCACCACCTACATCGAAGTGAATTTCATTAAAATAAATTACTTAACAATTTTTAACACAATCAATAAACAATTTCAAGCCAAAAAATCATTAAATATTTTAATGATAATACATTTATAATGTTTGTGATTCAATAATTATGAAAAAGATAGAAAAACTCATTAATCTTTAAAACATTTTTTTTAAGTAATTTATTATAATTTTTTTTAATCTCTTAATGATAAAATGGTACCTACTTAATTATAATTGTCTGACACGTAAATGACTTCCTAGTAGCAAAACAAAATGCATTATCATTTTCTTATTTTAAATTCATATCAAAACAATAGATAGGCTTATTGAATTGACATAAATGCTGCACCTAATCTATTTGATTGAAGATCAAATAAATTATAAACAATATGATTTTAGATTGACAGCTAAATATCTAAAATAAAATGTGAAACTACTATTGGAATTTAAGTCACGTCATTGCTCGAATCCTAACCTACCATACAAATCAAATTGTTTGTTATTCAAAAAATAAAAAAAAAATCACAATCCTTTGATTTTGAAAGAAAAATATTCAAAAACGCTAGAAAAATATACTCGTGTCCATGGGAAAAAGTGAAAAAGATGCGCCAAATAGAATTGGAGAAAAGTTGTGTTTACACAGGTCTTCGTGTCATTGTACATAAATCAATGTCACAAAAACTGAATTTTCAAAATAAATTGGAAACACTAAATTAAAAAAGAAAAATTTAAAAAAAATCCTGCCACCATTTGTCTTAAGAAATTGTATTCTTTATTCAATTTTCGGTTCATTAATTATCATCATATTTTCGTTGGGATGATATTTTTTTAAAGAAGAAAATTGAATTTGTTTTTAAATTTAAAATAAAAAATTTAATGCAGTTCGTCACTCAAGAAAATCTGGTAAAAAAATCAAAGAAGAAAGAACAATTAACTTAGGATAAATTGGCAGTATTTTTAGACAAAGAAATCACGATGTGGTGGAAATTGTTGCTTTGAATATTGAAAAGCTAAAGGAAGCACTATCTTAAAAGAAATTAGTTGTTTGAATTACTGCAACCGGAATTTGAACATATTTTGAAGTGGATGTGGATTGTAGTTTTTTTTTTATTTTAAAACGTCTCAAATAACATGGCTGTAGCTTCAATTTATTTAAATGTTTTAAGGTAGCTCTGAAAGAGTAGAATTCAATACTAGAGCACTATTTCCAATTAGGTTGCAGCTTTTAATAGATATATGAAAAATTCTGTCTCTATATTAATGTAAAAGAACATGTTTATGCTCTATTATCTTTAAAAGCCTTCTGCTCCATAAATATACTCCTTAACAACTGCTACAACTCTTGACATTGATCAACTAAAAACCCACTTTTCGAATTTGCTTAATATAACTCAAACATCTCCATCGTTCCAATATGCAATACCATAAATAGTTATTAAGGATTATCTAGATTCTCCGATCTCGCAAACCGAGGTCGAAATAGTTATCAAAAATGCCAGAAAAGACAAAGCGCCAGGAGAAGATAGAATACCATTTGAATATTTTAAAAATCTTACACCAGAATTTCTAAGACTTTTAACTTCGGAGTACAACAGAATTTTGTGACACTATTGATGTTCCTTGAAATTTTCGAAAAGTGATTGTATTTCCGCTACATACAAAAGGGAATATTGAAGATCCCACAAATTTTAGAGGCAAATATTTATGAACACAGGGGCAAAGCTTCTTCGCTCAGTATTGTTTAATAAACTCACCGAGTGGGTCAAATCAAAAAAATATTAAACCAATTTCAAGCGGGTTTCAATAAAACTTCTCGACAGTTGATCAAATTTTTTCATTGCCGATATTTATAAAAAGAAAGGAAAAAAGGTTATCCTTTTTTTTTTGTAGATTTTCGATTTTCGGGCAGCATTCGATTCAATTCCTCGTGAAGCACTGTTCTACAAGCTCTATAAATGTGGAATCACAACTAAATTTATATCTGTCTTTAGGTCACTGTACAAAGAAAATGTAGGACGAGTATGGAATGGAAAATCGCTCTCAGATAAGTTTTATACGTCGATGGGCGTTAAATAAGAATGCGTTCTAAGTACTTTGCTCTTCAATCTATACATAAATGACATAACTGACGCGGTGAAAGGTGGCATTGTTATGGATGGTAAGAATATACTGAAAGTATAGATGGGATGCAGCTGGTAATAAACAGGCTTCAGCTTTATTGCAAAACCTGGAATCTTTCTAAGTCAAAAGTTATAATATTCAGAAACGGTGGTGGGAGATACGCCAGGAGTGAGAAGTGGACGTTTGAAGACGAGCCGATAGAAATAGTAAAGGAGTATAAGTATCTGGGAATCTTGATTACTTCTAACTTAAACCTAGAAAAGCATATACAATCTAATACTACCTGAAGCTAAACGTGCTATGTACTCTGTATGGAGAAACTGTATTCTTAAGAATAACATTTCCCACAAGCCACAAATACAAAGTCTCTTGAGCCACTGCAATCGCTATTTTTTTTGTATTAAAATACACTTTCAGTCTGCCAAGTTCGACACCAAACTATGTACATACATGCTTCATATTAAAACAGGAATAGCACCACTCTTCCTGGACATACTTAAACTACATTTCAATTACATAATGGCAAAGTAATGGCAATGGGCGAAGAAAGGATTCCAAAACTAGTACCTATGCTAGTAATGAATTTGGGAGAAACATGTATAAAAAAGTGGCACAAACTGGCAATCTAATGTTCATCAACCTTTTCAATATTAGCCGCTGAAAACCTCGATTTGCTCACGGTGAAATTTGATGATTTACTGAAGAAAGCCGGCAATATTATGTATGATAAGGTTAGGAGTGAAGCTGAAGCGTCCATTTATAGAGCCTACTATAGTAAAGTGAATAACTTTTTGAACCACAACACCTACTTCTTGGTTGATTACACATTTGAAAAAATAAGCTTGATATTCAAAGTTAGCTAGCTCCTGCAAAAACGATCAAAAATTAAAAAATCAAAGTTTTTTATAAAATAGAAGAGTGTAGTTGGAGTTTGGACCAAAATAATTGCCCAAAGTCAAAAATTAAAAAAATGGCGACCGCTTGAATTTTAGTGTTCGTTTTTTCCACTTTTTTTTCGCTCTTCGGAGTGCTGTAAAAAAAAAAATTTTTGATATATCAGCCTGATTTTGGTCCAGACTCCAATAAATTTAATAAGCTTTAAAGCAAAAATTAACAAAAAAAATTAACAAAAAATTATGAAGATCCGTCAAGTAGTTTTGAAGTAATCGTGGCCAACAGTTGGAAAAACGTGGTTTCAAGAAAAACGCGTTTAAAGTTTTTTTCGAGTCATGGCTCATGTGTCGACACCTGGTGGTTCATGTCTCATGTGCCTAAGTGTCGACATGTGTGACATGTGCGATACTTGATGGCCCATATGGTACCTCTGCTTACCATGGTATGGATATATAGGCGCCAATTTCAAAAATATTTATGTAAAACATGCTACGCTCAAAATACCGCTAAATGTCAATTTTGGAGAAAAAAGGTCTTAGCTACATATTTTACTAGAAAATGGGAATGAAAAAAAATGCATTTTTGGTCGCTGAAAAAGGAGAACTTCCCCTTAAAATCAATTTGTTTTGAGAATTTTTTTCCATTTATCTAAAACTCCAGCATTCACCATATTAAAAAAAAACAACTTCTACTACAGCGGTAGGTCTTGTCATGCAAGTAGAGGGAAAGATCGAAAATTTGAGATTTTCCATTCAGGGGCGTGGTATCCGCCCACTATCTCCGAAATGGTGTTGGTTGAATGGAGCACTTCCGACTGCTGTAAGACGATAAAATTTGGTAAAACGGTAGGGCTTAAATTGCATACAAAAAAAATAAAATGCACGACTGGGTCGCACGAACTTGCTCCTATGTAATAGACTAAGAATTTTAAAAATGAATGTTACTAGAGAAAAACTGTTCATAAGCAGAAAAATTAATTCCCATGTGATTCAAGCAAATATAGGTTCATGAAAGAACAAAAATTATAAGTCTTTGTAGTGGTTTCTTAAAAAATAAGCTTTTATATACAAAATTTTTAAAACATTTTTAAGAAAAAATTTTGGTACGCCAATTTAAAGTTTTTATTATTGTTTGAATAAAAATTAAATTTACAAAAAGAAATATTGAGCCGTTTTCGAGATATTGAATTTTCAAAAAAAAAAAACGATATTTTTTTTTAAAATTCAAAATTTAAAAAAAACCGCTCTATGGTAGGTACAGTCAGTAACATCTTGTTTTCAAAATTTTTCTTATTAAATTATAGATCTTAAAAATTAATTAAAAGAAAAAAAATTTAAGCAAAATTCTCTGAACCGTTTTCGAGAAAAATACGATTTTCGAAAACAATTTTTTAACATTTGTATGGAGGGTACCGTTGTTTTTAGGTAAAACAATTTTTTTTTTCTTAAATCTTATAATTTATATTAAAAAAAACTTTTATTTATCAAGTTTTGACAAAATCGAGTATGGGGTTTTCCAAATATTGAGTTTTCAAAACAAATTTTTTTAATTTTTTTTTTAAATCCAAAAAATTTTTTTTTGAAAATTTGAATACACAAGAATATTGAAACTGCTGGGGAGCCTTAACATAAAAAAATGATCAAAATCGGTGGTACTATTTTAGAGAAAATCAAAAACAAAAAAATGGTTCCAAGGGGGGTACCAAAAATAACCATTTTTTGGAAAATTTTTGTATAATGTATAATTTACAGCAGTTCTGAGGAAGTGGGCGGATACCACGCCCCTGAATGGAAAACCTCATATTTTATATTTTTTTCGTTGTATGCAATTTAAGACCAACTGTTTTACCCAATTTCATCGTCTTACAGCAGCCGGAAGTGCTCCATTCAACCAACACTAATTCGGAGAAAGTGGGCGGCTGCCACGCCCCTTAATGGAAAACTTCAGTGTTTATTTTTGATCCTTTATATGCAATTTGAGCCCTACCGGTTCACCAAATTTCATCGTTTTACAGCAGTCGGAAGTGCTCCATTCAACCAACACTAATTAGGAGAAAGTGGGCGGCTACCACGCCCCTTAATGGAAAACTTCAATGTTTATTTTTGATCCTTTATATGCAATTTAAGCCCTACCGGTTCACGAAATTTCATCGTTATACAGCAGTCGGAAGTGCTCCATTCAACCAACACTAATTCGGAGAAAGTGGGCGGATACTACGCCCCCTGAATGGAAAACTTCAAATTTCCGATTTTTCCTCTGCTTGCATGCCAAGACCTACTATTGTGCAAAACAACAAGATTCTAGGATGTCGGGGAGTGCTCCATAATTTTGATGATCTGTCAGTCAGTGAAACAGTCAGTTATGGTTTTTGTGATTTTTGAGGCCTTATATCTCTGGAACCGCTTATGCTAGGAAATTAAAATTTGGTGAGGCGCCTCGCCTGTGCCTGATTAGCTTAGCAAATATTCGGAACTTTAAATTTCTGACTTAATTGGTACTGAAGATAGGGAGGGGTCAAAAATCGCCTGAGTTTGTTCCTGTAAAAAGGATGTAGTGCCAGAACTTGGCTGGGCATTACCGTGTCCTTTAATATGAAGGTTTTTATAATACAAGCTTTATATATTATTGAAATAAATCAGCCAAGTAAAATACTTCCAACGTTAATGTTTACAATTTTAATCTTGGTTGGGTATAGTTCACATTGGATTTTTGTCAAAAAATCGATGCAAGATGAACTGAATTTAACAAAAAATGCGTATTGACAAGTTCCTCACAGTCAACTGATGAGTTCATGTGAGATCGCCGCGCCGGGACAAAACGCCAATTTTTATGGACTAAAGGCCAAAAAAGCTATTTTGAATAAAAATATAACAGGCATTATTTAAAGTCCCAAATTATGTTTTTGATTTGACGAGTTCTTTCATTCTCATCATTTAATATAATGCCTACTTTTTGTTTTAATTTCTTTATTTTCATGTACCTAGTCGTAACTGCAAAGACTATCAACCCTGAAATAAAGAAACAAAACTTTTCAAGTTTGAACATTTCAGTTAAATCTTCAGATGAGGTGTGGCCCTATAAAACTTAAATATTCATATAACTGTTCCAATTGATGAATAACGACTAAAACATGAACAATTGTATAGCGAGCAGTCAATTACAATATAAATGTACACATTTACCTTCATCATATCCGGTCATTAAAATTACTCGCTAATCACCTATCTGAAGAATCCACAGAAATTTACATCAAGTTTGAGTAAAAAGCACTTACATAACACACCCGGCAAAATGTTTCAACATTTTTATACAAATTTAACATAAAATTTAATTTACTCTTAAAAGTCTGTTATCACTTGCAATAGTTGTCAAAAGGTGCGGGACTCCGAATCATCATCACAAAGAAGGCGAAAATAAAAACCAAGGGTGTCTGTGAAATGAACCATGGGCCCACCATTTAGGTTCACAGTACACTTCACTCTAATGGTATTTTGTCGCTTGAATGAAAAATAAAAAGAAAACTTAATTAAAACCCATTCGAAAGATTCGACCGGAAGTCTATTAGGCCAGAGGTTTTGGTTGATCGAATTTTGATGCTTGAATTATTAATGAGAATGATGCGATGCTCAGACAAATTGTTTTGATAGAAAAGACATAAATATAATTCAATAGATACTGTGAAAATCATTGACTATTTTACTTTAAAATATTTTTCTTGTTTAAAAACTAAACTAAACTAAACTATCGTCTTTTTCCATAGTATTCGTAACACTGTAATCAAAAATAAATGTTTGTTACTTGGGGGGATTTTTTTTGATAAATTACATCATCCAAAGGGATGACACATATCTAAAAAAAAGAAGTAAATTTGATTAGATAAAATTAGATAATGGTACACCATTTTGGAAAGTTTATTAAATAGACAACTTTGTAAAGTTATCGACCTCGTATGTCCTCATACATTTTTTTTAGAGATACGAGTAGTAAACATTTGGTGAAAATAAATATTTCATCATTACAACTTACAACTTTAACAGCATACTTTAAGGTATGTTCGTTAAGCCCTGAAGTCACCCTCGGGTAGCCCTAAATCGCATTTTGAAAAACATGAACTCACCCTTGTAAGTAAATTCTTTGATTTTTGATACCTGGAGTCGCCCCCTGAACTCACCCTAATATAGATCTAGGTATTTTGCTGTGGAAAGTTCTGGTAACGACCAAACAATCAAAAGTCACATGAGATTTCATATCTATTTCTTTTGTTGTCGATTCGCATGTTGCATGTTGTTGTTTATGTTTGCAATTAAATGTTTGTTAAACTCATCAGATGATGTATTGGGGAACAACGCAAAATTGTGTCTGCTCATTTTTAAAACTAATTTATAATAAATTTAAAGTTTTATCAGAACAGAGAATTGTTTGTTTCTTGCTTTTAGTTGTCAACAAAGCAATTGACGGTCCTTAAGACCGTTTTTTTTTACAACTCTCAGGGTTGTTAAGAAAACTTGGGTATAGTTGAACGAACGAACCTATTTTAAAAAAATGTTCGAAAGCTTGAAATTCAGTTTTACTTGTGATTTTAGAAACTTTTAAGCCAGTTATGCATTCGTATAAGAAAATCGAAGTTGAAATTTTGAACAAACCTTATATGGGACGAAAAAAGTAAGTCTCTATTTCTGTCAGCTAAAAAAAAATGGTTTAAAACGGTTGCAGAGTTAAGAATTCAATATTTTTTAATACAAAAAATGGTAGCCTAATCTTAATATAGATATGTATAAAACAAAGTCGGGTTTGTTCGACCACTTATAACTCAAGAACAACTTTACCGATTTTCATGGTTTTTGATTTTTTGTATTTGTCTCCGTCCCGAATAGCACTGGAAAATTGACGAAAAAATTTAATAAAACAAAAAACATTTTCCCATACCAAATGTTCAAGGGATTCGTAACTGTCAAACATTTAATATTAATCTCAAATTAAATAATGTATTTTAAAAGAGGTTTCTAATCGATAAGATATTTCCCAATATTTAGATAATGGAGTATTTTATATTTAAAAAATTCAGAATAATGTCAGTAATGAAAAAGGATTGACATATATAGTGGTTGTCAAATATTTATGCGTGGGTTCAGAAATTTATTTTGTGTAAACTAAGGAAAATATATCAAGCTACTTAAATATACAACAAATGACAAATGAACAAATGACTTAATTAAAGAAAAAAAACGTCAAATCGATTGGTCTCAATGAATCATTCCAGATTATTCTGTCAATTCAGTCAGAGTCAGTATATTATATCATATAAATATTTACGTCGTGAAAGTGTTACTTATTTAATTAATGTTGTCTGTGATTTGTTTTGATGTGTGAGTATTACTATTAATACTGCCGCGACCAAGGAGATCTTATCTTTCCCAACGGAGTCATAATGCAATTTTTTATTTACACAATTTAAAAAAAATTAAACTGAGATTCCCACTTTTGTTCTTATCGCTGTTTTAAAAAATGTATATACATAATTTGCGAATTTACTTAACAAGATTTAAAGAAATTTGGCCCAAACGCAAATTGATTTAAACTGTTTTTATATTAATTTAAATTGATTTGCTTATAGTTCTAATAAGCTTGATGTTGGGTTATCTATTTTAATTTAAGTTCAATTGATTTTAAATTTAATAAATAAATTTTCGAATGGAACAAACTTATTTTTTTCTAAATTACTCCACTGATTTAAAATTTCTGTGCATTAAAATATATGCTTTTCAGAAACCTAATATTGACTTTCAGTAGTAAGATACATTTTGTTTTCATATCTCTGTGCTGTGCAATGACTTAAAAATATTGAAAACTATGTAATTTTCTTTCAAACAATAAAATGTATCTATCTATCTATCAAAATTTTTGTCCTTGCATAAGTTCATATTTGTACACAAAATCACATGTGATTCCTTTTTTCAGCTCTTACTACTAATAAATAAACCTTTAAAAAAATTATAATTTATTTTTATAAGATTCATTCTTTTATATAGAAGACCTTTTTTTTAATTTTTAGTCTCTAAAACAAAAGAGCAGCAACATTTTCCAAATAAATCTTTTTTACTTGTGATATATACTAGGTACTGTATTGCAATTTATGCATTCGAAAATCGAACTCTAGCTTTTGATCAGACTAAGCATAACGATGTTAGGGAAGACGAAAAAAGTCGGTCACGTTATTCTGTTTATTTGTCTGTTAGGCTTAATCCTAAACGCCACGACCAATTTTCTTAAAACTTAGTAGATAGCATTTTTAAATTTTTCCTCTACACGTTTTTTTTTTTCTTTTTTTTTTTTTTTTTTTTTTTTTAAGATCAAAAGTATACGAACTTTTTTCGAAGTTTTATAAAATATTTTTTTTTTCTCAAAAACTGTTACACAGATTTCTTTGAAAAAATCAAAAATTTTCATTGATCTTACGATCTATAATTCAATATTCTAGCTGAATTACTGGCTATCAGGGATGCATGCAAGATTCTGAAACAAATTCCAAACCAAAACCGGAAAACGGCCATTATCACAGACAGTAGGCAGCTGTTAAAGTCATTAATTCTAGAACATCATCCTCCAAATTGGAGCACTGATGTCGGGATGAACTTGCTAGACTTAATATCAAACACAATGTCACTCTTATCTGAGTTTCGGGTTATTGTGGCATTGATGGAAATGAGTGGGTAGACGAGCTGGCCAGGCAAGGAAAGCGTCAACATTAAGCTCAGAGTTATGAAGGGCAATATTTTCTAAAATTTTCTAAGCGAATCATACCGTAGCTACGGTAGGCGTAGAAGTTTAACTAACTGCATTATATATAAAAAGGTTTGATCCACCTATTTATAATAAATCTCGAACACTTGATTTGATATGCGGATCCAGGCAAAACATGGCCAGGATCGTAGCTACTTGTAATGGACACTGGCCAATAGTAGAGCATGCAGTGAAGCTAGGCATTCCTCACAACACTCACTAGCATAGCTGTGGGGACCAGCAGGAAAAGGAAAGAGTCCTCCATTTCCATGCGTTGCTCTGGCCAAATTGAAGATCAAAAACTTAACCAATTTTCTTAACGCGACGAAATGGCTCTAGGACTCGTTTATTCTGTGCCGTGCCCTTCGCTTGACTCGTTAAATCCCAAGCTAGCGGACAATGAGCTATGACGGAGGCTTAGGGTGTTGGGGCCCGGATGATCATTTCATCAGATTGGCTAATGCTTCAGCACCACTCAACAAGCTTCTTAACTTGTCACAATGTAGATGGTGTCGGATGAGTGATCCAATTTCCGGATGATTGTGCAAAAGCAAAACAACAATAAGAGACATCAAAATCTACTAGATCCTTTCTTATTTTTTAACTTAACTCAAAATGGATGACTCAGTGAAAATATCCAAAATTTCAACAAGTTCAATTTTTTTTTTTGAAAATTCGAAATCTAAAAACGGGTCAATATTTTTTTTCTGTTCGTACAGTAAAAAAATTTAAAAATTGGCGTTTCAAAAAGTTTATTTTTTTAAGAAACCGCTAGAACGATTTATAATTTTTCTTCTGTTTTCATTTTTAGCTCCAACTACTGAAGTAGTTCTTTTTAGTCATTTAAAAAATGAATTTTATGGTTATGAACATTTTCCCCTAGTTACATTCATTTTTAAAATTTGTAGTCTTTTACATAAGAGCAAGTTCGTACGATCCAGTCGTGCCTTTTATTTGTTGCTTGCCTGCAAGCATTTTATTTTTCGGTGTTTTACTTTTTTTTTGTATTCTTCGTTTTTTCTTTTTTATCTTTATTGCGCACCTTATAAACTTTATTCTTTAATCTTTAAACAAGCGGATCTCCTACCCTTTGGCAAGTTTTTCCTTTTTTAAGATACACACGACCTTCTTTCAAAATTTTGTTAACCTTGAAATTTATAACAAATCGATAAATTTTAGTTTTTCTGGATTAAATTTCACAGCTTCAGGAGGTTTAGAGTTTCCTGCTTGTCAATATCAAAGTCACGGTTTCATAGAATTGGTTTTTTTCAACAAGGGACTGTCTGAGAAGGAAATAATTGAGCCGATAACTTGGTCAAAAAGAGGCTGGGTGCGACCCACACTGATAACTTCCCATTTGTTTAAAAAAAAAACTATTAATTCAATATTTGTGAACATTTGACCAATTATACAAAATTATACTATGTATAAAATAAACTAAATTAGAAGTCAATATCACTACTAGTTCTCGAGAAAATTGAGTCGAAAAACAATTTTTACCAATTTTCAATTGAATTTTATATAGTTTTTTATTTTTTGTAAAAAAACTGATTTTTTTTTGAAATTTTTACCAGTTGTCAAACACATTATTTTTCGTAAAATAAAATTATTTTGAGTTTCAAATTGTTTTCCGTTCTTAGAATATCTGGGTTATGAAATTTTTTTTTTCAGTTTTTTTTTTTTATTTAAAAAAATAACGTTATGTTCATTTTTTTCCAAATTCATACCAAATCTGTATGATCTTATAATGAGTACATTAAATTTGATTTGAAATCAATAGCGTTATTTTTTCGTGAGATATTTGAAACTAACCAAAATTTTAACTTTTCTTTTAAACCGTTATAGTGAAAAAACTACTCATTGAATTTTAATAAACGCCTTTTCAGCCTCTTTCGAAGTAATTATCTATTAAACGAAATTTATTTGAAGTCGATACCTTTACTCGTTCTTGAGATATCCACGACGAAAAATGGTACCAGAACGTACGGACGTACGGACGTACGGACGTACGGACGTACGAACGTACGAACGTACGAACGTCCGAACGTACGTACACACACACACACACACACACAGACATCTCTCTAAAAATGATTGATATAGCCTCTAGGGACCTTGAAACGTCGAGAAATGTAAAAAATTCCAATTTGACAAATCAAGCCGATTACAATAACTCCCTATGGGAAGTTAATAATATTATGTAGGAGTCTGAATGCATTTTTGTGGACAGAGAATATTGTATTTTTCCGATTTTCCAATGGCAGTAGATTTCATACAGTAAGTTCATATCTTCCGGAGCAGAAAACTGCAATTTGTTTAGAACTTGCAAGCTATTGATCAATGCCTTCAAATTGATGAATATGAATTTTGTTGAGATTAAGTCATCATGGGCGGTCGGTAACGTGAACTGCATTATTATTCCCGAGGACGAGGACTCTTGAAAAATCTTTCGCATAAGTATTAAATGGGTGACTTTTATGGCCATTCAGATATAACAATAAAGGTTAATTCGTTTAATTTTAAAAATGGATGCAATCATTTTCTCTTAGTACCGAATTCCCAACTTAAAGAGGAATTCCTAAATATGGGTAGGTAGTCATGGGGCTGTCACCATTCCAGAGGCCGAAAAAGTAAACATCACCGTAAGGTTGTGTTTAGAATCACCTTTGTCTGTTTCATAATCATTTTTAGATAACTTCGGAGAAGAAGGAAGTTAGTTTTATCTTCATTAAATATCCGACTAATATCTTTCAGATATCTGTGTTCTTAAAAGGTAGTCCGAGTACGACGGCAATTGCGATTGCATGTCTTTTCGGAAGCCTGTTCAAATTATGTGACATTGATATAATAAAATAATAAAACAAAACCCGTTAATTTGCTAAGTTAACTGTAACACAACCAAGTAACCATTAGTTTTGGGCTACATGGATATCATCGGAAGTCAAGAGATGGGATCTGCTTAATACAAGTATAGTTAAACAATATAAATAAAATGCACGACTGGGTCGCACGAACTTGCTCCTATGTAATAGATTAGGAATTTAAAAAACGAATGTTTTTAGAGAAAATTATTAATATGGATACAGTTAATTTTTTAAATTCTTTTAGTAGTAAGACATAAAAACAGAATGCTATGCAAATTATGCTACAACAAAAATTAGTAGTCGTTGTAGTAGTTTTTTTTTTTTAATTTAAGCTTTTACATACAACAACAACAATTTTAAAACACTTTTAAGACCAAAATTTGGTATGCCAACTTTAAGTTTTTATTATTGTACGAATTAAAATTAAATTTCCAAGAAAAATATTGAGCCGTTTTTGAGACGTTTTTTGACTTTTTTTTTTTAAATTCAAAAAATATTTTTTTTAAGTTTTGAAATGCAATGTTTTTTAAACACCTCTAGAAAAAAATTAATTAAAATAGTGAGAAATTCAAAATTAGACAAAATAGTTCTATGGTAGATACAAGCTGTAAAATCTTAATTTCAATTTTATTTATTAAATTAAAGCTCATAAAAATTAATTGAAAGAAAAAAAAATTTATCAAAATTCTAGGCGTCGTTTTCGAGACGTTTTAAAACCATTTTTTAATATTTTTTAACATTTGTATAGTGGGTACCTATATTTTTAGGTAAAATACAATTTTTTTCTCACATCTTGTAGATTATATTGAGAAACTTTTATTTATCAAGCTTAAACAAAACTCTAGCATTGGGTTTTTGAAATATTCATATAAAAAAAAATTTGAAACTTTTCTTAAAACAAAAAAAAAATAATTTTTAAAAATTTGAATACACAAATCTGTTCAAATTGCTGGGGAGCTTTAGCATAAAAAAAATTATCAAAATCGGTGGTACCGTTTTTGAGAAAACAAAAAAAATAGTGGTTCCATGGGGGGTACCCTCAATAACCATTTTTCTGAGTTTTATTTTCAACCATTATGTAGCTTTAACTAAACTAAATTTTTTCGTATTTTTATTTTTTAAATCTGTCGAACAGTTTTTGAAAAAAAAAATATTTATATGATTTCGAAAAAAATCGTATGGCAGGTACCGGTCTTTTTGATCTTACAAAAAAATAAAAAATCGTGTGAGGGGAAAACATTTAAAGTGATATCTATCAAGCTTAAAGAAAATCGGCTGAGCCGTTTAGGCTGTAGTCGAACAGACAGACAGACAGACACAATTGCGAGACCCACTGTTTTAGTCTTCGCTATCTTCGTAATGTAAACGTCGATCAAAATCTCGAGTTCGATTTTTTTTTGCCAGTGCATAACTTGCCTTATAGTATCTACCTATATAAGTCGCAAGTAAAAAGTATTTTTTTTAAGAACAAAATAGTAAGAATTGTAAATTTTAAAAGTAAAAATGGAAAAATTAATATAGAAAACAAATTTAATATGAAAAATATAGTATGCAAAAACAGTTGTTAAGTAAAAGTGTGAGAAGCTTGAGGAAAAAGGGGTACTGATATAAAAGTATGTGGTTAAAACTCATTGCTTCAAGGAAGGCAGAAGAATCAGTTACATTAGAAATATTTGATTTGCAAAAATAACATCAGGTACTTTACCACGTTTTTCTAGTGATTGCAAGCTAATGAGCTGCAACCGATCTTGATATGGTGGCAAGTTGTGATTATCAACCCAAGGAAGTCCCCTGAGAGCAAAACGGAGGAATCGAGGCTGAACTGCTTCAAGTCTGTTAATATAAAGGATGTGATAAAGCGACCGTACTTGGTTAACATATTCAAGCAGAGGCCGAACAAAGATTGTATAGATAGATTTCGTAACGAAAGGGCCTGAAAACTCCTTTGAACAATGCTTGACAAAACCAAGAGTTGCTAATTCAGATACAATAGATGGGTTATATTATCTACGGATCTATATGGATCCGGATCTGGATTATTTTTAACATATTGTAATATTTTTGCTAGGTTCGTTTAATAAAACTTATTACTCTTTCTAATATTTCTTCTTTATTTTTACTTTCCAAATCACAACAATAAATCTCAATTTATAATCAACTCAAATACTTTATTCAAATTAAAATCACACTTGTTTTACACAATCCAATAAGCAGAGTTTTGCACACTTCCGTAATCAAAAATCAACTGTCTCTCGCTCACTGTGAACACTCCCTTATATACTCAAATTAGTTGTTCTCGAAAGTTCTTGTCTTGGAATGTTCTAGATGGTTGGAATAAGGGGAAATACATTTGACATTGGAAAAGAGCTTTTTGTTTCTTCCATAAATTAGATATGTAATTTTCCAACAGATGCCGCTGTAGTAGTATAAAGCTCTGTTCACAACATTGCCCCCTTCTTAAGATTGTTCGTCCCGAACAATTCTATCTTCAGCTTCGCCACTGTATCGGTGCAGTCGATCACTATGCACAACTTTTAACTTCCCTCGTGACCCTCTTTGAATTCGGTAAACGACATCATTGATTTTCGTGACGACAGTATAAGGGCCTTCCCAGTTTTGTTGAAGTTTCGGCGACAATCCCTTTTGACGGTGTGGATTATACAGCCATACACGATCTCCTACTTGGAATCCTGTCGTGTTTGCTCTGGTGTCGTACCTTGTCTTCATTCGATCGCTGTAAGCGCTCATTCTAGTCCTGGTCCTTTCGTGGATGTCGATTAGCCTCTCTTTTAGGTCATTCACGTAATCCCCAGTTTCCTGAGACTCTTCTGATGGGTGTCCAAACCTTATCTCACTAGGCAGCCGTATGCTTCTTCCGAAGAGGATTTCAGATGGTGTTTGTCCTGTTGAGCTATGTATTGCACTTCGGTAGGCCATCAAAAATAGTGGTATGTGCCTATCCCAGTTTCTTTGGTAGTCGCCTACGACTTTAGTGAGGTGCTCTTTTAAGGGCCTGTTGAATCTTTCAACCATTCCATCAGATTGAGGGTGAAGTGGTGTGGTTCTCGTTTTCTTAATGCCAAGGAACGCGCACACCTCTTGGAATATGTTCGACTCAAAGTTCCTTCCTTGGTCAGAATGGAGCTCCATAGGCACACCGAACCTGCTTACCCAGTTAGACACGATCTGGTCGGCCACGGTCTTGGTTTCTTGGTTCGGGGTAGCGTATGCCTCAGGCCATTTGCTGAAGTAATCCATTACCATCAGAATGTATTTGTTTCCATCATTCGTTTCCAGAAAAGGGCCAGCTACATCAACAGCAATCCTTTCAAACGGTGAACGGACATTATATTGCATCATTTTTCCTTGCAGTTTTCTACCAGGTCCTTTGGTTGCAGCTCAAACGTCACAATTTCGGCACCACTTTTCAACGTCGTCTCTTGCATGCAACCAGTAGAATCGTTGCCTCACCTTTTCTAACGTCTTGTTGACTCCCAAATGGCCTCCTGAAGTTCCATCATGTATCTCTCGAAGAACCTCTTTGATTTTCGATTGAGGTAACACAAGCTGCATCACATAGGATTTACCATCAGCGGACTCCCATTTTCGCCGCAGAACACCTTCTTGCACATGAAGTGAGTCCCATTGTGCCCAATAGGCCTTTAAAACTGGACTCCTATCGGAAATGTCATTCCATGCGGGTTTTTCTTCATGTTCCTTCCATGCAAGAAGAGGTTCAATGTCGGGGTCTTCTTGTTGAGCAGATCTTATTTCTTCATTGCTCCATCCACAAATGGGGTCAGCCCTTATTCGCAGAGTGTTGATGGCGACCATGCGTTTGTTGCCATTTGACGTTGCCTCGACAGTCAGACTTTTATTGTTTCGTTTAGTCTGAGAAACCTGGATGGTGTTTCTGGGGCCATCAATACCAGAAACCAGCTTCTGTTCCTCGAAGTTGGTTCTTACTCGTTTCTCTGTTGGGAAACTTGTTCGGGAAGTAACACTGGTGTTCTTGTTACCTTGTTCTGAGTTTGAAACTCCGTGTCCACAATGTTGACAAGCTCTTCTTGGTGGTAATCGACATTGACGCTGTAAATGTCCGGTCTTGTTGCAATTCCAGCATTTTGTAAGTCCGTTTCGTTGGTTCCTTTGGACATCAGTTCTTTGGCATGAGCATTCTTTGACGATGGCTTCTCTAAGTCGATGTACTCCGTGAGAAGCTTGCTCTGCTGCTTCCATTGTCAAGGCAAACGCTAATGTTTCAGAAAGAGTTCGTTTTCCAGCAGTTCGCACGGCCCTTTGAAGATGTATGTCGGAAATGGCGCGAACAAATGCCTCAACTGCAAACTGGTTACGGATTTCTTCTCCAACGTTTGGATATGCAAGATGAACAAGCCTTTCAATGTCCGCTTGTAGCTGTTGTAGAGTTTCGCCCCTCTTCTGTACTCTGGAATAGAGTCGTACTTTGAAGACTTCGTTCATATGGCTATTGCCAAAGCGTTTGTCTATAGCCTCAACCAAGTAATTAAAGTCGCCGCTCTTATCTACTGGTATGGTTAGCAATAACTCAGCAGCTGCTCCTCTAAGAGCAAGGGTTAGAGCTATACACTTGTCAGCCTCATCCCAGCCATTTGTTGTGGAAGCTGCCTCGAATTGCTTCTTGTATATAGACCAAGAAGTTTGTCCATCAAAGGTTGGAGGTTGCATCTCTTTTTTTCTCAAAGCTTCCCCAGAACTTTCCCGAATCTTTATGTTTCGAACACGGTCTAACTCTTTTGAAAACGTCTCCATTTTGTTGTCGACTAGCAATGAAACACGTTCATCTAACAATTTTGAAAACGTCTCCATTTTGTTGTCGGCTTGATTCTCCAGCAATGAAACACGTCCATCAAGTGCAGATACATTATTCTCGATGTTAACAAGCTTGCCTTCTAGCATGTTTCTCTGCTCTTCGAGAAGGTCTTTTTGTTCGCTATGCTGTTTATCAAGGCGTTCGAGAATATTCTTTTGTTCGTTTTTCTGTTCATTTCGTTGCTCTTCGAGACGTTCGAGAACATTCTTCTGTTCTTTTTTTTGTTCATTTCGTTCTTTCATTTGTTCATTTCGTTGCTCTTCGAGACGTTCGAGAACATTCTTTTGTTGTTGAAGCAGAAGACTAATCATATTTGAAACATCTACATTTTTACTTACGTCTGCTTCCTCAGCGTCAGCTTCAAAGACGAAAATGTCCGGGTCTTCATTTTGTTGTTTCAAATATTCGGCCAAACGCAGAACAAGCTCATTTTTCAATCCTGCTCTAGAAAGTTCTCGCTTGCCCAATTCACTTTTCAGCTCATTACAGTTGAGCTCTTTCAATAACTTGCTCATTTTTTTTTTTTTTTTTTTATTATTTTTTTTTTCCGCACACTTCACTGCACAATAAGTTTTATTCCACTTTTCTGACAGCAATGTAATATTTTTGCTAGGTTCGTTTAATAAAACTTATTACTCTTTCTAATATTTCTTCTTTATTTTTACTTTCCAAATCACAACAATAAATCTCAATTTATAATCAACTCAAATACTTTATTCAAATTAAAATCACACTTGTTTTACACAATCCAATAAGCAGAGTTTTGCACACTTCCGTAATCAAAAATCAACTGTCTCTCGCTCACTGTGAACACTCCCTTATATACTCAAATTAGTTGTTCTCGAAAGTTCTTGTCTTGGAATGTTCTAGATGCTTGGAATAAGGGGAAATACATTTGACATTGGAAAAGAGCTTTTTGTTTCTTCCATAAATTAGATATGTAATTTTCCAACAGATGCCGCTGTAGTAGTATAAAGCTCTGTTCACAACAATATATTACAAAAACAATCAACAAATAGTTCTTTCTCTGGCGAGTAGATGGCTTTTTATGGCAAGGTAGCGTAAACTACAGTGTAAAGAAAAAAAGACAAGAAACATTTGAAAATCAACAAACATAAGCAAAACGGAGATGAGCATACAACACAACTGTCAATATGATCCGTATCGTTTTATTTTCAAGGGTTTATCTATATGGATCTATATTGTCATAATGGTATCTGAAGTTGAGCTCACTTTATCAGATAACTTCTACTAAGTCCCAAGTGGTTGTTACTCTGGAAGAAATGCTTTTTTTAAAGTAATAGTTTGGAGGCGCTGCGCAAAGATGTTTACGGGAATATGCTATTATTAGGTAAGGAATCATTAGGTGAATAAAATACTCCTTAAATGGTTCATGTCATCGGCATATGCAGATAGTCCCGAATGGTCAATCAAAAATTCGACGTCATTTATTGTCAGGATAAAAAAAAATCGGTCCAAAATGACTGCCTTGCGAGACACCAGATTTCCCAGTAAAATGATTTGACATTGAAGATCTAAACAAATCCCAATATTTATAGTCTAATAAGTATGATTCCATTCATTGAAAGAAACCTGGAGGAAATTTAAGAGCTTTTAGTTCGAATGAGATAATTTTGTGTGAAATTTTATCAAAGGCCTTTGCTATAAAATCCGTGGCTACAAAATCAACATCAAACTTTTTTTTGTTCAATTGAATTTAAACTATAATAGACGCCTATGTCGGTTGCTGAATTTTTAAAACATTCGATTCGACCTAACATCAAATTAAGTTGTTTTATTATTTCAATTCAAAAAAAACTAACAAAAAGATTCATACTGATTAATACTTTTCAATATTATTCAATATTTCTTACCGTAAAAGATATAGGGTTAAAATAATGACTTGTACTTACGTGTTTCTTTATGTATTCATAAGTTTTTTTTTCAAGACTCAGTTCTTTTACCACAACATTAAGGGTAGTACAAGTACCCCTTGGCATAATGATTTGCGCGTTGGACTGTCATGCAGAAGGCCATGGATTCGATTCTCAGTCGCTGCAAAACATTTTACCAGGAGTGTACTGCCTCTTACAAGGAATTGAGAAATCCTCTACGAGTATCTTTTGTCATGAAAAGTGCTGCTCATTAGCCGTTCGGAATCGTCAGAACATTTTAGGTCCCCTTTATTCTTGGTAACACGCACACGGGAGTGGTTGAGAGTTGTAAGTCACTACGTCCTGGTTCTCTTCGAGCTGTTGGAACACCAAATTAAATTTTTTTTTATCAACATCAAGGGAATTATTTTCTTATGACATCTGAACATGTTAAAAATAGCTTTCTCAGGATTCAGCCACAGGTAAGGTAATACTAGTGACACATGACTATAACTTGGAAGATTTCCATTAAAAGATAGTTTACTCTATGATGCGGGTTTATCTAACCTGAACTACTTCATTTTCGGCTAAAATAAATAAGATTGTGTTATACGTAATTCTTCTGTTAGTTTGAGTTTTTCCGTGATGATATATCTAACAATACTGGCTTTAAATTTTAAGCAGCCTATTATTAAGGTATTAGTATGATACTACTTAACAATTTTGCTAACTTTTAAGTAATTTATTAAATCATTCTTAATTTTTAACATTTTCTAACTAGTATCGTTATAGGCGCTAAATGTGTAACAGTTCTCGTTTAGTTAAAGCATTTCTTTAGTTAAGAACTCTTGTTTAAATTTTTCTTAGCTTTAAACACTTTGAAGAACTCTTCTACCTAAAGAACTTGTTTAACAAAACATGTACAAACTTTTGCTAAGAACGGCTAATTTTTAATCAAACAGAATATAATTTAAAAAAAGTAAACAAACGTCAAAAATGACCTTATCATACGTTGCCGTTTTGTTCCTTAAGATATTCCTTAAGCCAAAAACTGATCAGCGTTTCCATGACCTTGGGAAAAAGGGAGGTATTTGCAATTGGACGATAGTTAGAGGGGGAAGAGGATTCGCCTTTCTTAGGGACAGGCTGGACAAATGTTGTTTTTTCCATCCACTCGAAAAGAGACCTGAAGAGTTGGACAGATGGAAAAGCTTACGCAGTGGTTTTGCCATCATTGAAGAACACTTCTTCGTCTTCAGAACAATAGGAGGCATACTATTCGGGCCAGCGGGTTTTTTGAATGTCAAGATCTTATAATACTCTAGCAACTGCACGAGTACGAAAGAAAATTCTTCCCATAAAATCGTTTACGCTCTCAAGTACAGGAGGAGTCATGTACGCTACCAGAGGGTGTAGCGTCGAATTTACCACAAACTGTGCTGCAAGAAAATTGGCTTTATCTATCGAGCTTACAACAGGAGTGTCATTAAAGAGAAGTGTTGGAACTAAGGATTCCTTAGTGTTTCGTATGTTTTTTTTACAAATGACCAAAAATGTTAGGACCTTTGGGATGTAATAGTATTTTTTGCCGTAATTTTCGGTCCTTTAAAAATTTAGTTCTTCAGATATGCACGTTTGTATTTGTACAGGGTTTAGGGTTGGCTTTAAGATTACAGAAACTTACTTCTCTAAGCCTGAAAGCCTCTTTACAGATCGAATCAAACCAGGAGTTTCCTTTATGTTTGATAGATTTTATCCTATTTGGAATAAATTTCTCATACCGTAAAGAATTAGATTTGAGAATATATCTGCACTTTAGTCTACGTCACTATCAAGTAAACATAGTGACCAACTAAGCTTCCCGAAGAAATCATTAAGACCGTCCCAGTTGGCTTTCTCGTACAGCCAAACGGTTCTCTTAGGGTTTTTCCTTTACCTGGTGTTTGTTGACACGAGAAATTTGCAGAAAAGAGGCTATTAAACACTTATGGTGTATTTTTCAGGATCAGAAGCAAGGAACAAGTCTAGAAGTTTTGACGCAATTCGAGTTGGTTCGTCAACAAGCTGAGTCAGGTTGACTTGCAGTTCTGGAGAAATGGGAAGACCACGATCAGTTACTGACTTACTTATGTTAAGATTTCAATCAAGAATCAATTCAATCAGGAATCAATAAAATTCAAGATCTTCAAAAGAATTTGCTCTAGTTTTGAATATTCTACATTTTCTAAAAAGTTGAAAATCTTCAAAAATTGCTGCATCTTGTTCCTCACGAAACGCTGTTCTTATCATTTTTATTATAAAATGACAAATGTCAACGGGATTAAAGGATTCTTAAAAAAGATAAAGAAGCGTTTTGTTGGTTTTAAAGTTAGACTATCTCCTTAACATTAAAGTATACTTTACATCGTAGTACCCCTTGGCATAATGGTTAGTGCCGTTGGACTGTCATGCGAAAGGTCTAGAGATCGATTCTCAGCCGCTGCTAGAAAGTTTTTTTCAGGGGTGTACTGCCTCTTGCGAGGAATTGAAAAATTCGCCAAGAGTATCTCTTGTCATGGAAAGTGCTGCTCCATTAGCCGTTCGGAATCGGCAGAAAATTGTAGGTCCCCTCCGTTCCTTGGTAACACGCACACAGGAATGGTTGAGAGTTGTAAGCCACTAGGTCCTGGTTCACTATGAGCTGTTGCACCACTAAATTTATTTATTTATTTTAACATCGTTTAAAATTAACAAAGAGTCGACTCTTATTTTAAAAATACATTTTATAGTCGACTTCTATTTTAAAGCTAAATATGAGGTAGAGGTACCATTGCGCCAAGGAATTTAGAATGACATTTTAAACTAACACAAGTTAACTACGAAATGATATACTATTATGTATAAACGTGTATCTTAGTTTTCAACGTTACATCACACTCAACAACCCACAACAACATAGGTCAACTGAAATCATGTTCATAAAAATAACAAATGTTTATATCTTTTGATGAAGTCCTATACTAACCATTGACATACTACCCGATGTAACCCTTTTATAGTAGGTGCAAACACGTGAGTAAAGAGCTACTGCTACTGGTATTGCGTTTTATGTAATCACACTTTTCTCTTAATGTTCGCAAACTTTGTTGACCTTTTTTAAAATGTACAACATGAAATTTTCTTTGATGGTTTTTAACATTTCAATCAAAACCAATTTATGTAAAAGGTAGAAAGGCTATGTATCCCCTAGAAAACATAAAATTAAAAAATAAATTAAGAACAAAGTCAATACGATATAAATGTAATTAAATTGTGTAGCTAGATGAGGACACAAAAGAGTTGAGTTTTCATCTGCTCCACCAATAAAGGTTTTATGTTGCTGCAGTTATATGTAGATATACCTATGTATACTAGGTACTTATTGACCTTTAAACTTAATGGAATAGTGCTTGGGGCCTTAGGACTAGATAATTGAGTTAAATTTAGAAACAGAACGATTTAATTCTGGAATCACAGTTTCTATATGAAACGTGCATCAGCTGAAAATAATTAATTGTGTGTTTTGTATTGTAGGAGAGCATATTCAAATAAAAACAGCCCCTCTTTTGTATTTTATTATGTTCTATCTGGAAAATCAATTAAAAATATTGACGCAAAATTTTAAACGATTTAGTAATTATGTTAAAGCCATTTTAATAAATTACTAAGGATTTTGCTAATTTTAATCGATTTTAACATATTACTGTATTTTAACATTTTACTAAAGTTAAAATCACAAACTGGCTACTTTAACTTTTAGTAATTTGCTAAGCCCATATGAGTTCTGTCATTTTCCCCGGAAAAAAATTCTTGGCAATTTTATTTGAGAGAATTTAGTGTGTTTGTAAAAGTAAATAAAATAATATAAAATGTTTTCCGCAGACGAAGATTTCGATATGTTTGAAGACTCAGCTTTGGGCAGAAAAGTGCGATGTTTTAAACTTCGAGCAAATCCTTTTGAAGAGCTGGATGATGAAAAACCTTACTCCAGTTATAGGTCTGGCACGACTGGATCGCACGAACTTGCTCTTATGTAAAAGTACTTTGGAATTTAAAATACATTTTATAAATATAAAACATGAATTTAATGAGATAATAATGTTCAAATGCATAAAATTGCCGTCTGGTTTCCGGAAAAGTATGAATTTATGCAAATAAACTTTAAAAAAAACGTTTTATTATTAAATACATTTTTTATATAAGGAATTTCTTTAAAATTTTTCAAGAAAAAAATTTGGGATGCGAATTTTAAGTATTAAATAATATTGATTTTAGGAAATAATTTCAAAAAATTATCGTTCATAGGTTTTGAAGATATTGATTTAAAAAAAAAAAAATTTAAAAAAAAACCAACAAATTTTTTTCGAATATTTTTGTATACAATATTATTTTAAACTTAAGGGGCCTCCTGCTGAAAAGTTTGGGTTAAAATCCTTAGAGCCGTTAATGAGAAATTCGAAAATAAAAAAAAACGGGTCTATGGCAGGTACCCCTAATAACATTTTTCCCCAAAATTTTGTTTGATCAAAATGTAGCTTATGTTCATAATATCACACCTAATTTTTTTTTATCAAAATCGTTAGAGCCGTTTTCGAGATAAATAAGATTTTTTGGTGTATGGGGGGTACCGTTAGTTTTGGAACTAAAAAAAAAAATTTCAATTTCTCCTCTAGGGAATCAACGAAGACCCTTAACCACCGAGATTGAAAGAAATAGGTCCAGTGGTTTAGGCTGTAGTGAGAGGTACAGACATACAGACACACTGAAACAGGTTTTTTGTGTAATAAATTTTCCTTAAAATTTTTATAAAAAAAATTGATATGCAAATTGTTAGTATTTAATAAAATACATTTTAAAACGTAATTTAAAAATTTAATCGTGTATCGGTTTTCAAGAAATTGAATTTCAAAAAAAAAATTGTATTATTTTTTTAAAAATCCAAAAACTATTTTTTCGAAAAAATTTTAAGTTTATATTTTTTCAAATGCAAAGCAGCTATTGCATAAGAATTTTGGTTAAAATCGTTAGAGCCGTTTGTGAGAAATTCGAAAATCGAAAAAACCGTTCTATGACAGGTACCCCTAATAACATTTCCCCACAAATTTTTTTTTAACCAAAATATAGTCCATGTCCATAATATTACACCTAATTATTTTTATCAAAATCGTTAGAACCGTTTTCGAGATAAATAAGATTTTGCATTACGGGTGTATGGGGGTACCCTTAGTTTTGGAGCTAAAAAAAAATTTCAATTTCTCCTCTAGGGAATCACCGAAGACCCTTAACTACCGAGTTTGAAGAAAATACCTCCGGTAGTTTAGGCTGTAGTTCGATGTACAGACATACAGACAGACAGACGGAATTGTCGGACCCACTTTTTTCGACTTCGCTATCATCGTAATGTCAACTTTGATCAAAATCTCGAGTTCGATTTTTTTTCCAAATGTAGAACTTGCCCTATAGTACCTATATCGCAAGTAAAAAATAGAGCAATAACATAAATGTTTAAAGAAACACGAACCTAACGATCTACTCACTTTATTATTGTATTCTTCTGCTCCATTCTTCTCTGAGTCCGAAACAGCAAACTTTTCGCTATTTGGTGAAAAGGAGACTATTAGTTTGGATTGAAATAATATTGTTACGCACAACACTGACACAGAGCTTTATACAGTGCCATCTGTTGGAAAATAGCATATCTACTTTATGGAAGGAGCAAAAAGCTCTTTTTCAATGTCATTTCCCCTTATTCCAAACAACTAGAACATTCTGAGACGAGAACCTTCTCGGTTTAGTTTCGAGAACAACGAGTATATAAGGGAGTGTTCACGGTGCGCGGAACACAGTTGATTTTTTATTATGAAAGTGTGCAAAAGTTTTGCTTATTGGATTGTGGAAACTGTTATTAAACAAGTGTGATTTAAATTTGAATAAAAGTATTTGAGTTGAATATAAATTGAGATTTATTGTTTTGAATTGGAAAGTGTAAATAAAGAAGGATTACTAAAAAGAGTAATAAGTTTTATTTAACGAACATAGTAAAAATACTACAATATTATAAGATAAATACATACAAGTAAAATTACTAAATTAATTGATGAGGTGCCACAAATATATGGATTAGAAAATAAATTGTAGGTTATCACTTTGACAAATCAATTTATTAGGTCCATTCCTCATATTTGTTCATGAACTGTCATTGTTTGGACGTGTTCAGTTGCACCATTTTTAATAAAAGGCAATTAGTAATTTACTAGTTAGTAAAACGAAAGAAAAGGTTCAAAATTTTCGAAGAGCTAGTAATTTACTAAAAGTTTAACAATTTGCTAACTAGTATATTGGTAAGCCCTTAATAATAATAGATTATTTAAAATTTTGCGCTATTATATTTGTCTAAACGTGATTAGAATATAATTATTTTGGGGACAGAACATGGTATAAGATTATCAGCTATAGTTTCTGTTAAAAAAGGAAGTACCTAACAAAAGTTTTTGTTTGGTAAAAGTGACAACAGGTTTTTCTGAAACAAAATAAAACACAAAACCCACCGGGAATTTTGGATAGTTAGCTTATTAATAGTACTTTATTGAACAATATCACCAAACTTAAGCAATTAATTTAAATACAAGTTGAAAGGGAAAATGTAGCTGAACTATATAGGGTGTCTTTTAATTCGTGCATAATATTTCAGGGTGTGATTATTGGATATGTTCTAAGAAAAAAATCGTTTTACACTAAGGGCTTACCTCCAATTTGTATGTCATATCTATATTGGGGATTTAAGAAAAGCCCTACTTTGTACTTTGGTGCGCTCTGACCCATGTTAATAGTAATTGTTCTGTTAGTAATAACGATGGACAATTCGTTTAGGTCTTTATAAGAAATATTAGCCTTTGTAACTGCGCTTAAAAAAATTTGATATCTTGCCTCGGTCTTGAGATATTCAGTTTCTAGCATATTCGATTATTCCTGTCCATGCTAATTTTTTGACTTTGGGCTCAATTTTCTCTAGAAAATGCCTAAAAAATATAAAGTTTCACTATTTTTTCAAATGAACGTAACAATAATACAGATAAAAGTTAATGACAAGTTTGCATAAAAACTAATAGCTTTTATGATACTTGGGAAAAAGTTTTTTTTTGCTTTAAGCTCCAAAGGCTACGATTATGTAGAAAAAGATTTTGTGTGGGTTCAGATATTTTTTATTTTAAGTGTGTACTAAAACAGTTTAAACATGCATTCAAAGTGTCCTCCTTGATCTTGGATTTTATTATGATTGCTGATAGCTGCTGCTTCACTTATGATAACACTTCGAGAATACGGTCTTAAGTTACCTTAGTTCAATTTATTCATCTCATGCAAAGTGTGAACTGCCAGAGTTTTCTCCTGTTGAAATTTTTAACTCAGCTAACATTTATTTAAGCACTTCAGGAGTTTTAGAAGCGGTAATCAACGTTGACAACAAATGTGACAAAATAAATGATAAAAATATAAATCGCAACACAGATTTGTTAAGGTTTAGTCCACTGTTACAAATCTTACATTGTTGTCTGATGATGTTATTTATCGTTTTAGTAATTCATTACAGAGTGACCTTGGAGATCTGCATCGTGCCTGATCGGGAAACTATTGAATGCTCAGAACTTGGTCTGGGCCAATAGCGCAACAATCAGTCACGGTGAAGTGCTTGTTTTACCTCCTCGTCGTGGTCCCCGGGCAACTATTTGCGTATACCTATTTACGTAAATAGGAAAAAATTACAAGTGCGAAAGGCCTAGCTTTCTAGGATAGGTTACGGAGGTTAGAATTCTTCGTATTTGAAACAATTACCCGCTAACGAAACCGACACTACGCCTCGGATAAGGAACGATAATACGTTGACGACAAAGATTGGTTTCTGGAATGTGAAGACGCTTCTCGATAACGGAAGTGAAGGTCCTCAAAATGCCAGGTTCCTCTAATTAGAGAGTGAGTTCATGCGGTATAAGATGGACATCTTAGGGATCAGTGAAGTGAGATGGTTGGGCTCGGGGAAATATAAGTCTCCAACCCGTAACACTGTACTACTCTAAAGGCACCTGGAAGTAACCGTGAATCTGGCGTTGGATTGCTGCTTTCTAAAACAGCTCTCAAGAGCTTAATTTACTGGGAGCCGTTAGATGACAGGATCATAAAAGCTAGATTCCAAACATACAGTGTTACGCCCCCACGGAGCTCTCCTCTATCGAGGAGAAGGAGGCCTTTTATAACCGACTGAGTGCTGCCTATGATAGTACACCACGTGGAGACATCATAATGGTAATGGGAGACTTGAATGTCAAGGTTGGCAATGACAATGATGGGCTCAGGCATGTTATGGGAAAGCATGGTGTTGGAAACCGGAACGACAATGGCGAACGTTTTGTCGATTTTTGTAACGCCAACCGCCTTGTTATAGGAGGAAACACATTTGGACACAAGACGTGACACAAAATCAGTTGGGTGTCGACGGACAGACAAGCAACTTCCAACCAAATTGATCACTTCGCGATTAGTCGGCGATTTAGAAGCAGTCTCCAAGACGTCCCGAACAGAAGAGGTGCAGACATGGGAATTGCCCGGGACCACCATCTGATGGTTGCTACCGTAAAGTTACGAACAGCTGCAGTTCGGAGATCCCAAGAACATACCCGAATGCCCAAGTTCAACACCGATAGACTCAAGGATCCCGCAGTCCGCCAACAACTTGGGGACCATCTTTCACAAGGATTGAGAACAATCAGTGGCACGGAACCCACCTCCATCGAAAACCATTGGTGTGCTGTGACAAATGTTTTCCTATCAGGTGCTGAAAGTACAGTCGGTCGGTCGCAAGGAAGAAATAGTGCCTGGCTTTCCGAAGAAACTTGGGCTAGGATCGAAGAAAGAAAACAGCTCAAAGCTCGCATTGCAGCAACGTCAGCAGCAGGCAGAATCGAGCTAGAGTCTGCGTACCGCATGAAGATGAGACAAGTTCACCGTAGCGTGCGACGTGACAAGCGTAACTATATCAACGCATTGGCAACAGGAGCAGAAGAGGCCGCAAGTAGGTGCGACAGTAGGACCGTCTACAGAATTACCAAAGAGCTAACTGGTGTCCAAAGCTCTAAACAACACCTGGTTAAGGGCATAGACGGATCACTGCTAGTTTCGGATGAGGACCAGATCAAAAGGTGGAATTAACACTTTTCTGCGGTTTTAAATCGCGTTTTCACCAGCGAAGTCAACCTAACACCCGATGAGCCGTCCGTAGTAACAAATTCCCGAATACGCACTGTACCCCCCAGTAGAGAAGAAATCTTAACCGCAGTCAGAGCACTGAAGAACAAAAAAGCGGTTGGACTTGACGGTATTCCCGCAGAGCTCTTACGAGCACCGCCAACAACATCGTCTGAGCTCCTGCACCCACTCATGGAAAGAGCTTGGTAAACAGAAACTTTTCCTGAAGAGTGGAAAAGGAGATGATTGTCAAGCTTCCAAAGAAAGGAGACCTTTCGCAGTGCGAAAACTGGAGGGGAATCTGCGTGCTGCCTGCTGTAGCGAAGGTTATAGCAAAAATCGTCCTAGGTCGAATAAAGCAGATTTCCGCACTGGATCTTCCTGCGTGGATCGATCACATCAACACCTTGCGGATCATCATCGAACAGTGCGTTGAATATCGATCACCATTTCACCTGCTGTTTATCGATTTCAAAAAGGCGTTTGACAGTGTCAATAGAGAATTTATTTGGCTTGCCTTGTGCAGGAGGGGCCTTCCGGATAAATTGATCGCTATAATCAAGGCTACATATGAAGGATCCAAATGTCACGTTCTGCATAAAGGAAGGTTGTCAGAGGAGTTTGAAATTCAAAGTGCTGCATGCAGCCTTGTCGACTTTAAATGGAGGAATTCAGTGGAATTTCACACCTGAAACATCAAGACTACGCGGATGACGTATGCTTACTCTCTCATAGGATCATGGATCTCCATCAAATGACAACAAGGGTGGAGAGAGAAGCCGAAACCGTCGGGCTTAAGATCAATACGGCAAAAACTAAAAGGATCAGCCTTGGAACTTCCTCATCTACTCAAATAGATATTTCTGGACAACCGGTAGAGACGGTAGAGAGTTTTCAATACCTTGGGAGTATTGTCTCTACTGATGGCGGGACCGAACTAGATATAACCAGCCGAATCGGAAAGAAAAGGCTGCGTTCGGAATGCTGTCCAAAATATGGAGAAACAACTCTATAAGCCTAAAAACCAAGCTACAACTGTTCCGCTCCAATGAAGAATCCGTGCTTCTTTATGGATGCAGTATATGGAAAGTAACACCCAGTATCACAAGAAAGCTGCAAACGTTCGTAAATAGATGTCTGCAAAACATCTTGCGGATTTTCTGGCCTAACCGTATCTCCAATGATGAACTTCATGCGAGGACAGGTCAGGAACCCATCGACTCTATAATACGAAAATGTAAGTGGCAGTGGATTGGACATACGCTTCGAAAAGGCCACGAGTGCATTGCGAGTCAAGCGATGCAATGGAACCCTCTCACGGAGCGAGGCAGAGGGGTGGGCCGACCCAGAAGTACTTGGCGAAGAACGGTCGAAGAGGAATCAGCACAACTGGGGAAGAATTGGAGAGAGCTGAGGTACATCTCCAGAAACCGTACACGATGGCGCGTAGGAGTAGTGGAGGCCCTATGCCCCGCAAGGGGAACCACATGGACGTAATAAGTCCGAGGACCTAAGTAAGTAAGTATTACAGAGTGACATTATTTTCACCGATTTTACCAAGGCCTTTCATAGGGTAAATCATAAATAAACAGTGCAACAGCTCGCAGGGAACCAAAACCTAGTGACTTCCAACTCTCAACCATTTCTGTTTGCGTGTTGCCAGTAATGGATAGGAACCATCGTTTTCTGCCGATTCCGATCGACTAATAATCAAATCAGCACTTTTTCATGACAAGAGATATTCTTAGAGGATTTGCAATTCGAACCCAAGACCTTGTGCAGGACAGTTCAACCATTGTATATAAACTTTATAGTATTCTCATGAGGCTATTTGTTCCAAGCGCAACATGGCACCCTGACAAGTGAAGAAATGTCGCTTTATAAGTTTATATACAATGTTTCTATCGTTGAGTGAAAATGTAGAAGAACAAATTATGAGAGAGTAGAAACGTTTTTTCGATTGTACTCGTATATAACAGAAATCAATTTGCAGGCAGAAGATTTGTCTAGACAATGATAAAAGACAACAACAAAATTGGGCGGGCAGAAAAGACCAAAAAAAAAAAGACTTGTGTGTATGATTTTTTTATATTGAGGGTGATGTTTTGTAGGTATATGGGAAATAAACTTAGGTATGTCGATTTCCTTTTACACTAGGGATTTTAGGGATTGCGAAAATAAAGCTATTTGTGTTTTTTTAATTTTGATTCTTAAAGCAATATTTTTCTATGGTAGGTATTGACTTGCGACTTATAGGTAAGGTATTATAAGTCAAGTTATGCATTGTCTGTTCGACTGGAGCCTAAACGGCTCGGCCGATTTTCTTTGAGCTTTGTAGATATTATTGTTAAATTTTTCCCTTCTCAGTTATTTTCTGTTTCTTTTTTAGTAAGACCGAAAATAATAGTACCTACCATACCACTTTTTTTCGAAATCTTATAAAATATTTTTCAAAACTGTTCGACAGATTTAAAAAAATATCTAAAAATTTCATTTAGTAAACCTAGGTAATGGGTGAAAAAAAATGTCCAGAAAAATGTTTACCCCCCATGGTAAAATTGTTTTGTTTTTGATTTTGTCAAAAACGGTACCACCAATTTTGATCATTTCTTAACCTCGCCGACAGATATTTTTGGAAATATTTGGCGGGATTCGCAATACTATTTTAGTACTATTAATTAAATATTTTATTTTTATCTATTTTTAAACAAATGGAAAGTATTTAAGGAACTGTTGGTTCGGGAAAAATTCAGTTCTTGTTAGAACTCCGAGGAGGTAAACCTCCTCCATATTTAGAGAGATGATTTTCAATGTTTTGGCCAATTATTTTTGGACATTCGACCAAAATATTTTTGAACTTTTGCCAAAAATAATTTTGGACATTTTGTCAAAAATATTTTTTTAACAAACTTTTTTTCAACAATTTTTTTTTTTTACAATATTTGTATTTTGAAGAAATTTTGATTTTTCATACATTTTTTTCTGCCCATTTTTTTTTTAATATGAAATAATTATTTTAAATCAAGAAATATGACAAAAATTTGCCACCCAAGGTACTTTCAAACGTGATTTCTGGCTAAACTAGGCATCTTAGCGAGTTAAAAATTACATTTTCGTGATCTAGAGAGAGCCACCTTTCAATCCACGTATCGCATGAAACGAAAAACGAATTTTTATCTTTAAACGTGATTTGCGGCTAAACGGAGCCTCGTAGACCCCCCAAAGTTGACATCTTCTAACGTGATTTCTGGCTCAACTAGGCATCTTAGAGGATTAAAAATTGCATATTCGGGCTGTCAATTTAGTATTGAGACGGCGGGATTTTGTGAATCGGGATTTTGTGATGCGGGATTTCGTACCCAACTCGATTTAAAAGAAAAGTCAATTTCTTTTCGAAACTCAATATTTCAAAAACCTAATGCTCGATTTTTCTTAAACTTGACCAATAAAAGTTTCTTAAAACAGTCTAAAAGGTTTTTAAGTCGGCGTACCAATTTTTTTCTTAAAAATGTTTTAAATAGTTTTCAGTTTTGAAATGCAATGTTTTTTAAACTTTATGTTTATAGAAGCTTCTCTCTAAAAAAATTCATTAAAAAGAAAAAAAATTAAGCAAAATTCTCGGAACTGTTTTCGAGAAAAATACGATTTTCGAAAACCATTTTTTTAGATTTGTATGGAGGGTACCGTTATTTTTAGGTAAAATAATTTTTTTTTTCATATCTTGTTGATTATTCTAAGAAACTTTTTTTTTATCAAGTTTTAAAAAAATCGAGCATGGGGTTTTTGAAATATTGAGTTTTCAAAAAAAAAATTTGAATTTTTTTAAATGCACGAACTTGCTCTTATGTAAAAGTACTTTGGAATTTTAAATACATTTTATAAATATAAAAGGATGATTCCATTATAGCGGGTGCAACATTTAGACTCATTTGAAGTACATTTAATAATAAAATAAGCAAAATATTTAATGACATTATTACTTGAAGGGATACATTTTCACCTATTTATTTTTAATGCATTTAGAATTCTAAAATTTCTCTTTCAATACATCTCTCCACATTAAATCAAGAGTCCTTTTTCTGCATGAAGCTCAGCGTTTTTGTTAAGTTTTCGTCAATTTTCTGTAAAGCAGTCTCTTTTCCTTGTTTGATTTCCATTTAACCATATATTTTTATATAAAAAAGAATAAATTTTATTATATTACATAATTAAAAAAATAACTTGAACAGTAGAAATTATTATTCAAAGCATATTTTATTAATGAAATATAATAAATCACGTTATAATGTTAGTAGTCAATAAGTTGCACCCGCGATCTTAATATTGCGATCGCAGGTGCAACCAATTTAAATCAACGTTTTCTGTCGTTCAACGTACAACATATTCCTAATAACGACTGATTTAATTTTAGTTTTGTTTTCTTCTTACTTTTTGAAAGTTTCAAGACGCTAGCACTTTATTTCTGCCAAAAAAGTAAATTTTTATATCTTTTATGTCGCGGACGCAACAAACTTACAATGGCTATTTGCAATCAATAATGCTAAAAATATAATAAAAAATTCGTACATGTTTTTATGCAAACGATTTTTCCTCTAGGGAATTACCGAAGACTATTAAGTCAATACATAGAGAAATGAAAATTATTTCTGTTTAAGTGGAGTGATTGGCGAAACGCATCTTGGAGTTGAGGTCACTTGAAGACTATTAAGTACCGAGTTTGAAGAAAATAGGACACACAGACAGACAGACGGAATTGTCGGACCCACTTTATTCTTCTTCGCTATCATCGTAATGTCAACTTTATTCAAAATCTCGAGTTCGATTTTTTTTCCAAATGCAGAACTTGCCCTAGTACCTACATATATCGCAAGTAAAAAGTGTGGAGAAAAAAATTAAAAATGATATCTACCAAGTTTAAAGAAAATCGGCCGAGCCGTTTAGGCTGTACTCAACAGACAGACAGAATTACGAGACCAACTTTTTTAGTCTTCGCTATCATCATAATGTCAACTTTGATCAAAATCTCGAGTTCGGTATTTTTTCCGAATGCATAGATAACTTACCTTATTAAAGTACCTAGAAGTCCCAAGTAAAAAAAATTTATGTTTACTTGCGACATATGTAGGTATAGCATTTCATAAAAATTTTCAGAAGAAGCTTTATTCAATATGTAAATTAAGTTTTTAAACATCATCTAATAGTTTTTGGAGACAAATTTTCTATTTTCCTATTCTATTTTATGTCTTTATGGATAAAAACTATTTTTTGTTTTTATTATTTGAATAGGTAGGTACCTACCAATATGTTATTTTTATTATTATTTTTGTTCTTCAAAATGAAACCAATTGAAATTTTGAACAACAGAAATAATAATAATTATAATCAATAGGTATACCTATGTAGGTAAATTACAATATAAATACCTACAATATAAATTATATTGCAAGTTCAATAACTTTAACTGCCGATAATTGTACTCTTTAAATCCTAAATACCTACTTACCTACCTATTTCAATTTTCCTACAGTAGTAAATAATCCTTTCATTTTTGTTTGTGTCTTATAATTGTAATTACTTATTATTTTTGTTCTTCAAAATGACAACATTTAAAATTTTGAACAACAGAAATAATAGTAATTATAATCAATATAAATTACTTAATATATTAACACATGCATGCATGCACAATTGCACATCCATACCAATCAAAAAATCCTAATATATCTGTTTATGAGTGAAATTTTATCACTGTCGTGTGTCGAGAATGAGACAAAGGGTTGAAATATGGAAATACTTGAGTGATGATGATGCGATGATTAATGTTGAGGTTTGCCGTTAATGAGTGAATCTGTTTTATTCAATTTCTCCTTTTCTCTATTTTTTTGTTCTTGCCAGTTATTGTTTACATTTAAAAAGCGATTTTTTGACTAGTCTAATTACTTTATTAACTTCCCATAGGGAGTTATTTGATAAGTATTATGGTAAAAAAAAACTCAAAACAAAAGAAAGGATAGGGAATCTATATTTACAATAAAACTTGCTAAGCTTCTATTCCAGTAGTGTATACGAGTATGTATAAGGTTATGATAATGGTTCAAACATGAAAGGAAAAGAGGCTGGTGTTCAAAACAAAATTAAGTGTTTTGAACCAAGAGCTTATTTTGTTCAGGCTGCTTGCATTCCTTTTGGTTGTTGTTGGTTTTTAATGATTCATTGGAAGCTGTTAAGTTTTTTGACATTGCTCAATGCATATAAAACTTTGTATCAGGTTCAACAATGGGTTGGGACATACATATATACAAAAAATTTAGCTGGTTTGACCTTAAAACCCCTTTCTGAAACCAGATGGGAGTAGACTAAATGCTTTAAAACCATTCAAAATCTTAGAAGCTATAATATGAAGCTCTTATTGAAATATCTGAGGCTGGAAACGTTGAGAATAGAAACATGCTGTCATTAGGAAGTAAAATTTTAGTTTAAAGTTTAGGTATATGTTGCATATTAATCTAGTTTGATATTTAAGAAAAAAATAATGGCGCAAGATTTTAATTGAATTAGTGCGATGCTAAAGCTGTTTTAGTATGATACTACGTTAAAACAATAATTTTAATCGAATATAGCATCATACTTCTCTACCCTTTTATTAAAGTTAAAATCATCGAATACCTACTTTATTTTTTTAGTATTGCGCTAGCTTCATATGACACTTTGACATTTGCAGACATCAAAAAAGGTTCGTGTACTTATTTTTTTAAACGAAATGTCGTTGTTTAGGTGTGTTCAGAGCAATTTATTAAGGAAATTCTTTTAGTACGATACTAGTGAGAAAATGTTTAAAATTAAGAATGAGTTAGTAAACTAATATAAAGTTAGCAAGTTGTTAAGTAGTATCATACTAATACCTTAATAATAGGCTGTTTAAAATTTTGCGCCAATATAACTAGTAAGTATTTACAAACTCTGTCTGCTAATTTATCTACTAAATATGCTACTAAAAACTTTATAGTGGAAATGCGATCAGAAGAACAATTCACTAACGTGCAATCAGCTGAAGCCATAGCTCTAAATCTATAAATACCATCACAGTTTCCTCAAATAACAGTTTTTTGAAACTAAAATTAATAAAAAACTACTTCAGGACCCCAAAGACTCAGGAAAGATAAGTTGACTAGTCAATCATGGCTATAGAAAATGAGCTTGTCAAGTCATTATATTATGATGATCTGGTAGCTGAGTTTGCTAAAACAGAAGCCAGAAAAGTTAATCTATTGCAATAAATTCGGTTCTATTTATTTTTATTAAAATAATAATCTTATTATTATTTCCTACATGAACAACAATTAATGAATTATTTATTTGTATGTTGTTATGTTTTTGAATTAGTTTTTAAATATTTTTAACTTCAAGAAAATACTTTTTTACTTTTTTCAGTTCCTTAATTCTTGTGATATATTTTTTGACTATTATTTTTGTGATATATTTTTAATAAAAATCATATTTATTTTAATTAAATATAAGTATTATCTAGGAATAGGCCTCTTGGGGATCCCTCGTTAAAAAAATGCATTGCAAAGGGTACCCCTTGGGTAATGAGGAAATGACTTTTTCCGCCAATCCAATCCAAATGAGAGGCGCCACTGATAAAGCTTGCGCAGGGCTCTAATTTAGCTCGGGCCGGTCCTGGTTGCAGCACAAACTTCTCTCCACTTATTGGATAGAACTCAGAACAGGGAGTTAAAACTGATAGGAAACAGAGCTATCATGGATTAATTCCCAACTCTTGAACAATGTCGGAATGTTATTTTCTTGTTTTCACTCGAAGAAACCAGTTTTATTTCTACTCTAAATCAGTTCACCTGTGATACTCGTTTTGCTAGGAATGTTCATCAGTTCACCCTCGAGGCTAATTTTGGGCGTACCGTCAAAGATAGAGATTATGGAATAAATTACCCAGCACAGTTTTCCCCTGCCATTTCAATTTGCAAACATTCAAGACCAATTTTCCTCGACACCTCCTTTATCCCCTCCCCTAATTTCACCATTCTCCGTGCTGTGCTTAACATTATAAGGGTCCTTAATAAACCCTTGAGAGCGTTTAAATTATAAAAAAAAAGCATTTATTTCATCGAACATAAGCTCCATAGCCTAGTTACAATATTGATAAATAAATAAATAAAATAAATTAGTTAATTTTAGTGTTTAACAATCTACAATGATAAATAAAATTCGTTTTTGAACTCTCTCAATTCTTAAAGCATGTTTTGCATAAAAAAGATTCCAAATTATGCAACATTCTTCAGGAACCGATCTTATACTAGCGAAATATATACAATTTTTATGGAAGAAATGATCTGTGAAATCTCTTGTATTTCTTCGTATAAATCCTAGTAATCTGTTTGCTTTATTTGCAATGTAGTCAATATGACTGAGTGTCTTACATCCAGATCTTTTTTAACAAGAACCTTTCCTAAAATTTTCTGCAGAATGTAAGACTTTGACACATTAAGAAACAGTTGATCTTCGTTACACAATTTGGCTAATGGAGGTTATCTTGAAGAAGAAGACAATCATTTAGTGTTTCAATGGATCGAAAGATGTTTAAGTCATCAGTATACATAAGATGCCTAGAAAATCTTAGGCAAAAGAATATAGCCATCAATGGACCTTAGTAACTTCCTTGGGGAACCCCAGAAATTTCATCAATTTTTCTAGATGTTTTCGATCCAATTTTTTGGAGTTGATTTCGATCCTTCAAATAAAGTATAAAACTTTAAAAGAAGAATTTCATGATTTACCCTATCGTAGTACCCCTTGGCATAATGGTTAGTACGTTGAACCATTGTATATAAACATTTATAGTATTCTCATGAGGCATTTTTTTTTATCTTCTTGTCAGCTCACTAAAATCGCTACCATCGCTCCAGAAGCGCCAAAATGTTGCGAAGAAATTTGAGTAATTTGACATTAGAGTGAGAGTGAAATAATTTTTAAAGAATGAAAAGTTTACTTTTTGATTTATATATCAGTACGGTGACAAAGGGAGATGTAAAATAGAGCTGTTTTCCTCATGAGAACTGTTATACTACATATATGCCAAGTGAATACAGAATTTTTTTTACAAAATCTTCGCTTCAGTTGTTGTTGTTTTTTTTTTTTTGTGCACCATCGACGTGTGTTGTTTTGATACACACACATATGTATGTATGTAGGTACATTATTATTTTTCATTTTTCAGCATTGGTTTTGGAGTTTTGTGTTTTGACTATTATAGTCATATCAAAGCAACGTTGCTCAATTTTGATATTACTTTATCAAAATACAACGTTGTAGTTTAAATAGTTTTATAGATTCAGTAGGAAAATTTTTTTAAATGGATTCTTATAGTCCGGGAGGCAGCGACAGATTTCATTACACCATTTTCGCAAGCTTAATTTTTCTTATATGAGTTATTCGTGTTATAACTAACAATAATTTCATGGTCTTCCATCTCAAGAGTACAACGGGGGGTTACAGGAGGGTTTCAAACCCCGCAAAAAAATCATGAAAAAAATTCATAGTCGCAAACGTGAAACTTTTTCGACGCATTATCTGACACATAAGAAGTTTAAAAAATTTAGTCTTCCACCTGTATCCCACAACAAAATACGTCTTCCACCCACGCAAAAACCGCAAAACTTTTTTGAAAAAAATTCATTCCCGCGAAGATGAAATTTCTATATATGCTAACTCTTAATGTAATAAACATTAAATAAATAGTCTTCCACCTATAACATACAACAAAAGTCTTCTTCCAAGGCTTTAAAGTTGCACACCGCACTTTGGTCTTTTTTTCTTATTTTTAAATTCAAAACTCCATGAAAGACTTGTTGTTACTTAATTCATTGAAAGACTATAACAAAGTTGTTATTTTACGTTATATGTAGATTTTTTCAATGAATTGATTTAATCTGTTGTCATGAAAATCGAGCATAAAGTGTATATTGTTCTGTGTGTTCTCTAATTAAAACAACTTAATTTAAAGTGAACAAATTATTTATTGATTTTTATGATTTTTTTGTATTATTTATTTTTAAAATTTTCAGCATTTTCCAGGTATACAACAGTATGATTATTTGCATCATCATTCATCTAAATCATCCATATAGTCCATATCACGTTGATCAAATGAATCATCCGTTTCATCAAACGTAGAATTGAAACTTACATTTTTTGCATCCTCTTCTTCGTCTGACAGATCTGATGCATTATTTGGTTCATTATCTGTAAATACAAACTTTATAGGTATGATAATTAAATAATGGAAGTTCTTTATAACACCTTGATTTTCTCCTGAGTTAATAGCTATGTCATCAATAGATCTCGGCAGTTGATCTCCTTCAAACTATTGAAAAACAAGTTTATTGTCTTGTATTTCCCAACCATAGGCAGTGGAGGAAAATTGTGTTGGTTGTGGGAGATATGCATGTCTCCAAAGATGTGCGATATATGCTGTTCGATTTAAACTTTGAGTAACAGGCCGAGTGGTATTTCTGATATTCATTAACTTCTTCAGGCAATATTATATTATTTGAATGTAAATTATTTTCTTTGTGAATTGAAAGAATATGAACACTCTTATTCAAAATGCTGCTAACAAATGTTTGTAGCTTTCCGATTTTTTTTGCACAAAAAACACAATATGGTTTAACTCCGAGATACGCGATCACTATAACTTAATTTCTGAGATAACAAGTTGTAGTTTTAATAGCAAGTGATTTGAAATTCTTGAATTTACTTAGAAGAAAGCTCGCACTACTTTCTTTACTTTTATAAGACATATCTTACAGCTGATCGCTATATAAATTATACATAGAAGGGTCAAGAACCTTTGGCTGGAGAAATTACTTACAGTTTTTAATTGTAGTGTTTTAAATATACAAGTATATGTTTCTCGAAATTATAAATACATAATGATCATTTCAATTAATGCCCCTCGTAAGGGGTCCTTGTTAGAGTGAGAAGCACTTCTTATCATTATTTTCTAAGCTTTCTTTTTAGTTGGAGAAATTTAATAAAGCTGCAAACAATTTATACTTCTGAGAGCAAAAGAGAAAGATTTAGAGGCAACAATACTGATACTGTCTCATTTTTTCATTTGATCTTATAGAGGGTTGGGCACGAGTACGATAACTTGGCCGCCAAGATTTGATAACGGGTTTTTGTAGAGGGGTAAAAACCAAGCAATTTTTACTATGGGAGGGTCTATCTCCCCCCGTTTAGGAGGTAGGGACACTTTTAGAAAAAATAATTTAAATTGAAAAAAAAAAAAAATATTAAAAAACAACGGCATCACTTACAATAAAGTGCTGTACTGCATTTGAAAGCCAAAAGTTTGTTCTATAATTCTCCATTTAAATTAATTTACTTAGCCAATGGTTTTTGAGAAATTTGCATTTAAAGTCCAAATTTTTATTAAAAACGTGAAAAAAAAGTTTTGACCGATTGTTTTCAAAATTGTGAAATGAAATTGTAAATAAGCTTATATGCGTTCCATGTACCTATCAGTTCTTAATCGAACACAAAAAACCGCATGGTTCTATGGCTTCTAGTTTTTGAAAAAAATTGAAATTAACTAAAACTACTTTTCTATAAAATGTTTGATATTTTTTGCTTGCTTACATAAATAAATCAGTGCTAGCTTCCAACATTACAATATATAAACAGTAAAGTATGTATGGGGGGGCATGCTGCACCCCTGCAACCCCCCTGCTTGGGCACACTATAGGATTTGGGGTAGGTGCAAGGTTGGGTGCATACAAAGTTTCTTTTGCATTCACAGAATCTGTATTTAAAAAAATTCAAATTTATTCAATTATGAAGAATTGATCAGTTATATTGAAATTAATTGTGTGCGTTAATTGGGCTTTCTGATCTTTTATTTTTTTATGCAATTAATAAAACAAATTAATCCATTTTTTAAATTATTCCCGACGTTTCGTTGGGTATTTTCCAACTTTTTCAAGGGATATTTTTATTGGACTATTGTCAGTTACATTTATAGTTTTTAAACATTTATATTGCACTTTTGTATTTTTTTACTGTAGCTACAGTGCCGTCATAAATTAAACATTGAGTCTGTGATACTAGTTCATAATTTTTGTTTTGTCTTGGTTTTTTAATTTATTTATTTATTTAGTTTTCCGTTTAAAAAAAAAAAAAAAATTGTAAAAAAATACAAAAGTGCAATATAAATGTTTAAAAACTATAAATGTAACTGACAATAGTCCAATAAAAATATCCCTTGAAAAAGTTGGAAAATACCCAACGAAACGTCGGGAATAATTTAAAAAATGGATTAATTTGTTTTATTAATTGCATAAAAAAATAAAAGATCAGAAAGCCCAATTAACGCACACAACAAATTTATTCTATTTATCCAATGTCCACTAAATACATATAAACTACAATAAACGATCTTGAAAACCAAAACAAACTTCCGACCATGTTCACCAATACATGGCACTATTTTTCTATCGAAAATACTGCTTGGAAAGGAAATATAAGGACGACTAGGGTTCGCAAATAATAGAGTTTTTGTCTGATGTAAAAAAAGTTTACCCTTGTTATACCGATGGTGATATATGTATGTGAGGGTTTACAGTTAAAAGACATCGATCCTCCCACCCTTCAGAGCGAAAATTTAGAAAGTGTTTTACCGCCAAAACATCCTCGACTTCCCACCATAAAAGAGTAACTCAACGAACTCGAAAGTTATAGTACGGACGATGGCTTTATTGACGAGACTTACACACCTTTTTAATACATTTTGACCATTTTTAACTAACTATGACTGACTAACTCTTGACTAACTGACAAAATAACTGACCCAGATGCAATTCTACCTCCTCATGGTGCATTCTGGGTAACGCTAAATGAATTGCGGTACTGAACTAACAAAAATTCATTATGTTTATTAACATTAATCCTTAAAATGGAATCACCGTCACCACCAAAATCAAAAAAAGTAGTTTTGGTAATTTTCGATTTTCTCAAAAACTAGAAGACATAGAACCATGCGGTGTTTTGTGTTCGATTAAGAACTGATATTTACATGGATCACATATAAGTTAATTCACAATTTCATTTCAAAATTTTGAAAACAATCGGTCTAGTTTTTTTTTCACGTTTTTTTTTATCAAAATTTGGACTTTAAATGCGAATTTTTCAAAAACCATTGGCATAAGTAATTTAATTTAAATGCACGATTATAGAACAAATTTCCGGCCTTCAAATGCAGTATAGCACTTTATTGTAAGTGTTGCCGTTGTTTTTTAATATTTTTTTTTTCAATTTAAATTATTTTTTTCTAAAAGTGCCCCTACCTCCTAAACGGGGGGAGATAGACCCCCCCTCCCATAGTAAAAATTGCTTGTTTTTGACCCCTCTACAAAAACCCGTTATCAAATCTTGGCGGCCAAGTTATCGTACTCTCCCCGAGGGTTGCATTTAAAAATAAGAAAAAAAGACCAAAGTGCGGTGTGCAACTTTAAAGCCTTGGAAGAAGACTTTTGTTGTATGTTATAGGTGGAAGACTATTTATTTTATGTTTATTACATTAAGAGTTAGCATATATAGAAATTTCATCTTCGCGGGAATGAATTTTTTTCAAAAAAGTTTTGCGGTTTTTGCGTGGGTGGAAGACGTATTTTGTTGTGGGATACAGGTGGAAGACTAAATTTCTTAAACTTCTTATGTGTCAGATAATGCGTCGAAAAAGTTTCACGTTTGCGGCTATGAATTTTTTTCATGATATTTTTGCGGGGTTTGAAACACTCCTGTAACCCCTCGTTGTAAAGGTGCGGTGGAAGACGTCTATGTAACTATAACTTACCACTTGAATGACTCATACACAAAATATAAGGCTTGCGAAAATGAGACGGAAATTTCTGTCGCTGCCTCCCGGACTAAGAGGCCAGTGCCAAACTATGTAAAACATAGTACAAGAAACACTCAACCGGAAGAGTTTAAATTCCTAGACGCAACTTTTAATTCTGCGCACTGAGTATGAATTTTGTACCTCAGAATTTCTGTTTGAGTAACATTGCTGACTTCGATTTCATATAGAAGAATTGGCATCGTGCTCATGTTATCAACTTGCAAACTGGTAACTGTCTGCATTTGCTGTTGAAATTCTGTTTTATGTTACACTGCATAGGGGAGGGATAACAAAATAAAATAAATGCCTTCACTCATACACGCGATGGTGAATGTGAAGAATAACGTAACAGTAGATTGATAAAGAGAAAAATAGCAAATATGTAGGTATCTGTTGTTAAGCGAACAAAATTGTGCACTTTGTAAAGATTTTGTGATGTAGTTTTTTTTACTGTGGGAATGGGGGTGTGTATAGGAAATTAAACATCGTCTTATTTTTGGAAAACTTGATTATGTATCTATATATATATATGTATATCTGTCTTTAAATTCAGAATCAGCTGTTAATTATATAATAAATACCAATATTGGATTGAGCTATAAAAGAAATGAAACTTAAAAAAGATGGTAGGTAAGGTAGTGGTTATGAAGTAGTGGCTTTTTTAACGCTTGCCCAAGGCGCCTTTTGAGTTCAGCGCCCTGCGCATTTGCACAGCTTGCACGTATAGCTTGTCCGGCCCTGGCTGCAACTGCCCAAAGATGTGATTTATACTCGAGTTTACGACGGTGATGGCCAGAGGGGTGAACAATTTCGTACATTGGTGTAGAAATCCTAAGCATTTAGCAGCATTTTTGGATCGTCGTTGACACACACACCCAGCATTAAGAGCTTTTCGGTTTCTTCGATGCAAGTACTATTTAAGGACAATGACATAAGGGGAATATTTTGCTTCAACGACAATAGACATCATTGAGTTTTCGAAGCATTAAACTCCACACGTTTTCTTACACCCCATTTAACAATGCTGTAAAGATAAAATTTTAATGAGCTTATCATACGATACCGTTGCATAATTCCACTTCTGAAGGAGATGGACGTGAATTTGAGAACGAGTATGAGAAGCAGAAAATAGAGTCGTCGGCAAGACAATAAAGTGGGTTAGAAGTTTCAGACAATAGATCATTTATAAAAATGAGGAAGAGAGTTGGAGACAAAACGGAGTCCGGGAAAACCAGCATTTATTTTGTGTAGATCAGACTTGAAACCGTCCAACACAACATGTATTGAACGATCTAGAAGGTGATTTCTAACCAAAAGAATAAGGGTTTCGTTATGATAACGAACATAATTTTCGATAACAGAGCCTGGTGCCAAACTCTATCAAATGTCTTTGAAATATCAGCGCAATAATCTTACTTTCTCAAAAGCAATGTAAAGATCTGTTCCACTCTTCGGTGAGATATGCAATTAGATCACCAGTAGAACGATTGGTACGAAAGCCGTATTGCTGGTCATTAAGAAGCTTTCGATATTCGAGATATTTCTTGACCTGATGATTTATCAGCGATTCCATGACCTTGTAAAGAAGGGACCTTAGCACAATTGGTTGATAGGAGGAGCGGGAGGAAGGGTCGCCTTTTTAGGAACAGGCTGCATAGGTTTAAACTTATCTTGTCTACACGAGGTACGACCAGGGAACAAAACAAATTTTTTTAGGTATGATAGGTTGTTTTTAGTTTAGATACTGGCCGAAAAATAACAAATTCGACCAAGCTTAGCGCAAAGTCTGTTGAAGTTCATATACAATTTAAATGCATTTTTAGGTCTCAGGTACTTTCTCTAATATTTTAACGGATTGAGAATATAAATAGAATTATTAACAGGGATATGTTTAAAGAAAAATATTCAAAAGTTAAACTTCATCCTTTTAAAATTTGAAACAACTCCTAAAATAGTTTGAGCATATAAAATATATTGGTTTATAGTTAATAAAATATTTTGAAAACTTCCTTAAACTGGAAGATGGGCATAACGTTTTAAGTACAATAAAACAAGGGCTTAGAGCGTAATAAATAAATTTATACGACACAAACTGTCTTTATAGCAAAAACCAATAAAATATCTTTGCGATTCTAACTACGAGGATAACTTGTGATAGCTTGTAAAATTTACATTTATCGCTCTCCTGTGTTTGTTTATTATCATTCTTTATTAACAAAAATAAAATAAAACATCCTTGAAGTAATTTGTATATTTGTACCAGGTATGTAACGTATAAAACACCACTGGGACGTTCACTTCTAGATGTTTGTTAAGAAAAACAACAACAAAACACCAGCACAGTAAACATTTTCAGTAATTGTTATCCCAATCCTACCCTCTTACTGTAATCAAAATGAGTTTATCACCAGTTCGGTTAAGAACTTGAGAGTGAGAAATCCCCGTAGTCCCTATTAAACCACCCACAAAGTTCGCACAACATCATACAGACCCTCCCTTAGATTCACCCTATGTACATATATTTATTTTACAGCTCTTCGAGCGCCTTCATCTCAACTAGTTGATTATGCTCATACTATCGGCTAACAATAAACCTATTAACACTATGCCACCGTTAGTGTTAGTGGCTCACTTCAAATGGGTGGCATAAACAAATAACTCCAAGGACACACAATGCTGGGTACCAGAAGAAAGAACCTTTTCACTTAAAGGACTTTCTTTTGGTGCTTCTTTATATTAAGGCCCAATTGGTCCATAAAACTGATGAGGACGACATTGTCGATTATATATATGTATGTATTTGAGCCTCATAAAGAATTGTTGTAAACGGTATTCGACTGACTGTCACTGTCATCATTTGAAAGCGGGGTTGCTTAATTTCGGTAATGTTGTAAAAGATGTGCAAATGAATGGGATTTGTCGTACCTATGTATATCATAGTCCTTTCAGTATTATCAAGAGTGCTTTATGAGGGGCTCTTTTGTTCCGCTCACTTTGTCTCTTAAAATGTTACCTTAAATTCATAGCTCTGTGGAGCATTAAATGCATAATAAGGCGACGAAAGGTGAATTTCAGCGGTTTATATTTTGGGAGAAATAAGGCGGTATTATTACCTACTTAAGGTGGCGCTACAGTCCGGGGTGGACCAGGGCCTCAACCAACAAGCTTCTCCAGCTAGCTCTAGTTTGGCACGTCAAGTTGGTGGCACTTGTGTATGCACCACCTGAGTCACGGTCTTCCTCTACTTCGCCGTCCCTCGGGGTTTGATTCGAAGACTTTACCGGCCGGAGCATTCGGGTCCATTCACTCTACATGACCAAGCCATCTCAGTCGTTGGACTTTTATGTGTTTGACTATGTCAGTTTCGCTGTAAAGCCCGTGTAGTTCGTGGTTAAATCTTCTCCTCCACTCCCCGTCTATGCAGACGGGACCAAAGATCACACGAAGAATTTTCCTCTCGAAAGAGCCTTAGGCGCTCTCATCCACTTTCGACAAAGTCCATGTCTCTGCACCATAGACAAGGACCGGGATGATGAGGGTCTTGTAGAGGGACACTTTAGCTGCTCGAGAGAGGACTTTGCTACTCAATGGCCTTCTTAGTCCAAAGAAGCAGCGATTGGCAAGAGTTTTTCTCCGTTTGATTTCAGCGCTGGTGTTGTTTTCTGAGTTTATAAGGGCGCCTAGGTAAATGAAGTCCTTCACTACCTCAAAGTTATAGCTGTTTAAAATGACGTTCTGTCCAAGACGTGGGTGTTGTATGTGCTGTCTTGATGACAGCATATACTTGGTCTTGCCCTCATTTACAGCTAAGCCCATCTTCTTCGCTTCCGTCTAAATATTCACAAATGCGCCACTGACATCAGGCTTTGTTCTTCCAATGATGTCAATGTCGTCGGCGTATCCGAGTAATTGGACGAACTTTTGAAAGATTGTGCCTCTTGTGTTGATGCGTGAGTTTTGCACTATTCTTTCAAGAACTATGTTGAGGAAGTCGCACGATAGAGCATCGCGTTGCCTAAAACCTTTTTTGGTATTAAATGCATCGGTGAGATCTTTTCCGACCTTGGTGGAGCAGCGTGCATTCTCCATCGTCATCCTGCACAAGTGAACAAGTTTTTCAGGGATGCCAAAACTAGACATTGCTCTATATAGTTCGTTCCTATAGATGCTATCGTACGCAGCTTTGAAATCGATCAAAAGGTGGTATGTGTCGATTTGTAGCTCCTGGGTTTTTTCCAAGATCTGCCGTAATGTAAATATTTGATCGATGGTGGACTTTCCTGGTCTAAGGTCGCACTGATATGGATCTATCAGGTTGTTGACGAAAAGCTTCAGACGTTCACATAATACGGCAGAAAGGATTTTGTACGTAATGTTCAGAAGACTTATGCCTCTGTAGGTGGCGCAGTTCAGAGGGTCTCCTTTCTTGACGATAGGACTGGCAAAACTGAGGTTCAATTCATCGGGCATGCATTCTTTCGACCATATTTTGCAGATGAGCTGGTGCATACACCGAACCAAGTCATCGCCTGCCGCTTTGAACAGTTCGGACTTGATATTCGATATAGCTATCTTCACTTCGTCCAGGTCGGGTGGGTGGTATTGTTGGTCTGCGTCGCCTAAGTTGAATGGTGCTTATTCTATTGCAGCAGAATTTTTTTTTTTATCGCCGGTTTAAAGATTGGAAAAATATTCTTTCATTATTCTTAGCATGGACTGCGGATCCATCTACGATGTTCCCTTCATTATCCATGCAGGCTTCGGCTCGGGGATTGTATCCTTGTGAGTTTTTACCTTTTGGTTAAACTTCCGAACCTCATTCCTGCCATGCCATCCTTCTATTTCCTCGATCAAGCGCTTCTTATGCTCCTTCTTTTTCTTTCTTAGAAGCCGGTGTTCTTCTCTCCTCTTCTGCTCGTAGAGCTCGCGAGCAGCTCTAGTCCTTCTTTGCAGCGCCGCTTTATGTGCGTTGTGGTTCGATGTGGTGGTCGTGTAAAACCCAGCACATCAGAGGCCACTGGTCCTCAATACTTGATGCTGGCGGCATAGGACTTCTTAAGAGGTTGTTAGAAACTCGATTGGAATAGCACATTGTGATCTCTTACGATTGTAAACATTCAACGTCGAACTTCCTCGCAGTACTTCCTTGTTTTGGTTTGGGTCGGGATATCCGCAGCCGAACCTTGGCTACAACGAGGTAGTGATCCGAGTTGATGTTAATCCCTCGGAACGTGCGGACATCCTCTATACTGGAGAAGTGCCTTGAATCGATCGCAATGTGGTCAATCTGGTTTACGATTGATTGATCAGGAGATCGTCATGTCTCTTTGTGAATATCAAGATGTTTGAACTGCGTAGTGCATACTAGCTGCAAGAACGTCTCACCCTACAGCGAAGTTGATCAGCCTGAATCCGTTATCGGAAGTGGTGTCGTGCAGGCTACATCTTCCAATTGTGTCAACAAAGATGTCTTCTCTTCCTAGTGGAATTATTGCATATTTTTGTATAAAAACAATTCATTAATTATATGCATTTACATGAAGGCATTTCCCCAGGAAAGAATGGGTCAGTTCATTCAGTTCATTCAGCATTAAACTTCAAAAATAAAAATAAAATAAATAGTACGATGTTTATTATTTAAAATTAATGTTCGAAGCTTCGTGATTGACTAGTCTTGTTTTAACGGCAACAATTTCGGTGAAATTCACCTTTTGCTGCATATGTCTGTTTAATTAGGTAAAGTTTTTCACTCCAACACCCAATAGTGCGACACATGAATGCACGCACACAATGGTGCATTAGTTTGAATTACAGTTTGAATAGTAGCCTTAAATACGTAAATAGTCTCTGACTTTGGTCCTTATTCAGATTGCAGCAAGCCTGCCGTATCTACGAGTTGTATAGGTAGAACATAGGTAAGGTGTAACATACAACTATGTATGTTAAATGAGAGGAAGGATTCGCTAATGAAAGGTGGCTTTATCCATGAAAATGTAACCAAGAAACACATAAATAGAAAACCAAGTGCAAAAGGATGTAGCAGTTACGAGCACTGGTTATGGTGTAAACGTGCATCAGGCTCGCTTGTGCATGGGTTTGCCATAAGGGGACCCTGAATTCTTCATATTTTACTATGTTTTATTTGTTGTTGTTTCATTTATTTGAGTAGGTGTGGCATTGATTCTTTTTTTATTTATTTCTATTTTCTAACACATTGCAAGGCACACTCGGAAAAGTGTCAAGGATATGGTAAACAAAGACTTGATTTTTTTCAAATCTTCAAAGGAATAAAAAAAAACCTCGTTTTTTTTTATAGAATGTCTAAGCTCACATTGTGACAGAATAAAGAAAGATTAGTGATGCTGTACAGAAAAATGTATGTACGAGTATGTGTTCTCAAAGTAAAGTGGCTTCATTTTGAAAAATAAGAAAAAGTAAGTACCTTAAGGTAATTGCTAGATATTGATGTGAAATTAAAGAAGATCTTTGGTTTGAGTGGTAGATTTATAATTGCCCGAAATTTGAGGGCAAGATATTTTAGAACATATTAAATTTTTGGCGCAACAGCACTTGAAGAACAAGATCCTAGTGACTTACACTCACAACAATTGTTGTGTGTGTGTTGTTGGTTGGCAAGAATAGAGAAAACTTAAGTCCGAAGGACTAACTTCGTCATATTTAGAGATTTTCTCAGACAATTGGTCAATTTGTTAACAAGCGTAACGCAGTATCTTTTTCTGAAATAAACATTACAAAAATATGTTGGTGTATTTCACTTAATTTAATTTTGGATTTGAACCAAACTAGATATTTTTATTAAATGAAGTACCAATAAAGTTAATGTTGAAAAAAAAGGTAGTGACAAATGAATAAGTCGCTAGAGATTGATATATCTTTTTTAAAACGTGAAACAAAAATTAAAATTAAATGAACCCGCAATCCAAATGTTACTATAAATCTCCGGATTCATCTAATCGATATTCAGAACACCTAATCTGTACGAACTATTTAAGTGTATACTGTTATAATATACATACATACGTAATGTATATAATATTATCAAAAAAAGATTGTGTGTACTGACGTACGCGCGGTTGAAGTAAAACTTCTTTTTCCTCAAGCAAAGCTTCTGTAAGATTATAACCTACGAACAAACATTTTGTATTCTAAAAACATGTCGCTGTCTTTGACGGATAACGTGACGTTTTGACATGTCACTGACAGCTGCATAGAAATTTTTTTACCCCCAACGCCGGAAAAGAAGTTTTATTTCAAAAAAACATCAAAAAGATATGTTTGTTTGTTTTTTTTTTTAAAGGATAGTGGTTTCTGCTTGTTAAATTGGTCGACCACATAATTCACAAACATTTTGTATTTTTAAAACATGTCACTGTCTTTGACTGATAACGTGACGGTTTGACATGTCACTGATAGCTGCATAGAGAATTTTTTACCATCAACGCCGGAAAAGAAGTTTTACTTCAAAAAATTGAATGTGCGCGCCTAGCCTTAAATGAAATCGAGAAGAAAAGTACAAAACTCCCATGCCACTTGACAAGCAAGTTGCCTCGCTTTGTTTGTATTACCCTAGGGCTGCACGTGCAAGTATTGGCAAGCATGTTGCAATCTTGTAATGTACACAAGCATTTCTTATTAACCCGTACAAACCCGAGCAACTTAGAAGTCACCTGGCATTAATTCAGTATCAAGGCAACTTGGAAAGCAAGTACACTGACAGCGGCACTCTTGTAAAATTAATTATTAAAGTATTTGATTGATTAGTCGGGTGACGTTCAAATTTATAAATACCAAAACAAATGTCGGTGGCGTGTGCGATTAAGCGAATAAATATTATTAAAAAGTATAAATTCAAAACTTTCAGGCAACCTGATGGTCATATGGCATGCCGTCTATGACAGCAAGAATACAAATGGTAGTGGATATACCCAACTTTTTGGTCAGTACTTTGTATGCGAGGGTTAGGTGTTGGTAATATTTATTTGGATTGCAATATGCTTGTCAATAATTATTCGGTTGCATAGCCATTGCGCGTCTGAACTTATAGTTTTATGTTAATCTTTGAATGCAGCCATTTGAAATATGTAAATTCTAAATCGTATCCAACTTCATGTTTTACTTTGCACATGCTAAAAACATGTCGCTGTATTTGACGGATGGCGTGACGGTTTGACATGTCACTGACAGCTGCATAGAAATTTTTTCACCCCCAACGCCGGAAAAGAAGTTTTACTTCAAAAACAAAATTTGAAACCATTTTTATTTTCAGTAAAGTCATCTAAATAAAATAAATATGAACTTGCTCTTGTGGCTCCGTTATGTCTCCGACTCTGTTTCTGATATTTCTCAATAAACTTTTGTCTGAAATTTCTAATCTATAAAATTGATTTGCTGATGATAGTATTCTTAGCTTCTCATATTCGTTTTCAGATTCCAGATGTCCTTGTTCTTCGGATGTGGATCTAGAACGGCAACGTATGATAAGCTCATTAAATTATGAATTTAATGCTTCAATAGCTCAATGCTGTTTTCTGCCGTTAAACAGTGATTTTAGCAAAGTCAAATATGTGGTCATTGTCATTCCATACAAGATGGTCTGCGATGCACAAACCGAGAACCGAGAGCTGTTAGGTTTCTTCAAAGCCAGTGTCTCATGAAAATAGCGGCATAGGGAGCGGGTTGCGCCTTAAAGCCTAGTACGCAGATCGCGCTAAATTTTATCTCCCACATTTTTCTCCAAACATCAGCCAAAATCCAAGCTAAATTTTGACAATAGAACTTTGTGGAGAATATGTCATAGAAAACAGCTGTTCTCTCAATGAATTTTTTTCAAAGATTTAAAAGAATTTGCTTTAAAGTATGATTTTTTAAGATTTATGAATTATGAATTATTAGTGATTTTTGTTCTCGAAAATCTTGTAGAACTCCCGTCACCAAATATTCTTCTAAATATTGTTCAATTTCAAATTTAAAGCCTAGTACGTAGATCTTGCTAAATTTTATCTCCCATACAAAATCAAAATTCTCTCCAAAATTTAGCCAAGCTAAAATTATGTCAAGCATTTTAGCCGAGGGATACGCTGCTCCAGCTAAAAAATCTAAATTTCTCTTCGAACTGTACATAACTTATCTGTCAAAATTTAGCACACGTAATAATTGTCTGGCACATTTATTTCCAAGCTAAATTTCAATTTCAATTTGAAATTGAATAATATTTGAATAATATTTAGAAGCATATTTGGTGACAGAATTCTTACAAGATTTTCCACAGCAAAAATCACTCATAATTCATAATTCATAATTCTTATTCGTTCTCACTCATAATTCTTAAAGAATCATACTTTAAACTAAATTCTTTTAAATCTTTGAAAAAATTTCATTTAGAAAACAGCTGTTTTCTTTGACATATTCTCCACAAAGTTCTTATGTCAAAATTTAGCTTGGATTTTAGCTGATGTTTGGAATGTGGGGGATAAAATTAAGCGCGATCTGCGTACTAGGCTTAAGTGTTTAAGCCTAGTACGCAGATAGAGCAAAGACAAATTTTATCTCTACAATTTTAATCTCTACAAAGTTTTTCCAAATCTCACGCAAAAATTTGAAGTTGGAGAACTACGATAAAAAATAATTGAATGTGTTTTGTAGTGTATCTCTGGAACCGGTTGTCTAACGGTTGTCGTTCATACCTTTTTGAAAACTCCTCTTGATGCTTTCAAGAGATGCATCAGCACCTTTTACATAAGACCAGTTTTGACAAAAATCACTTTCGGCTGTCAAAATTTGTCCCGCAAAATAATGCTTGTATCATTCTTTTTCCTGGCAAAATTTAGTGGAGACATTTTGTACAGTAATGCACAAAAGTACGAATTTTGGGCGCGTACTGCTCGGACAAAAATCCAAGATAAAATCTGTCCCAGGAAAAAAATTGTATGAGAGACAAAATTTTTCCCGATCTGCGTTGATTGGTTTGATTCGACGTTACAAAAAATGTGTCTACCCTTCTGATTTGGCTGTAATCTATGTTGCCTTTATTCGTCGAAAGCTTTAGTTCATCTCCCATAATTGGACTAGTGCTGAAATAACTCACTTGAGTCTCTTTGACAGAATCCAAAAAAAAGAGCTCTGAAAATGATAGGTTGTAGAAGTATAACAGAAACATTTGAATCCCACGATCACCGTCGCAATGTTTCTTGTCTTTAATTATTGTATCGTTAGATTTATAAACAGTGTTTTATTAAAATAGCCAGTTGCATTCCTACTCATTAGCAATTTAATCGTGACACTCGCGCTGTCTGAAGGGAGTGTCTATCAGTTTAACCTTAAGCCCAACTTCGAACGTACGGTTATATTCAGAGATTATTTAGGCGCACTGTACAAATGTGGAATGCTTCGACTGACTCTATATTTCCCTCCCATTAGATATAATATTCAGACTTTCAAAACCAATGTGCCTTGATATCTCCTTTTGAATCATCTTCAACTTTATTAACACTCGGACTGTGCTCAAGCATTTCAAACGTAGTTATAAACCCTTTAGACAAAAAAGGACTTTAATCTCTAATTTTAAATTTGCTTTTTGCTAAACTAAAACCGCAGTCTTTTACAAGCAAGTCTTAATTTATGTATGGCAGCTACCCTCTAGGAAATCATAGGCAACTCTATAGTCAACTTGAAAGAAATTGGCCAATACGTATAGGCTCTAGTTCATCGTACTTTTACCTACTCGTACGTACCTACAGATGCACAGACGAGCAGACGTACTTGATTAAAACAGGGACGGTATAACGAAAACCACTTTGTTGAACTCCTCTATCAACAATCGTTTTAAATTTTATTGCAAGCTCGAAATGTTTTTAACACGAAGTTCAAACTTCCCTCATAAGGCAATAGAACAGCATTTTAAGTATTTCCTTAAAATAACCTTCAATTTGAACCTAAAGTTTACATAGATAGAGCGAGTGAAGTTGAGTTTTTCTTCCAAATTTATCGAAAACTAAAAATTTGAATTTACTTTGTTTTTATTTTTTTGTAATCGATACTATACAGTACTACTTGGAATCACAGTAAACATGCAAATAATTTATATAGTTGCTTTTTGAGTAAAAACTTTTTTTGTAATGAGAAAATTCATAAGAATGTAGTACGTTTGAGGATTTTTTGTAGTCACCGATATTTTGTTTCAAAACAAATGTACATGTATGCACACTACCGGGAAATGCTATTGGCGATTTTTTGAGTTTACTAATGGTTTGGTTCATACGGTTAAGTTTTTTTTTGCTGGAACTTGTTATATATGCATGGAGGGGAGTATCTAGTACAAATTTATGCCAAATTATATACTTCCAAGAATCAACCTTGCAACAAGAGCATCTGGTCTATTTTTACTAGCAGAATTAATTATTCTGATTGATGAGATGAAAGTAAATATGAACTTATGTACATATCTGGTTTTTGTGTCATGGCTTCTTTTTATTGCAGACAGGATGATGAAATTTTTCAAAGAATTTAACTTCTCAGAATCTTCAACCAAACGATAAGTTTGAAGAAGAGCACTTCTAAAGGGGCTAAACATACACTGCACTAAAGGGTTTAACCTAGTGTCATTTATTTTTTCCTCACCATTGTCTCATCTTAACATTTTATAGTTATGTAGCTGGTGGCCGAACTTCAGCCTCAGTATAGCTACTGTTTCAATACGAACTTTAATTTTATTTGGGTAAAAATAACTGCCTAGATTAAACAGCAATTTAGCTACAAAAAAAAAATACTGTACAATGTCCCAAACGTAGTTAAAACTTTTGGTATTTTCTACAAAGCCATCGATTCCAAAAGTTGTCCACAACAACATTCCTTTTAAACGCTTGCAAATAAAAGCGAATTCACTGGTCCCTAAAGCAGGCGAATCTCCTCCCCAGCGAATAAGGTCCCATCTTTTGAAGGCCATGGAATCCCTGATAATCAATCGGATTAAGAAATATCTCTTCACTTTAATAGGTGAACTTGTGATGTGATGACATATCTCACCGAAAAGTAAAATAAACCTATACATTATTTAAGAAAAACAAAGATATTCCACGTGATGTTTCTAAAGCATTTTTAATAGAGTTTGTCACGAACTTCTTTGATCGAAAATACGTGCATTTAGTCTTGATGACACACTTCTTCGTTAGATTAGAAGTTATCTTTCTGACCATTTGAGTTTTTCTGGACGGTTTTTAATCTAATATTGATAAAATAAATGCTGGTGTGCCCTAATGCTCATTTTCGTCTCCGACTCTTTGGTTGAAGAAAGCACCCTCAGCTTTTTATTTTTGTTTCCAGATTTACAACTCTTCTTCGGTCTTGAAACTGAAATTTCAGCGTATCCTCAGCTCATTAGATTTCGATATCGACACTTGTATTTGAAACTGACTCCTTTCGGGTAAGAGAAATATACCACCTTTGCCGTTGACTATGAATGGCACTTGCACCAAAGAAACTAAAAACCTTTCCATAATCAAAAATACTAAAAAAAGATAGCCAGATAGCATTACTCCGCTCAAACAGTTTTATCATTGCCCTGCGGCCGTACCTCGCACGTACTGTTAAATATAGAGGTTCTTTATTAAGCTGCACTACTAGAATGTAGAAAAAATTTTTCTTTCTTGACTTTAACCATCATTTAAATGTCAATGTTCATTAGCATATTCTTTTTTCTACTTTACATAAATACATGTACTGGAAAGTCATAACCCCTTGAGGGTGTGTAAATTATGGGAGCGTTACGAAATCCCGAATAACATAATTCCGTGTAACGAAATCCCGCAAAGTAACATTCTGTAAAAAGCATGTTATCTTAACAGAAAAATATTGTAATTACGAAATCCCGTAAAGCGAAAACCGGCAAATTTGCTAATATTTAAAAAAATTTTTAATACTTGTTCATGTATTGGACAACGAAAAAGAGTATTTAAGCAGTAGTGGTTCCGCGTTAAACTTCAGTTGTTCTTACTTCTTAGAACTACGCGAGGAGATAGGAACTTGATTCCGTTGTGGTAGGGTGTGTTTGGTGGACGGATTTGTTGGATGACTCATGACTGGCTTGGTGGACGACGAGCTGATTGGGTGACTGCCTTGTTGGACGATGGGTTGTTTGGTGACTGGCTTGTTTGACGACGGGCTGGCTGATGATTTAATTATTTTGAAGATCGATTTTAGGTTGAAATTACGATAAAAGTGAATTTTAAGCTTGAAACAAATTTAAAAATTTCCTCTTTGCCAAATAGCTTAAAACCCTGTTGAAATGACTTTTACATATAAAAAGTTCTTTTTAGAGCTAAAAAAAAAAGATTATAAAGAGAAACGAAACAAAAACGGGTACAGTAAAACCCACTTAAGAGAAACGGCAAATTCTCACAGTCTTTCTTTCACTTAAGCGGGTTTTTCACTTAAGCGAACCCCGCTTAGTAAGTGAAAAATAATTTCACTTAAGCGGAGTTCGGATAAGTGAAAAAAAAAAAATCACTTAAGCGGATTTAAAAATTCCATTAAGCGGAGAATTAATGCTAGAAACAATATTGGCGCGAAATTTTAAACAGCCTATTATTAAGGTATTAGGTAGTATAATTTGCTAACTTTATAGTAGTTTACTAACTCATTCTTAATTTTAAACATTTTCTAACTAGTATCGTACTAAAAGAATTTTCTTAATAAATTGTTTCTGAACACACCTAAAACAATGACATTTCGTGTAAAAAAGTAAGTAGATACACGAACCTTTTTTGATGTTTTCAAATGTCAAAGAGTCATTATGAAGCCAGCACGATACTAAAATAAAATGCACGACTGGGTCGCACGAACTTGCTCCTATGTAAAAGACTAAGAATTTCAAAAATGAATGTTATTAGAGAAACTGTTCATAAGCATAAAATTCATTTTTTAAATGACTAAAAAAACTTCTTTAGTAGTTAAAGTTAAGAATAGGATGCCATGTGATTCAAGCAAATATAGATTTATGCGAGAACAAAAATTATAACAAAAAAATATAACACAATTTTAAAACATTTTTAAGAAAAAATGTTGGTACGCCAATTTGAAGTTTTTATAATTGTATGAATAAAACTAAATTTACAAAAAAAGGATTGAGCCGTTTTCGAGATATTGAATTTTCAAAAAACAAAAAATTGATTTTGTTTTTCAAAATTAAAAAAAAATATTTTTCTTAAAGTTTTGAAATGCAATGTTTTTTAAACTTTTTAGGAGCTTGTCTCTACGAAATTTCATTAAAATCGGTTGTGCTAATAATGAGAAATGCAAAATTTTAAAAAATCGTTCTATGGTAGGTACAGTCAGTAATATCTTGTTTTCAAATTTATTTTTTATTAAATTGCAGATATTAAAAAATAATAGAAAGAAAAAAAATTTAAGCAAAATTCTCGGAACCGTTTTCGAGAAAAATACGATTTTCGAAAACCATTTTTTAACATTTGTATGGAGGGTACCGTTATTTTTAGGTAAAATGAATTTATTTTTCTCATATACATATGTATATTGTAGACTATTTTTCAAACTTTTATTTATCAAGTTTTGAAAAAATCGAGCATGGGGTTTTTGAAATATTGAGTTTTGAAAAAAAAATTTTGAAAGTTTTTTTAAAAATCCAAAAAATTTTTTGTGGAAAATTTGAATACCCAATAATATTCAAACTGCTGGGAAGCTTTAGCATAAAAAAAATGATCAAAATCGGTGTTACCGTTTTTGAGAAAATCAAAAACAAAAAAAAATGGTCGCATGGGGGTACCAAAACTACTCATTTTTTGAAAAATTTTGCTCAACCATTACCTAGGTTTAACTAAATTAAATTTTTTGATTTTTTTTTTAAATCGTTGGGACAGTTTTTGAAAAAAAAAATATTTATAAAATTTCGAAAAAAATTCGTATGGCAGGTACCGTTATTTTTGGCCTTAAAAAATCAAATCAAAAAAACATCCGGGGGTAAAAAATCAAAACGGCCGAGCCGTTTAGCTGTAATCGAACAAACAGACAGCCAGACAGAATTGCCAGACCCACTTTTTTCGTCTTCGCTATCATCGTAATGTCAACTTTGATCAAAATCTCGAGTTCGATTTTTTTCACGAATGCATAACTTGCCTTATAGTACCTATAAGTCGCAAGTAAAAATAAAGTAGGTATTCGATGATTTTAACTTTAATAAAAGGGTAGAGAAAGTATGATGCTATATTCGATTAAAATTTGCAAATTCGTTGTTTTAACCTAGTATCATACTAAAACAGCTTTAGCATTAATTTTTTAATTAAAATTTTGCGCCATTGTTTTTATCTTTTGGACTTGCCTTGAAAGAAATTAAATAAAATAACGATCAAATAACACAAAAATAATTTATTGGAAAACGAAACTAGCAAATTTTTGTTCTGTTCGATTCAATTTTTTTTTCACTTAAGTGAGTTTTTTTTACTGAAAAATATTAAAAATTAAGTGAAAATATGATTCAGCTATCCGGGTTTTTCATTTAAGCGAGTTTCACTTAAGCGGAGTGTTTTAAGGGAAATTGGTCGGAAAATACTTGGGGATGAAAAAAGTGTTGCAGATAAGCGGGTTTTACTGTATTTTGATTAAGAAAACTAACGCCACAGGCGCCTGCCTGGTGACTAAACATACCATAAGCGGAGCAACGAAGTTGCGTGAGTGGGTGTGTCCCCGAAAATGGAGTTAAAATCCTGAAAACCCGCAAAGCGTACCACCCAAGGTACTGTTGCCCAAGAAAACTGTTGCTACAGTCGCAAAAAAAGAAATTGTATATCTCTAAAGTCGATTTTATGGTAAACGAAGTGCCGTAGACCTATCAAAGTTGACAGCTTTTTTTAACTTGATTTGTGGCTAAACCAACCAAAAATTAATATTCGTGATCTAGGGAGTGCCACCTTTCAAACGATGCGACGTATCACATGATTTTTTTTTTTTAAACATTTTTCTACATATTTTATGAATCCAAGAATCTGTAATCACCAAAATCTCAAAATAGCTTTTATTTAACCTCTGTAAGTTTCAAAAACGTAAGAAAATTATTTTTCATGAAGTGCAAAGCAACGAAATTGCATGAGCGAGACAGAGGATCCGAGAAATGAGTTAAAATCACGCGAAGCAGTAAATCTCTGCTTTTGCTTAACGAAAATGGAAAACGTATTCCTCAAACAAATTATGGAAACGTATAAAAACTTTTTTAAGCTTGGAAACAAAAATAAAAAATTGATTAAAATTGATTTTTCAGCGAAAAAAAATATCCTCAGAAAATTACAACAACGCTTAAAAACCATTTTAAGCATTTTAACATTTTGCTTAAAAAAGGTATTTTAATCTCAAAAAATTCTCTAAAAAAATTTTTTAAGCGTTCTTCTCGCCGTCCGTCTTTTCGACGCCACGACGACGCCGCATCCTCCGACACCTCGTCGCACCACACCGCGTCGCTATCCCGGAACTCCTCGTCCTAAACCACCTCAACCAAACTCCCTATCAACCACCCCAAAAAGCCTCGACCAAACCTATACCTCAACCAAACAACATACTTTAATGAGGTCTTCTGTACAATTAACATAGCCGTCCTTGATTCTCATTGCTTTATTTATTATTTTTCATTAATACTGCGTTCAACCTCGCAATAGTTAAAAAGGGCCGAAGCACTTACTTCGGGTTTACGCCACGTCAAACAAATCCTTATTTATAACAAGGGTATTCATGAAACGAGATAATTTTCCGCTTTGTAGAAAGATATAATTTTCCGCAACATGTTTTCATGAACAGCCCCTAAAAAATACTTGCGTAAATGTGGCAAATATTTTGTGAAATGTCAAATTAAAAATCAGAATCAATATTAATTTTATTTATCAGGTTTATTTCTTCACTTTCCGCATCAAATTCTTGAAATAATTTTATCAGATTTGCAGAAAGTTTTTTCCATAAAAATTTTTGAGTTTTAAAGAGAGGCGATCAAATGTTGACAAGATCGGAAACATTCTCTCGAATTACGATAAATAATGGCATATAAAAAATCATCTTAGCGAATTTCTACCCAATATTTTCAAATATTTTAAAAAATTTTCAAATTACTTGAAGAAAATATTTTGTGCCCTTCAAAAATTATTATTTGTGGGGAGCTAAATAGTAATCTTCTACAAGAAAGCCATGTTGTTGATAAAATATGCGAACTTTTAATTTGTTCCCTGTTAACTCTACTTGCGCCACACATTTTGTAGCAAAATCAAGCACATTACTAGATGTCTTTTTTGTGAATGATATAAATAATGTTCTTCTTTATGACCAACTAGGTGCATCTGGTTTCTCAAACCATGATTACATCTGACATCTGATTATTCTTTCACCTGTCCCATTACTTCTTACGAGTTTAGAGATTTTAAAAATGTTAATTATGAATGTCTTGAGCGAGATACTCGGAGTGTAAATTGGGATCTTAGTTATAACTTTTCCTGTTCAAATGATCAAGTCGATTTTTTTAAATTACAACATGCTCAAACTCTTTAATGATCATGTCCCTCTTAAATGTAAAACCGTCAAACCAGGTCAACGACCTTGGTTTACTAATGAAATAAGATTTCTTATTCTTAAACGTGATGAAGCATAATTATAAGCAATGGAGACGTTATAGGCTCAGTGTTCACAGTCAAATCTATGGCAGGTTACGGAACTTGGTGGTGAGTAAAATAAGGGCTGCTTAAATACGTATGTATAATAGTGTTCTTAGCCCGTCAGTAAATGGGCGACAATTATAGAAAAATTTAAAGATAATGGGAATTGGTAAACAAAACCATACTGACATCGGAAATACTAATGTTGATGAACTTAATCGCAAATTTGTTTCTTTACCTGTTTCATTTTCATCTGATACGACATGTAGTACTGCTCATAACTCCATTGACTTTCCATTCTTGGTTGAAGATACTTTTGAGTTCTCTTGCGTAGATTCCAGTATCATAGTTGAGTGCCTCTTATCCATTAAGTCGAACGCTATTGGAATTGACGAAGTGCATCCTATGTTCATCAAGGCCATACTTCCTGTGATTTTGCCTTATATTACACACTTTTTCAATACTATACTTACGACTGGTATTTTTCCGATGCAGTGGAAATTGGCTAAAGTAATACCTATACCCAAAAACCGAAATGGAGATGATTTTATACCTATTGCCGTCCTTCCGTTTCTTTCCGAAGTGTTTGAAAGAGTTCTTCAAAATCAAATAGATAATTATCTTACCATGCATAAAATACTTTCCCCAGTTCAGTCCGGCTTTCGTCAAAAGCATTGCTGCACATCTGCTGTTCTAAACATTGTTGATGATATGAGACGGGGCCTTGACGAGGATCATGTCACATTTCTCGTTCTTCTCGATTTTTCCAAGGCTTTCGATACTATTGATCATTCCATTCTTCTTCACAAGCTCTCGGGCTTGTATAAGTTCTCAACTTCTGCTGTCAAATTATTATCATCTTACCTTGCAAACAGAAAACAAGCGGTTGTGGCGGGTACAAATATTTCAAGTTTTCTACCAACAGTAAGAGGAGTTCCCCAAGGATCTATACTTGGCCCCCTGCTTTTCTCTCTCTACATAAACGAACTTCCCTCAAATATTTCATCCTCTAATATACAAAAGTATGCTGATGATGTTCAATTGATTCACAGCTGCCCCCTTGGACTAATTGAAGATTGCACTAATACCATCAACAGTAATCTTGAAAAAGTTTCACAATGGTCAGACATAAATGGACTGCTTTTAAACCCTATAAAGACTAAATGTATCGTTTAGTAAAAATCATTTGAATCTTTCCTACTTTCCAGTCATAAGTCTCAAAAACTCCCCAATTGAATATGTTGAAACAGTAAAAAACCTAGGTGTCTTATTCAATAGAAAATTGACATGGGAGAATCACATCAATGTAGCAGTAGGCAACGTTTATGGAGTGCTCAGAATGATATGGCCCTTACAGTATTTTACCCCTTTAAGAACACGCCTAATGTTAGATAAAACGCTAACGCTAGTGATACCGAAATTAACATTTGGATGTGAAGTTTTCAACGACTGCGATGCGGTCAGCCGACGGAAACTCAATGTTGCGTTCAACAACATTGCCCGTTACGTTTACAGTGTAAAAAGATATGACCATATCTCTCCTTTATCAAGGCAAATTTTAAGCATTTCACTCGATCAATTTTTACACTATAGAACGATTGTATTTTTATTTAATGTTATCCAAACGAATCAGCCTCAATACCTTTTCGATAGGATAGATATTTAGTTCCTCGAACAGATCCTTAATACTAATTCATCCGCGGTATAAATATTTAGCATCCAAGAGGCAGTTCTTTATCAATGCCATTCGCCTGTGGAACGCTATACCACGGCATGTTAGGGCACTAAGGGGTGAGACACAGTTTCGGAGAGTTTTACTTTCTCATTTCCGGTCTACTTAGGATCGGGTGTATAATTCTGTTATGATTAGATGGAGATTTTGGAAGAATAAAAATGAATTATAATAAACAATTAATTAAATTAAATTTTTGAACTTAAGCAATTGCTAAATTAAAATAGTATCTATGCAAACTTAAACATTGTCTAATCTATAGTCTTTCTTTGTTTTATTACAATTTTGAAGCTTTTAACTATATTATAAGATTTGTATCTTACTGTTAAAGCAAACGAAATAAACAAATAAATAAATAAAATAAAGGCCGTGTTCTCTTGGAAATTAATATTTTTTTTTTTAATTCATCTAAACATTATTTAAAGGTTTTGATATACACCAAGCTTTTGTTTTTTGTTCTTTTAAGAAAAAACAAAATTATATCGGAGAGGTAGTCTTATTTTACTCCTTTGAGGGTGGAGGGCCAGTTTAATAAAAAAAACACATTAAATGATAAAAATGTATAACAGCAAGACGAATATTAAAAGACATTTTAAACATTTATTTTTTTTAAATTTATTTTTAAAAACTGTTCTTTTAATAGGATTCAATGTTAATATTAATTTTCAATCAATTCCTTTTAGTAGAAAGATAAAGTCTGAACAAGCAGATAGATGTTATAGTTCTTGGAACTATACCCATAACAAGTTTGTTTCAGTTAAAAAAGAAAGCTCTCTGTGAGCTAACTTTTATAACCATTTTTTTATTTTTTTTTATTGAACAAGAGAAAGCCTGCCAATATAACCTAGTGAATATTTCCTAGGAATTAACCGGTTGTGTGGTAGATAATCCCGTTCTATAAGATTAATTTTGTATATGCTAGAATAAAAAAAAGTGTGTAAGTATATTCAGTGCTGTGTTAAATTAAACACTTTTCTAATTCCTTCCTATCAACCCTTCTTCTTATTTCTTAAACTTAATGAAGGCAAACCTACGTATTTAAGATTATCTTTCTATATTTATTAAACAAAATATGTATGTACATAGATAAGATTTAAAAAAAAAACGGTATCAGCTTGAAAATAATGCCCTTTTTCGTGTTGCCTTTGCATGAAACCTCGCATAAAACGCAAAGACGATTAAGGGAATCAAAAATAAAACTTAAAATGAGATTTAGAAAACATAATTAAAATCTACTTAGCTGGCTAAAAACAATTTCCTACACGAATATTTATCGAATAAAAAGTAATTGTTTCATAAAGAATAACAAAAAAAAAAGAACCCGGAAGGAAAAGCAAAAGAACACAAATTTGTGTTCTGTGCAAATGTTGACGTAATAAATACAAAATATGTTTTTATCTTCCTTCGAGCTTTCATAATTGTACACAATATGCACATTCATTATTTGGGACATGAAATACGACCCTTAGGCCGTAACTATCGTACTTTGAATAGGGTTTAAATTTGGAAAATTCACATAATAGGTTTTTGGGTCGAAATGGTCGAATGACTGTGGAACAAGGCTGCAGGGAGCTATGTTTACCAATTATAAAGTAGGTAACTATTCAAAGGGAATGTCATGTGATTTAATTTATACAACAACTCGTTTGTGTATGTCAATTATAGTAAAATTCAGACAGATTTTTATTTCTTAATAAGTTTTAAATCAATTATCCATCAGTTAAAAAACATATTCAAAGTATTTTTACTTGCGACTTATAGGTACTATAAGGCAAGTTATGCATTCGTAAAAAAAATCGAACTCGAAATTTTGATCAAAGTTGACATTACGATGATAGCGAAGACCAAAAAAGTGGGTCTCGCAATTCTGTCTGTCTGTCTGTCGGTTCGACTACAGCCTAAACGGCTCGGCCGATTTTCTTCAAACTTGGTAGATATGGGTTTTAATTTTTTACCCCCGGATGTTTTTTTTCTATTTTTTTTAGGACCAAAAATAACGGTACCTGCCATACGATTTTTTTCGAAATTTTATAAATATTTTTTTTTCTCAAAAACTGTCCCACAGAATTTTTTAAAAAAAATTTGAAAAATTTCATTTGGTTAAAACTAGCTAATGGTTGAAAAAAATTTTCCAAAAAATTGTTATTTTCGGTAGCCCCCCTGGGTCTATTTTTTTTGTTTTTGATTTTCTCAAAAACGGTACAGCCGATTTTAATAATTTTTTTTATGCCAAAGCTCCTCCAAAGTTTGAATATTATTACATATTCAAATTTTCAATTTTTAATTTTTTGGATTTTTAAAAAAAAATTCAAAATTTTTTTTTGCAAACTCAATATTTCGAAAACCCCATGCTCGATTTTTTTCAAACTTGGCAAATAAAAGTTTCTTAATATAACCTACAAGATTTGAGAAAAAAAAATTTGTTTTATCTTAAACTAACGGTACCTTCCATACAAATTTTAAAAAATGGTTTTCGAAAATCGCATTTTTCTCGAAAACGGTTCCGAGAATTTCGCTAAAATTTTTTTTCTTTTGATTAATCTTTACGATTTATAATTTAATAAAAAAAAATTAAAATCTAGATATTACTGACTGAACGATTTTCTCGAATTTTGAATTTCTCATTATCGACTTAACGGATTTTAATCAAATTTTTTATAAAAAAGCTCCTAAAAAGTTTAAAAAACATTGCATTTAAAAACTTAAGAAAAAATATTTTTTCAATTCTTAGAAAAAAAAAATATTTTTTTTGTGAAAAATTCGATATCTCAAGAACGGCTTAGTTTTTTTTTTTAAATTAGACTTTTATTCGTACAATAATAAAAACTTAAGGTTGGCGTACCAAAATTTTTTCTTAAAAATGTTTTAAAAATTTTGTACATAAAAGCTTATTTTTTTAAGGAACCACTACAACGACTTATAATTTTTGTTCCTGCATAAATTCATATTTGCATATCATTCTGTTTTTATCTCTTACTACTTAAAGAATTTAAAAAAATGCATTTTATGTTTTCTCTAATAACATTCGTTTTTAAAATTCCTAGTCTCTTACATAGGAGCAAGTTCGTGCGACCCAGTCGTGCATTTTATTTTTTTAACTATTCAATCATATTTACATTTATAGACTGGTTTTGAACAATATACGTACAAAAATCAAATGAGGAACGCGTATTGACATATCCTGAAGTACCTTTGAAAAAATACTTTTGACGAAGTGATACAAATCGCCTTATGTTGAAGAGAAAAATATACACATTAATATTCGCACAATATTTCTTGCAACAGAACAAGGTATTCTTGGCATTCGGTTAAAATTTCGGAAAAAATGTTTGCGTACTCTTACTCTATAAATGGGAAAATATGATTTGTATTTTTTTTTGGAAACCATAAGCTAGCGCATTCACGTTTAGGATCTTTATGGAATAAAGAATATCTAAGAAATCTGAAATTATTATCTTTTTATATTGTGATGTATAGTTTATCTTTATGCAAGTTTCATCTCCGAAGAGTATGTTTTGTTTTTTAAATTCATTTTTATTAACATTAATCTTATAACTATTTTAAAGCAAGATAAAAATTCATAAAAACTAGCCTACTTATCCAATAACTTACAACTAACTTACTGGCACTATGCGATCGCTCTAAGCTCAACTAATATCTTATTTCTAATACCTTTCATTTTTATCGAAAAAATGTAAAAAGCCGAATTCCTTAAACTTTTTTGTTTGTTTTTTTTTTTTGGCTTATTTATAAAAATTACAAACTAAAGTAAAACGAATAAAACTACCTAAAAGTACTTTAAGCTACTTAAAATAAACTAAAACTACTTAAAACTATAACAGCCACAGAATTTTTTATTTTCTTGGTAACACCCTGATTGTTCCCTACCTAAAAACACACTTAAACCTATGTAAGTCGGACCAAGAATATGTTGAACCTGTATTATGTCACAATAACGAAATTATAAAATTCAAATTTTACTTGCGATATATGTGCAGTTTATCAAAGTATTGTTTATTATTTAACAACACTTTACAAATATACTTAAAATAAAAAATAATTCGCAGCACAAAGTAAGAAAAAAGGAACAAAAAAGTCTCCGTACATTTAATTTTTTTGGTTGATTTCCTTAAAAAATGTAAAACATTTAACTTATAACGTAACAAAATAAAATGCACGACTGGGTCGCACGAACTTGCTCCTATGTAAAAGACTAAGAATTTCAAAAAATGAATGTTATTAGATAAACTGTTCATAAGCATAAAATTCATTTTTTAAATGACTAAAAAAAACTTCTTTAGTAGTTCAAGGTAAGAATAGGATGCCATGTGATTCAAGCAAATATAGATTTATGCAAGAACAAAAATTATGAGTCTTTGTAGTGGTTTCTTAAAAAATAAGGTTTTATACAGGGTGATTGGCATAAGGTGTGACAAAAAGCTAGGGCGTGTAGGTTGGACTTAGACAAGAAAAAAATCGTATGGGAGGGGGGTCTATTTTCCCCCGTTTAGGCGGGAGGGGCAATTTAAGAAAAAAATCACTTAAAACAGAAAAAAAATTATTAGAAAATAACGGTGATACCTACAGAGTAATGCTATGGCATTTTGAAAAGCCAGAAATACATTCTTTAATTTTGTTTTTAAATAAAGTTGTTCGAGTGAATAGTTTTTATAAAATTAATTTTCAAAATCAAAATTTTGAAAAAAAAAATTAAATTTTTTTTTTAAACAATTTTTTTTCAAAATTTTACGTAATTAAGTATTATTTTTTTATTCAATATTCAATGCTCTTATTAATTTTTGATCAAACACAAAAAACCGGATGTCAAAATGTTTTGTAGTTTTTGAGAGAATCAAAAATAACAAAAACTACTTTTGTTCTAAGAAAAGCCTTTTATTTTAGTTTTTACGTTTTTGGATTCTTATGTAGGTGAATTTACGATTGAAAGGATTAACTTTAAATAAACAGTAATTATGTATTTTATCTAAATATGCATGTATTTATTATTTAAATTGATTTCAAGATTCAGGAACATTTTTGTTCTTATTTCGCAATTGCATTTTTCTGTCACTAGTTAGGGCGTGTAACGCTGCATTATTTAAAAAACATTCGCAGATCAATATTAATCCAATGCTCTCACGCAGGTGTTCTCAATGAAAAAATGTGTGAAATATGGTTAATCCAGTACTTTGTCACATTATTGTATGCTTATAAGACGATAATTAAAAGAATAGTAAAAAGAAAGTTAATCCTTTCAATCGTAAATTCACCTACATAAGAATCCAAAAACGTAAAAACTAAAATAAAAGGCTTTTCTTAGAACAAAAGTAGTTTTTGTTATTTTTGATTTTCTCAAAAACTACAAAACATTTTGACATCCGGTTTTTTGTGTTTGATCAAAAATTAATAAGAGCATTGAATATTGAATAAAAAAATAATACTTAATTACGTAAAATTTCATTTTTTTTTCAAAATTTTGATTTTGAAAATTAATTTTTCAAAAACTATTCACTCGAACAACTTTATTTAAAAACAAAATTAAAGAATGTATTTCTGGCTTTTCAAAATGTCATAGCATTACTCTGTAGGTATCACCGTTATTTTCTAATAATTTTTTTTCTGTTTTAAGTGATTTTTTTCTTAAATTGCCCCTCCCGCCTAAACGGGGGAAAATAGACCCCCCTCCCATACGATTTTTTTCTTGTCTAAGTCCAACCTACACGCCCTAGCTTTTTGTCACACCTTATGCCAATCACCCTGTATAAGAAAATTTTAACATTTTTAAGAAAAAAATGTTGGTACGCCAATTTGAAGTTTTTATTATTGTTTGAATAAAAATTAAATTTACAAAAAAATTATTGAGCCGTTTTCGAGATATTGAATTTTCAAAAAACAAAAAAATGATTTTTTTTTTTTCAAAATTCAAAAAAAATATTTTTCTTAAAGTTTTGAAATGCAATGTTTTTTAAACTTTTTAGAAGCTTCTCTACGAAATTTCATCAAAATCCGTTGTGCTGATTATGAGAAATTCAAAATTGTAAGAAAATAGTTATATGGTAGGTACAGCCAGTAATATCTTGTTTTCAAATTTTTTTTATTAAATTACAGATATTAAAAAATAATAGAAAGAAAAAAAATTGAAGCAAAATTTTCGGAACCGTTTTCAAGAAAAATACGATTTTCGAAAACCATTTTTTAACATTTGTATGGAGGGTACCGTTATTTTTAGGTAAAATGAATTTATTTTTCTTATATATTGTAGATTATTTTTCCAAACTTTTATTTATCAAGTTTTAAAAAAAATCGAGCATGGGGTTTTCGAAATATTAAATTTTCAAAAAAAAATTTTGAAAGTTTTTTTAAAAATCCAACATTTTTTTTTGGGAAATTTGAATACACAATAATATTCAAACTGCTTGAAAGCTTTAACATAAAAAAAAGTGATCAAAATCGGTGGTACTGTAAGGCATATTGTCCTTCATAACTTCTTATAAATACTTACTCTAAGCTTTATATACATACCTTACAATACTTTATACCTAGCTCTAAGTATACCTTTTAAAGATTGTTATTTTATTATTCTAAATTATTATTGTTTGATAAATAATACAAAATATATATATGGAGATTGATTTAAACCTTTATTTTAATATAAGAAGACCTGTTATAGTACCGTTTTTAAGAAAATCAAAAACAAAAAAAATGGTCCCGAGGGGGGTACCAAAACTACTCATTTTGTGGAAAAATTTTTTCAACCATTACCTAGGTTTAGGTAAATTAAATTTTTTGAATTTTTTTTTTAAATCGTGGGGACAGTTTTCGAAAAAAAAAATATTTATAAAATTTCGAAAAAATTGTATGGCAGGTACCGTTATTTTTCGTCTTAAAAAATCAAATCAAAAAACATTCGGGGGTAAAAAATCAAAACCCATATCTACCAAGTTTGAAGAAAATCGGCCGAGCCGTTTAGCTGTAATCTAACAGACAGACAAACAGAATTGCCAGACCCACTTTTTTCGTCTTCGCTATCATCGTAATGTCAACTTTAATCAAAATCTCGAGTTCGATTTTCTTACGAATGCATAACTTGCCTTATAGTACCTATAAGTCGCAAGTAAAAACCTCCTTTGTTTTCAATGACTTCCTTTGGTCGGTCTTTTATAGAATAGGTAAGGTTTTAAGTCGTTGCGAAATTCTGTTCTATTGTTCAAGTAGGATTGTTTTCAGGTCTGTTTTGCTGCTAATTGTGTGCTCCCGATTTTTTTTTTCCAAGTTGTCCCACAAATGCTCAATTGGGTTGAGGTCTGGGTATTGAGCGGGATGTTTAGCCTGTGTTTTAACGTTGTATAACAACCATTTCTTGGTCAACATTGAAGTGTTTTAGGGGTCGTTGTATTTTTGGAAGACAAAATTGTTGGCAAGACCCTGATTTTCAGCACTTACATGGAGATTTTCTTGAAGTATTTTCAAGTATCCATATTTGGTATTTTCTATAAAAACCAGGTTTCCAATTCCCGAAGAATCAGAACCCATATACCAAAACAATGGAAATGGCTCTCCCAGTGAAGTTGAGGAAAAATAAATATAATTATGAGCCGAGTATAATATTTTTTTTTTCGAAAGGGTGAAGTGGACGAAACAGATGACGTTGTTCTTGATAGAATCTTTAAAAAGATTAAAAATGTCTGGGCTCACACGAAAATGTTGCTTAAAAGTTCTGTCGCTAATTCGGGGTACAACTTCCTCGGCATAATTTTCGTTTTTTTTTTGGATTCTTCGCGAGTTTTGCTCAAAGTTTTCCTCATCATCAAAATCAAAAAACCAATTAAAACGCTTCCCTTAAAATAATTGCTTTTTCAATTTTCATCAATCAGAAATTAATTAAAAACAAGTTTTCAAGAATATGAATACACAAATTTCACAAACAAAGCTGAGAATTTTGACAGTTTATTTGAAAAATGATACAATGACAATGCAGTGCTCAGATGTGTTTCTTAAATAGCTCAGAGCGCTCGGGTCACGCTCGGTTCAGAGCGACCTCTAAGCGCTCAGGCCCCGCTCTGTGCCCTGCTCAGAGCTAAAAAAAAAAACGCCTTGTACGGAGACTTTTTTGAGTATGTGTATGTATGTAGGGGCATTTGCAAGCATGTATGCATGCAAGTTTTGCATTTGAAAGACAAATCGAACTCGAGGTTTCGATCAATCTTGAAATTACGATGATAGAAGACGAAAACATGCAATTCCGTATTTTTGTCTGTGCCTCGAGCTAAAGACTTAACCGAATCACTTTACTTTAAGGTTTTCGGTAATTTCCTAGAAAAATTAAAATGTTTGTAAGTTCAAAACTAATGGTACCTGCGATAATCCGTTATGGAAACTCTTATTCATCTAAATATCTTACAATATAGATAAGAAAAATTAAGTGTAATATTGCAGACCTGGGCTACATTTTGGTCGAAAAAAAGCCAAAAAAATGCTGTTAAGTGTATCTGTCATAGAAATGTTTTTCTAATTTTCAACTTTCTCAAAAACGGCTATACCTGCTTCGATCAAAATTTTATACGATAGCTCTTTTGAATTTTGAATAATAGTGGCCCAAAATTTTAAACAGCCTATTATTAGGGTATTAGTATGATACTACTAAACAATTTGCTTACTTTATAGTAGCTTACTAACTCATTCTTAATTTTAAACATTTTCTAATTATGTAGTATCGTACTAAAAGAATTTTCTTAATAAAATGCTTCCGAACACACCTTAAACAATGACATTTCGTGTAAAAAAGTAAGTACACGCACCTTTTTTGATGTTTGCAAATGTCAAAGAGGCATATGAAGCTAGCACGATACTAAATAAAATACACGACTTGGCCATAGCAGACAATTTAATATACCAGCAAGATGGAGCTCCAGCACACTACAGCCGCACTATAAGGAACTGGCTTGATGAACATTTTAGTGACCTTTGGATTGGAAGAGGAGGTCCAATAGAATGGTTTCAAGATTCAGGAACATTTTTGTTCTTATTTTGCAATTGCATTTTTCTGTCACTAGTTAGGGCGTGTAACGTTGCATTATTAAAAAAACATTCGCAGGTCAATATTAATCCAATGCTCTCACGCAGGTGTTCTCAATGAAAAAATGTGTTAATCCAGTACTTTGTCACTTTATTGTATGCCTATAAGACTGATAATAAAAACAAATTTACAAAAAAAGTTAATCCTTTCTTTCGTAAATGCACCTAAGCCAAGCCGACCCCATCATAATAAAAAAGTGGCAGGTCAATTTTAAACCAATGCTCTCACGCAGGTGTTCTCAATGAAAAAATGTGTGAAATATGATTAATCCAGTACTTTGTCACATTACAGTATGCTTATAAGACCGATAATTAAAAAATAGTAAAAAGAAAGTTAATCCTTTCAATCGTAAATTCACCTAAGAATCCAAAAACGTAAAAACTAAAATAAAAGGCTTTTCTTAGAACAAAAGTACTTTTTGTTATTTTTAATTTTCTCAAAAACTACAAAACATTTTGACATCCGGTTTTCTGTGTTTGATCAAAAATTAATAAGAGCATTGAATATTGAATAAAAAAATAATACTTAATTACGTAAAATTTTGAAAAAAAAATTGTTTAAAAACAAAATTTTCATTTTTTTTTTCAAAATTTTGATTTTGAAAATTAATTTTTCAAAAACTATTCACTCGAACAACTTTATTTAAAAACAAAATTAAAGAATGTATTTCTGGCTTTTCAAAATGCTAGAGCACTACTCTGTAGGTATCACCGTTATTTTTTAATAATATTTTTTCTGTTTTAAGTGATTTTTTTCTTAAATTGCCCCTCCCGCCTAAACGGGGGGAAATAGCCCCCCCTTCCGTACGATTTTTTTCTTGTCTAAGTCCAACCTACTCGCCCTAGCTTTTTGTCACACCTTATGCAAATCACCCTGTATAAGAAATTTCTTTAAAATTGTTCAAGAAAGAAATATGGTATGCTAACTTAAGTATTTTAATAATATTGATTTTCGGAAATAATTTAAAAAAATAATCGTTCATAAGTTTTGAAGATATTGATTTTTGATTCAAAACAGCTTTTTTGGCCTTTAGTCCACAAAAATCGGCGTTTCGTCCCGGTGATCTCACATGGACTCATCAGTTGACTCTAAGGACCTTGTCAATACGCAATTTTTGTTAAATTCAGTTCATCTTACATCGATTTTTTGACAAAAATTAAATCCAATGACAGGGTCCTCACAGTCAACTGATGAGTCAATGTGAGATCACCCGGACGAAACGCCGATTTTTGTGCACTTAAGGCCAAAAAGCTATTTTGAATCAATAACTCAACAAGTCCAATAATAGTGCTAAGTCATCTACTTGGCTGATTTATTTCAGTAGTATATAGAATTTTTATTATAAAAACCTTTATATAGATATTGATTTTTGAAAGAAAAAACAAAAATTTCAAAAAAACTCAACAAATATTTTTTTCGAATATTTGTATATACAATATTATTTTAAACTTAAGGGGACTCCTGCTGAAAATTTTTGGTTAAAATCCCTAGAGCCGTTAATGAGAAATTCGAAAATCAAAAAAAACGGTTCTATGACAGGTACCGTTAACAACATTTTGCCCCAAAATTTGTTTGACCAAAATGTAGCCCATTCAATGTCCATAATATCACACCTAATTTTTTAATCAAAATCGTTAGAGCCATTTTCGAGATAAATAAGATTTTGCATTACGGGTGTATGAGGGGTACTGTTAGTCTTGGAGCTAACAAAAAATTCAATTTCTCCTCTAGGGAATCACCGAAGACCCTTAACTACCGAGATTGAAAGAAATAGGTCAAGTGGTTTAGGTTGTAGTTCTAGGTACAGACATACAGACAAACTGAAACATGTTTTTTGTGTAATAAATTTTCCTTAAAATTTTTAGAAAAAAAAAATGATATGCAAATTGTTAGTAATTTAAAAATTTAATCGTGTACGGTTTTCAAGTTATTGAATTTAAAAAAAAAGTTGTATTATTTTTTAAAAATCCAAAAACTATTTTTTCGAAAAAAGTTTTAATTTATATTTTTCCAAATGCAAAGCAGCTCCTGCATAAAAATTTTGGTTTAAATCCTTAAAGACGTTGGTGAGAAATTCGAAAATTAAAAAAAAAACGGTTCTATGACAGGTATCTACCCCTAATAACATTTCCCCCCAAATTTTTTTCGACCAAAATATAGTCCATATCCATAATATCACACTTAATTTTTCTTTATCAAAATCGTTTGAGCCGTTTTCGAGATAAATAAGATTTTGCATTACGGGTGTATGGGGGGTACCGTTTGTTTTAGAGCTAAAAAAAATTCAATTTCTCCTCTCACCGAAGACCCTTAAGTACAGTTTTAAGAAAATACCTCCAGTAGCTTAGGCTGTAGTTCGAGGTAGGTACAGACATACAGACATAAAGACAGACGGAATTGCCGGACCCACTTTTTTCGAACGGTATCAATTCTGATCCTCACAAAATTAATGCTGGTGTTCCGCAAGGCTCCGTTTTATTTCCGACTCTTTTTATTATTTTTGTAAATGATCTCTTCTCTGAAACTTCTTATCTACTTCATTATTTCGCCAACGACTGTACCCTCAGCTATTCATACTCGTTCCAAAATTCACATCCTTCTCCTTCGGAAGTGGAATTGCAATGGTATCGTTTGAACAGAAGCATCCCAAACTGCTCATCTTTTATTGGATAGAATCCAGAACAGAGCTTTAAGACTGATAGGAAACAGAACTATCATGGAAGCACTCCCATCTCTTGGACACCGTCGGAATGTTTCATGTCTTTCCTTGTTTTATCGCTTCTTTCACAAACAATGTTCACTGGAAGTAGCCATTGGCATTCTTCCCCTCAATCAGAACACCCATAATACCCGTTTCACTCATTCCGTGATACCGGATGCTCATCAGTTCACCCCTGAGCCTAATTTTGGATGTACCGTCAAAAATAGACATTCGTTTTTTCGTGGTCGCACGAATATGGAATTATTTATCCGGCACGGTTTTCCCTTGCCTTTTAAATTTGCAAATATTCAAGAAAATTCCTTTCTTAGTCCCTGATTTCCCCATCGCTCGTGCTATGTTTTTGTTGAACATTATAAGGGAATCGCGTATGTGAATGATAAAAAAAGAACGATGCATGTTTATTTTTAAATACGAGTAAGTTAAAAAATCCGTTTTTGTGAAATTTGTTCCCCATTTTGAAAATAGACAGAGAACATTTGTCAAAAAAATGTATGATATATTTAAATTCCCTTGACTTATTTTGTCAAGCTCTTCTAGCCAGCTCTGCAGTTGCCTACATTGCCTAATGATTTATTCTGCTCTGATCGAGGCCAACAATAATTCGCTCCTTAATGAGAAGTTTGTTTTTGGATTAGAATTTAATTAATAGTTGGATTATCTATTATTACAAATTATTATTCTATCCCTTGATATTATCATCAAACTACCTTTTAGCATTCAGACTATAAATTTATAACTTCATTTTGAAAAGGATATTGAGAGTATAATTTGCGAGCATAGACATAGTCGATTGTTCAACACAAAAAATAATAGTTTTTGGTTTCGAAATGTTCGCTCCTAAAATTTGTCATTCCTAGCCAAATCTATACGCCTGACATTCCATAACAGCTCAACGATCATACATTTATACCATTTATATAATAATAAAAGAGGATTTTCACAGAGCATTTAATAGGATTGCCAATAAATTGCTTTTTAAAGAAAGAAGCTCAGTCGACAATAAACTTTCATTAATAAATTTATTTCCTTGTTCCAAACATATACGGGTAGCATTTATAGAGTAATTCAAAAGTGTTACAAACGTTTTACTTTTGTTGCCTACACTCAGAGATTTTGATTTTGAAATTCGGGTACGGTATCAAACTATTTAAAAATGACACCAAAATTCCAGCTATCGTGTCCAAAGCAGAGTTATTGTACGCAAATTACGACCACCGTGACCCAACCAGAGCTGTCATCACTCTTTCCATACTTGCAAGAACACATTCATTCAGGTGTTATTTTAAAGAAAAAAATTGAAGGTATAGTAACAAATCGCAAGAGCTATCGTATCCGGCTCATTTAGCAATGACAACGTCCACTTGAATACGATAGCCAATATGCGGATGTAGTAGCTCTGTTTTGCGCAGAGAACCTATGAAAGATGTATCGTACCTAACCCGAACTTCGTTTTTGATAGCTCTTTAAGTAAAGAGGCATCATAGCTCCGTCTGTGTTTTGTACGATAGCCAATATGAGGATATAGTAGCTCTACAAGATGTATCGTAGCTTACAATAACTTTGTAAGTGATAGCTCCAAGCAAAGAGGCATCATAGCTCTGTCTGTGTTTTGTACGATAGCCAATATGAGGATAAAGTAGCTCTACAAGATGTATCGTAGCTTACAACCCTGTTTTCTCGTTCCTTGTCAGAAAACAGAAAGAAAAATGCATGATTCGATTCTAGTGTATTGTATTCTATAATTGAGATAGGACGTGTCGCTGCCTTTGCTGCCATACGAATCCAAAATTAAAAAATATATAATATATAGAAGTATTTAACATTAAAGTTATAATTTATACATAAAATGTGAGTATTTCTTTTTACTTCTATGTTTTATGAATGTAAATAGAATCGGTTTTCTAAGAAAATTGTGAAATATTAAATGTTGAGAACAAAACTTTTTCAAATGCAAAATGGCCGACAAATCGATTTTTCTGGCTGCAATTTTCTAAAAATTGTGGCTTGATACAAAAAATATGGAACGTCTTAAAAGCATATTCTAGTTTTGTTTTCGATTGCAATATTTTTAATGTGTTTAAAATAATTATCTATTTTTATAAGCTGCAACCTCGATACATAATTTCTTTTATTCACCCCCTCGCACCCCGTGCTTAGTGAAATTGATTTTAGTTCGAGTAGTTCTAATTTAATAATTAAAACAAGTTTGTGTGTGTATTATAAGAGAATATATATATGTATGTATGCATTTTTCTTCATTAATTTGAGCTATTTTTAATCGCTCTTTTTGATTTTTCTCCATCAATGCAAAACTGATGAGAAATCAAAAAGGTTTTCGAGTGTATCTGGTCAACGGTTTATCGTACAGAGGTGGTTGATACCTTTTTGGAATCTACACTTGATGCTTTCAAAAGAAGCAACAACATATTTTACATACCACCAATAACTACAAAAAGCGCTCTCAAAGTACACATACAGATTCCAAATTACGTATTCCAAGAGCTACTTTTTTTCAATAGTGATTCTTTTCAAACAAATGTTGATACTTCTTTTGAAAGCATTATGAGCAGATTCCAAAATGTCAGTGGTGCATGGATTGTTACCGACATTCGTTCAACTTTCATTCGTCGGATTCAGTAATAGTAAAAGTTTGGAAATGAATTGAAACTGTCACTTTAGCTCATTCTGTAATAGGGGTGATTTAATTTTCTACAAGCTACCATAAACATTTTTTCTTAAGAACAAGAACATTTTAGATTTTCACTTTACTTATGTATGTATATAAACTTGAATAGAGCAAATATCTCAAGGTTATGTCTTTTATGTGTAGTAGAAGTCCATACTGGGCAAATGTTACTCGTCTCGGAAGTTCAAAGCATTTCTCAATGGTATTTTTCTCTTTTCAGATAAAAATCGAAATTTTTACTAACCGCTCGAAAGTTGTTGTGAGGTTAAAAAAAGGAATTAATATTTTTTCACACAATTTACAATATACAATATAGTATACATACATATATCATACATACATATATTGATAAAATAAGGACAATGTTCCTTAATTGTTCCTGTGGCGGAAGTGATGTAATTATAAAAATTAAAAAAAAGGAAAAAGAATTCCACGTGGATGATTTTAAAGAAGCTGGTAAATATAATTTGTTTTAATTTTTCTGTATTTATTTTAATGGAGAAACATTCTGGGAAATCTTATCTTGATATTTTGTATCAAGTTCTTTTTTGTTAAAAAATTAACATAGTTTTGTGCACAAATAAGTTAAATGAATGTGTATTTATAATTCTAAATTTTCTTTTTGAATAAATTATGTAGGTACACTGGTCAATAAAATTAAAGGAACGATTTTATTTTTCGATTTTTTTTGTGTTTTTTGAAGAGCTGTATCTTTGTAAAAAATAGTAGTATTGAGATGAAACATAAAGCTATTTAAAGATTTCTTCTAATTTTCAACTTATGTTTTGTTTATTAGCTGCATATTCATAAGAAATTTTGTTAAAAAAAATTGATTAAAAAAAAATATTTAAAGAAAATTTTTTTTCAAAATTAAAAAAAGAAACAAAAAGGAATTTTTTTTTTTTGAATATTCACTTTTTTTTAATGAAAATTCTTATCAATATGCAACTAATGAAAAACTGTGAAAAAAGTTTGTAATAAAAAAAGAATTTATTTTTCTTTTTATGATGATAAAACAATGGTAAAAATCAATGGAATTTGTTCCTTTGATTAATTTTTTGACTTTGACCATTCATAACGTAAAAATGGTTTGACGGATCAATTTGAAAATTTGCAGATTTTTTTTGGTTTATTTTTCTGCAAAACGTTGTACTAGGATTAGGATTGTGATCATTATTGGAAAATATAAAAAAGATGTACATAAAAACTAAAAAAACTTATTATTTTGTACATTTAAAAAAAATTCACATGAAAATTAAAAAGAATGTTTCTTAGTATTGTTCTAAATGAATCTTTTAGGATATTAGCTCGTTGTTTTTGAAACTGGCGTAAGATTTTATGTGTCATCATTATTTGTTCATTCAACATCAAAAATCTCTATTCAAAAAAAATCGTAGGATAACAAAAAATTGTCAAATTAAAGCTGAGTCTTATCTGAAAAATACATTTGTTTCATTTCAGTAAAACTATTTTTCACAAAGATACAGCTCTTCGAAAAACACTTAAAAAAAAAGTCAAAAACAAATCGTTCCTTCAATTTTTTTGACTAGTGTAAGTGTACCTACATATATAAAACGACACGTTTATACATACATATTCGGTACAGCTTTTAGTAGAAGAGTAGTATTATTTTTGAAGAAACATTTACATGAATTTCTGTAGGAAATTTTTCGATTTGTTGCAAAATATTTCCCATACAAATATTGTCAGCTCGTTTACAATGTTTTTTTTACTGATAAACTGATCTCACACAATTTTAGCTTTCCAGGCTTTTAAAGTTGACAAAGAGTCTACATATTTTTTTGACGCGTTTTCCAAAGCACAAATTCAAGATGAATACCTTGTAGAATATGTCTTACACAAAATCAAAGCCGCCCCGGATTGGAAATTGGGAATATCCAAAATTGTGCATAACAACGTCGTTTTAGAAGGTAAATTTTATTTTCTTTCAAAAAATTTAAAAAACGCGTTCATACTTTAAGATTTTAATAAAATTGTAGTGATTAAAGGCATAACTACATAAACCAACTTTTTGCAAAAATTATTATTAACTATTGACATATTTGCAGAAAGTATAGGTCTATGAAGTTAATTTTAAGAGTGTTCCGTAGTGAAATGGCGATTGTTGTTGCGAAGATTGTAAAGCGTGTAATTGGTCGAAAACGATTAATACGAAAATATCAATAGAAAACAATTTTCTCCAAAAATATGTTTTTTGTTCTTTTACTTGGTAAAATGCCTTAAAAAATACGAGAAAATTGTGATAATGGCTATTTTGCAAAGTGAATGTTTAAACTATTGAACTTTTTGCAAAATTGTATTAATAAAATACAATAATTTTTAAATTTTTCACCTAATAGAAATATCGATTATACAAAATAAAAATGCTCTAAAATTTTGAAAAAGCATTTTTGAATTTCAATAAATTTATACCTAACGATTTTTTTTTGACATTTTTTTAGTGTATATAAATAAAATTTATTATTCACATTTTGCATTAATTAAATAATAATTTTTGTTACATTAGATATTAAATTTTCAATTTCAAAAAGACACTTTTTGACAGAAAAATTCATGTAAATTTGAAAGTTAAAATGAGTTATTTTTATAAAACAAAGTATGCGATGAAAGTGAAAAAACCGGTCTTATACATGAAAAAAAAGAATTAGCAAATAACTGGTTTTGTTCACTCCGGAACACTTTGTAATAATTCTTGCTCGATAGTCTTTGTTTTAATTGTAACAATTAAGCTTTTTATTATTTATTTAAGTCCATAAATTTTCATTAGATTTTTTTTTGTTGAGTATCTAACAATATTTATAATAAAAAAATAAAAAAAGGTTTCAGTGATTTTTTTTGTTTTCTCGTTGTAAAAAAAATGTGAATATTAAAGTTAAAAAGACAATTCTCTCTACTACATCATTTCCATCTAATTTTCAAACTCCAAATTAGTTTTCAAAAATTCCATTCAGCTTACAATATTCAAACTACCCAACTCGATCTGTTTGCGTTTGTTTGTCAGACGTCGAGCGTTGGGGTCACCAACATTGTTGCTCAATAAAGTAAAATGATGTTAATTAGAAACATGTTAAAAAAACATAAAATAAATTGCATATAAATAATACCTCTCTTTCTATAGCCAACTAACCGAAATTTCTATTTATTTACTTTAAAGTCACAAATGCGAAAGAATACGGTCAAGATAATATCATATCCAGTGGAGGATCACTAGTTGAAGGTTTCTATTAAAATTTAGCTTTAACACTATGCCTCAGAGAAATATTTGATAAAGCAACGTATATTTGAAATAAAAATAGTAAATTCTGTGTTATGATGTTAAAAACTCATATTCTCCTCAAATGGCACAATCATGCATTTAAAATATAAAAAGTTTTAAAACAAATAGATTGTTTTCAAAACATTTAGAATTTAAAATTTGTATGGTTACAGTAGTTATAAATACATAAATATATACATCCTAACATCTAATATTATGTCTGCGAAGTCAAAGTTTTTCTGCGTTATATGTGTGTATGTAATTAATTATATCAAGTATAGTATTAACACTTGTAAATTTTCTAGTTGCAGAATCTGATCTTGATCTTGGTCTTAGCCCAAGTTTATTTAGTAGTTTCTTTGCAAGCAGTTCTCAGCCTCAAACTCCTACCAGCACAACCAAAGGATTATACAATTGTATTTCATTTTGTAGAAGTAAAGTTGATTTAAGTGAAGTATCAGAATCAAACATAAGCTTATTGGTTAAATCAACATTAAGTTCTTCAGAGGTATGGATGCATTTAAAAGAAAAATACCCATTTTAGTTATAATAAATATTTATTACAGAGTTTCAAAGCAAATAATGATTTGGACTTAACAATAATCCTCGCGAAATTTAAAAATTCTGTAAATTTGGATAACCATGATAGAATAACGATTTCAAAATTTGCTGTTAAACAAATTTTGCAAGAAAATAAACACGTTGAGTAAGTTTTTTTTTATTTTTTAAATATACGCAGTCAAAAAACTAAAGGAACAAAAAAGTTTTCTAAATTTGTAGGGTTTTTTGAAAGGCTGTAACTTGGTTTTAAACAAGGCATTAGCATGATACTGTATGTACTTAGCAATTTGCCAACTTTTTTTAATTTTATATAATAATTTTATGTAATTATTTTATACAATATACATTCGTTTCTACACATATTAAAAAAAATGCAAAACAAAATTTAAGTTACTAAATAAAAGTATTCTCAAACTTTTACAGGTTGTCAAGGCACGATTTTTTATATCTAGCTGAACTTATTGTACAAGTGTTTCCGGGAGAAATTACTTCTGCATATTTTACACCTGCATGTAGGGACCAAAGGCCTTGTGGGAAACTTTATGATGCTTACACATATTTTAGAAAAAAACTTTCCGAATCTAAACTGATAAAAAGATCGAGAAACCGACGAAACTCCGAACCTATTACAGCTGGGGAGCCAGAAGACGTTATTGGTAAATATTAAGACCATTTTACTAAAACAAAGTAATTGATAAACTTTTGTTTATAGAAGAATCAAGTTCTGACGTAGAAGCTCTTGAATGGTTGAAGACTGAAATAGAACCCTGGAGTATTATTGAGAATAATTGGAAACAAACGCACAATCTTCGACAGAAACTACTCAAAGCGTCAAGTAGTATTTTGCATTACCTGGATAACTTCCCAATATTTGTTGCAAATTCAAAAGAATCAAGTAAACTGGTAATTAACATACAATTTTTTAAGCAGGTAAATATTTAATCAAAAAAAAATATATATATAGTTGAATAAACTTAGATAAGAAAATTTTGCTGCCTCAAGCTCAAGACTTTTTAAAACGCTGGTTGTCATTTTATCCAAAAATTTTAAGATTTGGTGAGAAGTCGAAAGACAACACTGTTAAGCAATTCATGAAAATAGTCAGAACCAATACTGAAGCTTCAAAAATTATAGCATTGATAATATTGAGCTATATGTTTCCAAGCTCACGTACAAAAAAGAGTGCAACTAAGGCTTCATACCGTTGCTCGAAAATCGAAAGTCAAGAAAATTTTGTGGCATATTTTAAGGTTAATTATTACTTTTCAATTTTGAAATTTTAAATAAATTAAATATTTAAAAAAAATAGTTTTTATATATTTTTAGATATTTTTAATTAAACTTTTTTTTATTTTACAATTTTTCTTTAGACTTTACAAGAATCTGACAACCACGAAATTAATCTAGCAAAGAATAATACGGGGAAGCAGCCAAGAATTGTGGTATTGGGAGATCCCGCCAAAAAGCTTGACGCCTACATTACGCTTCTGGATAAAAAATATTACTTTGAGGATCCATTGGAAACTTTTGAAATATGTTTTTCTCTTTTTTACGTTCTTAACCTAAACTATCCAGCAGAGAGTTTGATGGTGTGGACGTTTACTCAAATATACTTATTTGGAATTGAAGTGGAACAAAAATTCAAGAAAGCCGTCAACATGGCCACAATCGAAACAATTCACAACGATTTGTCTAAAATGTGAGTTATTGGCTTGAAAGAATATTTTTATATTTTGTTGTTTGCCACAAAATTTGTCTTAAATATATGATTTTAGAGTTAAAACGTCTTGTGTGCAAACATACTGCACAAATTTCTCAAAATAGTTTGGGAAATGATTTTGTCATTTGGGACTTTTAAGAAAATAAATTTACAAGAAATGTGGCAACCAAAGTAATAGTTTAGTTTGTCAAAACCAAACATAGGTGTGTAAAATAATAATAGCAAGCAATAATGAGATTTATATATAGTAATCATTTATATTCGGTATATGTATATAACATATTAATCAATGTAATGCAACGTATTAATATTTATTGAGAGTATTTACAATATCTGCAAAATACCTGCAATACAGATATTCTAAGGCTATTAAAGCAATAAAACTAACAATTCATATAAGAAGAATATATTTTTTTGTTAAATTCTTTATTGATATTCAAAAATATACACGATGTCCCACAGTCAGCTGGCTAAAACAAAAACCATGCGTTCCTTTTCTTCTGGGCATAATTACATTCATATTTTTGTTAAGTTATATCCTTGTGCTTATTTAAATTTCTTTAAAAGATATGATAATTTTAGCAAAAAAGCCTATTTTAAATAAATTTATTAGTTATAAAAAGAATTCTATTTACTTTTTTCTATAAAATTTAGAATTAAAAAATTCTGTAAACAAAAATGCATATTTTGTGAAGCAGTAATTTTCTTAACAAAAAAAATCTTTAAATGTATCTTAGTAGTAAATAGAATTGTCACTCATAAAATATCAATAAAAAAATCTTTGTCATGAAACATTCTATTGTTTGTATTTTTAAGATAGCCTTCAATGTAATGTTTTTCTATGTCGAATTTAAATCTCTAGCAAAACCTAATTGTTGATATTAGAAAGATTCTGAGAGCTTAGTAAGTATTTACAATAGTTCTGGTATCATAGATGGATACAATTCTTTTACAATATAAAATACATCCTTTTACAATCATGATGGCTGAAATTAGCACTTTTCATAATTCTTTAAAAAGTTGCCACAACTTTATCACCAACTGCGACTGCTCAGTAAAAATATATCACAACTCTTTTAGTGATAACCATAGCTCTGTGAGTATATTAGAAAACCTTATTACTTAAGCTGATAGCTTTATCAAGAGTTTAGATAACTCTTGACAAATTTGGCAACTCTCATTGTACTTATATAAGCTTTATCAGTGCTTATGATTACTATTAAAATATTTATGAGGACGCCTCGGATACTGATGACTGCTCTGCCAGTACTTTTGGAAGTTCCAAACACATTTTTAAGCACTCTGCTTATATAAATCTTAGCTCTTTCAGGAAAAAGTATAACTACATTATTAACTTCTATAGCTCTGTGCATGGTTGTGGTAACTCTGTTAAACTTACTAAAAAGTTACGATACCTCTTTAAATATTTTTGGCAGCTAAATTAATTGTAATGAGAAACTTAACAGTAAGTATGATTACTCTGACAATATTTATGATGACGCCGCCGATACTGATGACAGCTCTGCCAGTACTTTTGGAAGTTCTATCAGCATTTTTAAGGGCTCTGTTAATATAAATCATAGCTCTTTCAGGAAAAATTACAACTTAGTTATTAACTTCTATAGCTCTGTGCATGGTTTTGGTAGCTCTGTTAGACTTATCCATAATTCTGATAGTTTTGCTCATAGCTCTGTTATTATCTTTAGTTGCTCTGCTATGTATAAAGATAGCCTTCTAGACAGTTACAATAGCTCTTTGAATGTTTGCCATAGCTAAATTAACTATAATGAGTACTCTCATTATATTTACGTAAACTCTGTTTATAACTGTCAATATTTACAGCAACTCTGCAAGTCTTAACAATAGCTCTGAAATTAAATTTAAGAGTCATATCAGCATTAATAATGACTCTGTCACTGTAAATGATAGCTTTATAAATATTTGCTATTGATCTTTATAAGTTCTGATAGCTCTGATGCTAAAAAATTTGCTTTTGACAGTACATCCGATAGCTCTTTGCATATTTATTGCAGCCCAAATTTAGGTAATAACAGTTCAGGCTTCGCAGTTGGTAACTCTTACCGAAGCTACATTTCTCAAATATGCCAAAGCTCTGAGTACCCTAAATAAAAGAGCTGGCGTGTTTAAGAGGTTACGACAACTCTTAGGATTTCTGAGTGTATAGATACGTTTTTTTTGGAGTATGTATTCGGGGGTTGCGAGGAGTTGGGTGTGCGATGATGGTTGCAGATTGACGTTCTACTGAGTCTGCCTTCTTCTGCTACTTGGCAGGGTTGGTGGGCTAATTTATTTCTTCATTTTGTTTGATTTCCTGTCCTGAAAACATTTTCGGTAGAAATTTTGTGTGTCACAATGTATACTCGAGTGCAAAAGTAACTTCCTATTCTTCAAGACTTCCAAAACCTGTCTGTAGAGGACCTTTGCAGGTCATTTGTGGAAAAAGAAAAAATACAAGTGTACTATCTAAAATGTCAATAATTGGTTAAGATTAGAAATTTTTTAATAAATTTTTAAAGTTTTTTCAAGACCACATTAGATAATTGTTGCCACACACTAATGGAATTTAAAAAAAAAAGCTATTCACTCAGAATGGTAAAAAAAAATAAAATAAAAGGTCAATTAACTTAAGTAATAATTGATCACCGATAAATTGTATTAATTCTTGAAAAAATTTCAACATCAATATGATGGATTGTTAACATCTAATCAAATAAGTTACTATGATAAGAAGGATTAGAGAAGTTTGTTTTGTTAGTCTGTCATTGTCCGACTGGTTTGTGGATTTGGTCTGGGTTAGATTATGTAGTGGCTTCCAGCAGGAAAATGAAGACAATTAGATCATTAGCTGATCTAATTTGATAGCATATAAACCTACGAAAGTTCCTCTTTACTCGTTAAATTTACTTGGAAGTCCCTAAAAAATGTGGGACTATCATGTCTATATTAACTAGATCACTAGGATTATTGCACTATAAATCTGTCAGATAGAGCTTACTTGATAGTAAAATTAAACACATAATAAGTTTGGTAAGTTTGGAATAAAAATATCTCGATATCCACAAAGGGATATGGAGATCTCCTGATCAATCAACCGTAAACCAGATTGACCACATCGTGATCGACGCAAGACACTTATCCAGTATTAAAGATATTCGCACGTTCCAAGGCCCAACTTCGACTCAGACCACTATCTAGTTATAGCCAAGGTAGGGCTGCGAATGACCAGAGCTAAAACAAAAAGAAGTTCGACGTTGAGCACCTACAATCGCAAGACATCTTCAGGTCCTTTTATAAACCTCTTATAAAGTCCTACGCGCCCAGCATGAAGTATCGATAACATTGCCAAGCAGCCATCAGAGATACCTGCTTCTGACGTGCTAGGTTTAACACGACTACAAGGAAACCCTTGGTTTCATCGTCAAGAGTGCCGGAATGTACATGCAACCTGATATGTCACTATAAGTGCGACTTTAGACCAGGAAAATCCACCATCTAACAAAAAAACATAGTTTCCTCAAATCGACACCTACCAGCTTTTCATCGATTTCAAAGCCGCGAATGATAGCATCTATAGGGAGGAACTATATAGATACAGAAATAACTATTTCATTAAATAACTATTTTTGTCACCTCTGCAAACTTGTCGATTTGTGCAGATGATAAATAGTAGAACATACTTTGCCCCATTACAATTGGTAAGGATATCACCGATGTATTTTTATGTTAAAAAAGTTTCTATACAAGGCGATGGCCTCTCAGGCAACTTCTTCTACGTCCTTCTGGAAAAAAATAGCGAAAACTTCCGCGTTAACCCATGGATGCACAATATTTCAAAAGTCCGTCTATATTGATTGACATAATTAGAAGAACAAAGTGTGATATCAGTGGCGCGCTTGAAAGCATTGAGATGGTAGATGGTGTGCCAGGTTCTTTTACTCTGTATATTGTAACTGCAGGTAAACCTTGTCGTCCCTTGTGGAAAACCTTCGAAATTTGATATATGGTCAATACAATTAGATTTGTTTGATGTTTTAAAAGGATTACAAGGCCTTAAACCAAATACCAAGTCTGGTGTTGATGGTATTCCTGCACAAGATTCCTAAACAAGATTTGAAAATTCGATTTGCCTAACGCCTACTTCTTCTAATTATTTTAAATCTTTCATTATCATCCAGAGTATTTTTGAATAAATGGAAATCTCAAAAACCTATGTTGAAAATTATAGGGGAATTTGCAAGCTATCGTCAATTCCTTAATTCCTTAATGAAAGAACATATAAAAGATGCTCAGCATGGATTTATCTCAGGAAGATCATCTATCACTGGATCTATCAATGAGATTTCTAATATATAGAAAAGAAGAGACTATGATGTATTTTTAGATACAATATAATATCATATATCTGGTAATTTTTTTTTTTAAATTAATACTAACCACATTTGAGATCATTATCCTCAATAAACTAACCTAAACTAAAAGTGGTTATCAAGCACGCTTTCATTGATATTTCTGTCCCAATTATCCTTTTTAACTGGGTTGGGATGATTTTCAAGTGATTGTAATTTATTTTTCAATGGGTTTAACATATATATAAGGAGAGGTTCAATATTATTTTCTCTGTATACTGTTGTATTTGAACACCATTTTTACTTGCGACTTATAGGTACTATAAGGCAAGTTATGCATTCGTAAAAAAATCGAACTCGAGATTTTGATCAAAGTTGACATTACGATGATAGCGAAGACCAAAAAAGTGGGTCTCGCAATTCTGTCTGTCTGTCTGTCTGTCTGTCTGTCTGTCTGTCTGCCTGTCTGTCTGTCTGTCTCTCGGTTCGACTACAGCCTAAACGGCTCGGCCGATTTTCTTCAAACTTGGTAGATGTGGGTTTTAATTTTTTACCCCCGGACGTTTTTTTCTATTTTTTTTAAGACCAAAAATAACGGTACTTGCCATACGATTTTTTTTCGAAATTTTATAAATATTTTTTTTTCTCAAAAACTGTCCCACAGAATTTTTTTAAAAAAATTTGAAAAATTTCATTTACTTAAAACTAGCTATTGGTTGAAAAAAAATTTACAAAAAATTGTTATTTTCGGTAGCCCCCCTGGGTCTATTTTTTTTGTTTTTGATTTTCTCCAAAACGGTACAGCCGATTTTAATAATTTTTTTTATGCCAAAGCTCCTCCAAAGTTTGAATATTATTACATATTCAAATTTTCAATTTTTAATTTTTTGGATTTTTAAAAAAAAAATCAAAATTTTTTTTTTAAAACTCAATATTTCGAAAATCCCATGCTCGATTTTTTTCAAACTTGGCAAATAAAAGTTTCTTAATATAACCTATAAGATTTGAGAATTGTTTTATCTAAAACTAACAGTACCTTCCATACAAATTTAAAAAAATGGTTTTCGAAAATCGCATTTTTCTCGAAAACGGTTCCGAGAATTTTGCTAAAACTTTTTTCCTTTTGATTAATCTTTACGATTTATAATTTAATAAAAAAAAAATTTAAATCTAGATATTACTGAATGTACCTACCATAGAACGATTTTTTCGAATTTTGAATTTCTCATTATCGATTTAACGGATTTTAATGAAATTTTTTATAAAAAAGCTCCTAAAAAGTTTTAAAAACATTGCATTTAAAAACTTTAGAAAAAATATTTTTTCAATTTTTAGAAAAAAAAAAAACTAATTTTTTTTTGAAAAATTCGATATCTCAAGAACGGCTAAGTTTTTTTTTTGGAAATTAGACTTTTATTCGTACAATAATAAAAACTTAAGGTTGGCGTACCAAAATTTTTTCTTAAAAATGTTTTAAAAATTTTGTACATAAAAGCTTATTTTTTTAAGGAACCACTACAACGACTTATAATTTTTGTTCCTGCATAAATTCATATTTGCATATCATTCTGTTTTTATCTCTTACTACTTAAAGAATTTAAAAAAATTCATTTTATCCTTATGAACAGTTTTCTCTAATAACATTCGTTTTTAAAATTCCTAGTCTCTTACGTAGGAGCAAGTTCGTGCGACCCAGTCGTGCATTTTATTTATTTTGCCTTCTGTTTTTTTTGCGACAAAATTTTAGCAGTTTTCGCTCGAAGTTTTCCAACTCATTTGTAACTGTTGGCAAAATATTAAGCCAACCACCATATCCAATTCATATACCTATTAATATAAATCTTAAAAGCGTTTTAATAATAAGCAATTTGGTTTTCTGTGAAGTGAAACTTGATTACAGAAGTTGTTTGAACAGACCGGAAGCCATTTTGGATTTATTCAATACTTCCCTGGGATGTTTATTAAATTTAAATTTATTTTGGTATTGTATACGAAGACACTTTGGTTCCGTTTTGAATGAGATCACAACATTGTAAATTACTTGTGAGGGCGTTTTACTCGCTTTAACTGCTTTACGATTCCCTTTGTCATAAACGTTCCTAAAACATGTTATGCTACTTCTTTCTGCGTTTAATACTATTCCTCAAGAGTTGAGATACGATGTTAATGTGGACACGAAATCTTTTAATTTGTCTAGTGCATCGGGATTCGGGAGGCCTTATTGCACTTGCCAATATTTTAGCGTCATCTGCATATAAAAAAGGCTTCAAACTCATTTCCTGGGCTACTAAATAGAAAATCATAAAGATATACCTACATTGAAAAATTTTGGACTATGTAACGATCCTTGAGCTACTGAAAACTCTCCTGAGTATTCGGAAGCAATATAAATCATTGCTATCCTAGAACTGACTATCATTCGTATAAAGGCTTCAGAAAATTCCAGCGTTATCAATTTAAAAATAAGTCCATTGTTCCATATTGAATCAAAGGCGGCCTGTAGATCTAAATCAAGAACAACAGAATAGTTTTTATTCCTGAGGTTTTGAGCAATTCTATCGTTCAGAACCGGTAATGAGTGTTCAGTAGAATGATTTTTTTCTAAATCTGAATTGGTTACTAGGTAAAATATTTTTTCATCCCAAAAACTGTCTAGGTATTCAGCCAAGACTCTGTCAAAAAGTTTTGCAACATTTGACAATAAAGATAAAGGACGAAAGTCTTTAATTTCGTTCCCACTCTTACTTAACCGGTACGATTTACAAACAAATAAAACTTGATGAATATACCCCTAAGCACGGTTTGGTCATTTATGACCAAATCTGGTCATTATTTTTTCACTTGGTCACATGTTAATTTTTTATTCCATTTGGTCATTTTTTCAACGAATTGAAAAAAAAAAACTTTTTTTTTACTTTTTATATTCTTAAAAATGAACCGTATACCAAACGCAGTTTTATTAGCGTATGATGTAAACAGCACAATAATGTGTTTAATTGAACAACAATACCCCAGCACGATCACTGAATGCACAAAAACTGAATGTGTTCATTTTCACCACTTGCGAATTTAATGACAGATAGCTGGAAAACTTAAAATAGTGCGTTAATTTTGAGCAATGTTGTTCTTCGCTGGGTAAAAATAAAATATACTATTTGAAAATTTAATTGGTCTTTTAACTGATGAGGCTAGTATTATGGCTTGTGAGGTTAATGACCATCAAGCCAAATTGAAAAGCAATGTCATTTTTTTAATGCTATTCACTGCATCTTCGCTTTACATATTATTGCAAAAAGTTCCTAGCGATTGAAATTTGCAAAATCGTTGGTTTTACCTAGATTCATACTAAAAAAGCCTTAACATCGTACTAATTCAAATAAAATTTTGCGCAATTGTGATCTTATTTCAAGCCTAGTACTCAGTTCAAGTGAAAATGAAAATTTCATATAAAAGTGACTGCTAGTTCACTGGCATGAAATCCGCAACGAGAGGTGAGTACTAAAATGTGGATTGGAAAAAAAAATATGTTCCACAACTTTTTCCACGCTATGATTTTCATTTCTCAATGTACAATCGTTAGGAAAAAGTTTAAGGCAACGTGGAAAACTGTGATATTTGATTTTAATATTTTGTTACAAAACAAAAAATTGAAAATTTATAAACAAAAAGGACGAATCAGTTTAAAAATAATTGTCATTTTTTTTTCATTCGAAGTGAGTATCAAAAATTCACGTGGAAAAGTTTCTTCTATTTTCATTTTTATTCTTCGCGTGTAATTTGGAAAGTATTTATTTTTCATTTCACGCTAGGTGAGTACTAGGCTTCAAATAGCTGTGAGAACTTAATATTTGTGTTTTATAAATAACGTGCTTTGTGAATTTTTCTACCTGTTTTTTTATGTTTTTGTTTTTTAATTTCAAAATAACGTGTTTGCTGTATAATATATACATACATAAGAGAATATATGCACCAACAAATGTGATGAATTAATTGTTCTGTGCTTTGTTTATTTGTGTTTCTTTTTTTTATTTTGGTCATTTTCAACTACATTTGATAATTTTTATTTTCAACTTTGGACACAATTTTTTTTCAAGTGGCAACCGTGTCTCTAAGCCAATTAAGCCCACTTCAGGTGTTCCTCAGGGCAGCCATCTTGATCCGTTGTTGTTTGTTATATTTATGAACGATTGTGTGAACTTTACCAATATCAGCCAATGTCTCATAATTATATGCTCATGATTTCAAGATATTTCTGAAAGTAGTGAGCGGTCATGACTGCTTTAAGCTTCAAATGGATCTTGATAATTTACCAAACCACTTGAACCTTAATGTTAAAAAATGCTTGTTGATTTCAATTTCTAGAAAACAGTTTGTGTAAGAGTTTCCATACTATTTACAGATCCAGATTGCATCCATTTACAGAGAACTGTAGAAGTCATAGACATTGGTGATACTTTTAACTTCAAATTTTCATTTGCTCCACAATCCGAATCCACATATTGATGCGCGAAGTCAATTTTCAGATTTATAAAAAGAAAATCAACAAATTTTTCCAATCCACTTTTGTCTCTTTATATACCTCCTTAGTAAGATCAAGACACGACCCGTATATATATGTACGTACAAAAATGTCATCTGGAACTCTGACCAACAATCGATTTCAGATATGATACAGAAGGTTCAGAATTGTTTTACGAGGTATTGTTTTTTTTTTATAAAATGCGCTTGAATTTGTATCCAAATTCTATAGCCAAGCAAAAGGTTTTTGGATTTGCAGCCACTCATATCTCGTATCAAACCTTCATTTTCAGCCTAGGAACAGGTACACAGAACCAATTATGGTAAGAAAGAACCAATTTGGCAGCAAAGCCCTCTCTAGAGCAACTCAAGAGGATAATTTTTGGTGGAGGAGAAAATATAACCACGAACTGTACAGCGAAACCGATCTAGATAATGAATTGAAGTCCAACATCTGAAATGGTCATGTACATAGAGTGAATATACCCAATTGCTTTGGCATGAAAAGTCTCCGAATCCAATCGTGAGGGATGAGGCAGTAGAGGAGGGGACCTCAACCAACTTGACGAGCTGTTGGTTGAAGCCTTGGTCCTCCCAAAACTGTAGAGACACCTTAAGTACGAGTAAGTAATCACTTAAATGAAAAATTAACTTAAAAATGTTAAAAAGAGGACACAATTTACCATTTTATACATTTTAATATAAATTTCATATAATGTATGGGGCATAAGATTTTTTGTTTATGTCACTTCACAGCTTCACATGTAAAGAATTCATCCATCCCCATGGGAGTTTAAATTTCACCTAAGTGTATGTATGTATATTATATAGAAGACATGGGTATATATTGAATTCAGCACCTAATAGAATTAGAACGGAAAATGCAGTAAAAAGTGAAGACGAGAGAGTATTAAATTGGTGTGTCTTGTGTAAACAAATTGACTTCAGGTTTTTCAATGACAGCATAAAATACAGTTGTTCTGGTTCATTGATATAAAAAGGTCTTCATTTATCGTTTGAAATATATCATGAAGATGTTAGATGTGGGTCGAGATAAATGCAACTTTTGTTTTTATTACTCAAAGAACACCTTTAGAATTTGTATTAAAATTTATTAGGAATTTTATTATTTTTGTGGCTTTGATGGCTCGTGCATTGAATATTTTATTTTTATTTGAATTCTTAATGTACCTTGTTTGTTGGAAAAACGTTCAACCGATATTTGTGTTATCTTGATTTTGTTCAAATATTAAGAAGCATCGATGCGATTTAAACAGGGTACTCAAAATATGTTTCTCTCCTTAACATCTCAAAAATCATAAAATTGGTAATGCATAATAATTTTCAAATGTATTTAGGTTAAAATTCAGTTTCAATTGAAATTAAAATTATTCGGTCTTAAATGTGGTTTTCAGAATTTGGAATTGTTAAAATTTCTTGCCTTTTTACTTATGGTATAATGTAGGTATGTATGTATTGTATATGTATGCATATGCAGATCAGGGTAACTCTTGAATTTCCAAAAAATCGAACTCAAAATTTCAATTAAACTTGATACAGCCTAGAACGCTGGAGCAATGTTCTTCAAACTTGGTACTCAAAAGTTTAAGGTAATACTCGTATCCTACACGAAAATTGAAAATTTGTTTTATCTCCAAAAATAATGGTACTAGCAATACAACAGTTAAGAAATAGCTTTTTTGATTTAACAACAATTTCATATACGATAGTATATTTTAATTATAAATATTTAGATAATACAATTCGAACATACATACCTATCATAAAACCGACGACTTTCCCTGTAACGTCCTAAAACAGGGAGTCCTTTTAACTCGAAAAAATATTGAATTGAAAAATATTTTGTTTGGTATTTTTAATTTTTCTTTTTAATTTTTTTTGGAAATATTTCCTATTATTGTATTTATACTCTGTCTAACAAAAATTGTCAGTACAGGGAAGATAGGACGTTTGTCTCTCATTCTGGTTGCATTGCCATGCATAAGTGTGTCGCCTTTTAAAGCTCTCACAGGGATTCCGTAGTTTACATTATAAAGCGCCGCAAATGAGAGTAAAAACGCGTAGGGCTACCGTCTGCCGATTCAAAACGACTGAAAACAATATTCAATTTACCTTTTCCCACAACGCCAAGCGGTAAGATAATAGGCGCGTTTTTTTTTTTTAAGTTGAAAAGCAATACGACAACACTCAACATACTCATCTTCTTAAAATGTGTTCTCAAAAGCTTCAAATCCCAAAAGCTCTTTAATAAAAACCACTGAAAAAGCTCCTTGCTTGCAATTAAGAATGATAATGGTAACTCTGTTTTGATGTAGATAAAGAGCGCACGATCGTATTGAGTGACACTTGACACTCTTGTCTTGAGTCTTGACAGTATCGCATCAGCAGTGGGATACGACGGTCGTGTTGGGGTGTGCAACTTTTTGCAAAGAATTACAACAACAATTCCTTAAGAAAAGTCAGTGGCTTGCACTTTTTTTAGTGGCATTTTTCTTAACGCATTGCAGTGAGGGTGCATCAGGCGCCACTGCTTTAGAAAAAGCTCTCCCATAAGGCATGTACTGACAATTTTTGTGGACAGAGTATAGTAGTTTCTCTTTAAATCATAGGTTATTTTGACACTGACAGCTGTCTCCCTCTTGAAATCTTGATAGAAAGTCAGTATTATACCTCCGTGGAAAATGAGTCGCTTAAGCTTGAACAAACTTGGGAGATATTGAAAACTTATTTCCAAAGTGAGTGCTGTGTACCCCAAACCTTGCGTTTTTTGAAAAGAAGTTTTGGCCGAAATGAAGCACCCAACGCGCCTACTGTAGGTACACAAGAGTGTGCAAATAGTTCGTGAGACTGGTATGCTAGTGGGCAACACTCAATACTCCCCGTCGTCGTACGGTGAGCACAGACGAGAATGTGGTTGCTGTAGCCGAGAGTGTGAGACTCGATTCACGAACATCAAATGACCATCGATCTGAACACGAACAGCTCAAAGATCTCAGATTATTCAGTTACAAGTTCAAATTCACTCAGCATGACCCTCCAATCGAACGACCGACGCGACGTTGTGTTCCATAGTTAATCGGACGGAATGTAGCGATAACACGGATCAAATTTATTTTTTTATTGCATTTTTAAAAAGAAACTTGTATTTTTTTACCACCGCCCCTCATGTATTATTAATTAATTAAAATATGCATACTATTTTCATTTGCGATATACACTATATACTGTATGGCAAGTAATGGTATTCGTAAATATACAAAACTTATAATTTTGATCAGACTTGACATTTCTATGATAGGGAAGACGAAAATGTGGGTATCACTATTCTGTCTGTCTCTGCGACTATAGCCTTAACGATTCGGCTGATTTTCTTTAAATTTAGTATAAAAAGCATTCTTAAATTTTTCCTCAGATTTTTTTTCTGATTTTAGGCCTAAAAATAACGGTACCTGCCACGCAATTTTTTTTAAATTATATAAAAATATGAAAAACTGTTACATACATTAAAAAAATATCACGCTTGAAAAAAAAATTCCGAAAAACTGTTATTAGAACCATTTTTGTTATTTTTGATTTTCTCAAAAACGGTATAACAGATTTTGGTCATTTTTTATGCGAAAGCTCCCTAAAAGTTTGGATAGTGTGTATTCAAATTAATTAATTTTTTTAACTCGCTATTTTGAAAATCCCATGCTTGATTTTTTTTTAATTTGAAAATTACATTTTTACATTACATTACATATTAAACTACTCCGTAGATAAATCTACGAAGTAGAGACACTTAAGATCACTGGCAACTGAGGCCATCGGCTTAGACAATACAACAGAAAGAGACAGACAGAAAGGAAGAACAACAGAAGAAACACATGTCAACAGCACACGGTTGGTATCTGAACGGTCACCCATTCACTAACCAAGCGCAATGATGCTTGATTTCGCTGATCGATGGGAAGCGATGCTTTCATCAAAGCCAAGGCCGTTGACAAATTTGAAAATTAAAAGTTTTTGCTTTCTGCAAGATATGAGAAACAAGTTCTCATTTCATCTAAAATCAGCGGTACCCTCCATACAAATGTTAAAAAATATTTTTTTTAAATCGTATTTTTTCGAAAACGCGCCTAGAATTTTTATAAGAAATAAATATTGTAGTGCAACAGCTCCAAGAGAACCAGGACCTAGTGACTCACAACTCTCAACCATTCCTGTGTGTGTGTTACCGGACGGCTAATGAACAGCACTTTTCATGACAAGAGATACTCTTAGAGGATTTGTCAATTCCTCGGAAGAGGCAGTACGCTCCTGAAAAAAAACTTATTAATCGAACCCAAGACCTCCTGCATGACAGTTTAACGCACTAACTACTAGAATTTTGATACCATTTATTTTCCTTTATTTTTCTTTACATTAATTTTTACGATCTATGATTCAATAAATGATTGTACCTACCGTAGAACCATTTTTCCAAATTTCTCAAACAACAGACGTACTAAATATTTATGAAAAAAATAAATAATCTTTTCCTGTTCCACATAAACATACAAACAAAGAAATAAAGTAGGTACATATTCCTTTTCACTTTTAACAAAAATCTGAAAAATCGACCTGATAACATGGAAGTACCTTTAAGTGTTAAATACAAATTTAGTTACCACAAAACAGCACTAAGGCAACACTTTTTATTTAGTGTTCGACTTTAATCTTGGATTTCCGTGTATTAAATTTTGACATATAACTAACGACTAAACTGGAGATTAAATAAGTGGTATGGGTATTTTCTAAAATCTGGAGATTTTCTTTTAACCTTAACACTAAATTTGATTATTAATAAGGCCCATTGAGTTGCGACGTTTTTCTTTCTAACGCCCCGACGACGACCGTACATACCTAGGAGTACACTTATATTTCAGGAAAATTAACGGCTGCTATATGTAGAACAGAAATGTAACGTTTGTAACAATGTATTCATGTTCTGTACACATAACTCAATTGAAACAAACAAAATAAGTTATTGCAATGCGATTTTTTTTTAGAAAAATTATTCATTTTTATAAGTTATTCCGTCTAAGAGTTATAATTTATTACGCAAAATTATTGCAGTATGAAAAATAATAAAAAAAAAGTAAACTGTCTTTTTTATCTATCCACATATCTTCTTTCAACCAAATTTGCTTTATTGCCACACAAGAAGCCCTAAACCTTTGGTATGTTTGTCATTTTGTCTTGCATGTTCTTAAGTTAGACAAGAAATAACAAAGGTGTGAATAGAAGAAGTCGAAAAGAGTCACGCTAAGGCGTTTCTTTTATCGATTTATTTTCTGTTTATTTCCAGCTCAAAAACCATTAACATTGATTAATTGAGATTGAAGCCTTTGAAGTTGAAGCATGTACTTTGACAGTCAAAAATGATTTCGGTACCTCAACCTGAATGCCTGGCTATACGTTACATAAATAAGGAATTGCTGTTCCTAGAAAACTACTTCATATTCAAAAGTAGTATGAAGTTTTGCCAACTCTTAACTCAATTACAACGTATTTCAACGTATTTCCATAAATTCGCCTTACTCGTTGACATTTTAAAGGATCTTTTATGGATAAGATGAGTCTTATTAATATTTCGGTTTATGAATTCATTATTATCGATGTGGTTTAAGGAACCTTAAGAATAAAACAATTTTGTTTTTAAAATTTGATTACAATTACTCAATTTGCACTTAGACCATAAAATTAAAATTAAGGTGTCTTATATATGTATTTACTTCATCAGGTAAGTTGGTGCCTCTTCGTAGAAGAGTTTGTTAAGCAATCATTTTATGCTTAAGTGTACCATGGTTCATGTCGAAAAATATCTATGGATATACATGTTGTATTTATATCCAATAAAAGGTTTTTCAATAACACGTATCAATGTTAAATTAGAATAAAACGAGTTAGTTGTGTGTGTGTGATATATTATATCTATGGGGCACATGCAAAATATTCTGTGGTATATATTTTTTAGCGTAACTATTAGGGCAAGACCCTGATACAAATTTGTGTCATAAAATCCCGTTCCGCATATTTTTGTATATTTTCTCTGAAAGCGCATATTTTTGCAAAATTTGAAAATATCAATAAGACATGAATGCTGGTAAGCGAAATTAAAAAATCTCACAAACCGAATTATTTTTTGAATTTTTAAATCTTTGTACAGCGAGGGGTATGATTCACTTAAAATTGTTAACGATCTTCCTAGAATGCCAATGACTTAAAGTAATTAAATAGTAAGTGATGTAACGGAGTTAATAAATGCTTTTTTAATGGTTGGTCATATTAGTGAAATACAAGATAGACAATATTATTGAAAACAATGATAGTTCTCAAAAATTTTAAAAATACAGGAAAACCCGCTTAAGAGAAACCCGTTTAAGAGAAAAACCCGCCTACCTGAAACACTTTTTTTCTTAAGTGAAATTATTTTTCACTTAAGCGGGGTTCGTTTAAGTGAAAAACCCGCTTAAGTGAAAGAAAGACTGTGACATTTTGCCGTTTCTCTTAAGCGGGTTTTACTGTATTCGAAATTTTCGTAATTTATTTTAATCAAAATTTAAGATAATTAAAATGATGTCGTTCTTTATTTCCATTACAATCATTTTATTAAAGCATTGTAATTGTTTTTTAGGGAATATTATAAGGGTTTAAATCGGATTGTTAGAGCATATTTTGGGTTGTCTTAGTAACCGCATTTTTTGATACGTTTAAAATAAAATGCAATACTGGATTGCACCTACTTTCTCTTATGTAAAAGTACTTTGGAATTTAAAAATTGTTAATAAATATAAAAGCATGGATTTAATAGGAGCAAACTGTTCAAAAGCATAAAATTGCCATCTGATTTCTAGAAAGTTTTGAACTGTAATCATACAGTTTTAATTAAGAAGCATTTTGCCCTTGGTTTCCACTCCAATATATTGAAATGGTTCTAATCTTATTTAAAAGGGCGTACTCAATATGTGCGTATTAATAACATCATATCTGATCCCATATTTGTGACTTCTGGAGTACCTCAAGGAAGTCATTTAGGCCCACTTCTTTTTTTGCTCCTTATTAAAGATATTCCCGATTGTATAATTTCTTCTGAATGTCTTATGTTCGCTGATGATATAAAAATATTCCGATGTATTAAATCCGTTGATGACTGCCTTCTTCTTCAGAATTACCTAAAGTACTTAGTTGATTGGTGTAGCTCTAATCAGATATGTTTTTGAATGTTTCCAAATGTGATTTTCTATCTTTTTGCCGAAATTTATAGCCTACAAAATATTTTTATAACATTAACAGTATTCCATTGCAAAAAATTACGGAAAAAAAGACCTAGGTGTTATCTTCGATCCTAAGCTTACGTTTTGCCTTCATATATGTAGATTTTATTGTTACGAAAGCAAATTCCTTACTTGGATTTATCTCACGTAACTCTAAGGAATTTTCTGACCCTTATACATTCAGAGCATTATTTTATTCCTATATGTAAGGCCGGTCCTTGAATACTGTTGTGTAATTTGGAACCTCTGCTATGCTATCCACTCAAATCGAATCCAAAGTATCCAAAAAAGATTTTCCAGAATAGTCATTTATAGACTATATTGGAATAAACGAATGCCATTTTATCTTACTAGATGTTATCTGATCGGTCTTTAGCTTTTATAAACTCGGAGAAAGTATTTTGAAATAATTTTTATTAGATACATTCTTAAAAATCAAATAAATTGCCCTTTTCGTTTGTCCCTTATAAAAATATATGCTCCAACGAGAGATCTTCGAGTGCATAGTATATTTTTTGAACCTTTTCATAACGTTAATTATGGTCTACAGACAAACGGAATTGTGGGACCTACTTTTTTCGTGTTCTCTACAATAATAGGTGTGTATTTTCGCAAAGCTATCCGTAGTGAAGTAAGATTTTATACGTATTACAAATACAAAAGGCGTTTTTCTTTTTTAGTTCAGAACAGAGCCTGAGTTGTCAAAAAATAAATTGTGTTTCTTTTTTAGTTCAGAGCGTTCAGAGCTTCGTAAATGTGTTTCTTTTTTCGTTCTGAGCATGTTCTGAGCGTGTTCAGAGTGCGCTCTATAAGCTCAGAATAAAATAACTGAGCAGACAGAGTACAATGCCTAACACAGGCATTTGACAGATGAAAATTTAAAAAAAAATGTCGACAGCTAAGTGTTCCGGTGTGTTTCAAAAAATACTCAGAGCGCTCAGAGCACGCTAGGTTCAGAGGATGTTCGGAACATGCTCGGACTCTGTTCGGAGCTCTATACTGAACTAAAAAAGAAAAACGCCTACAAAGTCTTCACTGCCGATAAAAGTAGAAGTAGGATCCAACTGCGGATAGAATGTTGACGTTTGCTCGAGTCTCGAATACAAATGTTGGTACAATTGAAAACTGTTTTGTATCTCGAAGGCATGTTCGTAGAGTACGAAAAGTAGTTTGTTGTTTAGCATTTTCCATTGAGAGTTTAAGTCTTTTTTTTATAAAACCATTTTTATAAGAAAAACGCTGCATTTTGTATCGTGTTGGTCTCGAACTCTTATAGAAAGCTGTTTAATAACTAACGCGTTTTTGTAGGAGCGAAATGTCGTGGTCAGCTGTTATACTTTAGTTAAACAGCGACATTTAAGAGTTACTAACGCGACAAAGCCTCCTTATGAAAAAAGCTGTTGAGAAATCCAAAACTTACTAAAGTCTGCGAACAGATCCCTTGACTTTTGTGGTGATAATTGTCAACAAAAAAAAATTCACAAACAAAACTTCTGCTTTATGAAGAATGGCTGGTGAACAGAAAAAGTAAATACAAAATGATTTAAATTGAAATTCATAAATAAAAACCTCCATATATATTTTCAGAAACATGAAAATTACTTGGCAAAAAGTTATTGGTTGTTTTTTTCTCAATTAAATATTTGCCAACTAGTCAGTGGTACCAACTTTAAAGTAGAAAAATCGCACAACTGCGGATACGTTTTTTTGGGAAATCCTACTTCACTACGGATAATTTTCCCAAAAAAACACACCTAATGTCAGTCAACTTTTATCAAAATCTTGAATTCGATTATTTTCCAAATGCCAAACTTGCCTTTGTAGTACCTATATCGGAAGTAGATAAAAAACACCACTGGGTCGCACGAAATTGCTCTTATATAATAGACCGAGAATTTTAAAAATGAATATTATTAGAGAAACCTGTTCATAAACAGAAATTAATTGTTTAAGCTCCTTAATTAGCGATAGGTAAAAACAGAATGCCATGTGATTTCTTAAGCAAATCGTAAAAATTAATTTTGCGAACATTTTTTTTTATCAAGAATCTTGGTACCGTTTTCGAAAACCATTTTTTAACATTTGTATAAAGGGTACCGTTATTTTTAAGAAAAATATTTTTTTTCACATCTTGTATTAAGAAACTTTTAATTGTCAAGTTTAAAAAAATGGATTTAAGAAATATTATAGAGTTTTGAATACAAAATTTGAAGAATTTTTGTTTGAAAATTTTAACACACAATACTATCTAAGCTTTTAGGTAGCCTTTATCACTAAACAATGATCAAAATCGGTTGTATTTGTATCGTTTTTGAGAAAATCAAAAACAAGAAAATGGTTCCATGAAGGGTACCTTCAATTACCCTTTTTCGGAATTTTTTTCAACTAAATGAAATTTTTTGATTTTTTTTTTAAATCTGTGAAACAGTTTTTGAGGAAAAAAAATTAGTCGATAAGATTTGGAAAAAAATTCGGATAGCAGGTATCGTTATTTTTGGTCTTTAAAAAAAAGAAAATAAAAAGTGCGGGAATTTAAAAATCCTATCTACCAAGTTTTAGGAAAATCGGCAGAGTCGTTTATTTTGTAGTCGAACAGACAGATACACAGAATTGCGAGACTAACGATTTTTTTTTTCGCTATTCGTAATGTCAACTTTGATCAGTTTTTTACAAATGTATAACTTGCCTTATAGTGTACCTTTACGTCGTAAGTAAAAAGTCTTAAGTTCAACTTTTATTTCGGGTTTTTATAACTTTTTCAATGATTTAATATATATGTACATACTCGTAAATATACACGGATACAATTTCCGGTAGATTCTTATCATAGCTTGTGGGTGTTCCTGAATAATCGTTTGTCTTATGAGTGTTTGTTTTGTTTAATAAAATTCAATTTCAAATATTTATTTATTTGTGGTATTGTTTCAATATTGCGTGTACGTTAATGAATTGAAAATTAAAAATTTTAATAATAATAGAATAAAAATTATTTTATTAAATAAAATTTTTATTTCATTAAATATTAAAATCAATATAAGTTTTTATTTGTGTCTTTTAAAAATACCCGTTTTTACTTGCGACTTATAGGTACTATAAGGCAAGTTATGCATTCGTAAAAAAAAATCGAACTCGAGATTTCGATCAAAGTTGACATTACGATGATAGCGAGGACTAAAAAAGTGGGTCTCGCAATTCTGTCTGTCTTTCTGTCTGTTCGACTACAGGCTAAACGGATGGGCCGATTTTCTTTAAACTTGGAAGATATCATTTTTAATTTTTTCCGCCAACACGTTTTTTTCTTTTTTTTTAAGACCAAAAATAACGGTACCTGCCATACGAATTTTTTTCGAAATTTTATAATCATTTTTTTTTCTCAAAAACTGTTCGACAGATTTTAAAAATAAAAATACAGAAAAATTTTATTTATTTAAAGCTAGGTAATGGTTGAAAAAAATTTTCCGAAAAATTGTTATTGAGGGTACCCCCCATGGACCCATTTTTTTTGTTTTTGATTTTGATCATTTTTTTTGCTAAAGCTCCCTAAAATCATAAATAGAATTGTGTACTCAAATTTTCAAAAATTTTTTTTTTTGGATTTTTAAAAAAAACTTCAAAATTTTTTTTTCAAAACTCAATATTTCGAAAAATCCATTTTAGATTTTTTTTTAAACTTGATAAATAAAAGTTTCTCAATATAATCTACAAAATGTGAGAAAAAAATTTGCTTTTTGTAAATTTAATTTTTATTCGATCAATAATAAAAACTTTAAATTGGCGTACCTAAATTTTTTCTTAAAAAGCTTTTTAAAAAGTTTGTATATAAAAGCTTTTTTTTAAGAAACCACTACAACGACTTATAATTTTTGTTCTTGCATAAATTCATAGTTGGATAGCATTCTGTTTTTTTCTCTTACTACTAAAAGAATTTAAAAATTAATTTTATCCTTATGAACAGTTTTCTCTAATAACATTCGTTTTTAAAATTCCTAGTCGATTACATAGGAGCAAGTTCGTGCGACCCAGTCGTGTATTTTATTTATTTTTCTAAAACAGTGTCGACATCATGTTTGCGTTAAAAAACATCAGTGGTCAATAGGATAGGAGTCTTTCGGCAGAATTTGGCTTCGCAATTTTCATTTCGACAAGATCAACTTTAATTTTACATATCCTTACTTCGCTTTGTTTTTGCAATCGTTGTTTGGTATTTTGCTTTTTTTACTTGCGACTTATAGGTACTATAAGGCAAGTTATGCATTCGTAAAAAAAATCGAACTCGAGATTTTGATCAAAGTTGACATTACGATGATAGCGAAGACCAAAAAAGTGGGTCTCGCCATTCTGTCTGTCTGTCTGTCTGTCTGTCGGTTCGACTACAGCCTAAACGGCTCGGCCGATTTTCTTCAAACTTGGTAGATATGGGTTTTAATTTTTTACCCCCGGACGTTTTTTTCTATTTTTTTTTAAGACCAAAAATAACGGTACCTGCCATACGATTTTTTTTCGAAATTTTATAAATATTTTTTTTTCTCAAAAACTGTCCCACAGGATTTTTTAAGAAAAATTCCAAAAATTTCATTTGGTTAAAACTAGCTAATGGTTGAAAAAAATTTTACAAAAAAATGTTATTTTCGGTAGCCCCCCTGGGTCCATTTTTTTTGTTTTTGATTTTCTCGAAAACGGTACAGCCGATTTTAATATTTTTTTTTATGCCAAAGCTCCTCCAAAGTTTAAATATTATTACATATTCAAATTTTCAATTTTTAATTTTTTGGATTTTTAAAAAAAAAATCAAAATTTTTTTTTGGAATCTCAATATTTCGAAAACCCCATGCTCGATTTTTTTCAAACTTGGCAAATAATAGTTTCTTAATATAATCTACAAGATTTGAGAAAAAAAAATTTGTTTTATTTAAAACTAACGGTACCTTCCATACAAATTTTAAAAAATGGTTTTCGAAAATCGCATTTTTCTCGAAAACGGTTCCGAGAATTTTGCTAAAATTTTTTTTCTTTTGATTAATCTTTACGATTTATAATTTAATAAAAAAAAATTTGAAATCTAGATATTACTGACTGTACCTACCATAGAACGATTTTTTCGAATTTTGAATTTCTCATTATCGACTTAACGGATTTTAATGAAATTTTTTATAAAAAAGCTCCTAAAAAGTTTAAAAAACATTGCATTTAAAAACTTAAGAAAAAATTTTTTTTCAATTTTTAGAAAAAAAAGTAATTTTTTTTTTGAAAAATTCGATATCTCAAGAACGGCTTAGTATTTTTTTTGGAAATTAGACTTTTATTCGTACAATAATAAAAACTTAAGGTTGGCGTACCAAAATTTTTTCTTAAAAATGTTTTAAAAATTTTTTACATAAAAGCTTATTTTTTTAAGGAACCACTACAAAGACTTATAATTTTTGTTCCTACATAAATTCATATTTGCATATCATTCTGTTTTTATCTCTTACTACTTAAAGAATTAAAAAAAATTCATTTTATCCTTATGAACAGTTTTCTCTAATAACATTCGTTTTTAAAATTCCTTGTCTATTACATAGGAGCAAGTTCGTGCGACCCAGTCGTGCATTTTATTTAATAAGATTTAAAAAAAGGCTTTTTATTTAAAATAAATAATGACAAACAAAATTATATAAAGTTGGATTTTTTTTAACTTAAACTAAACAATTCAGTTAATTATGTTGTTAATTATAAATAAAGTTTTTCATTGCTGGCAATGGTTTTTAACGAGCAACAAAACAATAATAAGCGAAAAAAAAAAAATTGCAAAATTAGTTTGGTGAAATGATACAAATTTTGTGAGTTCAGTAATATTAATTACGAGTAACTTTAGTTGAACTGAACACAACAAAATTCAAATGTGTAAAAATCAAACAACATTCAACATTGTTTGTTTGTGTTGATTGAGCAATTATGTTCAAATAATAAAAACGCCAAGGCTGGCTGATTGAAATAATTAAACTATCTTCTTCGTATGGAAAAACTGAAATTGAAATGAAAAACGTACACAAACAGTGAAGATGTTATGCCTTTGAGCAAGAACCAGTATAAAAATTAAAAATATTGATGTGTGACTTTGATTTCAAAAACGTTTTTGAAAATTTATTTTCTTGTTTCCATAACAAAATTTGATAAAAGCTTTAAGAAAATGAAGGCTTTATTCCACGAAAGCACTTACAAAGAAAACGTGGACCACCCTAATGCACATATGTACATTAATGTAAAAATTTTGAAGATACAAAAAACATTTTGTTATATTTTTAATTGGCCATTAAAAAGAAAGTTATGCGGGTAAATATGTTGATATTTTGTATTCCAAACGACGAATTTGTAAAACTTTTTGAAGTAAAACTTCTTTTCCGGCGTTGGGGGTGAAAAAATTTCTATGCAGCTGTCAGTGACATGTCAAACCGTCACGCCATCCGTCAAAGACAGCGACATGTTTTTAGCATGTGCAAAGTAAAACATGAAGTTGGATACGATTTAGAATTTACATATTTCAAATGGCTGCATTCAAAGATAAACATAAAACTATAGGTTCAGACGCGCAATGGCTATGCAACCGAATAATTATTGACAAGCATATTGCAATCCAAATAAATTTTACCAACACCTAACCCTCGCATACAAAGTACTGGCCAAAAAGTTGTATTCTTGCTGTCATAGACGGCATGCCATATGACCATCAGGTTGCCTGAAAGTTTTGAAATTATACTTTTTAATAATATTTATTCGCTTAATCGCACACGCCACCGACATTTGTTTTGGTATTTATAAATTTGAACGTCACCCGACTAATCAATCAAATACTTTAATAATTAATTTTACAAGAGTGCCGCTGTCAGTGTACTTGCTTTCCAAGTTGCCTGGATACTGAATTAATGCCAGGTGACTACTAAGTTGCTCGGGTTTGTACGGGTTAATAAGAAATGCTTGTGTACATTACAAGATTACAACAAGCTTGCCAATACTTGCACGTGCAGCCCTAGGGTAATACAAACAAAGCGAGGCAACTTGCTTGTCAAGTGGCATGGGAGTTTTGTACTTTTCTTCTCGATTTCATTTAAGGCTAGGCGCGCACATTCAATTTTTTGAAGTAAAACTTCTTTTCCGGCGTTGGTGGTAAAAAATTCTCTATGCAGCTATCAGTGACATGTCAAAACGTCACGTTATCCGTCAAAGACAGCGACATGTTTTTAGAATACAAAATGTTTGTAAGTAGGTTATAATCTTACAGAAGCTTTGCTTGAGGAAAAAGAAGTTTTACTGCAACCGCGCGTACGTCAGTACACACAATCTTTTTTACGAATGTGCGATAGGATAGAGCTTAGGCCAGATTATTTTATTAGTTTCTTTTATATAGAATTGCTGACTGCTATATGTATGAGTGTACGTATATTACTTGTAACATACAAATGCCATAGATTCATGTGTTTCTGTTTTTCTTTTTGTGCTGATGCTTAATGTTTTCTTCAAATGAATAAATTGATATATGTATGTATGTATGTACATACATAAATCGTCCTTGTGAACAAGAGAATAAATTGTTTTTTTTTCAAGCAAATTAAGCTCCTTAGACATGAACAAATCCTCATGTTGTTTTTGACCATACAACAAGCCTGGATATTTGGATTGTGTTTGTCGGATATAAGATTAACAAGTGTCATTCAAACTTGGAAGTCTCAATTAAATTAATTTGATTTCAATCATTATTATAATCAAAGAAAGTAGATATTATATTATTTAAGAAGAAAATTTCATATTTTGCAATTGATTTACAAGAAACATGATGAGTTCTTGCTCCGGCCTTAAAGGTTATGATATTGTGTGTTCTATAACAAATAAAATGCATGACTGTGTCGCTCGGTTACATGTTCATGAGAGTCTCGAAAGCTTTTGATCAACTGTCTCATGAGATTATCAAGTTTAAACTTCACTCATACGGATTTCCACCACCTTTCATCAAGTGGATATCGTCATATCTTGAAGATAGGTTATATCAAGTCAAATTCAGAAATTCATACTCAAGAGAGTTTATTGCCAAATCAGATGTTCCGCAGGGAAGCCATCTGAGACCAGTACTCTTTACATTGGCTATTAATCATGCTCCTCTGTGTGTTCGCAATAGCCAAATTCTAATCTTTGCAGATGATATGAAGATTTATAAAAATATAGTACCTTCAAATGATCGGGTTCTACTGCAAGATGATACTAACCATTTTGCCTTGTGGTGTGAAAAGAACAGTCTGAACCTCAACCCGACAAAATGTCATACTATGACTTTTTATAAAAAACGTTCTCCTTCCTCACATGAATATGTTATCTCACGGCACATTTTAACTCGTGTTATGACTGTAAGGGACCTTGGAGTTCTTTTTACACCCAATTTAGATTTTTCTGCTCATATTAATAAAATCGTGAATAAGGCCAATTCAATGTTAGGGTTTATTAAGCGCTGGTCTAAAGAATTTGTTGATCCCAATGTCACCCGGGCTTTATACAACTCCTTGGTGCGTCCCCATCTTGAGTATGCATCGCAGGTTTGGACTCCTCTTTATGATATTCATATTGAGAGATTAGAATCGGTGCAAAGAAACTTTACGCGTTTTGCCTTGCAAGGACTTCAATGGAGTGATACTTCGTATGTCCTCTCTTATGACCAACGATTATCTATTATTCTTATGCAAACTTTGGAACAAAGGAGAACAAACAATGATTTGGTATTTTTCCACCAATTAATAACAGGCGTCACAGATGCACCAGATCTTTTATGTTCGGTTTATTTTAATTATCGGGGAGGAGGTTATAATCTTCAAGGCCTCGATATGATTAAGGTCCCAACACATAGGACCAACTATGGCATGCATGAGCCCTTGACACGTATGGGTAGATTTGTAAATTAGAATTCAAATATTTTTGATAAAAGTAAATTAAAAAACCAGTGGTCCACGCTCCTAAATGTTCTTTGTTTCATGTTATGTTATTGTTTTGTTCTTACGTAATATTATTTGTTTATTTTCCATGTTTTCTTGTGTCAGTGTTAATTGTAATAGAGATTGCCTACTAACAACTAACACTGCACTAAATGATGAGCCGGTGGTATAACACAGTTCTCTGTGTTGGCAAACCATTGGTCGAAAGACGGAGCTTGCACTAAGCTTTCTTCAACCAATTCAAAAAAAAAAAAGAGTCAGAATTAAATATATAAAAACATGGATAATGTACCTATGTACATACGGACGCGAATAAGATTCTTAATTTTTAACCTTTATTGTTTTGAAAAACAGTTTACAATAAATACAGTAGTTGGCATAAATATTTTGACGAAACCTTTTTCTGACTGTTGAACCTACACTTTGCTAAGTATCGTTAAATAACGGCAAAAAATAATGTGCAAAACGAAGAATATGTTTTTAGCTCTATGCATGCCAAATTTTGTGTTGTTTACATTTTGCATTCTCTTTTTTGCTCATAAAAATGCATGTAAACAACGAATTTTTGTGTGGCATAAGTATTTTGACGGAATCTTTTTGTACCAACTTATGCAGTATTAAACTTTATTTGAAGTGAAACGTTAATAAAAAATAAAATTTGATCGAAAGTTATTAAAAAACATGGTTAAAACAGTGGAGTTGAGTTTGGTTATCAGATCTTCCATTGTAGCAAAGTTTAACGCTGGAATGGCAGTAAAAGATATTGCAAATGAGTTTAATGTTTCACGTCAAACTGTGCACTATCAAATTAATAAGTTTAAAAAGCATAATGACATTAGAAACTTAAGAAGATCAGGTGCTAGGCGCAAAACAACGCCCACTGAAGACCGAATCCTTTTACGGGAATTTAAAAAAAATATTTTTGTGAAGCCTCAATCTGCTGCAGATAAATGGAATTTGACGGCCAAGAATCCAGTCAGTGAGCGTACTGTCCGACGACGTTTAAAAGGAGATTTCAAGACAATTAAAGTTAAGGACGTGCCGTACATATCAAAGGTAAACAAATTTAAAAGACTGACATTCGCAAAGGAACATCTGCACAAGCCAAAGGAGTTCTGGAGAAGCGTTCTATGGACAGATGAAAGCTCGTTTGAGTATAATTAATCAAAAAATAATTTTTTTGTAAGATTTCCAAAGGTAAGGCAAAAAAAAAAGGCCCGTTTGTCAAAAAGTGAGCCACGGTGGAGGCTCTGTCATGTTCTGGGGATGTGTTTCTTATAATGGACAGGGTGACTTGGTTCCTATCACCGGCTCTATGAACAAAAGCCAATATGTTAGTACCCTAAATGATAATGCCCCATGCCACAAAGCCCGGCTGGTAATGAATTTTTTGAAGGATGTTGGTGTTACTACTTTGGACTGGCCACCTCAAAGTCCAGATTTAAATATTATAGAAAACGTCTGGTCTCTTTTGAAACGCAAAAGAACAGTTTCTTTAAATAAAACCAGAGAGGAGACAATTGCTGAGGTACTTCCCTTTAAAAAAGAGATATCTCCAGATATTATTACTGTCAGAGATAAAATGCCTTAAAGATTTTAACTTGCGACTCATAGGTTGTATAAGGCAAGTTATGCATTCGTAAAAAAAAAATTGAACTCGAGATTTTGATCAAAGTTGACATTACGATGATAGCAAAGATAAAAAGTGGGTCTCACAACTATGTCTTTCTGTTCGACTACAACCTTAATGGTTCGGCCGGTTTTTGTTAAACTTAGTTGATATTATTTTTAATTTTTCCCCACACACACATTTTTTCCTTTTTTGTTTTGAAGACCAAAAATAACGGTATCTGCCGAACCATTTTCATATTGCTAAAGCTAAGTAATGCTTGAGAAGAAAAATTCCGAAAAGGTTATTATTGGTGCCGTTGAAAACTTTTTTTTTTGTTTTTGATTTTCTCAAAAACGGTAAATCCGATTTTGATAATTTTCTTAAACTTGACAAATAAATGTTTCTTAATACAATCTACAAGATGTGCCAAAAATATTTTACCTAAAAACAACAGTACCCTTCATAAGAATTTTAAGATATGGTTTTCGAAAATCGTATTTGTATCGAAAACGGCGACTAAGATTTTGATAACCTTTTTTTTTTCCTTAAATTAATTTTTACGACCTACGAGTATGATTCAATAAAAAAGATTGAAATTGATATATTACTTACTGTACCTTTCATAGAACCATTTTTTCAAATTTTGAATTTCTCATTATCGACATACCTAATTTTAATGAAATTTCTTATAGAGAAGCTTGTAAAAAGTTTGAAAAACATTGCATTTCAAAACTTAAAAAAAAATATTTTTTAACTATGTATATTTAAAAAAAAATCAAAATTTGTTTGAGAAAATTCGATATCTCAAAAACGGCGTATTATTTTTTTTTGGAAATTAAATTTTTATTCGCACATAAAACTCTGAGTTTGCGTACTAACATTTTTTCTGAAAAATATTTTAAAAATTTTGTATATAAAACCTTTTACGAGTATTAAAGAAACCACAAGAACGACTTACAATTTTTGTTCTTGTAAAAGCTTATATTTTTTTGAATCACATCCTCTTTGTAGATCCAACTTCTAGAGACTTTAGTCATTTAAAAAAAAAACTTTCTTCTCTAATAACATTCTTTTTTGAAAGTTTTAGTTCTTTACATAAGAGCAAGTTCGTGCGACCCAGTCGTGCATTTTATTTTTTTTAATTAATGTTTCTTAAAAATGCCTCATGGTACCATATATAAAATGTTTAAGTTTTTTTTGTAGAAAATTTAAGTTAGTGGGTTTCTTTCTGGTTTTGAATTTCTTATGGAATTTGAGAGGTTTTCTTTTACACAAGCAGTCCCCTTGAATTGAAGTGGTGATTGTCCACCTGTGGTCTTTTTCGTTATAGCTTATCTCAAATTCATAAAAAATAGTTCTATGGCTGAGACACCCTATTTACAGGACAGCCTCTCCATTTTGTTGAACAACAATTCTAATATACATAAGAACATAATATACGGGTGAAAAAATTGTTGTATACAATGGTACGTGAATTTGGCTTACCACAAAAGTTTTCACATGGGTAAGTTATTCATTCCATTAGTATCTATTATTTTATATTAAAACAAAAAAGACATTTGGCCACCTAGGGCTATAAGTGAACTTATAATTGAATATTAATGGTCCTATTTTTATTACGAATGAATTTGAAGATAAAAATGCTTTTGAAAAAATTCTGGTCTTTTGGATGCACATCACAAAAGGATATATGTATATTTTTTTTTAGGGATAAACTGGATCTAAATGCCGCCTAGGAGGATTTGGCTAAATTTTAATTTTTCAATTTGAAGTTATGAGTTTCTATGAAAAATCAAATCCTTCAAATATCGAATTTTTATTGAAAAATTTTAACTAAAAAATCCAAAATACTTTTTTGTGGTTTTTGATATTTTATTTTGTCGAATGTTTGAAATTGTTGTCCATACACATGTATTTAGAAAAAAATAGGACGATTGAGCTTTGTTTTAAATATTCCACATAAAAAAGTTATTTAGTTTAATTTGAATCAAACGAGAAACGTGAAACCAAAAATATTATTGAAATTTGAAACCTTGCTTCTATAGTTCTTTCTGTCTGTTCCTTAAAATTTGAGGCCTATTTATGTATCACACTCTCTAAACATACCTGACGGGCCATGTTTTCTGGAATTAAAACTTCCATCGAAAATCAATATCAGTCCCATTGAATCGTTATTAGTGAACAAATGCTTTTTTGATCTTATGGAGCCCTTAAGGAGTTCAGTTTGGTTCCCCTGTATTTATTTCCGTTTCAAAAACATTTGTGTTGTTCAGTATTACCTAAAATATTTTTTTTTTGTTTTTTGAAAATTACTTGAATATCATCGTGATTGATTATGACATCATTTTTATAATCCCTGGTGTTACCCCAAGTTTTCTTTTGAATAATTTTCAAACAAAAACCCAACAACAAACGAATATAAAATACACAAATCTAAAACAACGCCACACACACAAATCAGACCCATGTCCTTTAGATTGAAGATATAAGGAATTGACAACAATTTGAGAGAAAAATATTTATTACAGCTAGTATTTGAATGCGAGTGGGAGTGGGAAATGAAAAAAAAAAATAAATACGAAGAAGGAGCCTTCGCATCTATCAGAATCATGCGAAAGTGTATTAAATTTTCATCCAGATGTACGTATGTATGTAGGTAAATCTAAACATAAAAATAGAAGTAGGTCTAGGGACAGGCAGGCTCTTTACATAAAGGTCGATATAGGTACAGGTACAAGTAAAGCCTTTTATTGGATTTCAATATCTCTGTGGTGATACAAAGAGAACTTAATCTGCAAAATATTAACCCTTTTTACAGTGATTCTATATTATATTATATATTTAAAAAATAATCCTAGAATGTATACAGCAGTTTTAAACGAATTACTCAATAATGGTAAATATTTCGTAATGAAATTCTATTCTTTAAGTCATATAGCTGCGGTCAAAATAATAGTATTGAACCTTTTGACACAACAAAAACTAAAATAAATTAATCTACTAATTTTACAGAAATAAATAGTCAAATTAATGTTTTTTGGCCTTTCAATTTCAGAAAAAAAATCATTTTCAAATTCAATGAATTAGTTGGTAATTTTAAATCTATCTACCTTGAAATATTACAAAAGGGAAAGTTAATACACAATTTCTACCATAAGTGATAGTCAAGTGTTTGACCCTTAAATTAATATTTAGTTGCATGTCCCTTGTTAGGAATACCAGTAGCACAACGACCTTGCATCGAATTAATAAGATTTTCACATATTTCTCCATACCTGTGAGCTCCAAGACTGCTGAATAGCTTCACAAAGGGCTGTGTTAGTAATTGGCTTACAACTAGCAGCATACTTCTTGACATCGCACTGAGGTCTGGGAACTGCGCAGGCCACTCCATGACATTAACCCTCTTTTCTTGGAACCACTGCTTCGCAAGTTTACTTGTATGTTTTGGGTCATTGTCTTGTTGAAAGACCCATTTCAAGGCATTTTATCTTCAGCATATGATGGGAGCATGCTCTTCACATAAAGATGCTGATCTTTAATGTCTTCAATTCGGTATATATGGGACCAACACCATCGAAGGAAAAACATGACCAAACCATTATGCTGGATCCTCCATGTTTTGTTGTCTTGGCTGAGAAGCGTGGATTATATTCTGTGTTTGGAGGCCTTCTTAAATATTGAAGAGATCCCTTTGCACCATATAGCACAATCTTGGACTCGTCTGACCACAGAATATTCCTCCACAAAAACATGAAAATTCAGGGACTTACCAGTGATTTTATTATTTATTTTGACCACAACTGTACATTGGGGTTCCTATTAACTCGACTTTAAGTCGAGTTTTTATTTTATTGATGCAAAAATTTAAAGTTTTGCACAACTAAAATATATATGACTAGCGGCCCGGTACGTGCTTCGCTACGTATAAAGTGAAATAATAAAACAATTTAATTGTAACATCAAATTATTCATTTATTCAAACAAAAAAATATTTTATTAATTGCTAGCTATTTTAAAACTTAATCCAAAACATTTGGATAAACAATATTTTTTGTTTTTCCATTTTGGGCATGAATAAACAAACGGCTAGTGGTACCGACTCTGGAACAGGCAACATAAAGTTGGCCATGTGGAAAACATGATTACTCCAAATTCACACCACAAACGTGAAATGTTTGCCCTTGGGCCTTGTGATGGACATCGCAAATGATAAACGCATAGGATATTGTAATCGTTTGAACTCAAATGGCATATCAGTTAGAATCATAAGGATACGCGGTATCCTTGTTGAAAGAGGCCAGGACCGGAACCCGGTTGTCGAGCCGATGATGATGATGATGATGATGATGATTGATAACAAAAAATAATTAGCTTAATTAGATAGGCCTTTTATAGTTATTTACAAATGTGAAAGCCTTGCATACTCTAGTGGGCGCAATAGTGCATTATAGTGCATTAAGTATGCAGTTCTTTCCAAATCCAAATAATTGTGATAACAACTTTGCCAACATGTAGAGTTAAGCCCCCTGATTGAAAATATCGAGGTCCAAGACGTTTTACAGATAGCCTTCTGCCTGCCAGACGCGATAAGAATAGGCAACTTCTTGCACTAAGAAGGCCACCTTCAAAACGTCATGGACCTAAATATTTGCAATCAGGGCACTTAGCTGTTCATTTTGAAGTTATGGCAAATTTTGTTTCCCAATTTTTTAAAATAAGGAAAGAACTGCATACTTGATGCACTATAATGCACTATTGCGCCCACTACAGTATGCAAGACGTTCACATTTGTAAATAACTACTAAAGGCCTAACTAATTATGCTAATTATTTTTTGTTATCAATCACACCCAAAAATTGCTGTGGGCTCTCGGTCTATTAGGATCGTAGCTTCAATCAAATTTGGCAATAACTGCCAATCTGGTGCCATTACACAGTTTTGGTGGATTAATATTTCGCAATAATATAATCAAAGAACCAACTTTCAGATTCAAGCAATGCGGTGGCATACCAGCCGGTTCCAATGAATTTAAAAATTCAATTGGATAATTCATCTTGATTCATAACACTGTCAATTGGTAACTGGCAGTTTCGCTTGAATTTGAAAATTAATGGCATTGATATGAATGTTCTTGGGTGCTAAACTGGCGCGTTTTCTCAACAAATCATAATTTCTGTAATTCTGAAGAATATTCGGGAAAACACATTCAATCAATCCATCTATCGATTGCGCAATTGTACAAAAATTGTTTGGTACAGCGATCAATCCGTTGGTACTGTCGATTTATATTTTGCCATCACCAATTTCTAACAATTGTTTTGAAAATTCATGGGCAGCTGGATCATTTTGTAGGTGAATACGCATATTAATGTTCAGTGTCAATTTTTGTACATACATATCTCCAAAGAACTGATGACTTCAAACAGGCATTTATTTCATCAGCAGGAGTTGATCGAGGAATGACAGGCAATGTTTGACGAAAATCCCCTGACAGTATTATCAAAGCACCACCAAAAAGCTGTTGATTACCACGTAGATCTTGCATTGTTCGATTAAATGCTTCTAGTGATTTTTTATTCGCCATTGTACACTCATCCCATAAAATAATTGACGTTAATCGCAGAACTTTTGCCATAGCAGAATTTCTCGAAATATTGCAAGTTGTAGTTTCAATCACCTGTACATTCAATGGCAATTTTAATGTATATTGTGCAAAAATTGATTATCAGCGTCGGGGTGAATCTGTAACATGTATGCAATTTTAGGTAGATGTTGGATCAGAATTTTTAAAACTATCGAATACTTTATGATTCAGATTGATATAAACATGGGACAGTCCTGTTGAAGTATTTACCTTAAACGTCGGCATAAAATTATCTCTAATAATTTTAGTAGCGCCAAAAGAAGTCATTTGAAATGCCGAATTGTATAGTTCAATATGACTCAAAAAGCGATTCAACGTTTGAAATGTCCCAAAAATAAGTGAATGCAATGGTTCGGGTGGAGTTTCTAATGCTGACAATCTCACTTTGCCATTAGCACAACACATGCCGGGCAGGGTTCGAACCTAAATCGCTCCGATTTTTCGAGATTTACTATACTTTTTCCACACAGACAAATTGTCTTATTTATATACAAATATGACATTGTTGAAAAAAAACCATTAAACCTTTGTTAAAAATTCTTTCTGAATTTGTAATTTGTTTATTTTTACAAAACAATTTTTGAAAATAATACTAAGTTTTCCAATGAAACCTGTGATTTATTTTTCTTTTTTGCTAATATTATTTTTTTATGTTCATACATACATATGTATGTTTTAATTTTCCTGAAAAGTAAGGATTTTCTTTTTGTTTCAAATCTACTCCGAAAATCTTGCATTTGCTCGACTTTTTTTTTCAAATTTGCTCCGACATTTTATGATTCAGGTTCGAACCCTGATGCCGGGCGTTTCACCTGGAAAGTTAGCCGCATCACAATGTGGACATTATTGCGTCTATCATTCCAATGTATCCGTACATACTATAATTAATTTGACTGTTGTAATTAAAAGCAGCACGCATCATTTCAGCCAAAGGAGCACGACGTATTCGTGATCGCCGCCGTGCAAGATTCAGTACAGGTACAGGGTCAACAGATCCATTTCGTGCATTACGTTCACGCTGCGATGCATTAGCATGTGCGCGTTCATCTGCAGTCTGTAATCGTCTTAGTAATGCCACATCATTTGCATTACGCGTTCGCCGACCTATATTTGCTCGCCCGGCTCGTGGCATTATTCCTTCATATAAAAAAGAATAAATCAATTTAAAAACAAATTGCTACATTAATAGTGGTGTATCAGTATCGCTAAAAAACTGAGAAAAGTACACGCACAGATATACATAGTACATTTGAACGATTCAATTTGACAGCACAATCCATATATGAAAAAAGTTTCAATTTGACAGCAAAATCTCCACTAACAAAATGATCCGACATTTATTGAATTCATTTGTTACAAAAAATGTGATAAATGAAGAACCGCTCGACCGATTTTGTGCAAACTTCACATAAACCATCTACTACATAGTCTGAACAAAGCCTTAACATTTGGTTCGGATAGGTGAGCCCGTTCTTGAGTTATAAAAACACAACGAAAAGTGGCATTGATTTTTATATATATAGATTATATTCTATCTAACAAAATGTCAATTAGAATTACAGTTTGGAATTGAAATTTTATTTGAAGGGAAAACCACGACCAAACCCTTTCAAAATGAAAGAAAAAGTATACATATATATGTACATTAGGGTGTGTCAAAGTGCTCAACCACGGTATTTTCAAATGTAAGCTTTTAAAAGTTGCATTGCTTATCAAAATTAAATCCTGCGTTTGCAATTTTCATTTTAATTAATATCTTTGGCTCCCTCAAAAATAGGATGAAATCCAAAAAATTTTGATTTTTCGAGATTTTTGAAATATGTGTTGTTTTAAATTGCACCGCGTGGATACAAAAAAATTATATAAAATATTTTTAGGCTTTCAAGTCAAAGATAATTGCAAGGAAACACTTTTAAGCTTATATTTGTTTAAATTAAACACTTGATAAAGAAGCTATGAAATAATAAAAGAAGGAAGAAAAATCATTTTTTTATGTAAAATCGTTTTTTTTTTACAAAAAAAAAATCTTAAAAATCAACGGAACCACCTACAATATCGTGGTATATCTTTTTGTAAAGACAAAAATTCTTTCTGTATTTTGTTTAGTTTTTTTTTAGTATACGTAAAAAAAAATTTACTGTAAATTAATATTTTTTTGTTCAACTTCAACCGATTAGAGCGAGCCAGAGGCGAACGATATCTTATTTTTTTTTATATGTTCTTAAGCCTCAGACCTTAATACAACTTTACATTTGTGTGTGAAATGGATATACAAATTATTTCACAATAAAAGACAATAAGAATCATCGCATCATCATCTGCAGTCAAACCATGATTTACTGCATTTAGTTTTTTTAAAAAATATGCAAAGGTCTTAACTGACCATAGTTCTAGTTTAGTTAGTAATCATAATCACGTATCAGAATCGGCAATTGTGGCTCCCCTTTATAACTGTTAACATGCACACAGGAATGGTTGAGAGTTGTAAAAGTGACTAAGTCTTGGTCCTCTTTGAACTGTTGCATTACCAAAATTAGTTTAATTGTAAAGCTCGATGTCTTAAATTGCTACATGGAATTCGATGTCTTAAGATTTGAGCCGAAAAAGTATGCAGAGACGTTCCTGCTGTTAGCCTTTCCAAGAAATTTTTTTTCAAAGTGATTAAAAAAATGGACATACTGCTGAACAGGTTTATAATGCTGATAAGTCAACTGCCTTTTGGAGGATTCTTCCCGGAACGACATGGGTTCATGCGAATGAAAAATCTGCTCCTGGAAGAAAAATATTCAAAGATCGTGTTACTTTTATGCCATGCTCTTATGTTACAGGAACACTTATTACTCTTATTAATCGGAAAATCAGTAAATCCGAAGGCCTGATCGTAAATCTTTCAATAGCATATAAAGCTACTAAAAAAGCCTGGATGTCGAGAACGATTTTTTTGATTGATCCAAGAAAAAGTTTTGGACAAGGAACAACATTCCAATGAAAGCGCTTTTTATTATTTCACTGATAGAAATCAATTTCAATGAACAGCTGATTTTCGTTTCTTTAACTTGGAACACAATCGTTTCACTAAATGTTTTCGATTCTCTTTCTATTCTCAAATGTCAGTTTTGCTTTCAATGATCAACTCTTACCTCAAACAAATAGAATTGGTTGTTATCAGTCACTGACAGGATTTTTTACTGAAACCAGTTTTTCAATGATTGCTATAACTGGCTTGTCAAAAAAATGAAGTCAGCATTGCCCTGATTTGTTCCAATGAGGCCTTTCAATGATAGCTATAACTGGTCCCTTACTGTACGGCAGTATTACAGCCGACGGATCAAAATTTGATTCCTGTTGACCCAAATTCTTCTGGAAGATTATAAAAACATTGCAGCAGTCTTAAAATTCAATTTGCGAGATGCGTTTTTTTTTGGATTCAGCTTGGAAAGGTTTTAGAGAAAAAAATATTAAAAAGAGTTGGTCAATATTATGGCCATCATTGGCATCCCAATGTGATAATTAAGACCTTATATCACTTGCACCGTTACGCCAACAAATTGACTCTGATTTTTCGCTTGCTGATTTAAACATAATTCATGGCATAATAAGAACCATTGATCCAAATAGTAGCACATCTACAGATGAAATAAAAAACTGGTTAAAATGAACTCTGCTACAACTTTTCTGATGAAGACATCATTCGGTCCACTTTACAGGTCCAACAAAATGTTGATCAAGAAGACAGTTCAGATGAAAATGTTAACAAAGAAGTTGCGAAGAATTCAAACAATTAAGCAAGGAAATTTTTTGCCAGGAGAGGCATTCAATGGGCTTAACAAAACAACGCATCTCAGGTAGATTAGATATTATGCTTCTTCTAAAGAGCTTACGCGAAAAAGCTGAAAAGATGATTTTAGATAAAGCGTTTTAATTTTACTTTTCTACTCTTTCAATATTTTTGAAATGCATATATTGTGCTTCCATACATATGTGTGTATATGAAACTTCTATGTATAGTAAAAAGTGTTTGAAAAGTTTTCGGTCGTTCACTTCATTATATTTCGTCTCTATACCGTTAACGGTCTTGGCTTTGATGAAAGCATAAATTCCCATCGAACAGCGAAATCAAGCATCATTGTGCATGGTTAGTACTTGGATGGAGGACCAATTCAATTCAATTCAATTTTGTTTTATTGAACATACTATTTACAATTTGGCTTACAACTAATAAGATACTACATATGAAAATTTACATTTGTTGGCCCATATGGCGCCCAACTATGTATATACAGTGACTTAAGTTTAATTATTTTTATATAAAATTTACATGACGAAAAAAATTAAATTCAAAAGGTCGGTTGACTGTATTGTCTTTAGGGTGTTCATGTTCATTCCCGGTTGTCAATGGTGATTTTTGTGGGTTGTGGGGAGGGATGGGGTCTTAGGCGCGGTGGTAGGCTGACCCAATGTCAGCGTAGAACGAGACTACGTCCTCGTTGTCCATGATTACGGTGTCATCCAGAGTTTCCATCAGACTGAGGTACCTCGGTTCGGGATGTCGTTGTTCTGTGGTCATCCTTCTCATAAGCTGATTCGGGTGGTTGATGATGTTCCCCATTAGTTTCTTCGTTGAATGAACTAGACATTTGTCCAGTGGGATTAAATTCACTTCTGTGTAGAGATGCTCGTCCCTCTAGTGTTTCTGTCATTGACGGTCGAAGTAGAGTCCAGTGCAGATCCTCAGTATCTTCCTTACGAATAGTTGAAGTTGCCTCAAAGCTGTCTTCGAGATGGAAAACTAGACTGAGAAGGAATAGCTGATCACTGGCCGCAGGAGATGTTTGTAGATCAATATCTTTGTCAGTTGGCTAAGACCTGATCTCCTTTTTAGCAATGGGTGCAAACGAGTGAAGGCCCAGCTGGCCTTTTTCAGAACATGTCTTGAGTGCAGGTTAAACCTTAGCAACTCGTTGAAGTGCACTCCCAGGTACTTGACATTTGGCTTTGCCACTATGGAGGATCCATCAGGGAGTTTTAGGACCAGATTTCTGCAAATTGTTGCGGGCCGAAGGCCTCTACCAGTTGAAGGTGTCCTGAGCAGACAAGTTCCGATTTGGAAGTGTTGATTCGGATGCCTCATTTCTGGTAGAATTGGAAGAGTCTGTTAATGTGGGTTTCTACTTTTTGGACAGCGAGTAGTAGTGACATTGATGTGGCGTAGGTGAGCGAGTCATCAGCATACAGAAGGTTCTCGCATCCAGTTAGTGAAGTTTGGTCTGAAGTCATCAAGTTGCAGAGGAAGGGGCCTAGCTTTGAGCCTTCGACGACTCCAGCTCTGATGGTCTTCATGTTTGACTTGCAGTTATCTACTTGAACGAAGAATTTCCTGAAAGATAGGAAAGAAAAGAGAATTTTTTTTAATGGCGGAGGTACTTGCCTAAGACGAATTTTGTGGATTAGACCGTCTATCCACACACTATCGAATGCTTTCTCGACATCCAGAAAGCATCCGACGGTGACACGATTACTGTTGAGGGCTTTGGTGGTATCGTGTTGGAATTTTACCAGTGGATGCAAGGTTTAGTGTTTTTTTCCGAAAGCCGAATTGCATGTCAGGGATGATTGAATTTTCACAGCAGAATTTCTTCAGTCTGCGTAAGAATAATTCTTCCAGTAATTTGCTGATGTTGTTGAGAACTGATATTGGCCTGTAGTTGGAAACTAATTTGGAAGCACCTTTCTTCGGAATTGGTACAATCTTCGCTGTTTTCCACTTCTGGGGGAAATAACAGTTGTTGATGCAGTTGTTTAAATTGATTGAAGGGAAATCATTACCGCATGTCGTAGCCTTTTCAGGATGTAGTAGGAGACACCATCTCGCCTAGCAGACTTTTTGGATGGGGGACCGTTCAAATTCCAACCGTGTGCTGTTGACATGTGTTTCTTCTGTTGTTCTTTCTTTCTGTGTGTGTCTCTCTCCCTCTGTTGTATTGTCTAAGCCGATGGCCTCAGTTGCCAGTGATTTCAGTGTCTCTACTTGGTAGATTTATCTACGGGGTAGTGTTATATGTAATGTAATTTGTAAAGTCTATAGCCGAAACCTTATGTGTCCGGAAGTCCGGACTAGCGAGGCTGTACTGTATGAATGATGAATGAATTGTCTGTTAATTCACAGGAGGATTTTTATTTTTATTTAATTTCAGAATTCTATATCTTCTTCTTCTTCCTTTGTTTCGGCGCTGTTATGATCTCGATGTCGAGGGGATCATAACTCTCCCACGTATCTGCTTCACACTAGTGATCCGCCTGTGGGGTTCGCCGGGTTGACCTCAGAAATCGGCGGCAAGCCTCCCGGTTTTGTATTGTTCCATTTCTGAGGCCAACTGAATGCTGGTGTTTTTGCATTTGTTTGTACCAGGAGTGTTTAGGCCTACCTTTCTTTTTATTCCGAATTGGAACGTTGTATGATATTGCCTTTTTGACGGGGTTCTCAGGATCTCTCCTTTGAACATGGCAATACCAACTGAGTCGGTCGTGTTCAATTTTTTGGGAAATGGTATTCTTAACATGAAGGCTTCCTCGGATCTTCGTACTTCTAATTCGATCAAGCTTTGTAATTCCTGCTGTCATACGAAGCATCTTCATCTCAGCTGCCGTTAGCTTACTCTCATAATTTTTGTACATTGTCCAACATTGTGAACCGTATGTGAGTGCTGGACGCACAACTGAAGTGTAGAGCTTTCCTTTCAGCTTAGGGGGCATTTTTCGGTCACAGAAGATAGCAGAATTTTCCCGCCACTTCATCCACCCTACGCTTACGCGATGATTGATATCGTCATCAGAAGTAGCTTCGTTATTTATCATAGACCCCAGATATTTAAACTTTTCACACTTGGGAAGCACTACTCCATTCAAATAAATGTCTGGAATAGGCCTGTGTGGATCAGAAAATGGGCAGCATAGGTATTCTGTCTTTTTCGCGCTTATGCGGTACCCACTTCCTTCCAGAACATCCACCCATACGTCAAGTGCTATAGTTGTAGGGATATCGGGTCTTCACTTATGATGGCTCCATCGTCAGCAAAGAATAACTGATGCACTTTTGGATCCGTCACTTTGCCTTCAAGCAGGTAATCAAGAACTGTAATAAAGAGCAGGGGACTCAAGACACTTCCCTGGTGTACACCTACTGTGATTTCGAATTCTTCGGTGACTCCAGCTGCGCATCTTACTTTAGTAAATGCTCCATCATACATGTCCATAATTATCCGCACATAGGTTTCTGGAACTCCTCGTTGCCTGAGGGCCACCCATATTAGATCTCGTGGTTGCCGATCGAATGCTTTTTCAAAATCAGAATTTCAGAATTCTATATAGATTCTACATTTTCGAAGTTTTTTATTTTTTCATTTTTTAACTTTATTTTGGTTTATTTGAAGCCTTCTTTGCACATTCACCCCCAGATACATTATTGGTAAAAATATTGATTTATTATTTATTATTTATTCTTATTGTGACATAGACTTCTTGTATGACGAATAGGTATGTAATATAAATACAAACTCTGCAACAAGATGTACCTAGAGATATTTAGCACTTGTAACCCAAATCACCCTAGAAACGATTTGGAGGATGTTAGCTGGTGTTTCTAAAATAGCCTGCATCCTAGAAGCATGCAATTTGATATTCCAATCATTGAAATAAGTGTGTTTATTTTCAAATTGCAAGTTAGCTTCTTTTATGTAAGCAACAGATTCTGATGTATAAATACAGGTATAATCTTTACACAATACCTTAAGCTATGGAAATCTAAAGCAAATAATATATTAAAGAATGAATGAAGAACTTGTGCTCCGAAAACACATACATACTCGTACATACAAACAGACGAACATTTATTGACTAATACTTTGAACTTCTGTTAAAGTTACATGTTTGTTAAGAAGGCATTTATGCCAGACAGTATTGAACGCCTTCCTGTATACATACATTTTCCTAGCCATTAGTTATTATTTACATATCCTATAATTCTGTGTAATTGATATACGGTATTATGGCAAACTCTCTGAGCTATTAGTTTAGTTTTAATTATTATTTCGTAGCATTTTCTTGAGACAACTTAGCAGACTATTTTTGCCTGTAATTTGAAGATTCACTAGCACTTTTCCCTGATTTCAAGATACGTATTATTTTTACTGTCCTCCATTCCAATGGCTTTTGGTAGTTTTGATCTTTATGAAGGGATGATCATTTTCGTTTGTATGCACAAGGCAAATTTAATTATTCAATTTCCAAATGATTCTTAACATTTTCTGTTATTCAAAAAATAATTCCAAGCAGTTCCACCCTGGGTTAATATTTATTCCTTATACCTAAATTAAATTTAATTAAATTTTCAAGTTGTTTTTTTTTCACTTTGATAATATGTATTTTATTTAAAATAAAATACAGAACATGTCGCACGATCTTGCTCTTATGTAATAGACTGAGAAATTTTAAAAATGAATGTTACTTGGTAAAACTCTTCATAAGCATAAAATTCATTTTTTAAACTTTTTTAGTAATAAGATATAAAAACAGAATGCCATGGTATTTTTTAAGCAAATTTAAAAAAAAAATAATACCTAATTTTAAGAAAAAATTTTGGTATTTGGAACAAAAATTAAATGTCAATTTTGATATGGAGTTTTCGCAAAAATATTGATTTTTTTTTCAAAAAATATTTTCTTTTTTTTTTAAGTTTTGATATGCAACGTTTTATAGAAGCTTCTTTGAGGCAAAAAAACGGATAAATGAATGGCAGAAAATACATTGCTTATGAGATGACGTAAGTCAGTGCTGTCGTTGACGAAATATTGTCTGCTCGTTGATAGTTGTCGCTGTGTAGCCGCCACAGAATTATAGAAATTTATAATAAAATTCAAATGAGTGCGTTCTTTTCGCTAATTACTCGTATGTTCAGTCCCCATTTGAGATAGTATTCTCATGTGTTCCTGCACTATACTGGTGAAAAAGTATGGGATAGGTGATGGAGTTGTATGTTTAAGGCTTGGTTTTTGTTCCTGATATGTCGTCTGGTTGATCGGTAGTGTAAATTTTGAATAGCAGCGGGTCAAGTTCTTATTCTTGGGGCACTCCAGTGTTAAAGCTTTTTAATGAAGATTCGGGTTTTGCTGCCTGTATCTAAAGAAGATATGGGTTAAGAAATGTTAATAATTATTTTTACCAAGCAATTATGTAGTCCAAGTTCCGAGAGTTTGAATAGCAACCCTTATATTCGAAAGCTTTTCCGATTTGTCTTTGACGGGAACAGCTTTTTCCGTTTTCGAGAATTCAGACAAATGGCTGTTGTTGAGTGTGAGTCAGTTGTTCAAGATTGTAATCAGCAAAAGAACATTTGAATACTTTGTAAGTACGAAGATAGAAAACTAAACAGTTGTGACTCCGATTAAGGTTTATTTTTTTGGTGGACGTGGTCACTGTCGGTGGTATAGCTGATATCTCCTCAAATCGAGTTTCTATAAGGGAGGGTGGACTTTGAAACTATTCTTAAATTGGTTGGCAAACTATTTAGCTTTCTCAGTAGAAGTTGCCGAAAGTTTGTGAACATGAAGGTTTATGATCTTATACAAAGTTCGATTTAAGCAATGATACACTTGAAAGAGCTAATGCTTGGATAAATATATTTTCTATTCTCCAAATGAATGTTTTTTTTTTATTACCTACTTAATATACCTACAACAAACATTTTGTTTTTAGTATTTAATGAATGTTGTAAATTATACTGTTTGGTGCAAAATTTTAAACATTTAAAACCTACTCTAAATCAATTTTGGAATGGGAGTCGACTCTAAATATTGAGTATAAAACGAGAACCGACTTTTTGTTAATTTTAAAGGTCATAAACTATACTCTAACGTTAATGAGCTGATTTTACTTTAACAGCAGCGAATAGCTATTTTATCTTTTAAAAGTATACTTTATCCATATTCACAATGGTCATTTTATACCAAAGCAAATCGAAGAAAAAATGTTGACTGATGTATTATTCGATTTTTTAAAGATGTTTTTTGTAAATAGACTGAATCACTGAATATTATAAATTCGAAACAATCGTACAAAAGTGCTCTACGATTAACAAATCTGTACATACAAATGTACAGCTAGTAGACGAGTATAGCTAAATGAATCTGCACCTTGCAACAACAAATTGAGTTTTTATGATGTGAATTTGCGATTTATACTTTATTTCCATCTAAAATAATGTAAATAACTTATAAACAATCAAAATCTGTACCGAGGTAGTATATAAAATGTATTTTTTTCGGCGAAAAATTATTTGGTTTAAAGTTATATGTTCTTTTTACTTTTTTTTTTGTGTTTTTGTAGTTGTGTGAGTTATGTATCTGTCAAATTAAGGGTTGTTCAACGCAAATTCGATTAGATTCTATTGTAAAACCCACATTAGTTAGAAGAGTTGTCTAACGTGATTAAAATTATAAAAAAGTTAGATGAAGTCTCCAAGCTAAACGACTGCGTTAAGTAGAGTCGGTTTTATTGCTTAAACGATAACTCTTTAAAATTTTGCGCCTTTATGTTTAAGATCAAGAAATATCATTTCTTGGGGAAAGAATAAAAAAAGTGTACTTAATAATAATTTTTGATAATTGAATTTTTATTATCAACATCTATTCAATCGTTTTTGAGAGCCAGAACGTTTTCCCCATGGCAAGTACCGTTTTTTAGAACTAAATTGCAAAAACAAAAGGCATACAGACAGACAGCGATACTCAAGTTGATTAAAATCTGTCTATCTATCTGTCTGTCTGTTCGCCTTACAGCTCGACCGATTTTCGTTAAACTTTATAGATAGATAGAATTTCGATAATTTTTTTTCTTTCGATTAATTTTTACAACCTATAATTTAATAAAAAGATAATATTGACTTTACCTATAACAGAACTATTTTTCGAATTTTGAATTTCTCATTGTCGTCATAGCGGATTTTAATGAAATATTTTATAGAGAAGCTTCTGACAAGTTTGAAAAACTTAAAAAACAATCAATTTTTTTCTGAAAACTCAATATCTTCTAACAAATATTTGCTTGAGAAATCACATGGCATCCTGGTTTAAGCTCCAATTAGTTGTTTCAGTCATTTAAAAATATAATTTTATGATTAAAAGCATTTTTATCTAGTAAGATTCATTTTTAAAATTTTTTAAGCGAGGTACTCAGGTCGCTATTTATTTCGTTGCAGTTCTAGTGATGCCAAAATAAAGAAAGTTGCGTTGAAAAACATCTACTTGAATTGTTCACAGTAAAAGTACATTTCACCTGATGAATTTTTAGTGGGACATCCAGTTGGCATTATGTTCCTCCAGGTTACGAGTGAAAGGAGTTGCTTTTTGACCAAGACCTTCAAATGTAATTAAATCAATACGATTATATTCCGATTATATAAATATCACCTTGCACTCCAATTCCAATTTTTTCTTTTTAATCCACTTACTAGTTTCAAGATGAAAATAAAAATCTACATATCGGTGCAATATCGACGTAAGTCCAATTTTCTGTGATTGAGTTAAGAACACCACAATTATCTAAATGTCAAGTTTTATAAGTGGTAAAATATACGTGATTGTATATTTGCTATTGCCCAAAAGAGGCCACTTTTTTGTTTGACACAAAAGCTAAAACGTATTGTATTTTGATAAACAATAAAACTTTAAACGTGATTCTTCAACGTTATTGCACCGGAGGAGGTGCTATATGTATAAATATCGGGTTTTTCAATAAGAGCGCTACAAAAGTTTTTTTTTTAAATAAAACAAAAACGGTTTTGGATATCAATGAAATTCTTTATTCCTGTAAAAGTACCTTCGATGCCATTATGTATGGAACTCGATTTCTTTTGCATGGCCACCACGGGCACGCTTGCAGAAGTCCAGACGCTGAACCCAATTTCCGACGGTTTTCAAGCATAAATCGGCTGATACTGCTGCAATTTCACGTTCGATATTCGTACGAAGTTCATCAATCGTCGCTGGCTTGTTGGCATAGACCATAGACTTGACGTAGCCCCACAGGAAATAGTCTAACGGCGGCGTCAAATCGCACGACCGAGGGGTGGATTCAAATTTTTCCACTAGACACTCAATTGTTGATCTGCTGGGACGATTATGACGACCATAAATTGGACGTAGCGCTCTTAACGTTGAGACCACTGACTCTGAATTTCGGTAGTTAATTTTAAGAATTTCGACTCGTTGTTGGCTCGTATATCCTTTCATCATGAAATGGCAAACCTTACTGAAAAGAAATGTCAAAAGAGCGGCAAGAAATATGGCGTCGTTGGCTGTCCCTGTCGCTCTACTTTTGTAGCGTCCCTGTTGAAAAACCCTTTAATTATAACAAAGTAGTGAATATGACAATAAGAGAAAACAAAACAAAAAAATCCAAATAAGTTTCGTTTGTAATTATCCGATAATCTTGGATGTGGGCTTGCATTAAACAAATTTTTTAATAGAATAGGTAATTTTGTCCCCTCACATACTAGACAAGGACATACACGGATTTCTATTGTACATTTATTAAGTAAATGTCAACTAAAAAAACATGACCATGGACGTGTAGTTATTGACAAATCAATTATATTACATACATACATATAAGCGTGTAAAGATTTTAGATAGATTAATCAAATAATTGGAAAAGAAAATAGTAAAAATAGTTCACATTGAAATGACACCCAATGTTTTGGTAAATGTCAAATTATATATTCAAATTATGTAGGTATGTACATTAAGTGAAATATTTAAGTGTTTTCGACATATAACCGCATGCATATTTACTCGTATAAGTATGTATAATGTAATTTTGTACTTCTTACCAATCTAGAAATGTAAATTGCTTTTGATTGACAGAAATAACTTTGAGTGTAATCGATTCCATGAAACTAATTTGTCTTCTAAAAATATCGTTAATTTCAGTATGGATAATGGGAATTCTTATAGAGGTAGATGTTAATTTAAAATTAAATAAAAAAATACACGTTTGGTAATAGCAATATTAGGCCTGATTGGTAAGATACACACAAAACAATCAACTTATGAATTATCTAATAGTGGTTTTGAGTATGTGAGTGTGCCTGTCTCGAAGTAAGTGGAATCCTTAAGTTACATTTTCGGTAATAGCGAGGATAACGTTGGCTTTGATTGATAAATCAATTTAAAGTCTGTTGCTTATAATGATTACCTAATGGAAGAACAGTGTATAAAATAATGCACGCTCTGTGAGATGTTGAAGAAATCTTAAACAATGATTCAAAGCGAACCTAAAAACGTTAAAATAGGGAACACGTACTTTTCGTTGTGCTGATCGATTAAAATAAAAAAAAATTGTTTTCACTTCAGTGAAATTAGAAAAAAAATTAAAAGCACAAAATTGGTAAAACAACTTCTTTAAACTTGCAGTTTGCCTGATTTATTAAATTTATGGACAAAAAATTAGTAGGCATTTTTTAAAAATTTTAAGGAAAAATTGTCGATTATTATATTTTATTATTATTATTATTATATTTTCAAAAAAATATAGAATTTAAGCATTTAAAATAATTTTTAATTTTTTTTATAAATCCGAAATATATTATTTTAAAAATTTTGATATTCAATATTAATTTAGAAACTTGTACATACATTTTTTTATTAGAAAGCTATAATCTGATAATGAGAAAGTCCGAAAATAAGAAAAAAAATCTCTACAAAACTTGCAAATTAATAAATTTCATATGAAAGATTTTTTTAAATTATTGGCTAAATCCGAAAAGAAAACTGTGTGCATTTCTTAAAAAAAAATCTTAACTTATTAATTTCGACGTTCTTTGCTCTTATGTAATTGTATTTTGGAATTTAAAAATCACCTATAAATATAAAAGTTTGAATTTGAGAGAAAAATATTCAAGTAATCGTCTGATTTCTAGAAAATTATGAATTTATGCAATCAAGTTAAAAAATCGTTTTATTATTAAATTAATTTATTGTATAAGAAGTTTCTTTGAAATTTTCCTAAATGTCAATTTAAGTATTTAAAAATATACATTTAAGAAAATAATTTCAAAAATTAATCGTTCACGATATTGATTTGATTTTTCAAAAAAAAAAATAAATTTTTCAAAATCCAAAAAATATTTTTTATAGAATTTTCATATACAATATTTTTTCAAATACAAAGGAAATTCTGTATAAAATTTTGTTCGAATTTGCTAGAGGCGTTAATGAAAAAATAAAAAAAAACCGTTCTATAAGAGGTAACGTAATGACGAGAACAAAATGTATTCCATGCTTATTATAGCACACCTATTTTAATTTTTTATAAAAATCGTTACATTCGATTTCGAAACAAATTAGATTTTGCATAACAGCTGTATTTCAGGTACGGTTAGTTTTGGAGCTTAAACAAAAATTTCAATTTCTTCTCTTTGGAATCACCAAGTTTGAAGGAAATCGCTTAGGAACATTAGGTAGTAGGTCAAGGTACATCCATACAGATAGACAGACGGAATTTTTTTCGTGTAATGAATGTCAACTTGGATCAAAATCTCGAGATCGATTTTTTTTCAAATGCAAAACTTGCCTTTAGTACCTACAATATTGCAAGTAAAAAGAAGGACTTTTTAATATAGATTTTGAAAGTTCGAATTGATAAATCACGATGGCAAATAACAACTTCCTCATTTTTGTAAATGATTTCTCGCCTGAAACTTGGAATCCACTTCATTGTTTTGCCGAGGACTCTACTCTCAGCTTCTCATGCTCGTTCTAAAATTATTCACGTCCGTCTCCTTCGGAAGTGGAATTGCAACTGTATCATATAATGGGGAAATTAGACACCGATTTTTACAAAATTTTAAACGGGATATTCAAAATCGTGAGTAATTTAAGGCTTCGAAAAAATCAATGCTGTCTATTGTCGTTGAAGTAAATTGTACCCTCTATGCATCGAAGAAACTGAAAAGCTACCAGTTATAGTTATGTGTGTGATGTCAACGAGGATCTTCGTTGAAATATCCACATTTTCGAGATTACCAAAAACGCTGTTAAATGCTTATGATTTCTATATTGGTGTGTAAGACATTTTTCACACCCCCCCCCCCTGATTTGGTTACAATTTATAAGTAAAACTCGAGTATAATTCTTCGGCCAGATGCAGCCCAAACCTCTCTTCATTAATTGAATAGAGTCCAGAACAGAGCGTTAAAACTTGTAGAAAACAGAACTATCATGGAATCATTCCCATCTCTTGAACACCGTCCTTGTTTTATCGCTTCGATCACTAGCAATGTTGACTTGAAATAGCCATTTGCATTCCACCCCTCCATCAGTTCACCCATGATACCCGTTTCGCTAAGAATGCTTATCAGTTCACCCTCGACTAACCATCAAATGGATATTCCTTTTTTAGTCGCACGGCACGATTATGAAATAATAAACACTGTACGGTTTTCTCTTTCCATTTCAATTTGCAAACATTCAAGAACAATGTTCATCGACACCATCTTTCTCCCAGTCCCTCCCCAATTTACCTATCGCTAGTACTATGTTTCTGTTGAACATTATAAGGGTCTCACAATAGCCCCTTTGAGCGCGTTGCGAATGAAATGAAAAAAAAATAATAATAATGTTCAATGAACGGGTATGTACGTGAACAAGCTAAATTACCGGATTTGGGACGAAGTCAATCTACACGAAGTCCACCAAATGTGAAATCATACGCAAAAAGGAACTATGCATTCAGTAAGGCTTGGTGGAAAATGAATATGGCATTGCCATCATCATCAACAGAGAGTGCTACCGATCGATGATAACAAATTTCTTTTGGGTAGTAATAGATGATATAGATGTGAAAGTCAAATGGGTCCAATTGAAAGGTTCTATGTACCACATACCCAATGTCACGCACATTGGACATTCTGTATGAGCGAATGAGAGGCTTATTTAACGTAGTGGTGAAGTGAACAGAACCAGGACCGGCCCGAGCTAAATTAGAACCCTGCGCAAGCTTCATCAGTGGCGCCTCTCATTTGGATTGGATTGGCGGAAAAAGTCATTTCTTCATTACCCTTCAGTACCCTTTGCAATGCGTTTTTTTTTAACGAGGGATCCCCAAGAGGCCTATTCCTAGATAATACTTATATTTAATTAAAATAAATATGATTTTTATTAAAAACTAAGAAAGATTCACTCATTTAACAACAAACCTTCCTCAACATTAGTCATCGCATCATCATCATCATCATCACTCAAGTATTTCCATATTTCAACCCTTTGTCTCATTCTCGAAACACGACAGTGATAAAATTTCACTCATAAACAGAGGCCAGTGCCAAACTAAAACATAGTACAAGAAACACTCAACCGGAAGAGTTTAAATTCCTAGACGCAACTTTTAATTCTGCGCACTGAGTATGCATTTTGTACCTCAGAATTTCTGTTTGAGTAACATTGCTGACTTCGATTTCATATAGAAGAATTGGCATCGTGTCCATGTTATCAACTTGCAAACTGTTAACTTTCTGTATTTGCTGTTGAATTTCTGTTTTATGTTACACTGCATAGGGGAGGCATAACAAAATAAAATAAATGCCTTCACTCATACACGCGATGGTGAGTGTGAAGAATAACGTAACAGTAGATTGACAAAGAGAAAAATAGCAAATATGTATAGGTATCTGTTGTTAAGCGAACAAAATTGTGCACTTTGTAAAGATTTTGTGATGTAGTTTTTTTTACTGTTGGAATGGGGGTGTGTATAGGAAATTAAACATCGACTTATTTTTGGAAAACTTGATATGTATCTATATGTATATCTGTCTTTAAATTCAGAATTACCTGTTAGTTATATAATAAATACCAATATTGGAGTGAGCTATAAAAAGAAATGAAACTTATAAAAGATGGTAGGTAGTGGTTATGAAGTAGTGGCGTTTTTAACGCTTGCCCAAGGCGCCTTTTGAGTTCAGCGCCCTGCGCATTTGCACAGCTTGCACGTATAGCTTGTCCGGCCCTGAACAGAACACACCAATTTAATCCGTTTCCTAGAAAGTCAAAGTCAAGAAAACCTATGACATTGCTTAAATTGAGCTTTTAACATAACATAATCATATAGCCCAAAAGTATAGCCAAGTACAAAATGTATCTATTAAGTATTAAAACGTTAACATTAACATAAACACACTTTAAGTCTAACGAAAGTACCTACCAATCATGTGTCAGTCAAGATGTAAGACAGTGACACAGACACAGATGCCGATATCTACTCAATTCCAAAGCTAACAATTATTTTAATGTGCTTCTTATTAATTCATATAATACAAATGCGACAAAGGAGGGAAATTTATTCAATTCTCCAAGTAAATGACAGTTGTAAATACAAAACGACAACCCCGGTAGAGGGTAGATACAAAGATACATTTCTCGCAAATAACTTCATTTTAAAAATAAGGAGAGCATTTTATTTTGTGGAAAAAATGTTCTACTAACTACTTTATTGGACGAGAAAAGAGCAAAACCACTTGTTTGAAATTTGAATTACGCAAATCGGATTTGTAATTTTAGAAATTGTGACAAGTTCAATGTAGGTCATACGATGACGTTTCTCTCCGCTCGCTATGAAGAATCATTTTATTAAATACTTAAGTGTCTGAAGATGACGCAGAGTTGAATAGTACCTATAAAAGGAAAACTTTACGGTAGTTAGTTTGACTTATGTACATATTTTTGGTTTTAGACTTTGCAAACGAAAACATCGAAAACAATTATTTGATTGATTAACGCGATTAGATACAGAATGACACGTGCTGCGATTGATTTCCTATTTCAAGTTCTTAAGTAATAAGATGATTATCACCGGGTGTTCTCCATTTCACTTATTGTGAATTCGAGGAACAAAAGTGAATTTTTATGTTCTGCATTCCACATAAAATGTCTTTTGTGATTTCTTCATTCCGAATGTGAAATGCTGGTGTTCTGAATTCCACTCGAAATTAAATTGGTGAATTGAGTTTTCGGAGATGGAAATTTGTGTTCTGCATTTCGAATTCATAGCGTTTTGCGGTGAATTCAATTCACTTATTTTTGTTTGGTGAAACTTTACATTTACGCGACAATTCACAAACATGTAAATAAAGCCTTGATATTATTAAATAAAATTGTTGTTTACAGAGGAATACACAAGAACTCACTACAAGAAAGTTTTGTTGCAATTTATGAAATATTTATTTATTTATTTATTTCGTCTATAAGTACATAAACTTTCTTAGACATAGATATACCTATATAAAATAATGTTGAGTAATAAGTATTCAGTATAAATATAATTTCTATTAATCTATTACAATTGAGTTCATGATAGTTTTTTTGAATATTTCTTTTGAACTTTCAAGTTCGATTACATGGGCATATTTATTAAAAAAATGGCAGGCTCTGGTAACCGGTTCATTAAATCCGTAATTTGTCGAATGATGTGATATGAAGAAAAATTGATTATCCCTTGGTCTGAGACAACGTCCCGGTGTATGTCTTATAAATAATTCACTTAACGGAGCACAATTAATATGACCTGTTATTACATCTCTTGCAAATGAAACCAAGTAATAGATTCTTCTAGTTTCAAGAGGTTTTATATCCATCAACGTACATCGATCTCTATACGTTGGTAAAGGCAGGGTCCATTCAAGTTTATGAAGCGAATATTTCGTGAATCTTTTCTGAATTCTTTCAATTCTATTAGACGCGTTTCTGTAGTAAGGAGACCAAACTACTGAGCAGTATTCCAAAATCGGTCGAACAAAACTAATAAAAAGTGATTTAATTGTATAAGGACACTTAAATTCCTTAGAATTCCTAAACAAAAATCCAAGCATAGAATTGCCTCTGGACACAATATAATCGACATGCATTCTGAAATCCAGTCTGGAGTCGAAAAAAACTCCTAAATCCTTATGATTTGAAACTCTTTGGAGAACGTTCTCGGATATATAGTAGTCAAATAAAATTGGTTTAAAAGACCTAGTAAATGTTAGAATAAAACATTTTTTTACATTTAAATCAAGCTTATTGGACACACACCATTTTGACAGAGAACTCACATCTTTTTGGAGTTGCATGCAATCCGTAATTGAATTGATTGCTCTGTATATTTTAAAATCATCAGCAAATGAAAGACAATAGGAATCTAAAACGAAGCTAGGTAAGTCATTAACAAAAAGTAAAAACAGGAGTGGACCCAGATGACTTCCCTGAGGAACTCCAGAGTCAATAAAAATTAGGTCAGATTTAGTTTGTCCGATTTTAACTATTTGAACTCGATTCACAAGATAACTTTTAATCCAGCTGAACATTTGAGAGTGAAAACCAAGAGATTTAAGCTTTAACAAAAGTAGTTTATGGCTAACTCTATCAAATGCTTTAGAAAAGTCAGTATATATGACGTCAACTTGGCTTCTTTTTTCAATTGTGTTTATACATAAGTTAGTAAATAATGCAAGGTTAGTTGCTGTAGATTTCCCAGTAACAAAACCATGTTGAAAAGGCGAGATATGTGCTTTAACTGCATCATACATTTTAATTTTATATAAGGATTCGAAAATCTTGGGAATCAATTGAAGTTTTGCAATTGGCCTATAGTTTTCAATTGATTGTTTTGAACCTGATTTATGAATTGGAGTTATGTATGAACTTTTCTAAGCATCCACAAAAATTGAATCGGTCATTTCAAAAACCTCATAAGTCATTCAATTAGAATTTTTCAGGAATCAATAAAAACTGTTTCATGCTCAAACAAGTGAGTTTTAAACCACTTTTTTATGCTTAACTAAGTATTTTAGTGGTAAGAAAATTAAAAAGCGAAACAAATTCACAGTTTATTAATAAAAATAATGAAAAAAACCTAAAAAACTGTTCTTGACTTAAGTTGTTTTAGCAAGGACTGGGGTAAGTGGTATATAATTTAACCAAAAAAAATGGTAGTAATTATATTTTGTATTGTTTATTATTGAAAATTACACTTAAGAATAACTTTTTGTCATGTTTTAATATCTTTAAGGTACATAGATTGATTATCTTCAACATTTTCTTATTGATGGGCACTTTTAAAACATAAGCCTTTGCTGATAGAAGTGAAACCGAAGTTGCAACTTTATTTATTACTAATAATGAATGTTTAATCAATCCATCAATATATTCCTATGATAGTACCTTTTCTATCTGAAGCATACTTAAAGCTCATATATGTCGAAGGTGCTTTTTCTGTTTTTGTGGGATTTTTTTTCTATAAGATTCAGTGTTGACAATCATGTTTTTTTTGTACAAATTTGGCCACAATTTCATGAATTCCAAAACATCTTCAGTTTTTAGCTCTATGACAATATTTTCTAAATTTCGAATATGAAAAGCTAAGACAGACAATGAAGTGCAAATCATCAGATCATTCAGTTTCAGAGATCATTCATAAAAATGAGAAAGAGAGTCTGAGACTAAACGGAGACCTTGGGGTCCCCAGCATTTATTGTGTGAAGATCCGATTTGAAATCTTCCAAAAAAAAAAGTATTGAACAATCCAGTAGAAAGTTTCTAATCCAACGAATAAGGGCTTCATTGATACCAAACTCAAGTATTTTCGATATAATAGCTTGATGCCAAAATCCATCAAATGCCTTAGAAATATCAAGCTCAATGATCTTACTTCGACATAATGATTCTACTCTTCTGCAACTTGATATCAACAGTTCCTCGGTTTTTCAAATCTCTTAGATAAATTAGTTTATGTCTTGTCTTTCAGTTTTATAATTTGTTATAACATTTCATTAAGGTATTACACGTTCTCTTCTTTTTCGGCGCACCATCACTCTCTGTTTCACTTGAAGACATTTTTAAAGCTAAAATTACTTTTCGCAGAAAATAATTGTATGAAAAACGCAAATTTGACATTGATGACTGTTGTTATCAAATTGAAGATTTGAATATTGTTGAACCAATCAGAGCAAAGCAAATTTAAAATATCAAACTACTCCCGCCATTTTGATAGTGCATGCAAAAACCTCTTAAGTCACTGACTTATGTTGTTTATGCAATGAACGTCTTTCCTACGGTTTTATTTGAAGAGGAAGGAATGTACAGACTTACGTGGTTCTTACCCAGAATACGCATCTCCCTTTAAGGAACCATTTTCAGCAAAAAAAGCATTTTGGAAAAAAATGTGACTTAAGAGGTTTTTGAAATGACCGATTCAATTCCTTTTTCGAGAGAAATGTTGAAAATTATATGAAGCGGTTTAGATAAATTGGACCTACATTTTTTTAAGAAAATTTCAGGAATATTGTCGGGGGGCAGACTTACACTATTCTCCAATTTGCAAAGCGCGGAGAAAATTTCTTCTTCTCACAGATATAATATACCTATATCAGTTATAGCAGGAATGTCATAATTAATTACAGAGTGATCTAGATTCGATATAAAGTTCGAACGAAAAAATGATGCAAACAAATTACATATTGCATTAAGATCACTACTTCCAATACTTTTGTAAGTCATGTAAGTAGGAATACCAAATGATTTTCGCTTGGAATTTATATATTGCCAAAAACATTTTGAATTAGTTTTAATATTTGATTCTAAAGACCAAACATATTGTCTGTACATGAATTTTTTAAGAAAATCGTATTCTCTACGTAAACGACAATACTCGCTTCGAAAACTTATATCGACCCTACTCGTTTTATCGATTTTCATCATTAAATTCTTTAATCTGGACAAACTTTTCGTATACCAAACGGGTTTATTATTTTTCTTCATCCGTTTAATACACTGCCGCTCATCTGAATAGGTTCACTGTTTTTCGTAACTTACTGTAAGACTATCTGCATATATATGGCAATGACTCGTCTGTGTTATGTATGTAATGAAAGAGCATTATTATGCGCTTAGTTTGGGAAAAAAGTTTTCTCTTAAAGCTTACCGTTATTCTCACACGCTAGCTAAACTTAATTCATTAAAAAAAACTAAGTGTTTTTTTTGGCTCATCTGAATAGGTTCGAAAGCAAAAAAATCATTTTTAATTGATGTGCGCGGCGGATGTGTACTGAAAGTTAAGTTTTTTGGTAAATCGAATTGTTTTAAACCGTTTAACAAGAAAAATGGGTCGCGGAAAATCGATAAAATAGGAAGAAAAAGGCAAAATAAAAGCATTTATTGAATTAGGGATAAGCCAAAGAAAAATTGCAAGAAAAAAATAGAAAGAAGCTAAAATTTAGTGGGTAAATATTTGCGGAACATCGAAAACTACGGGAAAAATATGAAAGGTTACACTTATAAGGCCACATCAATGGCCGATAGACGCGCAATCATAACAGCTGCTTCTAATTCGCATGATTCCGCGTCAAAAATTAGACTCAAAACTGGTGTTAAGTGTAGTTTGGTGATGGTGAAACGCGTTATTAAGAGTACTAAGCATTCAAAAAGAAAAAAATACCGAAAAAGCACCTTTGAGCGAAAAACGAAAAGAAAATCGTCTCCAATTTTGCAAAAAAAATACATGTCGTTGAAATCGGAGTGGAGGAGAGTTATATTTTCAGATGAAAAAAATACAACTTACAGGGCCCAGATGGCTACAACTATTACTTTCATGACCTTCGTAAAGAAGAACATTATATAAGCCGTCTGCATAGCTGTGAAGGCAGTGTCATGGTGTGAAGAGCAATTTCATATTATGGAACCTTTGAGCTGCAATTTCTTACATCGCGAATGAATATCAATGTGTACAAAGTTGTGTTTGAAAAGGTCTTCCCACAAATCTCTGACCTTTTCAGACCAATACCATTGTCATTCTAGCATGATAATGCCCCTATCCATACAGCGAGGTCGGTAAAACAATGGATCGAGAACCAAAATGTAGAGGTGTTGGAATGACTTCCATACTCACCTGACCTTAACATAATTGAAAATGTTTGGGGACTTCTTTTCCGTAAGGTGTATGATTCGGGGAGACAATATGAAGACAAGTTGTCCTTAATCGAGGGAATTAAGAAAGCGTGGGCAGAGATTTCGCTGCAATATCTAGAAAAACTGTATGACTTCATTCCAATTCCAATTTTCGAAACAGTTTCAAAAAAAAGGTGGCGATACACATTATTAATATGAATTATTATGTCTCTACCTATTCAATGTGCAAAATAAATCATTTAATTACAGTTATTTTTCTTGTTTTCCTCCATTTTTTGCTTTTGAACCTATTCAGATGAGCCAAAAAGACACTTAGTTTTTTTTAATGAATTAAGTTTAGCTAGCGTGTGAGAATAACGGTAAGCTTTAAGAGAAAACTTTTTTCCCAAACTAAGCGCATAATAATGCTCTTTCATTACATACATAACACAGACGAGTCATTGCCATATATATGCAGATAGTCTTACAGTAAGTTACGAAAAACAGTGAACCTATTCAGATGAGCGGCAGTGTAGGAACATGGTTAGAGAAAGCTTCGTATAAAATGTTAAGAAAAGCCTTATAATTACTTTCTACATCATGGAAACATAATATCGACATCCAGTCAACATTTATTAAAAAGTTATTTATACCAATGTAATCGGACTTGTTAAAGTCATATTTATAATTAACTTCACTTTTTGAACGATAAAAATTATTAAATGTGATCAATTTTAACTCTAATCGCAGTGCTTTATGGTGAAAACTATTATATAATAGAGGTAAATCCTCTTCAGTTAAATTTATTTCTAGGTCTTCTTGTATAAAAACAAGGTATAAAATTCTTCCAATAGAATTAACAATATTATTCATTTGAATACAATTAAGAGCTGACATAGTATCTACAACAATGGTCTCGTTTTCATTTAAAACATTATAAGGTAGAAGAGCTTTATCTTCCTCAGAATAAATCCAAACTATATTGCTTAAATTAAAATCACCTTAGACTACCATGAAAGAATTACAATCTAAAGAGCTTACAATTGTATTTATATTGTTTATGTGAGCAGTATAAATATCAAAACTCGATTTTGGAGGAATATAAGAGTTAAAAAAATAGATATTAATTTCATTAAGATCGTTAGGGAAGCTTACACGCACACATATTTGTTCAATCAAACCTGAGGAGTTTGCAAGAGATATTTCTCTACTCTTAAAATGTCTACCGACAGCAATTAGTACTCCACCTCCTTTCGTACGTTCCGTACAGATTTTGTCTCTATCCCTCCTGTAAACGTCGTAGTTATTATTGCAGATTTCAGCATTTGAAATGTCATCACTCAACCAGGTCTCTGTGAGAGCGATGATATTATAATTGCACTCGATAACAGCATCATGGAAAGTTAACAATTTAGAACGCATACCTCCTACGTTTTGGTAGTATACTAGGATTTCATCAGCAAGTGTAGAATTTTGCTCGGCCGTAGAAATTGGGTCCTCAGTGGTAATTTGATAAGGACTATGGATGGTACTGGGCAAAGGAAGTGTTATTATAGTATTTCCAGTGCCCGTCCTTTCCCGTTTTTTTGAAGATGTTTAAAAACTTTCACACGTATTCCTTTTGGCCAAAAGTTTGCATTGAAAATAAAGTCAAATGATTCAGCTGGAATGCCAACTTTAAAATTAACCTTTTTAAGTTGGTCCAATTTCACATCTTTCCCTACTAACTTGAAGCAAGATATTAACGAAGACTCAATACCACTAGATAACGAAATATACTCAATTATTGATTCAGTACTTGTTGTAGGACGGAAACTGGATAAATGCAGCCATTTTCGAGTCTGAATAATAGAATCACCGAAAATTCCACCATCTATAATTTTATTGCCCGATATTTCTTTAGTATTTTTATTTTTTGACTTGGCTTCATTCCATCGACCTTCAGTGTATTCTTCAGCAGTATTAGCAATTTTGGGAACATCATTCACATTAGGACAATCAGCAGTCACGTTTTTGACTGTATTAGTTTTACCCGATACATTGTTTGGTCCATTTCCAACAACACCTATTACCGCATGTGCATTGAAGATTTGAGAAGGAGTAGGAACAAGATCAACCTCAACAGCAACAAAACCGGCAGCAACAGCAACGTCATCAGCACCAGCAACATCAACGTGGCTACACTCAGCAGCATCACCACCACCAACAACAACAGCAATAAGTTAAGGAAGAGTTTATGTGTTAAGAGAATTGAAATCTATTTTATTAAGGGATTTATTTCCAAAATGTAAAAAAAATGCTTCTTCAAACAATTCAAATATGTCCATGTTAATTCATTCCCCATTTCAACTTACAATGCTTCTGGAAGATCTAAAATTTATGCTTTACCACGTAAAACTTTTCTACGAACTCTCTATCCTTGATTTTCGTCCCTTCTACCACTTATTAATAATAATAGTGAATCTAAAGGGTTGTTAAATTTTAAGGGCCGATGTTGAATGTGAACCACACCTAAACGTCCGATGTTGAATGTGAACCACACCTAAACGTCAAGTTTTTTTCTGCATTTCATTTGGAATTTCTCAATTTCAGACTAATGCCCGTCGTCCACTAGGCGATCAACGCACAAATTTCGAATTCAACGCATTCAACTCTAATGTACGGTGCCTTCAATTCTTTTCAACCAACGGGTTGGATCTAGTTGTTGGCCGTTGCTCAACGAATTGCGCAACAAGTGTACGGGTAGTGTACGAGCTCGTGTTGCTCCTTGAAAATGTTCGATCAACACGTTGAGCAACATTTTCAAGATAATGTGTTGCACATTATTTGTTCAACGCGTTGATCAACTTTTTAATTTTCTTTGGGATTTATTGACGTACTCGTAATATTGTGTTGCGTTGCGTTGGTTGCAGTGAAATGTGTCTACGTGGTTGAACTATTGCGTTGCCATGAACTTGCAGTTGTTGCAACTTGCAAGCTGTAGTTTATTTTGGTATTTCGTCATGGAAGGTGATAAAAAACAGAATGGACCACGGAATTAATTTTGCACTTGATTTCAAAAATTGATGAAAAGCACAATATATGGGACATTAAGAGCCCCTCTTATAAAAATCGAGATGCCAGAGAATTGGCTTGATCTCAAATTTCCTCGAAAATGCAATTGCCTAATGTACCGAACTGAAGTCAAAATTATTTCAGGTTTGACGTTTGAGTTTTTTGTTTATCGTGCTGCGTTCAAAGCGTTCCCCAACGAGTGATTCTTGTTTAAGTGTACGAAGGTATCAACTCGTTCATCAACTGGTTAAACAACAATATCGAAAACGCAGTTGATCAACTTTTTTCTGTCAAAATCGAACAAGTTTATAAACTAGTGTACGAGGTTATTCAACATTTGAGTAAGTTGGTCAACTAGGTGTACGGAGCTATTCAACACTGGAATAAGTTTTAAGAGTTGATCAACTAGGTGTGCGAGGTTAATCAACATATGGGAAAGTTGGTCAATTATGTGTACGGGGCTCCAAACGCATTTTGTTCAACTTTAGTTGCTCAATGTGAATTACGTAAGTAGCTGCACTAGTGTAAGAGGTTGTAAATTTTTTTATCCGACGAAAGAGTTGAATAAAAAGTTGAACGAAGTTGGTTGAACTTATCGCGCACATAGTGGACGACCGGCATAACTCAATTTGAGCCATGGAAAGATACACAATCGAGCAACGCGTTAAAGTTATTCAGGCTTACTATGAAAATGGGCGTTCAAATCAAAATGCATATAGTGCACTTCGTGATTTTTTCGTTCAATTTAATTGTTCAAATGTGCGTACAATCGGAAAAATCCTGCAAAAGTATGAGCAAACCGGGTCTGTAGGAGATGTAAAAACACCAGTGCATGCTCGTACAGCTCGTACTGCAGAAAATATTGCTGCTGTTCGCGATAGTGTGGCTGAAGAGCCGTCCATCTCAACTCGTGGTCGTGAACAATAATTGCACCTCTCACGCTTGTCGTTGATGAACGTCAATGGTCAGAATGGTGGCAAGAAATGGCAAAAGTGGATGATCAATATTCGAAGAAAATCATCTTCAGTGATGAGGCACATTTTCACCTCAGTGGATTCGTCAATAAGCAGAATTGCCGCATTTGGGCGAATGGTAATCCAAGAGTGATTGTCGAAAAACACCCACAAAGAGTGATTGTTTGGTGCGGTTTATGGGCTGGTGGCATCATCGGGCCGTATTTTTTCCAAAATGAGGCCGGTCAGGCAGTTACTGTGAATGGTGTTCGCAATCATGAGATGACAACGAACTTTTTATGGCCCGAATTGGAAGATATAGATGTGGACGATATGTGGTTTCAACAGGACGGTGCCACTTGCCACACAGCTAACGAAACAATAGCTCTTTTGGGCGACAAATTCAGTGGCCATGTTATCTCACGTGGCGGCGATGTCAATTGGCCGCCAAGATCATGTGATTTGACACCGTTGGATTTCTTTCTTTGGGGTTATTTAAAAAAAAAAGGTGTACGTCGATAAGCTAGCAACAATTCAAGAGCTAAAGGATGAGATAATTCGGCACATTAACGGCATAGAACCTCAATTATGCCTCAGCGTCATCGAAAATTTGGACGATCGGATGGAGGTGTGCCGCCGAGGTCGCGGGGGCCATTTGGCCGATATTTTTTTGTTCCATACATAATTAAATCATTGTATAATTATAATAAAAAGAAATGGCAATAATTTCCTAAATAATTTGTGTTTTATTCAAAATCAACATCGGCCCTTAAAATTTAACCACCTCTTATTTTCGTTTTGCACAAGAAACAATGTTTGAATAAATGATGCAAATTGTCTTCCAGCTGATTTTGACATTTCGAAAATAAATTTGGATTGAATTGAATTCACTCGGAATACATAGGTGTATGTCTACAACCTCCAATCTCAGCATTCAGAGTGTGGTTTTACTAGTTAACGTTTGGTTGTTGAGTTTTACTATTTATTTAACTATGGACATTTGGCAATAAGTCCCGAAAACTTGAAACTAATTTCGTCGCCACCTCAAGAGCATCTTTCAAAAGAACGCTTTCTAATTTAAGACAGATTTGTCAAATTCGTTGTCGCATCCATTTTGTATAGTCGCTTACGAGCATTTACTTTAAAATGAAAAGTTAGTTTTGAGTGCTCACTTAACACTACTTTTTTCGAAGAAAAACCATCACGAAAACCAAATATTATCGGGACATCGATTGAAACCATTCAGCAATGCTTTAGTCTATTTTGGTGAAGACGAACAGTCTGATCGCACAATTGAGGTCGCCACACCAGAAATGTTCGATAAAATCCAAGGTTTGATAATGGGCGATCTGAGAGTAAGATGGGCGAGCACAAGGATTCACTACAAAATACAGATACCAAGGAATAGTTTAAACAAATGAATTAGTGAAACGAAGTCAAAGAAGGCCAAGGTGGGTTTGTCAGTAGACAAGGTCATGGCGACAGTTTTTTGGAATATCAGCCAACATTCGTACGTCAAAGGAACGTAGCCGATAACATCGACGCGGCGAGTGAAAGTATTCAGCAGAAATCAACTTGGCGAATTTTGTACCGCGACTAAGGCCTTCATTCTGACTGGGCTACGGAGTGTTTGGAAGCGTACCCCAGTTTTGCCCGAAAATTCATGGCGTATTTTTGAATGAACAGCTGTGCTTGCAAGCTAAATTGGCGTATATGGGTCCAAACCAACCCACACAAGGTTCACCAGGTAACAATGCATCCTTAAGAAGTAACCGTTAGTGAATTTTGACCCGGCGGCGGCATTGGTCCATCTTCTTTTTGAAAACGGGACCATGACAACAAATTTCTTTCTTGAAGAAGATTCGCTCTTATTAGGGACAGGCTGGATAAATGCTGTTTTCCATCCACTCGGAAAAAGACAAGAAGAGAAGGACAAGATCATCTTTTTTTAACGTGAGCACCTGCCTATTACGGCTCAATACCACAGGAGGCGTACCTCCATCGGAGTCAGATTGGGTCCTGACCATTAACCCCGACATAGCACGCTATCTCGGTCGCAAAGTTGTGATATGTTGCAGCATATGCACACCTCTTGCTTAGGAGGCGAGGTCTATTTAACACCTCTTGAATTCAAGAAAAGAATCTTGAAAACCATATGTCTCCGCATTTGGAATAAACCACAATCACCACGATACTCCCACAAGGGGGCCTACCTCATAGATAGTCTGAAGAAAGAGGGGTAGCCATGGGCCAAGCAAACGCAATAGCCCTCAACCTCACTATAATAAAGATAGTTTGAGGAGAGGGGTAGGCACGAGCCAAGTGTCCAATGACGCATCAGCCCTCAATCTTCTGGGCACTATCTCCCGTGGTACCAGAATATAGCTTCCGGTGGAGCTTCGCAACCGAGGTCACTTACAGATGGGCTCCTGCAAAACACTGGGCCTGTCAACCCTTAGAAAACTCACCAAGAAAATCGGCCGGGGTAGTAACCAACAACTTAGTGTTCTTCCTATCTTCATTCGCCTTGCGACGAACTAGGAAAGATGCTCTTAGTCTTTAGTTTACCTTACGGCAAACAAGGAAAGACACTCCTATCTTTTATTTACCTTACGGCAAACTAGGAAAGACACTCCTAGTCTTTTCTTACCTTACGGCAAGCTAGGAAAGACTGGGTAAGACAATCCCATTCCTTATCTGGTTGGTTTAGTTACTAATGTAACCTATCCACAGGCACCACGAGGAGGTCGATAGGAACCCAGAGTGCAACAGAATCGCATCAGCAGCCATCCGTCACTGCTAACCCGTGTCAGTGATATTGCTCCGTAGAGACTTACCGGACAACCAAATCAGCAATGTCTACATACTCTCCCAGAGCACATGGAATTACACATCAGCGCTATCAACGATTGTGAAGAGCCAACCGGATTTGCCACATCAGTATTCATCCACACGCTCCAGGAGCGCATTGGACTCGCACATCAGCGCCATCAACGATTTGCTCCGAAGAGACTTACCGAATTTGCCACGTCAGTAATCATCCATACACTCCCACCTGCAGTAGAGAAGGACAGATGGAAAAGCATACGCAATGGTTTTCCCAGGGTTAAAGAACACCTTTTCAGACCAATAGGGAGATACCATTCGGGCCAGCGCAGCGAATTTGTGTACACGGAGATTTTTCAGAACTCTTGCAACTGTACGAGTGTGAAAGAAGATTTTCCCCATAAAATCGTTTACGCTCCCAATCATAGAAGAAATCATGACCCTATCTGGCGGAGTCGAATTAACAGCAAACTGCAAGCTTCATTTTTTCTTGTATGCTGACATAGGGAGTGTCATTGAAGACGAGCGTAGGAACCGAATACAAAGTTGTGTTTCGTACATTTTTATCAATAACCAAAAATGTTTACTATACCTTTATTGCCTTATATGACCATTTCAGGTCTTTCTAGATGTTGAACTTATTCTGGTTATCCTCAGTAGGGTAGGCCTTATAAAATCGGACACTTTTTTCTTTGACCCTATTAACCACTTTACAGCTCGAATCAAATCATGAATCCTCTTTCGACTTCACAGATTGTTCCCTATTCGGGATACAAGTTCTCATTTATTTATAATCATATCTGCACTGGAGTTCACGTCAGTATCGAGGAAGCATAATGACCAGTTAAAGTTCTTGAAGAAATCGTTGAGACCGTCCCAGTTGGCTTTCTTGTATTGCCAAACGGTTCTCGTAGGAATTGTTCCTCTAACTGATTTTTTTTTTGGCATGAGAAATTTGTCAATATGAAACAATAGTTTGAAGTGCCTTGGGGAGATAGTACTCATATACTCAGGTCAGTGGTAAGAAACAATGATTGACCTGCAAAGTCAAGAATTCGAGTAGCCTCGTAAGCGACAACGGGTGTTGCCTGAATATGATAGCACAGCCACGAGGAATTATGTACATTGAAATCGCCCGTAACAACGATTTCACTGTCCAAAAAAAGAGAAACAATTCTTTGGATAGAGTCGGACAACGCATCGAATTCGTTAGAAATTGAGTTACTATCCAAACTATGTTGAGGGAAGAATAGAATCAAGCTATAACAAAGCAGCCTCAATTCCGTGTGAGCGTAAATTTGTCCAATTTTTTCGCAGTATGGACATTGGACATATACAGCACAGACAGTTTTTTAACCCCCTGAATGTTGCTACAATCGACTGTAAATATACTCAACAATACAAATAACAAACTTAACAACACAATTTACTATTAGTGTTATGCCTTAACAGTAAATGTTTTGATACGCTTCTCTATTCCAAAACAAATAACAGCAATTTATCTGATATTTCTTTGGTTCAACCAGTTACACACAAACACAATACTCAAATCACATCTTTCAACACGGTCTTATACACGAACTTCATCATGTTGTGATTGATGAGGTAAATTGGACCTACTCCATTCAACGTGAAGCATCTCCATACCATTACATTGCCTTCCATGGTCTTCCTTGAGTATCGTACATTGAATTCTTCTCTCTTTTCGCGTCTGACATTCCTTCCAGCATCATATCCAAACAAATTGATTTTCGTCTCGTACTTCCACCACTTTTTTGAGTCTCCTTTGCCTTTCTAAGGATATCATAGGAGCTATTCGACCTGATATATTCGGGTTGAAAAGTCGGCCGATATTTGTTTATCTAATTCAGCAGAAATCGTGTTTGAGGACATAAATTGATCTCCCTTTAGCCAGCATTTTAATGTAGGCGTTAGTGGTAGGCGTGGTTTTTCTTCTCCCACCTCTATTTGCTCACATATTTTGAAGCAATACAGTGTTGACTACGAAATGCTTTGACCCCTTATCCAATCATTCAGTGACGAATTTGTACATTTTTAATTTTCATTTTTTTTAGTGCTACCATAAGTCCCATCATTGTGAATGTGGAGTTAAAATCGGGAATTATAACATTAGCAAAAGCAAAGCTTATTGTGTTGAAGGAAGGGTCAGGCAAGACAAGGGTTTCAAAATAAGTCGCGAGGAAATTTTCATCGATTGTTAACGAGATTCTGCAACCCTGTCCATCTAAAAAGCGCACGGTTTTCCAAAACGATTTTGAATCCCTACATTCCCTGAGCTTTCTTTTCAAGGTTACATAATCTTTCATATCCCTGATTTGACTGAAGATATACTGATTTATAAACTGTGCTATTTGTTTTTTTTTTTTTGAAATTTTTTAAGAGAACGAACGGTTTTTTTTTCTTCTTTTGCATTCTTCGTCGTACTCGTATACCACTTGGAATGAAAACTAACTACATACACGGTTCTGTGTAGTAAGCCCCGCAGACTGTCTAACTGAATTAGTAAACGATTTCTATAGTATCAGATGTTACATTAGGCAGGTTAATGAGGTGTTCTTTGTATGTATTGGCTATCCTGTCGTTCCATTTCAATTGAAGAATCCTTAAAAAGTCGGAAATCAGATTCTAATCAGAGTTTAAAGTGCAACTTTGTATAGAAAACAAAATATCCACAAAAAAAAGACAATACCTCAATAGAATATTTACATATCTCACATGTCATTTACATATTTACATGGTTTCGGACATTGACAGACAAAGACGCCCAAATTTAAAAAGAAATGTTGGTATTTTTAATTTGTGCGAAACGATCTAGTAACAGAGAGATATGCGAAACCAAATTTAAATATTTTAAGAGATCAATTTCAATTATTAAATTTTTTAACATCTTTCGTAAATATATTTTTAACCAATAAAGATATTTTATATTATTTCAGAAACTCAATACAAAGATCAAGTGAAAACATACTTGGTAATGCCTCACTTTTTTGAATGGCTAAGCTGAAACTAAATTTTAAGAATCAAAATGGATAAAAATAAACTCATACGGTTTCTATCGCCCTGTGAAGACCTGTTGGTAAGTTATTACTTTAAAGAAAACATATATATCTACATATACAATATTAAATTTCTTCTCTAAGAAATAATTTTTATTTAAAATTTTCGACTTTTTGCATAAATGTGTGTTATATTTTTGAAGTTATAATTATTTTATTGAACATTTACAAGAATTAACCATCTGCAATTTAAGAGATAATTCAGGGGGAGAGTACGATAACTTGGCCGCCAAGATTCGATAACGGTTTTTTGTAGAGGGGTCAAAAACAAGCACTTTTTACTATGGGAGGGGGGGGGTCTATCTCCCCCCGTTTAGGAGGTAGGGGCACTTTAAAAAAAATGGTTTAAATTGAAAAAAAAAAATATTAAAAAACAACGGCAACACCTACAATTAAGTGCTATACTGCGTTTGAAAGCCAGAAGATTGTTCTATAATCCTGCATTTAAATTAAATTACTCATGTCAATGGTTTTTGAGAAATTCGCATTTAAATTCCAAATTTTGATAAAATAACGTGAAAAAAAAGTTTAGACCGATTGTTTTCAAAATTTTGAAATGAAATTGTAAATTAACTTATATGTGGTCCATGTATCTATCTGTTCTTAATCGAACACAAAAAACCGCATGGTTCTATGTCTTCTAGTTTTTGAGAAAATCGAAAATTACCAAAACTACTTTTTTTGATTTTTGGTGGTGACGGTGAATCCATTTTAAGGATTAATGTTAATAAACATAATGAATCTTTGTTAGTTCAGTACCGCAATTCATTTAGCGTTACCCAGAATGCACCATGAGGAGGTAGAATTGCATCTGGGTCAGTTATTTTATCAGTTAGTCAGGAGTTAGTCAGTCATAGTTAGTTAAAAATGATCAAAATGTATTAAAAAGGTGTGTAAGTCTCGTCAATAAAGCCATCGTCCGTACTATAACTTTCGAGTTCGTTGAGTTACTCTTTTATGGTGGGAAGTCGAGGATGTTTTGGCGGTAAAACACTTTCTAAATTTTCGCTCTGATGGGTGGGAGGATCGATGTCTTTTAACTGTAAACCCTCACATATATCACCATCGGTATAACAAGGGTAAACTTTTTTTTACATCTGATAAAAACTCTATTATTTGCGAACCCCAGTCGTCCTTACATATATTTCCTTTCTAGGCAGTATTTTCGATAGAAAAATAGTGCCATGTATTGGTGAACACGGTCAGAAGTTTGTTTTGGTTTTCAAGATCGTTTATTGTATTTTATATGTATTTAGTGGACATTGGATAAATAGAATAAATTTGAATTTTTTTAAATACAGATTCTGTGAATGTAAAAGAAACTTTGCATGCACCCAACCTCGCACCTACCCCAAATCCTATAGTGTGCCCAAGCACGGGGGTTACAGGGGGGCAGCATGCCCCCCCATACATACTTTACTGTTTATATATTGTAATGTTGGAAGCTAGCACTGATTTATTTATGTAAGGAAGCAAAAAATATCAAACATTTTGTAGAAAAGTAGTTTTAGTTATTTTCGATTTTCTCAAAAACCAGAAGACATAGAACCATGCGGTTTTTTGTGTTCGATTAAGAACTGATAGATACATGAAACACATGTAAGCTAATTTACAATTTCATTTCACAATTTTGAAAACAATTGGTCTAAACTTTTTTTTTCACGTTATTTTATCAAAATTTGGACTTTAAATGCGAATTTCTCAAAAACCATTGGCATGAGTAATTTAATTTAAATGCAGGATTATAGAACAATCTTCTGGCTTTCAAACGCAATGTTTAATTCTTTCTCATATTTTCATTAAAAATTTAAATGTAAACTTAAAACTAATTGTAAACATATCCTTAAATGTTAAAATGAATTATGTAACTAAATACTAAAATGAATTTTGAACTAATTTTAGTACTGACGCTTCGTCAAGTTTAATTGCCGCCAAAATTGTATATACTAAAATTAAAATAGGCAACTATTTCTAACCTATAAATACCCCTTAGTATGAATAAATACACACTTGAATTTAAGACTTGAAGACGTGCGTTTCAATTTAATATTTCGCTTGCTTTCTTTGGTGCAAAAACTATTGCATTTTTTCATGGCGCCACGAGCAGGGACTTTTCTATTAAAAAAATAAATTTAAAAGAAAGCAGCAAATAAATTAAATTAAAGTACACAGTTTAAGAAACACTTTTTATTAAATTTTAATAAAATCATATAAAATCAAACTAAAAATCGCGTGACTTTTAGTAAAAGTATAATTAATATACACCGCTCTTGACTTACAAGTGACTGTACTTTTATAAAGTACCTTCATATCATACGGAACAATCACGCGAACAAGTGATATAAAAAATCTTAAGTGAACCAACAAATCAGCATCAGGAGCATCATCAAAGGTGTCTATTGTCCAGGAAAGACCATCATCGATCATCACGTGACCTGTTCGGAATTCAAAGACCATGAGGTGCTTCTGTGGACATAATACTAAGGAAGTTTTATCCAATGAACAGGTATTTAAATGCAATTAAAATAAAAGAGTGCGAATTACATTCAAATCTGCTTAAAAGCAAGGAAAATTCGTTATCAAAATTCATATATTTTGGCGCGATATTATTTTCTTATAAATCGATTAATTATTTTGAAATAAATAATTGATATAAAAACGCACTTTAAATTAATTTAATTGCATTTAATCAACTTCATATATACTTAAAATATATACATACATATATACAGCAATAAAAAGTGAAACATTCAAACAACATAGATCTAATTAATTAATAACTAATTAAAAAGAACATTCTATTTGATTAAATCTTCAAGCTCATAAATTCGCTGCATAGTCAATGCAAAGTTGTGGGGATAGTCAATTCCTATAAAATATGTACCATACATATACATTTTCATTTCATTCGTGATTCAATTAAGATCACTAAGAAAAGCATAAACTATTTGAATTTTCAAAAGTTCATAAATATTGAAAATTCAATGTTATAAAATTTAAAATTTTAGCAAAAAACATAAACTTAAAATTCTATATAAAAAACCTCATAAAAAATAAAAGAACACAAGTTAAGTTTGGTGAAGCCATACAGTGCTTTTTTCTTTTTCAATTTTGTTTCACACTCAGTTTCTTAACTTGCTCAGTGCAAATCGTGTGTATTGATTTTTTCTTATCGATCGCTCTGATTAGAATCGATCAATTGCAAGACTTTGGTACAAAAAAGTATAAATAAATCATTTGATAAGAAATTTAATTAAGCTATTGAAGCTACACCGATTAAGGATTAAAATTCGACAACAAATAGTTAATTTGTTTAATATTTATTGCAAATATTATTAAAGTTGAAATCTTAAATAAATAGAAATGAGTAAGAGACGTCAGAGTCAGTCAAATATGGCAGATAGCTTGCAGAAAATAGTGCAACATAAAGAGGTAGTTGTAGATAACATTTTACGGATAAAGAAGTCGATTCAAGAGAAAACGATTTCATTCAATACGTTTGAGCTTGAGTGTCGTTTAGACATTTTAAATTCGTATATTGAACAGGCAATGGATTTCCAAAATCAAATAGATTCGATAGATCCAACAAATAAATCGCGCAGTGAGCTCGAAAATATATGTGTGAGTACAAAATCTTTGGTGCTGGCACTTATGAATAAGCATAAAAAATCAAATGTTCATGAGGTGTCAGCAATCGGATTAGGTTTGCACCACTCAAGACTTCCGAATATGCGACTTCCTAAATTTAGTGGTAGATAATCCGAATATAAGAATTTTATAAGTTTATTTGAAAGTTTAGTGGATCAAGATCCATCTTTAAGTGATATCGAAAAATTCAATCACCTTTTATCCTGTCTTTCGGATACGGCTTTGGGAACAGTCAGTGCGTTTCAAATTTCTGAAAGTAATTATTCAAAGGCTCTGGAAAGTCTTAAGAAAGTTTATGATAATACCTGTTTAATATTTTTCGAAAACATATCGAAGCTTTTTGAGCTTCCAGAAGTTAACAAGCCATCAGCTTCTGGCTTAAGATCGATTGTGGATACAGTATCAGCTATATATGAATCGCTTTTATCTATCGGTGATGAAATGAATATAACCAGTGCTATTTTAATACATTTAGTAATGTCAAAGGTTGATGTTGCTACAAGATTATATTGGGAAGAGCAATTGGATTACGATAAACTTTCATTATGGAAAGATTGTGAAGCCGCTCTAAATAAACGTTTCCAGCATGTTTCAGCTGCTGAGGCATCAACTTCAAAAGTTAGATATACCAAACCTAAGGTAGATGCTGGAATAAAAAAGAATTTAAAGTCCACATTTTCGGCAGTAAAATCAACATCAAAACCATTAGTAAAATGTGTATTTTGTTCTTCAAACGAACATTTTATAAATTCATGTAATTCTTTTATGGCGCTGACTGTACTACAGCGTTTTGAATTTGCAAAAGGGGTACCCATTTGCATCAATTGCTTACGAAAGGGTCATTCAGTTACCAAATGCAAAGCTAGTCGTTGCAGTGTATGCAATAAAGCTCATCACACTCTCCTTCACCAGTATTCATTAAGCAATTCTCAATTGAATATGAACTCTTCAACTTCTAACCAACCTTCACAATTAGAGAATAATTTTAATAAAAGAGATCAACCTTCGAGTTCTCGTGCCTTTGTGAATCATGCCTCAACCTCAGATGATCATGTAATTTTAGCTACTGCAGTTGTTAAAATCAAAGACAAATCAGGTTCATATCATCTGGCCAGAGCATTGCTGGATTCTGGTTCACAAGTAAATGTTATAACCGAGGAATTCTCACAAAAACTACAAATTAAGAGAAAAGATACGAATCTTAATTTAACAGGAATAGGTAAATCAAATCAAACCATCAAGCAAAAGCTTTATGCAACAGTAAGATCACGTATAAACTCACATGAATTTTCATCTGAATTTTGGATTATGCGATCCATATCTAGTTACCAACCCGACCACACATTCTCAACAAAAGATTGGAACTTACCAAAAAATGTTGAACTAGCTGATCCGTACTTTTATAAGCCTCAAAGAATAGATTTATTGCTAGGTGCAGAAACATTCTTTGAATTGCTTTCCGTAGGACAGATAAAGATCAATCCAAATCTTCCAACACTCCAAAAAACATTACTTGGATGGATTGTGTCCGGAAAAATTAAATGCATGGATAATAGTCAATCTAAAATATGCAGTATTCTTACTCATACTCAAGATGCTGACTCATTAGACTCTATTCTAGTCAAATTCTGGGAGTTAGAAGAAATTCCCAAGGAGTCTCAGGCGGTGAAATTCACTTCAGAGCAACAGGAATGTGAGAATTATTTTTTGAAAACACTTCAACGTTTAACAAATGGTCGCTTCAAAGTATCTCTTCCATTTAAGTCCAGTCCCAATTCCTTGGGTTTTTCTTTCGAAACGGTAAAAAAGCGTTTTCTGTCACTAGAACGAAGACTTTCTAAAGACTCTCAATTACGAGAAATGTATATGAACTTTATGAAGGAATATCTAGATCTTGGTCATATGCATTTAGCGAATGCCGAGATTTTAAATGGTCCACACTATGTTATTCCGCACCAATGTGTACTTAGGCCGCAAAGTACAACTACCAAACTTCGTGTAGTTTTTGATGCTTCAAGCCGAACTTCGAACCAAATCTCGTTAAATAACACGCTTATGGTTGGACCTACTGTACAAGAAGAACTTTATTCAACTTTGTTGCGTTTTAGATTGCATAGATACGCAATCACTGCTGACATCACTAAGATGTACCGTCAAATACAAATTGACGAGGCAGACAAAAAGTTTCTACTAATATTATGGAGGGAAGATCCTCAAAAGCCAATAAACTTGTATAGTCTTAGTACTGTGACTTATGGAACAGCACCTGCACCGTTTTTGGCCACAAGATGCTTGTTATACCTGAGTGAAATGTGTAAGAATTCACATCCAATTGCTTCAAAAGTCATCCGCGAGGACTTTTATGTTGATGACATGTTAACAGGAGCAGACGAATATGAAGGAATTGAAAAAATTCGACTAGATGTTTCCCAAGTCTTAGAATCAGGTGGCTTCCAATTAGCAAAGTGGTGCTCAAATCATCCAAATTACAATGACAATGATTCACAAGAGAAACAACTCCAAATCAATGATACCGATTTCGTAAAAGCATTAGGTATCCATTGGGTACCAAAAGATGATACATTCAAATTTCGATTGGAAGAAAATTTTCATGATTTAAAAAGCACAAAAAGAAACATTCTCTCAGTTTCTGCTCGATTATTTGATCCACTTGGACTTTTATGTCCAATTGTAGTAAAGGCAAAAATCTTATTGCAAGAGCTTTGGCTTAGAAAATTAGATTGGGATGAGTCAATTCCAATGCATCTTGACAGCAGCTGGCAAGACTTCAAAGATAATTTATCAAAATTAGACACAATTAAATTGCCACGCTTTGTTCATATTTCTTCGAATTTAAAATTTCAAATACACGGATTCGCTGACGCTTCCATACGAGCTTATGGTTGCTGTATTTACGTTCGTAGCCAAGAAGGCGGTCATATTCGCTCAAGGCTGTTAACAGCCAAATCTAAAGTTGCTCCACTCAAAACAAAGTCGTTGCCAAGACTTGAGTTATGTGCAGCGCATCTCTTGGCAAAACTCTGGTCACGAGTTCAAACAATGCTTAAAAATTACGAAATTGAGAATGTGATTTTCTGGACAGATTCAGAAATCACATTACATTGGGTTAAAACACATCCATCTTCACTCACAACATTCGTGGCAAACAGAGTCTCAGAAATCCAAGAATGTTCAACCAATATATCTTGGCGTCATGTTCCATCATCGCAAAATCCCGCAGATATTGTATCTCGAGGGTGTAATGTACAAGAACTAAAAAATTCAATCTGGTTTGAAGGCCCTGAGTTTCTTATTCAAGCTCCTCTTAATTGGCCTAAAAACGATCATTTTTCATTGTCACCAGAAGAAGAGTTATTGGAACAAAGAAAAACTCAACTTAATTTACTCGCAGTCAGTAATGAACATTCTATAATCTTAGAATTAATTTCGATACACTCTTCATATTTAAAGATATTGAGATTAGTTGCATATTTATATCGCTTCATGACGAAAAAATACAGAAAAAGTTCATCAATAACCCCGACAGCCAAGGAATTAAGAGGAGCATTCCTAAAAATTATTGAAACCATTCAGAAACATGAATTTGCAGATGAAATTCAAAAGTTAAAAAAGTCACAGCCCTTATCACCAAATATTCAAAAGCTTAACCCTTTTATCCACGGATTCAAGGAAAGAAAACGATCCTTTGAGCTTATACGTGTCGGAGGTCGATTATTAAATGCACCCTTACCATATGATGCAAAATTTCCATTGCTTATGCCAAAAGACACCCCCTTTTTATCTTTGTATCTGCGGCACCTGCACTTAACAAATTGTCACGCAGGACCTAAGGCAATGATTGCTATATTGCGGCAAAACATATGGCTTATTAACGCTCGAGAAGCCTGTACTCGAGTTGTGCGGAAATGCGTTCATTGCTTTCGCTATAAACCAAAATTAGAAACCCAAATAATGGGCAATTTGCCTAGTGATCGGCTTAAAGCTATTCGCCCTTTCGCAATTTCAGGAGTAGACTTCTGTGGTCCAGTCTATACGTCTTTGAAAATTCGCGGTCGTCCGCCAGTTAAGTCTTATATAGCAGTATTCGTGTCTTTCACTTCAAAAGCTGTTCACTTAGAACTTGTTAGTGATTTATCATCTCATTGTTTTATTTTGTGTCTTAAAAGGTTTATTGGAAGACGAGGACTGCCGGGAAAGATCTATTGCGACAACGCCACCAATTTTGTGGGAGCAGACAGAAAGCTGAAAGAACTTCAAGATGCATTCATCTCCCAGAAAGAAGATATCCAATTGTATGCTGCAGGAAATGGAATAGAGTTTGCCTTCATACCTCCAAGAGCTCCGCATTTTGGCGGTCTGTGGGAATCCGCTGTCAAGTCTGCCAAGAACCGACTTCAACGAACAATCGGCAACGCTCTCCTTACCGCAGAAGAACTTCAAACGACGCTTATCGAGGTCGAAGCCGTACTCAATTCGAGACCAATATCACCGCTAAGTCAAGATCCCAACGACGGAGAAGCGCTAACTCCAGCGCACCTACTGATTGGAGAGGCTCTTCGTTCGCTGCCGCCAGAATCCGTGCCAGACGTATCAGAATCCAAAATGGGATGCTTGGGAAGGTGGCAACTCTTATGCGCACTCAAGCAAAAGTTCTGGAAAGCTTGGTCCAGAGACTACAATCTAGAACTCCAAATAAGAAGCAAGTGGTTGCGAGAGCAACCAAATCTTGCAATCGGGAAACTTGTCATCGTTCACGACGACAATTTACCACCCCAACATTGGATAACAGGAAGGGTGGAAGCCGTAGTGATGGGTGATGATGAAAAAGTTAGAGTGGCCGATATCAAAACAACAAGAGGAATGCTGAAAAGGCCAATTCATAAGCTAGCCATATTACCTATAGATTGAAGATGTGCAATCCTTCAACGTGGCCGGTGTTTAATTCTTTCTCATATTTTCATTAAAAATTTAAATGTAAACTTAAAACTAATTGTAAACATATCCTTAAATGTTAAAATGAATTATGTAACTAAATACTAAAATGAATTTTGAACTAATTTTAGTACTGACGCTTCGTCAAGTTTAATTGCCGCCAAAATTGTATATACTAAAATTAAAATAAGCAACTATTTCTAACCTATAAATACCCCTTAGTATGAATAAATACACACTTGAATTTAAGACTTGAAGACGTGCGTTTCAATTTAATATTTCGCTTGCTTTCTTTGGTGCAAAAACTATTGCATTTTTTCACGCAATATAACACTTTATTGTTAGTGTTGCCGTTGTTTTTTAATATTTTTTTTTTTCAATTTAATCTATTTTTTCTAAAAGTGCCTCTACCTCCTAAACGGAGGTTTTCTCAAAAACCAGAAGACATAGAAACATGCGGTTTTTTGTGTTCGATTAAGAACTGATAGGTACATGAAACACATATAAGTTAATTTACAATTTCATTTCACAATTTTGAAAACAACCGGTCTAAACTTTTTTTTTCACGTTTTTTTATCAATATTTGGACTTTAAATGCGAATTTCTCAAAAACTATTGATATGGGTAATTTAATTTAAATGCAGGATTATAGAACAATCTTCTGGCTTTCAAACGCAGTATACCACTTTATTGTAGATGTTGCCGTTGTTTTTTAATATTTTTTTTTCAATTTAAACCATTTTTTCTAAAAGTGCCCCTACCTCCTAAACGGGGGGAGATAGACCCCCCCCCCCCCTCCTATAGTAAAAAGTGCTTGTTTTTGACCCCTCTACAAAAACCCGTTATCAAATCTTGGCGGCCAAGTTATCGTACTCGTGCCTAATTCAGTTTCCAAACTGTCAACAAAAATTTAATTTTCTAAAAAAAAAAAAAAAAAACTTTTCTTAATTCGTTCTATTACCTCTTGACTGAAGAACATTATTTATTGATGTGTAAAATTATTAAGGCTGAAAACACACCAAGCAAAACGTTTTTCATTCGATAGTCAAAAAACATTTTTTATTTGAACAAGCGAAACAGAATAAAACAAAACAAAACGTTTTGTTTTTTTTGTTTCGTTTGGTGTGCGCTGAAATGAAACAAAATACGAAAGATTATAACTCTACGGCAAGTAAACACAAATAACAATTTTGTGTTTACAAAATAGACATTATCAGCCCTATTAATAAGCACAAAATACGGGCGAAACAACTTTAACACGTATTTGAACTTATACATAATTCTTAATAATAAATGTGTGTTAGTCTTAAATGACGTTTGACAATGAGAGGATAATTTATCTCACCGATTTTGGTGATTAACGAGCGGATATCTTCAACTTGCTCGTAAAATTTGACAGAAATATCTTATTTAATAATACAAATTCCAATAAATATCCAAGTAATGCCTGCCATACGTTATTGTGTTAACTAACCTTGTCACCAGAACTCCAATTTTCAGTAATTTTTTTTCTTTTCTCGCATATCTATTTTTTTACCAATTAATTTCAACTTTCACACAAAAATTAAATAACCGTTTAGAATTTGTTTGACAACAAAAATTATTTTGTATGTCTGAGATGACATGTCGGCTTTCAATAATGATAAAAGTACTAGAAACTAAAGTATTTAGTATAATTGAAGGAAGTGCTGCCAATTTTTCCTTGTTATTCAGTGAATAGATAAAATTAAGAAACAATAGTTTTATTAATATTTTAATTTATCAAACGTGTGTTAACAATCAAATTGTGTGTTTTTATTAATGTGTGTTTATTTATAAGAAAAGAGAAAAGCTTTTAATCTTGCCCATCTTGAAAAGTGTCATAGTAGGAAGTAGCAATCCACAGCTTATCAATAGTAAGTTTATATTCCTTATTTTTATAACTATACTTCTTGCCTCAATTAAAACAAAATGCACGACTGGGTCGCACGAACTTGCTCCTATGTAATAGACTGGAATTTTAAAAACGGATGTTATTAAAGAAAACTGTTCATAAGGATAAAATGAATTTTTTTAATTCTTTTAGTAGTAAGAGATAAAAAGAGAATGCTATGCAAATATGAATTTATGCAGGAACAAAAATTATAAATCGTTGTAGTGGTTCCTTAAAAAAATAAGGTTTTATGTACAAAATTTTTAAAACATTTTTAAAAAAAAATTTTGATACGCCAATCTTAAGTTTTTATTATTGTACGAATAAGAGTCTAATTTCCAAAAAAAATATTAAGCCGTTCTGGAGATATCGAATTTTCCAAAAAAAAATGACTTTTTTTTTTTTTTTTAATTGAAAAAAAATATTTCTTTTTAAGTTTTGAAATGCAATGTTCTTTAAACTTTTTAAGAGTTAAAAAATGTTATAAAATCCGTTATGCTGATAATGAGAAATTCAAAATTCGAAAAAATCTTTCTATGGTAGGTACAGTCAGTAATATCTAGATTTCAAATTTTTTTTTATTAAATTATAGATCGTTAAAATTAATTAAAATAAAAAAAATTTTAAAATTCTCGGAACCGTTTTTCGAGAAAAATAAAAAATAAATTTGTATGGAAGGTACCGTTAGTTTTAGATAAAACAAAATTTTTTTCTCAAATCTTGTAGATTATGTTAAAATCTTTCTATTTATCAAGTTTGAAAAAAATCGATTGTGGGGTTTTCGAAATATTGGGTTTCCAAAAAAAAATTTTGATTTTTTTTTTTAAAACCCAAAAAATAAAAAATTGAAAATTTGAATATGTAATAATATTTAAACTGTGGAGGAGTTTTACCATAAAAAAAATGATCAAAATCGGCTGTACCGTTTTCGAGAAAATCAAAAACAAAAAAAATTGACCCAGGGGGGCTACCAAAAATAAAAATTTTTTGGAAATTTTTTTTCAACCATTACCTAGTTTTAACAAAATGAATTTTTTTTTTTAAATTCTGTGGGACAGTTTTTGAGAAAAAAAAAATATTTATAAAATTTCAAAAAAATCGTATGGCAGGTACCGTTATTTTTGGTCTTGAAAAAAAAAAGAAAAAAACGTGTGGGGGAAAAATCAAAACCCATATCTACCAAGTTTGAAGAAAATCGGCCGAGCCGTTTAGGCTGTAGTCGAACCGACAGACAGACAGACAGAATTGCGATACCCACTTTTTTGGTCTTCGCTATCATCGATTTTTTTTTACGAATGCATAACTTGCCTTATAGTACCTATAAGTCGCAAGTAAAAAAATTTTCATGGAAAAACTAGTTTTCAGACTCAATATAAAAAAAATATGTTTTTTTTTATATTAAACAACGCGCACTCAAGGGTAATGAATACCCTTATAATTTTAAACACAATACGAGCAGTTAGGAAAGTAAGATAGGAGGAGAAATGAGATGCCAATGCAATGAGTCGGAAATGTTGAGCCGGGTAAAGCATTCCACATATGAAAAAAAAAATCTCTGTACTTGACAGTATGTCCGAAATTGGGCTAAGCTGATGACCAGAGGATGAATGCAACTGACAACTGCCGTTGGAAGTTCACATCCGAAGGACAAGAATGTGAATCTTAAAATGAATATGAAAAGCTGAGGAAACTGTCGTCAGCGAAACAATTTAGTGGATCAGAAGTTTCACACAAAAGATCATTTATGAACACAAGGAAGAGTGTCGTAGACAAAACGGAGCCCTGAGACACACCAGCGTTTATTTCTGGATATCCAATTTGAGAACGTCCAATACTACTTGTAGTGAACGGTCCGATAGGTAATTTCCAATCCATCGAAGAAGAGATTCATTGATACCAAAAGCACGCATTTTCGGTAAAAGAGCTTGATGCCAAACTCTATTAAATGCTTTTGAAATATTAAGTGCAATAATCTTACTTTCTCCAAAACGATTTTTCGAAGAAAGTAAGATTATCTTACTCTTCAGTAAGATATACCATCATATCATCAGTGGACCTATTGCTACGAAAGCCGGTCATTAAGAAGCTTTCCTTCTTCAAGATATTTCTTAAGCTGAAAATTGATTAGAGTTTCCATGACCTTGGAAAGAAGGGACGTAAGTGCAATTAGACGATATTTAGAAGGGGAGGATTCGCCATTTTTAGGGATAGGCAGGACAAATGCTGTCGGAAAGAGATCTGTAGAGTAGGACAGGTGGAAAAGCTTACGCAGTAGTTTTTTCAGCGTTGAAGAACACCCCTTCAGAACAAAAGAAGAAATAATATCGGAGCCAGCGGATTTGTGAATGTCATCTCTTAATACTCTATCAACTGCACGAAGTGCGAAAGAAGATTCGTCTTACGTTCTCAAGTACAAAAGAACTCATGTCCCTCTCTGTGGTCTATTTCACCAAATTACAATTACAATCACAAATTTGTAATTGTAAACTACAATTACAAATTTGTAAACTGATTTTCTGTTTCACAAACTACAGACATAAATCTAACAATTTTGTAAGAAAAGAGACAAAAAATAGGGGAAATCGTAATTTACAATTACAATTTACAACGTTTAATTTCCAGACTTTTAGACTACAATTTTTTCACAAATTCGTAAGTCGGCCGATAGAGAACATCAACAGCTATGAATAAGCAAAATAAAATTGCTGCATCGGTGTCAATAAAAATTTTTTTTCAGTCTTATTTTCAATCCGTGATCCAATTTATCCTATTATTTCCTCTGCCTTAACACGTTTCAAGCGAAACTTTTCGATGAATGTAAAAGTATCAGAAATTTCGTAATTTATACGCGGTCGATAAACTTGTCTTCGTCTAGCTATATATAGCACGAAATTGTCGCTATCGGTGCTACTTATGCCTACGACGTAACGACTTCCTTAAACTGGAAACGAGATTCTTATTGAAAATTATAAATTGTAATCAAATCTAGACATCATCTTTCTATTGTAAAATTATATTTTACAAATTTGTATTTATAACTACAAAAAAATAATAGTTTTGGTGAAACGAAAATAATGAAATTTCTACAAATTTCCTTTTGTAATCTACAACTACTATTTTGTAAAACAATTATCTCGTGGAACAGAATTAATCAATTTTTTTACAAATTTGTTAAAAAAGCACTTGTAATTTACAATTTGTAAGTTGGTGAAATAGACCACTGAGGCCTATTGCACCATCTTACAAAATTGTAATTACAAGCATTTTTTTAACAAATTTGTAAAAAATCGAATTTTTTCATATGTAATTTTTTTTAATCACAAATTTGTACTTGTAATTTGTAGTTGGTGCAATAGGCTCCTGTGGTCTATTTCACCAAATTACAATTACAATCACAAATTTGTAATTGTTACCTACAATTACAAATTTGTAAACTGAATAAACAAGATAAAGTTTTTATCGCCGATTTAATTCGTGATAAGAAAGATATTTTATTCGAAAAATTTTCCGATATCATAACACATAATCTTAAAGTTAGCGAGTGGCAAAAAATTTTCAACAATATAAAATCTAATGGTATTTTAATAGATAAAGATTGGAAATACCTAAGAGATGTCGTGTGGCAAGATTTAAGACGAAATACTGTGGTAAGTAAAAATAATTTGTTAGGTAGATTATATTTACCGGCAATATCAAAGAACAGTTCACGAATGCTTTCGTGTTCTTCTGGCCAACGTACAGTATTTTCAAAGAAAGTCTCAACAATGGCAGAACAAACACGATGGACAGTTCTGCATACCGCAGATTTAGATATACCGTGCATGTCTGCAATCCCGTGGTACTGTCCACCATTTCCAAGCCAATGTAAGGCTGTCAGAAATTGTTGTGTCGGTGTCAGTGAAAAGTTTTTTTCAGACTCATTTGCAATACAAGGTTCTATTTGACTTATTATTTCCTCTGCTTTAGAACGTTTTAACCGAAACTTTAGTTAATTCGTGGTCGATATATTTTTCTTCGTCTATTAAACACAAAATCTACACTTATATCACTATGGGTGCTACTATGCCTTCGACGTAAGGACATTTTTGGGTTTGAAATGAGATTTTTTCCGAAAATTACAAATTGTTATCAAATCGGCAGACGATCCTTCTTCTGCAAAAAATTTTCAGTAACTGAACAGATTTGTAAAATTTCGTGATTCCGTGAAACAGAAACTTACAAAAAAATATAAATTTTAACAAATTTCTGCTTGTAAGCAACAAAAATAAAATGCACGACTGGATCGCACGAACTTGCTCTTATGTAAGAGTACTTTCGAATTTAAGATACACTTTATAAATATAAAACATGGATTTAATGAGATAATAATGTTCAAATGCATATAATTGCCGTCTGGTTTACGGAAAAGTATGAATTTATGCAAATAAACTTTAAAAAATCGTTTTATTATTAAATAATTTTTTTATATAAGAAATTTCTCTAAAATTTTTCAAGAAAAAAATGTGGGATGCGAATTTTAAGTATTAAATAACATTGATTTTATGAAATAATAATATTGATTTTAGGAAATAATTTCAAAAAATAATCGTTCATAGGTTTTAAGATATTGATTTAAATTTTTTTTTTTTTCAAAAAACTAAAAAATATTTTTTCGAATATTTTTATATACAATATTATTTTAAACTTAAGGGGACTCCTGCTGAAAATTTTGGGTTAAAATCCTTAGAGCCGTTAATGAGAAAGTCGAAAATAAAAAAAACGGGTCTATGGCAGGTACCCCTAATAACATTTTTCCCCAAAATTTTTTTTGACCAAAATGTAGTCCATGTCCATAATATCACACTTAATTTTTTTTATCAAAATCGTTAGAGCCGTTTTCGAGATAAATAAGATTTTGCATTACGGGTGTATGGGGGGTACCCTTAGTTTTGGTGCTAAAAAAAAAATTTCAATTTTTCCTCTAGGGAATCACCGAAGACCCTTAACTACCGAGATTGAAAGAAATAGGTCCAAGGGTTTAGGCTGTAGTGAGAGGTACAGACATACAGACACACTGAAACATGTTTTTTGTGTACTAAATTTTCCTTAAAATTTTTATAAAAAAAAATTGATATGCAAATTGTTATTATTTAATAAAATACATTTTAAAACGTAATTTAAAAATTTAATCGTGTATCGGTTTTCAAAATATTGAATTTTCAAAAAAAAAATTGTATTATTTTTTTAAAAATCCAAAAACTATTTTTTCGAAAAAATTTTTTAGTTTATATTTTTTCAAATGCAAAGCAGCTGCTGCATAAAAATTTTGGTTAAAATCGTTAGAGCCGTTGGTGAGAAAATCGAAAATCAAAAAAACCGTTCTATGACAGGTACCCCTAATAACATTTCCCCCCAAATTTTTTTCCGACCAAAATGTAGTCCATGTCCATAATATCACACTTAATTTTTTTTATCAAAATCGTTGGAGCCGTTTTCGAGATAAATAAGATTTTGCATTACGGGTGTATGGGGGGTACCCTTAGTTTTGGAGCTAAAAAAAAAATTTCAATTTCTCCTCTAGGGAATCACTGAAGACCCTTAACTACCGAGTTTCAAGAAAATAACTCCAGTAGTTTAGGCTGTAGTTCGAGGTACAGACATACAGACATACAGACATACAGACATACAGACATACAGACAGACAGACGGAATTGTCGGACCCACTTTTTTCGTCTTCGCTATCATCGTAATGTCAACTTTGATCAAAATCTCGAGTTCGATTTTTTTTCCAAATGCAGAACTTGCCCTATAGTACCTATATCGCAAGTAAAAATTTAGTTTTGGTGAAACTGAAATAATGAAATTTCTACAAATAACCCTTGGTAAACAACAAACACATTTTTGTAATACAACCATTTTGTGAAACATAAAAAAACGATTTTTGCACAAATTTGTTAAAAAAGTGTTTGTAATCTACAATTTGTAAGTTGGTGAAATAGACCACTGGGGCCTATTGCACCAGTTTACAATTTATAACCACAAATTTGTTATTGTAATCTACAAATACAAATCCTGTATACGATTTTTTGTTGCACCATGTTCAAATGAGTGTGTTAACAAATTTGTAGAAATATTTACACACGGTCTTTCACCTATAAAATTTTTTCACAAACTGAAACAAATTTGTGATCGTCCGCGTACAGCATGCGTAATTCCACGATCATAATGGGTAGCGGCTAGCATAAGGCCATGGTTGGTTGGTGATGGTGAGGTGGTAAACGCATGGTTCATGGTCTTGACTTCTGACGATCTTGCCCACTTCGGTGAGCCGGTATTGCTACTATTTGACAATTCTGCACTCCAGGTACCTTTCGACCTCCTCGTGGTGCCTGTGGATTAGCTACGTAAGTAACTGAACCAACTAGATGGGAACATCCTGGACGGTGTCCTTAAAGTAGGAATCCGCTAAGGAGTGTATAACAACTCACCAGAGGGTTGCACATTCTTGGTTGATGGGTTTTACCTCGACTATAGTTGGGTGTATGCATATCTGGGTTTGACAGGGCCTGAAGTTTTGCAGGAACTTCATCTGTAAGTGACCTTATGGTGGCGAAGCTCGACCGGAAGCTATATTCTGGCACCACGGGAGATAGTGCCCAGGAGTCTGAGGGCAATAGCGTAAGGTCTTCTGGCTCTCCTATTCTATCTTCGGATAGAGAGGTGCAGCTCTCTTTCTCAGACTATCTATTAGGTAGGCCCCCTAGTGGGAGTATCGTGGTGGCGTGGTTTATTCCGAATGCGGAGACATATGGTTTTCAAGCGTGCCTGGATTCAAGAAGTGTTAGATAGACCTCGCCTCCAAAGCAAGAGGTGTGTTCATGCCTGCAACATGTCACAACTTTGCGACCGAGATGGCTTCGGCTATGTCGGGGTTAATAGTCAGGACCCAATCTAACTCCGATGGAGGTAGGCCTCCCGTGGAACTGAGCCATAATCGGCAGGTGCTCACGTTAAACCAAAAGACGATTCTACCTTCGGGTGTTGTCTGACCAGAATATCGCAGCCACAAAGAATTGTCTATATTGAAACCGCCCGTAACAACGATCTCACTGTGTGGAAAATGGGAAAATTTCATCAGAATAAAGTCAGGCAGGTCATTGTTAGAAGTCGATAGATAGGCAACATCATTACGTACGTATACGTATACGTAAACTATAACCATGTAGGTTAAACTCCGAATGATCAGTGTTTTCACCAACCTGAGAAGCCCCCGATTTTAACTATATTTGACACAAAACTTACCAGCCATTACAATACACAAAACACAAAAGAAAACCAAAACTAGACAATTTTCTATGCAGGTATTTCATAACTTCCAATTCAGTTTAAAAAATTCCTTAATACAAACTTCTGGTCCTTAAAATTTGACCTAAAATTTATAAGAGCATGTTAAATTAAAAACATACTTCATAACAATGCATTGTGGAAAAAAAAACATTTCTCTTAATATTATTTTTCTCAAAATTTTTAAGTTAAATGGTAATTAAAAAATATAAGTATTCCTTAATCACAATTGTTTCCAAAACAAAATTTGAAAATGGATTTCTTTCTTTGAGAAAAGACATTAACACGACTGTTTTGATTTTCGACCAAATTGTGAAACGGAAACGAAAATGAAATCCGTATGGATTCAAAAAGGTTGTTCTGATTTCTGACCGGATTCAATGTGCAGTGCAAGCAACTTGAAAGTCAGAAGTTGAAATACAAAGTTTCCTAGAGTTATTGACTGCGTAGATGGTACACATGTTAAAATTGTAAAACCTTTAAGGCCAATCAGCTTTTTTATTACCGAAAGCAATATTTTAGTCTCAACGTGATGATTGTAAGTTATTTAAACTCTGAGATAAATGAATTGTTAGATTTTAAAAATACAAAAAAAAACTTAAAATTGATGTTGTGTGGTATGCTTCCCCCTTTTTATAATTATTTAATATAATAACATAAGATTTTTATTAAAAAAACAATAATAATTTACATTTTATTTATCAACCGAATCTACAATCCGCCATCAAAAAGATAACCGAAATGAAAACGTCAAAAATTTGGCGGATTGCAGATCTGCTCTTTTCGTAGAACACCCTTCAATCCGTAAAATTTCAAACAATGCGGAATACAGAACTGCGAAAATTCGAAAACGGTACGTTTCGATATTCGCACGAAAATCAGAACAGCCCTGATTAATTTTTTTTTTAGAAATTTGATCCTCCCACCCAAATAAGATAAAATATACTTATTCCCATACGGTTTTCACTACCCAGAATCTCCACTTATCAACAACTAGCAAGTTGACTGTGTAAAATTCGCAAATTCACTTAAGGCATAGGTATTTGAAAGTCAAAGCAACATTCAAGTAAGCAAAAAAAAAAACTTTTTACTACCCAAATGTGTACAAGTATGTACATACGAGTATATGTATCTGTTGATGTCGAATTTCAAAAAATAAATCCAATCAAGAATTCATTCATTCATCACCGTCAGCAAACGTCACGAGCCTTGGCCTTCTATTCCCAGTGCCTCAAACCCTACCACAATCGTCATATGTTGGCGGAAGTAGTGATTGGCATACAATAAATTTATTGGGGGCTTAAACAAATACAAATGTTGAATATATGTATATGTACAAAGATACATCACTGTCCAGCTGGACAAATATTCCCATGCCCATTCTATCAAAGGGTAAAAACGCTGCTCGGATTTTGTTTGTATCTCTTTCACTGATTTTAAACCTATTAAAACCCTGTAGTTTATTAACAATCAGGGATGTAGTGAGTTTCGAAGCAAATAAGTTTTTCCTTACTGTTACCGATATTAAAAACAAAAATTAAGCTTCATATTACAACCAATTTAATCAAATACTTTTAATAGAACCTAACCAGAAATATCAATGTCTGTGAAAGTTTATCACAATTATCTGATACAAAAGTTAGAAGGCATCCTTAAACCAAACCAAATAAATGGATTTTAAAGTCGTAAGACAATACTTCTGCACAGGAGATATTCATTTTTAATTGCCGCACATCCTTTGCAGAAACGTTTCATTACCTTTTAATACTTCTACCTCGTAGTGTTGGGTGTTGAGAACTTTACGTTTCGTTTAATTAAAATCTAACTTTTTGCCATCTGCTCCTGCCAGTTTTTTGGTAAAATTTCACCATAAACCCTCATTGAACTCAACCACTTAAGCCAACGAGTATTATTTTTACAAAACCTTCCAGCCATAGCTTCGTACATAATTCTCCAGGAATGAATGTAATCAAGAGGATATCTAGGTAGACTCTTCTTGAGTAGAGCACTAATCAGGTTTTTGTTCCTTCTCATTGACTAAGCCCTTGTCCTCGCAGTTGGCCTGTGATCTGGTCGGTTGGCAAATTGCCTGACTCATTGCGAGGGATTGAGCTAATTCAGTATACATTGGAAAACTCATCTCATGGGATGAATCCTTAATCAATTCATGGCAGGCATTTAAATATAACCCACTTACCATAACACAGCATACCATCAGAATCCGGCCAACACCATAAGGTGTATTGTTCGAATTCTGTGTGTGACGGTATAGCTTTTGTTTTGGTTGTGGATATTCCACTTCGAGCACCTTATGGAGCATAAAGTTGAAATAATCATCGCTTAATGACGGCTTCTCATTTTATACATACATATACACAAACTTCAACAATTTAAGCGCGTTTGTAGATTGAACGTTTCGCAACGCTACGCGTCGGATAAAATTTCCATTTAATGTTCATTATTTTGGCATTGACAGTAAATACAGGAGATTGCTGGTTGTCAACTTTGAACACTCCTTGAACGAAAATTTGACAGTTTTGAAATTATATTTCAAGTTTAGTATCACAAATTTTAAGAACTAGAGAATATTCATCGAAAATATTAACACGTTTTACCTACTTAAAGTACCTACATACATGTTAACCTATGTTTCTAACTTCGTAAGTAATTAAGCGATTAATCACTCTGTATAATTTGGTCGAAATCAGTCCAGGAGTAACATCGTTTAACGGACTCTGCTAGTAGTCGAAATTTATAATTTTAAACGTGCAAGGGATTAAAAATCCATTTAAATAATGTTTTATTTTATAATTCATGTTGGAATGTATTAAGTTCAAAAAACAACCAACATTGATATAAAGAATGTTTCATTTTTTTTTTGTCTGAATAAATCTTTTCTTTCCATCATTTTCAAACTTAAATTTCGGCAAGCTTATTTCTTTTTTCACAACATCAAGACAAAAGTTCTTTACAAACAATCAGAATATTGGAATATTGGAAACATACATTAGAACGACTCAAGTCAAATATGTGCTTTGATCGCTCACAGATTCAGACATTGAAAGTATAAAGGCAAGTCATACACCAGGCTTTTTGATGCAGGATACAGAAGTATTTTCTTGGTAACGTGACACAATCACCTCAAGCGTTTACTTCTTTATCGAAACACTCCAATATAGATAAATTGATTTGCACGTCAAACACAAGGCAGCTGTAGAAAAAGAAAGCAATTCATGAGTGATTCCATTATAGACATTCGGCATCGGTAGGCACATACATACATATTTGGAAAATCCAATTTAGTGAAAGACCAAATAATAATCGAGTATATAAAAACATTAAACCTTCGAGTCTTTAAAGTGCATGTCTGATGTCAATGATTTTTTTGCAATACAGTTTTTGTATACTTTGAGGTAAATTAATTTTGTTTAACAAACGTTTTGAAATATAGTTAAAATAAAAAAAAATGTTATTAATAAAAATGGATGTTCTTACAACATTATCCTATACTAGGCCTTTAAGTTAGGTCATCGAAGAAAATATTGATCGAACATTCGCAACTCTGCGACGACATAAAAACGAATGATATTCGTTAAGCGACATAAATTTTATTTATTTAAATTAAATCTTGAGAGTTTTCTATTATCTTCTTGCACGTAGCACAAGCAATCCTGAGCTCATGATGCAGTCTGAACAATTCGGTCATCCGACTCAACAAAAACCTACGATCATGTTGCAAGATTCACAGCGATTTTCATCGCCAAGCCAATTTTTTTTAAATAATTTTCACGCACTAAAATATTTTAGCACGGTACAAGCGTTTTAGGAAAGTGGGAGAGGATTTAAGAGGAGATACCGATGCACTTTGGTTTTGAATGTCTGAATATTATAATGGAAGGGAAATATAGAGTCGGGTAAGGCATTCCACATTCGTGTAGTGCGGCTAAGGAAAGGATTTCTGAATTTAACTGTACGGAAACCTAGGCACTTAGTAGCGTTTTTGGGGACGTCGAATTTATGGTCATTCCACACAAGGTGGTCTGTGATGCACATACCGAGGAGGAGGAGTGAGAGCTGTTCAGTTTCCTCAATGCAAGTGCCGCTCTTTAACGACAGAAGACAGAATTGAGTTTTTGAAGCATTAAATTCTACACGATTTTTCGTTCCCCATGTGACAATGCTATCAAGATCAGAATTTAATGAGCTTATTATACGCTGGCGGTCTAGATCCACATCCGAAGAAGCTGAGAGTACTGTCGTCAGCAAAACAATTTAATGGATTAGAATTTTAAACAAAAGATCGTTGATGAACATCAGAAAGTGAGTCGGAGACAAAACGGAGCCCTGTGGCACACCAGCGTTTATTTTATGGACCTCAGATTTAAAACCATCCAACACAACTTGTATTAAGCGGTTTGAAAGGTTTCTAATACCAAATGCATGCATTTTCGATAAGAGAGCTTGATGCCAAACTCTATCAAATGCTTTTGAAATATCAAGTGCAATAATCTTACTTTCTCCAAAACGATGTTAAGATTTGTTCCCCTGTGCAGTGAGATATACCATCAAATTACTATTGGACCTATTGCTACAACAGCCATACTGTTATTAAGAAGCTTTCGTTATTCAAGATATTTCTTGAGCTGGTAGTTTATCAACGTTTCCATGACCTTAGAAAGAAGGGACGTAAGTGCAATTGGACGATTGTTAGAGGTGGAAGAAGATTCGCCTTTTTCTAAGGGACAGGCTGGATAAATGCTGTTTCCCATTCACTCAGAAAGAGACCAGTAAAGTAGAACAGGTGGAAAAGCTTACGCAATGGTTTTTCCAGCGGTGAAGAACACCTCTTCAAAACAATTAGGGCGATACTCGTACTATCCGGGCCAGCGGATTTGTGTATATCGAGATCATTCAGTACTCTTGCAACTGTACAAGTGCGGAAGAAGATTTGTCCCATAGAATCATTCACCCTCTCAATTACAGAAGGAACTCTCTGGTAGCGTCGACAACAAACTGTGCTGCAAGCGAATTGGCTTTTTCTTGTAAAACGAGCGTAGGAACCGAAGACGAAGTAGTATTTCGTACGTTTTTTACAAATGACCAAAGCAAAACCAAGAACTAAAAATTTTAAGAAAACCAGAAACACCATTTAATTTCAAAATTATATTCGTTAAAATTAAATTAAGGAAAAAAATGTTTATAAAAATTCTAGGCGCCATTTTCGAGAAAAATACGATTTTCGAAAACCATCCGCATATATTGTAGATTTTATATTAAAAAACTCTTAGCTGTCAAGTTTAAAAAAAAAATCAACCGTGGATTTTTTTAAAAACAAAAAAAATTAATCTTTTTTAAATCAAAAAAAAAATGTGGAAAATTTGAATGCACAATCCAATTTAAACGCTTGGGGAGATTTTAGACTAAGAGCCCACAGCTATTTTTGGGTGTGATTGATAACAAAAATAATTAGCTTAATTAGGCAGGCCTTTTATAGTTATTTACAAATTTGAAATTCTTGCATACTCTAGAGGGAGCAATAGTGCATAATAGTGCATCAAGTATTCAACTCCAAGTAATTGTGATAACAACTTTGCCAAAATGTAGAGTTATAGGGCCCATACACTACGCAAACACGTTTGTTCAAACGTGTGTTTGAGCAAACATAGTTTCGCCACACACTACACAAACATGTTTGAGAGATATTAGTTGCGTGAAGTTTTTCATTTCAATCAGACCTACGGAGCAATGAGTGATTCAGCGTGTACAGCTTTAATTATTGGATTGGCTATTAAAACAAAAATAGAAAAAACAAAAAAAAAGAATTTGGTCCAAAAAAATTCGTTCGTCTAGTTTATTCATTCTAATTTCATGAAAATTGGCATCTGTTTGAGCAAAATTCAACACACACCACTCAAACATGTTTGTGCAGTCACGGAAAATTCAAAATTTTTTGAATTTCTTCAAACCGTTTGCGCAAATACTCAACATCGCTACACACTACTCAAACAGTTTGCACAAACATTTTTACAACAACAAAAGGCATTTGTTTGCTCAAACGGTTTGCGTAGTGTATGGGCCCTATTAAGCCCCCTGATTGAAAATATCGAGGTCCAAGACGTTTTACAGACAGCCTTCTGCCTGCCAGACACGATAAGAATAGGCTACTTCTTGCACTCAGAAGGCCACCTTCAAAACGTCTTGGACCTCGATATTTGAAATCAGGACACTTAGCTCTTCATTTTGAAGTTATGGCAAATTTTGTATCCCAATTTTTTAGGCTTTGGAAAGAACTGCATACTTGATGCACTATAATGCACTATTGCGCCCACTAGAGTATGCAAGACGTTCGCATTTATAAATAACTATAAAAGGCCTATCTAATTATGCTAATTATTTTTTGTTATCAATCACACTCAAAAATTGCTGTGGGCTCTCGGTCTATTTAGCATAAAAAAATGATCAACATTTTTTGTACCGTTTTGAAGAAAATCAAAAATAAAAAAATGATTTAAAAGGAGTACCATTAATAACCATTTTTCTGATTTTTTTTCGAACTATTACCTACACAGAATTGCGAAACCCACTTTTTTCATCTTCGCTATCATCGTAATATCAACTTAAATAAAAGGGGGTAACTTTTATTACCGCTGGCGAGTCGAACAAATAAACATGTGAGTGTGAGAAATTAGTATTACGGTTGGCGAAATGGCGAATCAAGAACCTATGATTCGACTTAAATGTCATATATGTATTTGATATTTTTAATAAACAATCAAATTTCGAACTCGAATTGTAAAGTTCGCCAACCGTAGTATGTCGAATGTGTAGTTCGCTAATGAAAAAAATCTCACCTCGAAAGTTCGATTCGCAAACCTTAATAGGCTGGTTAATTAAATTCTCGAGTTCGATTTTTTTTTGCGAATGCATAACTTGCCTTATAGTACCTATAAGTCGCAAGTAAATAAAATGCACGAATGGGTCGCACGAACTTGCTCCTATGTAATAGACTAGGAATTTTAAAAACGAATCTTATCAGAGAAAACTGTTCATAAGGATCAAATTAATTTTTTTAAATTCTTTTAATAGTAAGAGACGAAAACAGAATGCTATGCAAATATGAATTTATGCAAGAACAAAAATTATAAGTCGTTTTAGTGGTTTCTTAAAAAAAGCTTTTATATACAAAATTATTAAAAGATTTTTAAGAAAAAAATTTGGTAAGCCAATTTAAAGTTTTTATTATTGTTCGAATATAAATTAAATTAAAAAAAAAAATATGGAGCCGTTTCTGAGATATCGAATTTTCAAACAAAGAAAAAAAAATAGATTTTTTTTTCAAAAATTCAAAAAATATTTATTTTAAAGTTTTGAAATGCAATGTGTTTTATACTTTTTAGAAGCTTCTCTATACAAAATTTCATTAAGAACCGTCATGTGGATAATGAGAATTTCAAAATTCGAAAAAATGGTTCTATGGTAGGTACAAGCTGTAATATCTTAATTTCAAAATTTGTTTTATTAAATTAAAGATCATAAAAATTAATTGAAAGAAAAAAAATTTTATCAAAATTCTAGGTGCCGTTTTCGAGAAAAATACGATTTTTGAAAACCTTTTTTTAAATTTTTTTAACATTTGTATGATGGGTACCTTTATTTTAAGGTAAAATGAAATTTTTTTTCTCACATCTTGTAGATTATATTAAGAAACTTTTTTTTATCAAGTTTAAAAAAAATCTAGCATGGGATTTTCGAAATATTGAGTTTTGAAAAAAAAAATTTGAAGTTTTTTTTAAAAATCCAAAAAAAATTTTTTTTGAAAATTTGAATACCCAATTCTATTTAAATTTTTGAAAAGCCTTCGCAAAAAAAAATGATAAAAATCAGTGGTACCGTTTTTGAGAAAATCGAAAACAAAAAAAAAGGTTCCATGGGGGGTACCCCCAATAACCATTTTTCGGAAAATTTTTTTCAAGCGTTACCTAGATTTAACTAAATGAAATTTTTTTGTGTTTTTAGTTTTTAAATCTGTCCAGCAGTTTTTGAGAAAAAAAAATATTTATAAAATTTCGAAAATAATTCGTATGGCAGGTGCCGTTATTTTTGGTCTTAAAAAAAAAAAGAAAAAATGTGTGGCGGTAAAAAATCAAAACCCATATCTACCAAGTTTAAAGAAAATCGGCCGAGCCGTTTAGGCTGTAGTCGAAGCGACAGACAGACAGACAGACAGAATTGCCAGACCCACTTTTTTAGTCTTCGCTATCATCGTAATGTCAACTTTGATCAAAATCTCGAGTTCAATTTTTTTTACGAATCCATAACTTGCCTTATAGTACCTATAAGTCGCAAGTAAAAATAGAAATCTATGGCACTACCCTTTAAAATATTTTTACTTGCGATATTATGTAGGTACTATAGGGAACCTTCTGCATTTGGAAAAAAAATCGAATTCGAGATTTTGATCAAAGTTGACATTACAATGATAGCGAAGACGAAAAATGTGGGTCCGGCAATTCCGTCTGTCTGTCTGTATGTCTGTATATCTGTAGGTCTGTGTGTCTGTATGTCTGTACCTCGAACTACAGCCTAAACTACTGGAGTTATTTTCTTCAAACTCGGTACTTAAGAGTCTTCGGTGATTCCCTAGAGGAGAAATTGAAATTTTTTTTTTGTAGCTCTAAAACTAACGGTACCCCCCATACACCCATAATGCATAATCTTATTTATATGAAGGTTTTTATAATACAAACTCTATATTCTACTGAAATAAATCAGCCAAGTAGAAGACTTAGCACTATTATTGGACTTGTTGAATTATTGATTCAAATTAGCTTTTTTGGCCTTTAGTCCACAAACTTAACAAAAATTGCGTATTGAATGTTATTAGGGGTACCTGTCATAGAACCGTTTTTTTGATTTTCGAATTTCTCACCAACGCAACGGCTCCAACGTATTTAACCAAAATTCTTATGCAGTTGCTGCTTTGTATTTGAAAAAATATAATTTAAAAAGTTTTTCGAAAAAATAGTTTTTGGATTTCTAAGAAAATAATACAAATTTTTTTTTGAAAATTCAATATCTTGAAAATGGATACACGTAAAAATTTCTAAATTACGTTATAAAATGAATTTTATTGAATACTAATAATTTGCATATCAATTTTTTTTATAAAAAATTTAAGGAAAATTTAGTACACAAAAAACATGTTTCAGTGTGTCTGTATGTCTGTACCTCTCCCTACAGCCTAAAACACTAGACCTATGTTCTTTAATCCCGCTAGTTAAGAGTCTTCGGTGATTCCCTAGAGGAGAAATTGTATTTTTTTTTTAGCTCCAAAACTAAGGGTACCCCCATGCACCCGTATTGCAAAATCTTATTTATCTCGAAAACGGCTCTAACGATTTTAATAAAAAAAAAATTAAGCGTGATATTATGGATATGGACTACTTACATTTGTCAAAAGTAAAAGACCGAATGGACAATGTTTAAAATCAAGTTTATTAAATATAAAACACTTTCATTAACTGACACGACAGGAATTACTGCGACGTTGGTAGGAACGATCTCTACTCCTTAAACGCTTGGTGGACACTGCCCCATCGTCAACGTACGTCATATAGTTGTAGCTAGGTCGATGTCAGTGTTGCCGTTGACACATTTTTGTAAAAAACAATTGCTTGAAATTGTGAAAAATTGATTTTTGAATTTCTTATCAACGGCTCTAACGATTTTAACTAAAAAATTTCAGCAGGAGCTCCCTTAATTTTAAAATAATATTGTATATAAAAATATTCGAAAAAATATTTTTTTTTTGTATTTTGAAAAAAAAAATTCCACTTTATTTTTTGAAAAATCAATATCTCGAAAACGTGTCAACGATTATTTTTTGAAATTATTTCCGAAAATATATATTACTAAGCACTATTAACCCTTGTACCCCTTGTAGTAGTACCCCTTGGCATAATGGTTAGTGCGTTGGACTGTCATGCGGAAGGTCTCGAGTTCGATTCTCAGCCGCTGCAAAGGGGTTTACTGCCTCTTGCGAGAAATTGACAAATTCTCCAAGAGTATCTCTTGTCATGGAAAGTGCAGCTCATTAGCCGTTCGGAATCGGCAGAAAATTGTAGGTCCCCTCCGTTCCTGGTAACACGCACACAGGAATGGTTGAGAGTTGTACGTCACTAGGTCCTGGTTCACTCCGAGCTGTTGCACCACCAAATTTATTTTATAAGCACTATTAATATTATACTTTAATAAAACGATTTTAAAACTTTGTTTGCATAAATTCATATTTTTCCGGAAATCAGATGGCAATTCTATGCATTTGAACATTTTTATATCATTAAATCCATGCTTTATATTCATAAAATGTATTTAAAATTCCAAAGTGCTTTTACATAAGAGCAAGTTCGTGCGATCCAGTCGTGCATTTTATTTTTTTCAGAACGAATTTCAATGAAATATCTTTATTTTACTTTACAACAACAAAGTGTTTGTTTTGATATAGCTTATCAAGCTATTGAACAAATAGCTGAAATTATACGAAAATGACACTCTACTTGGGTCTTTTCTCATATTTTTTTCGCGAAAAAAGGCTGTACATAATGATACACATCATTTGCGACTTCTCTTAAGCTCCTCAGCGCAAAATTTTAAACAGTACTAGGCTGTTATTATTATGATATAACTCAACAATTTGTTAACTATAAAGTAGTTTACTAACTTGTTGGTGGATGAGGTATTCCTCTTCCTTCGGCTTTTTTGGTCACTGGAATTGGCAATGAAACAAAGTTACATTGATTTGTACCCAACGTTTCGACAGGGATTGCTGTCCTCTTCAGGGGATCTTTATTAGAAACAGTATAAAATAACAAATTACAGGTAACATGTATGCAAAAAAAAAATATAAAAACTTACGTTATAATTAAATAAACATTAACATTTTGTAACAAACAAAAAAACAAAAAATTAATATAAGTTATTATTTATAAATAAATAAATAATTTAAAGAAAGAAAAAAGCACTTCTGTTGCTGAAGTATTGTCGTTATTTGTCGTTATTTAGCGTCTTTGGAGCAAGCGAGAGATGAGTACACGGCGGATATATTCTGAGTGTCCTGTTTCCTATTCATCGTGTTAGCAGTGTTCATGATATGAAGGGTTTCCAGAGTGTAGCGTTTTGAAGTATGGATTCGTGATTCGCCATTCTTTGTTTTAAGAATTGCTTTGTAGTTCGACAAAAACATAAAACATAAAACCTCGAAAAATACAGAAGATACTGCTAGCAAGGATATTTACAATAGTTTGGTTCATGTCCCCAAACTTGCCGAAAACTTTAAAGAAATTATCTCCAAGAAAACAAAAGACGTTAAAATGGCATATAAATCACACAAGACCCTCGCACCACTCTTTACCCATTTAAAGGTTAAACCGGATAAAGAAAAATGTACGGATGTGATTTATAAAACCAATTGCCTGGGAAATAAAGATGAGACGTGTGACCTTTGTTATGTAGGAACTACAAAGCAATTCTTAAAACAAAGAATGGCGAATCACAAATCTGATTTAAAACGTGACAACTCCGAAAAAACAGCACTGGCCACACACATTATAGAGAAAGGCCATAAACCAGATTTCGATGGCGTGAAAGTTCTCCAAAGAGAAAGCCATACTTCAAAACGCTACACTCTGGAAACCCTTCATATCATGAACACTGCTAACACGATGAATAGGAAACAGGACACTCAGAATATATCCGCCGTGTACTCATCTCTCGCTTGCTCCAAAGACGCTAAATAACGACAAATAACGACAATACTTCAGCAACAGAAGTGCTTTTTTCTTTCTTTAAATTATTTATTTATTTATAAATAATAACTTATATTAATTTTTTGTTTTTTTGTTTGTTACAAAATGTTAATGTTTATTTAATTATAACGTAAGTTTTTATATTTTTTTTTTTGCATACATGTTACCTGTAATTTGTTATTTTATACTGTTTCTAATAAAGATCCCCTGAAGAGGACAGCAATCCCTGTCGAAACGTTGGGAACAAATCAATGTAACTTTGTTTCATTGCCAATTCCAGTGACCAAAAAAGCCGAAGGAAGAGGAATACCTCATCCACCAACAAATAATAACATCACATTAATAATTTTAACTTTAATAAAATATTAGAAAAAGAATGATGCTTTATGCAATTAAAATTTGCAAAATAGTCATTTTATTCTTAATATTGTCCCACATACAATAAGCTTGCCATAGTTTTATTCTACTTTCTTTTTATGAAAGCCTTAAATAAGATATAATGTCTTTTAAACTATCACCATAAAACTAAGTACGAGTATGTCAGGGGATTTTTATATGTAGTATCTTCTTTACTTTGGATCAAGCTAAATCTCTGAAGTTATTATTTAAATACAGAAAAAAAATGACAAATTTTACCTTCACGCTTGCTCAATCTTAGTACGAATATATTTGTCCCTTCTTATCAAGTTTACAAATCAAGCACAACCTCCAAATACACTGAGGTCATAAGTCAAAACTATAAATTACTTTTTTCTTGTTTCAAAAATAAATCATTAAATACATGCCCACGAAGAGAAAATACTATAATTTTGGACAATAAGAATATCCATGAAAATTATAGATTGTTGTCTAAAATTAATTCAGTCATGGAAGGCGACACACCGGTACAATGTTTTTTATCCGTTTCTTTTTTTGACAGAGTTATGTGTGTATGCATGAACTTATGTATATACCTAACTCATTATAGAGGCTAATAACAGTCTTGCCGGCATAGATTTTTGTATGTGACACGATATTAGGAACAGAAAAACTTATTGACTTTCGGTTGGGGGTCTTAGGGGCGAAAACCTCATGCAATTTCGATAAACCAACCAAGCATTACTTAGCCGTATCATAGGAAGAACCAAAGTGAACATGTGCTCATTTTCCTGTATGCCCTTAACACGTTACCCTTCATTTTTCGTTGTAAGGCATCATAAAATATTGCAGGAAATAAAATCAATAAACGGAATTAAAACAGACATACAAAGCTTTTGTTGGAAGGAATATTTAAATTTAGAAGTATTTTAGTTTGTTTGTTTGTTTTTTCTCTTTACATATACAATATAGAACGTTTTCTGCAAAAAATAAAAACAAATAAACAGACATGTACACAGCAATATTAAAACCAAATAATAACAAGAAAAATGACGCTTTCGCATTATTTGCTTTGATTTTTACTTGCAGTAGGCAGGTGTGGAAAACTGGAAATATACCAATGGTCAAAATATTAAAATCAAAATTTGATTCACACCTAAAGAACAGTAAACAAGTGTTTTGACTTCGTGGCTGCAAGCAAAGCCCAGCGCCTTAAAGCTTCTTCTCAGTCGACCAAGACTGAGATTGACCACACATTGACTACACCTACCCCCATTTAAAATGTATTAAAAGCCTTAAATTTACCATCATTTTTATTAGGATTACGAGATAAGTGCAGGTGTGTACTCAAATAGACAAAATTTAAGTCCCTTCTTTCATGTTTATAAGGAAAAGATTGGCTTTAAGAAAACGTCCTTTTTACTTGAAATAGCTGAAACTTCTTCAAAAGCCAAGCAGCTAAAAAATTTCTGAGCTCTATAGGTAATAGGTCTAACCTGGTGATCATCTCTTATGCAGATGACGTAGCAGTTCATTATTAATATTTGCTGGGTGCCAAGCAAATTGGCGACATAACCGGAAAGTACTCAACTTGTCTTGGAGTATTTTCAAATGATTTTTGCAGAAATTGTATGGTCCTGGAGGGAAAAGATATCTTTCCATCCTTCACCTTCTCTGTACAAGTTCGGTTTTAACCCGAAGTCATGACAATGTTCCAACGGATCCGGCATCCGGGAAATAAAGGCATGTGAAGTATCGCTGCCTTTGATTCAAGAAATCCAGCTGAAATTGTTATCATTTCATTCCATCGTTTATAGCATCACAATATGTACATCGCTTTGAAGAAAATAATAATTTTTACCTTCAAGAACATTTGAGTGAGTTTGACATCAAGCTGTCTTATCAAAAATGCATCCATTTGGAGTTAATACATTAATTCATCTTAAATTCATAAAAAAAAAAAAAAATACAGACGCTACCAAGGAATTTGTTATAACTTGTAAGTCTTCCTCTTTCTTTTCGTTCCTCTTTCTCATTTGTATTACTAAGCTTTTGTGTGAAATTGCCATTCTATCAAAATGTCTCGCAGATTATTCTCTGTGTCTCTGTTTTTCAAATTTGTTTTAAGATTTTTTTTAGATTAGATTAGATAGATTTTCTTTATTACAAAATAATTTTTTTTACATAATACGAGTAGTTTACAAAATCATTGAGCATAGCCTTGCCCTCTGCCGATTGACAAAATTTAACATAATATAAAATATTTGTGTTAACATTTAAATAATAAAAAAAAAAACAACTTTCAATAAACATAAACAATCTTTACACGATGATTAAAAGTCTTCATTTATTATTCTTTGTCGATACCCTAAAGCAGCTTTGCAGTAATTAAATAGTTTTGAGACGGCCATCTCATTGAGGAGAGCCATTATCTGGATCATCGATAAGCTATTGGCACCCAAGTAGAATCTTCTCGTTTCGGCTAAGACTGGACACCGACCTATGAAATGTATGGTATCCTCCTTCTCATGCATGTTACAAAGCTCACAAATTACGGGTACATCGTCTCTATGTGGGATTTAGTTAAGGCAAAGAAGTTCACCTCTTAATTTTCCCATCATAGAGATTTCCTCCACACTATACCTATTCATCCCGAAAACAATTCCGCTCATTGAGATTATGGTTTAGACGGTGTACAGTGTTCTATGTACCGAACTTGTTGCTTCCATTAAATACCCTTCTCTACACCGGCGATCAACGTTTGCAATTAGTTTGTAAAGCTTTGGTTTCCATTCGCTGAAGTCACAGCAGTTGAGGTTAAGTTGCATTCCAAACCATTGGCTTAGTTCCTTCCTTTCATTCATCCAGCTTATTTTTTTTCCTTATTTCGTGCAGTGCTACTATCTTTGGAAGTCTTTTATTAGACATACTGAGAGTTTTAAGAATATAGTCTACATGCAGCTTAAGGGTGCGTATAAATAGAGGTGAAAGTCCAGTTTTCAGCATGACCATTTAGTTCGGGGCGTTTTTTTGATATAGTACCTCAGCAACTTCTTCACCGTTTCGTACTATTTGTTGACCCACTCTTGAGCCGAATACAACATGATGGCTTCTGAAACTGCTTCAAAGACACGAAACTTGGCACTATGTCTAATATTTTTGTTAGAAAAACACTTGTTCCACGAGGCATTGATTGCACACTTAGCTTTTACAAGTTTATCCTTCAAGTGTTGCCCCATATCAAGGTTCTTAGTCATAAGTACACCAAGGTTTTTATATTTGTTAATAACTTCGATTGCTTCACCATTGTACCACCACCTCTCACAGCTACGGTTTCATCCTCCTCCATTTCTGAATATCATAACTTTTGATTTTTCTAAATTCACAGTCAAGTTCCATAGTTTGAAGTAGGCACTCAAGCGGTTTATCATGAGTTGTAGCGATTCAAACGAGTATGCAAGAAGCACAATATCATCAGCAAACAGCAGTGCTTTGATAGCTTTTCCGGCGAATTATATACCACACGGCAGGCATTGGACGAGATCTTCGATAAAAAGAGCAAACAGCGAAGGACTTAGTGTACATCCGTGTCGAACACCTCGTCGGCTTACAAGCAAAACTGACTATCTGCAAAAATGCAGTTTGTGGGAAATCGTAAAACAAGTTTTTTGTTTTCTTTAAATTCTTGTAACTTTATGAAGATGACTGCGACTCTATTAGATTTTTGTTATACTATTATAAGAAATATACATAATAAGATGGATTAGCTGGAATATCAAAAAAAAATATTTAGCTCTATTGTTTTGTTAAAAACAACAGATAGTCAATTTTTCCTGAATTTAAGTTTGCGATAAGAATAAGATAGACAGTTACTGTTTACGTAAAGTTTATAATTAAAACATAAAAATCAGCATTTTTTCTATTTTTATTAAGCAGTTAAACAGAAAATATTCGGAATATTTGTTTTACAACAAGGTTTATAATGCATAAAAAAATAAATCTTCAAAGAAAAAAGTGTTACTCATCGAAGTCGGATTCTGTCTCAGAACCTTCTCCTGCTTCTGGGTGGTGGTCTGTCTTTGCAGAGGAAGGTAAACTGTTGTACCAAGAATGGTAAATTTCAGGGATGGCTCCAGTTGTACAAAGCTTCAGTAAGTCCTTTTTTTTTGCGGCAGATATTGGGATTTCTTTTGTATATAAAGCAGTAAGAGTGTCTGGAGGATTGGTCTCCCTTAATTGTCTGGAAGCAGTTACTTTTAGAGCCTTAAATTCTTCACTATAATTGTATTTAAATTTAATTACACCTGGCTGCTTTTTCTCATAGCGCATGCATTTAAGTTTAAGCCATTGAACTCTGTTACCATCTTCATCAATGCAACGATTTTTAACTATTTTTTTGGCCAACTCTTTTAGATTTTTAAAGTCCCCGTACAAGAGTTCTGTGACTTCATAGGGTGAAGCTTGTTTCTTCCCTTTCTTTGAACGTGCCATTTTGAAAATATTAATCCAATCGTGCAGGGTAAATACTTCGACGAATTTTTTGGCAGATTCAATTGCACTATGCATGGAATCTACCTCCATATGCGAATGGCCCGATTCTAAAAAGTTATGCTGCACAATGTCCAAATCCGTGTTCTGAACAACAAAGAGAAATAATGCTGCAATATACTGATTTCTGTTCTGGCCAGAACAGGTGGCTGAAAATAACGATACTTCTTTTATAGTGCTGGGTATTGAGCTAAACCATCTTAGAAGTGCGGAACCGATTTCCGAGCTTCCTCGTTGACCGTTAATCTCAGTCCATGTAAAACAGTGAGCTTTGTTTGGAAGAGCGGCTTCGTAGACAGTCAAGTTATAGACACATAACTTTCTGCTGTAATACATTGGGGCAACGTCGCTAGACGGAATCTGCAAAACACTTTGTAAGTCAAAAATGTTGCAGAAACAAAAGTTTTATCAGTATTTGCGCGTTTTTTGTCTTCATTCTTAGCAGCATTTGCCTCATCTCTTCGTAAAATATGTGCTTTATATAGCTCTTCATTTTCATTTGTCTTTTTATAATTGGAACATGTTAAGCAGTTGTCTTTCTTCGGCTTAAAAAATGATAAATTGTAATTTTGACAGAAATACCGCCGATATATAATTTTCGATACAGGTGCAATGGATTCTTTTTCACACTTTTCCAAAAATAAGCTGTGCATTTTGACTATAGACAACTTTTCATCTAAATACTTCATTTTGGATGATTTTCTACAGTAGTGTGATTCGGTAACTGGAAAGCTTTCAATGTGGGCTTTTATTTCATCTAGAACTTTTTTTGGTGTTTTATTTGAAGGAGTTCCAGTACCACGTTGGTCAGGTCTTATGAAAGTCCCAAGCTCACTTCTCCCGGACATGGCAGAGTCAACTGGTCCATGACTGATGCAGAGAGTTTTTAAAAAGAAATTTTTACATACCTGCTTTTTTTCACTTCGGTTGAAAAAAAAATAAGTTCTGCTAAATTCCTTCTTCCTCACTACAGTGCTAGTGGTTCGACGTTTTACTGCACTTTCACATACCATATTTATTAGAAAATCTTTTTGCCGGTTAAAATCTAACTTCCAATACTCTCGACAAATTTTACTCCGCATAACCTCAGTATAAGTTTCTGTACATTTATACTTGCATTTAGTGCAATCAATTGCTTTTGTAACTTTCGGTGGTTTTTCTTTTCCGGCTGTTTTGTATGGCAATCCTTGCCTTCTCTTCTCTTTATTTATATTACGCTTCCACTTAGAAATTTTCCTTTCTTTCCAACGTCTTAAACAATTTCTTTCTGTATCAGGGCTTTTTTCGTCAGATTCAGAGCTGCTTGCTATAGGAGGAAAATAGTTGTCACTACTGGAATCTGAAAAATCCATATTATCCTTGTCACTTTCATCTAGTGGCGTTGATGTAGAGGGCATGGGTTCTCTTGGATTATTGTCATCTAGTCGACAAGAAAAATTATAAAACTGCTCTAATACCGCCTGTTTATCTTACCTTCAACTAAAAGCTTGTGTGCATTTTTAGCTAATTCCACAAGTAGCTTACCTCTAGATAACATTGTGAATCAAAAGTGATGAAAAATTTCAAACGAATCTTACTTTCTCCAAATTCAGAATTGAAGTGAGTAAACCACTGAATAACTGTCATTAACACTGGAGTAAACGCGTAGTCACTAAAGTAGACCACATAACAAGTTTTATTCATAAGTACAAATTCATTCCTACTTAAATTCGGTATCTACAAAAAAAACGGATTTTTGTTCTGGAAAAATTGACTATGTGACTTTGGTCAGTTCTTCCTGAATTTTTTTCACGTGAAGCCAGAGGCAGATAGTCAAAAAAACAATTGAAACTAGTTTGCATATTTTAGGGCAAAATATCAGATAGGCAGTTTTTACAGAATTTTCTTCTCGATTTTTCATTATAGTTGGCATTAATAACACAAAATACAAATTTTTGTAGTTGGTCAGTTTTGCTTGTAAGCCGACGCTGTCCATGATCGCTGATTTTGTACTTCTATATAGATTTTTAATTAGCCTTGCAAACCTCCAAGATATTCCCATGCTGTGATATATCTGAAAACCCACTCATTAACACACTGTGATAAATATTTGTTCTTTTGTCCTTCGGCCTATATATCCATTAACTAATTTGTTATTTACTTATTTATTTATTTATTTATTTATTTATTTATTTATTTACTAGTTATTTATTTATTGATTTATTTATTTATTTATTTGTTTATTTATTTATTTATTTATTTACTTATTTATTTATTTATTTATTTATTTATTTATTGATATATATATTTATTTATTAATTTATTGTTTTTTTTTCTTTTTTTTTTGTATTTATTATTAATTCTAATCACTTATGTATTTGTTGCAGCTTTACTATTTATTCATTTATATCAATTATTGTGAAACGTTGTTTGTTATTTCCTTAACTTATTGCAATCTAGTCATTTTTTTTTTTTGTTTTCTCTCTTTGTTCCTAAATTTAAATTGAAGGTTTTTTTTAAATAAGCATTTTCCTTCAAATAACCTATTGCCCAAATGATCGTTTAAATAAAATAAGATAATCACCCCTATTACGATTGTCAATTATCAAATTGATAGTTGATAAACCTTGAAAATTGGGTTACAAAACTCAATTTATTAAAAAAACTAATCAATTTTTCTTTTAAATTTTTCAATTTGCTTGTGTTTCGCAATGGTCTGAATCATTCTCAATGATCAAAACTTTAATCAGTTGGGTTTTTAAACATTGAATTAAAAATTTATCAACAATCAAATTGATAGTTGACAATCATAATAGGGGTGAATGTTTCAGATGTAAGATAAGTTTAATCAAATCTCTGAATTGTAAAATGTGCGGTTACACCTACTTTTAAGTTATTTTTTGCGAAATAAAATCTATCTATCTGTTCTGACATTCCCATGCCATATAGCTTATACATCAACGCATTTCTGTCCACGTTATCAAATGCAGACTTGAAGTCAACAAACAATGTATGCAATTTTGTCCCTTTGTTCAAAAATGATTCTGCAATACTTTTTAGTACAAAAATGTGATCATTTGTGGAGTACCCTGGTCTGAATCCTGCTTGACACCCACCAATCAGATTATTGCTTGTGATCCATATACTGAGACGAACGCACAGTGGGCCCAAATGCCATTTTGCGTCTCAAAAATGGTGAATTAAGTTGCATGGTTCAATAACATGGCTACCTTAAGTGGTCGCCCGACACAACCTTATGCATGGCGAAATGAAGAACGCCTTTAGTACAATTTTCTTCATTTGTTTTATAATATCATCACACAAGTGTTACATATCGTTGGAAAGCTGGTAGTTTTAGCTTTTCAAATCAGTTGATAATAAAAAAAAATTATTTGTTTAATAAATTTAATAATTTTTTTAAATGTGTTTTTCTTTTCCTTTGTTTTTATCTTTGGCTATGGTTTTAAATGGTTCCGCTGTCTTCCGCTGTTTTCTTTTATTATGCAAAAAATTCTTAATTTCTTTAGTAAAATGGCAAAAGAAAACATTTTTCCCCCAATCTGCCCCCCTTTGAACAAGAGCGATAAGCTTATAATAAGGTAGCTACAAAACCAAAAATCTAAGATTAGCTTTATTGTTTTTTTTTTTTTTTTTAAGATTATATTGATTTTTGTTTTAATTTGTTGGGCTTTCTTTTGTTTTATAACGGTTGCAAACTTCCGTTATTTCTAATGATTTTATACTTTCTTAATGTTTATTAATTTGTGAGTCCGGGTTATTTATTAGGTAAATACCTACGTGCGAAAAAAAAGTTAAAAAATGAGTTATTTAGTGATTTCTGTAAATGAATTGAGCAACTACTTTATAAACAATGGATGCAATTTAATAGGCCTTACGAATTACCTCAGTTCTGAATTTGAATTATCAGGTACGAAACTTGAAAATGCTGTATCAAGTATCAGTAAAAACTTTATTTCAAAATTTAATGATCGGTGGATTAAAGCATCTAGAACAAGAGATCGTTTAATAATAAACAGTGGTTGGATAGTGAGTTCAAAGTCATTTTTGATAAAGAGCAACAATATTCATCTGGACAACTAGGAAGACTTTTTAAAATATATGGTGAGTCATCAGAAAAAACAAAAAAAAAAAAAAAAAAAAAAAAAAAATATGGAATTATTTCAAAAGTATGGATTGGAACACCTACACAATGCATATACTCAAGGACTCAGGTCTTTAGGAGAATCAGAAGAAGCTGCAATTGTAGCTATAATACGTAATTTAAGTAAGGAAGAAAAAAAAATTTTTAATTTCACATGATTCAGCCCCTAATATTCCTTATTCAACTGACGAAGCTATGGGTATCTCTATCTATTTAGATCTATCTAAATACCAATACAAATATTTAAGGTCTTGCTTGGTTGAAAAAAAAGTTCAATATTTCCATCTTATCAAATGTCAGCCCAAGCGAAGGAACTGTGCTACCCACCAGAGTCAAGCATTACTGTAACTGATATAGGAGCTAAAGTTCAGGTACAAGATTTGTAAGACCATACTGCTAGAGAGCTAGACGTATCTTGCAAATCGATTCTATCTACACTTCTAGATCTACAAATTTGAAACTCTTTACTAAATGGGGTTGTGATGGCTCTTCGGGACAAAGTGAATACAGACAAATATTATTAGGTGAAAATGATGTTATATCTGATGCCAACTTATTTATAGCCTCACTCGTTCCGATCAAACTTATTAACACGGATACTACGAGTAACATGATGTTATGGCAAAATAAAACTTTTCTTTCCTTCAGTGCGTTACTGTCGCCCAATATTAATAGAGTTTTTAAAAGAAACCCCTGATAAGACAAAAGAAGTTGTTAATGCTTTACAAAACCAGATCAATCATTTACAAGTGACTCAATTAAATAAAAATGACGAAGTAATACAAATTCAACATGAGCTTTTCTTGACAATGATTGATGGGAAAGTTGGTCAAGTCCTAACTGAAACAAGTTCGAGTGCTGTGTGTACAGTGTGTGGGGCAAAACCCAAGGAGATGAATGACCTTTTGAAAGTAAAATCAAAGCCAAAAAACGAAAGTGCCTACCAGTATGGTCTTTCTACTCAACATGCTTGGATTCGATGTATGGAACTAATTTTACATTTATCCTACAATCTTTCCTTTGAGAAGTGGTCTGCAAATACTTCCGACAACAAAAAAAGTAAGAAGATAAGAAGAAGTATGTTCAAAACCGTTTTCGAGCTGAACTGGGTCTACATGTAGATAAACCTCGACAAGGTACGGGTAATATTAATGATGGTAACACTGCACGGAGATTTTTCCAAAACTACAAATGTTCTGAAAATATAACAGGAGTAGATGAAGAACTAATAAAAAGGTTTTACGTTTTTCTGCAAACGCTTTCATCAGGAGTATCTGTAGATGCTCAGAAGTTTGGCGAGTATTGCTTAAATACAGCTCAGCTTTATGTGGACAAATATAAATGGTATTACATGCCATCTTCGGTGCATAAAACATTTATACGCGGGGAAGCGATTGTAAAACATTTCATGGTACTACCTAAAGGTCAGTTATCAGAAGAAGCACAGGAGGCCCGAAATAAAGATTATAAAAAAATTAGATTGACCCATTCGAGAAAGTGCTCGAGGGCAGCAACAAATCAGGATGTTTTTCACCGTTTATTATTAACATCAAATCCACTTATTTCAAGCTTACGAAAAAAACAATCATCTGTGTCCAAAGAGCTTTACGAAGAAGCTATGCACCTCCTGAAAAACATATATGGTAAATCCCTTCTTTCAAACACTAGTTAATTAGTTTTAGAAAAAAAATGAATTTTAAATGTTACACAATATATTTTAAGTCATGTTTAAGCCATAAATTCTTAATTTTGAACTTTGATTAATTTTTAAATTTTATTAAAATAAATTTACACTTAAAAAAATTGTGTTATTTGATAGCTAATACATTGAAGATTATGTGTGCAAAATTTCACTGAATTATTTCAAGAAACAAAAAAGTTACAGATTTTTGAGACAAAAAACATCACGTGGGCCCACTGTGCGACGCACGTTGCACGATAGTTGTAAAAAGCTTATACGAAGAATTCAAAAAAGATATCCCCCTATAGTTTGCCGAATGTAGATAGGGAATATCAGGGATTCTGTGAATTGTTGAGGAATATATCCATCATCCATTACCTTATTGAAGATTGTTAAAAGGTTACATATACATAAGTTCCTGAGTTCCATATTTGTAAAATTCTGCAGGAATTCCATCCGATCCTGCTGCTTTCTTATCTTTTAACCTTCTTAGAACTTCATTGATCTCATTATAAGTGAAACTTGCATCAAGGACTTCATTATGAAAGTTTGGTGCAGCATACAAAATCGTATTAATATCCCCCGGAGTGCCCAGCATCTCTTTAAAGTGTGTTAGCAGTACATTTGACTTTAAAGCCTAGTACGCAGATCGAGACAAGATAAATTTTATCTCTACAATTTTAATCTCTACAAAACTTTTCCAAATCTCGCGCAAAAGTTTTAAGTTGGAGAGAATAAATCTAATTTAATGTGTTTTTTAGTATATCTCTGGAACGGGTTGTCTTACAAAAGTCGTTCATACCTTTTTGGAATCTCCTCTTGATGCATCAGCACCTTTTATATAAGACCAGTTTTGACAAGAATCACTTTCGGCTGTCAAAATTTGTCCCGCAAAATAATGCTTGTATCATTCTTTTTCCTGGCAAAATTTAGTGGAGACATTTTGAAGAGCAATTCACAATAGTATGAATTTTGCGCGCGAACTGCGTACTGCTGGGAAAAATATCCGAGACAAAATTTGTCCCAGGAAAAAAAATGTATGGGAGACAAAATTTTTCCCGATCTGCGTACTAGGCTTAACTCTTGGTTGATTACATAGGACTTGCCATTTAGTTTCCTAACTAAATTCCAAAAATCTGCTCCATTTCTGCAATTACCCAAACGTTTGGCCTCCGCTTCATAGTGTTTCTTCTTTTTTTGAGAACATAACAACTTATAATTCGCATTTGATTTAAGATACTGGTTTTTATAGGATATTTCGTTAGAGTCACGGAATTCTTTTAAGCAAGAAAAGGATATTTTTCTCGCCATTTCACATTCCTTATCAAACCATTGCATCTTACCCATTTTATTGCTTCCGAAATTTAAAGTTGGATACGAACTTTTTATAGCGAATTTGTTTTAAGATTCGCATTCCTTTTCCTCGGATGTAAAATTATACTTACAGCGGATATATTAATGACATTCAATTTTAGTATATAAATATTGCTCATATTCTAGTTAATAATTTAAATAAATTAGTCAATTCATAAAAGGTAAAGTATACACTTTTTTATATCTAGTGGTATGTTTCATGTGTTGTTTCCAAAAAGAGGGTTATTCTATAAATGCGTTTCTACAAAATGCTAGTAGTGTGGTTTTCGCACCGATAAAGTTATGCTGCCTCCTTGATGAAATGTTACCCTAATCCAAAAAAAATCCCTAGAGTAGCCGTCAAGAGGTCTTGTAACCGCATAAGCATATTCTGGCACTTTTCTTCTGAGAGTTATATTAAGACACATGTGTTCGCCAACAAACCACGTACGATTCAAGAACTGAAGGTGGAAGTCTTATGCGTCAATGCCGACATCAAGCCAAATATCTGCGAAATGGTTATTCGAAATACGTGCCCACTATGTGTGGATTTGTATATGCTAGATGTTTTCTTTTTTATATATTATTAAATTGTAAAAGGTTTTGAATGTAAACCTAATAACAGTTGACAATAATTACATTTGAAAAGCTACCTGCCTATTTCAAATACAAATACTTCTGTACAGTACATTGTATGTACATATATGTTTGTGGTATAAAATTAAAAAAAAAATTAGATTTTTTTTTATATAAAAAAATTCCAAACATGCTCGAATTCTTTTGTTTCGGAAAGATCTTAAAAAAGTTACATTCAGAGGTCAAAGGTATATAATATATATTTTCTTTTTATAATCTACCCGCACTCAAGGGATTATGATTACCCCTTAAATGTTTCAACACACGCGCGGGCGTGAAGTTACGGAAGAGAAAGAAGGATAGGAAAGATGTGTGGCACGATGTTCTGAGACTGAAGGTTGTTGTCTCAGATAATTTATCTCCAGGGATGGCGGCTGAACTAAAGCGGAGAATGCCGTGTCTTATTTCTATGCCGCTTATAATTCACATTATTTTATTCGTGTTCATCCTTGTTGGACATACTAGTTTACCTCAATTACATGTTGTTAGTGTTATGCCTGAACAACATGCAATGAGTAAACCAACAACCCATTGATGACAATTTTTTATAAGGTTTTTAATGGAATTAAAACGACATAGACGACGGCAGGGATCGAACCTGTGATCATGAGGTTCACAGGCGAGCACACATCCATCGCGCCACGGCCAACGTCAACTCTGTGAGAGATAATCTTGCCATCGGTTAAGGCTAGCCGCGCACTAGCAATTTTTAGTTGCGAAACTGTTTGGTTACTTATAGAAAACAGATGAACTGTTTGGTTGAATGTCCGTGAATTTGCAGATAATTATATGTTCAATGAAATGGCGAACTTATTTTAGGCAATCGTTTAGTTTGTGTCAAAACACAAACTTTTTAGTTGCTCGAACCAAGCAGTTTCGCAACTAAAAGTTGCTAGTGCGCGGCTAGCCTTACGGTTTAATGCAGAATGGCAATCGTCGCGTCCGCTGTGTGGAACTCCATATGGTTCAATGTGGGTCATAAAAAATTAGATATCATGGTTATGTAGCGCATGCCATTCACGGTCACCAACGTCACACATATATGGTAACTTTGAATTCTTTAGAGTTTATGCCAGGGTATTGGTCAGTCAAAATCATGCCAATTTCATTGTTTTCTGTGCCTTTTTTTTATAAGTTTTATAAAATCATTAGCACTCTGAGTTTTCGAAGTTACTATGTAGGCGTATCTTGTAAAGTGATCGATTAATAGGACGTAGATATTTCTTTGTTGACCTTGACCCTCCGAAGCCGCCAACAGTGTCTATTGACATGATTTCGAAAGGTTTTTTACCTCTCGATTTGTTTTTAATGCATATTTCGCAGCTTCTGCATCAGGGGCGAACGCAGAAAATAATTTCGGGGGGGGTTTTCAAAAAAATATGAGATTTTCATAAATATATTATTTTATTACTATACTGTAGGTACTTGTTAATTACATATTCTTTATTGTAATTATCATAAATATGTTATAAGTAAATAATATTTGCTCTTAGGGATAGGACCTATCGGAACAATTTCATACAGCTAATCGCAAAAACAAAACATCATAAAGATGTTGCAACGGATACCTATTTGGCAAATTTGAATAATGTTACCAAAAGTTGGAAAATATTCACTACGAGGGCGTTTTTTGGTGCTTCCCATTTGGGCATTTTTATTCCGGAATTAATTCTTAGACATAGACTTTTACTACGGGCCCTGTGATGGAGGCCATCATTTGGTTCGTGAAATATCATTAATGCAACAAGAAGAAAAAGAGTGTAAGTGATTCCATAAGTGTACCTAACAATAGAGTTATAATAAGTTCTAGGTCCGCCTAGTGGTCCAAATCTGCAAAACTAAATCCGGTATATATTAGTACGTGAAGTTATAACTTGTTGTACTTTTGTGATCATAAGACAAAGAGTTATACGAAAACATAAGGACACCATCAACACTCAATTGGTACCTACGTTAACTATACATATACTACATAATTATAACCAAAACGCTCTCAGAGGGTGCTATGTGCTACTCATCTGTAACTGTAACTTTCACACAAACGAAATGAGTGAGTTTTTTCTATTGCTGTAACTCCGACCTTGGAGCCATCAATAACTCAAACTTATATAAATCGAAATCATTTATTAGCCATAAATCGGCCCTTAAGATTAACACGGATATCTGTATCGGTATATTTGCTCCGTTAGTCCGTTTTTGCCCTATACATAATGTTAATTATCAAAAACGCAACTGCTGTTCGATTCGTCTCTATTTTTAATCATCAATTCAAATTAAGACAGTTGCGTTAAATTACGAAGACACATAAAATAAAATGCACGACTGGGTCACACGAAGTTGCTCTCATGTAAAAGACTAAGTATTTCGAAAATTAATGCTAAGAGAAAAAGCATAAAATTCATTTTTTGAATGACTAAAACTCTTTTAGTAGTTGGAGCTAAGCACAGGATCACATGTGTTTCTTAAAAAAATAAGCTTTTGTATACAAAATCTTTAAAACATATTTAAGAAAAAATTTTGTTTCGCTTATTTAAACTTTTTTCTTATTTTTCGAATAAAAATTTAATTTACAAAAAAAATATTGAGCAGTTTTTGAGGTATCGAATTTTCAAAAAAAAAAATAAATTTTTTTCTTTCAAAAATTAAAAAAAAATATTTTTTTTTAAAGTCTTAAAATGCAATGTTTTTTTAAACTTTTTAGAAGCTTCTCTAAAAGTAAAAAAAGATTAATCGAAACAAAAAAAAAAACTATCAAAATTCTCGGAGCCATTTTTTTTGAAAAATACGATTTTCGAAAACCATTTTTTGACATTTGTATTGTGGGTATTTTTAGGTAAAACAAATTTTTTTCCTCAGATCTTGTAGATTATATTAAAACACTTTTATTTATCAAGTTTAAAAAAAAATCGAGCATGGGGTTTTAGAAATATTGAGCTTCCAGAAAAAAATTTTGAATTTTCTTTGAATAATCAAAAAATAAAACTTTTAAAATTTGTATACGCAAAAATATTTAAACCTTGGTGGGGCTTCATAATGATTAAAATCGGTTGTACTGTTTTCGAGAAAATCAAAAAACCAAAAAAATGGTCCCAAGGTGGTTTCCAAGAATAATCCTTTTTTTTAAAAAAATTTTTCAACCATTACCTAAAATGACAAAATGAAATTTTATGAATTTTTTTTTTTCAAAATTCTGTGGGACCGTTTTAGAGAAAAAAATATTTATAAGATTTCGAAAAAAAAATCTAATGGCAGCTACCGTTTTTTTGGTCTTAAAAAGAAAAGGAAAAAAAAACGTGTGGGGGAAAACAATTCAAAACGATATCTACCAAGTTTAACGAAAATCGGCTCAGCCTTTTAGGCCGTAGTCGAACAGACAGACAGACAGAATTTTGGGACCCACATTTTTCGTCTTCGCTTTCATAGTAATATCAACTTTGATAAAAATCTTGAGTTCGATTTTTTTTACGAATGCAATACTTAAGGCAAGTAGTACCTATAAGTCGTAAGAAAAAACAACACTAGCAGAAGAATTTATGGCACGAAAATAACACTGTTTTTTTTTTTAACAAAATAAACCCTTATTTTTGTGGTCGTTTCGGGGGGGGGGGGGGGGGGGGGTTTGAACCCCTAAAACCCCTACCTGCGTTCGGCCCTGTTCTGCATACTTTTTGTATGTTCAAACCCAAATTTCTTTCTGTATAAAAAGGGCAAATTTTCTTTTTCATTTGTTCTATACCTATGTGGCAATAATGTTCGTGGACTATTTTGATAAATTCTATACTGAACTTTTCTGTTAACACAATTTTTGTTTTACCTCTAATTTTTTTGTAGTAAATTTTATTTTTTTGTAATATATTTTCTTCATTTTTTAAAATTTCATTTTCTTCTTGGTCATTTAGAATATTTTCTATTTTTATTAGATTAACAATTTTAAGTTGTTCTTTTTCGTTTTGGTAGGATTGCAATATAGGATTTCTACTCAAACAGTCGGCTTCTTGATTGTATTTTCCTGGACAGTATTTAATATCAAAGTCGTATTGCGACAAATAACACTGGTCAACAAATTTGTAATTTTTTTTTGTCACATGAAAACTTATATCAAATTTTGAATATACTAGGGCCACCAAACAATAATATATTAATGAAAAAAAATGTACACATCAGGTTTTCTTGTGACATCAAAACATATATTTTCGTAAAAAGTACAAAAATCAGCCACACTTACAGAATTATTTCCTAATATCTATTAAATGCTTATTATTTTCTTGAATATTTGGCTTTTGGTAGGTCCCTTTCAAGTATCCAACAACAGTCTGCTAGCATTCCTGGACTCCATTTCCCTTGATAGCGCTTCTCCATTAAGGAAATGTCCTGATGGAACATCTCACCTTGTTCGTTACTCACAGCACCCAAATTTGCCGGAAAGGAATCCAGATGAGAGTCCAGCATAATGTATTTTTAAGGACATATTACACTCCAAAGCTTTATATGATATCATAAGTTCATTTATTAAATCTTTGTAATTTTCCGCTTTATGGTTACCTAGAAAATTTTGAACATTCAGAAAACATTTCTAATCGAGTCTTTCCTGATCATTTAGTTTTTCTTCAAAGCTCTTATCCTTCTTGAATTGCCGTATTTGTGGACCTACAAATATTCCCTCTTTGATTTCCGCCTCGCTGAGTTTGAAGAATTTCTCTTCTTGTTTCGTCCAACCTAATTGGAGCCTCACACACGTTACACAACATTTATGTGGAACTCAAAGGTGGAATAGGCTAAGGTGTTAGTTGATTGTGATTGTCATTTTGACTATAGCTGTCTCCCTCATATCAATAAAGAAATATAGAGAGATCGATTGTCAAAATGGCAATCACAACCAACTATAACCTTAGCCGATTCCACCCCAGGGTTTCCCAGTAGGAAATTTGCTCCTCAAGGAAAAATAAAGTTGAATTCCTCGTAGAAATCACGAGGTGCTTTCATTGAGTAGAAGGTCTGCATTGGTTTCATTCATCGAAAGTCATGCAATGAGTCAGTAGTTTGCAATCCCAGTTGCATCTTGTGCTTTGTTCTCGAAAGAAGGTACAGAAAACATGAAACAAAGCAATATCCTTCTTACACATCCTTAATGTTAATGAATACAATGCTGAACACGTTGTAATTATTCCTGCATCTTTTCAGTGGTTATTGTAATCCACAATTGAGTGTTTAATGCCTGCGATGTGAAAGAGAAAACAACCCTTTCTTTTCTTTGGAATTGAAAATTAGTAAACAACCTTTCAATAGAGCAAAACTATGGTGATCAGGTGATATTGCTAGGGAAAAGGAATGTATTTTTTCATTAACTTCATTTGCTGGGCAAAATAGTCTACGAGCTGAGAGGAAAAAGAGAGAGATTTTGACCTGCAATAAACAATCCTTTTTTTTTGGGTTTTTCCCGCGATGGGTCGGCGACGCTCAATAGGTCTTTTTTTGTCATGAGTTATTTCTTTGTTTTGGAATGATTTAGTGTCAATTTTGTGATCAAAGAAAACGGTTGTGCGGGGTTTTCTGTGTTTTCAATCAATTTACTAAAGATTAAATAACAACCATGGAGAAGGAAAACAATTCACCAACGGTAAATTCCCTATATTCTTTTGAATGATTTGCAAAAAGTAAATATTCCTCTTTTTCTTAGATCTCAAATGGACAAATAATGAAGATGATTAATCCCTGAGCTGTTCCCCAAATTCTATTAAGTGTCAAAGGAGAGTTTTTCGACCAACTGTTTGCGTTACGTCTTACAACAAGACAAGACAATGTAAGACATATAGGTATATCTACTAACTTCTTTAAAATGTATTATAATAGTTAACAAAATAGATACGTAAGTACATAACACAAGTTTAATTTGTTTTTTTTTTTTTTTTCATTCAAACTAGTATAAATTTGCATATACATATATTTCAGGCGCTTCTTCTATTGATGAAATAAGAAAAGAAATGGATAATGATTTCATTTATATTCCTTCTCTTAATAAAACATCGCCTAAATGAAAACTGAAAAAACGAGCTTCAAATATGTACACAATTCTGTAGTGAATAATTAGTATTTTCAATGATTCTTTCCCTGAGGCAATTGACTCACTTTTCATTAATTTATTTCCATTGAGGAAAGCATCACATCAATAGAACCAGTTTTTTCAAACACAAAAATTACCCATGAAATCGAAGATGCCGTGAGCATAGTGATTTCACAACAAAATATGCATCGAGAAAGTGTGTACCTCCTTGCAATGACAAGCCTGTGTTAAATTCCTCATAGGATTCCGTAGGAAATTCATGGGTGCAGCTCCTTTTCCGTGATGAAACACCTACTTCTTCATTAGTGAATTTTTGGAAATTTCCTACTGGGAATTGTCTTGATTCCTTACAGGAAAACCAAAATAGTAAATAGAACTGTTCAATTAATGATGTGAAATTTCGACGCTGAGATGTAAAAGTTAATTCTCCACACACATACGAGTAACAAAAACTGTCCGGGTTGCTACTCTCGTGGCATATTTACGATCTAACTAACGTAAATAAAATGTAATTTAGCAATCACAATAGTTACACAGTCGACTAAATGTAGTTTTTTAAGCAAAGAAACGTATATAAGGTCAGAAATGAATATGTAGCTGTCACAAGAAAACTGGATGTGATAGAAACAAAACTGATATATATTTTTAATGAGGGTACATCAACATAAACAAAAATCATAACAAAGTTCGTGTGACAAAAACAGTGTTTACCAGTGTAATATGTGAGATCTCCAAGTTCATCATCTGTTCGGGATTTAATGTTCATATTTTCCAATGGACCATAAAGTCCGAAAAAACTGTAAATTTCTTTCCTATAAGCCGGTGCTGCCAATATTTCACAGCTTCTTTTATGGCCATGCATTCTAAGTAAATCGCCTTTTTTTACTTGCGACTTATAGGTAAAAGGTTTTCCAATAAGAGGTGTTATTTTGATATTCAAAGAAAAATGGCATTTTTGGAGATAAATGATCGGATGTTTATTTCATTATAAAGAGGAAGGTATGCCGTTAATAATGGAACACAACATCAGCCAAATGGCCGCCAAGACCACGCTTACAGGACCATATCCTTTTCATGAAATTTTCCATAACCAAATCGCAAAGTGGCTGCCCTATGTCCTCGATAGCCTCACGAATTTCATCTTTGAGGTCTTGAATCGACGCTGGACTGTTGGCGTAGACCTTATCTTTCACGTGGCCCCAAAGGAAGAAGTCGCAAGGTGTTAAATCACAAGATCTCGGTGGCCAATTGTGATCACCTCTTCGAAAGATAACACTGTCCGATCGATGGTTTCATTGCTTGTGTGGCACGTAGCGCCGTCTTGTTGAAAGTAAACGTTGTCCAGATCAATACCATCCAATTCAGGCCATAAAAAATCATTAATCATCTCTCGATAGCGCAATCCATTGACCGTAACTGTTGCTCCAGCCTCATTTTCGAAAAAGTAAGGTCCAATGACCCCGCGGGACCATAAACCGCACCAAACAGTCACGCGTTGAGGATGGAGAGGCTTTTCAACAATAACTCTTGGGTTTTCCGAGCCCCAGCTGCGACAGTTTTGCTTGTTGACGTAGCCTCCGAGGTGGAAATGGGCCTCATCAGTCAAGATGATTTTTCGATGAAATTCTGGATCATTTTCATGCATTTCAAGGACCCAATCAGCAAAGACACGACGTTGATGATGATCAGCCGGCTTGAGTTCTTGTGTTAACTGAACTTTATAAGCCTTAAGACCCAAGTTTTTATGCAAAATACGGTGTAATGACGTTTGTGGAATGCCTAATTCCAAAGAACGACGAGGAATGGACAAACCTGGGTTTTCTTCAACACTTTGGGCTACAACAGCAATATTCTCAGTTGTTCTTGAGCGACGTGCACGGGTTTTATTCTTCACATCACTAACTTGTCCCAACAGCTCGAATTTGTCCACCAATTTCTGTATTGCGGTCCGACAAGGTGCTTCACGACGACCCAAAAATGTTTTAGTTTTACGAACCGTCTCTGCCAAATTTTCACCATTTTTATAGTGAATTTTAATAATTTCAATGCGTTGTTGAAGCGTGTATCGTTCCATTTTTATAAATAGCGTAGTTTCTACTTGTCAAATGTCAAAAAATGACAGCTTCAAAAGTGACAGCTACCGAAATAGCGGGCTATTCAAAATAACACCTCTTATTGGAAAACCCTTTACTATAAGGCAAGTTATGCATTCGTAAAAAAAATCGAACTCGAGATTTTGATCAAAGTTGACATTACGATGATAGCGAAGACTAAAAAAGTGGGTCGCGCAATTCTGTCTGTCTATCTGTCTGTCTGTCTGTCTGTCTGTCTGTCTGTCTGTTCGACTACAGGCTAAACGACTCGGCGGATTTTCTTTAAACTTGGTAGATATCATTTTTAATTTTTTCCCCCCACACGTTTTTTTTTTTTTTTTTAAGACCAAAAATAACGGTACCCCCCATACGAATTTTTTTCGAAATTTTATAAACATTTTTTTTCTCAAAAACGGTTCGACAGATTTTAAAATGAAGATACAGAAAAATTTCATTTAATTAAATCTAGGTACTGGTTGAAAAAAATTTCCGAAAAATGGTTATTGAGGGTACCCCCCATGGAACCATTTTGTTTGTTTTTGATTTTCTCAAAAACGCTTCAACCGATTTTGATCATTTTTTTTTTTGCTAAAGCTCCCTAAAAACATAAATAGAACTGCGTACTCAAATTTTCAAAAATTTTTTTTTGGATTTTTAAAAGAAACTGCAATTTTTTTTTTTCAAAACTCAATATTTCGAAAACCCCATGCTAGATTTTTTTTTAAACTTGATAAATAAAAGTTTCTCAATATAATCTACAAAATGTGACAAAAAAAATTTTATTTTACCTAAAAATAAAGGTACCTACCTAAAATATTAAAAAAAATGGTTTTCAAAAACCGTATTTTTCTCGAAAACGGCACCTAGAATTTTGATAAAATTTTTTTTCTTTCAATTAATTTTTACGATCTTTAATTTAATAAAAAAAATGTTGAAATTAAGATATTACAGCTTATACCTACCATAGAACCATTTTTTCGAATTTTGAATTTCTCATTATCGACTTAACGGATCTTAATGAACATTTTTATAGAGAAGCTTCTAAAAAGTGTAAAACACATTGCATTTCAAAACTTTAAAATAAATATTTTTTGCATTTTTGAAAAAAAAAAAAAATCTATTTTTTTCTTTTTTTGAAAATTCGATATCTCCGAAACGGGTCAATATTTCTTTTCGTAAATTTAATTTTTATTCGAAGAATAATAAAAACTTTAAATCAGCGTACCAAAATTTTTTCTTAAAAAGCTTTTTAAAAGTTTGTATATAAAAGCTTCTTTTAAAGAAACCACTACAAGAACTTACGAGTATAATTTTTGTTCTTGCATAAATTCATATTTGCATAGCATTCTGTTACTACTAAAAGAATTTAAAAATTAATTTTATCCTTATGAACAGTTTTCTCTAATAACATTCGTTTTTAAAATTCCTAGTCGATTACATAGGAGCAAGTTCGTGCGACCCAGTCGTGCATTTTATTTTGATATCAAGCATGCGTCCTAATTCTTTACAAAAGTTTCAAAAACTAAATTTTTGTACCTTACTCCATAAAATATTCGAAATCGAATTTGAAATACATAGGGTAAACCGACCAATCATTGGCACCTTAAGGTTACTCACCACTTATTCGGCTTATATAACTTATGGGAATTAAGAAACGACAGGTTTTTTTATTTTTTTTTATTTTTAATTATATTTTTGTTTAGTGAAAAACATTAAATACATTATTTTTTGTTAAAATTAATAAATAATTAATAAAAAGTAAAACAATGTCCTTTTACCAATGATTGGCACCATTTTCCAATCATTGGCACTGAACAAACCAATGATTGGCACATTGATTTTGTTTAATTTTTAAAGTTTATTAAAACCAATAAAAACAAAATAAACAAATAGTATAACTCAATTATATAATTTAATAAATAAAAGGTAATTTATTTTTATAATTATATTTAAGTCTTTTAAGTTACATTATGTTTAAATTAAGGCCGAGATTAGATAAGATTTTTATTGATTGATAAAAAAGTCTATTATTAACCTAAGGAAAATTGATACAAAATTATGAAAATCTATAACTTTTTCATTTACCAATGATTGGCACAGTGCCAATAGCCAATGATTGGCACTTTTTCTAATGATTGGCATGGCATCCAAAGATTGGTATAGTGCCAATTAACCCAGTGATTGGCACCTCATCCAATGATTGGCATGTGCCAATAAATGGAAATTTGATGGATTTACATTCCTATAGTTGACACCCCTTATAAAAACTATATTTTTAATAAAATATTAAAATAAAAAGAACTAACCTCTTTGTTATAGTTAATTTTTTTATAATAACTGCACTTGACAATGGTTTTCCTCTTAAATTTATTATTAAATTACACTAAAATGTCACCACTTTCCTTACGGTTTTCACAAGTTTCACATTAAATTTGGCGCGAACTTGATTCTAAATTTTGAACAGCGTTTTACTAATTGCTACTAACTTCAGATGCCAAAAGAAATGATGCCAAATCATCAGAAATAGACTAAGGCTAATATTTTTAAAAAGATTTTATTAGAAAACTTTTAAATGTTATTGATACGAGTAATTTAAACTGTAAGTGCCAATCATTGGGGGGGTGCCAACAATTGGGCAGTTTACCCTACATATACTCGTACATATGTGTAGATTAAAGCTAAGTGAAACGCCTTATTTTGACTGTGAAATTTCAAACATTTTTAAAAACCAAATTCGATTTCTTGAAATTAATTTTTGTGGAACGAAGATACATATAGAATTCAAGGAAATTCAGTTTTCGATCAAAAGAATCAAAATTAGCAGCATATTAACAATTAAGTTAATTACTGTTTCCCATCTGTAGGTCATAGTTCCATAATGGATGAACCAGATGTCCACAGGAATTTTTGGTAGGCCAATGGCCTGATAGGCTAATGTCCCGATAGGGTGGGTTATAAAACATGTGTCAAGAAATTAGTACCAATGATTTTGTTTTAAATTTATGAAAGTTTCTATCTTTCCGACATTTAATTCATTGAGTCGAAAAATATAATTTTCAAGCACTTTAAGAAAAACCAAATACCTACAGAGGTATATAAAATTAATTTTCTTGTTTAATATATCGAATAGAGTTACGTTGGAAACAGACAGACTTTAAGGTTCTTCTAATTTAACAAAATACATTTTCCATAAAGATGTGTCTAAATAAACTTGAAATGGAAGTGCGTCATTCTGAAGATACATACAAATATTGCAGCAACTTTTTCTACGAAACCCTGGATCTTAATCTAGCACATAATAAGCATACAAATTCATTAAATTCATAACATTTTTCTGTTTGAGTTACAAATAAAAGAAAACTTCACAATTGAGTTAACAAGCTTTATAAGTCTGCAGTGGTTTCTCCCTGCTTTATCCTCTTTCGACTTCCTCAATTTTTCTTCTTGCGCCACAGTAAAATGCTGTCATAGTAACCCCATGTCACCTGTTTTTATTCACGCGTATTTTAATAATTATTTATAGCTCCAAAGGTGTTTGTAATACTAAAAAGGTAACATTCAAATTACTCATTCCTTAACAAAACAAGAACAAAAAATCAAACAACAATAACAAACTGCTGTAGATACGGATGAAAAAGGGCTCAAATGAAAAAATCTTATTTGGGAACTGTGAGTTTTTATACCATTTCGTTCATTCAAAGGACAATAAAACACCTGGAGCAATGCTTATGAACAAATCTGACAGGATAGGGATTTGCATAAAGGCTTGGGCTGTGCTTCTGTTTGATTTATAAGGCAGTTCAGTCGAAAGTAGTAGATATACTCCTTTTGTTGTAGTGTCTTCATTTTTTATTAATACTAAAATTAGTAGTAAGATACTCGTATATTTGGTTTCCTAAATAAAAACTATGAAATTTAAATTTATTATTAAAATAATGTTTGTATAAATCTTAAGAATCAAAGAATATTGGTCAGATCCAAACAAAAAGTTTTAGATTTAATTTAATTTGATTGTTTGGTACTCGTACTTAACAGTTTGCATGAACAAGATAAGTCACATCATATTTAAAAATGGGTTCCATTCGTTTTTTAAGTTTTTGAAGTTATAGGATTCTTATTTATTGCTTAAATACGTATCATAGTATTATTGATGGTCCTGATAGCTTCGGTAAAAAATATTTTCAAAAAGGGTGATGCAAGGGAACAGAATAACTACCGAGGCGGTGGCGTAGCGTGGGATTTTGCCACCTGGGGTAGAGCCAATTTTGCCGCCCCTAGTAAATTTTTTCTGGGCCTTTAATTAATTTATTAATTAAATTTTTTTTGAAATCGTTTCTCTATTTTTAATAATAACTTATTAACTTTCGATTTCTCGGTAAAAAATAGAGAACTCAATTTTTTACAAAAATGTGAGAAAATGTTTTTTATGGAACTTATGTTTTTATTTTAACTTCTAGCCTTACGAGCAGGGTTCGAACCGCAGTAGTAATATTTTGGAGCAGACTTATAAAAAAATAAACGAATTGAAAATTTCTGGAGTAGATTTAGATTTAGTAATTCAGAGTCAGAGTTGGTTGCAAAATTTATTAACACAGTGGTCATTCCCTTTCATGTGGTTTGGCTAAATAAATTTTGAATTTTTCAGTGTGGAAAAAAATTAGTACCTAAATAAATCTTAAAAAACGGAGTAACGAATTAAATCTATTTTCTTTCGTAAAATTGAAGTAAATTTACTCCGATTGGAGTAAGATTCGAACGTAGTCGAAAGAAGGCAATTGAAAAAGCTTTGCACTAGGACACACACACTGTTCCAAATCAGCATCGTTGTCCAGTGCCCCCGCTGGGTGTTCGTGCGCCCTTGTGCAAGAACCTTAAATTGCCGCCCCATGTCTCGGGTGCGCGGGGGTATTTACGTTGAATAAGTGAAAGTTTTATTTATTCTCCATTTCGCAGTTGAAAAATTTAAGCAAACTTGCATTGTTGTTGTCGCGTTCCGAGCTACCCAAATTCGTATACAATGAACGTAGTCATTATAGCCTATATGTACAGTTTTTGCATCCTTTTAAGATTATTTACTCTTTTTACTTGAGACTTATAGGTACTATAAGTTATGTTATGCATTCGTAAAAGAATCGAACTAGAGATTTTGATCAAAGTTGACATTATGATGATAGCGAAGACGAAAAAAGTGGGTGTAGAAATTTTGTCCCCACACGTTTATTTTTCTTCTTTTTTAAGACCAAAAATAACTGTACCTGCAATACGTTTCTTTTCAAAATTTTATATATTTTTTTTTTTAAACAATGTCCAACAGATTTAAACAAAAATCAAAAAAAATAAAGAATCGGTACAACCGATTTTGATAATTTGTTTTATGCTAAAGCGCCTCAAAATTTATATTCCTGTGCATTAAAATTTTCAAAACTTTTTTTTTGGATTTCAAATTTTTTTTTCCAAACTTAATATTCCGAAAACCCCATGCTTGAATTTTTTTAAACTTAATAAATAAAAGTTTTCGAAAATCGTGTTTTTCTCGAAAACGTCTCCGAGAATTTTGATAAATTTTTACGTTCTATAATTAAACAAAAAAAATTGAAATCGATATATTACTGACTGTACCGAACAAAGAACAATTTTGACGATTTTTGAATTTTTCATTACCGGCTGAACGGATTTTAATTAAATTTTTTATATTTTTTTTGAAAATTCGATATCACAAAAAAGGCTAAATATTTTTTTTGGAAATTTATTTTTTATTCGTAAAGTAATAAAAAAAATGTTTTAAAAATTTGTATATAAAAGATTATTTGACTTATAACTTATAACTTTGTTACAAATTTTGTTCTTGCATAAACTAATATTTGCTTGCATCACATGGCATCCTGTTCTTAGCTCCAGCTACCACTAAAAGAGTTGTTTTAGTCATTAAATAAATGAACTTTATGTTTATGAACAGTTTTTCTCTAATAGCATTAATTTTTGAAATTCTTAGTCTTTTTTATAAGAGCAAGTTCGTGCGTCCCAGTCGTGCATTTTATTTTAAGAGGAAACAAAAAATATAGCGATTGCGAATAATTTTCTTCAACAAAACCATTTTCATATAAAATGCAAATATTCGAGTTCCTATAGCACAATTTTTAATTTATGTATGTATGTCAAATCAATTCTTTGGTAAAAACCAATAGTTTATACCTTGACAGAAAGAAGACAAAGTAGTTTTTGATATTTTTAAAAGTTTTTGTTTTCACTTTCTTTTTGAAACACTTAATCATTTACTTCCGGATCTGGAAGTATTATATATAATTCCTTGACATCTTAGGTATGCTTTGATGAAATTTGTCATTTTGTGGCTTGTGTTGGAACTATATTTTGATATAAATAGAGTCTGAACTCTGAATGTCAATTGAAAGCTTAAATTCGAACAACCAATGAAACGTTAAATTTCTGGGTTATTCTGATTTTGTTCAATCCGTTGACATTTAAGTTATTTATCAATTCAATTCCATAATTAATTAAAAATTATTCACAACCCCTTATTTAAAAAGAAACATAAATATTTAGAGACACAAAACATTTTTTTTTACCGTTGGTTTTTTTTTGGTTTCCGTTGTAAAGATGGTTTGTTTACATTTTGCATCGGTAAAATAAGGAACGTTTTAAATCACCTTTGATCATTTTGTTCTTGTTACCAACTTAGATTTAAGATATTTATGCCCGATTTCACGAAGGACTTTTAAACATTTAACAGGCTTCTAAACCTTAAAATGAGATGTTTTGGTTTCACCAAGCGCTTTTAAATTAAACAAGCTTTTAAACACCCTTATAAACTAAATGTCCATTTATGGCTCATTAATTTTTAAAAGTGTCATTGAAATGTCATCAGATGTAGATAACAACAATTGGTTATAGGTATAGCAGCTGAAATTATCGTTCTGTAAGGATTTAGTGTTAAATTTTTGAAGATACAAAATAAATAAATTAATACTATGTAAATATTTAAATGATTTCTTTCTTTATTTCGAAAAAAATATTGATCGTCTTCATCCAATAATAAAGTGCAACACAAAGTTATTCGCTGAGCAAGAATATTCTCGGTTCAAAGAAATACATTATATGACTTCAAAAAGTGGTTCCGACTTTCCAAAGCATCTGTGAATGAGTTTGTTGAATATGTTTGGTCTTCATTTGGAACCAAAACAAACCCAACAATGCAATAAAAAAATTAATTAAGTGGTTATAACTTAACGATTTTATGCCACAGAATGTCAGGATCAGAATCTTTCCAAATATTTTGTGTGCATTTCTTTTTTTTTTTTTTCATTTCTTGGCATTTGTTTGAACACATAACGCTTTCTCATTTCTTCTCATACATTTCGCTTGTTAGAAAGAAAAAAGCAATTTATTTTTCCCAGGGATGTGAAGAGAACTCAATTTTAACAAAAATTTCCCCAAAATGTCCCTTTTATAGATTGGTGAAACTAAAAATTTTTAAGAGCCTGATAAAATTTAAGAGGATTTTTGATAAAAGTGCTTTTAGTGTTTGTTTATGAAATCGGCCATTAGTGTCGTACCATAACAGATAGTGCAATATGAAATTGACAAATGTAAATGTTCTATTAATCTGGACAATCGTCTCGAGCTGTCAAAGGATTGGACCAATGGCACCGCTCGTTCTATCGTCGAATGAAATAGCTTGTTGTATTTTCCAACGACTTCAAGATAATAATAAGAAAGAACATTCATTAAGAAAGTGGACGCCAAGGCATAAAGTAGTTTTTTAATTTTTTGAATTGAATAACCAAGAATAAAGTATTTTTGTAAACCTGAAGACTAGTATTTCTTTTCGATAAAAGATTAAATTAGCTATATAATTGCAATCAGAATAGTGATACCCTTTCATAGAAAAATACGAGTAATTAGTAAAATTAATGTTTTTGAGACACTGTTTTCGTTTCATTTTATGGGAAATACATGGGCTGTAAATTTAAAAAAAAATCAAAATCCTTTTCGAGTTTATAAGTCTGAGATGAAGGTTGCGTGGAAAGCTATTTCCCAAGTGTCAATCTATGGTGACATGGCGTTAAGCAGTTTAGACTATGACTGCAATCGAAGAGGTTATTTGGTGTGAGAGGCGAGAGTCACAAACAAAATATGAATAAAGATCTGTAGTACCTAGATTGTGTGTGGGAACTACGTAGTGAACAGTCAAAAATGTAAACAAGTTCCAATAGCTTAAGGAAAACTTTTGAAGTAGGTATGCTGTATAGGTTGAGTTAGATCGATCTCTTAATTTTCCGCCCCTAGACGTTGGCGCCCTTGTGCGCCGCACATTTTGCACATACGGTAGCGCCGGCCCTGTCGTTGTCGATCATTGTACTTCACACTTCCTTCTGGCGCAATACACAATATATGACGATGACACAACAACAAAAAAAAAAAAAAAACAAGAGAAAGACGTGTATCATTGCCGACAGCAAAATCGTGGTGTGAAAATGTTAAGCTTACACTTAGCTTAGAAAAAATATAAAAACATAACATACAAAAACCATTTACATTAACGTATTTAGAAAAATTGCAGCAAAGTGCGGCCCGGATATTTTGAAAAATTGCCGCCCCCAAGCAAATTGCCGCCCGGGGCCTGTGTCCCCTTTGCCCCCCTCTCGCTACGCCACTGTACCGAGGTATATCATTTATGAACACGGCCATTAAACTATATACCGCCGTCATCTTAGAAAGACTAACAGCCAAATGTACGACAAAATAATTTGCTCAGCGAGTATCAAACAGGTCTAAGGAAAGAATATTTAAAAGTTGATAACATTTTTTCACTTAAGTGTATTGCCAGATCTTATCTAGACAAAGGAAAAAAGTTATACGCATTCTTCATTGATTTCAAAACGATGTTCGACCCTACCTACAGGAACGATATCTTTTAAAATCTTGGCTGCCTAGGCATTTCCTTAAAAATGATAGATTTACTAGAACGAGCTTACGAAAATCATATGAATAAGACAGCAGTGTGGGACCGAAATCTTGTTTTTTACTGGTTTGAAATGACAAGTGGTATCAAACAAGGATGCCTATCAAGTCCGCTTCTGTTTTCACTTTGTTTTGGATGATATTCAATCGGCTTTCCATTTCATAGATGAATCACGTTTGCTGTTACCAACATCAAGTCATTAATGTACCCAGACGGCATCGTCATACTAGCGGAATCACCTCAAGTCAAGGTTAATAAGCTACAGTAATAGTTGGTGTCTCATGGTCAATACAATGAAATTCTAAGTAATAGTCTTCAGAAATGGAAAAGGTAGATATGCTAGGGAAGAAAAATTTACCTGAGAAATTGAGAATCTCGAGCTGGTAAAGGAGTACAAGTTCCTTGGAGCTATCATCACCCCTTAACTTTCTTCTAAAAAACACACCTTAAAACTAAGAGAGTAAAAAAAGCCAATAACTGTAAAGCCAATAACTGTGAGTGAAAAGGAGTACTTGGGAAAATACACATATCGAGTGCCATATTTTAGCTTTTCTAAGTTGTGATGAGGTCAATTATGTGTTATGCAGGACAGGTGAGGGGCTTCCTTCAATATGAAGAGCTAGAAATACTTCTGAGGTACTTTATTAAAAAATATTTTGGCTTTCGGAAAATACTCCTACGTACATATATGCTGCATTTGGAAACTGGTGATCCGCCACTTAACGTCTTTTTGCTCAAAATACAGAGTACACACCATACAACCTCACTTATTTTCGTTATTTGTTCAGATATACTCTCTTTTTCCGAATGACGGCATAAGCCAATGCTTAAACTGTAAAATTGTAAAACAAAATAAAAACACATTTCTACTAGATACTACACTACCTTTGTATACAGGGTGTCTCACAGTCACTGCCCCAAATGAAAACCATGGATTCCTGAGGTCATTTTAAGTCGAAAAACTTAAGAGGTAATTTTCTCCTTTTCGTCTCGTTTTCGAGTTATAACGGTTTTTATGATTTTTGATCTCTTCCCTTAACTGGCTTTATCTTTGGCAAACTACCCCCGATTCATAAGATTTTTTTTATAACCAATCAAGAATTTATTAGTTTTATCTCCCAAATTTTTTTTTCCTGCGGACAACCGTTTCTCCGCAATTTTGCATCAAACCCATTTTTTTCGTTTTTTTAAGTTGTTTTTTCACTTTGATATCATTTTAATTAAAAAAAAACACGTTAATGAGTATTAATTCTTTCGCTTATTATTAAAGCTCAGTTTATTTTCTTAAAAAATATATTTTTTTTCCTTAAAAATAATACCAAATGTAATTAACAAAAAAACAAAAAGTGAATTAAAAAAAAAAAAACTAATTTTTAAATACAAAATTAATTCAAATGAATTAAAACTTTTTCATTCACAACTACGAGTATATGTCAGTTTTAAACACATTGCAAGTCAGATACTATTTCCATGAATTCTATGAACTGAAATAAAATAAAACCAAACTCGTGCAGTTTGAATAAATTCAAATGACTTCAACTTCAAAGTTCAAACTGCGTTTCGTCAATGATGTCAATTAATCTTTCAATCATATTCAGCCCTATCGAGGGCTTCCGTTCGGAAGAAGTTCCGAAACGATAGTCCGTTCCGATCGGAACTTAGATTTCGTTCGAGGTATTCACTTCAGAACAAACAAAAATGAAGCATACAATCGCATTCGTTGATGAGCGTCACATTTTATCGGAAGATTTTCCGATATGTCAATCGGACAGCGCACCTCGGTAGAAAATTCTCCGATTTCAAACAAATTGGAAAATAATTTTCGCCGAACAGATACCTCGATAGGGTTGATTATAAGTTTTTAAAGGGTTTTCAAAAAGGACTTGACAACTCTAAACTTTTACTATCAACGCACCCTTCAACCAATGAACAAACTGTCAATGTAAAAACATTCAATAAAAATACCGTGAAGTTCACGGACGAAGAACGTTTACAAATAATTAAAATTAACTACCTAAATTCCGATTCGGTGACGGCAATTTAAAGAGCGTTAATGCAAATTTTTTGGCATTATTCTCCTTCCAGTAGACAAAGAATTCATAGTCTAGTTAACAAATATGTGTCTTAACTCCTGGATATTCCCATTAAAGTGAGACAACGGGTTCGTCGAAGAACCGAGAATATTGCTGCCGTTAAAGCGCCTGTCGCAAACGAACTAAAACTGTCATTTGTACGGCGGCGTGGCGTTGCCAAGAATTGGGCATCGCTAATACCATGTTATGGCTAATTTTGTGAAAGGATCTTAGCTTGCACGCATATAAGATGAAAGAAACCCAAGAAGTAAATACACTCGATCACATTAAGTGACGTGCGTTCTCAGATTGGGCTCTGAAAATGTTTGAAGAAGATGATCAATTTCACCGCAAAATCAACTTTAGTGATCAAGTACATTTTTGGCTAAACGGCTTCGTCAACAAATAGAACTTGCGTCACTGGTCAGGTGAAAACCATTATGTGTTTCAAGAAACAGCAATTCATCCACTTCTTTGACTTATTGAAAACTTAATTCCATGAACGTGTTACATCGAGAAATGTTCCTGTCAATTTTCCGTCTAGATCGTGGGATTAAACACTTCTAGACGTCGAAATGTATGTCCAAGTCATCGAAAATTGGGTTCAACAAACGTCCCTTTCAGAATTGTTTCGATTGTACTTCAAACCAAAAATGAAATATTCGAGATATTTAAAATGGTTTGCGTTTTCCTTAAAAATAAAAGTTTGACAAGCCCCAATTTTAGCTCGACCCACTTTAAGTAGTTTTCTTCATCAAGCAGTACTCCTTGGCATGCAGATTGTCATGAATTAAAGACGCTGCAAGACATTTTTTCAGGGGTGTATTTAGCAGAAAATTGTAGGTCTCCTCCATTCCTGGTTCACGCACACAGTTGTTGTAAGTCACTGAGTCCTTGAGTATTAAAATCAAAAATATTTGAATTCCAATTTACAAGTCTACCCATACGTGTCAAGGGCTCATGCATGCCATAGTTGGTCCTATGTGTTGGGACCTTAATCATATCGAAGCCTCGAAGATTATAACCTCCTCCCCGATAATTAAAATAAACCGAACATAAAAGATCTGGTGCATCTGTGACGCCTGTTATTAATTGGTGGAAAAATACCAAATCATTGTTTGTTCTTCTTTGTTCCAAAGTTTGCATCTGAAGAATAGATAATCGTTGGTCATAAGAGAGGACATACGAAGTATCACTCCATTGAAGTCCTTGCAAGGCAAAACGAGTAAAGTTTCTTTGCACAGATTCTAATCTCTCAATATGAATATCATAAAGAGGAGTCCAAACCTGCGATGCATACTCAAGATGGGGACGCACCAAGGAGTTGTATAAAGCCCGGGTGACATTTGTATCAACAAATTCTTTAGACCAGCGCTTAATAAACCCTAACATTGAATTGGCCTTATTCACGATTTTATTAATATGAGCAGAAAAATCTAAATTGGGTGTAAAAAGAACTCCAAGGTCCCTTACAGTCATAACACGAGTTAAAATGTGCCGTGAGATAACATATTCATGTGAGGAAGGAGAACGTTTTTTATAAAAAGTCATAGTTTGACATTTTGTCGGTTTGAGGTTCAGACTGTTCTTTTCACACCACAAGGCAAAATGATTAATATCATCTTGCAGTAGAACCCGATCATTTGAAGATACTATATTTTTGTAAATCTTCATATCATCTGCAAAGATTAGAATTTCGCTATTGCGAACACACAGAGGAGCATCATTAATAGCCAATGTAAAGAGTACTGGTCTCAGATGGCTTCCCTGCGGAACACTTGATTTGGCAATAAATTCTCTTGAGTATGAATTTCCGAATTTGACTTGATATAACCTATCTTCAAGATATGAAGATATCAACTTGATGAAAGGTGGTGGAAATCCGTATGAGTGAAGTTTAAACTTGATAATCTCATGAGACAGTTGATCAAAAGCTTTCGAGAAGTCAGTGTATACGCAATCAACTTCTTGACAACTTTCTAGAGAGTTTAAACATTTATTCAAAAAGACAACAAGATTAGTAACAGTAGAACGTTTTTGCATAAAAACATGTTGTTGGTTGCAGATAATAGTTTTACATATAAATGTCAAACTGGCACATACAATACAACTTGTTCGAACAACTTCGGAATGCAAGAAAGTTTGGAAATTGGTCTATAGTTGGTAATATTGGCTTTATCTCCCTTTTTAAATACTGGCGTTAAAAATGCTTTCTTCCAAACTACAGGGAATTTACCTAATTTCAAGGATAGAACAAAAATATTACGCAGAGGAAGAGCTAAAACAGACTTACATTTCTTCAATAAAGCGGGTGGTATTCCATCGGGTCCAATAGAATAGTCGTCTTTTAAATGTGACAGAAAGTCCAAAATTTTGTCATGATCTATTGTAATATTATTAAATGATACCTGAGGACAATTTCGTAAGAATTGAAAATAGGGGAATCAATGAAGGATTGGCTAAAATTATTTGCAAATCCCTCACAGATTTCTGTAGTAGTACTCAAGATTACGTCATTATAAACGAGATTAACAGGATAACCGTCGCTTTTCTTTTTGGAATTTATAAATTTCCAGAAGTTTTTCGGGTCTAATTTCATTATAACATTCATAAGAGAGTTTTTTGAATTCTTCTAAAAGGCAAATGTAGACTACTTGATTCTCTACTGTCATGAACCTTATATATTTTTTCCAAGCCTTATTTCTTTTATTTCGAAGGCATTTGAGTTCTTTTGTGAGTGAAGGATGACAAAAAGAATTAGAGGGAATAGATCTTTTTTTAGGAACAGTTTCATTTATGCATCTCATCAAAATAGAATAGAAGCTTGAGACAGTTTTGTCAAGATCATTAGAAATCGGTAAACGTTCTATACCGGAAATAATTAAACTATCTAAAAGCTGTTGAAAATCACCTCTCCGAAAGTCAAAATATAAGAACAGTCGTGGGGATTACTATTTTCTAGTAAATGACCACTCAAATCAAGAAAAATGTCAAGAGGCGGGTGATATTGATCTATGTTAGATAAAGCAGAGATATATTCTACCACTACTGTACTAACGGCGTCAGATGAGAATACAAGGTCAAGTTGTCTATTCATATTATTTCGTATACAGCTAATTTTCTGTAGAGATAATATTATCCAACATTTGGAGCTCTTGTTAGGGTGAACTTGTGGAAGCTTCAAAATAGGATTCGTCATCAGAGGGAACCCATTCGATATGGGGAAGATTAAAATCCCCTAATAAAAGAATTTTACTGTCAAGGCTAGCTAAACTAAAAATAATATCGAGTGCTAAAAAAAGTTCAGTGTATACCAGGACTTTTAAGTGGAATGTAAACATTTAAAACAAATAAGACTAAAGATTCCTTAGTTATTTTGACGCATAACAGATCAATTGTCAGATTGAATGGGAAGACTATTTGTGTTGAGCAGAAATCTATTTGTGTATAGGTATTTTCCAGAAACAGGAGTTTTTGGCATCATTTCACCTCATTTCACATCACATGATGAGTACCTATTGTTATTATTAAAAAATATAAAGCCGTAATAAAGCTTTGTTATAATAAGTTAAATAAATAAATCAGCTACAGGTTTGAAATTTTGACTAATAATTCCATTATTGTTTTTATTATGACAGTCTGTTTTTGTTGTTTGTTTTAATATTATTTAGCCTTGAAAACACTCGCTCTGCTGATGCACTTCCGTGGGGCAAACTAAGACGAATCAACATAAAGTTTGAAATATTAATGAACATTCCTTCGTCAATATTGTTTTTTAATTTATACAACTTGACCCAAACGTTTTTTAATCTTCAAGAAAAATACTTTCGGCTAGTTCAATTTCAAAAATTTTTCTTATTTCGCCAAAAAGAACATCTTTCTCGCACTCTAATAGATGAGAAATTACTGATACCAAAATATTGAAGTGTTGCAAAATACTTTGTATATTTGGATTATTTTTTAAAAAGGTCAATTATCTTAAAAGCATTTAGGTAAAATAATGAAGAAAAAACGTATCATATTGAAACTTTTCGTGCCACCGTGCCACGAGAAAATTTCCGTGTCAAAATGGCACGATCGTGCCACATGGGCAACGCCGTTTTATTTTAAAGATTTAAAAATTTTAAGGGATAATGAAATTTTGAATGCAAATTACAAAAGTAAGATTAGTATTCATCAGACTGTATCTTATATATTTTACCGTCAGAAAATCCATGTTAAAGTGTATCAGATTCTGAAACTGGAATTCGTTAAGTTAGTAGGTATCAATTGCTTCGCTGTTTTATACGTTACTCTACTTACTATACCAGCTTCAAAAACTTAATTCAAATTCAAAACCAGAAAATAGTTAGAGTCATAAGAATAAGTGCTATTAAATACTAGTTTAGAGAGCTTAAATACAAATTTTCGACTTCTAGTTCCTTACAAAGGGTTGCTGTTGTCAAAGATTTGCTTCTATGTTTGCCTTTGTTGCCTTAAATATATGTATCAGCAAAAAATAATTAATTTGCACAACTACAATAATTGGTATCTAACAACTTTCATTATGATTAGGTACTAAGCTCTAAAAGTTAACTTACTTCAACCCAAAACTTTACATTTTTGTATTGGATTTTTTAATTTGGCTTTTATTCTAAGATAATGGTGTTTTTCAAAATTAAAAAACGACTACACTGTCTCCCATGCTCCATTTCGTTATTTTTTATATATTTTCAGTTATAATCATCCATGACCTTTTTGCTTCCTTCAACATCTTCGTTTTCTTTTTTTCCATCAAGGGAACAAAAAAAGTATTTTAATTTACTCGTTCTTCTGCGTTGTTATTTTTTTTTTTTTTTTGCCTAAACTTTGGTAAATATGAAAGTTTATTTTTGTTGTAGGTTATTTAGCTCAGTCTGTATGTTAACATCCAAATTGGCCAAGCTGGCAGTTATCGTTAAAGAGTTTATGGGCTTAGAAGTTTTTGTTACTTTCATAATTGCATTTATACGCTATTGTGTATAGGTTCTTTTATGAAACATTTCCGATAGGGGAGTTGGTATGTGTCAAAATGAAATTCATTATGAATTTCCAAGGCTTTAAAAATGATTTAGAGAACTGTATACATAGTAGAGTTTTATTTAGAGTAAGGAATATGTTCATATAGGTATCTAGCCACATATTGGTTTGCTATTGGCAAGATTTTTAATCTTCGTTTGAATGTAATACAAAACTTTTGGTATCAATTTCTAACAACTGCAGTGGGAAATTTTAAATTAAAGTAGTAAATTCGAAGTTAAAAGTATTGGAACCTGAAAATCACCCAAAATTTTATTTAAAAAAACGTTTGTTTGAAAATTTAACTTACCAAAAATAAAGATTACATAAAAAAAATTGTAAATACGGGTCAGTTTTCCTTTCCAAGAATTTCCAAAAACATTGTTCAGATTAATAAATTTTTCCCTAACGCTCAGGTCTCAGTTTTTGACCTACATATATCGATTTATACAGTATAACTTGTAGTAGTATAACCAGGGCCGGATTAGCAAGTAGGCAGAATAGGCAGTTGTCTAGGGCCCCCGATTTTAGGGGGCCCCCGAAAAATGAAAAAGACTTCTAAAATTTTCTTACAAACATAAAATTCTAGTAACACTTTTTTTTATTGCAAAATTTTGTTTTCAAGTCCGACAGCAATGGAGTAGGTCTTTCAGTCGCTATAATTGCAGATTTGTCTACTGAATTCCACTTGTAAAAGGGTTTGCTTATAAGTTTTTCAATAACACAATCACAACGGTTTTTAATAACAACTTTTTCACTACTTGATGCCAATTTCTAGTTAAATAAACAAAAGCGACTTCCAAATTTTTATTTACAGGTTAACGAACTTTCGTTTTCTTACCTCCACTAAAAAAAACTCTATTCAGTGCAAAAATTCCAAACGAATTTCCCATTTTGTTCATATTCTTCCAGCACGAATAGAACAAAACAAAGTCAAGATACAACACTATTGCCATATTCATATCTGAGTGAGAGTGTAAGAACTTTGAGAACTGTTCGCCACTTTGGTTGGATCCGTTCACAGTTAATTCGAACGAACCGGTTGGTACGATACGAGCTATACTTTTTTGTGTGTGTGTACACTTTCAGTGGATACATTTCTTTCTTAAACCACATGAACGTCGTTATAGGTTATGGCGTTATGGGTGCTACAACAATGTGAGTTGAGAGCTTTTTTATTTTTCAGTGAGCATCTGAACATACTTCCAGTGGATACATTTCGCTCTCAAATCATGTATGAATGAGATTGAGAACGAGAACGAGTTGGTGTTGAAAGTTAAAAGTTGCTTTGCTATTGCTAGCAGTGTTTGTTTTTCTTGAGTGCATGAAAAGGTTAATTGATGAATTTGCCGAAAACAAATGTAGAAAACGACATGTTTAAAATGTAGATAGTAATTTTATTGATATTATTACATCGTGACATAAAATTTTTATGAAAGATATAAGTTTGTATTTTTTAATAGAAAAAGAAGGTAACGGACGTGAAAAAAGGGCCCCAAAATTGATGGTTGCCTAGGGCCCCGTTGAGGGTTAATCCGGCCATGAGTATAACTTCATTTTTATCTTTGTTAATCCTACTCAACTTAATTAAATTCTGAATTTTAGGAAATCCGATGTTTTTAATGTTTTAAATTAAATTTAAAATTTACTCGTAACTAATAATTCATCTCCAAAAGTGTTAACGTTTTTACATGACATGTTAGTGTTGACAGAAACTTGGCTTAGTTTCAGTTCGTTGGACATAGAACTTTTAAATTATAAGATCTTACTTTAAAGAAAAGCTGTAATAGTATTTTAGAAATACGAATTATTGACACTGAAGGAATACGAAGGAGTTCTTAAATCTTCTCTATAAATGAAATAAAGCATGGTAAAGCTACTTAAAAACTTTTCGCCAGTAAACTACAACTATATTTATTGTCTTTTTTGAAGGATTTGAAGCCCTTTTCAAAACTTTATGCAATAAACATAAAAATGAAATCGGTAGCTTTTTCAAAGAGGACCTCGCTAATTTCAGAAATCAAAACTGTTACTTAAAAGAAATTACTCATATTAATAATTCTTTTGTCCAAAATTTTGGTAATTTCACTCAACTCAGGGGGTTATGAATATCTACCCTTATAATGTCAAACACAGTGCGAGCAATCAGGAAGTTCAGTCTCCTTGATACAAGTGCCACCCATAGAAAGTGGCATTGAAGGAGAGTTCCGCTTTAGCGAAAGTAAACAGCATTAAATTCTACACTGTTTTTGATTCCCCATTGGACATAATGCTTTCAAGATCAGAATTTAAAGAACTAATCATACGCTGCCGTTGGAAGTCCACATCCGAAGAACAAGGATGTGAATCTAAAAACGAATATTAAAAGCTGAGGGTACTGTCGTCAGCGAAACAATTTAGTGGATTAGAAGTTTCAGACAAAAGATCATTTATGGATATAGAGAAGCATGTCGGGGACAAAACGGAGCCCTGGGACACACACAGCGTTCATTTTGTGGATATCAGATTTGAAACCGTCCAATTCTTTTACTGACAAACCTCATACTGTTGGTGAAGAATAATTTTAAAATCTACACTCTTATGCGCAAGCCAATTGCAACAACATAATGATAACTTCTCATTTGATCTAGAAGGCATACTATTGAAAAAAGGAAGGTTCTCACTATTTCAGCTTATACTTTTTACTTGCAACATATAGGTAATAACTATATGGTAAGCAGGTAAGTTATGCATTCGTAAGAAAAATTGAGCATAGGGAAGACGGAACAAGTTGGTTTCCCAATTATGTCTGTTCGACTATAGCCTAAGAGGATCCTCCGACTTTCTTTATACTTGGTAGATAGCATTTTAAAACCCCCTCACATGGTTTTCTTCTTTTAAGACCAACGTTACCTGCCATATGATATTTTTTCAAAATTTTATGCAACAGTTTTCTTTCAAAAATTGTTCCGCAGATTTTAAGAAAAAAATCAGAAAATTTCATTTAGTTAAACCTAGGTAATGTTAGAAAACAATTTCTAGGGACGATATTAATGATACCCCCTTTAAAACTTTTTTTTTTGTTTTGATTTTCTCAAAAACGGTACAACCGATTTTGATCATTTTGTTTGTGCTAAAGTTTCCCAAAAGTAAGAATATTCTATTCAAATTTTCAAAAAAAAAAATTGTTTGGATTTAAATTTTTTTTTTAAAACTCAAAAAATTGGCAATTAAAAGTTTTTTAATACAATCTACATGATGTGAGAAATAAAATAAAATTTAGTTTGTGGTATTTATTTATTAATGGTATTGCTTATACTGTAACATATAATATCTTATTTATAGCGAAGCATTATAATTACAATCAAATAAATTATATAAGAGCTGTTAAAAAATTACATATTTTTCCAAAAGATATAATATATTCAACTATAATATCGACAGTAAAATTTAAGTACTTTTATTGCTTTTATTGTACTATTTATACTTCTTATTTATCGCGGTAATGAATTCCGCAGACGTGTAGAATTGACAAAGAAGTGGCGTTCAAACGTTAGACAACTCAAGCAAGGAACTACAAGGTGTCAAGATCTATTTGAATAAAAAAAAGTATTTTCTCTAAAAAGATCAACAGGTTGTCTAGTTAGAAGTATATATCGCATGCTTATGGAATACTGACCTAACTCGAAAAAACGATTTTTGTGAAGTTGCAAAAAAAGATCTTACTATGAGCATTTGTCCTACTTGTTGACGGATAAAATTAAAACTAATTCATGAATTAATCGTGAATACTGGTATTCTTAAAGTATGATAAACTATTCATGAGATCTGAGGCTTGCAAAACCCTGTATTTGTACGTAACTCAATTTTGACCTATCTCCTAATGGCTCAGTATTCCATTAAGCATGCGATATCTCCGAGAACAACAGTAAAGTTCGAAGATTTTCAAATGAAATTCCAAGAAAACTAGAAACACAGTGTGAAATACTGTCAAATCGTCACCCTACTCCATGAACAAATCTTATTGCATTGTTAAATGCAACTGTTAGATATTTTTTTTTACTTTCGAAGTCAAGTTTGCAGAAAATTTCACAACCGTAAAGAATACAGTGAAATTCGCATATAGTCACTTTGGTTATAACGACATTTCGGTTATAACGACGAAACTTAAAGCTAAAGTTTGGTTTGGGATTAAATTGTTACTAACATCTTCCGGTTTTAACGACTACGGCTATAACAACCATTTCGGTTATAACGCCCATTATTTATGAAGTTCGGATATAACGACCGAAAACAAAATACAAGGGAATTTTCCCAAGATCATTCCTTTTTCCTGTGTTGCGTGTCTAGATATGTTACAGTTAAATTTATTTGAATGCTTCAAGAGTTTATTTTGTTTGATACAAATTTGAGTCAGTTGTGTGTTATTTTGCATTGAGAACTACTACGTTGATGTAAGGTAAGAAAACGATATAATAGATAAAAAAAAAAAAATTGTTTCGTTCGGATATAGCGGCATCCGCTTATAACGACGGAAAATTTGTCTCCCGTGAGTGGTCGTTATAACCGAATTCTACTGTAAAAGGTAATACAAGATGGCGCAAAATTAATCATCCAATTTCGTTTTTTAATAACTTTCTTACTTAATAAAAAATTAATATTTTGAGGGATGGAAATCTTTGGGCCGTACCAACAATCAAATTAAGAGACGACATTAATATTTGAGCGAAATGGACCATTATTTAAAGCGCTCTATAAAGTTAGCCATACATGTTATGAACTTAATATTAATGTGAATTCTAAATTATGAACCATTTATTGTACGGAACCTTAAAAAATAAAATGCGGCATATATGGTCAGTTATATAGAGTCCATTAAAGAATGCTTCATTTCGATCAAATATTAAAGTCTTCTCTTAATTTGATTGTTGGTAAGGTCCTTTATCTCGACCTTTACAATTTCTTCGGTTAAGTAGAGAAGTTGATTCGTGAAGTGGCTGCCGCCAATGTAGATACACATTTTATGTGCCATTTCCAAATTTATTGTGATAACTGTTTGCATTTGTGTCTTGCTGGCCATGCCAAATCGCAAAAACGGGAGCTAACACCATCACGGACTGATTTGTTGGTCAAAATTGAATCGACACAATTATTCCATGCTCTTGCGGAGTATAGCGCTCCATTGCTTGTCTGATAGTTTACTACAGCTGTCGAGCCATTTGCAAAAATTATATCATCTTCATCTAATTTTATGGCAACTTTTATAAGTGTTTTCAAGAGTAATTTTTAGATATAGAGGGAGTATAATATAGCGTGGTCCAAAGAGTACGAAAATCACACTATACATATAAGTAACACGATTTTTCCAAGTCAGGGGTTAAAACACAACACCTAAATTCTTCGCCGATTCTACATATGCGATGTAGCCATTTAGCACTATTAATAGAAAATAAGATAAATCTATTTCCGGTCTTAGATATCGATAAGTCTTTAGATTTCTCTGGATTGAGCATCAAATTATTTTAGCATTTTATTTTTCGATTAAAAAAAATTGTTTATGGAAAACCCATATCTTACTCGTAGTTCAATTTCAAAAAAAAAGCTTACAAAACAACTATTATGTTCTTATATTCCAAAACCCTTTGAAGAAGTTGTATGGGAGAGCTTAGAATTTCATATTGATTATGTGATATGAGAACAAAAGTTTGGGCTTTTGGAAAGAAAAGCAACATTAACTAACATCCATACTTTTTTGCAAAAATGTTTTAATGAATTAGAAAATTAAAGTAAAGTGTACCTCAAGGAAGTCAATGTAAAATTACAAAATAATGAAAATAAAATGCATGACTGGGTCGCACAAGTTTGCTCTTATGTAAACGACTAAGAATTTCAAAAATGAATGTTATTAGAGAAAAACTGTTCATAAGGATAAAATTAATTTTTTAATAGACTAAAACAGTAATAGTTGGAGCTAAATCAGGAGGCCATGTGATTCAAGCAAATATTAGCTTATGCAAGAACAAAAATTATAAGTCTGTACTTGAGAAAATACGCTTAAATATATACAAATTTTTAAATATATTTAACAAAAAATTTTAGTACGCCAATTTAAAGTTTTTTTATTATTTTTCGAATAGAAATTAAATTTACAAAAAAAAAATATTGAGAAATACTGAGATATCGAATTTTCCAAAAAAAAAAAATCAAAAAAATATTTTCTTTTTAAAGTTTGGAAATGCAATGTTTTTGAAACTTTTTATAAAAAATTGCATTAAAATCCGTTATGTCCATGATGAGAAATTCATAATTCAGAAAAATGGTTCTATGTTAGGTATAGAGTCAGTAATATCTTGATTTCAATTTTTTTTCCATTAAATTATAGATTGTAAAAATTAATTAAAAGAAAAAAAATTTAACCATTTTTTAACTTTTTAACATTTGTATGGAGTCTGTCAAAGCTTTTCAAATCCAGAAATCTCACCATAACTTCAAAACTGCTGCTGTACAGGACCATGGTCCTGCCAGTACTCACATATGGATCCGAGACTTGGGTGCTTAGCAAAAGGCACTCCGACCTCTTAGCTGCGTTCGAGAGAAAAGTCTTAAGGAGAATTGTTGGCCCCATATGTGAGGAAGGACGATTCCGGAGACGGTACAATCATGAATTGTACGCAATCTACCTAGAAGCAGATATCGTGACAAAAATTAAGCTCGGTAGACTCCGGTGGGCAGGGCACCTAGCTCGCATGAGCGAAGAGGAACCTGCTCGGAAAGTTCTTTGTGGTACATTCTATGGTAGACGGCAGCGTGGTAGACCATGCTGGCGCTGGAGAGATGGCGTAGACCAGGACGCCCGAAGCCTTGGGGTGCGCAACTGGATGGCGTCGGCTAGAGACCGGGATAGGTGGAGAGACTTGTTGAAAGAGGCCAGGACCGGAACCCGGTTGTCGAGCCGATGATGATGATGATGATGGAGGGTACTGTTATTTTTAGGTAAAATACATTTTTACTTGCGACTTATAGGTACTATAAGACAAGTTATGCCTTCGTAAAAAAATCGAACTCGAGATTTTGAGCAAAGTTGACATTGCGATAATAGCGAAGATTAAAAAAGTGGGTCTCGCAATTCTGTCTGTCTGTCGGTTCGACTACAGCTTAAACGGCTCGGCCGATTTTCTTTAAACTTGGTAGATATCATTTTTAATTTCCCCCCCCCACACGTTTTTTTCTTTTTTTTAAGACCAAAAATAACGGTACCTGCCATATGATTTTCTTTTCGAAATTTTATAAATATTTTTTTTTCTCAAAAACTGTTCGACAGATTTAAAAAATAAAAACACAAAAAAATTTCATTTACTTAAAGCTAGGTAATGGTTGAAAAAAAATTTTCCGATAAATGGTTATTGAAGTGGAACCATTTTCTTGTTTTTGATTTTCTCAAAAACGGTACAACCGATTTTGATCATTTTTTTTTGCTAAAGCTCCCTAACAACATAAATAGAATTGTGTACTCAAATTTTCAAAAAAAAATTTGTTGGATTTTTTAAAAAAAACTTCTAATTTTTTTTTTTCAAAACTCATTATGTAGAAAATCCCATGCTAGATTTTTTTTAAACTTGATAAATAAAAGTTTCCCAACATAATCTACAAGATGTGAAAAAAAAATGTATTTTACCCAAAAATAAAGGTACCTAGACCTACCATACAAATGCTCAGAAATTAAAAAAAAATGGTTTTCAAAAATCGTATTTTTCTCGAAAATGGTGCCTAGAATTTTGATAAAATTTTTTTTTCTTTCAATTAATTTTTACGATCTTTAATTTAATAAAAAAAATTTGAAATTAAGATATTACAGGTTGTACCTACCATAGAACCATTTTTTCGAATTTTGAATTTCTCATTATCCACATAACGGATCTTAATGAAATTTTTTATAGAGAAGCTTCTAAAAAGCCTAAAACACATTGTATTTCAAAACCTTAAAATAAATAGTTTTTGAGTTTTTGAAAAAAAGAATCTATTTTTTCTTTTTTTGAAAATTCGATATCTCAGAAACGGCTCAATATTTTTTTTTTTGTAAATTTAGTTTTTATTTGAACAATAATAAAAATTTTAAATTGGCGTTACCAACATTTTTTCTTAAAAATCTTTTAAAAAGTTTGTATTTAAAAGCTTTTTTTTAAGAAACCACTACAACGACTTATAATTTTTGTTCTTGCATTAATTCATATTTGCATAGCATTCTGTTTTTGCCTTTTACTACTTACAGAATTTAAAAAAATAATTTTATTCTTATGAACAGTTTTCTCTAATAACATTCGTTTTTAACATTCCTATAGTCTATTACATAGGAGCAAGTTCGTGCGACCCAGTCGTGCATTTTATTTTTTTACATCTCGAAATTTATATTAAGAAACTTTTATTTTTCAAGGTTTAAAAAAATCGAGCGTGGGCTTTCTGAAATATTGAGTTTTTAAAATACAATTTTTAAATTTTTTTTAAAAAGCAAAAAAAAAATTTGGAAGATTTGAATACACAAAAAGAGGCTGGGTGCGACCCACACTGATAACTTCCCATTTGGGGTCTTGAAAACTTTATATTTAGATAAAAACATATGGTGACGTTTTCTTCAATTTTACCAAAGCTATTAATGGAATTTGAATATGTGGGACTTGGGTACAACTGAACAACCTTATTCATATACGTATGTACAGTACATACATTCTTCTAAAAACTCAATTGATAATAAAATTATAAAATTATATATTATATTATAGAAATTACTTTATTATTTCGGTTCCAAACATTTTAATTGAAAAAAATTTAAAAACGAAATATTCCAATATAAAAGATATGGTTTGGTTATTGATGGAAGGGTATTTACAAAATATATCCGCTCTAAAACTAGATATATGTCAAATTTAAACCATTTGTTAGAAATTGTATTATGTATAAAATTAAATAATGGCAAAATCAATATCATTGCTCGTTCTCAAGATTACCACTTTTTAGTAGATTCTTTTTATATTTTTGTTAAAACTGTCAATTCGATACTTGTCAAAACTTAACCATATGTTAATAATTGTATTATGTCGATACCTTCCCGTAAGAATGTACTAAGCGACACTATTTTGGAAAATGACTTTTTGATGAGGAAATATACTATATGTTAAGGGCCACGTTTTGGCCTGGGTTTCACCAACCTATTATGCATGAAAAGGAAAATAGAGTACAAATAAAAAAAATTATCAACTGCTGTTTTCTCATTAAAATAATGTTGCCCCCTGAAATTTGTATTATCCGCCAAAAAAATTATGCTAAGCGACATTAATAAAGATCTCATTGTCGTGAGCAACAAAAAATTTTGTTAGATGTCACTTAGTTTAACCAAAATTGTCTCTTAGCACACTATGATTCAACTAGAACTTTCTTCGTTTTTTTCATTTCCTGAACAATTTAAGAAATGTCGCTTAGTATACATTCTTACGGAAAGGTATCGATGTATAAAACAACATACTTTAGAAGGCACAATCGCTGTTCATTCCCAAGAAATTCGACTTGAAATACAATTTTAGCTAGTTTTCACTAGAATTCTTAATAGTTTTTTTATTTAAAAAAAAAAAACTATTAATTCAATATTATTATTATTAATTGTACAAAATTATACTATTTATAAAATAAACTAAATTAGAAGTCAATATCACTACTAGTTCTCGAGAAATTTGAGTCGAAAAACAATTTTTACCAATTTTCAATAGAATTTTATATAGTTTTTTATTTTTTGTAAAAAAACTGTAAACTGATTTTTTTTGAAATTTTCACCAGTTGTCAAACACATTATTTTTCGTAAAATAAAATTATTTTGAGTTTCAGATTGTTTTCCGTTCTTAGAATATCTGGGTTATGAAATATTTTTTTTCAGTTTTTTTTATTTAAAAAAATAACGGTATGTTAATTTTTTTCCAAATTCATACCAAATCTGTATGACCTTATAATGAGTACATTAAATTTTATTTGAAGTCAATAGCATTATTTTTTCGTGAGATATTTGAAGCTAACCAAAATTTTTACTTTTTTTTTAAACCGTTATAGTGAAAAAACTACTCGTTGAATTTTAATAAACGCCCTTTCAGCCTCTTTCGAAGTTATTATCTATTAAATAAAATTTATTTGAAGTCGATATCTTTACTCGTTCTTGAGATATCGACGACGAAAAATGGTACAAGAACGTACGGACGTACGAACGTACGCACGTACGAACGTACGTTTGATTACGTTTGATTACGGCTAAAAGACTATCGGAGAAGATTCTTTTTTGCTCCGCACATTCGATAGCTCCTATGAAAGCTGCGAATTCGGTAGTGAAAATGGCAGTGTTAAAATTTTGGTCGACTGTCGCATATGCAATCCGGTTATTAATTTCTGAGCTGTCTGTATATAGAAAATTGTAATTAAGTTTGGACAGGTTATCGTACATTTCATATTTCATTTCTGAAATGAATAGCATCGAAATTTGTTTTTTTTTTTTTTAAGTGATGAGAGTTAGTCTGTTAAGCTCACTTTTTGAGCAGTTACCATCTAATTTAGAATTCACTGAAGACACTATTAAAGAACCCGTATAGCCCTCATTTGATAGCTCGATGGGGGTAGGTCCTCACATGGCCAGATCTTAGACTATTATTCTGACAACTCCAAGTGAAATTACACCAAAACCGATGAATCGAAAACCCACACGAGTTTATTTATTTATGAACTTATACAATTATTCCTAGTGGGCCTAATAAATACTGGGTGAATTCCGTCCTTCGATCTAAAGGCCTAAACTATTTACGTTTTCTTTGAGCAGTTAAAATAAATATAATACAAGTTTAATGATTCAAAAACGTATGTTATTTCTGTAAGCAAATACACTTGCCTCAATTTTGTTTTATAGATATTTAATTGGATTATATGCCAGGACCTTATAAACTTGAGTCAAACATCCTAAAAGTCCTTTTCTTTTGAATTTTATTTAAGTTTATTCTTATTTAACAACTCAATTAATTTTATCATTTTTCCTGAACGATAAAACATCTCGATGTTATTGTCTTCATTCAACAAGTTAGACATAAAAAGCCTCCAGCTATCTGCTTCATAAAATTCAAATGTTAAAGTTTGTACCTATAGACAAATTGAGGTTCTTAAGCCATCAAGCTTCAAAAAACAATTAACGCAAGGGAACATAAATAAATCATACCTTTATTTTATGAATGAAAAGCAAACACACAAAATGCAAAAACAAGAACTAGAAAAGAAAATATACAAATACAAAATTGAAGATTCAATTTTATGTAGATATGTATGGATGTAGATGCTATGTATGTATGTATGAATACAATTTATAATGTAAGCGCTCAAATAAAAATGTGCTTCGTAACAAATCCACAAAAACTTCTTTTGCATTTTATAGTAGGTATAGGGTGTCTCGAAGCTTCAATGAAATATAAATAACCCAGACTTATGTTCGTTTCTAGATACAAATCTTTGGACAGTAAATACCTATGTGAAAGAGGGAGCCTTAAAATTTGTAGAAAAAGAGTTTCCAACAGTTTTCATTTTTACTTGTAATATATTTATGTACAAGTACATTTATAAGAGCATTATGTAAGTATTTGGGCAAGTTCTGGATTCGAACTTAATGTTTAAATTGAATTTGAGATGACGATGATAGAGAACATGAAAAAAGCGTTTCGCTGTTCTGTTTGCTCTGTTTTGTAGGTAGTCGCATCAATATTGACCTGCAGCCGAGTTTCAGGGACTCATATCTTAGGAGTCTTGAAGTTTTTCTTATACGAGTATATAAATAGCACAGTACTTGTATTGTTGTTAACAGCAATATCCAATTGAATTGGTTTCTAAAACATCGTTATACTCTTTTGATCCCAGTTTAAGATGATCTTCTTTAGCCGCACCATGCGAATGTTAATCGATTTGGTCTAATATATGTGTCCATCTGATTTTAATATTCGAAACCTAAAAACCAATATACATCGATAGCTCGGAGTAAACATTTACTCTACGAAGGATAAATAAGAGAAGATCCGGGCAAGAATTTATTTAGAAAACTGCTGCTTATTTATTATAACAGTTTTTTTTTAATATCACAGTGCGGGAATTTTTTTAAAGTTGAAAGCATTTAATAGGAGATGTCTTGAATCGAGACAAATTAAGAAGGCTAAAGTATTCCACATTCTAGTACTGCGGCTGAAGAAAGAACCAAAGCTAGACAAGTATTTCGGCAGAGTTGTTTGTTGGAAGGAGAGCAACTGCCTTTTCCGTTTTTATCGAAAAAGTGATGAAACAATGAAAATCACAAAGAAACAAAAGTTTCTATGAAGTTCTGTCTCGACAAAAATTTAGGGGATCTGTTCTGGATGCTATTTTTCTTCACTAATTTTTGATTTTATTTTTTTATTTTTTCACTACTTTTTACGCTAGTTCACTTGATGGCCATTTGTCTATTTGTTTTGATGGGATTTAACACTATGTGGTTTTTTTTTGGTGGATTGTGCTATTGTTTTTTTTATTTCTTGTAGAGGAGATAATTTTTGCTTGCGAAGCTTTTCGGTCATTAATTTATATCGATATATCGCCATACGGTCGTTATCCACAAAACACATAAAATACCAGTTGTGGCTTACACTGATGAATATTGAACTATAAACAAAAAGGGAGAGCTGATTCTAGAGTATTTGATAAAAAAAAACCTTCAAGATGTAGGTCTATTTAAGCTTACGAGATTCGAATCAGACCAAACCTTCAATTATAGGATCAAGCCATCGCGGATGCCAAAAGACTCAGATGAATGGAACGATCGCTGTGTGCTAGGGATTGTAGAGGATTTAATATCATGTTGAGTAAATAGGTGACTTAGTGAATTGGATGTAATAAGTCATTTTGTACCCATTACGCGAAGGAATAGTACAATCTATATATCTATATACGTTAGAGATTTCCAGATAGGTCTTGAGAGTTGCATGAGATAAAGGTGTAGGAGAGAGTACACTGAACCAAAAAGTGCAGTCATATTGACAATTTTGTGAGTTGAATTGACAATAAAATTGTCAATTTTGAGGCAATGACCGGTGTAGTAAATACGACACTTTCAGATTGTGAATTTCATAAATTAAAGATTTGGTATTCATATTGACAACTACGACTTTTGAATGGAAAATCATTATTGTGGTATTGATAACTAAATTATCAATTTTTAACCAAAGCAGTTGTCAAATTGGCAATTCCTATTTGCAATTTGATTAAGAAGTTTTCAAACTGAAAACCACTGTTGTCAATTTGAAAACTGAAATCGTCAGTTTGATTACAGCTGTTGTCTAACTGAGAACTGCAACTGTCAATTTGATCACAGGAGTTGTCAAATTTACAAATTATTTTGGCAATTTGATTACAGCATTTGTCAAATTGAAAAATATGGGTTGTAATTTGATTACAACAATTTTCAAATTGAAAACTTTGATTGTCAATTTGATCACAGGAGTTGACAAATTAACAACTTGTACTGTTGATTTGACAACAGCAGTTATCAAATTAAAAACTACTGCTCTCAAATGAAAAACTATGTTTGTCAATTTGATCTCAAATTGATTGCTGCTATTGTCAATTTGATCACAGCAGATATCAAGTTGAAAATCTCAGGTGTCACATTGAAAATTACAAAAGCCAATCTGATTTAAACAGTTACCAAAATGAAAACCACCTTTATAAAATTTAAAATCGTAGTTTTCAATTTGACAAGTGTATACTTACTATTCAAAGTCTTAAGTCATCATATTAAGTTATTTCCATTCTGAAATATAAGCTTTTAAAAAAGTTTAAAATAAAAATCTCACTTTAATTTTCAGATCAGTTTTAATAGATCATAAATTTTACACGGTCTTATAGTAAATAAAATAAATAAAATTAAGTTTACTATTAATTAATCCGCAAACCGGATATTACCTTAGTGACATATCTCTCGAAATCTAGGATTTTGGGTAAAAATATGAATAATTAAAACAAAGGATAAATAAAAATCAGAAAACTATACCTTTTAAGATCGAGTATAAATGTTCTTGTTTCCAGCTCCTCAAAAAGTTTCTTAACTCCGTATTGACAACCGTAATATTTGTATTGTATAGTATTTGTATTGTACTTGGCTATGTAAAAATTTAAAAGATCTATTTTTTAAAATAAATAATGTTGAATGACTTATTACCTTATACTTTCTCACTTGTTTTTCTTCATATGCACTTATAACACTGTTAAAAGCAAACCAAACTTTATATTATTATACTTATGACTTTCGGTAAAAAGCGACCGACTCCGATAACGCCAGACAGATTTATGACCTAACCTAACGCTAAAAGGGTTTTACATGAATTGAAATTTATATATGCAACTCCGGGTATTCAAATTGACAATCAGAATTATCAAGTTGATGACTGGTTGTCAATGTGAACATTTTAAGGAAATGATCATCATATTTACAACAACAATTGTTAAAGTCATGACTGCAACGGCAAAATGTTCGTATTGACAACCATATGTGCCAGTTCAAATATCATCGTTTTCAATATGAAAATTTTGATAACTGTAGTTGTTTAATTGAAGGTTGTTACTTTGTAATGATTTTTCAAATATTATATTCTATTTTATTGCACATATTACACTTGACAAATAACCAAATACTATGAATGGACGAAATTTGAAACTTTCATACTTTTCGTATACGTATTTGTAATCTTTTTATCGTGTCCATCTTTCAAAAAAGGTCAATTCACCACCCACACAAAAATAGAATGAATATAGTTAGTTTTAAGTTTTATGTCAGTTACTGCGTATATTCTTTTTATTTTAGAGAAAGGGCAACTTTTAAGTTGTCGACTTAATCGACGCATCCGATGTGATACTGTGTTTTTATCTGGATTTGAACGGATGTGTATAAACGCTACTAAGATAGTCAAGGTTTTCAATGTGATAACCCCAGAGATGCAATAATTATATTGGTAACATTAAGTGGTTAATCGATTGCTCTTGTATTCAATATGAAAATTTTGATGATTGCCTATTTAGATATACAGTTTAATAGTTTTATAGGTTTTTTTACACTCTGAGAAATAAACTTAAACAAAGATAATATTACATATAGCGCAAAATGTTGGTTGATTAAGCACGATGTCGAAGCATTTTTGTATGATTATATATAAATATATGATAGAAGAGGATTTAATGAATTTTCAGCTAAGTTAATTGAAATCAAAAAAAACTTTGATAATACGGGACGCATGAACTGAAATTTTTCGAATGGAACAATCATAATTCTGTTTTAGAATAAGACACTTAACAGGCGATGGTTAAAAATTTTCGAACTATGCATCATCTTTCACCATTGTATTTAGTATTAGTAACACTGGTCAAACAGTTTTTTGTAACAAAAAAAAATAATTTTGTCGTCCAGTCCAATCGTACATCATTTTATGTTTTATTTTCAAACTACACATTAAAAAAAAAGACACAAAAGATACCTCGTCCTTATTTCCTTTTTATTTATCTTAGTTATAATATTGACAATCGCAATATTCAATGTTATAACTATTTGATAACCGTAGTTGGTTTTCAAAGTGATAACAAGAATAATGCGGTTATCAAACTGACAATCACAATTGTCAATTCGATGAGCTACCTGTCTTTTATTTTTATTTATCTTGATTAAGATATTGATAATCGCAATAGTCAGTTTGTAAACTGCATCTGTCCACATATTTGACTATCGTAGTTTTCAATATGATGACAGGAATAATTTGATCATCATATTGACAATAACAATTGTCAATTGTCAACTTCAACTGTCCATTTCATGACCGTGGTTTTCAAAGTATTGGGAAAAAGGCCATTGTCATAATGACTATCATTACTGCTAACTACATGATTTTAGTTTTCAATCTGATGACCAGTCTTCATATCGACTTTGAAAATATTCTATTTAAATACTGCAGTTGTTGATAAGATAACTTCGATTCTCAAATTCAAAACTAAAATTGAAAATCTAAAATTTTCATATTTACTATCCAGTTGTAAATTTCAACTTGAATTTTTGAAAATCTACGTTATATTGACTATTTTTTCCACCATTTTGACAATTTTCAGTTTACTATCAATGATTGTTGATATGACAACGGTTATTTTTTTCAGTGTACGATTTTCATAGGCAATGTTTTCATTAAATCGAGTGCATTCAAAAATTGTATTGTTGTGAAGTAAAACTTCCTTTCCGGCGTTGGGGGTAAAAAATGTTCTATGGAGTTGTCAGTGACATGCCAAAACGACACGTTCTTCAAAGGCAGCGACATGTTTTTTGCAATTATTGTTCGAACTTTGTTCGAGGTTATTTAAAACACTTTAAAAACACCTTTTATCGCCGAAAGAGAACAAAACAATTAAAAATATAATTTCATTAGAAAACACCATTATTTTTTAAAGAATTATGTGACCGAACAATTTCTCCATCGAAAACCATTTAACTTTGTAAAAAAACACAAACAAATACATCTTTTTACTTGCGACTTATAGGTAGGTACATACTATAAGGCAAGTTATGCATTCGTAAAAAAAATCGAACTCGAGATATTGATTAAAGTTGACATTACGATGATAGCGAAGACCAAAAAAGTGGGTCTCGCAATTCTGTCTGTCTGTCTGTCTGTCTGTCGGTTCGACTATAGCCTAAGCGGCTCGGCCGATTTTCTTTAAACTTGGTAGATATGGGTTTTGATTTTTCCCCCCCAAACGTTTTTTTCTTTTTTTTAAGACCAAAAATAACGGTACCTGCCATACGAATTTTTTCGAAATTTTATGAATATTTTTTTTTCTCAAAAACTGCTGCACAGATTTAAAAAATAAAAACACAAAAACATTTCATTTAGTTAAAGCTAGGTAATGGTTGAAAAAAATATTTTCCGCAAAATGGTTATTGAGGGTACCCCCCATGGAACCATTTTTTTTCGTTTTTGATTTTCTCAAAAACGGTACCAAAGATTTTGATCATTTTTTTTTTTTTGCGAAGGCTCTTTAAAAATTCAAATAGAATTGTGTATTATAATTTTCAAAAAAAAATTTTTTGAATTTTTAAAAAAAATTAAAATTTTTTTTTTTAAAACTCAATATTTCGAAAACCCCGTGCTAGATTTTTTTTAAACTTGATAAATAAAAGATTCTTAATAAAACCTACAAGATGTGGGAAAAAAATTCATTTTACCTTAAAATAAAGGTACCCACCATACAAATGTTAAAAAATTAAAAAAAAAATGGTTTTCAAAAATAGCATTTTTCTCGAAAACGGCACCTAGAATTTTGATAATTTTTTTTCCTTTCAATTAATTTTTATGATCTTTAATTCATTAACAAAAATTTGAAATTAAGATATTACAGCTTGTACCTACCATAGAAACATTTTTTCAAATTTCTCATTATCCACATAACGGTTCTTAATGAATTTCTTATAGAGAAGCTTCTAAAAAGTCTAAAACACATTGCATTTCAAAACTATAAAATAAATATTTTTTTAATTTTTGAAAAAAAAAATCAATTTTTTCTTTTTTTGAAAATTCGATATCTCAGAAACGGCTCAATATTTTTTTTTAAATTTAATTTTTATTCGAACAATAATAAAAACTTTAAATTGGCGTACCAAAACTTTTCTTAAATTTTTTTTAAGAAACCACTAAAACGACTTTTAATTTTTGTTCTTGCATAAATTCATATTTGCATAGCATTCTGTTTTTGTCACTTACTACTAAAAGAATTTAAAAAAAATAATTTTATCCTTATGAACAGTTTTATCTAATAACATTTGTTTTCATAATTCCTAGTCTATTACATAGTAGCAAGTTCGTGCGACCCAGTCGTGCATTTTATTTTATATTACATTAAACACTTTATCCTACACAAAACTGAATACTTATGTATATACTATTTAACTTAAAAATAAAGCACTAAAATTTACAAAATAATTAATGCGAAATAAAAAAAAACACTTGTAAATGAGGCTTATGCTTTCTATTGTCAAATATAAACTAGCATTGCCATATGCGAAGAATTTTAAATTCGGTGTCAAAATTAAATTAACATTGCCTACAATTAGAAAATTCTTTGGCTCAAACACAATAGGTGCGTTTTATTAGGTGTGTTTTATTATTCACAAATCTATCTGGATGATCTGGATTAAGTTTTAACATGTATTGCAAAAACAATTCGGGATCCTGTTTTCTATCGGGATCTATTTCAAAGATCCAAAAATTAGTTATTACACTGGCGAGTAGATGGCTTTTTATGGTAAGGTAGTGTAAGCTATAGTGTAAAGAAAAAAGACAACAAATAATTTAAAATTTACAAACCCAAGGATAAAAAGAGACGGGCTTATAACACTGCTGTCACTAAGATCCGTATCGTTTTATTTTCAAGGAATGATCCAGATCCGGATTCAGATAGATTTGTGAATAATAAAACGCACCTATTCTTTCTTCGAAAAGCGGAATTTTGAGAGGTTTACGGTTTTGTTTGCACGACTGAGTGTGATTCTACATAATACAGAGAAGGTGCTATGCGCGCATACATGCCAGTTGACAGTCGGCACTCTGACAAACCCGTCAATGCTTATACTACGTTTTCACCAAGAGTAAATCCGGGATTTAAGTGGATTTACCATAAATCTTCTTTAAATCTCGAAGATTTACCATCCAATTTATTTCGTAAATCTAGTAGATTAGAAATAAATCTCTACTAAATCTTCATAGAATCGATCGGTCGAAGTTCGAACTGACCTAACATCCATGCTGTGCTAAGTTATCTCGATGATTTTTCATCGTTTGGCACAAATGAAACTTTCTTTCTCTCGCTTCTACTTTATAAGAAAAATTGAAACAACATTAGCACATTGATAGATGCTGTCAAAGTTAATCTTCTTATTAGTCTTTCAGTGCGGTGAAAACATCACATAAATCTCTTGCCTTAAATCTCAGATTATCTTTTGGTGAAAACGTAGTATTAATTAAGTCTTAATGTTGATTGATGAAAACTGCGAAACTTAAGTGATTCATGATATGATTCAACAAATGTGCCGCAAAACTTCAAGAACAGAACATTTTATTTCGATACACCCTGCGTAAAATATCTACATGTATGTACATACTTACATACATTTGTTACATAGGTAGATGATACTTCTTGTTGCAGGATCTACTCTGTTGCACTAGTTTATGCTCTCAGATTTCTCCACAGTTGTGTTTGTTTTTTCCTGACAATACAACAGACTGTTTGTGTATTGAAATAAGAGCTGGTACCACTCATCGACATTCTTAGCATAGGATGATGTGGTTATGCTCTAAAAGTTTCAGTTTTTTTTTTTTTTGTTGCATTTTAAAACAATCGATAACTTTCAACCGATGACGATACGTGTTCAGCCTGTTCATTTCTCAGTATTCGAATACACACATCTGAATGCATAACAGCACTTTTGCCAAACAATGTGTGCATTGTAGTACCATCATCATCATCATCATGGAGTATGGAAACGGGAAACGTATAGTTTGGCCAGGCTCTTACCATGCCTGTGTGGAAAATATACGGGCGATGGGCGCTCTGAGAAGGTTTTCCTGGAAAACATTTTCAAATTCTTTTCTGAAGGTTTTTATAATTAAAATATAGAATCTTAGCAGGAATTCGAAATCCAAAAATTATTAACAAATACAAAATACTCAAAAATCCATTCACATTCAAAAACCGATTGTCTCCTGCAAAGAATATTTTGAATAACCTTTAGGAATTTATAATAGATCTATAAATAATTAGGGAACAAAAGGTCTAATTAAAAACTTAAGCTGAAATGAAATATGCGTAGAACAATAACAGCTTCTTCCAGTGTTTTGCGTGAAATTGCACAAATTATATTCTTCTGTGGGTGGTATAGAACTTTCTCAATGAAAAATACAAATTTAGAAATATCATAATCTGCTCTTTGGAAAATGTCAATTTTTCAAGATGAATTTTATGAAAATCTTACTTTTTCTGGCTATAATTTTCAAAGGACAAAGGTCGCTGTGTTCGAGAAACTTCAATTTAAGCTCCTACAAAGTGATACGCAATTGACAAACAAAACTATGAATATGGTTCGATGAAACTTTTTATATTAATAAAATGCGTATGCAGCATGCCGTTTGGGTACCGGAATGGCACCATGCATAAACTTCTCACACTTTGACGTGAAGTCGTCGTTGGTCTTTGAAAAGAAGTCTTTGATCCTTTGAATCCCAGCGGCAAGCTTCGATTTTTCTCCAAACTCTAATGAATCACCAGAGCCCTTCAGAATCCTAGCAGCATCCCCCCTCTACTTGCATCAGCAACACTAAGATGGCTTTAATTTTCCCGACGTTCTCGAACAGAACCGACTACAGTGGTGGAAGGGCCGTGATTCACAACCTTGGCACCACCATGTTGGGGCCCCTTTCGAGATGTATTCGGAGGAGTTGCACAAACCTACCGAAATAAGGTATTCCTACAATGTCACTTCCCTCGCTGCGATGTGCATTAGATAAGTGGCCACGACACGAGTAGTCACAGCCTCCCCACCGATATTAAGCACCGACAACGACATGCAACTTTGCCGCCGCACTGCGACCCGGTTTAGTAAAAGAACTGGCCGTATAGATATCTATCCTTTTTTGTTATTGTCTGTTATTATTGGTCCCACAAGTAGCGAAGAAAATACGTCGTTCTGTACAGTGATTCTATACTGGCCCAGTTTTGAAATTGGGCCCTCAGCCAAGCTGATGATCGGCACTGGTCGTTTACCAACTTGATCCTCTCCCTGGGGAGGGGAGTGGAAGGAATTGGCTAGATGAGGAGCGCCAGACAACGTCATCGACATACCGCCACGGAGGTGGAAGAGAGGGGTTCGAAGAATTTGAACGCTTTTTGATTTCAGGACTCATCTGGAAAGGTTATCTAGAGAATCTTTGACCCTACCAAGCTTCTACAACTCGACAAATTCGACGCTCGGGTAGAAGAGAAGCTTAAATCCAAATTTTCGAACATCAACCTCTTTTTTGCAGGGTTCTCATCGGTATTGAATAATTAGGCTTCCACGAAGATCATCCCTTTTTTGTTTAATCAAACGAATAAATAAAATATTTTTTCCTGTTCTTCGTATTTACGAAGTTATTTCTTCCAATATTGCTTTAAAATATTATACAGGGTTTCAAAGTGATTATTATAATTGGTAAAATATTGCAAATATGAGCCTAGTGACTTCAAACTTTTCTTCTGTACGTAAATATTGCAAGTCGTAAAAAATTAAGAAGATCTGCAATTTTTTTTCGAATCCGAACGACATTAAAACAAAACGGCATGTCTGTAAGTCTTATATTTCAGGCTATTTTTTTAATAAATAGCTTCTGAACACACCTAAAGTTCGTGCAAAAAACTTAGTAAGCAGATCTTTTTTGATGTTTTTAAATGTCAAAGAGTCATAGTTAATACTATATTAAATGAAATGCACAAAAATTATAAGTCCTTGTAGTGGTTTTTTTTTTTTTTTAAAGAAAGCTTTTATATACAAAATTTTTAGAACATTTTTAAGAACAAATTTGGTACGCCAACTTTAAGTTTTTATTATTGTACGAACTTTTTTTTTTCAAAAATTTTGAAATGCAATATTTTTTAAACCTTTTTTGGGAGAGTCTCTATAAAAAATTTCATTAAGATCTGTTATGCCGATAATGAGAAATTCAAAATTCTAAAAAATGGTTCTATGGTAGATACAAGCTGTAATATATTAATTTCAAAACAAAAATTTATTAAATTAAAGATCATAAAAATTAATTGAAAGAAAAAAAAATTTATCAAAATTCTAGGCGCTATTTTCGAGAAAATACGATTTTTGAAAACCATTTTTTAAGAATTCTATGGGTACCTACCTTTATTTTTAGGTAAAATAAAATTTTTGTTCTCACATCTTGTAGATTATATTCAGAAACTTTTATTTATGAAGTTGGAAAAAAAATGGAGCATGGGATTTTCGAAATATTGAATTTTGAAAAAAAAATAAACTTTTTTTTAAAATCCAAAAAAATTTACTTGAAAATTTGAATTCACAATATTATTCAAATTGGAGGGGTTTTTGTATGGTTACATAAATGCAGTGTGCCTGCGAAGCTTCATATATTTATGAATTTTTGAACGGGTGGCCGTGGCGCGATGGATGTGTGCTCGCCTGTGAACCTCATGATCACAGGTTCGATCCTTGCCGTCGTCTATGTCGCTTTAATTCCATTAAAAACCTTCTAAGAACTGTCGTCAATTGGTTGCTGGTTTACTCACTACATGTTGTTCAGGCATAACACTAACAACATGTAATTGAGTTAAACTAGTATGCCCAACAAGGATGAACACGAATAAAATAATGTGAATTATAAGCGACATAGAAATAAGACACGGCATTTCTCCGCTTTAGCTCAGCCGCCATCCCTGGAGATAAAAATATCTGAGACAACCACCAACAGTCTCAGAACATCGTGCCACACATCTTTCCTATCCTTCTTTCTCTTCCGTAACTTCACGCCCGCGCTGTGTTGAAACATTTAAAGGGTAATCATAATCCCTTGAGCGCGGATAGATTATAAAAAAAAGAAAAAAAAAGAAGAAGCCAAATAAGAACTCCCTTGGTGGTAGTTCATTCAAGTTGTTGTTGTAATATTCAAAAAATTCATAAATATTATTCAAACTCTTGGGAGCTTTAGCCAAGAAAAAAAGATCAAAATCGGTGATACCTACCATTTTTGAGAAAATAAAAAATAAAAAAATGGTTTCATGGGAGCTACCCTCAATAACGATTTTTGTGAAATTTTTTTTTCAACCATTATCTACCTTTAACTAAATGAAATTGTTTTGTATTTTTATTTTAAAAATTCTGTGGGATGGTTTTTGAGAAAAAAATTATTTATAAAATTTCGAAAAATTTTGTATGGCAGGTGCCGTTATTTTTGGTCTTAAAAAAAAAGAAAAAAACGTGCGGGGGGGAGGGGAAATTAAGAATCATATCTACCAAGTTTAACGAAAATCGGCCGAACCGCTTAGGCTGTTTTCGAACAGAAAGACAGACAGAATTGCGAGACCCACTTTTTTGGTCTTTGCTATCATCGTAATGTCAACTTTGATCAAAATCTCTAGTTCGATTTTTTTCCGACTGCATAACTTGGCTTATAGTACCTATAAGTCGCAAGTAAAAATCGAAAAATCTCATTTAGTTAAAATGGTTATTACTGGCACCTTCCTAGAAGCATTTATTTGATCAAAAATGGTACAACCGATTTTGATTATTTTGTTTATGCTAAAGCTTACCAAAGTTTGGATACAATTGTGTTTTCAAATTTTCAATGGATTTAAAAAAATTCAAATTTTTGAAATCACATGGCTTTCTGTTTTTATCTCTCACTATTAAGAGTTTAAAAAATAAATTTTATGTTTATGAACAGTATGCTCTAATAAAATTCATTTTTAAATATATTTTTTTTTGTTGAATCGGATGTAGACTGAATATTTTGATAGATATAAAGTAAACTTTAATATTGTAGCGCTCGTTTCACTTTAGCATCAGCAAAACGCTTGTTTTTATAGAAAGACACATTCTCATATTAGTTCCAAACAAATACGAGTATCTTACCTTCTCTCTTGCAAAGCCAGCAAAAATCATTCTCATTTTTAACTAGCTTGAACGCTTTCAACAAGTATCCTCTAATTTGTACATACTTCGCGAATATCTATATTATTTAAAAAATATGCAGAACTGCCTTATTTCTAATCCATGACCGACGTTTCTTAATAATTAATTAATATTAATAAAAAATCTCATGGGTTCCCTTCCACTCTTAAGTTTGTCAACACATGAAGGTACTGCCGACTCAAAATATTAGCAAAACTCTTCGCGAACTTTTTCAGTTCTTCTTTCAGTGATCGGGGTCTAGAGCCTGACTATAGTCATATTCCTTTTGAACTATCCGTAAACCTCTATATGAAGTAGATGTTATCACTACTGACTACATTATAGCATTTGATAAAATCTCTCACGAAACTACGAACCTTAAGCTCAAAGCTTTTTTAGTTTTCCCCCTTCGTTCATTTATCGGGTAAGATCCTACTTGGAAAACCACCAGGGTAGTCATGTTGATATCCTCTTATTAGTGATAGCGGTTATGTCATTAAGAACACAGACCTTTCTAAATATGCGGATGACATGAAGATTATTCAAACAATTTCTGTTCCTTTCGATTCTCGGTCACTCCAAAATGTTTTAAATTTATTCATTACATTGTGCAACAAAAACTTCTTGGAACTCAATAAGTAAATGGCAAACCATGAATTTTTTCGCGCCCTTCTCTACGTTCTAGAATTTATTTCTTCTGTGATGAACCAATTCCAGTTGTCTCGTTCATTCCTGGTTTTGACATTATCTGTGACAAAGAGCTCAATTTCCATGCTCATATTGATCACATAATCACCAAGGCCAATTCTTCCCTGGGTTTTATTAAACGATGTTCCAAGGAATTTTCTAATCCGTACGTAACAAAATCGCTCTACATTGAATTTGATATACCAGTATTAAAGTATGCCAGTTAGGTATGGTTTCCATCCCATATCACTCCCTCCTGTAGAATTGAAGCCGCACAGAAACGTTTTATCCGTTTTGGCTAACGTGGTCTGCCTTGGTCGAATCACTTTATTTTACCTCCTTATGAAGAACGCTTAAAACTCATAGCCATTCATACACTTGTGCAATCGCTAATATACCTTTTCGTCAAGTTAAAAATAAATCCACTTAATCTCAGATCTGCCCCATTTTTTTACCTTCCTGTCTTATTGTGACATTTACAAACCTTAAAAAAAACTCTACTGTTTACTTTATCTTTTGTCCGAGCTGACATTGTTTAGGGTGTGTTCAGAAGCAATTTAAAAAAAAAAGCCTTATTACTGGTTACAAAAGCCCAAAATTTTAAACGATATAGTAAGATGCTAAAGCCATTTTAATATGTTACTAAGTTATAAAGAAGATTTTGCAACTTTTAAACGACTTTAACATCTTACTATCTCTTAACATTTTACTAAAATTAAAATTCACAAAATGGGTGCTTTAACTTTTAGTAACTTGCTAAATATATGACATACACTTGCTCAACGTGTATGTCGTGCAATCACTGTTATACCTTTTCATCAAGCTAAAAATTAACCCACGTAATCTCAGATCTGTCCCACTTTTTTACCTTCTTGTCGGTTCTATAGCCCTTTTGAAGTAAGAATAAGTTTATATTGTCTAAGTTTATTTTTAAGCCAAGAAAATAAAGCAAATAAATTACCCTATATTAATTTAAAAAAAAATGTGTTCATTTTTGCAATATTCTATTCTGTCATCAACGTCAATTTTAGAAAAATAGAAAAAAGAATTAAGCTTTGGGAGCTTAATATTAATTTTTATTCTTTTCTAAATGAAAATTGGTCGTTTTAATTCTAACATAGTTAAAGCATGTTGCCAGCCCGTGGATTTTAAAATGACACCCAGAAAATTCATTAGTAAAAAAGTAAATCTGTAATTAGTCTTTGTAAATCTCGTTTTAGCCAAAGCAAATTTGAAAAGAGGAAGTTTTTCTTTTGATTAGTTGAAAATGTTTTCACTTTTGTAAAAATCTTCTCATCAAATACAAATTTGCAATGTGACAAGAATGGGCAAGTTCTTGTCAAGAATTCTCCCACTTCCATTTTGTGTCACTAATTAAATTAATTTCTCATTGTACATTGCATTTGAAATTTGAATAACGTTGTCCATGATAAACATGAAAACATTTTATTTGCAGCATTTGTAGTAAAAAGTTCAAAATTGAGAAAGTTTCGTTTAACCATTACCATTATTGAAGATAAAATTAAAATTTCATTTATTAATTTATTTAGTTGTGTACCTAATTGTATTTGTATTAAGCAAATACAAAATGTTTTTTTTTTTTATAAAAAAAATAAATTCTTAAGCCATCTTCATAAAAATACTGTATTATGATTTTAACTTTAATAAAATGTTAGAGAAATTATGATGCTTAAACTCAATTAAAATTTGAAAAATCGTCGTTTTAACCACGTATCATACTAAAACAGTCTTAGCATCGTTTTAATTCGACTAAAATTTTGCGCCCTTATGTTTTATTTAATTTTAATTTTAACACTATTTTTTTCATTTTGAGTGTGTACAGTGGAAAATGTTCAAGTTTAAAATAAAATTAAGAAAATATTAATTTATTTTAAAAATTTTCCTATACAAAATGGAGTTTGATAATGCGTTTAAATTATTTTTGCTGTAAGATAATTTTATTTTCTTTTAATTTTATTCCTCCAAGAAAACTTAACTTTGTTAATAGTACAATGTTAAAACTGTTATTGTATGATACTTGGTTAAAACGACAATTTTGCAAATTTAAATTGAGTTTTTCTAAGATTTTATTAAAGTTCAAATCATCAAATAGCTATTTTTAGTATCGTTTGATTCTTTGATATTTACAAACGTCAAAAAAAGTCTGTTCACTTTATGTTTTGCCCGAACTGAAATTGTTTGGGGTGTGTTCAGAAGCAATTTACAAAAAAAATAGCCTTATAACTAGCGCAAAATTTTAAATGATTTAGTAAGATCCTAAAGACATTTTAGTAAGCTTTAAAGTTAAAAAGGAGATTTTGCTAATTTGAAACGATTTTAAGATCTTACTACCTCTTATATTTTTTTAAAATGTGTACTTTAACTTTAAGTAACTTGCTAAATCCATATAACATCTGCATACAATTGTATGTGAAAGAGCTAAATTGTGTTTTTTTATGATTCCTGAGCTTATGAACTCAACGTTGTCCAGAATGTTTGACTGAGTTTTCGGAATTTTGTTTTTTTATTTAACTTTATTTAGCTTAAAAAGCTATTTAAAAATTACAAGGTTTTCTTAAAATCTATTTTTAACAAATACAATGGAAAGGTTTTTAAAATTATGTACATTTTGTTAATTTTTTATTTCATTTGGCAAGCTGTTGAATATCTATAGATAATCTTTTATGCATTACTATGTTTCTAGTTCTTTGGTTTCTATAATTTATATAATTTTAAATAGCACTTGGTCTAAAAATATGGCTCTTTTAGGTGATATTAATATAGACATCTTATGTGAATCTTCCGATGCTGATAGTTGTGTTTCAATCATGTCTGTGTTTGGGTTTAGTTCTCTCGTTAATGAACCAATGCCAGTAACTGCAACTTCTAGTTCATTTTTACGCTTTCATAGAAAAATAGGTTTTAAATCATCGGTGCATGATTTAAAATTAACTGAATATTTTCTGACTAGTCTTCAACTCGATTATAAAAATACAAATGCAAAATAGTATTTTTTTTTCTGAATTTAAAAATATGAATTATACTGCATTGCGATCGTCCTTAACTTTTGAATTTTTGGATGAAGTTTATGATTCAAGTGATCCTTCTAATAGCGTTTGATCTATTTTTGAATAAGTTGCAGACACATATTTCAAATTGCACCATATTTAGCGCTAAAAATCTAACAAATTTAAACGTCTTAAGCCTTGGATACCCTTGCCGTTATAAAATAAAATAAAAAAGAAAAATCCGTCTTCGAGTATCTGTTTTAAAGCATCTAAACAATTCAAGTCTTAAGAACTTTTATCAAATATTGTGCTGTGATTTGAAAACTAAAATACCTAATTGTAAATATAATTATCAGTGTCATAGACTGGCTGAAAACGTTGGAAATATTAAAAAGGAATGGGGACTAGTGAATGAAATTTTGAATCGAAATTCATCAGATGTCGAATTCAAAATTAATAAAGTTACAGAAATAATCGCAAATCCTATTGATGTAGCTAATATTTTCAATCTGCATTTTTCAACAATTTACAGTTTGAGGATGAGGTAGTTTCTGTTTTTATGACTTATCTGCCTTCGAAATTCACAAATTGATTTTTTTTCTCTTAAATCTTCAAACTCAGCCTCCTATGGCACAATTTCCAGTCATATCGTAAAAAAAAGAGGCTGGGTGCGACCCACACTGATAACTTCCCATTGTGGTAAGAAAACCTTGAGTAGAATTTTACATCTTTTTCATGGTAAAAATATAAAAACATATTGTGACGTTTTCTTCAATTTTACCATAGCTATTAATGGAATTTGAATATGTGGGACTTGGGTACAACTGAACAACCTTATTCATATACGTATGTACAGTACATACATTCTTCTAAAAACTAAGTTGATAATAAAATTATAAAATTATGAAATATATTATAGAAATTACTTTATTATTTCGGTTCCAAACATTTTAATTGAAAAAAAATTTAAAAACGAAATATTTTTGTTAAAACTGTCAATTCGATACCTGTCGAAATTTAAGCATATGTTAATAATTGTATTATGTCGATAACTTCCCGTAAGAATGTACTAAGCGACACTTTTTTCGAAAATGACTTTTTGATGAGGAAATATACTATATTTTAAGGGCCACGTTTTGGCCTGGGTTCCGCCAACCTATTATGCATGAAAAGGAAACTAGAGTACAAATAAAAAAATGTATCAACTGCCGTGTTTTCTCATTAAAATAATGTTGCCCCCTGAGATTTGTATTATCCGCCAAAAAAATTATGCTAAGCGACATTAATAAAGATCTCATTGTCGTGAGCAACAAAAAACTTTGTTAGATGTCACTTAGTTTAACCAAAATTGTCTCTTAGCACACTATGATTCAACTAGTTTTTTTCGTTTCCTGAACAATTTTAGAAATGTCGCTTAGTATACATTCTTACGGGAAGGTATCGATGTATTAAACAATATACTTTAGAAGGCACTATCGGTGTTCATTCCTAAGAAATTCGACTTGATATATAATTTTAACTAGTTTTCACTAGAATTTTTAATATTTTTTTTTTATTTAAAAAAAAAACTATTAATTCAATATTTGTCAACATTTTACCAATTGTACAAATTATACTATCTATAAAATAAACTAAATTAGAAGTCAATCTCACTACTAGTTCTCGAGAAATTTGAGTCGAAAAACAATTTTTACCAATTTTCAATAGAATTTTATAGTTTTTTATTTTTTGTAAAAAAACTGTAAACTGATTTTTTTTTGAAATTTTCACCAGTTGTCAAACACATTATTTTTCGTAAAATAAAATTATTTTGAGTTTCAAATTGTTTTCCGTTCTTAGAATATCTTGGTTATGAATTTTTTTTTTTCAGTTTTTTTTATTTAAAAAAATAACGGTATGTTCATTTTTTTCCAAATTCATACCAAATCTGTATGACCTTATAATGAGTACATTAAATTTTATTTGAAATCAATAGCATTACTGTTTTGTGAGATATTTGAATCCAACCAAAATGTTTACTTTTTTTTTTTAAACCGTTATAGTGAAAAAACTACTCACTGAATTTTAATAAACGCCCTTTCAGCCTCTTTCGAAGTTATTATCTATTAAACAAAATTTATTTGAAGTCGATATCTTTACTCGGTCTTGAGATATCGACGACGAAAAATGATACCAGAACGTACGGATGTACGAACGTACGAACGTACGAACGTACGAACGTACGAACGTACGTACACACACACACAATGAAAAATGATTGATATAGCCTCTAGGGACCTTGAAACGTCAAGAAATGTCAAAAATTCCAATTTGACAAATCGGACCGATTACAATAACTCCCCATGAGAAGTTAAAAAAGAAAAATCTTCTTCGAATATCTGTTTTGAAGAATCCTAACAATTCAAGACTTAAGAACTTTTATCACTGCTAGCGATTTTAAAACTGAAATACCTAAGTGTAGAGATAGTTATCACGCTCATAAACTGACTGAAAACGTTGAAATGAAATTTCGAATCGAAATTCATCAGATGTCGAATTCAAAATTAATAAAGATATGTACAGAAATAGTCGCAAATCCTATTGATGCAGCTAATATTTTCAATCAGCATTTTTCAACAATCTCTAGTAATTTACAGTTTGATAATTTAAATATTCAGGATGAGGTACTCGTAGTTTCTTTTTTTATGACTTCTCGTTCTCTGCCTTCGAAATTCACAAATTGATTTGTTAGTCGTATCTTAAAAAATATTTCATTTCAAACTGCTGATGTTCTTTGTTTCATATTTAATCTTTATAATTGAGAAGGTGTGTTTGAAATTAACAATTACGTACATATATTGATTTTTATTTATTATTTTTATTTATTTATTACATACAAATTGTAATAAATTTTCTTTTAATCAAAGGTTTATTCGACACTTATTCTTTTGAATAATAGAATTAACCTAACTATTTAATCTTAAATCTTGCTAAAAGTTAACTATTAACTATATATGTATATACAAAAAAATATAAATAAAAAAAAAGATACTAACTTAATTAAGCCATATGAAATATTATTTAATCTTTTCTTTTTATTTTTGATAAAATTTGATCACCACACACAGAAAACAAATAAAAATAAAATGCACGACTGGATCGCACGAACTTGCTCTTATATAAAAGTACTTTGGAATTTAAGATACATTTTATAAATATAAAACATGGATTTAATGAGATAATAATGTTCAACTGCATAAAATTGCCGTCTGGTTTCCGGAAAAGTATGAATTTATGCAAATAAACCTTAAAAAATCGTTTTATTATTAAATAAATTTTTTATATAAGAAATTTCGCTAAAATTTTTCAAGAAAACAATGTGGGATGCGGATTTTAATTATTTAATAATAATGATTTTAGGAAATAATTTCAAAAAATAATCGTTCATAGGTTTTGAAGATATTGATTTAAAAAATTTTTTTTTTAAACCCAATGAATATTTTTTCGAATATTTTTATATACAATATTATGTTAAACTTAAGGGGACTCCTGCTAAAAATTTTGGGATAAAATCCTTAGAGCCGTTAATGAGAAAGTCGAAAATTAAAAAAACGGGTCTATGGCAGGTACCCCTAAAAACATTTTGCACTAAAATTTTTTTTGACCAAAATGTAGTCCATGTCGATAATATCACACTTAATTTTTTTTATCAAAATCGTTAGAGCCGTTTTCGAGATAAATAAGATTTTGCATTACGGGGGGTACCGTTAGTTTTGGAGCTAAAAAAAAAATTTCAATTTCTTCTCTAGGGAATCACCGAAAACCGTTAACTACCGAGATTGAAAGAAATAGGTCTAGGGGTTTAGGCTGTAGTGAGAGGTACAGACATACAGACACACCGAAACATGTTTTTTGTGTACTAAATTTTACTTAAAATTTTTATAAAAAAAATTGATATGCAAATTATTAGTTTTTAATAAAATACATTTTAAAACGTAATTTAAAAATTTAATCGTGTATCGGTTTTCAAGACATTGAATTTTCAAAAAAAAATTTGTTTTATTTTTTTAAAAATCCAAAAATTATTTTTTCGAAAAAATTTTTAGTTCATATTTTTTTCAAATGCAAAGCAGCTCCTGCATAAAAATTTTTGTTAAAATCGTTAGAGCCGTTGGTGAGAAATTCGAAAATCAAAAAAACCGTTCTATGACAGGTACCCCTAATAACATTTCCCCCCAAATTTTTTTTTCACCAAAATATAGTCCATGTCCATAATATCACACCTAATTTTTACTTGCGACTTATAGGTACTATAAGGCAAGTTATGTATTCGTAAAAAAAATCGAACTCGAGATTTTGATCAAAGTTGACATTACGATGATAGCGAAGACGAAAAAAGTGGGTCTGGCAATTCTGTCTGTCTGTCTGTCTGTCTATCTGTCTGTCTGTCTGTCTGTTCGATTACAGCTAAACGGCTCGGCCGATTTTCTTCAAACTTGGTAGATATGGGTTTTGATTTTTTACCCCCGGATGTTTTTTGATTTGATTTTTTATGACCAAAAATAACGGTACCTGCCATACGATTTTTTTCCGAAATTTTATAAATATTTTTTTTTCTCAAAAACTGTCCCTGCGATTTTCTTAAAAAAAATTCAAAAAATTTAATTTAGTTAAACCTAGGTAATGGTCGAAAAATTTTTTCAAAAAAATGAGTAGTTTTGGTACCCCCCTTGGGACCATTTTTTTGTTTTTGATTTTCTCAAAAACGGTACCACCGATTTTGATCATTTTTTTTATGCTAAAGCTTCCCAGCAGTTTGAATATTATTGTGTATTCAAATTTTTCAAAACAATTTTTTTGGATTTTTAAAAAAACTTTCAAATTTTTTTTTTGAAAACTCAATATTTCGAAAACCCCAAGCTCGATTTTTTCAAAACTTGATAAATAAAAGTTTGGAAAAATAATCTACAAGATATAAGAAAAATAAATTAATTTTACCTAAAAATAACGGTACCCTCCATACAAATGTTAAAAAATGGTTTTCGAAAATCGTATTTTTCTCGAAAACGGTTCCGAGAATTTTGCTTAAATTTTTTTTCTTTCTATTATTTTTTAATATCTGTAATTTAATAAAAAAAAATTTGAAAACAAGATATTACTGACTGTACCTACCATAGAACGATTTTTTAAAATTTTGAATTTCTCATTATTAGCACAACGGATTTTAATGAAATTTCGTAGAAGGAAGCTTCTAAAAAGTTTAAAAAACATTGCATTTCAAAACTTTAAGAAAAATATTTTTTTGAATTTTGAAAAAAAAAATCAATTTTTTGTTTTTTGAAAATTCAATTACTCGAAAACGGCTCGTTACTTTTTTTTGTAAATTTAATTTTTATTCATACAATAATAAAAACTTCAAATTGGCGTACCAACATTTTTTCTTAAAAATGTTTTAAAATTTTCTTATATAAAACCTTATTTTTTAAGAAACCACTACAAAGACTTATAATTTTTGTTCTTGCATGAATCTATATTTGCTTGAATCACATGGCATCCTATTCTTACCTTTAACTACTAAAGAAGTTTAATGAACAGTTTCTCTAATAACATTCATTTTTGAAATTCTTAGTCTTTTACATAAGAGCAAGTTCGTGCGACCCAGTCGTGCATTTTATTTTTTATCAAAATCGTTAGAGCCGTTTTCGAGATAAATAAAATTTTGCATTACGGGTGTATGGTTGGTACCCTTAGTTTTGGAGCTAAAAAAAAAATTTCAATTTTTCCTCTAGGGAATCACCGAAGACCCTTAACTACCGAGTTTGAAGAAAATACCTCCGGTAGTTTAGGCTGTAGTTCGAGGTACAGACATACAGACATACAGACAGACAGACGGAATTGTCGGACCCACTTTTTTCGTCTTCGCTATCATCGTAATGTCAACTTTGATCAAAATCTCGAGTTCGATTTTTTTTCCAAATGCAGAACTTGCCCTATATAGTACCTATATCGCAAGGAAAAATGCGGTGTTTTAAGTTCCGAGCAAATACTTTTGAAGAGCTATAGACGATGGAAAATTTTACTCCAGGTAAAGGTTTGACAAGACAATAGTTCGGTTCTTGGTTGAAAACCTAAACATTCAAAACCGAATCACAAACCGTTGGTTTCTTTTGTATTATTTATACGTGTTCAGATGCACCGTTTTTAATAAAAATGGAATGGGTCGCCGCGGTCCAAAAGTTGTATACATTTGTAGATACATTAACTGAATCCAAAATATTTTTTGAATTCAACCATTTTTAATATTGCCCCAAGTCATTTGAAATTTGAACATATATTATGTAGGTACATTGCAATAAAAGCCTATTTTAAAAGTATCTTCTTTAGAAAAAACTTACCTAAGTCAGCTTAGCAATATATTTTTAAAATCAATATATAAGCAACCTTTCAATATAAAATCAAGAAAAGATTTGGATTCATACAAAAAGGGGATTCAGTTGTTTAAGGACGAAGCAAAATCTTTATTCGATATAGCTGCTTGTAAATGTGAGAACTTTGATTCGTGCAAATGTGAGGAACAACAATTTTGGAGAGAAATTTTTTGATTGATCAACGAACCAATCGAAAAATGGGCATTGGAAGCATAGACGTAAAAACCTCCATTAAAATTACCAAGAAATTGACCCGAAAAAGGAACTATGAAAAAAGACAGCGCAAACAGTTCATTGAAGCTAAGCCTTATTCGTCTAATGATATGCCGATAGAGTTTTCATCTGAAGAAGAACCCGAGCTTCCAATTGAAGAAGAAATGGAGACATCAACTTCATCAGCAGGATTCTCTCAAGATAAACCTAAAAAGAAAATTTTAAAATTTTGAATGCCTACTGTCGCTCATGTAGCTGATAGATACAGTATTTCAGATAGGGCTGCAGCAGCAATTCTTCAAGACGTTGGTCTTATCACAAAGGAAAAAAACTAGTTACATTATGTGGTAGATAGGAATAAAATAAGGCGAGTTCGTGAGAAGGAAAGGGGTATTCTAGTCAAGAAGTCCTTAATAATACAAGAATCGTTTGGACTATATTTTGATGGACTAGAGGATAAAACTCTTTCAATGATAGATTCTTCTAAATAGAAGGAAAATCGTTTCCTAGGAGCATATAAGTCTAGTCAAGGAACCAAACTCAGAATACATGAGACATATTTCAGTATCGACGGGAAAAGCTTCCAACGCAACGTGAGCAACGGAAAAAAATAAGATGCCTAGAACCACAATTACAAAGACCATTACAGTGGTTCATCTGCCAACTATACACGCTAATGAACTTCCATTGAGACACTTATTCGAGCATTATAGGAGCAATCGGAAACAATTTAAAAGATTGTGAGATTCTGCCTTTAGTGGATTTTAAATCAATAAGCTATGCTCTACCGGATATATCGAATGCAAACGATCTCAGCACCGATCAGTCATATCTCTTTCAGATTTGTACCACTATTACTCGTAACTCTGGTCATTGCCACAAAAATCTTTCATGAAACAGCCCCGGAAAAATTGTTCAGAAAAATTGATTCAATGATATTGCCCATTCTAAAGGAATTTCCATGTCATACTCAATAGGGTGTGTCAAAGTGCTCAACTATGGTATTTTCAAATGTAATAGCTTTTAAAAGTTGCATTGCTTATCAAAATTAAATCCTGCGTTTACAATTTTCATTTTAATTAATATCTTTGGCTCCCTCAAAAATATGATGAAATCCAAAAAATTTTGATTTTTCGAGATTTTTGAAATATGTGTTATTTTAATTTGCACCGTGTGGAATTGTGGATACAAGAAAAATATATAAAATATTTTTAGGCTTTCAAGTCAAAGATAATTGCAAGGAAACACTTTTAAGCTTATATTTGTTTAAATTGAACACTTGATAAAGAAGCTATGAAATAATAAAAGAAGGAAGAAAAATCATTTTTTTATGTAAAATCGTGGTATATCTTTTTGTAAAGAAAAAATTCTTTCTGTATTTTGTTAAGTTTTTTTTTTAGTATACGTAAAAAAAAATTACTGTCTCTGCTGTTGTATGCGGTTCTAAGAGGAGAGATGGGGTTATAAGAACAACAATTGAATCCCGCAAAATAATGCCTGTTTTCGTTTCGTGTTTTTATTTCGAAAAAAAATTACAAAATAGCTTAATTTCATATTTGCAAAACTTTTTTCTAATAAAAATATTTAAAGAAGTTTTATTAAGAAATATTTAAATTCAAGAATGTCTTTTTGATCTTTTTACTACAATTTAATATGAATTTTAAACGAAATTATTGTTTTAATATTTTTTTTTCTCATTTAATTTAGACTTCAAAAAATTGATTTTTTTCATAATTTCATAAGGCTTGGGGCGGTACAAAATGATTTTTTTCGAAAACCTTAACTACACCATTTTATTTGAGTTGAATCGTGACAACTTTCTATCACTAGTCGAAATCGAAAATAAAAAAAAAATAAAATCAATCCACCCTTACATACCATGTTTAAAAAAAAAAAAACTATTTTACATTAATGGAATGCGAGTTCCACTTTTTTCGCACTGAAACACATATGTTTGTGTATATAAATTGCTTGGTTATTTATTAATAATATTATGAATTATATTGACCAACATACAACTAAAGGAATATACAGCTTTTTTATCCTTAGGTTACAATGTAGTATGCAATATTTTGCTCTCAGGCGCTGCTTAAAATCAAAATTCGAACCTGGCCTTCAACTACAAGTGGCCGTTGAATCGAAAAGTATGGATTTTGTCCCGCAACTACAATATGAGGGTTTGTGGGTTTCCCCATTAATTTTGTCCTCCACAAACTTCATTTTGACTTAGAAAGGATTTTCTCTTGTGCAAGATTACTCTACGATTGGAAAAGCTATATGCAAGGAATATAAATGGATAAAGCTTATGGTCTTTTGATGATAACGTGACCAATTTTGCTTGGTTTTGCTAAACCATATTGGTATATATGTATGGTACGTGCTATCAATGAATGGACTTTCGAACTAAATAAACCACTTTCCAGTTTTCATAGTAAGAATTATGAATTTTTGTTGAAAGTTATCTCAAAACATTCATATAAGACATGAGTTAATGCAAAGGTAGGGAGTTTGCTAGGGGTCGAGTGGGTGTGGGTTGTTATGCATTTCAATATCTGTATGAGTGTCGGTGTCAAAGTTCAAGCTCAGTTATACTGTAAATGCAAACGAAAAATCATTTAATGGATTAAGAGGTTATTTGAAATAATGTTAAAGGTAACGAGATAATGTGGTTAAAAATTCCCATTCCAATTCGAATTTTTGGTATGTTTTGAAGAAAACTATTTTTCGGAGAAATTAGTTTATATTTTTCCCTTCGCTTATGATGAACTTAAATTCCAAAAACACTTTGATGTCTTAGATAAAGTTTAATTCGTTAAAATTGAAAATACTCTTGCACAAAAAAGGAAATTAAATATTTAATTTAGTGGCATGGTAGTTCCATATAATTTCCTTTCTTAATAATGTAAAAGGGCCTCGTTAAATAATAAATCCCAAATCTCCAACACAATTTCTCCATTAACTATAAGCTCTTGACATCAATTATTGAAACTTGTGACTGACATCACCGCTAATAAAGTTCATAATCTCATCTCATTGCAATTGACTTAACTTACGAACAAAATATAATTCTCGTTAGCAATCAATATGCGCAATACAAAGCCTTCACTATTCATTTGTCTCCATAAGTGTCCGGGCCGGGCTGTCAAACAAATAACACCTTTCAGCCTACCCTGAGTAGATAGAGGTACCCTTATAGCCGATCATTTGAAAATAGAATATAAATTTACGGATGTACTATACGTGAGCCAACCTGGCCGATATCCACAATGCCATTGCAAGTATGGCATAGCTGCAAGCTTGATAATAATAATAGGCAGGCACAAGCTTATTGATTACCTATTCCCTGTTTTGCTATAATCGAAAACGCTTTCCCTCAATGAGAACCCCTTTCCAGGACTGTCTATTCGATCCAAAAGGTTTATTATGGATTATGGAGGACGCGTTGTATTAATTAAAAATTCTATCCAATGATGTTAAATGGATTATCCTTCGAAAGCAATAAACCCGCCATACGTAGGATATACTCGTATTTCAGATCAATAAACGCCGTCTATTTTGAAACGGGGCTTTGTGTTATTTAAATTGAATTAGAATTATGACATGGATATGGAGTGTTGGGAGCTTATGTTAATTTTCTATTTTTCATTAACATTAACAAGATGTTTTCAATTTTTGATTATATTAGAGAATGAACTTTTCCAATTTAGAAAGGTAAGGAAAGTTGTCCAGCTTTTAGTTCTTTAGCTAGAAATATATATATACATTTTGCTATACATATGTACTTATTGTGGTTTTTGGGGAGGACGAATAATCTTGTTTTTAGTCCTTTTAGTAATTTCAAGTTTGTTAAATAATTCTTCGCAATCAAACTTTGTAGAACTATATTAATGTAGGAAATTCTTTTTCCTGTCTTGCACCTTATCGAGGTCGAAAACTAAATTTGTTTTATTGAGAAAAAGTTACTTTTTAGGTCCTAGGTCCTCACTGAAAGAAAATTAAACCTGATTGCAACAGTGACAAAACTTTTCTTTATATTTAATATTTAAGTACATACTTTAAAATATGTTCAACGATATTGAAGAATTGAAGATTGTTAAATGAAATGAAGTTGTTTAAAAAAAAATTATTGTTTAGTAGTAGCTTTTGGAATAATCGTTTGTACGGTGGACTGTAAAGCTATAAATAAATAAAATGCACGATTGGACCGCACGTATGTACTTGCTCTTATGTAAAAGTACTTTAGAAAATAAAAATTGTATATAAAACGAACAGCGGTTAAATTAGAGAAAAATGTTTAAATGCATTCAACTGATGTGACTTTATGCAAACAAAATTTAAAAATCGATTTATTAATCTTATATAAATAGAAATGAATCGCATAATGTGTTGCTAAGCGTTAAACTCGAGAACGGCTCGACCAATTCGGCTAATTTTTTTTTATATTTTTGTTAAGACACAAGGAAGGTTCTTATGGAGAGAAAAAATGTAAAAATTACAAGGCGGTTAAGAACTTTCTGAGTTTAGCGATTTGGAACAAACATACATTTAAATTTTTATTTATATAGATTACTCTTAGTCAATGTTCGAACTTCGAAGCCCAACATCGTTCCAACATTTACGAACTGTTAATGGCTCTTACAGAGAAGCCTGTCAGTGCTTTGAACTGTTAGAAAATGATGCTCATTGGGATCAAACTTTAAATGATGCTGTAATTTCTTTGACTTTTTTTTTATTTGACTTTTTTCAATGCAAGTCCAAAAGATAAAAACAATATTGTTTCTAGCATTAAATCTCCGCTTAATGGAATTTTTAAATCCGCTTAAGTGAAATTTTTTTTTCACTTATCCGAACTCCGCTTAAGTGAAATTATTTTTCACTTAAGCAGGGTTCGTTTAAGTGAAAAACCCGCTTAAGTGAAAGAAGGACTGTGACATTTTGCCTTTTCCCTTAAGCGGGTTTAACTGTACTTTTTTTTTTATAATCGGCGCACACTCAAGGGGTTTTTATACCCTTAATATGCCAGAGACACAGTGTGAGCATTAAGAAAAAAGGGAAGGGTTAGAAAGGAGGTGTCGATGTACATTGGTTTTGAATTCTTGAACATTGCAATGACTGGGAAAGACAGAGCGTGGCAAAGAATTCCACATTCGCGTAGTACGGCTGAAGAACGAATCTCTGTATTTCACAGTATGGCCGAAGTTGGGCTCAAGGGTAAACTGATGGGCATTCCTAGAAGTGCGAGTATTACGGTTAAATTGTTTAAGGGGAGGAATGCTATTTCACTAGAGCATAGTCCGTTAAAATAACGGTAAAAAAGGGTGAGGCAAGAAACATTACGACGATGTTGGAGTGACGTAAATGAGTCAATGATGTTATTATCACAAATCATTTTAAAAGCTCTTCTATGAATACTGTCCAAGAGACTTAAATAAGTTTCTGGAGCACCAGCCCATAGATGGGAGTTATACTCAAGTTTTGGACGTATATAGGTTTTATAGATTGTACACTGAACCAAAAAGGTACATGATTCGAAGGAAAAACTGCATGTTTTTAAAGAAAAAATTCATTAAAAACGCGCCAAGAATCGAGTTCATTAAAAGAAAGAAATCCTAAGCATACGTTTTATGAATTTGTTCCTACGACTATAAAAGGTTCTTTAAATTAATGATTCCTGCATTAAATTAATGATTGGAAGTCATTAAAAAATTCTCTCGATAATTCACAAAAAATATGAACTATTTCATTCGATGTAAGTAAACAAACATGAAATTCATAAATTTTTGCTTTAATTTCATGTATTTTGTCATTCAATTTTACTATATTTTTCATTTATTTTATGACCTTCTGACATAAATTGAAGGAACAGATTCACTGTTTTAATGTAAAAAATCATGTAAATAATGATTATTGTTCTTAAAAAGTATGAGCAATTTCAGACAATGTATGTAAAAATTCATGGAAGTCATGATGTTTTTCATTAATTTTATGAAATCGGTCTGTGTTTTAAATGATTTTATTCATTAATTTAAAAACTCTGACACTTGTTCTAGGAAAAGTTTCCTAAGATTTATAACGTTTTTTATTGATTAAATGAATGATAGTTTTATTTTTAATGATTGCTTGCAATAATTGTAAGAAAAGTTTCTTTTTTAATAATGAAGCAATTATTAATTTAATGCAACTTTTCTTATATTAGTATGAATCTTTTCATTAGTTTTATGTAAGAAATTATGGAACCTAAGCTATTTTTTCATAAAACTAATGAATTTTTTCTTTTTTTTTCCAATGATTTCTATTCGTGTTAAGAACAAATAATTATACGTGCACGTCCACCTGAAATACAAAAGCCCCGATGGCAAATTATTTTCAAGAAAATGGTATACCTGAAAACTTAAAGAAAAGAAAAGAAAAGAAAAGAAAAGAAAAGAAAAGAAAACTATTTAAAAATAGAACAATTTATTTATTGAATATATTTTTGAATATCAAATTATTGCGTACAACATATAAATAAAATATACAGGGTGTCCGACAGTCGAAAAACATTTCGTGAAAAATTATTTCGGGCGAATAACATTCTACCCAGACACCACATTAATTTCACTGCAGCATTATCTAAAACAAAAATTAAAATACAAAGTCAATTAGTCAAGGATATTAAACGTGGTTTTCTTAAAGTAATCATTGAAACAAAAGCAATTTTGGCAATCAAAAATGATAGGTTTAATGTTAACGTTTAATGTGTTTTGAAATAAATATATATGTATGAACTAAGAAAAATAAAATTACCACCTTGACATCTGCTTCATCTATTTTTTCAGCATTACCCTCATCTCCTTGTCCCTTAAATGTTTTACTTGTAGAAAAAATTGATTAAGTCGGATGGCTTGATTTGTCCATCTGCTGACAATCCCTGGGCGATTTCCAAACAACACACCAAAATCCATTTTTATCTAGAAAAATTAAATAATATTATATAACGAATTTATGAAAAATATTCGCTCCTTATAGACTAAATACTTACAAATTTTATAAATCAAGTTGTTGAATAAATTTAAGGTCGTCCACAATGCGCAACACTTTGAAAAATGTATACATACTCGTATTTTTAAAATAACTTTGGAAAAGAAAACTTTTTGGTAACTTTGTAAGATCACGTTTTAACACTGATAATATCAAACAAGAAATGAACTCTTGATATGATATTACAATTACAAGTATATTGCATAGTAACCGCAAAGTTTATGACTTATTTCCTACTATTAAAGAGTCAGTCATTCAAAACATGAAACTGTTCCGTTTTTTATGAATAAGTTCTTAAAACTCCAGACTACAGCCATAGGTGTATAACGGTAATATTTTGCACTTTAAGGAAATATTCCATAAATTGTAAGTAATGAGCTTGCAGTTTATGAAAAAATTCCTACGATTCAGGAATAAATTTTTTCACAATAGTGGGCAAAATCAAACTGTTCCTAAAATTGAAGTGTTAGTCATGCAAAATATGAAATTAATCTTATTTTGTATGAATTAGTTTTTAAAACACCAAATTAATCTTATTTTATATGAATTAGTTCTTAAAACACCAGATTTCTATAACGGCACTTTCATAGCGGCATTAAATTGGTTTTCTTTTTGAATAATTATATTATGTCTTAATAAAAGTCAAAGATGATGACGTAAAAAATATATAATATGTAACTTATTAAAATAAAATTCACAACGGGGTCGCACGAACTTGTTCTTATTGTAAAAGACTGAGAATTTAAAAAATTAATGTTACTAAAAAAACTGTTCAGAAGCATAAAATTCACTTTTTCATTAATTCACTTTTTGCATGCATCAAATGAATGGATTCAAGCATTTAAAGCAATTTTTCTTAAAATGTCCGTTACTCATGCATTGAAAAATATGTTGCATGTAACAAATGAAAAGTTACATACATTTTAAGTAATCTTTCATACAGCTTCATATTAAATTTTGTATGAATTGTTCATATTTCAAATGTAAAGTTTCCTGCTTGGAATTCGCAACAAAAAAAAAATGTTTATGAATATGGTTTCATGCATTGAATGATATTTTGCATGTAAAAAATGTATAGTTTCAAGAATTCTAAGTAATTTTTCATAAAATATCACTTGCTTATGTTGATGAATGTGGTTTCATATAATCAGTTACTTTGTTCCTACAATAAAAGAATAGTTTCAAGCATTTTAAGAAATTTTTCATAAAACTTTACAATAAAATTTGTATGAACTGGTCATTAGACTGGGCCAAAAAAATTGACTATTTTTTTTTTTGAAAGATATATCGAGAATATCATTCAGAATGACAAAAAAAAATTTTCGTAAAAGTTTGAGCCCTTAATATCAATTTTAAGAGGTCTATCATCGCTAATTTTGATTTTTAGTCATAATTTCATGTTTTGCGTCAGAACTGACAAAACATTGAAGTAAAAAAATTCATTTTGACTTACTTTTATATAAAATTAAATTCCCTACAAAAAAGGTCTAATTGAAAATTTTCGTCAGACAAGCCGTTTTTGAGTAATTAAGCTTAATAAATTGTTATTTTTCTTCGATTTTACTTTTTTAATTTGGAATTTTGTAACTAACGAATCAATGAATATCTCAAAATGATCACAATGGATTTTTAAAGGAAATTTAATGCTCTACAAAAAAGGTCTCATAATATTTTTGTCTAAATGTAATACTTCAAAAGTTATTCACAATTGAAATTGAAAAATAATTGAAATTTCAAGTTTTTCTTTCTTAACTCAATTTTTTTTTACTTAAAGGAACAAATTGACTTTTTTGAACATTATTAATCATCATTCATCGAAAATCTCTTAATATTCACCATTATTCTAACAATATTATTACAAAAATATATAAATTTAACAATAAATATGAATTTATTTTTGCCTAATTGATCATTTCTCAACGAAAACATGGTTCTACTATCTTAAAGAAATTTTTGAGTAAACAATTATTTAATTTCGCTGTTGAAAATTATTTATTTATAATATTTCATACATTTATATAGGAAAAAAAACAGATTATGGCTACTTAATTAATAATAACAATAACAGATGGTAAAAAATTTATTTTTAACATAATTGTAACTCATATTTTATAAGAAATCTATAGGATTTTATAGTTTTACAACCATAATTAACTACTAGTTATAACATTTTATTACATTAAGGTTTTTTTGTTGCAATTAGGGTATTTTTTTTCCGTACTCACTAATGACTAGTAGTAAGTACTGAAGTTGCTCTTCGTTTTGTGGTTACTAAAAGAAGAGGGGATACGTTTATTCGGTATAGTGCTTAATAAGTTGATGAAAAGCAAATCAAAATCGAGGGTTAAGGGAGGAAATGTTATTTATCGATGTAAATTCGTGTATATTAATAACATAAAAATTCACAAATGTATGAAATATTATAAATAAATAATTTTCAACAGCGAAATTAAATAATTGTTTACTCAAAAATTTCTTTAAGATAGTAGAACCATGTTTTCGTTGAGAAATGATCAATTAGGCAAAAATAAATTCATATTTATTGTTAAATTTATATATTTTTGTAATAATATTGTTAGAATAATGGTGAATATTAAGAGATTTTCGATGAATGATGATTAATAATGTTCAAAAAAGTCAATTTGTTCCTTTAAGTAAAAAAAAATTGAGTTAAGAAAGAAAAACTTGAAATTTCAATTATTTTTCAATTTCAATTGTGAATAACTTTTGAAGTATTACATTTAGACAAAAATATTATGAGACCTTTTTTGTAGAGCATTAAATTTCCTTTAAAAATCCATTGTGATCATTTTGAGATATTCATTGATTCGTTAGTTACAAAATTCCAAATTAAAAAAGTAAAATCGAAGAAAAATAACAATTTATTAAGCTTAATTACTCAAAAACGGCTTGTCTGACGAAAATTTTCAATTAGACCTTTTTTGTAGGGAATTTAATTTTATATAAAAGTAAGTCAAAATGAATTTTTTTTACTTCAATGTTTTGTCAGTTCTGACGCAAAACATGAAATTATGACTAAAAATCAAAATTAGCGATGATAGACCTCTTAAAATTGATATTAAGGGCTCAAACTTTTACGAAAATTTTTTTTTGTCATTCTGAATGATATTCCCGATATATCTTTCAAAAAAAAAAATAGTCAATTTTTTTGGCCCAGTCTAACTGGTCATACTTCAAATGTTAAAAATCATAATCTGATTTTCCAACAACAATTCTATTGCTTTGGATTTTATGAATGGTTTTTCATGAAAATCATGACTTGGTCATAAAACAAAAATTAATTTTTATGAATTCATGCATTATTCATATGAATATTTCTTAAAAATTAATGATTTTGGCTGAATGATCGCCATTCATAAAAAGAATGTACAAAAATTTTTTCAGTGTAGCCAGATCAGAAGGAGGGAAAAATTTCTTGCACCGTCTCAGAAAACCCAAACATCTTGCGGCATTTTTGGCAACATCGCGTATGTGAGTGTTCCACAAGAGGTGGTTCGTGATGCACATACCGAGAATTTCGAGATGTTCAGTTTCATTGATGCAAGTGCCACTGATAGATAGTGGCAAGGGGGGTATATCTCGCTTTTTAACGATATAAGACAGCATTGGGTTTTCGAAGCATTAAATTCGACACGGTTTCTTATTCCCCATTGCACAAAGCTGTTTAGGTCGTAATTTAATGTGCTTATCATATTTTGTCGTTGCAGTTCCACATCCGAAGAGGAGGGATGTGAGTCTGAAAACGAATATGAAAAGCTAAGAGTACTATCGTCAGCGAAACAATTAATTGGATTAGAAGTTACAGACAGGAGATCATTAATAAAAATGAGGAAGAGGGTTGGGGACAAAACGGAGCCCTGGGGCACACCAGCATTTATATTGTAGGTTTCAGACTTGAATCCGTCTAGTACAACTTGTATTGAACGGTTCGAAAGAAAATTTCTAATCCAAAGAAGTAGGGATTCGTCGATCCCGAAAGCACGCATTTTCGATAAAAGAGCAACATGCCAGACTTTATCAAATGCCTTTGAAATATCAACAGCAATAATCTTACTTTCTCCGAAACAATGTAAAGATTTGTTCCACTTTTCGGTGAGATAAACCATCAAATCACCTGCGGACCTATTGCTACGAAAGCTATACTGCCGGTCATTAAGAAGCTTTCGTTCCTCAAGATATTTCTTAAGCTGATAATTAATCAGCGTTTCCATGACCTTAGAAAGAAGGGACGTTAGTGCGATCGGTCGATAATTAGAGGGTGAAGAAGATTCGCCTTTTTTGGGAATTGGCTGAACAAATGCGCTGAAGAATAGGACAGATGGAAAAGATGGAAGAACACCTCTTCAGAATAATAGCGGGGATACCATCCGGACCAGCATATTTATGAATGTTAAGATCTTTCAGGACTCTTGCCACGGTACGAGTGCGAAAAAAGATTTGTTCCATAGAATCACTAACGCGCTCAAGAATTGGGGGAGTCATGACACTAATCGGCAAGGGGGAATTTGCGGCGAACTGCCTTACAAATAAGTTAGCTTTATCAATAGAGCTAACGAAAGGAGTGTCATTGACAACAAGCGTAGGAACCGAGGAAGAGGAAGAATTCCTCATATTTTTTACAAATGACCAAAAATTCTTACTGCCTTTGGGACATTGCAGTATTTTTTGCCTTGAATTTTGATCATGTAAAAATTTGGTCCGTCGAATATGGGCGTTGCAGGCCTTTCTGGCTTGTTTGAATTTTTCCGGTTTTCCTCAGTTGGGTTGGCTCTAAAACACCGGAAGCTTACTTCTTTTTCCTTGATAACCTCTTTACAGCTCAAATCAAACCATGAATTATCCTTGGGTCTGATACTTTTAACCCTATTCGGGAAAAAATGTTTCATTCCCAAAAGAATAATGTTATTTATCATATCTGCGCTGGAGTCTATGTCACTATCGAGGAAGCATAGTGACCAGTTAAAGATCCTGAAAAAGTTATTCAAACCGTTCCAGTTGGCCTTCTCGTACTGCCATACGGTTCTTCTAGGAGCTCTTTCTCTAAAGGACTATTCACATCAGAGTGACCAACGACCAACGAATTAAAACACAAATGGGATTTAAAACATATATAAACATAAATTCTTCACAAAAACTCTACAAAAGGGTAGCAATCTAGTATAATTTAATGTTAATTTATAAAAATTTGCGTTTTAATTGCTAAAATGAGAGAAATTTGAGAAAACAACTTGGTCGTAGCAATTATATTGCAATTCGCGACGACCAATTTATTTTCTCAAATTTCTCTCAAACGCGAGAAACGCTTGTTAGTGGTTCCTCCCTTAGAACCATTTTTTTGTTTTTTTTTGATTTTCTAAAAACAAGGTACCAGCCAATTTTATCATTTTTGTATGCTAAGGCTTCCCAAAAGTTTAAATAGTAGTAAATTTCAAAAGAAATATTTGGATTAAAAAAAAAATAAGAGTGCCAGGACTCACGGTTAAGATGTGTAAACATCAACGTTCGTCCGAGTGCCGAATTTTTGTTATCGAACGTATCCAATAAACATACAATGCAATCGTACTGGTTTGTGACGCTTTATTGAATTGTTGCTTAAGGAGATTGAATTTTATTCTTGCTTTTTCAGGCGATTTGTAAATTTTAACAACTACAACCGAATAACATCATATAAAATTGTTTCGACGAACTAGTTCGGTCCTTTTTACACGTCATATCGGCATACTACTTCGATTCCCAGAGTTCGCACTGCTATGTCGACACATATTCATTTCACACGACCCAAAAACCTTATTATTGTCCATATTGCTTCGATGAAGTACCTAGTTCGTGGTGTGTGTTAGGGGTAATATTCAAATGAAAGCCACTATTTTCCCACAATTTATTCCTTCCACTTATACTTAAATCCAAAAATATCTCTTCATAGCTGTACATAACGCTTTCCACCTAAACACATGTATTTTTGGACCATGTCTTGTAAAAACGTTTTGAAATAATGAACTATTCTGTTGTCTTTACTTATTTCTAGTAAAATAATTATTTCGGAACGAGTCCAAACGCATTTTTCTTGTTCATTTTCTATTATTACTTGTGTTTAGGATACTTTTAATGTAATAATCAAAAAATTATAAAGTGAATTTAAGATTAATGGGATCAAAAACACTAGTTAACAACTAAAACCGAATAAAAACATACAAAATTGTGTCGACGAACTATTTCGATCCTTTTAAGGCCAGGCGCGCACATTCAATTTTTAGTTTCACAACTGCTTGGTTCGAGCAACTAAAAATTTCTGTTTTAATACAAACTAAGCGATTGCCTAAAATGAGTTCGCTCTTGTGTATAACATATAATTATATGCACCTGCGCGGACATTCAACTAAATAGTTCATCTGTTTTCTATAAAGCCTAGTACGCAGATCGGGAAAAATTTTTTTTTCCTGGGACAAATTTTGTCTCGGATATTTTTCCGAGCAGTACGCAGTTCGCGCGCAAAATTCATACTATTGTGAATTGCTCTACAAAATGTCTCCACTAAATTTTGCCAGGAAAAAGAATGATACAAGCATTATTTTGCGGGACAAATATTGACAGCCACCGTATTTCCGAAAGTGATTTTTGTCAATACTGGTTTTATGTAAAAGGTGCCGATGCATGTCTTGAGAGCATCTAGAGGAGATTCCAAAAAGGTATGAACGACTTTTGTAAGATAACCCGTTCCAGAGATACACTAAAAAACACATTAAATTAGATTTCATCTCTCCAACTTCAAACTTTTGCGCGAGATTTGGAAAAGTTTTGTAGAGATTAAAATTGTAGAGATAAAATTTGTCTTGTCTCGATCTGCGTACTAGGCTTAAGAAACCAAACAGTTTAGTTTGTGTCAAAACACAAACTTTTTATTTGTTCGAACCAAGCAGTTTCGAAACTAAAAGAGTTTACTTTTTTGTTCGTCATCCATTTAAATTATGTCAGATGAAATATTTTATATAATCACAGCTGATTATGATGACAGATTTAGTTCAGTTTCATAACAGATCTCGTTTTCGAAGTAGCATAAGGCCAGGCGCGCAGATTCAATTTTTAGTTTCGCAACTGTTTAGTTGCTAAAATGAAACATATGGGCTTATATGGAACACCGCGCACTTAAAGCAACTCGATTCGAGCAACTAAAAAGTTTGTGTTTTGACACAAACTAAACGATTGCCTAAAATTAATTCGTAATAGTTGAGCTGTTTTCCATAAGCGCCAGAGAGAAAAGAGTGTGAGCGTGAGTAAAGAGTTGCCAGTGCGCGGTTCTCTTTCAACTGGTGATTAAACTATTTGATTTCGATCACAGTTGCCAGTGCGCGACTAGCCTAACAGACTTTTATAAAAGTTCGAACCTCTGAATACCAATCATAAAAGATCTTTTAAGGTGGAAATCTTTCATGATTCATAACAGAAAATCTATAGCAGAATAACAAATGTGGCAGAATAGGCCTAATTGGTCGAGAGGAGAAGAAATGTTGAGGGATTGAATTAAGTTCTAGCCAGCAATGGAAAGTAATAAAATCGAGATTTCAGTACTCAAAGTCTCCAATGTAAACACGATGTCGTAATTACGCAATATTAACAATGTAAACATGGTGTTAAATGCAATCGTCATCGGTAAGGTAGATTGCTACACGGAATGTGTAACCGTAACGGTTTACACGGGACGTATAAGTTTTACACACGTTTTCCATTCACTCTACCGCCAGGAAAGATGTTTACACATCAAAAAATTATTTAATGAAAACCCCATGCTCTTTTTTTTTTATTTAATTATTTAAAGTTTTTTAATAAAATCTACAAGATGTGAGACAAAAAAACTATAGTTCATCTAAAAATAACGATACCCACACAATTTTGAAAAATGATTTTGATTTTCAAAAATCGTATTTTTCACGAACTCTGTTGAACTCTACCTGTGTTGCTGCGGATGCGCAATCCATGCACTAACGTGTATGGGTGCTGAAGCGGTATACCGGGTTTGATGTTCTGATGGGCTCGTCCAGTGACTTTGTCGGTGGGCCGGTATTACTACCTTGCACAATGCTGTCATCCCCGGTTCCTATCGACCTCCTCGCGGTGCCTGTGGATAGGTTACTGTAATGGTAACTGAACTAACTTTATAGGAACAGTCTGGACGGTGTCCTTAAAGTAGGAATCCGCTAAGGAGTGTGTAACAACTCACCAGAGTGGTGCACATTCTTAGTTGTAGTTTCTACTTCGATTATAGCTGGGTGTGTGCAGTGCCGCCGCTGGTTGTTCGTGCGCCCTTGTGCAAGAACCTTGGATTGCCGCCCCATATCTTGTGTGCCGGGGGTATATACGTTGAATAAGTGGAAGTTTTATTTATTCTCAATTTCGCAGTTGAAAAATTTAAGCAAACGTGCATTGTTGTTGTCGCGTTCCAATCTACATCAAATTCTTATAAAATGAACGTAGTCAGACTAGGATTTGGGAGGGGGGTCTCTCCTGTAAATGAGTTTGAGAGTTTCTGTTATAGCATATACAATATTTGCATCCTCTTAATATTTTTTACTCTTTTTACTTGAGACTTATAGGTACTATGTATAAGGCAAGTTATGCATTCGTAGAAAAATCGAACTCAAGATTTTGATTAAAGTTGACATTACGATGATGATGAAATTTTGTCCCCACACGTTATTTTTTTTCTTTTTTTTTTTTTTAATTTTCAAAAAAAAAATAGTTTGGATTTGGTAGATTTTTTAAAAACTTGATAAATAAAAGTTTCTTAATATAAAGAGAAAAAATATATTACCTAATAATAACGATACCTACTCTACAAATGATAAAAAAAATGGTTTTCGAAAATCGTACTTTTCTCGAGAATCTTGATAATTTTTTTTCTTATGATAAATTTTTACGTTCTATAATAATTAAACAAAAAAAATTGAAATCAATATATTACTGACTGTACCAACCATAGAACCATTTTGTCGATTTTTTTAATTTCTCATTACCGGCTGAACGGATTTTAATAGATTATTTTTTGATTAGATTTTTGCATAAACTAATATTTGCTTGCATCACATGGCATTTTATTCTTAGCTCCAGCTACTACTAAGATTTGTTTTAGTCATTTAATTGATGAACTTTATGTTTATGAACATTTTTTTTTCTAATCGCATTAATTTTTTAAGTCTTTTACATAAGAGCAAGTTCGTGCGACCCAGTCGTGCATTTTATTTTAAGAGGAAACACAAAATTTGGCGATTGCGAATAATTTTCTTCAACAAAACCATTTTCATATAAAATGCAAAGATTCGAGTTCCTAGCACAGTTTTTAATTTATGTATGTCAAATCCTTTGGTAAAAATCAATAGTTTATAGCTTGACAGAACGAAGACAAGGTAGTTTTTGATACTTTTAAAAAGTTTTTGTTTTCACCTCTCTTTTTAAGACACTTAGGGCCATTTGCTGAAACGAAACTTAAATATTTATGTTCAACCTAAGGGCTTATGTTCTACTACATAAGAGTTTATGTGGAACATAAGTGTTTATGTTCTGTATCAGCAAATGGGCCTTAATCATTTACTTCCGGATCTGGAAGTATTATATATAATTCCTTGACATCTTAGGTATCCTTTAGTGGAATTTGACATTTTGTGATTTGTGTGCGAACTATATTTTGATATAAATAGAGTCTGAACTCTGAATGTCAATTGAAAGCTCAAATTCGAACGACTAATGAAACGTTAAATTTCTGGGTTATACTGATTTTGTTCAATCCGTTGACATTTAAGTTATTTATCAATTCAATTCTAAAATTAATCAAAAACTATTCATAAATCCTTATTTAAAAATAAACATAAATATTTAGAGACACAAAACTTTTTTTTCCTTTTACCTAAGACCTTGTCGCTGTTTTTTTTCCGTTGTGAAGGTGGTTTGTTTACATTTGCAAACAATGTTTTAAATAACCTTCTATTAATTTTGTTCTAAAGTTATCAACTTAGATTTAAAATATTTAGCTATATCATTGCAATCAGAATATTGATACCCATTTATACAAAAATACGAGTAAATAAAAAAATTAATGAAGATACATGGGCTGTAAATTTAAAAAAAATCAATATACTTTTCGAGTTTATAGGTCTGAGTGTCAATCTATGGCGACATGGTGTTAAGCAGTTTAGACTACGACTGCAATCGAAGAAGTTATTTGTTGTGAGGTGCGATAGTCACAAACAAAATATGAATAAAGATTGGTAGTAGATTGTGTGCGGGCACTACGTAGTGAACGGTCAAATGTAAACAGGTTCCAATAACTTGAGGAAAATTTTGGAGTATGCTATATACGTTGAGTTAGATCGATCTCTTAATTTTCCGCCCCTAGACGTTGGCGCCGTTGTGCGCCGCACATTTTGCACATATGGTAGCGGCGGCCCTGGGTGTGTGTATACCAAGGGTTGGCAGGCCCAGAGTTTTGCAGGAGCTCATCTGCAAGTGACCATAATGGTATCGAAGCTCGACCGGAAGCTTTATTCTGGCACCATGGGAGATAGTGCCCACGAGTTTGAGGGCTATAGCGTACGTCTTTGGGCTCTCCTATTCTATCTTCGGATAGTGAGGTGCAGCTGTCGCGTGCGTGCACTCTTTCTCAGACTATTTATGAGGTAGGCCCCCTAGTGGGAATATCATGGTGGCTTGGTTTACTCCAAATGCGGAAACATATGGTTTTCAAGCGTGCTTGAATTCAAGAGGTGTTAGGTAGACCTCGCCTTAAAGCAAGAGTTGTGCACATGCTGCAACATGTCACAACTTTGCTACTGAACCGGCTTCGGCTGATTCGGGATTAATGGTCAGGACCCAATCTGACTCCGATGATGGAGGTAGGCCTCCCGTGGGGTAAAACCGGAAACGGTAGGCATCCCCGTTAAACCCAAAGACGATCTTGTCTGTAACTACCATAGAACCATTTTTTCAAATCTTGAATTTCGAATTTCGATATCGTTTATTCGTACAAGAATAAAAATTTTAAGCTGGCGTTCGAATTTGTTTTTTTTAAAAATGTTTTAAAAATTTTATGTATAAGAAAGATCATATTTTTAAACAACCGCTACAACGATTTATAATTTTTGTTCTTGCATATACTAATATTTACTTGAAAAATCTCATGGCATTCTGTTTTAGGTCCAACTAACTGTTGTTTAAGACATTTAATAAATTAATTTTATGGTTATGAACACATTCCTCTGGATTTTTTAAGAGCTATCGGAAGTTTAAAAAAAAACATAAAATTCAGTACGGTCGATATAATTTCATGTTTGAAGATTATTTCATAGAAATGTTGGCCGCGGCTGCGCCTCAAATGGTCCATCCGCTAAGTCCAATTTTGGCATACTCTTTCTAACATTTCGGCCGGTATCTCACGAATAAATGCTTCAATGTTATCTTCCAGTGCGTCAATCGAAGCGGGCTTGTCGCTATAGACATGAGCTTTAATATAACCCCACAAAATATAGTCTAGACTAGAGGCGTTAATTTGCCGGCCCCAAACGTGAAATAAACTGTTCACCGAACTCGCTTCTCAATTGTTCCATTGTAACGCATGCTGTGCTGTGTGGCATGTGGCACCGTCTTGTTGAAACCACATGTCATGCAAGTCTTGGTCTTCCTTAGCCACCATTCACACTAACGTTACGATTCGCATCATCTTTGAAGAAATACGATCCAATGATTCCGCCAGCCCATAATCTGCACTAAACAGTGACTTTTTTTGGATGCATTGGTAGCTCTTGCAATGCTTCTGGCTGCTCTTCACTCCAAATACGTCAGTTTTGCTTGTTCACGTATCCATTCAACCAGAAATGAGCTTCGTCGCTGAACACAATTTTTTGATAAGAAAAGTGGATCTTCGGCCAACTTTTCAAGAGCCCATTCACCGAAAATTCGGCGTTGTGGTAGGTCGTTCGGCTTCAATTCTTACACCGGCTGTATTTTGAAAGGCTTCACACATAAATCCTTCCGCACAATTTTCCACGTAGTGGAGTAACAGAGGCCCAATTGCTGCTAACAGCGCCGAATCGAAAAATGGAAGAAGAGCGCGATGAACTTTCTTAACAGAGCACGCATTTTGATAATAAAATTCAATAATTTGCAAGCGTTGTTCATTTATAAGACAATTCATGCCAAAACCAGGGTTGCCAAAGAGAAAATAGCAAAAAAATCACCCATTACATAAGAGCAACTTCATGCGATCCAGTCGTGCATCATATTTTAAATCTAAGGTAAAATATTTGTAGATACATTAATGTATTAACTGTATATTAATTTCGGAATTGAATTTTATTTATAACGAAAACGTGTTCTATAGCTTGTTACACCTACCTACTTTTCGCCTATTGTGAGTTTCACCCGAAAAAATTATTCATGTTCGAAAAATTCCCCTTATTGTGAACAATCATTTCGGGCGGAATGATATGCCATTGACAGCCATAATTTTCACTTATTTTTATTAGGCGAACGAGAGCACAATAAGGCGGAAAATGTAAGTTGTTTGTTTATTTTTTTAAGATAAGAAAATTTAAAAAAAAATTCATGTATTTTGTTAAAATGTAGGAGCAAAACAATAAAAAAAAAAGACCAAAGCGATATGCAGCTTAATAAAATGCAGAAGAATCCTGAAATTCTCAAGGGCTTCACTTAAAGCAAATCGGGAGAAAGTGGACGAATTTCGGAAGAAGTGAAGAGTGAGTTTGAGTGGAAAAAAAGTAAGAATAAGGCTAAAAGAGGATTGTGCCAAACCAACTCCTTTTTGGTACCCACCCTCTGCAAAGAAACTCTCTGTCTGTAGTGCTGATAAAATCTTGAAAAAAATAAGGATTAATTCCTTTTCACACTCACGCATCTCCAAAGGATTAGAGTGATCCCTCAAATTCCTTCGAAGTGTTCGCTCCTTTGTTCTTCCTCAGACAAGATATGTAGCGCTATGCTGTGCTATATTTATGATAATTATCCTTTCTTTATTATAAAATAACAATTTAATTTTATATCCTGAAATTCTTATTTAACAATTGTCAAAACAAACATATGTTTGTTCAAACTCACAAGAAGGTCTGTTCATTTTCCGAACGTGATAAGTCCGCTGCTTAAAAATAGGTGTGTAAATTATTCGTTTCAGATAATCCAATTAAAAATTTGGAGCCACAATCAGCGGCACTACTAGCATAGCAACAATTTTATCTCTATTGCAAGTAATCTCGACAAATAACTGATGCCCCAAATTCAATTATAGCATTATTTTAGTTAACAGAGAATTTGGAGGTGGCATTTCATTCTCCGTTTCCATCACAGTCGAGTGAGAATTTCTCGCGGGCCTCATTTTTCTGAACGTTCCTATTTTTCGAACTGTCACACCTGATTCGAAGTGAAATTTTTATTCGGGCGAAACTCATAATAGCTTTTAAAATTTCGGGGGAACAAAAATTTTTCGGGCGAAACTCACAATAAGGCTGAGTAAATCACCAATATCTACTTTCTACAAATTTAAATCTCAATATGTATTTTAGAAAGTCTTCCCTATCCATAAAAAAGTCGTAAATAATAATCATAGAAGAAACTACCCGTTGTCATTTGTTATGTTAAAAATACACAAACCTACTAAGTAGTATATGTAAATATATCAAAAAACTTTGCTCACTTTCAAACCCCCAGAGAGCCATAATCACTTCGTTATATATGTCTTCTACAAACTGTTTATTTATCAAAGTACTCTTACGCTGCTTGTATGTTCTTACTCGATAAGGGAATTAACCGTCCTCTTCTCCATCTTTATCAATCTCCCATTGATTAATTAAGAGCTTATAGCGCACCTACTGATGATTTCTTAATCAAACGGGCCTTATCACAAACTTCTTACACCCCTCTACCCATTTAGTTGGGGCGATGAATGCCGTAATTATAACATAAAAAGCTTTTAAACATATCTTTTATCTAATTATACCTAACGGAAAAAGGATATTTTTTTTTTTGCAGAAGGCGTAATATGTGTTTTCATAACTAATTAAGTATACAATCAAGATCGAGGGAGTCCTATCTTTAGCAAAAAAAAGTCTTAATTTAATAAATTTCTCTTTATATACATATAATGTAATAATATTTATTAAACGTTGTTTTTTTTTTGTCTTTTTTCTATTTTTAGGTGGCAAACACAACAACTATTCACCCTGCACTGAAATCTAGCCATGAATGAAACAGAGTGTGAGAACCTCATACAATCTGTAAAATGGACAGAACCTGCAAGCTTAATCTCATTAGCAATACTCGAATTTATAAATGTTTTAGTCATAGGAGGAAATCTCTTAGTTATAGCCGCTGTATTTTGTTCAAACAAATTACGTAGTGTTACGAATTTTTTTATTGTTAATTTAGCTGTAGCTGATCTCTTAGTTGGACTTGCTGTTCTTCCATTTTCTGCTACCTGGGAAGTATTTAAGGTAAATTTTTGATTAATTTATTAATTTAACTAGATGACCCAGTGAACTTCGTATCACCTACATATATTTTCGAAAAATATGGTCAAAACTTAATAAAAATTTTTTATCTATCTACATTAAATGCAACACAGTTATACACTTAATCAATTTAAGGCTTTCTGATGTAGGTACTATATTTTTTGTCTTTTTTTCCGGTGCGTAAGTTTTCCGACTCGAAAACACGCAACGTATACATGCACGAAACAGAGAAACTCCAAGTTGATTCCGCAAAATTCCACCGACTGGCGTTGCGATTTATTTATGGTCATCGCAAAGGCCAAACGGACAGTATACGCGGGATCAAGACATCCTCTCCTTTGTATTTTCCCTTGATGATCTTGGCCCCGATGACGTTATTCATTAGCTTGTTTACAGTCAGAAGAAGAAGGTGGTAGAAGGGAATTTGAAAACTCTAGAGTAGTTGACTACGTCATCCTAATTTGTAACTGGGTCAACTGATTTGTATGAAAACAACTTTCCGGGAAGAAAATTCTAAATGGTTGCATTCAGATCATCGACATCTTTGTTTTTGGCTGCCAATATTGCTCGTTCACTAAGCCAATTATGTTTTTTTAACTGTTGTTCTATATCCTATCCGTAAAACATGCTGAATAAACTCCCCTCCTGAGTCGACGAAGTGGCAAAAACATTACCATTTCCAATATCTAATAACTGCTTCGATTACCTAATCTCTTTCTGTTCTTGTTGCAAAAACACTCGCATGTTAGTTGTTCATTGGAGTGTCTTTATATGCCGCAAATAAGATGATTTTGAGCATAAGTTTAGTTGGTCAGCTACAGTTAATCGAGCAATAATTGGAAGAGTCTGACGAAAATCAACTGACAACAGAATCATCATCATCATCATCGGCTCGACAACCGGGTTCCGGTCCTGGCCTCTTTCAACAAGTCTCTCCACCTATCCCGACGCCATCCAGTTGCGCACCCTAAGGCTGCGGGCGTCCTGGTCTACGCCACCTCTCCAGCGCAAGCATGGTCTACCACGCTGTCGTCTACCATAGAATGTACCACAAAGAACTTTCCGAGCAGGTTCCTCTTCGCTCATGCGAGCTAGTTTCCCTGCCCACCGGAGTCTACCGAGCTTAATTTTTGTCACGATATCTGCTTCAAGGTAGATTGCGTACAATTCATGATTGTACCGTCTCCGGAATCGTCCTTCCTCACATACGGGGCCAACAATTCTCCTTAAGACTTTTCTCTCGAACGCAGCTAAGAGGTCGGAGTGCCTTTTGCTAAGCACCCAAGTCTCGGATCCATATGTAAGTACTGGCAGGACCATGGTCCTGTACAGCAGCAGTTTTGAAGTTATGGTGAGATTTCTGGATTTGAAGAGCTTTGACAGACTATAGTAGGCTCTGTTGGATTGGAGAAGTCGCCCGCGTATTTCTTCTTCTATATTGTTATCGGCTGCTACTATTGACCCAAGGTATTTAAAGAATTGCACCACTTCAAATTCGTGCTCCGCTACCTTGATTGTTTGACCAACTGTTCCTCTCGCATTCGACGCCACCATGTACTTTGTTTTACCTTCACTAATGTGCAGCCCCAGATTTTGTGCCGCCTGCTCGATCTGGATGAAGGAATCGTGTACAGCTTGTTCGGTTCTTCCGATGATGTCGATGTCGTCTGCGTAAGCCAGTAACTACGAGTAGCTGGACCTGTTGACGATGGTCCCTCTTGTTGCCGTGCCAGAGTCACGGATTGCTTTCTCCAACGCCAGGTTGAAGAGGAGGCAGGCCAAACCGTCCCCTTGTCGGAGTCCATTAAAGATTTTGATTGGTCTGGATAGCAATCCGGCTATTTTTACTTGGCTTGTTACGTTGGTCATGGTCAACCTACATAGTCGTGTCAATTTCTTTGGGATGCCGAATTCTCTCATGGCTTTGTGAAGTTCTACCCTGGCTATGCTATCATAGGCGGCCTTAAAGTCTATAAACAGATGGTATGTTGGGATGTTAAATTCTAGACATTTTTCCATCGCCTGCCTAAGGGTAAAGATCTGATCAGTTGTTGATTTGCCTGGAATGAAACCACACTGATATTGTCCGATGACGGTTTTAGCGTATGGGGTTATCCGGTCTTGTAGAATAGAGGAGAGTATCTTATAGGCGGTACTCAACAACGTGATACCTCTATAATTGCTGCACGTTGTGACATCTCCCTTCTTATGTATGGGGCATATTATGCCTTTTCGCCAGTCTTCTGGCATTTCTTCCTGCTCCCATACGTGCACTATAATATCATGAATTGCTTGACGTAAGGCTGGCCCGCCGTGATGAAATAATTCGGCTCGTATGCCATTGGCTCCCGGGTCTTTGTTCTGTTTAAGCCGGCCTATAGTCTTCTCAACCTCTTCTATGCTTGGTGGCGGCAACAAAGGGTATTCTTCTTGAAGTAGTGGAGCCTCCACTTCTGTAGTGAGCTGACCATTTAGCAATTCATTAAAGTACACTTCCCATCGCTCCAGTATGCTTTCAGGATCGGTGATCAGATTTCCCTCTCCGTCCTTGCAGTATATGCAGCGTGGTGTGTACTGCGTCATGTTTCGGACGGATTGGTAGAACTTCCGCGCATGGTGCGGACCTCGCTCTCAGCTGTTTTCTATTTTACAGATTAGGTTCTTCTCCCAGGCTGATATTTTTTGTCTGTGTAGCCGTTTTTCTATTCTTCTGAGCTCTTTATATCCGCGCATGGTGCGGACCTCGCTCTCAGCTGTTTTCTATTTTACAGATTAGGTTCTTCTCCCAGGCTGATATTTTTTATCTGTGTAGCCGTTTTTCTATTCTTCTGAGCTCTTTATATTCCTCTTCGCGTGCCCGCGTTCTATGAGATTGTTGCATTGCTCGGTACGCATTATTCTTGCGTTCAGTCGCTAGCTTGCATTCATCATCAAACCAGTCGTTCCGATTTTTACGACTGCTGCCTAAGATGGAGTTGGCAGTACTAATGACAGTATTCTTAAGGCGTGTCCACATCTCATTTACGCCCAGCATACTGGCTCCAGGACTTACTCTCCTAAATCAAGTGATTCTAGGGCGAGTCCTAACGCATTACCAAAGGTGTTACTGGTGTTTTCATTGCGCAGGGCAGCCATGTTGATTCGAACATGATCGGCGAATGCAATGCGTCTTCGCAAGGCAATCCACCCTCGGAAAACCATACCAACAAGATAGTGATCCGAGTCGATATTGGCACCTCGGTACGTTCGTACCGTCATCAAGTTTGAGTAGTGGCGACGGTCTATCAACACGTGGTCTATTTGGTTATGAGTGACTCCATCAGGTGATACCCAGGTGGCTTTGTAGATATCTTTACGCGGGAACCTGGTACTCGCAACGACCATGTTTTTCGATGCTGCCAATTCTAAGACTCGAAGTCCATTATAATTAGTGTTCTCATGCAAACTATGGGTGCCTTCGTAATGCCTGAATACCGGCTCCCGACCTATATTTACGTTCAAATCCCCAAGGATGATTTTAACATCATACCTTGGACAGGCATTGAGGGCCCTCTCGACTTGTTCGTAGTAAGTCTCTTTTTCTTCGTCTGAGGACTCCTCCGTAGGTCCGTGAACGTTAATGAGGCTGATGTTCGTAAATTTGCCTCGCACGCGAAGGGTGCATAGCCTTTCGCTTATAGCGTTAAAGCCGATGATGGTAGACTTCATTTTTTCACTGACTAGGAAGCCTACCCCGAGCACATGGTGTTTTGTATGACAGCTGTAGTATATGTCATATTCTTTCTTCTGTAGAACACCATTCCCTGTCCATCTGATTTCTTGAAGAGCTGTTATGTCAGCTTTATATTTTGACAGGGCATCGGCTAGCTGCTGAGCAGCTCGAGCTCTATAGAGCGATCGTACGTTCCATAAGAAAATTCGTAAATCGTTTTTCAGTTTTCGTTGCGTGGGTTGTCGTCGTGTGATCAGTCCATTTTCGAGGCTTGTTGTCGGTCTCGTAATTCATTAAGTTTTACGGGACAGGGAATTAACCTGTCGCCAACCTGAGGAACTAGCCTGATCATATTAGCCAAACCTTTTGAAAGGCTTGTTTCTAGCGGCCGCCACGGAGAGGCTATGATCAGACTTCCACCAGTCCCGAATAGTTACGGCACGTGCATGTTTTCGTATGCTACATGTTATTCCCCCTATTCGTCTGATGGCTGACCGCCACAACAGAATCATGACTCCATCAAAAATGGTTTGGTTTTCACGAAGATCTTCTAACGTTCTGTCCAGTGCCTCGAGTGACCTCTTGTGGGCTATCGTACATTCATCCCAAACGATCAATTTGCATATCTGTAGAATCTTCGTCATTGCGCTGTTTTTGGCGTTGTTGATGTTACAAACTAGTGCTTAGTTGATTTGCTTGCTTAGTGGTAATTTCAGGGCATAATGTGCAGTTCGTCCATCTTCTAACAATGTTGCAGCTATTCCAGGTGAAGCTAATGCTAGGGCTACTTCATTTTGTGATCTGATCTTTGCCAACAGCAATTAAATTAGGAACGTTTTTCCCGAGAGTATCAAGGAAGTAAATTCCACCAGATCCACTGCTCACAGCTTCCATCAAAGTATCGTAAGCAATTCATTGTTGTTAATTCAATTGCGGAACATTTGAACGAACTGTTTCGGCCAAAACTTCAGTACCGTATTGTTGTTCTCTTTGTAACTCGTGGTTAAGTGCATCGCGCATAGGACGATTAGATGCTGTCATGCACAAACACGGCAATACTTTATTTCCCATCAATAAACACACACATATATTCTAGCATGATCAATGTCTCATTGTAAATTTCTGCAGTAATTTGTAGTGTAGAATTCAAAGTTTGACAACACATGCGTTCCATGTGTAATAGCGTGTCAAATCAGCATACAGCAAAGTGCGAGCAGAAACATCTGTTCGACAAATTGAGAAGAAACTTGTTAATGTGGTCGATGGTGGACGTAATTGTATTCCAGCAAAACAGGCCAAAAATATCGGACCTCATACAAGAACTATGAAACAAACAAATTTCTGAACGCACCTATAAATATTTGACAACCAAGTGACGTTACAAAAAAAGAACAAAAGACATCAAATGTTTTACAACTAGGAATATTTTGTATTGGAAAATTAAATTTTCGTTTTTATTATTTTTCGTTACTCATTATTTACGTTTCTCACCGTTTAAACCTTACCTGAACTTCCACAAATATTTCAAGATCAAAAGTAGCAAAATCGGTTCAGCCATTCTCGAGTTTAAGCGAGACAAACGAACAGCAATTGATTTTTATATACATATATACAGAAGATAGAAGATATAACCATATTATGTTTAACGTGGACACCTGTCAACTAAGACTTAATTCCACAGTGGGTGTACAGTACACACATCGGAGTCAGATTGAGCGCTGACCACTAGCTCTGATATAGCCGAAGCCATATCAGTAGCAATTCTGTGACATGTTACCGCATGAACACACACTTTGCTTTAGAGCGAGGCCTACCAAGCACCTCTTGAATCCAAGCAAACCAGGTAAACCCGGTAGACTTGGAAACCATATGCCTCCGCATTTGGAGTAACCACAGTCACCATGATACTCCCACTAGGGGGCCTACCTCATACTCGTAGATAGTCTGAGATAGAGAGGTTGCACTACGTGACCCATCTCTACCTCCTGCGCACTATTTCCCATGGTGCCAGAATATAGCTTCTGGTAAAGAGTTCCCAACCGTCAGGTCACTACCAGATAAGTTCCGCAAAACAGGCCTTGAGGCCTGTCAACCTTGGATACACACACCCAGCAATTGATCGAAATGGAAATCAACAACCAAGAGTGTGCACACTTAATTAGTCTTTATTCGCCCTACAACGAACTAGGAACGATAGTCCTAAGCAATCTTTATTAATCTTAATTTTTAGCATCAATTATCCAAAAATTGCTGAAACCAAACATCATAGCAAAAGAGAACACTATCTCAATTACTTTTCTTTATATTTTGGCCGCGACTTCCCTTGATCACTCGGTCAAGATTTGTATAAATAGTGCCAGGGATCCGTTGCTCAGATTACCTGAGTTAAGATATAGCACTAGATTTTTTCAGATACACAGCTCGGGCTACAACTAAGTATCCTTTGTCTTGTCTAGTTGGTTCAGCTACGGTAGAAAAATATGTCAGAATTGCTCCGTCCTTCTTCTTTTGTAGCCTATCCACAGGTACCACGAGGAGGTCGACAAGACATGCGTGCAAATAGCCCCACTTCTCCAGTAGCATTTCTAGACAGGCTCTTTGGAACCTTGGTCTAGCTTTCAAAATACCTTCAACGTAAGTCTACTACACACACACCTGCATAGAACATAGAAGATAAATTTGTTAATGAAGATGAAAAAAATTAGAAAATAAGTTCTTATTTAAAGCCAAGTGACCTCCACTTTAAAATGTGTTTGGCCACAGTGGGCTCATAAGTAAGATTCTATCGGCCAATATAAGCGTCTTGAAAGGGTCAGACCGCATTTAAATAACGAGCACACTATCGTACCTGGGCGAAACGCATTTTTGAGTTGAGATTACTTCCAATTGAATTAAAATTTGTTAAGTGAAAACGCAAAGAGCTAAATTGTTTTTTTTCGCAAGTCCATATAGAATTGTAGAAAAAAAAAATTAGCAGTGGTCGGGACCACTGCTAACTTTTAAGAGCGCTCGTAGATCTTCACCAATATTGCTTGGTGAATAGGTTTATGAGCTTCTTAAGTTATGAGCGCTCGGTGAATACCAGCCTAATTCGCGACCCTAGAACAACAAGGTTCTAAGTACACCAAAGTGTGTTTTGAGAAAAACGCATCTGAATATTTGAAGTCTTTTATTCGGATACTGTTTAAAAAAATAAATTTTTTTTTTTATAACCCGATGAATATGCACACAATCTATAAAATTTCTACTTTAAAACCTAATAAAACCAGATTTTTAACCCTTAAATTTGACTTTAAAAATCATTGTAGGACTTTGCTGCTCAACGATACGACACTATATTCTAGAACAATAAGGTTCTATGTAGCACTTAGAACCTTGTGAACTTAATTTTTTCGATTACGGAGGATAATTGAGATTGGATGAAATAAAAAGATTTAAATAAGTTTTCTTTGTTGTGAAAGAGATGTGGAATATTATTTTGTTAATAAAAAGATAGTACATAAACAAATAATATTATTGTTACAGCTGATAAATACACGAAAAAAAATATAATGGTCAAATTTAAATTTACTTGAAATAAATCTCAAAATCTACTTGATTCTATTTCAAAATTGCATTTAAATATGTAACAAAGTTCTATCTGCATGGTTTCTTTTTTTGAATTTAGTGAAACAAAGTTCTAAGTGGAAGTTAGAACCTTTTTAAATAAATCTCAAATCGAAAATATACAGATAGAACTCTGTAGCTCTGGATATTTTGTGAAACAAGGTTCTAAGTGGCAGTTAGAACCTTATTGATTAAATCTCAAATGGAAAATATGCAGATAGAACTCTGTAGTCCTGTCTATCATGGAAATGGAAAGAGATAGAGCAAAATGGATTACGGGAATCGAAAGAGCACCCTAAATTTACCCAGATTTGATATAAAACTCATTTTTTTCAAAATTGTCGGTTAGAACCTTGTTGTTCTAAGGTCGCGAATTCTCGAAAATTACCTGTTCTTAGCTAAGTCTGTATAGATTTAAGTAGTTGTTGTATTTGCATGTAAAGCGCTTAGCCCCGATGTCGTTTTTTTCTACAATTCCTTTTGGACTTGCAAGAAAAACACGCCTATAATACCAGTTTCAGTATTACGCAATACTTAATGCAATTTCAAATTCAATAACAGGATACCCAAGAGCTTTCCGCAAAATGTAATCTCAAATAGAGTAACTAGATTAAATGAAAAAAGTTAATGCTTCAAAGTAACAGGGGCATAATCAAATACTAAAGATTGTAAGAAGTAAAATTTTATTTATAATATACAAAATTTTTTTAAGTTTAACTTATTTTATTCAATGTTATTTATTCAAAAAATAGGTTTGGATATTCGGAGATGTTTGGTGTCGTATTTGGCTAGCGGTTGATGTCTGGATGTGTACTGCTTCCATTTTGAATTTATGTGCAATATCACTGGATAGATACGTTGCTGTTACTAGACCTGTCACATATCCGAGTATAATGTCAACAAAAAAAGCCAAATCACTGATAGCTGGAATTTGGGTGTTGTCGTTCGTTATTTGTTTCCCACCATTAGTCGGATGGAAGGATAAAAAGGTGCGTATTATTAACAATATCTAAGAGGCTATTAAATTTAAATTATATTAATTAATATTTTATAGTGTTTTGTTTCCTTACTCTATAATACAATAGCTACCTATATAAAAAAAAAACATTAAATTTAACGAATACTTCAAGTCATATGCTTCCATCGAATTTATATTTTTGAATACAAAGTAGAACTATAACATTATACATACATACATACTTTTTCCACTTTCTTGAATATTTGGGAGTATGTATATACAAATCTTTAACCACAATTTCATAATGTCTTAGACCAGGCCCACACCCTTATTTACATCAGTTCAAAAGGTACGATGTTATTAGCTAAATTGTTATTATTATTAGTTTAATGATGGATAGATATACACTGTGTTGAAAAAGTGAATTAATGCTGGAAATGAATAAACAAGTTGATGATTTTCTTTATTCAAAACCATCCTGAAGGATGTCATATTCACATCTGTATCGATAAATTAGCAAACAAAATTAAGCACCTGGGACTCCGAAAATCTAAAAGTAAAACTGGAAAAACCCCTTCATCCGCAACGAGTGACTGATTTGTGCGGTTTCTGAGCTGGCGCGGGACGGACACAAATTAAAATTATTCTTTTTATTATTATTTTTCATTTTTCATCTGACTGTTGAATGAATATTTGTTTTTTTTTTTTAAATGAGCGGAGAGATTTAGGCGGCCATGTTGCTTTGGTGACATCTCTGTCAAATCTGTTATTTATTAAAAATTACGGTATAAATGACAAAATTACCATGAATATAGTATATAAAATTAAATATAAGACTTTTGATGGAAAATTAAGCAAAGTAAGTAAGGGAAGTAAGTGCAATTGGACGATAGTTAGAGGGGGAGGATGATTCGTCTTTTTTAGGGACAGCCTGGACAATTGCTGTTTTCCATTCACCCGGGAAGAGACCTGTAGAGTAGTATGGATGGAAAAGCTTACGTATAGTAGTTTTACCAGCGTTGAAGAACATCTCTTCAGAACAATAGCAGGAATAATATCGGAGCCAGCGGATTTGTGAATATTAAGATCTCTTAATACTGTGTGAAAGAAGATTCTTCCCATAAAACCGTTTACACCCTCAAGTACAAAAGAAGTCATGTCCCTTTTTGGTAGCGTCGAAATAACAACAAACTGTGCTGCAAGCAAATCGGCTTTATCTATCGAGCTTACAACAGGAGTGTCATTGAAGACGAGTGTTGGAACTGAGGATTTCGTAGTGTTTCGTACGTTTTTTACAAATAACCAAACATTTTTACTACCTTTGGGACATAATAGTATTTTTTGCCGTAATTTTTGGTCATGTACAAATTTAGTTCGTTGGATACGTTACAGGTATTCCTAGATTGTTTGTACTTATTCTGGTTTTCCTTTCCTCTCTGGACTGGCTTTTAAACTACGGAAACCTACTTTTCTAACCCTGATAGCCTCGTTACAGCTCGAATTAAACTAGGTGTTTTTTTTTCGGTTTGATTGATTTTATCATATTCTCAGATGATATAGCGCAGAGCCGTGACACAAGTAGTGAGGAACATCCTCATGTATAGTCACAGCATCCTCTGAATAAGTCGTCCATACTGAGTTTCTTCTTTTTCTTGTGGCCACCCAGTTGGTTGTGACCGGTGGTGATGCTTCTGGTTTCCAAAGCTTTGGTTTTTAAAGCAGTTCATTAATGCTAAATTTGACAATCTTCCACTAGCACAAAACAAACAGAAAACAGAATTGTTCAAAATCGATTCAAAAAAAAGTTTTCAAAATAACATATGAAATGTGGTTGCAGTGGTGTATCCTTTATAGGTATATACCTTCATAAGCCGATAGTTTAAAACAGACAGAAAGATACATAGATAATAATAAATTCATATTATTACAAAATAGCATTGTTCAATCTGTTACTGATCCAAAATTCAACCAATAACTGCAAGTATTTCAAAATATATGTATCTCAAAACTTTGAGTTATATGTACATATGTATATGAAACCCCTTTAGATTTAAAAGGTTGCCAAATTTCTGACAAATCGTTTCAATTAATTTGAAATTTCTTACATGCTCTGTCATTATACACGAGTAATCTCATGTTGGCAATACAAATCTCTATTTATTAACACAAAACCAATACTTGCCCTATCGAGCGAGGAAATAATATTTGATGCAACTATATATACCAACTATAACTTGGAAGATAAATAAATCGATTCCTCTAATGTCCTTATCCAGCAATTCCAATCAAACCAAAGCTGGTATAGTCAAACGGCAAGGCTTTCTTGTTAGTTAAGAAAACTATGAACAATCCTTCCAACCGTGTTCGTGAACTTCACCGAGCCGTACTCCCCTTCCCCTGTATTTCCATCAGTTACGTCTATAATTTTCTATCCAATCCATCTCAATCCCAATATAAAAAAAAAATCATTGAATGCTCCAACATTAGTTTCCTAGAAGTTCTTAAAGAATAGAAAATACTTTTGTCTGTCCGTTCGCTATCCTGTCTTCGCTCTCCTTCGCCCCTTTTCGGAAGGGTACACAACTACATAGTTGTCATTCACTTAATGCCACACATTTTGCTTGAAACGAAAGAGGAAACCAAGGGTTTTTTATTCTTCGTGTTTGAAAATTCGCATTACTACTTATCCTGCAGGGAATTTGTCGAAGGAGATTTGGAATGACACAGACATTCCGTAGAATTGTTTCGTAAAGTATTGGAATTCCTTGGCAATTATTTAATATTGTTTTGTCCCTCCTTAAGTTCGAAAATAAATTTAAAGTGCGTTGGTGGATGGGTAAAGCTTAAAGGAAATGGGATGGCAGTTGCTGTTGCTTGTGTTTTGATTTGTTTTATTTGTAATGACGAAGATGAAGGGGATCAGGCGCCATTGACAGTGCTTGTGGTAATTTTTGATCCCTACTCCTTGCCCAATCCTGTCCAGTGCCTCGCTCAACCCCTTTGCGGTTTTGTGGTTCTATTTGTTTCTTCACAATTCCTAGTAGAGATATTTATATTCTGGGATGAAAAAGATATCATTATTAGTGTTTCTGTATGTTATAAGGATTTAATGTATTTTAATGAAAACTATTGAGCTGAAAAATGGCCTGATGGGGTTGTATAAAATTGCTGTATTTTATTGTAATTGTATCATTCGTTTTTTGCTATAAATAATGTCTCAAAATTTGAAACAGCCTTGTGTTAAGGAATTACTTTGATACAATTAACAATTTGCTAACTTTTAACTCTTTTTTAATTTTAAACATTTTGTGACTAGCATCGTGCCGAGGCTAGTTTTTATAAAGTGCTTCTGAAGACACCTGAGAAAATGTCAGTTCGTGCAAAAAACGAAGTAACCAGGCCGTTTTTGACGATTGTAAATATCAAAGAATCATTTGAAATTAGAACGATACCTACTAAAAATTAAAATACATATATGTAGGTAGTACTTAGTTATTTGATGATTTTTACTTTAATAAAACGTTAGAGAAAATATGATGCAAAACTTAATTAAAGTTTGTAAAATCGTTGATTTACCTAAGTATCATTTTTTTTTTTTTTTTTTTTTATCCGATGGAAATCTTCAAAAGACACTCGGTAAGAATCGGTACCGAGTAGTGTGGGACTCTTACCGCACTATAACCACCGGTGAATCAGGACCAATCTATGAAAGATCGACAAATGATTTTTATTTCTTAATTTTTAAATCGCATTATGGGAAGTTTAAGGAAATAACACTTTCCCATAGCTTTTAGACCATCAGCTCATTAGGCTTGGTTCTTCTTAATCTCCGAACATTGTCTCGTACATTTAATACGGTCTCCATTTCGGAGTTAGTATGACTTTGCAGTCGCTGATTGTGTGATACAGCGTGTTTCTTAACCACTTCTGTAACCATTTCAATTTGAAGGTCACGATGTAGATCGCTATTTCTTATACACCAAGGGGCATTTATTATTCCACGAAGGACCTTGCTTTGGAATTTTTGGATGGGTTCAGCATTTGTTTTCTTTGTACAGCCCCATAGTTGGATGCCATATGTCCAAACGGGTTTCAATACTTGCTTATATAACATTAGTTTGTTCTGGATAGATAGGTCAAAGTTCTTTCCTAGTAACCAGTACATTTTTCTGTACTTCAAGTATAGTTCTTCTCTTTTCTTTTTGATGTGCTCTTTCCATTTAAGCTTTGCATCCAAATTCATTCCAAGGTATTTGGCGGTATTGGAGTAAGGTACTTCTGTACTGTTCATGAATATTGGAACATTGTTTATGTTTTTGTTTGTAAAGTTTATATGCGTCGATTTTGTTTCCTTTAATTTGATACGTCATTTCTGCGTCCTATCACTAACTTTATCGACTGCATTTTGTAATTTTTGTGTAGCCTTCGTAACGGATTTATCTGGCACCAATATTGCAGTATCATCAGCAAAGGTCGCCATGATAGCGTTGATGTCCACTGGAATATCCCTTGTATATAACAGATACAGGGTTGGTCCTAGGACACTTCCTTGTGGTACACCGGCTTCAATTTTCTTTAGTTCCGAGTAATTTTGGTCGTACCGTACTCTAAAGAGTCGGTTCGTAATGTAAGATTTCAGTATTTCGTAGTACTGCCTGGGAAGGTCCCTACGCAGTTTGTACTCAAGTCCCAAGTGCCAAACCTTGTCAAAAGCTTGAGCAACATCTAAAAATAAAGCAGAGCATACTTGTTTTTCTTCAAGTGCCTTTTCCACAACATCCGTAATTCGATGCACTTGGTCTATCGTGGAATGTTTATTTCTAAATCCAAATTGATGGCTTGGAATTAGTCTTCTTTCTTCAATTATTTTGCAAAGCCTTTTCAGTAGCAGTTTTTTAAAAACTTTTGCCATGATTGGTATAAGCGATATTGGTCTGTAAGATGTTACTTCTGTTGGTGGCTTACCTTGTTTAGGTATAACAATGACTTCTGCAATTTTCCAATGATGTGGCACATATCTTAGTTTAAGGCATGCGTTTATTATAAATTGGAGTTTCTTGAAGGCTATTAGAGGCATTTCTTTCAAAACCTGAGCAGTTATAAGATCGTACCCTGGTGATTTTTTGTTAGACAACTTATGTTGACACATGCTTCTTACTTCTTTGAGCGTGACAAAAGGTATTTCACATTCGTCGCTTCTGTCAACAAGCTGTAAGGGATTTGTAGCTGTGTTTGCTGGGAATGGCCTGAAAACATTCGCGAGATGTTTTTTTGTTTCGGGTTTCCGATCCATTTACCTTCTTGAGATTTTATTGGCGGGTTTTGTGTCTGAGGTCTTTTTAGGCGCTTAGCTGCTTTCCATAAGGAGTATTCGGTAGAAGCATCCGTCGTCAGACTTTTCAGGAATCTACTTAGTGACTCACTTTTCAACTCACAGATTCTTTTTTTTTAATTCGTTGTTAAGACGGTTAAAAACTACCTTATCATCTGGGAATCTCGTGGTTTGCCATTTTCTTCTAGCTCTTCTTTTTTCCAATATCAACTCCTTTATTTCGATAGGATATTTTATACCTTTTTCTCTCGCGTTCGAAATAGTTGAAGTACTTTCTTCTGCAGCCTGCTGCACATCAGCAATAAATTGTTCTACTTCATGATCAATTTGTTCAATTGTTTGCATAGGGGATCTTAGGTTTATAAAACTTTCAAGTTTGTCTCTGAATTCGTTCCAGTTTGTTCTGTTATTCACGAGCTTGGGATTACTTTTTTCTATTATTTTCGCTTCGCTCAGTGATAAAATTACTGGAGTATGATCTGACGATAAATCGTAATTACCTTTCACACTTATATGATTTCGTTTAATACCTTTAACTACGAAAAAGTATATAAGGTCTGGTATTTTGTTAGTATCAGATGGCCAATATGTTGGCGAACCATTGGGTGTGTTTAGCATTGAAGTCGCCACCAACAAGGAAGTTATGTCCTAACAAATGTAGGAGTTCTGTACAGTGGTACCACTTTACTTCAATTGAAGTAGATCTACTTCTTTTTTTCAAAATATTTTAAAATCTACTTCCTACTTCGCACCATCAGCAAAATACTGAAATCTACTTCCTTTTAAAAATCTTCGTTTCAACCTACTTCAATTTTACAATAAAAAGCCCAAATTCTTCTTTTTCTCTATTTCACTCTAGGTAGTATGAAACCCCAGAATTTCCATGAACAAAATTTGGTTCCACGCTATACATATAAATACACAAACAAGTAATTTTACATGTGCGCACGAATCTTATGAAAATTTCGCAGACAGGCTGAATCACTCCTTTTTCTGGTTGTAATGTCAACTGATAAAAATCTTTAGTTCAATTTTTTTTCTAAATGCAAGTAAAAAGTCATTTTCAAATCTACTTCGATTTTTCTCAAGTTACTTCACTTTTTTCTTCAAATCTACTTCGACTTTTTGTCCAGAAGTGGTAACGCTGGTTCTGTATAGTCTTCTTCAGTTGGAGAGCGCCTCGGAGGGCAGTATATAGCTGCTATTTTGAATTCTTTCTTTTTTATACCAATACTAATTGTTGTTACTTGCATGTTTTCATTAGTAAACTTTGGTTCTTCATAGTGTGTTAAGCACTTTTTAATAAGTATTGCTGATCCTCCTCTAGCTTTTTCAGCTGGGTGCGGAGCGTGATAATATGTATAGTTTGGTAATTTATTATCAAGACTTTGTTCAATAGCGAGGTGGGTTTCGGACACCAAACAAATGTCTATATGCTCTATGTCTAAAAAGATGTTTAGTTCTGATACATGCTGTAAAAGACCGTTTGCATTCCATGTTGCGATTTTAAGTGTTCTGTCCATCAATGTTTTTTTAAGAGCCACTTCTTCGCCTAGCTGCTTTAAACATCTTGTTGGTCAATCCGTTTCAGGATGAGTTCCAGCATTTCTTTTATAGAAGTTTCCTCATTCTTCCGCACATTTTTTACAATCTGGGAATAGGATTTATTTTCATCACTTTTGCTTAGTGCAAATGCTTTTGCCGGTTGATTTTTAGTAATGTTATCGACCGTTACTTTTTTGCTTTCAACTACTGGTTTTGTGTTGGTTGAGTTTCTAAGCTTGTTCCCAGTTTTGTTTTTTCTTTTTGTGTCTTGGAACTTTTTTGCTACCGCACATCATCTGTAACTTGCAGGATGATTGCCTTGACAGTTAACACATTTCGCTTTCTGTTCTCTGCCCATGGGACAGATTTTAGTTGCATGCCTGCCTTCGCATTTAACACAAGCAAACTCGCGATTGCAGTATTTTTGTGTATGCCCGAAGGCTTGACAGCGCTTACATTGTAGAACAGTTTTCGACTTTCGCAGTGGTTGACAACTATGCCCATGATTGATTTAATACTGTAAATCTTATCGAGACTTTCTTTATTTTCAAACGTGAGCATAAATAAAGGTAGAGATCTCTTTTTTGTCGTTGATACCCCAGTGGAGTCTTTGACTATCTCATTTTTAATCAGATTATTGGCATCGAGAGCTTGCAAGCCTTTTTGTATAAGGTCTTCGACAATTTCTTTGGCAACACATGAAGGGTGAAGGCCTCTTGCTACTACTTTTATCGATCTTGTAGCTTTATTTTCGTACGAGTGCCACTGAATTTTCTTTTTGTTCAATTCTTCAGTGACAGATCTATCTATACGCATCGGCGTCTTCAAAAATGACTTTCCAATTGTCTTTATTGTATGATGTATATTTACATGCCTTATTCGTGCATTTTTCTACTATGCTCTTTAGCTCGCCAAACATTGTCAATCCGGAGATCATAATTGGAGGTGGTGCAGTTTGCCTGGTACCTTTAACGTGAGACTTATTTTGGAGTAAATCTCCTATTTCTTTATTGGATGTTCTCATTATTGTAGCAGTATCTGATTTTGAACCTGTTTGCTGACATTTTTGAACAGCCTCTGGGCTACCCTCTGCTTTTCGTTTCTTGGACTTACGTTTATTTCGGTTTCCTTCAGTTTCAAGGAGGAGCTCTTCCTCATCAGTATGAAACTCATTAGCAGTTTTTTGTGGGCTTTTCAGTACTGGTGACTTTTGACTTGATATGTTGTGTTTCACGGACTTTTTGTCGAGCAAGCTGACTTTTTCTTCGAGTCTCTTTACTATTGTTGCTGAAGACTTTCAACAAGGACGTCAAGTTGTTTTCTGGCTAAAATTTCTATTTGCCATTTATCGAAATAAGTATCATACGAAAACAGTTTTTAACATTGTACTAATTTTCATAAAATTTTGTGCCAGTGTTTGATATTTTGTTATGTTGGGTATAGCTACCTACTTATTGTTAAAGCTTTTATTTTTGGGTTTATTCTTTTATACAAATTGAATTAACAACAAACTTTGGAGCTATTCCATGGATTAATATGTTTTAATTACACATGTGAAATATTATACTATATTAAAGTTTTCCTTGCGTTAAAATTGTAACTGCAAAACATTCTAAAACACAAACTGCTAAAGTCAACTGGCTGTTGGAAAACCGAAAAAGAAAATTGTATGCAAAAACATTATTTTGGATAACGCAGTTTGCTAAAGTAATATTTTGAATAACATCATTTGCCAAAAAAATCTACTTGACCGCAAAAATATTGATAGTTAACAGCACGTGTTCGTAAACATCAAATCCGAAACGTAGAACAATAAGAAAATTGACTGACGTAGATGAAACAGATTTTGTGCAAGCAGAACTATTGCATATTTGACGATAGCAATATCTGCGTCAAAAAAAAAAAACGATCAAATTGACGTTGATTTGACCAATTCATTGGAAAATAATTCCGAGGAATGTTCTAAGGAAAAAACATTTTAGTTAAGGGGTTTCATTACTAGTAATAGATACTGATTTTTTCAGTTTTTTTTTTTTTGTAATTAAGTAGTAGCCAAATCTATTTCAACGGATAGATTCTATATACCAAGATTAGTACGAGAAGCAATTGAAATAAAATTGCATAAGAACTTCAATCGAGATCAAAGTTTCAATTTATCTGGTGCATGGGATCCATTGATCAACAAATTAAAAGCTTCGAAAAAACACAATCAAAATCAAAATAATGTACCAGCTGATGCTATAAGCTTTGCCTGTTCACAAGCTTACATTGATTCGCAACAATCACCATCTCAAATGTAAATGCCAACACAGTCAACACACCGGTACAATCTCCACAAGAGAGAATAAAACAAAACAAAAAGAAACAACAACTACCACCCACAAGCAATCAGTCAACCCGTGACCACGACAAGTGGAACCTTGTCGAAACGTCGGGATTTAAATTCAGTTTTTTGAATAAAATACCATCGCGGTAAGTCCGTTAAGAAAATATTTATAAAAGTAAAATGAATAGTTACAATCGCGATTATAAAAGTTTAAAATTTAAAAAAGTAGTAATTAGTTTGGATTTCAGTATCTAATGTAGTATAATGTAAGTCGAAAGCTTAGGACAAGTCGGTTTTCGGGTTTTTCTCAAGAAAACTGGAAACTATTTTTATTGAAATTAGAACATTCAAACTGCTACTTGTTCCGCAAATTATAAAACACGATATTAAAAAAAATGTTGCCTCTTAATGTTTAAGACTTAAAGTGTCCAATTGAAGTATTCTCACACTCAAAGGCTAACCCCTATTTTTCCTTCTGTTAAAAAAATCGATTTCGATTTTTAGTGCCCAAACCATGTTGACACAATTCTTCGCTGATCGCGATACTTATATGTCTCCTTAAGTCAAAATGTCTAGTTATCTCCCAGTAAAAGGATTGATACCTCGTATTCTCCTAACATATACCTTAACGATGCACTGTATCGTAAGCCCTTAAAAAATATTCGAATACTATTCAGAACCAAACTCACATATTGTCTTGGGCAAATAAAAAAAAAATACACCTCCTAAAATGATAATTATTCTTGCGAAAACACTTGGTCCAATAGATGAGGGCTTTATTAAAATAATTAGCAAATTTATTATTTAAAGGGTGGGCCAATTACAAGTTTCTTTTTAAAATTAAATTTCTTCCATGTATTATGGATTTATTAGTAAAAACAAACATTCCCATTAATTATTATGGAACACAACTCTTTGGTCATCACGGCCTTTTAGTTTATGATATGTAGATATGATGTTGCTTGTCAGAGCCTCCCTCAATACGCACATTATTCCAATACAAACTTTAACTTCATGTGGCTCAAATTTACTGTCATTAATAGGAGTCCAAATCTTGACAGCAATTCTCTTAATGAGTTTGATGCAATGGTCTGATCACATTTCCCGATAATTTTTTCGTTGTACCCTCACACTGGCTATTGCGGACGACTGCAATATATGTATACAAATCATGTTCGCTCCGTTATTCAGGACAGACAACAACCGAACGAAGATATGTTGAGATCTTTGCTGAGAACCATCACCTTGTAGATGTGCCTACTCGAATACCAGATGTTGCTGATCCACACTCTCGACTTTTTTCTTACTTCTAACACTTATAAGTATACCATAACCGATAAACTCTCCATTCGGCACTTGAGACCATTGTGTAAAATCAGCGAATTTGTCGTGTCCCATTCATCCAGTTAAGGAGAAGCATCCTACTTGTAGGACCGTTTGGCAACTGGGACGGTCTGATTAACTATTTCTAATTCTTAACTGGTCACTATATAACGTTAATGCCAGTGCTGATATGATCACACAAGTGATTTTCCTTGGGATGCGTACTTTTATTCCTAACAGAATTATGAGTACAAATTCTAAAGAAAAGTCTTGGTTCGATACAAGCTGTTAAGAAGCTATCAGATTGAGAGAAGGAAGTTTTCGCTCTTACAAAGCCAATTCAACTGAGGAAAATCAAAAAAAAAGTATAAACAAATCAGAAGCCAATGCAACGCAGTTATAAAAAAGAACCAAATTCTAACATGATTACGATTATCTACTATGACAACCCGATTAATAGCTCTAGCGAGTTTGCTTCAAAAATTATTTTTGCATTATATTTTTTAGCTGTAGCTAAAATGGAATTTAATCCCAAAATTGTTTGAGATCACCAAAAAGAAGAAAGATGGTTTTTCATAAGTCAAATAACTTTGACAAAAAATCCACAACCAACAAAATGGATACATTTTGGATTTATTAACCTACATATGAAAAGAACAGCCCTTATAACTTTATTAGTGGAAAGCATTTTGAATCATGCTGAAATAACCCAAATACCCGTGCTTCCTGACTTTCAGGGAAGAGTGTATATGGGGAGAATTTAGTTTATTAAATAAAAGATAAAAATGATTAAAAAATGAAAGATTTATTAAAGTTTAAATGTTTTTTATTGTTGTTCTCGCAAGGCCCGCTGTCTCAATGCGTAGGCTGCAACCTTCGAGTTTAATGTGTGGCTAAATTCTGGTTTTCCCTAATCATCCTTTGCTTATTTATACTGATTTAAAAGAACCAATTTCCATCCCCACCATTCAACCACTTGATAATGAAATTCGGCATTTCCATATGAAAATGCATTCTTACGCAACCTCATATGAAAAGAGCATTTTCATCATAATTCCCAACATCCGTTGCCAACATGCATTGACACCAAATCAATATTGCATTATTATTATTGCCTAAGAGTTCAATGGATCATATTTCATTTATACTGGCCCAATACAAAACATATCCAATAGATACACGTATCCATTGTAGTTCCAGATACACACAGTCAATATAGTGACCTAGTGTATTGAAGTGCCATATGATGTCCATAGAACCCAAAAACAATGCATGTGCATAATTGTCATTCTTACTTTGCCTTACTTTTGGAACCTTCGTTCGTACCGGCTCATGTTATAGTCGTAGCTATAGTTATGACACAGAGCTGGCGACAATTAATTAATTGCCGTGGTGTTAGGTTTCACCAAGTGGGCTCTCGAAGATGACACATTAATGTGCCGCAGTGTTGTGGATCGGTTGCGCGAATTACAAAGAAAGATGATACCGTACAAGATCGTGTGTGGTATCTTGGGAATGGAAATGAATGTTTATATGATATAAGGCTGTCAGAGTGGTCGCATGTAGTGGATCACTACATCCCGCTCCCCTTGAAGAAAGAAAATTATACCTTGAAGAGGTTAATTTTCTGTAAGGTTGCGAAAGGATGATAAGGTTACATTTTTGGTATAATTTTGATATGGTTTAAATAATATTTTTATATTTTTTTTTTTTTTTTTTAAATTTCCTTTTGTTTGACATTTAAAATATTTATGTCTTATAATTAATAACATAAAGTTTTATATTTGAAGTTTAAGCAATTTTTTTTTTTATATCATTTTTTTTTTTATAGATTCTTAAGATTTTATAAAAGTTTTTTGTTATTATTTTTTTTTTTTTTTTTTTTTTTTTTAGGTTTACTTACAAAAAATTTTTTTTTTTTTTTTATTAAAAAATTTTCATTTGTTTCTTAAATTTTTAGATATGATTTTGAGTATGTTTAAATATATGGAGAAATATATATTTTTTTTTTTTTTTTTTTTTTTTTGTACAGTAACATAATAACGTATATTGTTGTTTTTGAAGGTTTACTTACATAAGTTTTTGTTCTTAAAGGTAGCTAAATTATAATTTGTAAATATTTGTTTCTTCAATTTTTAGAAATAATTTTATAATGCTTAAGTATATGGATATACTATTTTTTTTTTTTAAATAAAATATATATATTTCTTTGTTTTTAATTGGGTTTAATTGGACCTAGGACAAATTTTGGAGAGGGTTCGGGTTTTGAATTAAAATTTGTTTCTACTATGGTATCTTTAGGTGAGGAGGTTTCATTAGGAAAATTGTCATGGGTCTGTAAGTCTGTTTGTATTTTGTCATTTCTGATTGTTTCTGTTTTTGTTTCTGTTTCCGACGGAATTGGTTTCAGTTTAATTTTATATTTGAGGATATAGATAAGAATGATGAGTAAGGCAGTTGCCATGCTGTAGATAAGAGTGTAATGATGTATGTCGTGTTTGTTTAGTGGTTGTAATTTTTTGTTTCATTGGTAAAAATGTGAATGATTTTATTTTGTTTTTGAAAAATGCCTGTAAGAAGTGTTTTAATTTTAATTTTTGATTCATTATCCATGCAGGGCAATGAGAATGCAATCGACTGTTCATTGATATTTGAATTGCTAACCGAAGTGAGACATTTTTTTATTAGTTCCATATCTTTGTATGTTCTAATTGGGATAGGTAAAGTGATTATAAAAAATGTTTCTTTATTATGTGGGAATGTTGTGAGTTCTCCTATATCAGGTTTAATATAGTTTGGACATTTATTTTGTAGGTATTCCTCATCTGTTGATTCGATAATTGGAACTATTAATACTTTTATTTTAACTATTTTGTTTTCAAAGATTGATCCCTTATCTTCCAAAAGAGTGAATGTTGATAGGTGTTCTATACTATCTTCTCCGTTATCTTGCACAGTTTTGTGGTTATTCTGGTTTCTTGCTTGATTACGAGTTGTCACTAGGACTTTACTTTCATTGTCAAGCTTTACTCTACTGAGGGCGTCTGCAATAACATTGCATTTGCCTTGCTTGTGGATGATATTGAAGTCGTATTCTTCCATCAATATACGCCAACGTAATAATCTAGATGTGGGGTTCTTTTGCCCAATCAACCATAAGAGATTGTTGTGATTAGTATAAATGGTGAACTTTCGCCCATAAATATACGGTCGAAATTGTTTGAGAGCGTACACTATTGCTAGTAGCTCTTTTTCTGATGTGGTGTATCTGGTTTCTTGGTCATTTAGCGTGCGGCTTATAAAAGATATTGGCCTGTCTTGTCCAATTTGACCTTGGGAAAGAACTGCGCCTAATGCTAGATCGCTGGCGTCGGTAGTGACAATAAATTCTGCTGTGAAATCAGGGTAAGAGAGTATTGGAGGTTCTATAATTTTTTGTTTAAGATTTCTAAAAGATTCATCACAAAATGCATCCCATTTGAAAATAACATCTTTCCTTAAAAGTTTTGTCAATGGCTTGGCTAGATGAGCAAAGTTAGGAATAAATTTCCGATAATATCCTACGAAGCCTAGAAATGACTTAACATCTTTTGGTTTCTTAGGAATGGGAAAGGTTCTTACTGCCTTGATTTTTTCGGGATCGGGTTTGATTCCATCTTCCGAAATAATATGTCCTAAGTAAATTAATTCCTTTTTTAGAAAATTGCATTTATCTGGCTGGAGTTTTAGGTTATGTTCCCGTAGACGTTTTAATACAGTGATGAGTTTTCCATTGTGATTGTCAAGATCATACCCATAGATAACTATGTCATCTACGTAAACAAAACATTCTAGGCCTTGTAGACCCATAAGGACGTTATTCATAAGTCGTTGGAACGTAGCAGGGGCGTTTTTCAACCCAAAAGGCATACGATTATACTCGTAGTGGCCAAATGGTGTACTAAAAGCAGTTTTTTCTTTGTCGGAGTCTGCCACCAATATTTGGTGAAACCCTTTAGCTAAATCCAAGGTACTAAAATATTTTGCTTTACCTAATTGGTCGAAAATGTCTGTGATATTCGGCAGAGGATATGCATCTCCGATTGTTTGTTCGTTAAGTTTTCTAAAGTCTACAACAACTCTCCATCTTTTTTCACCAGAAATGCCAGACTTTTTCGGAACTAAAAGAAGAGGTGAATTCCAAGGACTAAAACTAGGTCTGATTATTGAATCATTCAACATTTCTTTCACTTGCTTGTGAATTTCATTTTTCTGACTCTCGGGGAGTCTATAAGGTTTCAGAAATAATGGGGGATTAGTGTTATTTGTTATTATTTTGTGTTGTATTGTATTCGTGTGGGTGAGGTGGTCGCCCTTTAAAAAGAACAGATCATTGAATTCTCTACAGATTTTTAGTATGGACTTTTGTTCTTCTCGATTACAGTGATCTAATTCTATTACGGCTTCCAAGTCTGAAAGTCTTTCCTGTAAACGATCTTGGTGACCATTAGGTGAAATAATATTATAATCGTTAAGGGTATCCCATTCTATATTTAAGTCATTATAGTTTAAAGTTTTCTCTTCATCCAAAATGTTCATTAAGAGTATTTTTATTCTGTTATTTTTAGGTGTTACTATTGATTCGCCCAGATATATTCCAGGGGTAATTTCCTTCTTTCTTATTATTATATCTTGTGAGTTTAAAAGTTTGTTCTCAAAAGGGATTTCTACCAATTTTTGACTACGTTGCTCAAGAGTAATGTTTATAATTTTCTTATTTTTTTCTTGCCCAGTCTTATTTTTTGCTGAGATGTCTTTTATCTCAGTCTTACTTTCTGCTGGTTTAAATGTATTTTCTGCTATGGTTTCTTTTACCATAGGCTTATTGTAAATTATTTTGCCTTTGACCTTCTTCGAATGAAGTTTTTTGCTAGCAACTTTATCGAAGTCTTTTTGTGGCGAATCTCCTGACCCGACCCGAAGGCAAGCGGTATCATTCAACGATTCCCATACCTTTTCTGTACTTCCTGCGTTGATGTCTGTAAGACACTGAGGGGAGTCAGAGTCAGTATTTTTAGACCCTTCCGTCGTGCAATCTTCTTGAAGGTTTGTTTTGGCTTTATTTTTGTATTTTTTCTTGAGCATTGTAGTTTGAGCTAAAATTTCAGATTTAGGTATGAAATGGATTTCTTGATTTGCTTCTGACACATAAGTTTTGTGATCAGGAATAGTACTCAGTACTTTCCCAAAACTATGCACCATAGCAGTAGAGTGGTTATCAATAAAAGGGAATATCTTTATAAAATTTTCATCGTAGTTAACTATACATGAATATTTCTTCAAAAAATCGTTACCGATGATGCCGTCAAAATCCATGTCAGTGCTTGTGTCTAGAATATGAAAGGGGTGAGTAATTTTTATTTTATCTTCATCAGAACCGATCAATAGACTCTCATGGGCAATTCCAGTACTTATTACCTTATGGCCGCCCATGGTTGAAATTGTCATATTTGTTTTTTCGTTTTTCATGGGTTGGGTGGTAGGTTTTTTTATGATACTGATTTCTGCGCCAGTGTCGATAACGAGATTTCTATTTTGACCGTCTGTGAAGGGAATTCGGATGATTGTTAGGTCGTTATAGGGAAGCAGTTCGATGACTACGCTTGCCACTATTCTTGTGTTTGGTGGATTTCGGCTTGAATGTGTTGTCGGGATGGATAGCCGGTCTGATCGTCCCGACAGTTTTCGTTTCCCGTACCGTTGACAGAAAAATGGCTTTCGGGTAATACGTGGTGGAAATTCACCTGTCGCTTTTCGCCATTTTTATTCCTGTCATTATTTTGGGTACCTGTAAAGAGGTTCTGCCTGAAAGGATTTTGGGGGTTTATTTGGTTTGATTGTGAGTGTATTTTTCGCAGTCTACACTCACTTTCCGTGTGATAATTTTTTTTGCAATAGTTGCATTTAACTATTTCTGTTTTAGGAGTAATATTAGGTAGGGTCTTATTGCGGTAACAGGTTTGGGCAGAATGTCCCAAGATCCCGCAAATTTGACAGGTGGGTCGGGAAGAAAAGTTTGAGGGTGAGTTTTGCTGGGTTTGTGTTTTATTTCTAAACGACGACATTTGTCTTTCCACTCTTGCAGCATGGTTTTCTGCAAACTCGATTGTTTTTTTTAGATTGGTTTCCCCATGGGCTTGAACCATTAACCTTAAATTATGGCTACTGAGGCCATCCTCAAAAGTTTGAAGAGCCAATTTTTCATTTTCTTCCACCAAATAGCTTCTGACGGATTCGTCGTTAGTATTAGCGAACGTCGCTGAGTTGAGGGAGGTTAAGAGTTGACAAACTTTGTCCCCGAATTCTTTGACCGACTCTCTAGCAGTTTGCCTAGCTAAGAGCAACTCATTTTGCGCGACGGTACGAGTTTTAGTTACTTTAAACTCATCCTCTAGTTTTGTAACCAGATCGCTCCATTTAGTGAATGAGTTGAACTGTATGAGTTCGAAAGCCGGACCTTGTAGCCTCGTTTTTACTATTTCGAGGAACGTACTATGTTCCTCTTTTTTACATGACGAGAACAGTATGTTCCCGCATGCGATAAATTTATTTAGGTCAGTGGGGTTACCGTTAAAAGTGGGAATGATATTGAAAATATCACTTATATTAATACGGAACTCCATTATATCGGATTCGGATTCAGAAAAAAAAGGTAGTTGAAAAAAAAGATCTAGTCTTTGTCGGTCTTGTCGTGTGGAGACAATTTTGGAAAAATTTTTTTATATATTTTTTTCTTAAGGGAGGGATAAGGCAGAAATATATATATATATACAAATTTCAAAAAAATAATTTCTTACTTTTAGGTTGTTGTTATTATTGCTGTTGTTTTGTGGTTGATGCCGCTGATGTTGTTATTATTGCTGTTATTGTTGTAGTCGATGCCGTTATTGTTGTTATTATTGCTCCAGATGCTGTGGTTGTTGTTGTTGTTGCTGCTGCTTATGTTGCCGTTGCAGTTGTTGTTCTTTGTTGCCAGGCAGGCTTCACGCCCTAAAGTTGAGGATTACGGCCTGGTCTTTTATCACTACCTACTGTCTGCCAAATGCTTAAGCTCTAAAGCTAGCAAGGTCTTACGCTCGTAGGATTTCTAACACTTTAATCACAAAAGCAAAAAAAAAAAAATTTTCACTTCACTTTTTAACGTTTTTTTTCTGGTGTGTAGCCCCAGAACGCATCAAGAGAGAGGTCTCTTGTATTGGCAAGGCTAAATAACTATGGTAGGGGATTTTAAAAGAATCCCACCGCTGCCACCATGAAATAACCCAAATACCCGTGCTTCCTGACTTTCAGGGAAGAGTGTATATGGGGAGAATTTAGTTTATTAAATAAAAGATAAAAATGATTAAAAAATGAAAGATTTATTAAAGTTTAAATGTTTTTTATTGTTGTTCTCGCAAGGCCCGCTGTCTCAATGCGTAGGCTGCAACCTTCGAGTTTAATGTGTGGCTAAATTCTGGTTTTCCCTAATCATCCTTTGCTTATTTATACTGATTTAAAAGAACCAATTTCCATCCCCACCATTCAACCACTTGATAATGAAATTCGGCATTTCCATATGAAAATGCATTCTTACGCAACCTCATATGAAAAGAGCATTTTCATCATAATTCCCAACATCCGTTGCCAACATGCATTGACACCAAATCAATATTGCATTATTATTATTGCCTAAGAGTTCAATGGATCATATTTCATTTATACTGGCCCAATACAAAACATATCCAATAGATACACGTATCCATTGTAGTTCCAGATACACACAGTCAATATAGTGACCTAGTGTATTGAAGTGCCATATGATGTCCATAGAACCCAAAAACAATGCATGTGCATAATTGTCATTCTTACTTTGCCTTACTTTTGGAACCTTCGTTCGTACCGGCTCATGTTATAGTCGTAGCTATAGTTATGACACAGAGCTGGCGACAATTAATTAATTGCCGTGGTGTTAGGTTTCACCAAGTGGGCTCTCGAAGATGACACATTAATGTGCCGCAGTGTTGTGGATCGGTTGCGCGAATTACAAAGAAAGATGATACCGTACAAGATCGTGGGAATGGAAATGAATGTTTATATGATATAAGGCTGTCAGAGTGGTCGCATGTAGTGGATCACTACAATGCCATTTAATTCTGCTAGAGGCTTAATACTTTACGAAGAGTTTAAACGAGATTAGAGAACATTATCCTGTATGCGTTTATTCCTTCACATACATTATGTGTCTAACGAACTTAAAGAATTTATAATCATATACCTGAACTTTAAATTTCCCACACTTAAAGGTCGATACAATTTCAGGAGTTAAGTTTTTCTTATTATTTTTCTTAATTTTAATTTTAGATCCTATAGGATAAATGTCATTTTGCGGGCAAGTGATTAAAACTCATGCCATAGCTCTTCTCATTTTATCGATTTTCTGGTTTTCGAAAAAATCTTGGCGTAACTTCTATTAGGATTCAACGGATGCCTTGAATTATACATATTAACAATATCGTATTTCATTTTCTTCATCAGGTAACCTGTTTAACTTTCTTATTCTTCTTTTTTAATTTTGCAACCTACGTTTGAGAACAGTGCAAGCTTCTTGGAAAGTTATAGAGGATTTATAAGGAAAGCAGATGCGTTGGTTTAGAATGTCGCAATATCGCAACAGGAGGCAAACACTCAGCTAGGTAGAGCATTCACACATTCGTGTAGTAAGGCTAAAAGAGAATATCCGACCTGAACAGCACGCTCGAAGTTAAAGTTAGCAGTAATTTCTGATGGTCCTTCCCCTAAGTGCGAGTATTACGATTGAATTTTTTCAGAAAAAGTATGCAACTGACTAATTTACTAGAATACTGTTTTTAATGGGTAATTTTTTTTGCTATTTTCTGTTTGGCAACACTGGTTTTGAAAGCTTACTCACGTTTCGTGTTTTGTGTCAATGTCAAACATCTTCAGTTTGGTATATAATTTAACCATGAATCGTCTTACAAACGAACAACGCTTGCAAATTATTGAATTAAATCATCAAAATGCGTGCTCTGTTAAGAGACCTACTGAGGCGGCTATTCGGGCTATTGCGACTAAACTTCGCACCAAATTTACGTTGTTGGACATTAAACCATCAATGCGCTTACGTAGAGTGCGAACTGAGGAAAATATCGTAACTGTATCGGCCAGTGTTAGTGATGACCGTGAACTATCGATTCGGCGCCGCCGTTCGCAGCAATTGGGGCTCTGTTACTACACTAAGTGGAAAATTTTGCGCAAGGATTTAGGTGTGAAGCCTTTCAAAATACAGCTCGTGGAAAAATTGAAGCCGAACGACCTACCACAACGCCGAATTTTTAGTGAATGGGCTCTTGAAGAGTTGGCCGAAGATCCACTTTTTTATCGAAAAATTGTGTTCAACGATGAAGCTCATTTCTGGTAGAATGGATACGTGAACAAGCAAAACTGACGTATTTGGATTGAAGAGCAGCCAGAAGCATTGCAAGAGCTACCAATGCATTCAGAAAAAGTCACTGTTTGGTGCGGATTATGGACTCGCGGAATCATTGGGCCGTATTTCTTCAAAGATTATGCGAATCGCAATGTTAATGTGAATGAGAAGTGGACTCGCCTTAAGAATATTGTCATTAGTACTGCCAACTCCATCTTAGGCAGCAGTCGAAAGAATCGGAACGACTGGTTTGATGATGAATGCAAGCTAGCGACTGAACGTAAGAATGTTGCGTACCGAGCAATGCAACAATCTCATAGAACGCGGGCACGCGAAGAGGAATATAAAGAGCTCAGAAGAACAGAAAAACGGCTTCACAGACAAAAGAAATCAAAGTGGGAGAAGAACCTAATCTGTGAAATAGAAAACAGCCGAGAGCGAGGTCCGCACCAGGCGCGGAAGTTCTACCAATCCGTCCGAAACATGACGCAGTACACACCACGCTGCACATACTGCAAGGACGGAGAGGGAAATCTGATCACCGATCCTGAAAGCATACTGGAGCGATGGGAAGTGTACTTTAATGAATTGCTAAATGGTCAGCTCACTGCAGAAGTGGAGGCTCCACTACTTCAAGAAGAATAGAAGAATACCCTATGTTACCGCCACCAAGCATAGAAGAGGTTGAGAAGGGTATAGGCCGGCTTAAATAGAATAAATCCCCGGGAGCCGATGGCATACCAGCTGAATTATTTCATCACGGCTGGCCAGTCTTACGTCAAGCAATTCATCATATTATTTGCAAATATGGGAGCAGGAGGAAATGCCAGAAGACTGGCGAAAAGGCATAATATGCCCCATACATAAGAAGGGGGATGTCACAACGTGCAGCAATTATAGAGGTATCACGTTGTTGAGTACCGCCTATAAGATACTCTCGTCATCGGAAAATATCAGTGTGGTTTCATTCCAGGCAAATCAACAACTGATCAGATCTTTACGCTTAGGCAGGCGATGGAAAAATGTCTAGAATTTAACATCCCAACATACCATCTGTTTATAGACTTTAAGGCCGCCTATGATAGCATAGCCAGGGTAGAACTTTACAAAGCCATGAGAGAACTCGGCATCCCAAATAAATTGACACGACTATGTAGGTTGACCATGACCAACGTAACAAGCCAAGTAAAAATAGCCGGATTGCTATCCAGACCACTCAACATCTTTAATGGACTCCGACAAGGGGACGGTTTGGCCTGCCTCCTCTTCAACCTGGCGTTGGAGAAAGCAATCCGTGACTCTGGCACGGCAACAAGAGGGACCATCGTCAACAGGTCCAGCCAGTTACTGGCTTACGCAGACGACATCGACATCATCGGAAGAACCGAACAAGCTGTACACGATTCCTTCATCCAGATCGAGCAGGCGGCACAAAATCTGGGGCTGCACATTAGTGAAGGTAAAACAAAGTACATGGTGGCGTCGAATGCGAGAGGAACAGTTGGTCAAACAATCAAGGTTGCGGAGCACGAATTTGAAGTGGTGCAATCCTTTAAATACCTTGGGTCAATAGTAGCAGCCGATAACAATATAGAAGAAGAAATACGCGGGCGGCTTCTCAAATCCAACAGAGCCTACTATAGTCTGTCAAAGCTCTTCAAATCCAGAAATGTCACCATAACTTCAAAACTGCTGCTGGACCATGGTCCTGTCAGTACTTACATATGGATCCGAGACCCGGGTGCTTAGCGAAAGGCACTCGGACCTCTTAGCTGCGTTCAAGAGAAAAGTCTTAAGGATAATTGTTGGCCCCATATGTAAGAAAAGACGATTCCGGAGACGGTACAATCATGAATTGTACGCAATCTACCTTGAAGCAGATACCGTGACAAAAATTAAGCTCGGTAGACTAGCTCGCATGAGCAAAGAGGAACCTGCTCGGAAAGTTCTTTGTGGTACATTCTATGGTAGACGACAGCGTGGTAGACCATGCATGCGCTGGAGAGATGGCGTAGACCAGGACGCCCGAAGCCTTGGGGTGCGCAACTGGATGGTGTCAGCTAGAAACCGGGATAGGTGGAGAGACTTGTTGAAAGAGGCCAGGACCGGAACCCGGTTGTCGAGCCGATGATGATGAATGTTACTGTGAATGGTGAGCCCTACCGTGCGACGATAGCAATATTTTTGTGCGCAAATGGAATTACATGTGGTTTCAACAAGACGGTACCACATGCCACACAGCATGCACAACAATCGACAATTTAGAGGCGAGTTCGTTGAACAGTTTATTTCACGTTTGGGGCTGGTCGTTTGGCCGCCTATATTGTAAGTTTTGCCATCGCAAAAAGTTCGAACTCGACATTTTCCTTTTTGACTTGACATTATGGTGACAGATTTTTATTTTTTAAAGACCAAACAAAAAACATTATCCGCCATAAAATTTTTTTTCGAAATCCTACAAATCAATCAATTTAAGAAAAAAAATTAAACTATTCAAAAATTCAAACTTTTTTCTTGAAAATTAAATAATGGAAACTCAGTAAATTCATAATAATAAAAACTTAAAATTGGTGTACCAAAATGTTGTCTTAAGAATGTTTGAAAAATGTTATATATCAAAATTTGTTTTTGTTTTTTAAAACCACTATAAATGATTTATGCATTCATTCCTCTTTGCTAAAAAAATCATATTGGATTTATATTTTAGCTCGAACTACTAAAGGAGTTATATTAGCCATATTGCAAGATCTTTATTTGAAACTATTATTATATTTATATATAATAAATAATATACAATGTTGATAACCCATTTTAGTATCGGGGGTTATCTGGTTTCTGATATTTCACGCTTCTGGATTTTAGAGAAAGTATCTAGTATTGGGTAATCTGGTTCGTGATGATTCCATTTTTTAGATTTTAGGTATATATTGTGGTATCAATTTTTTTTTTCTCTGAAGCTTGGGTTGTTTTGTAAACTTATTTGCGCACGAAATCTGAGGCCGCGCCTTTGCTGTTATTTTCAAGAGTAAACAAAAAAGAGTAGCACGTCACAAATCGTTCCAGTACAAATTTTCAAGTTGAACCCATAAATAATTTCTTTTTTACATATTTTTCGCAAAAAAAAACACTTAAATATTATCTCTTTATTTTTTTCTTATCGTTTTTACAGTTAGATGTTGAAACAACTTACAACAGGGGAAATTATACGCTTTATTATGCTACATCAACTACTACAACACAGTCAGCACCTCCACCTCCATGTCCTTGGAAATGTGAACTGACAAACGATAGAGGCTATGTCCTATATTCCGCATTGGGATCATTTTATATACCAATGTTCGTTATGTTATTTTTCTATTGGCGGATTTACCGAGCTGCCGTGAGGACAACTCGTGCAATAAATCAAGGATTTAAAACCACCAAAGGTGAGTTGATAGGATACTCTTTATTTTATTTTGTCTTATTTTATTTCCTTACTTCTTTTGTCCGCATTTTTATTAATTCTTCCACCCTCTCTCTTTCTATTGCTATTCTCTGAACATAAAGTAATCTATCTTTGACACAAAAAAATGTCCGTTGTTTATGGCTCTTTTCTTTTATTTATCTATCCAAAATTACATATATATATACATTCATATCTCTATATCACTTAGAATATAATCTAGACACAATTCAAACCATGACTTTTTAATGTTATCTTTCTTGTGAATGATTAATGTAGTTGATTTTACTTCTTCTTATTGTAACTTTAACATCACAAAAGATGGATGATTAAAAAAAATAAAGCTTAATGTTTGGCTCATCCAGAATATACATATTTTTACATCTTACACCCTCTTCTCATCTTAAATAAAAAAAAAAACATGACTTATATTTTATCTTGTAAATTTTTACTTTAAAAAAATATATCTTTAAGCTAGTATGTCATTGTAACCTTTTATCATTGTCTTCTTTAATTGTAAACATTTTCTCATCGAGCATTAACATTTTCCTGTATCTTCTGGTTGAAACTATAGCAAATGCATGTGAATATTAAAAGTAAGAAAAGACTTTTAACTCCTTCTTAAATATCTCAGTGTTCTAATAAATACATACCTTACTCGTGTTATTACAAATACTCTTGTACAAAGATATACATAGAAAGGTTATTAAATTTGCGTTTTTCATACCTACCTTGTGAACAATCACACTGGTCTGCTCGGTAAAAGATAAAGATTATATATATTTATTATGAACTCTGAAAATGTTCGAGAACTCAGTTGCTCCAAGGAATAAAACGCTCAAATTTGATTTTTTTTTATTATTTTGTATTTACTGAAAAAGTGGACTGTGTTCTGCAGAATTGCCCAGGATAGACTAAAATGTTTATATATTTGACCGCTCTGGCCAAATGCTCGATATCAACTTAAACAATGCACTTTGCATGTACTGATGCTCAATTATTATTAATCAATCAAAATAATGTTTAGGAAATAACTAGGGGAGAGTGGGGCACATTTGAACACTTTTTTCTTTCCAGACTGATAAAACCTAAAATATTCGAGCAATTGGCCTGATATTTTACTCACATGGAACAGTGGTATTGACGTTCAATTTAGAAAAATATTTGGTCCATTAAACGAAATATTTATATTAAATTTTTATTTCCAACCAATATAGGGGCACTTTTGAACAGTGATATATTTTTTTTTGTACTAATTAAAAGAACTTTAAAATTTTATTTTTATATTAATTTTTTAATAAGAACTTATCAATAAAACTCAAAACTAATACTTTTGTTATATCATATTTATGTATTTGTAAAAAAAAAACAAAAATCCATAAAGATTAGTAAAGAAACAAAAGGTAAATCTAAAACTTGGATTTTTAAGTAAAAGCTGGGTTTTTAGTGAATAAGAATAAGCTTAAGCTAGCTAGTTAAAGTTATTTTCTAGTAATATCTTTTTTTTTAAATAGCCAACGCTAAGTTCATTTAGTTTTTCCTTGTTTTCCAAGCCTATAAGTTTCAATTTGTGTGAATAAAAATAGCTTAAACTAGAATACTTTAGTTAAATCTACAAAAATTTCAAGATTTATTCGACCTGTCTAGAAAGCTTTAACTAGGTCTTATTTTCAGTATTCAACAGCTCAAAAATGAGACAGAGAACGTATAGACGCAGAGACTGACAGACGATATGACGAAAACATATTTTACCTGAAACCAATACTTGCCCTATAGAACAGATAACAAATTGCTTGATTAATTGCTTAAAGTTGATTAAATTTTCTCTTAAATGTCTTAAATATTTAAAAAAAAAAGGTTGTGTGTATTGACGTACGCGCGGTAGAAGTAAAACTTCTTTTCCCTCAAGCAAAGCTTCTGTAAGATTCTAACCTATAAACGTACAAACATTTTGTATTCTAAAAACATGTCGCTGTCTTTGACGGATAACGTGTCGTTTTGACATGTCACTGACAGCTGCATAGAAAATTTTTTACCCCCAACGCCGGAAAAGAAATTTTACTTCAAAAAACTAATCGGGGCAGTTTTGAACATGTTCAAAAGTGCCGCAACACGCTTGTTCAAATCTGCCTTAATTGTGACATACAATTTGTTATAAACATTTAACTGAAATACATCCAGTAATAAACTTACCGCAATTAAGTTTAAAATTTATTTTTCCTCAAAAAAATTCCTGTTTTAAAATCGCGCAGTAATTTTTGTTTAAACTCTTACAACTAAAAAACGAAAATAAACACAATCAAGAAAAGTTTATGGATATGGTATCGACAGGTTAAAATTTTAAAATTACTTTTAAAAAAGAGTAACAAAGAAAAATTTTATATGCATTGTTCAAATGTGCCCCACTCTCCCCTACCTAATAATTTTTTTGGAAAGAGAGGAAAACTAATTCTGCTTACTTGTTCTGTAGATATAGTAAAAGGTACTATTAATGACAAAAGCTCTTGCGACCAAAAAAGAAAACAATATCCGTTCATACAAAATAACGTAGGTTCTATAGTCTTATATAATATTACTTTACAGAAAAAGAAATGTTATTATCATATTAAACGGGAAATGAACCCACTTTCCAAAGTGAGGATATTTTTTAATAAGGCCTGTAAGAAATTAAATACCAAAATGGAAATCGCTTCAATTTTGAAAAGCAAAACAAATTAAATAAACTTTCACAAAATTTATATGCCTTTACTGTTTTGAACACAGAAAGGTGTGAAGGTGAATTGAAATTGAATTTTAAAATTGACTTTTTTTTCCAGCCTAAATGTAACTGAAATATCTCCCGTTTGAGATTCAAAAATTTATAACTGTTCCATTCAGTAAATCATATGAAATCTTCGTTCAAAAGTAAACAAGATAGGGAGAATTTTACTATATGTATTTCGACAAATTGATCTATACCATTTGGTTTCTTATGTATGTCGAAATCCTTTTTTAAAAAATATCATTAAATAAACAGTTACATAATTTTAAAATCAATAGCGCAAAATTTTAAACATTTAAAACTGCTCTAAATCAATTTTAGAATGGGAGTCGACTCTAAATATTTCGTATAAAACGAGAACCGCCTTTTTGTTAATTTTAAAGGACATAAACTATGCTTTAACGTTAAAGAGCTCGTCTAACAGTAGCAAATAGCTAGTTTATCTTTTAAAAGTATACTTTATCCATATCGACAATGGTCATTTCGTACCAAAGCAAATCTAAGTAAAAATGCATTTACAAAGCATCACTGAATATTAGAAATTCGAAACAATCGTACAAAAGTGCTCTACGATCAACAAATCTGTACATAAAAATGTACATTATGTATGTTATGTATGTATGCCGGGACAAGTATAGCCAAATGAATTTGCACCTTGCAAAAACCAAATTGAGTTTTTATGCTGTAAATTAGCATTAGCATTTCGATCTAAAATAATGTAAATAACTTATAAACAATTTAAATCTGTACCGAGGTAGTATATACAATGTACTTTTTTCGACGAAAAATTATTTGGTTTGAAGTTGGCTGTTCTGTTCTTTTTTTTTTTATTTCTGTAGTTGTGTTTGAGTTATGTATCTGTCAAATTAAGGGTTGTTCAACGTAAATTCGCTTAGGTTCAGTTCTAAAACTCACATTAATAAAACTAGTAAGAACCCAGTAGGAAATTTCAAAAAATTCATCGATGAATCACCAACTTTTTCCTTGGTGAATGGAAGCTACACCCCATGAAAAAATGGTGAAAACATCAATGAAATTAACATAGGGATTGGATTGGCGTTCACTAAGTAGTGAATTTCATGGTGACTGTTCAGTGAGGAAATCACCAAGCAAGTGTATTTGGTGTATTCCAAGATGAATTGTAGTTGATGAAAAATACCGTGAATTCACACCAGTGATAACACTAGGTTAGTGGAGTTGCTGATATACTTGGCTACTTCACATTGGTGAAAAATGTGATGAATATTCACCAAGGAATTCACTTTGCAAAATTGAACTGTGTATTCATAAATGAATATTGACCAGTGATTTCATTAGGCAAGCAAATGTTACTCATTCATTGGTGCAAAATGACCTGGTGAAAAATGTCGCGAATGTACATAAAGGAAGGCATTCATATTTTTATTATCTTATTATTTTTTACTCATCGCTAAATCTTTGGATACAAATTTAAAAAAAAAACAGCCATGTGAATTTTAAGATTTTATAATTTAATAATGAATATTATTGTGAAAAAAAGCGAAATACATACATAACAAACAAACAAAATAAAAATTAAATGAATCGGGTATTAAATGTGAGAAGGATGAATTTTTAATGCATCTTTTCTTTTCTTCTCTGCAGCAGCTTTCTTGAAGTGCAGGTTTTTATTCTCTTAAACCCTTGCTGGATAGCTTTTCGATAAAGAAGTTTTGCAGAAGGGCCATCTCTTTTTACCGCATCTGAAAAGAACAAGTGGATAATATTAATAGGGTTTAAAAAAGTTAAATGAATTGAAAAGAACAAATGGATAATATTAATAGGGTTTAAAAATAAATGTAAATTAAAACTTACTATATAAACATGCATTAATGTTTATGAGCATTTTAAAAGGATGTTTTCCATTTGTTCCGTCATAGTTAAAGTCCATTGCAATCTCTAACGAAATAATGTTCTTCAGAGCCTTTTCCAAACCCCCGCCAGATGAATCGATAATTTTCTTGAAAATATCGGTCTAAGAAAATAAATAGAAATATTAATTTTAGAAAATCTAATCTTTCGAAGTAGGATTATAGGTAGATATTATGTATTTATATTTCTTGTGAGAAATGCATACTTACGTATTTCTGTGGATCCTCTTCTGCTCGTTTTTCAACATCGTCCAGATCAGGAATTGTTTTTATCGGGAAATTTAGAGATATTTCTTTAGAGTTTATAATATCGGACTTTATGATTTGTTTGATGTTTGCTGCCAATTCGCAGATCCAATCCTTAAGCTGCTCCATGGTGGCACACAAACATTTAATATCCACTCTCATTTCTTCGATTATGATATCTTGTTGATTCTATAAAAATATGTAAAGTAGAATTTGAAATTTAATTTTGTAGTTTAATAAAATAATAAAAGTTTTAATTACCGTTTTTTTTGAAAAGATATTAGAGCTTGTCTGTGGAGCATTGAAACTACTGTTTTCAATCTCACTCTCAATGTCACTTTCTATTTGCCTATTTCTATCTACAGTTTCTAAAACTGGCGCGCTATTACTAGCAATGGTCTCCTTAATTTTCCTATTAAAACTATCCCTTTCTTGCTTTTTCAAGCGTTTCAAATTGCTCCTACTAAAACCAAAACTCATTTTTAATTTAAATTTAATTAAACACAAATTTTACTAAATTAACAAAATATTCACTTTTTAACACTTTTATATTGACTTTTTTACACTTTTAGAATTTATTTTTTTTTACTCTTTTCAATAACTATTCTTTTAAATATCGGCTTTACGCACTTCTTCACACTGTGAACAATGAACTTCAACTGAAGAAATAAACAATAGAAGAAAAGGATTTTATGTAATTAAAACAACGGTGCGTGGCGCGTCGCGTCTAGCCTAATTACTGGAAAACCCAAACGCATTTAGTATCTTTTCTGTTTATCGAAAAAACAACAATGCTTGCAAAAAAGATCACTTACCCCGGACACTGTGCATTGTTGTTGGAAATAACTTTGTTTCTAGAAGCAAACCAGGCTGAGGATCGCGAACGGCAATTTTTTATTATACTACATACTATGTAAAAACCCGAGCATTGAAATTCTGAAACTGAGGCCAATCTCCGTAAACTATTCAGTGGCAGGTATAGAGAAGAGAAGAAAAATAAACAACACAAAACCCATCTCCATTGAAGAACTCATGCTTCATCGTGAGTGATATATTTTACAAAGAAAAAGATAGGGTGGATTGTATCATCATAGGAAAATGTAATAATGATTCGAGTAGGTAAATTCCTTAATGATTTCACACAAAATTTTCATTAGTAAGCAAATTTCCTACTGGGAAGAGTTGTCTAACTTGTTTAAAATTATGAAAATGTTAGACAAAGTTTCCAAGCTAAACGATAGCGTTAAGTAGAGCCGGTTTTATTGCTTAAACGAGAACTTTTTAAAATTTTGCGCCAATATTTTTGAGATAACTTATCAAATGCTTTTCTAAAAAGAATAAATCTGTAGTATTAAGGCAAAAACCGATAAGTCGAAATTGAAAAATCATTTGTTTTTCTTAGTTTCAGATTGAAAGCAAGAAATTAGTATTTTACAAAATTTTTCTTGGTATTAGTTTAAGCATTTCAATGATTGATTTCTTTCAAAAAATAATGTTGTTAATGAAAAACTTGTGCATGATTATCAAAGGCGTCACAAAAAAAAGATTCCAGAACAAATTTTTAACCGTTGAATTTTTCTTGACAAATCTATGCTGACTCACAAGTAACACAAAATTACTTTCAGAAGGATTTAATAATTCTAAAGCGTTATGTACTTTTATTCTTCCTTAAGGGGATTTAAGTTCATATTAAGTAGGGAAATGGTGCAAGTAGACTGGTCGAAAGAAAGAATTAAGGAGCTGAATTGATTCTTAAAATCTTCCTTACTCTTTTTAATTTTCTTTGCCCTTCAAAAAGACTTCTTTAAAATTCTAGAAACCTTCTAAGAAGTATGTTATTTCTTTTTATTTTTACTTCTTATTTTCTATATCAACTATTTTTCTGTAATGACACTATTATTTGACAGTTTATTTATCAATCAATTTGCATCAGTATTCGAACTAAATTTCTTCCCCAAACCGTTTACTTGCGCTACTTACTCAGCCAATATAATATAACGGGTGATTTTTTTGAGGTTAGGATTTTCATGCATTAGTATTTGACAGATCACGCGGGATTTCAGACATGGTGTCAAAGAGAAAGATGCTCAGTATGCTTTGACATTTCATCATGAATAGACGAACGATCTGCCACAACGTCGAATTTTCAGTGAATGGGCCCTAGAAAAGTTGGCAGAAAATCCGCTTTTTTATCGACAAATTTTGTTCAGCGATGAGGCTCATTTCTGGTTGAATGGCTACGTAAATAAGCAAAATTGCCGCATTTGGAGTGAAGAGCAACCAGAAGCCGTTCAAGAACTGCCCATGCATCCCGAAAAATGCACTGTTTGGTGTGGTTTGTACGCTGGTGGAATCATTGGACCGTATTTTTTCAAAGATGCTGTTGGACGCAACGTTACGGTGAATGGCGATCGCTATCGTTCAATGCTAACAATTTTTTTGTTGCCAAAAATGGAAGAACTGAACTTGGTTGACATGTGGTTTCAACAAGATGGCGCTACATGCCACACAGCTCGCGATTCTATGGCCATTTTGAGGGAAAACTTCGGAGAACAATTCATCTCAAGGAATGGACCGGTAAGTTGGCCACCAAGATCATGCGATTTGACGCCTTTAGACTATTTTTTGTGGGGCTACGTCAAGTCTAAAGTCTACACAAATAAGCCAGCAACTATTCCAGCTTTGGAAGACAACATTTCCGAAGAAATTCGGGCTATTCCGGCCGAAATGCTCGAAAAAGTTACCCAAAATTGGACTTTCCGAATGGACCACCTAAGACGCAGCCGCGGTCAACATTTAAATGAAATTATCTTCAAAAAGTAAATGTCATGGACCAATCTAACGTTTCAAATAAAGAATCAATGAGATTTTGCAAATTTTATGCGTTTTTTTTTTAAAAAAAGTTCTCAAGCTCTTAAAAAATCACCCATTACATACGAGTATGTCAATGCTTGTCTAAAGAAGATAATTGAAAGAACGTTTTCGTTTTTCAGTTATGCACAAGAATCGTATAATTTCAGAAGGCTTAGAGAAGTATTAAGGGATCACAAAAATACAGATGTAATGCCTTAAAAATAAATTATTTTTAGCAGGATTAAAGAAGCATTAAAGGAACAAAAGAAAAACACCAATTTCAGAAATGCAAATTGAAGAAGACTTAAGAATACTTAAAGTAGAAATGCATATACCACTTTATCAAAAACAAATTAAGAAGAAATAATAATTAAACAGCAGCTGTTCGAGCGTGATTGAAAGATAAACATTCATCAAACATACCTGCTACTATGTTTCAACAAAAACAATTGAACTTTTCTATCATGAATGTAAATAATAAGGAATGTAAATATAAATATAAAGTGAACAAACTACATACTAGTTTTGAAAATTGGTCACCCATAGAAAATTTGTAATCTAGGCTTAAACTTTTTCAAGGTCACGCAAGATTTTTGGAGCTTAATTTGTGGAATATTCGTAAAATATTTATATGTAGGTATGAACAATCCGAAAGATCACTAGTTCCTGAGAAAAAGTCAACTATTTTCAGTAATTGGTAAGCCATACATTTTTTTAAAAAATTTTAACGATTGTTTCAAGGCCTCGGAAAAAATGTTTATCATGTGAATTTTTCGAGCCCGACCTTGCGTGACTTAAGCCTTGTTCAAAAAATTTCTATAGCTGACCAATTTCCAAAACTAGTTAACGTTTTTCAACTAATTACTGACAACTTTCTTACCAATATCCCATATATTGAGTACCAAACTCACAGAGCCCTATTTATTTGATATGGCGAGAGTACTGTCACAAGTCATATTTTAACAGTTTTAATGTTAGTAGAATAGTTACACTGTGTAATAATAATTTAGAAGTTTTCAAGTATTCAGATAGAGGTAGTAAGTTCAATCGAGTAAACCACAAGTATGTATGTATGTACTTAAAATTTTTGCTTTGTCCTAATTTTTCAAATTTATTCTTAAAAAACGTGTCTTAAAAACTTCCGCATTTAAGGATTTTTAACTCAGTAATTTTTCGATGGATTTTAGAATTATTTTTTTAGAGACAACTGTTACATATTCAATTTTCCGTTCTATTTTTCATGTTTTTACTTGCGACTTATAGGTACTGTAAGACAAGTTATGCATTCGTAAAAAAAATTAAACTCGAGATTTTAATCAAATTTGACTTTACGATCACAGCGAAGACCAAAAAAGTGGGTCTCGCAATTCTGTCTGTCTGGCTTTTCGACTGCAGCCTAAACTGCTCGGCCGATTTTCTTTAAACTTGGTAGATATCATTTTGAATCCGCCCCCCCTCCACACGTTTTTTTCTTTTTTTTTTAAGACTAAATATAACGGTACCTGCCATACGAATTTTTTTCGAAATATTTTTTATAAATATTTTTTTTTTCTCAAAAACTGTCCCACAAGAATTAAAAAAAAAAAAATCATAAGATTTCATTTAGTTAAAGCTAGGTAATGGTTGAACGAAAATTTCCAAAATAGTTACCTTTGGTAGCTCCTCTGGAACCATTTTTTGTTTTTGATTTTCTCAAAAACGGTACAACCGATTTTGACCATTTTTTTATGCTAAAGCTCCTTCAAATTTTAAATATGATTACGTATTTAAATTTTCATGTTTTTATTTTTTGGACTTTCAAAAAAAAATTCAAAATTTTTTTGGAAACTCAATAATCGAAAACCCCATGCTCGATTTTTTTCAAACTTGATAAATAAAAGTTTCTTAATGTAATCTTATAGATTTGGGAAAAAAAATTGTTTTACCTAAATATAACGGTACACACCATACAAATGTTAAAAAATGGTTTTCGAAATTGTATTTTTCTCGAAAACGGTTCCGAGAATTTTGATAAAATTTTTTCTTTTGTTTAATTTTTACAATCTATAATTTAATAAAAAAAATTTGAACTAAATATGAAAATAATTATATTGAATGAATGAATGAATTGTATTGAGGATTAATTGCACTGCGACCTGTAGATGTACTGTGCCCCCTCTTATAATGACGAGCTGGCTCATCCTACAGTTTCTCCTCCAAACCTATTGCCTTAAGGAATTTTAGTATTTGGGGCACTTTTAGAGAGGGTAGGTTGCTCTCTTCCACCTGGTACCGTCCCAGATGGGTTTTCCTTTGGTGCATGATTGGACAACACTTTCCCAGTATGTGTTCCGGAGTTTCCTCATGCATGTTGCAGAATCTGCAAGTGGCACGGCTTACCACACCAAGTAGATTAAGGTGTCTTCTAAGTTTACAGTGTCCTGTTAGAATACCTGTTATTATTCTTAGGTTATTCCTACTAAGGTTGATACAGTTGAAACGTTGCCGGTTGTAGTTACCCAGCAGTTGTTTCGCCTGTCTCAGCCTAGGGAGTTCATTCCAGTTCTTGATTCTGTTTGCCTCCTCTTCTTGTTTAATTTTGGTTTTGATGACATTTTCACCTATTCCGCAATAGGGTTCAGGCCCTGTTAGGGGAGTTGAAGCTCCTAATTTTGCTAGGGAATCTGCCTTTTCGTTTCCAAGAACACCAACGTGACCAGGTACCCAATGAAGTGTGACCCTGTTCTGTTTGCCTAGTTCGTTTAGCCTACTTATGCACTCCCCCACCAGCTTAGAGTTGATGGTGTATGAGCTCAGTGCCTTTAGTGCTGCTTGACTATCTGACATAATGGCAATGTTCTTGTTACGATAATTCCTTTCGAGATTGCGATCCACGCATTTCCCTATCGCGTTTACCTCCGCTTGGAAGATGCTGGTGGACCGTCCCATTGGTATGGAAAGTTTGGTTTTTGGCCCAAAAATTCCTGCACCAGTCCCTTCGCTTGTTCTCGATCCATCAGTGTACCACTTGATGGTATTTGCTTCGAGTGTATAGTTTATATCCTCTCCTACCCAGTTTTCTTTGTTACTAAGCTGTGTAAGAAAGTTTTTCTCGAAATTATGTTTTTTGATCATTCCATCTCTTGGGATGTCAATAAGGTTAGTAATTGTGGACCTGTCAATTAGGTCCCTTTCTCTGAGACCAATTATTTTACCTGTCCCAGTTCCTTCCTTTGAGAACCTCATGATTCCTCCCACTCCAGCACTTCTAATGACCTCGTGTAGAGGGGATAGATGGAGGATAACCTCAATAGCTGCGGTAGGGCAGGTTCTCATTGCTCCCGTAATACAGATACATGCGAGCCTTTGGATTTTTTCTAGGGTTTTCCTAGTTGTTGTTAATTCGGTTTTCTTGTGCCATGCAACCGCACCATAGGTAATGATGGGTCTTACCATCATAGTGTACATCCACCTGAGGATGCTCGGTTTGCAACCCCATGACTTGCCTGCAATTCTTTTGCAAATCATTAGGGCTTTTGTGGCTTTTCCGACTATATAATTTATGTGTTTGTTCCAGAGGAGTTTACTATCTAGTATAATTCCTAGGTATTTTACCTCCCTCTGCATTTCAATTACTTCACCATTCAAACGCATAGGTTTCATATGTGGTAGAAGTCTTTTCCTGGTAAATGGTATGATTGTTGTCTTGGATGGGTTTATTGAAAGCCCTACAGACCTACTCCATTTACTTGTAATTGTTAGTCCTCTTTGGATAATATCGCAAAGAGTTTCTTCAAACTTACCTACTGCAATGATAGCGATATCATCGGCAAATCCAATGCAGTGTATACCTTTGGAGGTAAGATTTTCTAACAATTCATCTACTACAAGACTCCACAACAAGGGTGATAGTACACCGCCCTGAGGACATCCTCTCGTTGTGATCACTTTCTTTACATTTTGTCCTGCTTGTGCCTCTGCATTTCTAGTGCCCAACATTTCTATTATCCATCTGGTTATGGTGTTGGGTACGCATTTCCTAACAAGAGCTTTGCCTACAGCCTCGTGGGACGTGTTATCGAAGGCCCCTTCTATGTCTAAGAAAGCAGCTAATGCTGTTTCCTTTACATCTAAAGCTCTTTGGATCTTATTTGTTAGTTCAAACAGGGCGGTCTCGGTTGATCTGCCCGCCCTATATGCGTGTTGTCGCTGATTGAGAGGCCTACTTATTAACACTTCTGATCTTATGAAGTTGTCAATTACCTTTTCCAGAGTTTTCAGTATAAAGGATGTTAAGCTTATTGGCCTGAAAGACTTTGGATGGGTTGTGTCCTTTTTGGAATGAAGATTACCTTAGCTGTTCTCCATAGACTTGGTATATACCCAAGAGCAATACTACTCCGTAGAATATTAATGAGATAGGGCATAAGGAATTCTTTTCCCTTCTGCAAAAGAGCTGGGAAGATACCATCTGCACCTGGTGATTTGTAGGGTTGAAAGGTATTAATTGCCCAATCAATCCTTTTACCTGTGCAAATGGTCGTGGCTATTTTCCAGTCCTCTCTGTTTGGTATGAGAGGTGCTTTCTCTACCAAGTTACCATCTAATGGTAGACTGCCTGGGAAGTGTGTGTTGAGCAGCAGGTTACACCTTTGCTCTTCATTTTCGGTGAACGTTCCATCACTATACCGAAGTGCCAGTGATGTTAGTGTTTTCTCTTTTGCAAGAGCTTTATGCAGTCTTGCCGCTGCAGGGGTTGTTGAGATATTCTCACAAAAGTTTGTGAAACTATTTCTTTTGGCTTTTCTTATCTCTTTGTTATATATTGTCAATAACGCAGAGTAATTACACCATTCCCTTGTTCTTTTTGCTTCATTGAAGAGCTTCCTAACCTTGGATCTTAGTTTAGAAAGATGTTTATTCCACCAAGGGGCATCCTTCTGTCTAGTTTTTGGTTTAAGAGGGCAACTGAGTTCATATGCCTCATTTATTGCTCCACTAAACTCGTTAACTACAACTTCTAATTCAAGGTTACTTTTAGTCGTACTTGCTGGACCTAGTTGTTCCAGGTTTGATTTTAGAACATTTTGGTATAGGTTCCAGTTTGTTTTCTTAGGATTTCTGCCAGGGGTATTTTCTGTAAGCAGACCTTCTAAGGTAAACACTATTATTCTGTGATCAGACATTGATGGTTCATTGGATACTCTCCAATCCTTAACCATATAAGCTACGTTCGGAGTTCCGAAAGTTAAGTCTAGGACTTCTTTTCTTGTTCTAGTAATAAAAGTGGGGGTGTTCCCTACGTTAAATATTTCTAGATTTTTTACCATCATAAAGTCTAAAAGGTACTCACCCCTTTGGTTTATGTTGGTGCTGCCCCATACTGTATGGTGAGCGTTTGCGTCACATCCTATTAGTATTGGTAGCTTTTTCCGGTTGCAGTAGTCCACCAGTCTCTGTACTTCGCACGGTGGAATGTTGGCTTCATCACCAGCAAAGTAGGCTGCTGCCACAACCATCGTCTGGATACGACCCTCGATGTTGATTTGGGCCTGTATCGGGACCAGATCCCTTGTCAAAAATTCTGAAAGACATATATAATTTATGTTATTTCTTATTTTAATACAAGTTCTGGGCGAGTCTTCTCTCGTGTCCCATATAAGTTTAGAGTCGCTACTTGTCAACCCTCTTACCTGACCCTTATAAGTCCAGGGTTCCTGGATCAGTGCTAGCCCTAAGTTGTCCGCAGCGAACTTCCTCGCCAGGACAGCTGATGCCGCCTTGGCATGGTGTATGTTTGCTTGGGCTAGCCTGGTTCTGATCCCGTGTGCCGGCATCTTATTTTATTGGCAGATGGGGGCTAATGCCCCATCATCTGCTAGCAGGTGGTCTTCCTCTTCTATCGTTGGAAGCGGTTCTGTTTGGTCCATTGGACTTGGAGAGAGGTCTATGCCCTCTATCTCCATGTCCAATGGACCCGGTGTTAACCTCTCCCGTGAATCGGGGTGCTTCTCTTCCGTTTCTGAGAAAGTTGTCTCAGATGATGTGCTCGGAGGGATTGGGGGAATTGGTGGGGTTGGAGGTATTAGGGTGGGAGGTGGTACGATTATATCTGGTAGGATAATTCCTACCTCTTCCGCTTCCAAGGACTTATTTTCTAGCCTGATGGGAGACTCTTTTTCTGTTGCAGATGCAGAGCTGGAGGTTGCTTTCCGGAGACCAAATACGTTTATTTTTCCGAATTTGTAGTGAAGCTGGTGATTTGCTTTCACTATAGTCTCGACGGAGTCGGCGTCAATACTTATTACTAGTAGTTGACCTTTACCTTCAGCCGAGCTTTTCACTATTCTCCAGGTCTGCACATTAAGTCCCTCATTTTGGGCTTTTAAAAGAGCCAATGACTTCTTGTCTTCTTGGCCTATACTCTTTGGAAGGAACAGTGTTATATTGTGCATTTTGGGGATGTCTTCCCCCATACATGCATACAACTCGGTGCCCCTCCAAGTGCTCAATTTAGGTGCACTCTCTCTTAGCCACTCCGCTGTTTCGGGTCCAGCGCAATCAACCAAGAGCAGACCTGTTCTGAAGTGCAGTCCATTGAACTTCAGCTTGTGCTTCCAGCCCAAGGAGACCTCCTCAATGATTGCCTCCTCGAGTGCCGATAGATCCTCGGCAGTCAAGGCGACTTGTGGATATCCCCTAGGCAGAACAGCAATTCTGACGCTCAAGGCTGCACTTGCGTATGAGAGCCTTTGTTGAACGGGTATAGCCTTAACGGTGCTTTGTCCCGTGGATGAAGTTACCGTCGTCCTAGGTTTCTTAGCTTCTTTGCTTAGGGGAGGAGTTAGTTGGTGGCTTTTCCTCTTACCCTGTCCTAGGCTCGTATTCACAGTCTTTTCGTTTTTTCTCAGGTCCACCTTCTTCCTAGCTTCCTGCGGGGACATCCCCTCTGCAAGGAACCGGAAGTACCATTTGGTGCCTGCTCCACTAAGTCCTTTCCTATTTGGGTCCAGGCTTCCTGGACTACCCAATTTTGGAAGTACTTGACTTTTCCGGGCATTTCGGCTCTTTGGTATTTTGGGTGGACTGGATAGTTTAGATGGTGGTAACTGCCCGTCATCTTTTTGTCTGACCACAATCAGATCATTCACTTGTTTAGGAGATAAACTCCCTGTGCTAGTGGATGCTGTTTCGTTTGTAGCGTTTACCCCTTGACTAGGAGGTATTCTCCCTTGACAAGAGGTTGCCGCTACACTCTGAGTTGCGTCTTTTTCCTGTCTGGAAGGTATTGTCCCTTGACCAGAGGTCGACGCTCCTCCTGCTGTCCGGTTTTGAGTGTTCCCCTGAGGTAACCTCTTCAGGTACTTACTTCTCTCCGGTTTCGGATCTTCACCACGGAGGTCTTTCTCCATTCGATCCGCTAGTGCACTTGCGGTAACATCCCGCAAAGTGTTGAATTTTTTAAAATTTTTGTTATTCTTTTCTTTTAACTTTTTTGGCATTTTGATTCCCACGAGTAGCTAGAGAAATAATGGGGTCCGCCATATCAGAGCTCCGCATAATATGGTAAGGTCTAGGTTACTCTTTGATTCGACCTGGTTTCAAAGAGGTTCCGTTATCATACAGTCGGTATACTCCCTGGCTGCAAACCATCCAATGGGCACGGGTCACTTAACACCCTGGATTAGGGAGGGTAGTTCTTGGTTTTCGCTCTTCAACTTCTCTACCAGTTTGGGGTTATCCCAGAGTGGCAGGTCGGGTGAGTCTTTGCTACTTAAGCCTTTGCACCACGTCAAGGTGACTACCTTCGCAAAGGAATAATTATATTACTCATTATCGGATTTTAATGAAATTATATTACTCATTATCGGATTTTAATGAAATTACTTTTAGAGAAGCTTCTAAATTTAAATAATTTTTTTTTTGCTGGATTTTAATATATAGTTTGAAACTTGCAGATTGCAATGCCGGGAAACGCAGGGTATTATCGGCTAGTGTTTATATTAATCAAAAAAGCTTTGAGCTTTTCCTTAAATTAAGAAAAAGTCCATTATCTAATGATAGCTACACCCCAACTTTGAGCTGTAGTTTCGGAAAACTATTAAAACATTTAAATTAATGTACCTACAAATGAATTGTGCTTCATTTCTTTTCCCTTTGAAAAAAATTAGAAGAAAAACCTAACTTCCACAAAATGAAATATTTTTTGATGAACGATAACTTTTTGTCTCAATATTAGATAAAGGCACTTAAAAATTAAACATCAAATAAAAAGGATATAAAATTGTTGAAAATATTTAAGAACATTTAACTAAAGCTGAAAATTTCGGTTACCCTTTAAAAACCTTATTTTTGTAGAGCATGTAATAGATTAAATATCTTAAGAATGGGCAGCTAACAATATAGTTTTTTCAAAACTTTTAAGAAATCTGAGATCGGTTGGAAAACTAACTGAGTTAAAAATCCTTGGGGCACACATTTATTCAAAAACTCTTTTTTAAGTGTGAATTGGAAATTTGAGGGCGGTGAACATTTTGTGAGCACAGTTTTTATGATGTACCTAATCTAGCGAACCTTCAATATTTACATTAATAGGTCATTTGAAAGGTTGTAGATATTATTTAATTCACATAACAATCTAAAGACTAAAGAGCAACAAGACTAAAAGGTTCGTGGAATTTAATTCCCTTTTTATAATTATATTAATACTTTTATGTTTGAACTATTAATAGTCTAACCTATTTTTTCCTAGAAACTCACTTCAAATACCTTAAGCGTTAAAAGATCCAATAAGCCAATATTCTTTGTTTTGTCTTTTCAAAGTCTCTATAAAATGATTATAGGTGGCATTTCCAGTTTATAGTTCATTGAAGTCTTAAAATGGAAAACTTCACTCTCTACTATGGTTAAAATTTTCAATATAATTTATAACTGGATCCTTTTGCGTTCATACTCTTTTGGCTTCATTAAAGACACATACTTACGGAACGTAGACCCAAGATAAAAATAATATGTATACAGAGGGGCAGGTACTACTCTGTAGAACTATTTTTATGTTCCCCGATACCCATTAAGAGGCGGATAAATCTTGTATACAGCTGACATACTCTTAACATACTTGGCTGGTACGAAGCACAATAAACCAACCAGCAGCACACAATACTCGTATGTTGACAGGCGAGTGAAGTCAAGTCGGTTTGGCTTCGAATCCTTCACAAACTTTTTATCAATATATACAGATTCACAAAGGCGACATCAACATCATTAGACTTGTAAATCTCGCGCTTGAAGTATTACCCTCGTACAATGGAGATTTTAACAAAGTCTTTTATATCCTTTTGATGTTGCAGCAGTTCATTTTTGTCTACTTTAAAAAAAAAAAGTATATGTGGAAATGTGCGGAAGGTATATCGAATCTATTTACATCTATTTTGTGCCTCATCGGATTCAAGGAAATCCGAACCAATCTTTTCAGATTGCCGAGATTTTGAAGAATACATGAATACATGATTTTTTTTTTCAAACACAATTAAAAAAGGTTTTTTAAATGAATATGAATTGCCAGTTGAAATAATAAATTTTTCCTTTCCAAATAGTCTTATAATTTTCCAGGGATTACAATTTGTACAGTTCAGTGTTTATTTTTTTTTTTTTAATTTGGTGTTCACAATTTTGTGAATTTTGTATTTGTTGTCTTATAAAACGTTACTCTTATGGAAAAATGGTTTGATGCTAAGACTTTGAGTTCAATGAGCCATCGCACTATATGGTAATTTAACAAGGGGAAAACGAATTTTGTTGATGAGGGAATGAAAACGTGTGTGTACTACATGTATTTACAACCTTATATATCTCATTTTTACTTGCGACTAATAGGTACTCTAAGGCAGGTTATGCATTCGTAAAGAAATCGAACTCGAGATTTTAATCAAAGTTGACATTTCGATGATAGCGAAGACTAAAAAAGTGGGTCTCGCAATTCTGTCTGTCGGTTCGACTACAGCCTAAGCGCCTCGGCCAATTTTCTTCAAACTTGGTAGATTTTGTTTTTAATTTTTTCCCCCACACGTTTTTCCTTGTTTTTTTAAGACCAAAAATAATGGTACCTGCCATACGAATTTTTTTTCGAAATTTTATAAATATTTTTTTTTTTTTTCAAAAACTGTTTGACAGATTTTAAAAATAAAAATACAAAAAAATTTCATTTAGTTAAAGCTAGGTAATGGTTGAAAAAACTTTTCCGAAAAATGGTTATTGAGGGTACCCCCCATGGAAGCATTTTTTTTGTTTTTGATTTTCTCAAAAACGGTACAACCGATTTAGATCATTTTTTTTGCTAAAGCTTCCCAAAAACATAAATAGAACTGTATACTCAAATTTTCAAAAAAAGATTTTTTGGATTTTTTAAAAAAATTCAAATTTTTTTTTCAAAACTCAATATTTCGAAAACCCCATGCTAGATTTTTTTTAAAACTTGATAAATAAAAGTTTCTCAATATAATCTACAAGATGTGAGAAAAAAAAATTTATTTTACCTAAAAATAAAGGTAGGGTAAGCTGGGTTACATTTGACACCGGGGCACATTTGACTTTGCGTTTTTTCGGTATGATCGTGCCCTTAAAAAAGAAAAGTTTGGATGAAGGAAGAAGCTTAGTTTGATTTAAAGAAACGTTATGACAGATTTTAAAAATAAAAATACAAAAAAATTTCATTTAGTTAAAGCTAGGTAATGGTTGAAAAAACTTTTCGGAAAAATGGTTATTGAGGGTACCCCCCATGGAAGCATTTTTTTTGTTTTTGATTTTCTCAAAAACGGTACAACCGATTTAGATCATTTTTTTTGCTAAAGCTTCCCAAAAACATAAATAGAACTGTATACTCAAATTTTCAAAAAAAGATTTTTTGGATTTTTTAAAAAAATTCAAATTTTTTTTTCAAAACTCAATATTTCGAAAATCCCATGCTAGATTTTTTTTAAAACTTGATAAATAAAAGTTTCTCAATATAATCTACAAGATGTGAGAAAAAAAAATTTATTTTACCTAAAAATAAAGGTAGGGTAAGCTGGGTTACATTTGACACCGGGGCACATTTGACTTTGCGTTTTTTCGGTATGATCGTGCCCTTAAAAAAGAAAAGTTTGGATGAAGGAAGAAGCTTAGTTTGATTTAAAGAAACGTTATGAAATTTGGCAGTCTTTCTTTTACTCTTCGTGGAGTACCACGTGTTTTTGTGTTTTCAGTGTCTCTGATATAATTTTTGACCACCACCGGTAAGTAAGCGAATTGTGAACCTAATAAAATAATTTTTTTTTATCGTGTATCAATATTATGATAGTACTATGCTTAAAGTTCAATAAATTAAAGCCAGTCTTGTGAAAATATAATATTACTTATTCAAAAAAAAAAAAAAAACTTATAAAGTTCCTTCGGGGCACCTTTGACTTTTGCAGCAAAAAATATTTGTTTGACGTTGATTTTGGGAAATTATATATTAAATAAATTATTTAAAAAATGTCGATATCGATAAATTTGAATTTAGATTTATATGCACTTTTTACTTGCGATATAGGTACTATAGTGTAAAGGTTGGGAGTTAGGTTTGATATTCCCTTTGTATGCAGCATGTGGCACGCTTGTCGACGCACGGCTGATGCTCGTCGGATCGGGGGGGATCTTGCTGCTCTACTCTACAAAGTAATAAATTTCGTGCCAAAAGAAAAACATGAATTGAAGACAGATACAAAGAGAGAAGAATGTATTGAAAACAACCACGCTGTCCATAGACGTTATACACGTTAGTATAAATCACAACAGGTGGAAATTGTGATAGCCATAAGGCTATGCGGCACCCTTATCCAATAGTAGCTCATACGGCTACCTCCATACTGTACACGCCAATGTTATTGTACAGCCCCTTAAAGATCTCGGTTTACCTAAAAAAAATACCTTTACATCATCGTTTTATCTTCCACCTTCCCCTTTAAATAATTTTCTACTGTATTACCATTTCAAAAGAAAACATAAATTTTAAACTTCAAAAATATAATTCATCTCTTTAATATTGTATCTCATAAATGAAAAAAAAAACATAACTATTACCTAACCTAACCAAAATTTACTTAAATGTTGTATATAAATAAAAAAAATGTTCAAATTAAAGTGCATTTTAAAGAGCATTAAGTCTACACAAAATTTATGTGGTCAATGAACTTTGTCATAATCAGAATGTGAAAAGCTGATTTCTCTTATTACCGATCCTGAAGAATAATGAGAGTCAATAATTCAAGAGACAACTAAACTCTCCACTATTTAAAATTTTTTAAGAACATCTGCTATAATTTGAGAGTTGGTGCTTGTATGCGTCACTCTAACACTTATTGACTTTTGAATCTTACGCAATTAATTTTCATAGATATGACGTAATATTTAAGAGAGGAGATTATAAATTATTAAAGATTATAAAGGCTTAAATTTTAACATAACAGATGTGATAAGAAAAAAGCAATTTTTTCTGTAGTGTTGCAGAATTTAGGTATAGTGAAACCAAACAAAAATGAAGAAAAATAAAATAGCAATTATTATATTATTTACTCACATTAAGCTGTTGAAGATCCATCCAACGATGTGCGCACAAAGCCGATGTAAATCTCGTTCATTATGATTATGTTGAGTATGTTATAATGTATGTTGTTTTGTTTTATATAAGTTTTAAATTAGTGTAAATTAGCTTTAAATTTTGTGTATGAAATATATAATATAGATTAATAATTTTTTGTTTGTATTTAGGTATAACTTTTAACTTTAGAATAAAAAAAATAAATTCACTTCAATCATCGCTAGTTGAGTTGAAAGAGATAGGTTTGACAATTTTAGACTACTTATACTACTACACATTGACGCTATTTTCACTTCTAATATTTAATATATGGACTAATTAGGATTTTGTCCATTTTATGAACCTTTTTCGAACGATACCGCGTTTCTGCGAAGGTCGAACCTTGCTGCGTAAAATTTTTACCAGAACTGATTGCGTGGGCATGAGACTGTCTGCCTGAAGACGATTTGATTTTGATGATGATGAGTGCGTAGCGGATGACGAGCACTCTAAGCCTTGTAAATGTTGAAGTCGTTCTCTGAGCGGAACGAAATATGACCTCAAAGCTTTTTTGGTGTGGTCTATGCCAACGGTAGCTTGATGAAACTTGCTGACTATACTGATACAGCTTGATGTCTGTGAGTGGACCGGACTCTGGCCACCACGCAAGAGAAGCGATCGTGCACGTTAGCCTAGAGAAATGGAACTGCTGTCCAAGATCACTGGATGGTTGTTTAGTTCTTTTTCGCACAAATAAAAAAATATGAGCCACACTCGTGCACGTGGTAGTCGGAGATTGAGTATACTTCTCAATCTCTCTCCAATTTCTGCACGCTATATAAAAAGTAATTAATATTGATCTGAAAGTCAATAACGTTGATAGGGAACTTACGTGGGCTCTTTCCTAAATTGACTGGATAATACCAAAAACTTGATGATTTTTCTTTTATTTTAATGTTTTATAGTCTTTATTAAAGAATAATTATCTTATGTAGATACGTTTTATTATGAAAAAACTACAATTTTTTTTATTTTATTAATTATCAAAAAAAAAATTTCTATCTATGGACGAGACTCAGTATTTTTGACTGTCCCGGCAGAAGGTTGACTTAGAAAAGGAAAGTTTGATCGGCGGAAATGATCGCTTTAGCCAATTCTATTTCGCAAAGTTCGAAAAGATATAAAAAGCGTTCATTGGTATTTCGAAAAAGTAAAATTATGTACCTAGCTTTTAAGCTGTAACCATAAGGGTGTGGTGAATATAACATTATTCGGTAACTTTATATAAATTCATCACAAAACCGTTTATTTGGAAACATGCTCATGTGAAAAATAAATGGAATTCGCTATATTTTGAACGTGTGGCTTCGACTCATGCCCTGAATTAAGAGTGTCATGCTCTACTATACTTTTAAGTCTTTTGCATGAAAGATGCCGACTGACTTGCCTTTTGTATCTGCTACTTCATATAACGCATTGCCTATTGCTCGCACTACACGGCACTTTAAGTACTTAGGGCAGAATTTTGAATTAATGTTTTTTCCTGCATCACTTTGAACAAAATTTTTGCGATAGATTTCTTGTCCCGTTTTGAATTTCTTTTCAGATGACCTGAGGTTATAAGACTTGGAATGCTTATTAAATGCTTTTTCCAGATGTTCCTTTAGTTGTTCCTGAGTCAATAGGACACGATCACTTTTACTGACACTAAGGAAATCTTCATCATTTAGGAGGTGTAATCGTCGCAATAATGGGTACATGTTTGCGTGTGTAACCATTTGAGTTCCAAATAAGGAAAAGTAAGGAGTCTTTGAAGTCGATTGATGAATCGAGGTGCAGAGAGATTGCTGAATTTCAGGGATATACCTGTCCCATTCCCTGTGATCTTTTTTAATATATGAACGGATACCCGACAAAATTGTCTGATTAACCCGCTCAGACGCATTTGATTGGGGAGAGTATAGAGCCGTTCTCATATGCTGTATTCCATACTTTTCAAGGTGTTGTTTAAATTGGAACGAAACAAATTGTTTACCGTTATCCGAATGGACATTTTCAGGCACTCCGAAGATAGTGTACACAGTTTGCTCTAAAAAGTTGATTACCAACTGGGTGTTAGCCTTTGGCATAGGTTTCAAAAGCACAAATTTTGACAGATGGTCTATCAGCACGAAGAGATATGTATTTCCCTTTTTGGATCGTACATAAGGTCCCATAAAGTCTATATATATTTTCTGGAAGTGTCTCTGGAATGGCACGTGAGTAGTCATAGGTGGCCTTATGATTTTGTTAGTTTTTTTGCTTTCCTTGCAAACTTCACATTTTGCTATAAACTCTTTTACATCCTTTGCCATCTTTGGCCAAAAATAATAATTCCTAAGCCTACCCAGTGTTTTGGCTATACCACCATGGCTGCAGTTGGGTGAATTGTGTGCTTTCTCTATCAGCTCCAATGTAAGCCCTGGGGGAATCCAAAGACGCCATTGAAAGTCTGTATTTTCAATATCGATATCTGAATAGAAAAATTTTCTGTAAACGAGGTTATTTGAAACCTTCAAGTCGGGAATGAGATCTGGGTTGCCTAAAACCTCATTAATTAACGACATGTAATCGGGGCTTTTAAAATGTTTTGACTCAAGGTCTACCGCTAAGCCACAAAATTGTTCAGCATTATTATCTATGCTTTCTACGAATGCACGAGATAAGGCATCTGGAACAATATTTGCTGATCCTTTCCTATGTTCTATCTGAAAATCAAATGCCTGTAGTTTCAAAGACCACCTGGCCAATCTACCGCTCAAATCCTTCAGTTCCATTAGCCATTTAAGGCTTGAATGATCAGTTATGATCCTGAAGTGTGAGCCCTCGATGTATGGCCGAAATTTCTTTACAGCTAAAACAGCTGCGAGGCATTCTTTTTCAGTTACCGTATAGTTTGCCTGACACGGATTTAGTTTCTGCGAGTAGAATGCGATTGGTTGTTCCTCGTTGTCGTCGTTCATTTGGAACAACACTGCCCCGACACCTTGGTCAGAAGCATCGCACTGTACCGAGAACATCTTTGAATAATCTGGGTTGTTCAGCAATGGTGTCGTACATAATGCTGCTTTAAGTTCTTCAAAAGCTAAGATAGCTGCAGATGACATTTCAAACTTTTTGTTACTCTTTTTAAGCATATCTGTGATGGGTGCTGCAAGGCTTGCGAAATTTTTAATAAATCTTCGGTACCAACCACACATCCCAAGAAATCTGCGTACCTGCTTTATACTCTTAGGCAAAGGGAAGTCATTGATACCTTGGACTTTTTCTGGATCAGGCATCATATGACCATGGCCGACGATATATCCTAAAAATCTAAGTTCACGAAAACAAAATTTCGATTTCTCGACATTGATAGTAAGGTTCGCATTTTTCAGACACTGGGCTACGGTTTCTAGTCGACGCAGATGAGTTTCGAAGTCCCTTGAGATAATGAGAAGATCGTCAATATATACGAAAACGAATTCCCTAAGGGCTGAAGGTATCACCTTATCCATTACACGACACATTCTGGCAGGTGCATTACATGCACCAAATGGCATAACCGTAAATTGCATAAGTGATCGCCCTGGCACGCTGAATGCAGTCTTCTCTCGGGACTTCTCATCGAGCGGAATTTGCCAGTATGCGTCCTTAAGATCAATGCTTGAAATGAAATGTGTATCGCCAAGGCGACTTAGTACAGCATCGATGTGATGTATCGGATTGGCATCTTTTTTCGTAAGGGAATTTACCTTGCGGTAATCGATGCACAATCTGTTCTTACCTGGTTTTCTTACGAGGACAACTGGGGATGACCATGGGCTTTGACTTTCTTCGATGACACCTAAGGCTAACATGCGATCTATTTCTTCATTTATTAATGACTGGATGACTGGCGAAACCGGGTAATGCCTCTGTTTAACTGGGTCTGCATCACCTGTGTCAATAACATGGGCATCCACCGTCGTCTTTCCGAGTCCTAACTTTGAAAAAGATGGGAATTTTTCTATCACTGAATTCAGCGCATTTGTTTCTTCGATCGTTAGTTCATGTTTTGCAGTCTTAGGGTCATCAGCTACAATTTCAGCTATTAAATTAGGAGCAACTTGAAATTCCGCCCAAAAGTCAACACCCAGGTAAAGAGGTTGGTTTAAAGAGGGAACAAGATATAAAACGATTTCTCGTGAGATGTTATTGTAGTCCAACAAGACATTAATTCTTCCGATGATCTTTTGTTCGCGTCCATCGGCTGTTTTGATGTCAGATTTAAATTTCAGAACGGAAAATTTGTTCCGTTTTACAAAGTCTTCACAGCCTTTACCTAAGCAGGAGATGGACGCACCGCTATCAAGTAAACCTCTTACTTCCTCATTACCTATTCGTACCATGGCATATGGCCGAGGATCGCTTTCAGATCCAATCTGAGACGATTCTATAATTTTCGTATAGATGTTTCTTTTCTTTTTTCTGATCAAGGAATTATTTGGTTTACTAAAAGGAGTTTCAAAATCGAGTTCTTGTAGGGAAAATAGTTTACTGCGTAGCTCCCTATATCTTTTTAATCTTTCGTCATATGTTTTAAATGGCACAGTTCTAGTCATATTGCGTCTAAAATCAAGGGTTTTGGTCAAAATCTCTTTGATTGAAGAATTTTCGATGTCATTTGTGTTTGTGCCAACATCTCTGCAATCATAACCGGGTTTTAATTGGTCTGTGTAGAGCGAGACTCCCCGGTGGAATTCTCGCTCGGTTTCCGGTTTTCCGAACTAGGATTACAGTTTGGACACTGCGGAGTTGTATATCCGTCCAGTCCACATCTGTAACAGAATAACTTTTTCACTGACGATGGACAAGTCATAAAGGAATGTCCTTCTTTTTTGCAGTTGAAACATTTGCGACTTCGTCCAGGAAAAGCTTTGTTTTCTATAGCACTAATGGTTTCATCGTAATGCTCGGACTCATCTAATTCATTGATTTGCCTTTGAGTTCCAAAATGATTATATCGCACCCGAGATGTGTCTCTTGATAATAACATTTTTTCAGCTTTTCGGCACTCTTCTCTCAAATGTTCCAATGAAAAAATAGACATGGGATATATATATTGAAAAAGTCTATTGTTTATATTTTCTCTAACAATTTTCAGAAGATCATGTTCTCGAATTTGATCTCGCAAGCGATTTCGAAGGTCGAGGATGGCATTGTAATAGTCGTCGAAAGGTTCGTTTGACAACTGACGACGTTCAGTAATCTGTTTTATTATCTCGATATCAGAGTCAAGACGTCTAAACTGTTGGAGCAAAGCACCACGCAATTCTTTCCAATCAGGTCTAGGGTTAGAGCGCAAATACTGCCAAAACCAGGTATGAGAAGTTCCTGTTAAAAGCAGATGGAAATTCTTAACAATATCTGACCAGGGCATACTATAATTCTCCTTCAAAGTTTCGACACGGAATATAAAATCTTCGATTGTCATAGATTTTTCGTTTCCGTCGAAACGAAGACCCCATCGGTCAAGATTAAACTTACGGCTAGTTTCATCACAAAATCTATTTGCCTGCCAATAATGGTCAGCGGTAGGTGGAATTAAATAGGAATCATCAATTGAAGCATTAGACGTGTTCAAGTTCCTATTGGAGCCTTGAAATTTTGGTGTCTGTGTGGGCTTATTTGTATATTGATTTCGGTGTTCAGAATGAACGAAATTGCCAGTAGCAACGTTTCCATTGACTCTATTACCCTGCCTTGTATTTGAAGCTTCTAAAATGTTTGGTCCTTTCCTATTATTCGGATTATTATTAGGTTTGTAACGGTTTCTATTAAAATTTTCATCGGATTGACTTACATAATATTCTTTTTGAAGAACATCTCTGACAGTCGTAACGACCGAATGTTTAACACAGTTGTTAATCGTGCTCTCCAAAGATGATAAAAGTTGTACATGAAGAGTATTTAAACTTTGTTGTACGCACTGTGAAACATAGGTTTTTAATGACTCGTCTGGTTGTGTTATGATTTGATTGGTTATGGGTTCTGTGGCTTGTTGATGTGGATTAGTTCCACTGACGAAAAAATTAGCTAATTGTTCTGCACTATTTGAAATACCGGATTCAATATTAAAATCCCGAAGTGATTCTACTGGGTCTGGCGTTTGACCTCTCGTATTAGTTGCTTCATCTGTTGACTGAGCTAAACTATGACGCCTGATCGGGGTATGTTGAACTTTCTGTTTTGACATTGATGCGGATAGTCTTTCATTGGTTAAACTAGTATTAAGCTTATTTTTGCTTTGGAATCGTGTGGTCATAGATCCCTGTGACGTATCTTTTGGTACTGCACCGTGAGGCATCTTTATTATTATTATTTTTTTTTTTTTTGTATGTTCTCAATAAAGTAAACTATTGAATCAATAAAGTTTAGATTAACTCTAATCTTCAAAAATATAACGTGTGACTATTTAATTATTTTGATTAACTTTTCATATACATAATTAAAGGGGATGATGATGGTAATTAAAACGATGATGCTAAGATCTAAAAATAAATGATACATTATATTGAACAGCGAGATAGCAAACGATCTTTCTCTCTCAATGTAAAATGCGGAGCTGGATACAGTAAGTTTCCTTTCACTGCAAGTTACATGGTATAGACGGGATGTCCTTGTTAATCAGATATGAAAATCAATGGAAATAATTGAAAACATCTATTAATTCTCTATTGAATAAACCAATCTGGATAGCCAGGAATCTCTCGTACACACCTAATCAAACACAAAGTAAATGTAGCACTGATTGGATTTATTCCATATGAATTGTAATCACTAATCGGCTAGTATTTACATAAAAAAAAAACATAATATTCTGGACTTAATATATTAACACAAGGTACTAATATATTAGCCTAGTCGTTGGGCGCCAATTATTTTGTAAAGCTTGGGAGTTAGGTTTGATATTCCCTTTGTATGCAGCATGTGGCACGCTTGTCGACGCACGGCTGATGCTCGTCGGATCGGGGGGGATCTTGCTGCTCTACTCTACAAAGTAATAAATTTCGTGCCAAAAGAAAAACATGAATTGAAGACAGATACAAAGAGAGAAGAATGTATTGAAAACAACCACGCTGTCCATAGACGTTATACACGTTAGTATAAATCACAACAGGTGGAAATTGTGATAGCCATAAGGCTATGCGGCACCCTTATCCAATAGTAGCTCATACGGCTACCTCCATACTGTACACGCCAATGTTATTGTACAGCCCCTTAAAGATCTCGGTTTACCTAAAAAAAATACCTTTACATCATCGTTTTATCTTCCACCTTCCCCTTTAAATAATTTTCTACTGTATTACCATTTCAAAAGAAAACATAAATTTTAAACTTCAAAAATATAATTCATCTCTTTAATATTGTATCTCATAAATGAAAAAAAAAACATAACTATTACCTAACCTAACCAAAATTTACTTAAATGTTGTATATAAATAAAAAAAATGTTCAAATTAAAGTGCATTTTAAAGAGCATTAAGTCTACACAAAATTTATGTGGTCAATGAACTTTGTCATAATCAGAATGTGAAAAGCTGATTTCTCTTATTACCGATCCTGAAGAATAATGAGAGTCAATAATTCAAGAGACAACTAAACTCTCCACTATTTAAAATTTTTTAAGAACATCTGCTATAATTTGAGAGTTGGTGCTTGTATGCGTCACTCTAACACTTATTGACTTTTGAATCTTACGCAATTAATTTTCATAGATATGACGTAATATTTAAGAGAGGAGATTATAAATTATTAAAGATTATAAAGGCTTAAATTTTAACATAACAGATGTGATAAGAAAAAAGCAATTTTTTCTGTAGTGTTGCAGAATTTAGGTATAGTGAAACCAAACAAAAATGAAGAAAAATAAAATAGCAATTATTATATTATTTACTCACATTAAGCTGTTGAAGATCCATCCAACGATGTGCGCACAAAGCCGATGTAAATCTCGTTCATTATGATTATGTTGAGTATGTTATAATGTATGTTGTTTTGTTTTATATAAGTTTTAAATTAGTGTAAATTAGCTTTAAATTTTGTGTATGAAATATATAATATAGATTAATAATTTTTTGTTTGTATTTAGGTATAACTTTTAACTTTAGAATAAAAAAAATAAATTCACTTCAATCATCGCTAGTTGAGTTGAAAGAGATAGGTTTGACAATTTTAGACTACTTATACTACTACACATTGACGCTATTTTCACTTCTAATATTTAATATATGGACTAATTAGGATTTTGTCCATTTTATGAACCTTTTTCGAACGATACCGCGTTTCTGCGAAGGTCGAACCTTGCTGCGTAAAATTTTTACCAGAACTGATTGCGTGGGCATGAGACTGTCTGCCTGAAGACGATTTGATTTTGATGATGATGAGTGCGTAGCGGATGACGAGCACTCTAAGCCTTGTAAATGTTGAAGTCGTTCTCTGAGCGGAACGAAATATGACCTCAAAGCTTTTTTGGTGTGGTCTATGCCAACGGTAGCTTGATGAAACTTGCTGACTATACTGATACAGCTTGATGTCTGTGAGTGGACCGGACTCTGGCCACCACGCAAGAGAAGCGATCGTGCACGTTAGCCTAGAGAAATGGAACTGCTGTCCAAGATCACTGGATGGTTGTTTAGTTCTTTTTCGCACAAATAAAAAAATATGAGCCACACTCGTGCACGTGGTAGTCGGAGATTGAGTATACTTCTCAATCTCTCTCCAATTTCTGCACGCTATATAAAAAGTAATTAATATTGATCTGAAAGTCAATAACGTTAATAGGGAACTTACGTGGGCTCTTTCCTAAATTGACTGGATAATACCAAAAACTTGATGATTTTTCTTTTATTTTAATGTTTTATAGTCTTTATTAAAGAATAATTATCTTATGTAGATACGTTTTATTATGAAAAAACTACAATTTTTTTTATTTTATTAATTATCAAAAAAAAAATTTCTATCTATGGACGAGACTCAGTATTTTTGACTGTCCCGGCAGAAGGTTGACTTAGAAAAGGAAAGTTTGATCGGCGGAAATGATCGCTTTAGCCAATTCTATTTCGCAAAGTTCGAAAAGATATAAAAAGCGTTCATTGGTATTTCGAAAAAGTAAAATTATGTACCTAGCTTTTAAGCTGTAACCACAAGGGTGTGGTGAATATAACATTATTCGGTAACTTTATATAAATTCATCACAATAGGGCAAGTTCTGCATTTGGAAAAAAAATCGAACTCGAGATTTTGATCAAAGTTGACATTACGATGATAGCGAAGACGAAAAAAGTGGGTCCGACAATTCCGTCTGTCTGTCTGTATGTCTGTATGTCTGTATGTCTGTATGTCTGTATGTCTGTATGTCTGTATGTCTGTATGTCTGTATGTCTGTATGTCTGTATGTCTGTATGTCTGTACCTCGAACTACAGGCTAAACTACCGGAGGTATTTTCTTCAAAATCGGTAGTTAAGGGTCTTCGGTGATTCCCTAGAGGAAAAATTGAAATTTTTTTTTTAGCTCCAAAACTAAGGGTACCCCCCATACACCCGTAATGCAAAATCTTATTTATCTCGAAAACGGCTCTAACGATATTGATAAAAAAAATTAGGTGTGATATTATGGACATGGACTATATTTTGGTGAAAAAAAAATTTGGGGGGAAACGTTATTAGGGGTACCTGTCATAGAACGGTTTTTTTGATTTTCGAATTTCTCACCAACGGCTCTAACGATTTTAACCAAAATTTTTGTGCAGGAGCTGCTTTGCATTTGAAAAAATATAAACTAAAAATTTTTTCGAAAAAATAGTTTTTGGATTTTTAAAAAAATAATACAAATTTTTTTTTGAAAATTCAATATCTTGAAAACTGATACACGATTAAATTTTTAAATTACGTTTTAAAATGTATTTTATTAAATACTAATAATTTGCATATCAATTTTTTTTATAAAAATTTTAAGTAAAATTTAGTACACAAAAAACATGTTTCGGTGTGTCTGTATGTCTGTACCTCTCACTACAGCCTAAACCACTGGACCTATTTCTTTCAATCTCGGTAGTTAAGAGTCTTCGGTGATTCCCTAGAGGAAAAATTGAAATTTTTTTTTAGCTCCAAAACTAAGGGTACCCCCCATACACCCGTAATGCAAAATCTTATTTATCTCGAAAACGGCTCTAACGATTTTGATAAAAAAAATTAGGTGTAATATTATGAACATTGACTATATTTTGGTGAAAAAAAAATTGGAGGGAAATGTTATTAGGGGTACCTGTCATAGAACGGTTTTTTTGATTTTCGAATTTCTCACCAACGGCTCTAACGATTTTAACCAAAATTTTTATGCAGGAGCTGCTTTGCATTTGAAAAAATAAAAACTAAAAATTTTTTCGAAAAAATAGTTTTTGGATTTTTAAAAAAATAATAAAATTTTTTTTTTGAAAATTCAATATCTTGAAAACAGATACACGATTAAATTTTTAAATTACGTTTAAAAATGTATTTTATTAAATAATAACAATTTGCGTATCAATTTTTTTTATAAAAATTTTAAGGAAAATTTAGTATCTACACAAAAAACATGTTTCAGTGTGTCTGTATGTCTGTACCTCTCACTACAGCCTAAACCCCTAGACCTATTTCTTTCAATCTCGGTAATTAAGGGTTTTCGGTGATTCCCTAGAGGAGAAATCGAAATTTTTTTTTTAGCTCCAAAACTAAGGGTACCCCCCATACACCCGTAATGCAAAATCTTATTTATCTCGAAAACGGTTCTAACGATTTTGATAAAAAAAAATTAAGTGTGATATTATGGACATGGACTACATTTTGGTCAACAAAAATTTTGGGGTAAAATGTTATTAGGGGTACCTTCCATAGACCCGTTTTTTTAATTTTCGACTTTCTCATTAACGGATCTAATGATTTTATCCCAAAATTTTTAGCAGGGGTCCCTTAAGTTTAAAATAATATTGTATATAAAAATATTCGAAAAAATATTTATTGGGTTCTTAAAAAAAAAAATTTTTTAAATCAATATCTTCAAAACCTATGAACGATTATTTTTTGAAATTATTTCCTAAAACCAATATTATTAAATACTTAAAATCCGCATCCCACATTTTTTTCTTGAAAAATTTTAGAGAAATTTCTTATATAAAAAATTTATTTTACAATAAAACGATTTTTTAAGGTTTATTTGCATAAATTCATACTTTTCCGGAAACCAGACGGCAATTTTATGCATTTGAACATTATTATCTCATTGAATCTATGTTTTATATTTATAAAATGTATTTTAAATTCCAAAGTACTTTTACATAAGAGCAAGTTCGTGCGATCCAGTCGTGCATTTTATTTTTATTGTTTATAAATGAAATAATTTATGTTTTTTATTCTTGTTGTTTTTTTTTAGAAAGTGAATTTATTGATTTAATTTTTCCGTTATATTGTTTAATAAATTGTTTAAAAACAATAATATAGTTTTTGACTATTCAAACAGACGTGCCCGCTTCCGGGGCACTTTTGACAAAATGACTTTTTTTAGAAAATATTTTTCTTTAAAATATGGAAATGTTTTAAAACAAAAAAATATATGTTAGCATAATCTTAAATAATCAATAAATCAAATACATAACAAAACATTGGAATACATTAACAGTTTTCGAAAATACAGACTTTTAAAAACTAAGTGTCAAATGTACCCCTTTCTCCCCTACCTACCATACAAATGCTAAAAAAAATGGTTTTCAAAAATCTTATTTTTCTCGAAAACGGCGCCTAAAATTTTGATAAAATTTTTTTGTTTCAATAAATTTTTACGATCTTTAATTTAATAAAAAAAAATTGAAATTAAGATATTGCAGCTTGTACCTACCATAGAACCATTTTTTCGAATTTTGAATTTCTCATTATCCACATAACGGATCTTAATGAAATTTTTTATAGAGAAGCTTCTAAAAAGTCTAAGACACATTGGATTTCAAAACTTTAAAATATATATTTTTTGAATTTTTGACCAAAAAAAAATCTATTTTTTCTTTTTTTGAAAATTCGATATCTCAGAAACAGTTCAATATTTTTTTTGGAAAATTTAATTTTTATTCGAACATTAATAAAACTTCAAATTGGCGTACCAAAATTTTTTCTTAAAAAGTTTGTATATAAAAGCTTTTTTTAAGAAACCACTACAACGACTTATAATTTTTGTTCTTGCATAAATTCATATTTGCATAGCTTTCTGTTTTTGTCTCTTACTACTAAAAGAATTTAAAAAAATAATTTTATCCTTATGAAAAGTTTTCTTTAATAACATTCGTTTATTAAATCCCTAGTTTATTACATAGGAGCAAGTTCGTGCGACCCAGTCGTGCATTTTATTTCAAATGTTTTGTTTAGAAAACTAGAAAATTCAGTAGCTTTTTTAAAATATGTTGCCTTGCTACATACATATGTATGTGCATATGTACTAGGGTTGCCAGGATTTTCTTTCGGCGGGACAAGTGGCTTAAATAATGAAAAATCCCGGGATTTCATCATATTGCCCGGGACAAAATAAATATAAAATGCGCGACTAGGTCGCACGAACTTGCCGATAAGTAAAAGACTAAAAATTTTAAAAATGAATGTTATTAGAGAAAAATTAATTTTTTAAATGACTAAAACAACTCCTAAGACAAGCTCCAACTAGCTAAACACAGGATGCCATGTGATTCAAACAAATATTGATCAATGCAAGAACAAAATTATACTTTCGTTGTAGTGGTTTCTAGAAAATATAAGCTTTTATATACAAAATTTTTAAATCATTTTTAAGATAAAATATTTATACGTCAGTTTGAAGTTTTTGATTTTGTTCGAATAAAAATTAAATTTACAAAAAAAGATATTGAGCCGTTTTTGAGGTATCGAATTTTCATAAAAAAACATAGATTTTTTCATAAATTTAAGAAAATATTTTTTTTAGAGTTTTGAAATGCAATGTTTTTTAAACTTTTAGAAGCTTCTCTTTACAAAAATTTATTAAAATCCGTTATCCCGATAGTTAGAAATTCAAAATTTGAATAAATCGTTTTGTGGTATGTACAGTCAGTAATATCTTGATTTCAATTTTTTTTTATTAAATTATAGACTTCTTATATAAATAATAGAATTTGAATACACAATAATATTTAAACTGCTGGGGAGCTTTAACATAAAAAAAATGATCACAATCGGTCGTCCATTACCATTAACCATTACTTAGCTTTAACGAAATGAAATTTGAGAAAAAAAAATATTTATAAGATTTCGAAAAAAAATCGTATGGCAGGTACCGTTATTTTTGGTCTTCAAAAAAAAAAAAAAGAAAAAACAATTGGGGGAAAAAATCGGCCGAGCCGTTTAGGCTGTAGACGAACAGACAGACAGAATAATTGTGAGACCCACTTTTTCGTCTTCGCTATCATCGTAATGTCAACTTTGATCAAAATCTCGAGTTCGATTTTTTTACGAATGCATAACTTGCCTTATAGTACCTATAAGTCGCAAGTAAAAATCATATAATGCGTGTAGATCAAAATAAATAAATTCGTTTATTAATTACTAATTAAATAAATATTATTAATAAATATTTTTCTTTTATCAATTTTAATGACAGATGTCAGCTTACAAAAATAAATTTTTCCCTAAGTTAGGTTTGTTTGATTGAAATTTTAAAAGTAATTTCTTAAAGTTAAATCGCAATCTAGTGGTTGTTCCTTATCACTGAAAGATATTTAGGTACACAAGGCATTATTTTTTGAGTTTGAGTCCCAACCCGGGAAAAAAGCTGTCCCGGCGGGACAGATGAATTTATGTCTGAAATCCGGGATGTCCCGGGTAAACCGGGACGCCTGGCAACCCTAATATGTACATAATGGTAATGTGCGTCTTTTTGTCTTTGTTGTTGTACGCCTACAGTATATCAAACTTAAGCGTAAGGCTTATTAGGTTCACATTTGTTAAGAAGCATTTTTGTCTGTCATTTCCTAGAGAAGAAATTCCTATATTTGATTAAGTTTATTAAGAATGAGCAGTTGTCGTATAATTTCAACAACGGTTATATCCAATTAATAAGGTTTAGGTATGATGACTTGACTAATTGAACAGGTTCTTCTAAATAATTCAAATAATATTACATTTCAAAATCTAACAAAAATTATTTATTTGATATCAGAAAGTATTTTTTTAGTACTTTTGACTTTTTCGCACTTTGTTGTAACTTCAAGAGGAAGTTTTTTTAAAATTTTTTTATAATCCAATGAACTCATTAAATTCGAAGCACCTTTAAAATAAAGCTAAATCTTCACAAATCTGCTGGCTTCGATAATAGGTATAATACCAATTGCCTTGATTCTGCCTTGACTAAGCCGCTGCGTAAGCTCTTATATTTTTCCTATCATTTAGGCCATTGTCCTTCTGAGTGCAATAAAGCAAAGCATGTGAGCAACCAATTCCTAAAAAAGGCGATTAACGACCAATTGAGCTGACATGCTCGTGTACCCCAAGGCCCCGTTTTGTCTCCAACACTATTTCTTATATTTTTAAATGATCTCCTACCTAAAACTCCTATACCCCTAAAATTCTCTAGAAAAACGCCGGAAAGTCAGCGATGTTATGTTTTTACACCAGCTCTTGGTTGGTTCCATAGATTCACCGGTTCTTCTAGAACAAATCCATTTTAAAGCTAGAAGCCACAGTTTTCGGAACTCTGAAATTTTTCATATAGACTTCCACCGTACCAATTATGGCCTCAATGAGCCTTTGACACGTATGAAACATGAGGCTAATAAACCATGATGTTTTCGATTTAAGTTACTCAAAGCTTACACTTGAGCACAGGTTGTATGGGCGTTCTCATTAAGTATTCGAAATTACTCGTAATAGACTCAGAGCCGGTAGCAAATTTTGGGAGTGGAGGTATAACCAAAATTCATATGGTCATATGTGTGGGTATACGCATTACCATACCAAATCCAACCGTCTGTCAGGTTTTTTTTTCAGCCGGGGGCGGGGGTGGGGGTTCGAAAATGGTATTTTTCCGATTTTTGCGTAGAGGGTATAACCACTTTAATTAATATAGAAACAATAGAGCATTGCCTACTGATTTAAAATATATAGGCCTCAGACGATTCAGTTTCAGCCTTCGCCCTGACAGACGACTGTTAAGTTTGCAAGAAAATCAACTTTTTAAGTTCAAGGTATAACCAAATAATTGATACACCAAAAAATCAGAAAAATTCTCCTGATTATCAAAATGTCGGCCTCAGACGTTTTTTTTTCAGCCTTGGGCCTCTCAGACGCCATTTAAGAATTTTCAAATGCATTTCTCAACTAAAAACCTCGAAAACTTTTTTATTTTCCAATATAACCAAATAATTGATACACCAAAAAATCAGAAAATTTCAATTCAATTTTTATCTAATATTTAATAACATCAATGCAAAAACATATATATTATAATAAACGTTACATTCTGTTCATAGAAAAGTTATTCCTCTTCAGAATAGTCTGTCGAATTATAATTTTCTGTTTCTTCTTCGCTATCGGATGAATCATTTTCTGTATGCATAACATTTTCTAATTTTTCGGGGGCTGCAACCCCGTTAAACCACTTGATCTTCACAATATTGTCTTCCCCCATTGCCCAGCCACAGTGAAAAGGAGAAAGATTTATTGTTTTGCTTGCTATTGCATTTTTCCAAACATGGCATATAAAGTTACAACGATTATTATTATTATGCTAATAATAAATTAGTACTGCCAACTCCATCTTAGGCAGCAGTCGTAAAAATCGGAACGACTGGTTTGATGATGAATGCAAGCTAGCGACTGAACGTAAGAATGTTGCGTACCGAGCAATGCAACAATCTCATAGAACGCGGGCACGCGAAGAGGAATATAAAGAGCTCAGAAGAACAGAAAAACGGCTTCACAGACAAAATAAATCAGCCTGGGAGAAGAACCTAATCTGTGAAATAGAAAACAGCCGAGAGCGAGGTCCGCACCAGGCGCGGAAGTTCTACCAATCCGTCCGAAACATGACGCAGTACACACCACGCTGCACATACTGCAAGGACGGAGAGGGAAATCTGATCACCGATCCTGAAAGCATACTGGAGCGATGGGAAGCGTACTTTAATGAATTGCTAAATGGTCAGCTCACTGCAGAAGTGGAGGCTCCACTACTTCAAGAAGAATACCCTATGTTGCCGCCACCAAGCATAGAAGAGGTTGAGAAGGCTATAGGCCGGCTTAAACAGAACAAAGCCCCGGGAGTCGATGGCATACCAGCCGAATTATTCCATCACGGCGGGCCAGCCTTACGTCAAGCAATTCATGATATTATAGTACAGGTATGGGAGCAGGAAGAAATGCCAGAAGACTGGCGAAAAGGTTTAATATGCCCCATACATAAAAAGGGAGATGTCACAACGTGCAGCAATTATAGAGGTATCACGTTGTTGAGTACCGCCTATAAGATACTCTCCTCTATCCTACAAGACCGGATAACCCCATACGCTAAAACCGTCATCGGGCAATATCAGTGTGGTTTCATTCCAGGCAAATCAACAACTGATCAGATCTTTACCCTTAGGCAGGCGATGGAAAAATGTCTAGAATTTAACATCCCAACATACCATCTGTTTATAGACTTTAAGGCCGCCTATGATAGCATAGCCAGGGTAGAACTTTACAAAGCCATGAGAGAATTCGGCATCCCAAATAAATTGACACGACTATGTAGGTTGACCATGACCAACGTAACAAGCCAAGTAAAAATAGCCGGATTGCTATCCAGACCAATCAAAATCTTTAATGGACTCCGACAAGGGGACGGTTTGGCCTGCCTCCTCTTCAACCTGGCGTTGGAGAAAGCAATCCGTGACTCTGGCACGGCAACAAGAGGGACCATCGTCAACAGGTCCTGCCAGTTACTAGCTTACGCAGACGACATTGACATCATCGGAAGATCCGAACAAGCTGTACACGATTCCTTCATCCAGATCGAGCAGGCGGCACAAAATCTGGGGCTGCACATTAGTGAAGGTAAAACAAAGTACATGGTGGCGTCGAATGCGAGAGGAACAGTTGGTCAAACAATCAAGGTAGCGGAGCACGAATTTGAAGTGGTGCAATCCTTTAAATACCTTGGGTCAATAGTAGCAGCCGATAACAACATAGAAGAAGAAATACGCGGGCGGCTTCTCAAATCCAACAGAGCCTACTATAGTCTGTCAAAGCTCTTCAAATCCAGAAATCTCACCATAACTTCAAAACTGCTGCTGTACAGGACCATGGTCCTGCCAGTACTCACATATGGATCCGAGACTTGGGTGCTTAGCAAAAGGCACTCCGACCTCTTAGCTGCGTTCGAGAGAAAAGTCTTAAGGAGAATTGTTGGCCCCATATGTGAGGAAGGACGATTCCGGAGACGGTACAATCATGAATTGTACGCAATCTACCTAGAAGCAGATATCGTGACAAAAATTAAGCTCGGTAGACTCCGGTGGGCAGGGCACCTAGCTCGCATGAGCGAAGAGGAACCTGCTCGGAAAGTTCTTTGTGGTACATTCTATGGTAGACGACAGCGTGGTAGACCATGCTTGCGCTGGAGAGATGGCGTAGACCAGGACGCCCGAAGCCTTGGGGTGCGCAACTGGATGGCGTCGGCTAGAGACCGGGATAGGTATAGAGACTTGTTGAAAGAGGCCAGGACCGGAACCCGGTTGTCGAGCCGATGATGATGATGAGATAAAAATTGAATTGAAATTTTCTGATTTTTTGGTGTATCAATTATTTGGTTATATTGGAAAATAAAAAAGTTTTCGAGGTTTTTAGTTGAGAAATGCATTTGAAAATTCTTAAATGGCGTCTGAGAGGCCCAAGGCTGAAAAAAAAAACGTCTGAGGCCGACATTTTGATAATCAGGAGAATTTTTCTGATTTTTTGGTGTATCAATTATTTGGTTATACCTTGAACTTAAAAAGTTGATTTTCTTGCAAACTTAACAGTCGTCTGTCAGGGCGAAGGCTGAAACTGAATCGTCTGAGGCCTATATATTTTAAATCAGTAGGCAATGCTCTATTGTTTCTATATTTATTAAAGTGGTTATACCCTCTACACAAAAATCGGAAAAAAATACCATTTTCGAACCCCCACCCCCACCCCCGGCTGAAAAAAAAACCTGACAGACGGTTGGATTTGGTATGGTAATGCGTATACCCACACATACATATGACCATATGAATTTTGGTTATACCTCCACTCCCAAAATTTGCTACCGGCTCTTAGACTATAACGTTATTGTTTTTATAGCTAGTATTATTTGACTTGCAGTTATTTTTGTAGCTACAGATAGTAGATTAATATTTATTATTTCTTTGTTTGTCATATTTGTTCGTTTTTTAGTAGAGTGTTAGGCTATATGTATGTATATTTATTCACTAACAACTAAGCTGATGTTTCCCAGTATCTAAAGGTGAAAAACCCGAAGAGAAAAGAAATATTGTTACAAATGCTTGCATTAAGCAGTACTGATGGCGATAGAAACTGCTTCGCTGCCGAGTTGCAATGGCAGATTATATTGAACTTATTAAACTCAGATTTCAACAGTAATGTTGTATGAAGCATTAATTATCGTGTGGATCTTAATTCTTCCAAAACTCAAAGCTGTCTCCAGTCGTTAAAGTGAAGTTTACCGTCTTATGTGGTGTGCGTTACTGAACAATTTCTATTTAGCGACCGTATATCAGATATTGCTAAAAATGCTGCGAAATGCCTAGGTTTTCTTTGACGATGTAAGGACTTTTTCTGATCTGGCTTCCATTAATAAAGCTTACTAGAGTATGACTCCCATATTTGGCCAGGCGCATCTATAATATCAATGCTTATTCTAAATAGAATCCTGAATAGAGCTTTAAAACTGGTAGGCGACACATCAATTACTACGGAAACATTTGTTTCGTTAGAACACCGTCGAAACGTCTCTTGCTTATGACTACTTCTTTAAACGTTGCTTTCTTTAAACAGCCAGTTGCATTCCTCCCCATAAATAATTTCAGCGTAGTACCCGCCCTGCTAGGAATACTCATCAGTATACCCTTGGACGAATCCTCAAGTATAGATATTCTTTTTTTAGCCATACCACATGAATGTGGAATTTCTTATCAAAAACTGTTTTTCCTTCCCATTTCAATATCTAGACATTTAATATAAATATTCATCGTTATCTTCTTCTCAATTCTTCCTCTATTTCCTAAACGCTCGCACTGTTTTAAAACATTTTAAGGGTTGTCATAACACCTTGAATACGCATTAATTATAAAATAAAAATGAAAAACCTTTGAAATACATACTGTTTAATGGGTGACATAATCCATAATCTGCTGGGCCAGATGGAATAATTCCAGCGGAATTACAGAAAAATTCCGATATCTTAATACCCATTTTGGTCAACATCCTCAGTAGTTGTATCACACTGGCTCACATTCCTTTGTCATGGAGAGAAGTCAATGTTATTTTCATCCCCAAAGCTGGCAAACCTAGCCATGTTAATCCTAAAGATCTAAGACCTATTAGCCTTTCATCATTCCTTCTTAAAACATTTGAACGTCTGATTGAAATCCATTTGAGGGCAAACATTGATAAGTCCTTACTCTCCAATGCTCAAAATGCCTATAACAAAGGGAAATCTGTAGAAACCGCTCTACATACGCTGGTTCGTAATATCGAACATTCCGTTCATCATAAAGAGTTCACCTTAGTTGCTTTCCTAGATATAGAAGGAGCTTTTAACAATGTCGACGCGTCCGCAATCACATCTGCGCTGTCATCTCTGAAGGTGGATAAGTCAATCAGTAAATTGATAAATCATATGCTGATAAGCAGGATTATAAATTCAAAACTGGGCGATTTTACTACTCGAAGAACTGTCAGTAGGGATACGCCGCAAGGCGGTGTCCTCTTTCCTCTCCTTTGGAACCTAGTCGTAAATGAACTACTAATGATTCTAGAAGGAGAGGGGCACAGGGTGATTGCCTCTGCGGACGATGTTGCTATAGCCATATCTGGTAAGCATCCTTACACTTTGAAGGAACTCCTACAAAGTGCTTTAAACAAGCTTAGTACTTGGGCAGATCAATCCGGACTCGGTGTCAACCCCCACAAAACTGAACTTGTCCTATTTACCAGGAAATATAAGATCCCACACATAGACCCTCCCCACATCAAATGTATACCGCTTAAATTTTCAGACAAAGCAAAAAAATTTTGGACAAGAAATTAAGCTGGAAGCCCAGTATCCAAGAGAGAATCCACAAAGCAAACATAGCTCTTTTCTCTTGCAAAACAGCCGTAGGTAACAAATGGGATCTACAAACTCATATTACACATTGACTATACATATCAGTCATTAGACCGATACTTACATATGGAGTAACAGTATGGTGGACTGCGCTGGAAACAGCAACAAACCGCGATAAGCTCAGCAAAGTCCAACGAACAGCCTGCTTAATCATGAGCTAAACGCTCAAAACTTTACTTCTTTTGGAAATATTCTCTTTCACAGCTTTAGTTGATGGCCCTGAACTTAAATAAAATCTTGGATAATCGTTCCCGGCTATCGTTCTTTGTTGCAATGGTAAAAACAGCATTATCTTTCAAATAGAAAAACTACAACCGCTGGGCTTATTCTTTGTAAATTATCATTTGCCTATGTAATTTTCATCAAAAATCTGAGCATCGCTATTTGCAGTCCTTACACTTGTCGAAAGATAAATCGTTGGCCAAATGAAAGAAGCCTTAAAATTTTTTGAATCGATTGCAAAAATAGCGTAAGATACCAACAGAATTCTAGTAAAGGATGAATTTCTAACAATTTTGGTCTTCTAGGCATATCCGACTTTGCTCCACAATTAAATTAAGCACATCATCATTGAAAAAGTGTTGAACGATATGAACTTCGTTTCCGATTTTTGAGCAATGTCTTGAGACTTACCAGTGGCTGCGCTTTATTCCCTCAATTAGCTAGTGGCATATATTCAAAACCAATGTACTCTCCAACTTTCATTAAGGCTCGCAATGTGCTCAACCATTGGAAGGGTAGTCAAAATCTCTTTACTGCACGAAAAATATCAGAAAAACAAATGTTTAAAAGGCTATTCCTCTGCTAGTCCATTGAGAAACAACAATTAGCAGGGTTTTGGCCAGTGTACTTAGTACTTACCATGACCAAGAAACAATTTTGTGTTTGAGATTTAATTGATTTGTTCTTATTAAATAAAATATCTATTGAACAGAAATGATTATTTACATGTTAGCTTTCACTTTCGCAAAGACACAAAACTGCTTTAAACTAAAATTACCCGACTTAAATCAAACAACTTGAAAATACTTTTCCACTTCAAATTATTCGGAATACTAAAACATATACATATGTACATACATTTGTATATCCTTCGTGTTTCAATTGCAAAAAATTAAAATCAAAGCCTAATTTTTGAAACAAAATTTAAATTTTCAAATAAAACTGTACTCAATTGAGAACAGTGGCAGCTAATGTATGATGAATGTATGTATATTGCGGATATCTTGTTTCCACTTATTCTGCTTTTTCCCTACGGGCTTGCATTAGCAACAATGAAAACATACTTTTCTTTATCTGATAGCATTTTTAAAGCTCAAATCAAGCCATAAGTATAAAGTATAAAATTTAACCCCAAACAAGAGAACTTCACTCAAACAAACTAGCAAAGAATAAGGTTAAGTAAGGAAAAGGTTAAATGCATAAAACTTTTTAGCGAGAAACTTTTGATCATAAATGATGGATGGCCACTAGCGGCATAAATATACATTCACATCAAAACTCTTTTTTTTTATGTTTTTTATAGCTGGGACTATAACTTTTCGGATGTAAAATAAATATATTTTGAAGGTACCGAGAAGATTTTCTAAAACAAACACAACAACCCCTTAGAATTAGGCTGAGTATATAAATTTAATAGTCTTAGCTCTATTGGCAGGGTATGTATACCAGCGAAAAATAAAACATCTTTAGAATACCACACAATGGCGAAAAATTAAACAAATTTGTATCAAATCGAACGTGAGTATTTGAAATAATTGTGACTTTGATTTCATTGGAGTTGTAATTCCTCTCTTTATAAAATTCACCTTGATGCTTGACAGATCATACAAAAATCTTACTAGTTGTTTTAAAATACAAAACTGAAAGTTCCCTTTTACTCGGAAAATATGAGAGCAGCGATTTTAAATCTTTGGTACTTTCATAGATTTTCTGGAAGCTACACTATTACTCGCGGATTAAGATATTGGAGAAAGTCTATTTGTTTTTACACTCACAAAATTCGTTCGATAGTATCTTTTATTTATTCATTGTTAATTAATCTCGCGTACAAATATTTTCATTAAAATTAAGTATACGTACATTAAATTATAAATAACAAATTTTTTTAAGGACTCTATTTGATATCTCAGAAAATTCACTTAATAAATTATGATTTACATTATACGATTTTATTTAAAGAGAACTTCGCTCAGGGGTGGCCGTGGCGCGATGGATGTGTGCTCGCCTGTGAACCTCATGATCACAGGTTCGATCCCTGCCGTCGTCTATTCGTTTTAATTCCATTAAAAACCTTCTAAAAATTGTCATCAATGGGTTGCTGGTTTACTCATTACATGTTGTTCAGGCATAACACTAACAACATGTAATTGAGTTAAACTAGTATGCCCAACAAGGATGAACACGAATAAAATAATGTGAATTATAAGCGACATAGAAATAAGACACGGCATTCTCCGCTTTAGTTCAGCCGCCATCCCTGGAGATAAAATATCTGAGACAACAACCTTCAGTCTCAGAACATCGTGCCACACATCTTTCCTATCCTTCTTTCTCTTCCGTAACTTCACGCCCGCGCTGTGTTGAAACATTTAAAGGGTAAACATAATCCCTTGAGCGCAGGTAGATTATAAAAAAAAAAAAAAAAAATTAGTTTCGGAAACAAGACGAAAGGTTTAAAGCGTCATCGATATAACCATTATTATTTGGTTTGACATTAAAAATAAAACATAAATAAGAACGTATTTTTTCAAAAAAATTGAGCTGAATATTATATGAAGAAAACTTTAAGCTTTCTAGACCTCACTCTTATGAGTAATAATGATAAGATATCTGTAGGGAAATGAAGAGTCTCTCCTGAGAAATCCTTTTCGGATCACTTAAGGATACTCTTTACCTTAGATAGGAAAATAAATGAGATAAAACCTTTTAGGAAACCAACTAGGACAAATTGGACAAAGTACTCAAAATGGTTGAATGAACGAATCGATCCTCCAGAGGAAGAAACGCTTTCGACAACCTCAAACATTGATAATGCTGTTCAAAATCTTAAATCTTAAATCTTAGTAAAATGAAAAAGGCCTTTGAAAAACACCGCCCTATATCTCGTAACATTAATCCCACTAATCCGCCATGGTGGAATAGTGATCTTAAGAAACGAAGAACAGGGGTCAGAAAACTTTTCAACAAAGCCAGTCTGAGTAAATCGGAGGAAGATTGGAATTCATATAGAACCGAACTTAACTCATACACCAAAGAGTTAAGAAGGGCCAAAAAGGATTCATGGGCTAGGCACTGTGAGTCTATTGAGAACACAAGGGAGGCGGCGAGACTTCGAAGGATCCTAACATACAATCCCACGAGTCCGGGATACATTAAGCATCCCGATGGATCGTGGTCGAACTCGAGCCAAGAAACACTTGAACTCTTTATGGCAACACATTTCCCGGGCTGTAAGAATCATCCGGGACCAGGTTTTACACAACCAAACACCTTAGATATCTTACAATCAGTACCAGAATTAGAAAAGGTTATCACAGAGCAGAAGATTATGTGGGCAATAAACTCGTTCAAACCCTATAAATCAGCTGAACCAGATAATCTTCAAAAGTTGTATCAAATGGAGATACGTCCCTATCAGTTGGAGGAAAGTTAAAGTAGTCTTTATTCCAAAAGCTGGAAAACCGACACACTCGACTGCAAAAGATTACAGACCGATAAGCCTCTCTTCATTTCTCCTCAAGACACTGGAGAGAATTATTGACCTTCTCAAACCAAGCAACCTGTGCAACTACCAACACGCTTACCTAAAAGGTAAATCAGTGGAAACTGCGTTGCACGAGGTCGTCTAACAAATTGAAAAAAGTCTCAAGCACAAAGAACATACCCTGGCAGCATTTTTGGACATCGAAGGAGAGTTTAACAACGTAAAAACGGAGTCCATTAAATCTGCTCTAGAAGAAGTTGGCGTTCAATCTGCTATTGTGGACTGGATTTATACCATGCTCAATGGCAGAATCATTAGCTCGCAACTTGGTGATAGTAATGTAGAAAAATCAATCGGTTACAAGAGGCACTCCACAAGGAGGAGTAATCTTATCTCTCCTCTGGGTCCTTGTTTTTAACAAAATTCTCACAAGATTTAGGAATCAGGGCATTAAAATAGTAGCTTATGCGGACGACATAGTAATTTTGATATCGGGTAAATATCTTACCACCATCAAGGATATTATGGAATCTTCACTCACACTTGATTCCAAGCTAACATGGAAACGGAACACAGAGGAAAGAATTAAAAGAGCACTATATGCGCTCTCTACACATGCAAAAAAACCTTCGGTACACGGTGGGGCATGCGACCGCAGGTCATCCAGTGGATGTACACGGCGATAGTTCATCCCATACTTACATATGGGTCGATCGTGTGGTGGACGGCCGTAGAAAAAAGAAGCTATCTCAAAAACCTGAATAAGGTACAGAGACTAGCCTGTTTAGGAATAACGGGGGCACAGAGTTCTACGCCACAGGCGGGGCTGGAAATTATTCTAAATCTTCCAGTCCTGGACGAGCACATAAAATGCACAGCAGCCAAAAGCGCAATTCGGCTTAAAGAAATGGGCTCTTGGAAGCACAGCAGTCATGGTCATGGGTCTATCCTGCAAAGGTATGACAAAGTGGCAGGGCTTAATGTGACAACGGACTACTTACCACCCAAAATAGATTTTAACAAACAATTCTCTACTACAATACCCGAAAGGCAGGGATGGGAATGCAACTCACTAATCAGCGAACAAGGTATCTCCTTCTACACCGATGGGTCAAAAATGGAAGAGGGAACAGGAGCTGGGGTGTTCTGTGAAGCTTTAGATATTAAAGAATCATTCAAACTCCCAGATGAGTGTGGTGTCTTTCAGGCTGAGATCTATGCTATTGAAAAGGCGGCAGAATTGGTACGCACGAAAGGATTGAACTCGTCGGAGATCACATTTTTCGTGATCAAAGCTTTAGCCATTGAGACTATAAGATCCAAGTCAGTAACAAAATGTCGAGACATGCTGAACAATATTTGTAACACTAACCAAGTCAACCTCTGCTGGGTTCCCGGACATAGTAATATAAAAGAGAATGAAATAGCATATGAACTGGTAAGGAAAGGATCACTATCAAATAAAAACAGCAGTAGCCATTTAAATGTAGGACCAAAAATCCCGATTGGCGTGATTAAAAGGAAAATAGACCTAATAACGAAAGAGCAAATCAATAACTCCTGGTCCTCCAGGGACGACTGCGTTATCTCTAGAAGTTTATGGCCTAGAATTAATGAAAAAGAAACTCGAAATATCTTATTGCTGAGTAAAAAGAACATCAGAATCCTGATAGGTGTACTAACGGGTCACTGAGCCATTGGCACAATGGCCGCTAGAATGGGTGCATTTGCACCCGATTTCTGTAGGAGCTGTCAAGATGTCGAGGAGATTGAAACCATTAAACACCTGTTCTGTGACTATCCGAACATCCAAACAAATCGCCTCCGCTACTTCGGAAACAGGTTTGTTGGAGAACTAGACGATCTAACGCAGGTCTCAATGGCAAATATGAGAAAATTCATTGTAAGCACAGGCTGGTTCGAAAATGAACCAGTCTACATAAGGCATTAGTTAAAGGCATCTCTGCTTTTATTAATAGGGGATCACAATGGATCAATAGGCCCCCGTGTACGCAACAGCCCTTGGGCTGTGCACGCCCCTCCTAACCTAACCTAACCTTTAACAGGTTTTGCCATAGCCTAATTCCCTGAGACTGAATTTCAAGAATCCTTTTTTCAATATTTTTAGTTCTTTCCCAATGGCAACTATAATATGATAACCACACTTGAATCACTTACGTGATTCCCTCTCAATCCATTGGCATTATGGTATGCCACATTAAAATGATAAACATTTTTTTTTTAACCAAACAAAACACCAAGGAGAGATATTTCATTTAAATCAAATCAGACCAAAAAACATAAATGTTAAGAAAAGAGCCAAGTTCTTCTATACAAAAACCTTTGTGTAACAAGTCAGCCGTGAAAAGTATTGAGATCTAAAAATTCGCCAAGTTCTTAGTTCATGAATGTTTAATACCGAATATTTAAAGTAGTGCTTCAACCAACACCAATTCGGAGAAAGTGGGCGGATACCACGCCCCCTGAATGGAAAATTTTAAATTTTCGACTTTTTTCTCTGCTTGCATGACAAGACCTACCATCATCATCATCATCGGCTCGACAACCGGGTTCCGGTCCTGGCCTCTTTCAACAAGTCTCTCCACCTATCCCGGTCTCTAGCCGACGCCATCCAGTTGCGCACCCCAAGGCTTCGGGCGTCCTGGTCTACGCCATCTCTCCAGCGCAAGCATGGTCTACCACGCTGTCGTCTACCATAGAATGTACCACAAAGAACTTTCCGAGCAGGTTCCTCTTCGCTCATGCGAGCTAGGTGCCCTGCCCACCGGAGTCTACCGAGCTTAATTTTTGTCACGATATCTGCTTCAAGGTAGATTGCGTACAGTTCATGATTGTACCGTCTCCGGAATCGTCCTTCCTCACATACGGGGCCAACAATTCTCCTTAAGACTTTTCTCTCGAACGCAGCTAAGAGGTCGGAGTGCCTTTTGCTAAGCACCCAAGTCTCGGATCCATATGTGAGTACTGGCAGGACCATGGTCCTGTACAGCAGTAGTTTTGAAGTTATGGTGAGATTTCTGGATTTGAAGAGCTTTGACAGACTATAGTAGGCTCTGTTGGATTTGAGAAGCCGCCCGCGTATTTCTTCTTCTATATTGTTATCGGCTGCTACTATTGACCCAAGGTATTTAAAGGATTGCACCACTTCAAATTCGTGCTCCGCAACCTTGATTGTTTGACCAACTGTTCCTCTCGCATTCGACGCCACCATGTACTTTGTTTTACCTTCACTAATGTGCAGCCCCAGATTTTGTGCCGCCTGCTCGATCTGGATGAAGGAATCGTGTACAGCTTGTTCGGTTCTTCCGATGATGTCGATGTCGTCTGCGTAAGCCAGTAACTGGCTGGACCTGTTGACGATGGTCCCTCTTGTTGCCGTGCCAGAGTCACGGATTGCTTTCTCCAACGCCAGGTTGAAGAGGAGGCAGGCCAAACCGTCCCCTTGTCGGAGTCCATTAAAGATGTTGATTGGTCTGGATAGCAATCCGGCTATTTTTACTTGGCTTGTTACGTTGGTCATGGTCAACCTACATAGTCGTGTCAATTTATTTGGGATGCCGAATTCTCTCATGGCTTTGTAAAGTTCTACCCTGGCTATGCTATCATAGGCGGCCTTAAAGTCTATAAAGAGATGGTATGTTGGGATGTTAAATTCTAGACATTTTTCCATCGCCTGCCTAAGGGTAAATATCTGATCAGTTGTTGATTTGCCTGGAATGAAACCACACTGATATTGTCCGATAACGGTTTTAGCGTATGGGGTTATCCGGTCTTGTAGGATAGAGGAGAGTATCTTATAGGCGGTACTCAACAACGTGATACCTCTATAATTGCTGCACGTTGTGACATCTCCCTTCTTATGTATGGGGCATATTAAACCTTTTCGCCAGTCTTCTGGCATTTCTTCCTGCTCCCATACGTGTACTATTATATCATGAATTGCTTGACGTAAGGCTGGCCCGCCGTGATGGAATAATTCGGCAGGTATGCCATCGGCTCCCGGGGCTTTGTTCTGTTTAAGCCGGCCTATAGCCTTCTCAACCTCTTCTATGCTTGGTGGCGGCAACATAGAGTATTCTTCTTGAAGTAGTGGAGCCTCCACTTCTGCAGTGAGCTGACCATTTAGCAATTCATTAAAGTACACTTCCCATCGCTCCAGTATGCTTTCAGGATCGGTGATCAGATTTCCCTCTCCGTCCTTGCAGTATGTGCAGCGTGGTGTGTACTGCGTCATGTTTCGGACGGATTGGTAGAACTTCCGCGCCTGGTGCGGACCTCGCTCTCGGCTATTTTCTATTTCACAGATTAGGTTCTTCTCCCAGGCTGATTTTTTTTGTCTGTGTAGCCGTTTTTCTATTCTTCTGAGCTCTTTATATTCCTCTTCGCGTGCCCGCGTTCTATGAGATTGTTGCATTGCTCGGTATGCAACATTCTTACGTTCAGTCGCTAGCTTGCATTCATCATCAAACCAGTCGTTCCGATTTTTTCGACTGCTGCCTAAGATGGAGTTGGCAGTACTAATGACAATATTCTTAAGGCGTGTCCACTTCTCATTTACGCCCAGCATACTGGCTCCAGGACTTACTCTCCCTAAATCAAGTGATTCTAGGGCGAGTCCTAACGCATTACCAAAGGTGTTACTGGTGTTTTCATTGCGCAGGGCAGCCGTGTTGATTCGAACCTGATCGGCGGATGCAATGCGTCTTCGCAAGGCAATCCGCCCTCGGAAAACCATACCAACAAGATAGTGATCCGAGTCGATATTGGCACCTCGGTACGTTCGTACCGTCATCAAGTTCGAGTAGTGGCGACGGTCTATCAACACGTGGTCTATTTGGTTACGAGTGACTCCATCAGGTGATACCCAGGTGGCTTTGTAGATATCTTTACGCGGGAACCTGGTACTCGCAACGACCATGTTTTTCGATGCTGCCAATTCTAAGACTCGAAGTCCATTGTCATTAGTGTTCTCATGCAAACTATGGGTGCCTGCGTAATGCCTGAATACCGGCTCCCGACCTATTTTTGCGTTCAAATCCACAAGGATGATTTTAACATCATACCTTGGACAGGCATTGAGGGCCCTCTCGACTTGTTCGTAGTAAGTCTCTTTTTCTTCGTCTGAGGACTCCTCCGTAGGTCCGTGAACGTTAATGAGGCTGATGTTCGTAAATTTGCCTCGCACGCGAAGGGTGCATAGCCTTTCGCTTATAGCATTAAAGCCGATGATGGTAGACTTCATTTTTTCGCTGACTAGGAAGCCTACCCCGAGCACATGGTGTTTTGTATGACAGCTATAGTATATGTCATATTCTTTCTTCTGTAGAACACCATTCCCTGTCCATCTGATTTCTTGAAGAGCTGTTATGTCAGCTTTATATTTTGACAGGGCATCGGCTAGCTGCTGAGCAGCTCGAGCTCTATAGAGCGATCGTACGTTCCATAAGAAAATTCGTAAATCATTTTTCAGTTTTCGTTGCGTTGGTTGTCGTCGTGTGATCAGTCCGTTTCCGAGGCTTGTTGTCGGTCTCGTAATTCAAAAGTTTTACGGGACAGGGAATTAACCTGTCGCCAACCTGAGGAACCAGCCTGATCATATTAGCCAAACCTTTTTAAAGGCTTGTTTCTAGCGGCCGCCACGAAGAGGCTATGATCAGACTTCCACCAGTCCCGAATAGTTACGGCACGTGCATGTTTTCGTATGCTACATGTTATTCCCCCTATTCGTCTGATGGCTGACCGCCGACAAGACCTACCGTTGTGCAAAATTACAAGATCCTACGATGTCGGGAAGTGCTCCATAATTTTGATGATCTGTCAGTCAGTCAGTTACGGTTTTTGTGATTTTTGAGGCCTTATACTCGTATCTCAGAAACCGCTTATGCTAGAAAATTGAAATTTGGTGAGGCGCCTGTGCCTGCTTAGCATATACATTATGGTGATTCAAAAAAACGCTTTTTTTCGAATTTTAGAGAGTGCACCCCAAAATATCAAAGCTTAACTCGAAAAAAAAATTTCCTCAAGATTTTATCAAAATCGAACATGTTTTAGATAGTGCTACCAGCGGTTTTTCATTTTTTTTTGCTTGAAAATCGGATTTCTTCCCAAATCTTCAAAATTGAATAACTTTTCGAGTTTTAAAGATAGAGACGTGAAATTTTCAGAAAATGTTCGTCCAATCATCTAGTTATTGAGTATTGAGTCAGAAAATATATTTTGGGAATACATTTTATACAATTTCTTATGGTAACATCAAGGAAATGAGGGCTTAGAAAAACTAGGTGCCAAAAATCTTAAATACAATTTTGCGCTTAGGTTATCACTAAATACTCCAAAAATATATTTCACTACTCAAATTCTTAAACGCGGTCCAATTTTTTCCAAAATAAAAAAAAAACACAAACCCAAAAAACTACGTTTTTCGTAATGAAGAAATAAGCTTTATTTTATAGTCAATGCAGATAGAAAGTAATTTCTGTTTAAGTGGAGTGATTGAATTAAATTCACTTGAGCTTTTAATTGAATTTAATATATAGTTATTTAAAACCTTATTTATTATATTTTTTAACATTTTAATATAACACCTACTTAAATATTTTCAATGGCATCGATATCTGTTTGTTTATTCGCGTTCGGAATATTCTTTCGATGCTTTTGTACTCCAAGTATTATTGCTTGCTTTTGATTTTCATCTTTTGAATGCATTGCGTTGAACTCTTGAGTCAATGCGACTCCTCTTTCTGCAACATCATTAACAACTTTCAAATTTTTCACAATATTATGACAAGTTTGATAGTTCTCATTGTACAGCCATTTGGAAGGTTCAATTTCAAAAAGCGAATCCGTTTTCAAATCTAGAATTTCAAAGAATCGAAGAGTTTTTTCGGTCACAAAGCTTTGGAGTTCCAGTTTTTCAATACTTTCACCTAATTCAACTTCAGTCCTCATTTTTCTTTCTTTCTTTCTGTGTACTGTTACAACTATTTCCCTTCAAAATTGTCACCATTTTAGATGTTGTGTTTGTTTCAATATTTGTATCGAATAAGCTCAGTGAAATCATTTCTTCTGATAAATACCATAAGTGTTTAGAAAATTTTTTCACAGCGCATTCGGATACCTCAGAGTCAATCTCATTATACGAGTAAAGGTTTTTTAAAAATTCCAAATCATTTCTTGTAGCACCTACTGAATAGGGAGCTTCATACCACCCGAATATGTAAATGTACACAATAAAAAGAGCGATTCTGTTTATAGCCTTTTTCCCCCTTACAGTCATATTGAACTGATCTTGAAATATATAAATTTTTAGTACATAGATAGCTTATGCCATTCATCTCGCGTGATGAAATGCTCCAGGCGCTCGGAACCTTAGTTGTGTTACGAGTATATCGCCTAAAAAAAAAATAATTTATTTTACTTTATAATCTTTTCACAACTTTATACACGCTTAAAGCTTGCAGTTTCTATTACCGATAAATATTAAAGCCAAATCAAGTAATTCTTTATAATCTTCTCTCGGTTGAGCTTTTTCTAACTTGTCTTGAATAAAGTTCATTATTAAAATTTTCTTAGGTTGAATCACTTTTTGTATAAAGGCACCGGTATCAGAAGTGCAGAATCTCTTAATATCAACATTTTTCCAATTCTCCTTAAACCGTTTGAAAATGAGAACGTTTGGCCCAGATGTGCCTGGTAAGCACTTTGAAAAGACAGATCCCAAGACTAGTTCATATATATGGTGACGACAAGGAAAATTAAGCAGTTCCTTTTTCATCAACAATTATTGTAAGATTGTGCAGGCACCATTTTTAGATCCAGTGTTCGAAACTGTAGTATTAAAACACATTCCGCGAACCTTTTCAACAAGACCCCATTCCCTTAGTAAATCGAAAACAGCGTGTGCCATAGTGCTTCCCTTTTCCCTTAGCATTTGGTTAAGGCGGAGCTCCTAGGACTTGCTCAACAGAGCTTGGATTCGTAATGATAACTGGCAATCTTTCGATCTGTTCATATTCTAAAATAAATAGTAACATATTTACATTCAGTGAAATTATGTCTGTTATTGATTTAATTATCTAACACTATTGGCATATTTTTATGAAATACTAAACCCCAACACTTGATATGAACGATTAAAGTGGAAATTTTATGTAGGTCGCTACAACAGTCGTAGTTATTATATTCTGCGGAGAAAACTCATCTGATTTTCGATCTCCGTTGAGTGATAATATTCTTCATCATGATCTGTTTCATCACTTGAATCATAAATTGATAATGATGAAGAATGAAGGTTCGCAGCTATGTTTCCCTTCATGAATATCAGTTGTGGATTTTGATACACTCGATTTAAATTTATGACTGGAATTGAATGAGTCAATTCGACCTGGGCGTCCATCTTGACGATGTAGAATCAAAAAATCCTTGATTTTCTGTTCTTTTAATAAATTCATTATTATTTCCATGGGCAATATCGAAAAGATTTCTTATGTTTTTTGAAAACTCAATTCTGTTACTTTCTTGCTTCGTAGTTTGTCTTTTCTTATTCTCTTTATTTATTTTTTAAACGACGCCATGTTTCTAAAAGATTTTCAATTTTTTTACATATTCTGTGTCTTATTTGAATAGGTATATGCACTCTCCCCCAACACTTTGAAACTTCGTCAGCGACGCTGTTCATACTTTCTTTGATGGATTTTTGATTAAGAAACCGGTGATATGCAAACCGTGCCAATACTTCTCGTTTTGATGGCAGTTTATAACGTGGTAATTTTCGTAACTCTGAACCGATCAACCACATTCTGATTTTTTTTAAATTAGATGCTCTTATTGAAAAACTATCTTTTTGCTTAAAGTACGAACTGAAATCATTTTAAAAATTTATAAACAATAGCAAATAGTTGAACCGTCTTACTACAACTCTTTCTCGATTATTCAAAAAAAAAAATGAAATGATTTTAAATGGGAAGGCATACAGTTAAGTTGCAATTAATTGTATTATAATCAATGATTTAAAAGCTATGTGCGATAGAGAAAGGTTAAAAGGTAACGAACGAACGACAGAGAAACAATATACAAAGTAGATGTGGACAGATGTGGATTGTGGAATGTTAGAATTTACATAGACCATAATTATAGTTATTTCAAAAATAATAAGTGAGATGAGTAGTTTCTTACTTTAAGCTAAAATTTTGGTTCGGAATTATAAGTTCACAATAATAGATTTTTGAATGCTCTAAAAATATTTAGTTAGATTCCAGTTAAATATTTTTATTGATATCTAAGTTATCACTAAACCAGTAAGGGGGCTCTGCTTTTTTCTTGGAGATTGAGCGAAATCATTAAAGAATTAAGAAAACTTCGTATTAGAAAAAACAATATTTAACGGAAGATTAGTATAATTCAAATTAATATAGCATTATAATAATTTGGTTGTACTATTTTGAAATTATATTCGAATGTTCAATATTCTAGGTTGAAAGATCTCAACTTAACATTTTGGTAAATAATGGTGTATTGTTACAACTTACAAATTGGTAAAGTGCTACGGTTTATTTAATTTTTTGTTAATGTATTAATTATTATAGGAATAAATTGTTAAAATGAAGACACATAGTTCTGATAAACATTTAAATAAAGCTTATTTCTTCACTACGAAAAACGTAGTTTTTTGATGATTGGACGAACATTTTCTGAAAATTTCACGTCTCTATCTTTAAAACTCGAAAAGTTATTCAATTTTGAAGATTTGGGAAGAAATCCGATTTTCAAGCAAAAAAAATGAAAAACCGCTGGTAGCACTATCTAAAACATGTTCGATTTTGATAAAATCTTGAGGAAATTTTTTTTTTCGAGTTAAGCTTTGATATTTTGGGGTGCACTCCCTAAAATTCGAAAAAAGCGTTTTTTTGAATCACCCTAATATACATATTCAGAGTTTTAAGTTTCTGACTTTATTGGTACTGAAGATAGGAAGGGGTCAAAAATCGCCTGAGTTTGTTCCTGTAAAAAGGGTGTAGTGCTAGAACTTGGCTGGGCACTACCGTACCATTTGATATATTTACGCCATTGAAATTATAATTTAAAGGAAGAACAGACATTTTTGTGTAAAGCATATCGATATCTTCCCGCAAGAATGTATTAAGCGACATTTTTAAAATTGTTCAGGAAACGAAAAAAACGTCTTATTTAGTTATTTTTGTGTGTATTTTATTGGACGAAACAAATTTTAAAATGTCGCTTAATATATTCAAACGGGAAACAAATCTGTTTCGTCCAATGAAATACACAAAAAACTAACTAAATGAGACGCTTTTTTCGTTTCCTGAACAATTTTAAAAATATAGCTTAATACATTCTTGCGGGAAGGTATCGATATAATCTTAGACTTATCGATATTTAACAATAAATAATTACGTATATTTTGAAGATTTTCGCAGATTGCAAATGGTTTTAAATATGTTAACATCATCAGTGTTTAAGTAATTTAAAACTGATGGAGGACCATTTTATAAATAATATAAAATGATTCGGCCCAAATTGGCTGCCCTGAGGATCTTCAGAATTGACTATAAGAGTAGCTATTTAAATTCACACAAGAAGATCTGTCAAGCAAGTAAGCTTGTTCATTTTTTTATAACAAACCTTAATGTAGAAGTTTGTCGAACGCCTTACTAAAGTCTGTTTGAACACAGTCCTTTTTTTTTTTAAAAGGAATCTATACAAGACTAGCGGCCCGGTACGTGCTTCGCTACGTATAAAGTGAAATAATAAAAAAAAATTAATTGCAACATCAAATTCATTTATTCGAACAAAAAAATATTTTATTAATTGCTAGCTATTTTAAAACTTAATCCAAAACGTTTGGATAAACAATAATCTTTGTTTTTCCATTTTGGGCATGAATAAACAAACGGCTGGGGGTACCGACTCTGGAACAGGCAACATAAAATTGACCATGTGAAAAACATGATTCCTCCAAATTAACTCCACAAACTTGAAGTGTTTGCCCTTGATCCTTGTTGATGGACATCGCAAATGATAAACGCACAGGATATTGTAATCGTTTGAACTCAAATGGCATATCAGTTGGAATCATAGGGATACGTGGTATCAAACAAACTTCTCCTTTTGATTTAGCAGCTAATATCGTAGCTTTAATCAAATTTGGCAATAACTTTTTCACTGCCAATCTGGTGCCATTACACAGTTTTGGTGGATTAATATTTCGCAATAATATGATCAAAGAACCAACTTTCAAATTCAAGCAATACGGTGGCATAACAGCTAGTTCCAATCAATTTAAAAATTCAATTGGATAATTCATTGCCTCATCTTGATTCATACACTGTTGATTACCACGTAAATCTTGCATTGTTCGATTAAATGCTTCTAGTGATTTTTTATTCGCTGTTGTACACTCATCCCATAAAATAATTGGCGTTAATCGCAGAACTTTTGCCATAGCAGAATTTCTCGAAATATTGCAAGTTGGAGTTTCAATCAATTGCAATTTTAGTGCAGAGTGTGCAGTCCGACCACCTTCTAATAATGTAGCAGCAATTCCCGAAGATGCAAGTGCCAATACAATTTTTTGTTCCGATCGAATATTTAGAATAGCTAAAATCAATGACATAACGACCGTTTTGCCTGTACCACCAGGCGCATCCAAGAAATATAATCCACCTGCATTATTGGAAACGGCTTGCATGATTGTGTCATATACGATGAAGTTCCGAAACATGTTGCAATTGCACATTTCTGCGATGAAGAACAATATCACGGGATTGAAACTTTACAATTGCAACCTCATCAATTGTGGTTGCATTGAATCGCCTTGTATGCTCTCCAACAGGTGTTCTATCAGCCCTTATTACGATTTTGTGATTATCAGATGGCATACGATCGAGAGCAATTTTGAACAATTGATCTAATGTGTTATGCTGATGGAAAAACCTTTGTAGCTCACGAATAATTTCTCGTCTTGTATTCGAAACAATTGCACAACGTTGATCCAATTCACGATTTTCATCACCAATAAAATAAATTTGCAAAAATTGATGATCAGCGTCGAAGTATGGCAATAACGAACCAGCTTGATGATAAATCTGGCCCTGAATCTGTAACATGTATGCAATTTTATGTAGATGTTGGATCAGAATTTTTAAAATTATCGAATACTTTATGATTCAGATTGATATAAACATGGGACAATCATGTTGAAGTATTTACCTTAAACGTCGGCATAATTATCTCTAATAATTTTAGTAGCACTAAAAGAGGTCATTTGAAATGCCGAATTCTGTTGTTGAATATGGATCAAAAAGTGATTCAACGTTTGAGATGTCCCAAAAATAAATGAATACAATGGGTTGGGTGGAGTTTCTAATACTGGAAATCTTACTTTGCCATTAGCACAACACATGCCGGGCTTTTCACGTGGAAAGTTAGCCGCATCACAATGTGGACTATTGTAATTAAAAGCAGCACGCATCATTTTAGCCAAAAGAGCAGCACGACGTATTCGTGATCGGCGTGCACGGTTCAGTACAGGTACAGGGTCAACAGATCTATTTCGTGCATTACGTTTACTGCGATGCATTAGCTTGTGCGCGTTCAGTCTGTGATCGACTTAGTAATGCCACATCATTTGCATTACGCGTTCGCCGACCTACATATATTTGTTCGCCCGGCTTGTGGCATTATTCCTTCATATAAAAAAGAATAAATCAAATTAAAAATATAAGTTTCAATTTGACAGCAAAATCCCCACTAACAAAATGATCCGACATTTATTGAGTTCATTTGTTACAAAAAATGTGATAAATTAAGAACCACTCGACCGATTTTGTGCAAACTTCACATAAACCATCTACTAAATAGTTCAAACAAAGCCATAAAATTTGGTTTGGATAGGTAAGCCCGTTCTTGAGTTATAGAAACACAACGAAAAGTGGCATTGATTTTTATATATATAGATTCAGTTAGCTTCACGATAATCGAATAGCCTTTCGATAAACCATTCTGATTATGAGCAATACACGATTTTGTATAAAAACTGAATGTTTCATAAACAATTGCTTCAAAAACTTCAGTATAGTCAAAAATTTAGTTATTTTTTTGAAACAGAAGCTGGTATCCAATTTGAATTCTATATTAGATATATATTTTATAATATCGTCAATACTTAAAGACTTTTAAGAGTCAAGTGTCGAAATAATTGATCATTTTTGTCAAGATTATCAAAACTTATTGTACCACAGAATTACTCGATTAGTCGTCACAGATTGGCACTTTGGAAGAACTCCCAAAATAATTGTGTAATGATAGCTATGTATGTATGATTTTGATAGCATGGATATGGACTAGGTTAACGTTTGCTATTTATAAGACTCCAAAACGATTTGCATCTCTGGCATCACGATAATTTTTAAAAGTAAATCCTAATTCGGTTTGATTATACATCGACCAAATTTTGTTTCTGTAGTTTTTCAACCTCTGGTGTAAGTGATTTGGATTATATACTCGTAGATCTGAGAGGTATAGACATTAATGAGCAATAAAATATTTTGTCACACTATGTTTAAGAACTAGTATCAGTGTCTGAACAAGTTCTAAAGCATGGCCAGTCCATACAGTCGTTATCAAATGGCTCTAGTAATTTTGATAAAAAAAAAACTATGTGTACTTTTGTGGGCATGGTTATACATTTCGATCAACAAAAAAAATCGACGAAAAATATCATTAACGCTACTAGCCATTAAATGGTTTTATTTTTATTTTCGACATTCTCACTAACGGCTCTACGGAATTTGATAAAAATTTTTATACATGAGCTTCTTCAAACCGAAAAAAAAATATTTTCTTGGATTTAAAAAAATTCAAGATATTTTTTCTGAAAATTGAATAGTATTGAATGATTTTTTTAAATTATTATTTCCTTAAATAAAAAATAATGTCTAAAAAAAATTTGGTATGTAAATTTACAGTATAATTAATATAACAAATATTTTTAGACAATTTTTTTAGAAATTTCGTTATACAAAATAAGTTTTTTAATATAACTTTAACAATTTTTTTTTATGTTGTTTGAAAATTCATAGTTTTCCATTAATATATTTAGACAGTAAATTCTATGCATTTCAACATCTTTCTCTAATCACATATGTACATCCATGTTTTTTGAAAAATTTCCGATAGAGATGTACATAATGTATATCGATGTACATATGTACATAAAGCCATTTTTAATATATTTCTCAAAATATGATGAATGGGAATAAATAGCAAACCCAAATTGAAAAAAAAACAGGTATCACGTGATGAGGTCTATGAAAAATTATTTTTTTTTTTTTGAGGTTGTAAAATAAAATATACTGTACATATGTACATACAATGATAATGTAAAACCAAAGATTAATTTTGATTTGAATCAAATTTCATAGCATGTTTTCTTTTAATACTTGTAATGACCCGGAATACATAATTAGAATCATAATATCTTGTAATTACAATTCACAGCTCGAGACATACATAACATACATACATACATCCCTGAAAAAGTATATAGATATATATACAACAAAAAACATACACAAAACACGTAACACCTAATTGTTTCCTTTTTTTAAATTACTAAGCACACACGTAGATTGCGTATATGCGTATTGGTTTATTTTCTTGTAAAAACAAAAAGTTCTTAAAAACATAATTGTGTTTAATTCAAGTATATTGTGTTATGTGTTTTGCAGTATGTTAAAAAAAAAATTAAAAATTGTATGTTCATATGAAAAAACTTTTGTAGATATTATCAGAGTATCATCACATTTCTTTCAAGTTATACTTAGACTAGACAATTTGCATTGGTTTTTTGATTAAGAGAAATGCACTCTGTTGGAAATTATAAAAATCAAGAAATTAACAAACCTTTCAGGCAGTCCAAAAGATGCCGCTGGTAATCGCATAGATGACTCCCGTCTGATACTACGCATTCATCGTGGACGACCGTGCAGTACACCGCAACGAACTCCACTTTCGGTACACTCAATGTCTTCATCGTTGAGCATGAATAGCAACTGTGATGATATGCCTCAAGCTCAGACAACTCCCAAAAGGGCGACTTCGATGAGGATCACTCGACAACGTCATGAAAAGATTGCCATAAAAGTGTCGTTTCCTTCTTCGGAGAATGTTTTAGATTCCTCCTGCAGTTCCCCACCGCCATACGCTTTGGTTTCATCGGCGCCCCTGCGTAAGTCTTCCATCACAAACGGCCGGCGTGCGAGCTTCAAATCAAGTTTATTTGAAATAGGCGAGACCGAATTCAATCTTGACAGCACCACAGATGTAAGCCACGGCTGTGGGGCTGATTCGGCTTCCCCTTCACCAAAGGGCAAAAAACGACCGGGAAAGCGAAGTATGCGCATCCAGGTTAAGAAATTTCGAATGGAAACAAAAGCTGCCAAGACACTGGCAATTATCGTCGGAGGTTTCATATTTTGCTGGCTGCCCTTCTTTACCATGTACTTAATACGGGCCTTTTGTGAGCAATGCATTGAGCCACTTATGTTTTCGATACTTTTTTGGCTCGGATACTGCAATTCGGCTATAAATCCTCTCATTTATGCTCTATTTTCAAATGACTTCCGCATCGCCTTCAAGCGGATACTGTGCCGATGTGTTTGCACTCGAAGTGGCTTCCGAGCATCGGAGAACTTCCAAATGATTGCGGCCCGTACCTTATTGGCCCCAGCTAACTTTCACAAAACTATATCAGGATGCAATGATGAGAATGAAAGTGACTTTAGCTGACAGCTATTGACCTTCGGATCACTTAAGAGAACCAGCTCGTTACCTTTATCAAACGATGAGCTAGCTCCAGCATTACGCTCAAGCCGTTGATAGAGATCCGCAATTGCTAGAGACATACGATACAGCTGGATAAACCAAATTAAACAAAACACACAATGGCAATAATTATTTTTTAAATGTCTTAAGAGAACAAATATTTAATTTTTAAAAAAGCATTTAAGTATTAATATTATTAATTATATATGTAGGTAATGTAATTTATTTATTGAACTGGTATTTTAAAATAAAATAATGTACTTGTAAATATAACTAGTCATCAAATACATGTTGAATACATATTTGTTATATTATATCTTTGTTTGAAATTTCAACATATAAAGGTATTTCCAAGAAGTTCAGCAAAGCTTAACGTGAAATAGGTGAGTTCAATGGTCATACATTTTGAATAAACTTTGTATTAGGGACAGAAAACTTTCTTGCAATGCTTATTTAAAACGAATCGTTGATACTTTTATTAGATCTTATGACAATTGCGCGTTAAGCTTTTGTTTTTTTTTTTTTTTCATTTTTATTCGCGAACTAAAATGCTCTACGAAACTAAGGCGATAAATTTAGAGTGTTAGCAACTCGGGTAGTTTCACCTTTGAATGCCGAAGAATAACGAAAAATGACTTCGAAATCTTGATTATTTCACACTTAAAAAGTATCGATGACAATGGAAGCAACGCAAAAATGGCTGCACTTTTTCGTCGATTTGAGTGCTGACATATAGAGATTTTAAAAAGTTTTGGAATCTGTATATGCATACCAACGAAATATTTATGAAACATTTCAGAAATATTATAAAAAAAGAACAATTCAGAAACAAATAATTTCTGGAATATTTCCAAAATGTTTATTTTTATCTGAACGCTTCGCGAAACATTTCTGAAATATTTCTGTGGTTCCCATTCCAAATGGGGGGATAACGATATTCAAAAAATCAAAATAAATGAAAATGATGAAGACTTTAAGAATAAAAAAAAAATGTCTTGGTTTTTTTTTATTTTTTTGTCATTTGATTTATATTGATGAAGCACCATACTACCACTACTACTTCTTTCCAAGACATCTTTCTTCAGTCACAAAACTCGAGAGATAAAATGGGAAACAAAAAATATCTCCAAAATGTTTCTCGAAGTCTAAACACTAATAAACTGTTTTAGAAATATTTTTGAAATGCTTTTTTTAAACAAACCTGGAGAGCAAATAGCCTGGTCAAATTAGCTTCAAAAATAGGGTTAAGGTTACATTAACTCGCACAAAACTGAAAATTGGCATGACTTTTTGCATCGCTGTATCTCCAAAATGGTGATTCTTAGGAGAAAAAGTGTTAAGACAATTTCTATAGATAATTGCATGTTGAATAATTTTTGTCTCACCTATTTTATGATAAAACTTGCCGTTTAGCTGAAAAATGCAAAAAACCGATTTTTGCAACATTTGACCTTGAATAATTTTTTTTCCACACGTCGGATCGATGGGGACTTTCGACAAATTGTTTGTAATAGTGTTCCCAACATTCATGCCAATTTTCAGCTTTGTGCGAATTAATGTAACCTTGAATGTCTATTTTGACCGGGCTAAAAGTAAACTGGAGGGAGCAGAAGCTGTTGGAGAACGTTATTGAAATTGTTGGTATACCAGATCTTAAGAATTTGAATGCAAAAGAGAAAATCCAAACCGTTCTTGAAGAAGTGCTAAACATACATATAAAAAATATATACATATAAAAAATAATACCCATTATCAATTTTATTTGAATTTGAATTTTATTTCAGCATTTCTTTTATATTCTGCCAAAGTTCTTCAAATAACAACATTTCTTTCTTTCATTTACTTACATCCGTAGAAACTGATGACTTCGTATAGTAAATGATAAAACATAAAAATCTAGTAAATAATAATTTTATCTTCAATATACGTTTAACAATTTCACCCTATACAAAATATATGTATTTTATACAGATACGCCACCCATTTGTTAGGAACTCTTTAAAATATCTGAAGCACTCCACAATAAGATATCGAAACTGAAATTCAAAGCAAAGAGTGAAAAAAGTGTTAACAAAGAGTAAAGGAAGAATATAGCTGTTTACAATCAGTCAAATTCAAAGAAAAAAAGAGCAAACAAAGTGTAAGCAAAGAGTAAAAGAAAAAGATAACAAATTCACAACAATTAGGCTAGGCGCGCACATTCAATTTTTAGTTTTGCAACTGTTTGTTACGAGCAACTAAAAAGTTTGTGTTTTGACACAAACTAAACGATTGCCTAAAATGAGTTCGCTATTTTGTGTAACATATAATTATACGCACCTGCGCGAACATTCAACCAAATAGTTCATCTGTTTTCTATAAGCAACCAAACAGTTGTGCAGTTTTGCTTATTTTTTGTTAAACATAATCATATGCAATGGCGCGCACATTCAACTAAATAGTTGAGTTGTTTTCTTTAAACAGAAGAGAGAAAAAAAGATTTTCGCTTGGTTTTACAATTGTTAGGCGAAACAAAACATTTTTTTTTCAACCAAAGAGGAAAGTAGTAATTCTTGATGTAAAGCTTTCATAAATATGTTTTAGTGAAAACTTCCACAGAATATCTTCATGATGTATTCGAAAGATTAAAATGAAAACCTCTTTTCATTTTAAAACTACTCCTTTTAAAGAGGTTTTATAGAGAGTACATAGAGAGTCAATATAGTGACATTTGTCATGATTATCTCTAAGATGTTTTAAAGAGCATTTAATTATACTATAACAAAAAGAACATTTTAAAGAGCAAATTAGGAGGTCATAAAGTGAAATGGTATTAAGAAGATTGAACTAACAGCTTGTAAAGAGCTGATACATTTATTGAAGTACTCTCCAAGAGTTTATGTGTTGCTTGGGAAGTTTAAAATTCATGAAACCCAAAAATGAATTAAACCCCATTATAAAGAAAATTAATTACAACGTGCTCAATAGGCTGCGTTTTGAAAATTGGGTAGGTGTGGTTAATGAAAACAGTGCTTCAAAAGGATACGAATCATTTCGTGGAACATTAAAAAATCACATAAACTCCTCTAGTTTTTCTGTTAGAAAACATAAATCAGAAACCAAACTTAAACCTTGAACTAACCGATCGTTGGTAAAAAAAAAATAATATGAAGAATAAGTTAAGTATTAAATTTCGAAGGCATCCTTTGAATTGTAATTTAAAAATACGTTACAAGCAATTAAGCAAACAAATTCGTAGAGAAGTGAAAAACGCTAGGGATAATTACTTCCAGTTGAAAATAAGGACTGCGAAAGGGAATCTTTAACAAGAATGGAAGGTTATTAACACAATCGTGAATGCCAAAGTATCGAGTATATCAGATACAATCATGTTAAAAAAAGATGTAGCAAACGAATTTAGTAATTATTTTGCAAGCGTTGGTCAAAACATGGTTCCACTGCCCCCCCAATTTCTAGTAACTATACTGCAGTAACTTAATCTCTCAGAAGGACATTCGAAATAGCATCTATTTCGAACCAATTACAGTTCTAGAACTACTAAAAATAATTAATTCTCTAGAAACATCGAATTCTATGGGCTTTGATGAAATTTCAAACTCTAATTTAAAACTTATTGGTCCTACGAGTAATTTAGTAGATATTTTAGCCTCTCTTTTCAATTTGAGTATTATGTCCGGTGTTTTCCCTAATGACCATTAAGTGTGCAGTTGTAATTCTTTTATTTAAGAAAGGAAACAAAACAGATAAAACAAGTTAGAGACCCATATCCTTGCTGTCTTCTATTTGCAAAATTTTTGAAAAATCCATCAAAACAAGAATGTTAGCTTTTTTAGCTTTTTTAAATAAAACTAATTTCTTTAGTCCTTTGCAGTTTGGTTTCAGAACTGGTTTATCAACAAAAGATGCTCTGTTTGTTGCATTTTTGTTGCATTGTACAAAAGTAATTGTTGTATATCACAATATTCTAATAGATAAACTTTTGAAAGCTGATTTTTGTGGTTTTATTTACAATTGGTTACCTTAAAGATTGCTCACAATTCTTCAAAATTGGCAATACAAAAAGTCATATAAAGATAAGCAATCTCGGGGTACCCCAAGGGTCTATTCTTGGCCCCATTTTGTTTCTAATCTATATAAACTCCTTATTTTGTCTTCCTTTTGTTGGTAAGATTCTAGCATTTGTAGATGACCTTGGAATTACATACTGTTCAACCATTCCTTTAAATTTAATAGCGGATTTAAATCATGATGTCTTTTTATTAAGATGCTGGTTCGCAGATCAGCGACTCATTGTAAGTAACAAAACCAAAGTTGTGTTTTTCAGTCTTTCTGGGTCATAAATCTCCAGATTTAGACATTATATTTCATTCTTCTGAATGCACCAGTCACATTTTACCAATTAGTAGAAGTATATTACTAATTAGGCAATCATTTGACAGCAATGCCAAATGCTCCGTTAACTGTTTTAAAATAGAATCTGTAGTTAACTTTAGATACCTTGGTGTGACTATAGATCATAATTTGAACTGGTCCACACATATTCCGAAGTTAAGAAAATTTCTTCTCTCTGCCACCTGTTGTTTTTTCCTAGTCGGAAAACATTGCTCCTTAAATCTGTTAAAAACAATGTACTACGGTATATTTTACCTTAGTAGGCTTCAACCGATTTTAGTAATTCAAAAGTCAGCTATAAGAAAAATTTTCAAGCCTAATCGGTTAGAACATACTATACATTTATTTAGAGCTGCACATATTCTTCCTGTTCATCAATTAAACTACTTTAAGGTACTAAAAATTTTTTTTTGAGAGGTGGTTGCCTACAAAGTCCAATTTCTGATGGACGAAACCTTCGAAGCAACGTCAGGCTTTACGTTAATATTCCATGCTTTCACACTACCTCCTTAAGAAACTTTTACTCCATTGTTTCATGTAAGCTTTTGAATACGCTTCCGTCAGAAATATGAATGGAAAGAAGTTTATCCCTTTTCATTAAAAAAATAAGACTTTGGCTTCTTGATTTTGAACACGAGGAAATCGAAAATCTGCTACGCTATATAATTAATTAAAAAAAAATAATAATAAGAAGTAATTTGTAGATATGAAGGTACTCAAAAGTTTTTTTTGATCTGAGTTAAAATTTATAAAAAAAAAAAAAAACAAATGTATAATTCTTTTTTAATGATGTCTAATTTTTATAAAATGTCATGTTTTTTTAACCTCATAAAAATTATTTCTAAAAATTTGTTTTTCCTTTCACGTAATGTTAATTTTCATTATTATTGTATTATTTATATATTTATATTGAATTGTTAAGTTACTTACATATACTGAGAATAAAGAATATATTGAATTGACAAATTGGAACATTTCAGAAACATTTTTAAACAATGTTTCCTGAAATGTTTTTTTTTTTTTTTTTTTTTTTTGTGTGGACAATCCAAAACAAGTTGACCGATCGGATTTGCATTTGATTGTAATTCACTATACATATATACATATAGTAAAATAAAACCAAAACAAAATTGGGGATGCATCCCAAATTATTGTTAGAATTAGAAATTTGAACCCCATTGTTCTTCAAAATTTAAGGCACCCAGGCATCTTTTGTGGTCAAAACCTAAAAAAAATCTTTTAGGACATTCACTTGAGATCGTCGAACCTATGGCCAAAAATATTCAACATTAGACATTTTTTTCCGACCAAAAGGAACTAATTTGAGTTGATTAACGAAAATAAAAGGGACATAGTCATGAGAATTACTGTTGCTAATATCAGATTTTTATTTTTAAAATTTAAGGAACAACAAAATCCAGACTGCATCCTTTAATTTTACTCTTGTTGGCACTGATATAAAGAAGGACAAACCTTCTATGGAATGTGGATGGTCTGCTGATTTATAAATTTGTTAATCAATGGGTCAACGAATTCGGTAATTGGTTTGGTTATAGTTTTAATATTCATTGATTTTTTAATTTGATATAACTGAATTGCTAGTTTTTAAAAGATAAATCTATATATATAAAAATCAATGCCACTTTTCGTTGTGTTTCTATAACTCAAGAACGGGCTTACCTATCCAAACCAAATTTTATGGCTTTGTTTGGACTATTTAGTAGATGGTTTATGTGAAGTTTGCACAAAATCGGTTGAGTGGTTCTTAATTTATCACATTTTTTGTAACAAATGAACTCAATAAATGTCGGATCATTTTGTTAGTGGGGATTTTGCTGTCAAATTGAAACTTATATTTTTAATTTGATTTATTCTTTTTTATATGAAGGAATAATGCCACAAGCCGGGCGAACAAATATATGTAGGTCGGCGAACGCGTAATGCAAATGATGTGGCATTACTAAGTCGATCACAGACTGCAGATGAACGCGCACAAGCTAATGCATCGCAGTAAACGTAATGCACGAAATAGATCTGTTGACCCTGTACCTGTACTGAACCGTGCACGCCGATCACGAATACGTCGTGCTGCTCTTTTGGCTAAAATGATGCGTGCTGCTTTTAATTACAATAGTCCACATTGTGATGCGGCTAACTTTCCACGTGAAAAGCCCGGCATGTGTTGTGCTAATGGCAAAGTAAGATTTCCAGCATTAGAAACTCCACCCAAACCATTGTATTCATTTATTTTTGGGACATCTCAAACGTTGAATCACTTTTTGATCCATATTCAACAACAGAATTCGGCATTTCAAATGACCTCTTTTAGTGCTACTAAAATTATTAGAGATAATTATGCCGACGTTTAAGGTAAATACTTCAACATGATTGTCCCATGTTTATAATATGAATCAAAGTATTCGATAGTTTTAAAAACTCTGATCCAACATCTACCTAAAATTGCATACATGTTACAGATTCAGGGCCAGATTTATCATCAAGCTGGTTCGTTATTGCCATACTTCGACGCTGATCATCAATTTTTGCAAATTTATTTTATTGGTGATGAAAATCGTGAATTGGATTAATGTTGTGCAATTGTTTCGAATACAAGACGAGAAATTATTCGTGAGCTACAAAGGTTTTTCCATCAGCATAACACATTAGATCAATTGTTCAAAATTGCTCTCGATCGTATGCCATCTGATAATCACAAAATCGTAATAAGGGCTGATAGAACACCTGTTGGAGAGCATACAAGGCGATTCAATGCAACCACAATTGATGAGGTTGCAATTGTAATTCTTGGTGATCAGTTTCAATCCCGTGATATTGTACTTCATCGCAGAAATGAGCAATTGCAACATGTTTCGGAACTTCATCGTATATGACACAATCATGCAAGCCGTTTCCAATAATGCAGGTGGATTATATTTCTTGGATGCGCCTGGTGGTACAGGCAAAACGGTCGTTATGTCATTGATTTTAGCTATTCTAAATATTCGATCGGAACAAAAAATTGTATTGGCACTTGCATCTTCGGGAATTGCTGCTACATTATTAGAAGGTGGTCGGACTGCACACTCTGCACTAAAATTGCCATTGAATGTACTGCTGATTGAAACTCCAACTTGCAATATTTCGAGAAATTCTGCTATGGCAAAAGTTCTGCGATTAACGCCAATTATTTTATGGGATGAGTGTACAACAGCGAATAAAAAATCACTAGAAGCATTTAATCGAACAATGCAAGATTTACGTGGTAATCAACAGTGTTATGAATTAAGATGAGGCAATGAAATTCATTGGAACTAGCTGGTATGCCACCGCATTGCTTGAATTTGAAAGTTGGTTCTTTGATCATATTATTGCGAAATATTAATCCACCAAAACTGTGTAACGGCACCAGATTGGCAGTGAAAAAGTTATTGCCAAATTTGATTAAAGCTACGATCTTAGCTGCTAAATCAAAAGGAGAAGTTTGTTTGATACCACGTATCCCTATGATTCCAACTGATATGCCATTTGAGTTCAAACGATTACAATATCCTGTGCGTTTATCATTTGCGATGTCTATCAACAAGGATCAAGGGCAAACACTTCACGTTTGTGGTGTGAATTTGGAGGAATCATGTTTTTCACATGGTCAATTTTATGTTGCCTGTTCCAGAGTCGGTACCCCCAGCCGTTTGTTTATTCATGCCCAAAATGGAAAAACAAAGATTATTGTTTATCCAAACGTTTTGGATTAAGTTTTAAAATAGCTAGCAATTAATAAAATATTTTTTTGTTCGAATAAATGAATTTGATGTTGCAATTAATTTTTTTTTATTATTTCACTTTATACGTAGCGAAGCACGTACCGGGCCGCTAGTAATAATATAAAATTCTGTATCGTTAGTATTTAATATTATTGCATTAAACATTATACAAAAAGAAGACTTAAAAAAACGATTTAAGCCTTATGTTTAATTTAAGATATCTAAAACGAAAGTTTCACAAAATGTATTGGCTTTTTTCCTTAAATTTTGTGTACTCCATACCACCGTAATTTCGAAAAGGAAATATCTCATTAACATAAAATATTTCAAAATGTTTTTTGAATAATGTTTAAAATAAAATAATTTTTATAAATTTTTAACTTTTTAATAAAAAAATTATTTGTTTTTTTTCCCGGAAAATTTTAACTTTTCACACTTGTGCCCTTTTCGATAGTGGCAATCCATTTTAAAATTAAAAATTTGTGAGAAAAAACTTAAGTCCTAATAAAGCAATCATCAGATTATTCAAAATAATATATTAACAATGACATACACGAAAGCTGCACATAAGAATGTATCAACAAGATTATTACGTATACGCCCAAGTGTACCGGACGAGACTTCCGAAGTATAATAAATATAGTTTATCATTTTACTCATGGATATTTAAAATTTCTTCTATAATTTTGCTATTCAAAATCCTTCTCTATTACTCCTTTAATATTTTTTTTTTAAACTCTGACGAAACTAGTTAAGGCTTTTGTATATAAGACTTATGAAACTCTCGCCTCGCTAATTTACCAAAGCTAAAGTAAGCCATATAAAGAGTTTTTTAACAGGAACGCTACAAAAGTAGAGCGACAGGGACAGCAAACGACATTTCTCTTCAGTAAGGTTTGCCATTTCATGATGAAAAGATATACGAGCCAACAACGTGTCGAAATTATTAAAATTTACTACCGAAATTCGGAGTCAGTGGCCTCAACGTTAAGAGCGCTACGTCCAATTTATGGTCGTCATAATCGTCCTAGCAGATCAACAATTGAGCGTCTAGTGGAAAAATTTGAATCCACAGGCACAGTACAAAATGTTGGCCGCCTCGGTCGTGCGATTTGACGCCGTTAGACTATTTCCTGTGGGGCTATGGCAAGTCTATGGTCTAGCCAACAAGCCAGCGACGATTGATGAACTTCGTACGAATATCGAACGTGAAATTGCAGCAGTATCGGCCGATTTATGCTTGAAAACCGTCGAAAATTGGGTTCAGCGTCTGGACTTCTGCAATCGTGCCCGTGGTGGCTATGCAAAAGAAATCGAAATCCATTCATAATGGCATCGAAGGTACTTTTACAGGAATAAAGAATTTCATTGATATCCAAAACTTTTGTAGCGCTCTTATTGAAAAACTCGATATTTAAGAGATATATAATTATTGACTCAAGTTGAATATTAGCTTAACAAATGAACAGTTCGAATGTCAAAAACTGGCAAAGATAAAAATTGTTTGTACATATTAAATCTAAAATAAAGCAGGAACATTTTAATCGCCAGATAAACATCAGCTTGTCAACAATTTGAGGAATAAAGTTCAGTGAAATTGGAAAGAATGCATTCAAATTATTTTATTCTCCAAACAAGAAATAAGAATCAGTTGATATAAATTTCATAAAATAACAAGTTAAAACTACTCAAATTTAAATATATTAAAATTTTTATGTTATACTAGCTGCCCCGGCAGACGTTGTTCTGCCCTATTTTCTCTAAAACAACACAACATTGTTTTCTTATGTTAATATTGTCCATTCGCAGTAATAAAACATATTTCAGAGTGATCACTTTATAGATTTATGTCTCCATAATAAACAAATAAACAACGAATACTTACTCGTACAATAATATAAGTTTTCTATTTTGTACATTTCAAGACTTTAGTATTTGTAGTAATAATGTGGTATTTTCATTGTAATGTCTTATCTTACACGATATTTTTTGTTTGATTACCTGGCGCGAAAATATATAAAGCTGTCGGTTTTCCGAAGCGAGAGCAGGCAACATACAACTGTCCATGAGAAAAGCATGTGTTTTCCAGATTAACGCCGCAAACACTCAACGATTGACCTTGTGATTTATTTATGGTAATAGCGAAAGCAAGCCGAACTGGAAATTGCAGTCGTTTAAATTCAAACAGTACGTCAGTTAGTACCATTGGGATGCGTTGTACGAGTATCAACACATCCTCTCCCTTATATTTTCCCTTTAGAATGATTGCTTCTATCACATTGTTCAGTAATTTTTTCACTGCCAGCCGTTTGTGGCGGTTGTTTGATATTTCGTAACATTATGACCATCTATCCTACTTTCAATTGAAGATTATGGGGAGATAATCCTGGAAAATCCAGTGAGTTCAAAAATTCTCGTGGATAATTGACGACATCATCTTGGTTAGTTGCGCAATCAACTGATTTGTATGTCCTTAACTAACCGGAAATTTCATTTTGGATTTTGAAATTTATTTCATTTACATCCGTGTTTTTGGCAGCTAATATAGCTCGTTCACTCAACCAACAATGATCTCTGTATTTTTGAGCGACGTTTGGGAACACCTTTTCTATAACCTCAGTTTTTGCTTCTGTAAACTGACAAAAATTTACAGGAAATAATGCATCTACAGGGATTTTACAATTACCAAAGTCAATGAGTTATTCTTGCTCAAATTTAGTATCTTAATTTTTTTCCATAAAATGGAGAACTTCAAACATGCATTCAGTTCATTCACTGGTGTAGACCGGGGAATAACTGGTAATGTTTGACGAAAATCTCCTGCTAATAAAATCATCAATCCACCCAATCGGTTTTGATTGTTTCACAGATCTTTCAGAGTTCTGTCTAATGCCTCCAAAGACTTTTTATGTGTCATCGTGCATTCATCGCATACTATGAACTTGCATTGCTGCAAAACCTTTGCCATTGCAGAGTTCTTCGAAATGTTGCAAGTCGGAGTTACGTTGCTTTCAATATTCAATGGTCATTTTAGCGCTTAATGGGCTGTTCGACCGCCTTCCAACAATGTAGCTGCAATACCAGAGGAAGCAAGTGCGAGTGCAATTCCATTCTGTAAGGAAATTGTTGCTAAAATCAATGAAATCCAACATTTACAACTTTCATAAGTGTATCAAAGACATACCTTTGTTTTAGGTTCAACAGCGGAACATACTTTCAAACGGATTTCCTTAAATCGAGATCGAACAGTTTTTCACGTTGCAACTCTTGATTAAAACCGTCGTCCATTGGGCGATAAGGCGCGGCCATGCCCAACTTAGATAATACTTTTCTCGACATCATCAAGCATATGTCTTCAATTGAATTCAACGCCTCGTTGTAAATGCTGATTTCCTGTTCTATTGCGCATTTGATGCAAGATATCGTCACACTTATCATCTTTGTATTTATTTGATCCATAAATCAATTGTGTTTGACGGAAAGCATATTGATATAATTATAGAAAACAATGTTCGTATTTGTTGAGCTTTTGAAGAAATTACAGCATCATTTAAAGTTTGATCCCAATGAGCATCATTTTCCAACACTTGCAAACTGTGCAGAGCCACATAATTCACCAAAAACAGTTCTTAAATGTTGGAATGTTATTGGGCTTCGAACATTGACTAAGAGTAAATTGTTGGCAGACGTATGTACTACTAAAAGTGTTGTTTCTATTATTTTCCTTGTAATTTTTACGTTTTTTCTCTCCATAAGAACCTTCCTTGTGGCTTAACAAAAAAGTTAAAACAAAAATTTGCCGAATTGGTCGAGTCGTTCTCGAGTTTTACGCTTAGCAACACATTTTGCAATTCATTTTTATTTAAATAGATTTTTTTTTTATTTTCCATTTACTTAAAACTAGAGAAAATAAAAAAAAGTCTATTCGTCATTAAATTAGAACTTATTTGCTATGTTAAGTTTTTTAAATTTTAATTTACAACTGAAGAACTAGATAAAACTACATCTTAGCGAATTAAAACGCAAAATAACAGTTATTGCTAACATCTTCCGTTTATGTTTTTTTGTTTTTTTTTTTATTCTTATATTCTTTTTTTCGTGTTTTTTTTATTTATCACCTTCACTGTACTTGCTTAAACCTATATAAACCGACCAAGACCTGAAATCTTAGACGGATCTGCAGCGCTGTCAGACCTTGTTCTTTTTCTTCACCCAATCACTTCGGCTTTCGTCGAACTCAGCCCTAGCGACCTGTAGCTCCCCTTTTTTGGAGGGTTCTTGACTTTCGAATGTTTGGGCGAATTATTGTCCTATGTGTTTGATTATTACTGCGCCGAAATTCTGAAGATCGATTAGTCTATGACACTTACAAACGTAAAATAATTTTTTCACTTTTTTAAATTTTTATTTTAATTTGTCAATTGCTATCAATGGATGATTGTTTGATTTGATGCGAAAAATAAATGTTTACATCATAAACAAGAGTCGTTCAATAAATAAACGGATACAAAATCCTGGCAATAAAACATGAAATATCTTATCTCGACTAAAGTTATAACATTCCTAAATATTCAAGCTTTAGTTTACTCATTGCTTCGTTGAAAATCTTTTCAAAAAAGGCAAAACTATCATTTGCCCCCTACTACTTAGTAACAAAAACGACGCCCAATCCATGATGGGTCGAAACAGAAGACGGTGATTTCCCTTATTTACCATGATAAGCCATGGACTTGGCTTTAAAATTGAGGTAATGTCTTCTTTTACGCCCCTAATTTTCATGCTGGTATTCGAAGGACTGCTTGTCTGGAGCATATTTGTCATTTGATCGATGTGACCAAACTAATGTTATTAGTGCGTTTTGACCTTCATAATAACAACCATATTTTGGTGTGACTCACAAAAATTGCAGCTCTCCTTGCACAGTAAATATCGGTCGTTGGTGATCTTCAATTAGGATGAACTCCTCTACTATTCAACGTCAATAGTGACGTTTTGTCCTACCCTGGAGACACATGTTTGTTTGTTTATAGCATATACTCGTACAAGTTTTTTTTTGCTCGTTTACTTCAAGAAACCAAAACCTACTTATTTGAAGAGCTATTCTTGTAAACAGCTTTTTAATTGTAATGTTAAACTTTTTCAAAGCTAGGCCTACGAAGTTATTTACTGGGAGTGGATTATCTATTTGGCCTTTTATCTCATGTGATAATGGTTCGGGGTTGATTCCCACCACTGCCACCTTAAAACAAGCAGGTCTGCACAGAAAGTAACAAATTCTATGGATGTGTCTCCTGTCATCAAATTTTGCAGAATTCATAGGTTCATTTGATTCCTGTCGACAACACACGTGTAGGAATGGCCAAGAGTTATCAGGCTTAAACGCTTCGTAGTCTAAAGCTAAGTGTACACGATTGGTAGATCTTACAATATTGTCAGATCTGTCAGTTAAGAACATGCTTACAATGTCTTACAACCGTGTAGACCTACAATTAATTGCCAGAAAATTTGTCTGACAGTTAATTGTTAGATCATTGCCTGACAATTAATTGTAAGAAATTGGTAGATATTCTAGCAACCGTGTACACACAGAACTTAAGGCTCGGTCAAACAGAACGCGTTTTTATGCGGCGTTTATACGCCGCGTTTAAGCGCAGCTTTGTATTAAGCCTAGTAGACAAATTTTGTCTCCCATACATTTTTTTTCCGAGCAGTACGCAGTTCGCGCGTAAAATTCATACTTTTGTGCATTGCTGTACAAAATGTCTCCACTAAATTTTGCCAGGAAAAAGAATGATACAAGCATTATTTTGCGGGACAAATTTTGACAGCCACCGTATTTCCGAAAGTGATTTTTGTTAAAACTGGTTTTATGTAAAAGGTGCTGATGCTTCTCTTCATGCTTCTCTTGGTGAAAGCATCAAGAGAAGATTCCAAAAAGGTATGAACGACTTTTGTAAGACAACTCGTTCCAGAGATACACTACAAATCACATTAAATTAGATTTTTTCTCTCCAAATTCAAACTTTTGCGCGACATTTGGAAACGTTTTGTAGAGATTAAAATTGTAGGGATAAAATTTGTCTTGTCTCGATCTGCGTACTAGGCTTTACGTTGCAATACGTGATCCATGTCACACTGAACGCGTTTTTGACTCCGCGTTGAATTCACAATGGCGTGGCAACGCGGCGGTGAAACGCGACGTTGTGTGAAATTACAAATTATTTCTAACGCTGCAGCTGTCAAAGGAATTTTAAATTTTTGCAAAATGGAAAAATTTATTGAATTGGTTAGAAATTACCCCTGTCTATACGATATAGGTACGGTGACCATCCGTCCTCTTTTTGAGAGGACAGTCCTTTCTTTTTGTATCGTGTCCTTTTTGTTTGCATTTCTTGGAGAGGACAGAAATTTGTCCTCCCTTTTTTAAATTGTCCTTTCAAAGTCCTCTTTCAAACCACGATTCTACCATTAGCAACACTGCTTTATGTCATTGAATTCTGTCATATATTTTTTGCTATTGTGAATGATTTTCAAATTTTCATCTCCGTCCGCAAGTTAGTGTCTTTCTCGTTGGCATTCTTTCTGCTTTTTGATTATTTTTGAAAAAGATGAGGGTATCTTTTGGTTGTAATTTATATTAAACGGTGAGTATTTATTTGGAATAATTATTGGTAATGAAAGATTAATTTATTTTTTTTTATACTTTGAAATGGCACCTTAAAGGAAATGCATTTTTAATAGCCAGTGTCCGTTCATTGTAAAAAATCTAAGCGAAAGTGATGTAAGGTGTAGAAAATGCTTACCAAATTTTTCAACATCAAACACAAATGCATTCTCCATTTAGAATCACAAAACATTTCACTGACAGAAGCTTCTCTTGTTTTAAAAGATTTTAAATTAAAACGTATAGAAAGGAAGGACTAAGTGTTGTTTTTAAACATTCACTGATACAAATTTTCTTACAAAACTAAAGTTAGGAAGTAAAGTCGATTCCTTCAATTGTCTCGACTGAAAGGGTATTTTCAATTTCCAATAACATTTAGACACCTCAGAAGTCCCAATTAAAAGTTGATACGCTAGCAGCAGTGCTTAGTAACAAAGTGCAATTATGACTTCGATCGCGCAAAATTTAAATGTTTTTAAGAAATCGGGACGATATCTTAGAAAAAATACACTGCGAAGAAAAATACCAACATTAAACATATACATAGTTCCTTTGAATGACTTTTATATCTATAGTCATATAAATATTTATTTATTTATTATTTTAATAAATATTATTTTAATAAAAATAATTATTTGTTAAACTTTTTTACGTTTTTGATAGACTGTCCTTTTTTTTGCTCCTGAAAAAATGGTCACCGTAGATATAGGTGATAAATTATATAAAAACAATGGCGCAAAATTTTAGTTGAATTAGTAGTGTCAAAGCTCTTTAAGTATGAAACTAGGTTAAAACAACGATTTTGCACATTTTAATCGAATATAGCATCATACTTTCTCTACCCTTTTTTTAAAGTTAAAATCATCGAATACATACATACTTTATTTTTTTAGTATCGTGCTAGCTTCATATGACTCTTTGACATTTGCAAACATCAAAAAAGGTTCGTGTACTTACTTTTTTACACGAAATGTCATTGTTTTAGGTGTATTCAGAAGCAATTTATTAAGAAAATTCTTTTATGCCCGATTTCACGAAGGACTTTTAAACATTTAACAGGCTCCTAAACCTTAAAATGAGATGTTTTGGTTTCACCAAGCGCTTTTAAATTAAACAAGCTTGTAAACACCCTTATAAACTAAATGCCCATTTTTGGCTCATTAATTTTTAAAAGTGTCATTGAAATGTCATCAGATGTAGATAACAACAATTGGTTATAGGTATAGCAGCTGAAATTATCGTAAGGATTTAGTGTTCAATTTTTGAAGATACAAAATAAATAAATTAATGCTAAATATTTAAATGATTTGTTTCTTTATTTCGAAAAAAATATTGATCGTCTTCATCCAATAATAAAGTGCAACACAAAGTTATTCGCTGAGCAAGAATATTCTCGGTTCACAGAAATAAATTATATGACTTCAAAATGTGGTTCCGACTTTCCAAAGCATCTGTGGATGAGTTTGTTGAATATGTTTGGTCTTTATTTGGAACCAAAAAAAAACCAAAAATGCAATACAAAATAAATTAAGTGGTTATTCTTAATGATTTTATGCCACAGAATGTCAGGATCAGAATCTTTCCAAATATTTTGTGTGCATTTCTTTTTTTTTTCATTTCTTGGCAGTTGTTTGAACACATAACGCTTTCTCATTTCTTCTCATACATTTCGCTTGTTAGAAAGAAAAAAGCAATTTATTTTTCCCAGGGATGTGAAGAGAACTCAATTTTAACAAAAATTTCCCCAAAATGTCCCTTTTATAGATTGGTGAAACTAAAAATTTTTAAGAGCCTGATAAAATTTAAGAGGATTTTTGATAAAAGTGCTTTTAGTGTTTGTTTATGAAATCGGCCATTAGTACGATACTAGTTAGAAAATGTTTAAAATTAAGAATGAATTAGTAAACTACTTTAAAGTTAGCAATTTTCTAAGTAGTACCATACTTATGCCTTAATAATAGGCTGTTTAAAATTTTGCGCCATTGAATACCTATTTAATTTTTTTAGTATCGTGCTATTTACAAACGCCACAAAAGTTCTGTTTACTTAGTTTTTTGCACGAACTGTCATTGTCTTAGGTGTGTTCAGAAGCAATTTATAAGGTAAATTACTTTAGTACGATACTAGTTAGAAAATGGTTAAAATTAAGAATGAGTTAGTAAACTATTTTAAAGTTAGCAAATTGTTAAGTAGTATCATACTTTTACCTTAATAATAGGCTGTTTAAAATGTTGCGCCATTGTCTTAAAGGCCGAAATTTGGGAGACAATAGGAAGAAAATTCAATGAAAATATGGCACTTGCTTTTGAAGAAGAGCGCACACACCTTCTGAATTGATTCCTTTCTTGACTAAAAACATACTATTGGCTCTTTCTGATCAATTGGGAAACTTTATGATTCCACCACTAGAGAGCTTGACAACTGTGGAAGAAACTGTTGTCGATGATAAGGATCAAATAAACTTGGCTAATTCGAGTAAGTAGTTGAGATTGAATCCCTAAAGATTCAGTCCGTCTCCTGGGATCCTGGTAGTGGAAGCTGCATTGAGCAGTTGCTTCTACGGGATGATGTTGAGCATTTGATATTACTAGTTTGCGCTAATGTGCAAGTGAATCAACTCGTGAAGTTCTTTGAAGCAATTTTGCCACATTCGAAGGTACGAATAAAAGCGGTCCTCTTGGTACTCTAGCTTCTGGCAATGATATTCACCATTTTCTTCTCTTTTTTTTAGTAATTGGATGTACCCAAATTCTTTTTCTTTTACGGAAGCAAATAGAAGCAATAATTCCTTTTCTGAATCTGATCTGCTTGACATTATTTTTGTTAAAGAAAGATTGTTTTGTTTGTGAATTGGTTGACAGCTCTCTTTTTGACGTCCTCTAACGTGGCGGTTGCGTCGCGTCATAATAATCTAACCGTCGCGTCGGTCGCGTTAAAAAATACTAACGCCCAACAATCTGTTTGCAGTTACTTTAACTGTATAAAACTGCACCTTTTATACCAACTTAGTTTGCTTCAATTTTCACTTTTTTGACCTTTTAAAAAGTAGTATTTTATGAAGCAGATATTCGAAGATAATGGTGAAGAGGTGGAAAAAACTTCTTTTACAGGGTTTCGAAGAGAGAAAAAAGAATTACTTTCCAGCAGAATGGAAAAGTTTGTGAAAACGCTGAATAAAGAACCATTTTAGGAAACACATACATATATCCAGTTTTTCTAAAGTTATATATTTCTGACCGTTTACTTATTGAACACTCCTCTTAAAACATAACAAAACAAGTTATATTACTCAATTTTTTTTTATATTTAATATTTAAGATTATAAAATATTTTTTTAATCACTTTCTTAAAGTTTTTCGTTCACTATTAATTCGTTATTTTTTTTTATAATATTATTCAACATTATAAGTCAATTATAATTTTATATGATTTTTTTTGTTTATTTTATTTTTTATTAATTCAATGTATTAACTTGAAAAAATTATTGTTTTATTCACAGGTTCAAAGGGAATTGGATCACGCTTTGAAGAGCAACGTCTTACATTGCGAATACATCGAGGACGTGGTTCACATCAACATGATTCAACACACAGTAATGGTAGCACGCAAAGTACAACAACCACTCTTGGGACGCCATCACCTGAGCGTTTATCAAAATATTCAACTCGTCGATCTCATCATCATCATGACAAAATCAAAATCTCCGTTTCGTACCCTTCTAACGAGAATGTAAACGAACTGTCACAAAGCAGTGAATCAAGTAATGCCATGTACTCCGTTCACTATACTGCATCAAATGGCAGGGACACAAACGAAACTCAACTCTTTCGCGGAAGCAGAGACAGTAACTGTTACCTTCAGGTTGGCAAAAGTTTGCCAGAGATGTCCCGAAGACAATCGGCAACTAGTGACATATCAGAAAGGGGGCGTCCTTGTCCCAACAAGAAAATGGGTCGACGTAATATAAAGGCTCAGGTTAAAAGGTTTCGCATGGAAACAAAGGCAGCCAAGACTTTGGCGATAATTGTTGGTATGTTTGTATTTTGCTGGCTACCATTTTTCACCATCTACATTATACGGCCGTTCTGCGAAAATTGCATAGATCCGCTCCTGTTTTCTATTCTATTCTGGCTGGGTTATTGCAATTCGGCTGTCAATCCTATGATCTATGCATTATTTTCAAAGGATTTCCGCTTCGCTTTCAAACGCATCATCTGTCGTTGTTTCTGCTCGGGACAAAGTATTTCATTGAAGACCAGCCGTCGAGGATCGGATATGTCTCAGGTTCGAATAAAATGTCGATCGCCTAGTATAACACCCAGTGCAGTAGCTCATTCATTTGGCGATGAGCACGAACACATGCATGAATTAAGCGAACCCAGATGACGTTCATTCGGCCCCAGTTCTAGCTCGCAGAGCAGTTTTGGGGTCCGAAAATCAAGTTTGAAAGTTCCTGTCTATGAAATATGTCATCCTTTAGTTATGGAATCACCAGGGTACTCCTATTCAGCCAAAGTATAAACATATACTTATATATGTGTTTTGTTGTATTAAATGTACTTATACTTTGTTAAACAAAAAAATCACTGTAATTTACCACTAAGAACATTTAGTTTAATGCATTTGTATAAAAGCGCTTCATAACAGCAACAAATTATAATGTTTTATAGCTTAGGTAGGTACTGTATCTTATATATATAGATATTTATTTTTAAGATAAATTATTTCTTTCGACTTAATTAACTTTTAAAATGTTTAGTTTTACTACTTTAACAATATCAAAATAAGTACTTTTTGAACTGCGATTCTACTTAAAATTTTAGAGTCTAATTTTATTTTATGCTTACCACGCTTACGCATTTAAAAACTTGTCTCATACTAAGGAATACAGGAAGTTTTTTTCTCTTTTTTTATAAAAATGTTAGCAAATTGCGTAATTTTTTTCATTTTTCTAAAAACAGAAAAAGGACATACGATCAATGTTATATGTTTCCCATTGTTCGTATTTAAATGTACTCCCTTTGTTTAATATTTATCAATTATCAATTACGTGTTTCCAAAAAACGATCACATACGCTTTAAATAATTTATTTACAATGAACCACAATAGATTGGGGTAAGTTAGAAGCGGTAATGACAGGAAAAGCTTAATCACCTCAATGGGATTTCAATGGCTCCATTGCTCTCTCCAGGATGGACAAATAGTAGAGGAAACGGGAAAAAATTTGTTTGTTCCTTAGTGGTTATGCACGCTCAGCTGCAGAGAGTAGTCTTTCTTAATTCTAAGGAAGATCCGGTCATATTTTCTTCGGCCATTGTCAATTTATGAAGCATTTATCGTTTGCGACTTTTAGCTCATACTGCAATTACGTCCACCTAGAAAAAAGACCAGTTGTTTTGAAGCTTTATCGAACTATTTATAAGTAGATCTTCTGAAAAGATACCTGACCCTTCCCCAAACATCTGTAAATGCTAAAACACGGTTTATGCTTCTGTGCTGGTATTCTATCCAGATTCCCTTTTAGGGATATCTCTAACTGCATATTCGCATGTACGGTGAATAATATGGTTTATTTGAATTGCTATATCAGTGAGGTTCATATACCGCAGTTTCCCCCTCTAATTAGTAGACCTTTTGGCTAACTCTTTCTTAAATATATTGAGTCGAGTAAGAGAAAGAATTGTTGCCCTTAGGCGTAATGCTAAACGTCCTAAATTTTACCTTGCTGTCAGCTGTCACCCATTTATGCATTAACAATTCTAGTTTGAAGCATTATCATATAATAAAACGGCGAACATGTTTTTTGTGGTACACTTTTCGCGGCCCACAAAAACCGAAGGGGCATAAATTACATATTAAACGAAATTTTTTTTGCATAGATTTGCAGAATGCCAAAATTATTTAAATATACTCGTACTACACAGAAATTGTTTAAAACAATAAGTAAAAATTGCAAAAAAATGCACGGAAAACAAAAACAAAAACAAAAACAATTATAAATGTCAAATCGACTGACACATAAAATGTTAAATCCAGAATATGAAAAATGAAAGCATTCAACGAAAACTCAAAGCCAGAACCCGAAACATTAAGATGGATTCACATTACACAAATCCGCCAACACTATAAAAGTTGATGAACATGTTGTTGAATGTGAACCCCCCTAAGTGAAGAAATATTATCAATATAAATATTAGACATGCGTTTTTTTAGTATTAGTAGTTGAGCTGTTACAATAATATTTTGAAACATTAAGCGTTAACTACAATCGGCACTTTTTGCAAAAAGTGAAAAATAATACACATATACACTAGCCACATCTGTTGCTGAAAAGACCGTTTAATTTACACCATACAATTTCATTTCAGACATCTATCGGTCATTTTCTGAAGCAATTTATTCAATGTATTAGTGTTTTCAAAAAGTGAAACATTTACTTTTTGGTTTTTTGAGATGGGAGATAAAATTTTAAATTGAGTTGGAAAAGGAGAGCAGAGTTTTTTTTTACCATTTGCACTTTTCAAGTTCATTGCAGGTTATGGCCTTACAATAATAGGGGTATTCATGCAAGAGTGTAAGCTCTGTGTGAATCGTATAAGTCAATTATTTTCAAAACTTATTTACATTTGTCTGCATTTGAATTTTTAATTTTTGCGAAAAAAGAGAGTACAAAATACTCGAAATGTATTTGTCGGGGAAAGAGAGAAGATAGAAAATGCAGACGTGAGACGTCGCATCGTCAAAAATGCGGACGAACATGACTTACGATACAAATTTAAATCTAAATGGCTGAATGCGTTCCATGGGCTCAAACCTACCTCATTTTCGGAACACATCCATTTATTTCATTTTTTGTTGACAATAAACAGCTGGTCGATCGATGTGCAAACAAAAAAAGTTTTACAAAAGTAAATTGAATTTATGTTTTTGAAGTTAGCTATATTTCTTTAAGCGCGTTATGAAAAAATGATGAGAGTGAAATTTAAAAAAAAAAATTCACACAAAATTCAAAGGTTGACGTCACTCCAGCGACATGGGTTCGATTCCAATACTATGGCCATAACAACAGCTGAAGGACAATGACATGAAAGAATCGAAACAAAAATTGTTAATGTGTCAAAAATGTGTATAGGTTTGAAAGTTTGTTTACCATTAACTGTTTTCCTTTGGACTCCAGGATTGAGTGCTTAGTAGGTTCTTCTCATTGCATTCAACAATTTAAAAAAATCATGAATTCTCTGTCTTTTATTGAATGATAATGAATAAATTGGCACTCGAATTTCGAGAGCTGGGTCGGCTAGTTTAATATAAATTTACATCATCGGATCGATCTTGGTCTAATTGGATGGCACTCTTTTTAATATTATTGAATGCCTCTTCTATTTCAAAGAATCCTTCTTTTCAATCCTGCCAACTTCCATTTTCTATGCATTTTGGGCCTGCGAGAGCAAGCTATAATTTAAGTTTTTGCAAATTACCTATTCTATAAGTCTTTCTAAGATACTGAAAAATGGAAGATAAGCAAATTAGTCTGATTAACTTTTAATGGATTTGCTGGTATGACATTTACTTCTCTCCAACAAAATGGAAGATAGGTGATACTCAAGCTTAGTCTTCAGATTGGTATGTTGAGAAGTAGTCTGTGGTCCAGCCACTGCTATGAACAATTTGAATACTTTACGAAATCTCGGCTCAGTGCTTATAGACTAACAGCCCGATTCTGTCGTGCTGATAAATTCAACATAGCTGATAAATTACCAAGTTCCTTATAACTATCAGCTTTTCGTATTCTATGCCTTAAAAAAAAGCTCTTTTACTGACAAATTTATCAGCTGTGTAAAAGGTACTGACAATTGTATTTGTTTATATTTTGAACGCGTAGAATTATACAAAACATAAAATAATAATAAATCATATAATAAAACGGCAAACATGTTTTTTGTGGTACACTTTTCTCCAAAAGTATTTAACCGATTTCGATAAATTGTATATGGTTGGAAAGCCACAGTTACGGAGATGTGCAGAATATAACGGGTGATTTTTTTGAGGTTAGGATTTTCATGCATTAGTATTTGACAGATCACGCGGGATTTCAGACATGGTGTCAAAGAGAAAGATGCTCAGAATGCTTTGACATTTCATCATGAATAGACTTACTAACGAGCAACGCTTGCAAATCATTGAATTTTATTACCAAAATCAGTGTTCGGTTCGAAATGTGTTTCGCACTTTACGTCCGATTTATGGTCTACATAATCGACCAAGTGAGCAAACAATTAATGCGATTGTGACCAAGTTTCGCACTCAGTTTACTTTATTGGACATTAAACCAACCACACGAATGCGTACAGTGCGTACAGAAGAGAATATTGCGTCTGTTTCTGAGAGTGTTGCTGAAGACCGTGAAATGTCGATTCGTCGCCGTTCGCAGCAATTGGGTTTGTGTTATTCGACCACATGGAAGATTTTACGCAAAGATCTTGGTGTAAAACCGTTTACGCCGGCGATATATAGATTCTCTTATTTAAAAATGTAAAAACAATTTGAAAAAATAATAAAAAAAAAGTAATAATGAAACCACAACTGCAATTTTTATATTATTTATATATTATTTATTATTTAAGGAATTTGAAATGCTTTTTAACACCTCCAAGATTTGCGCGTCTCGTTCATCACGAGTTCTGTCCCTTTCATCCCGGCGTCTCATGCTCTCCAGAATTTCCCGAATAAGGTTATCCTTATTAGGAATAGGTGCAGCAGCGGGGCTCGGAGGAAGAGACGAAGCGCCGGGGCTAGGTGGCATCGATGTACTCTGCGAGTTGGGCGGAAGTGATACAGCTGCGGGGCTGGGTGGCAGAGAAATCGCGCCTGGGCTGGGTGGCAATGACAAAGCCCTACTATGCGCGTGCACAACACCCAAATCGGATATTTCTGCCACACCGTCAACTGCAGGTGCACCAAAAGTCGCAAGCGCTAATTCTTCGAATTCGGACAACGACTTACCGCAAGGGCCACCACCAGTAAGTCGTTGTTCCATTTTCAGTTTTCTTGCACGCGTCCGCAGCTGGTACTTCCACAAACCCAAACTCTGAAATTGTAAATAAGAAAAAAAAAATCAAATAGCTACATATTTGTAGTTTATGTCAATAAGTAGCATCACCTCTTTCCATTTTCCTGCTGTCCGACTTGGACCCCTTTGCGCATTCAATTTTTCAGCAACTTGGCTCCATAAATTACTCACTAATTGCGGGTTATTTGGATTATTTTTGCCGGTCTGCAACTCTGGATGTTCCCGACAAAACTGGACATAACATTGTAGCTGCTCCTGCGTTGCTCTTTCACCTCTTGTTTTTCTAAAACAAAAAAAATAAAAAAAAAGTCATAAACAAACAACAGAAACAGCAGAAATTTTCGCGCACTATAGAATACACAAATTCACAGCAAAAACATTACATACAACATATTTTTTGCCCTCAACAAAACACAAATATTTTTCCAATTTAAAAAAAAACATATATATTTGTAAAAAAAACTAAAATATTAATAAAATATATAAATTTCACTTACTTTGCTGCTGGTTCCTCCATTGTTTATGTTTTTTTTTTCTCTTTATTTTGACACTTCAAATTCACCACCAAGAGAGGTGAATTTAAAAGCTGTTTATAGCTTTTATTCTATCAGGTGTTTTGCAGAATACCTAATAATTTGTCAGCTGACAAGAAAGCTGATAATTTATCATTAGCTGATAATTTATCAGCTAAATACAGAATCGGGCTGTAAGAGCCCACAGCAATTTTTGGGTGTGATTGATAACAAAAAATAATTAGCATAATTAGATAGGCCTTAAGTAGTTATTTACAAATGTGAACGTCTTGCATGCGCTAGTGGGAGCAATAGTACATAAAGAGTGCATCAGATATGCAGTTCTTTCCAAAGTCTAAAAAATTGTGATACAAAATTTGCCATAACTTCAAAATGAAGAGCTTAGTGCCCTGATTGCAAATGTCGAGATCCAAGACGTTTTAAAGGCGGTCTTCTTCGTGAAAGAAGTACGCTATTCTTATCGCGTCTTGCAGCCAGAAGGCTGTCTGTAAAACGTTTTAGACCTCAATATGTTCTTTCAATCAGGGGGCTTAACTCTACATTTTGGCAAAGTTGTTATCACAAATATTTAGACTTGGAAAGAACTGCATACTTGAGGCACTCTTATGCACTATAGCTCCCACTAGAGCATGCAAGACGTTCACATTTGTAAATAACTTCTAAAGGCCTATCTTATTATGCTAATTATTTTTTATTATCAATCACACCCAAAAATTGCTGTGGGCTCTCGGTCTATTAGACGAAGCATAGAAAACATATCCTAGGAAATGACAGCTCATTAATGATTCTTAGATGTCAGAGCATATGGAGCACTTTCTGAATTGTGCCAGAAAATATTTGAGCAAGCGAATTCAAAATACTTAGTTAACAGCAAAGTAATAATGCGCTTACACCAGTTATGGATCCAGATTAAGTTTTAAAGCAAAAAAAAAATCTGACTGAAAATTGTCCCAAGAAAAATATCGAAAGCCTATCGAAACTGAGCCATTGACATTCTTGTCTAGCTGCAAAAAATATGTGATGAAATGCTATCCAGCGTTTGCTATGCATTTATCGTCATCAGTGGAAATTAAATGTAAAGAAAAGAGCTGATAAATTTCATTCAGATTTCTGAGTTTGCTGAAATTTCTAAGATTTTCATAAGCCTCAGAAAAAGTTATGTGACAAAATACGTCATGGAATTCGTTCAATCCTAGATATGATAGCTTACTGAAAGGAAATAAAATTATAAAAATAATTTCTAAGCTCCAAGAAACAGTGTAATAACCTTAACATAATTAATCAAAGTTTTGATTTCGAGGTTTCCCATGGAAAAAGAGATGATAGAAAAGAAGAGTTAATCGTATTCAAGCCGTGGGATTTCATTCGGTTCAACGCTTTTTTTAAGTGAATACGTCTTTGAACTAATGTGCAAAGCTGATTTTAATAGATTTATTATTTTGGAAATATTTAAATAAACCTGATATTCTTATGAAATGTGAAACAAAATTTAATTTTGGTGCCATCGGTACCATCCTTGCCACAATCCTCAGCAAATTAAATTTGTGGTAAGAGAAACCTCTCTTATATTACTCTTTCTTTTCTATTAATGAATACTTGTGAAAGGTAGATAAGGCAACAAAATGTTGGCCTTAGCAAAAAAAAATGAGTTTTTGACAAGGTATGGGCTCATTGGATTTTGAGGGAGGTTAATTTTTAATATAACAAAATCGTCCATTGGCACTGAGATGTTAAGAAATATCATTTTAAAGAGTTGAAATAAGCTCTTCGTATGGATAAAAGTTGGGCGATATTCTCCTTTAGAATCATCAATATTTGACTTGTGAGGGACCCTCTCAATTAACATGCGATGCGTTTTTGTATTGTTTTGTTAAGTGCTTTTTTGATAGACTTTAAAAAAACATCTAATATGAACTGTGTCGTTCTTATTGTTAAAAGAACAAAGCCTGGCCTTGGGCTTATTTTCAGCTGTTTATTGATTTAGTTTTTGAATTTAAAATCCACAACACGTGTTGGTTTATTTACGTGAAGTCAATGAGAACTGTAAGTGACCAAAATGTTTTAGTTAATATTGCTTAGAATTACATTGCTTTTGAGTGCATTTAGTCCCAGTAAATAAGGAAATTATTGACTTATGTGAAATAATTTAACTGTTATCATATTATGTAAAACTGTGGTTCAAGTGTTTTATTTATTTTATTCTTAACTTCTATTTTTTGAATTATTAAACAAAAACGAAAAAATGCAGTCTTGTACCTCAAACTAAATATACTACATACAAAAATATATTTAATTCTAACTAAAGAGCAAAAAGTGGATTTGTTTTTTTAAATAAGGTTAGTAACGATTATTCAAATTTATGGAAAAGCTTTTCAATTTTCACCGAATCCTATGGGACAAAATGAATACCTCTTAGGTAAATAAAACAGGAAAATTATTAAAAAAAGTTTAAAAAAAAAATTGAGCTTCCTTTACTCATTATTATAGTGTACCTAACTATGTTGAAGTGAGTGCCTAGCGCATTGGTACGATAAAATAAATGATTTTAAGTTAAATTTATTTTAACCTAGTCAGTATAAATAACAAAAAATATATTGTTGTTATAAAATAATTATGTATGGTATTTATGTTTTGTTATAAAGTCTAGATATATTTAACAATTTATTGTATAGGTAAAAGCGAATAAATAACTTAAGAAAACTACTAGTCTTACAACAATGAATATAAAAATGTGTTGCATCTCAAAAGTAAGTATATTAACTTAGAGGCCAGTTACAGAGCTATCATTGAAATGCATCATTGAAAATTTTCATTTTTATTTTCAAGACAATTGAGCAAACTGAAAAAGCTTTAATTGGTACCAAAATGAAGATAATGAATAGTAGAATTTTTGTACTCTATAAAATACAAAATTCTGATTTAAACTTTCTTTTAAATCCACTTTTATTATTTCACTAATAGAAATCAGTTTCAATGAACAGCTGATTTTCGTTTCTTTGACATGGAACACAATCGTTTCACTGAATGTGTTCGATTCTCTTTCTATTCTCAAATATCAGTTTTCCTTTCAATGATCAAGTCCAACCTTAAATGCATAGAATGGGTTGTAATCAGTCACTGACAGGATCTTTTACTGAGACCAATTTTTCAATGATTGCAATAACTGGCTTGTCAAAAAAATAAAGTTAGCATTCCACTGATTTGTTTCAATGATACATTTCAATGAAACCTATAACTGGGGCCTTAAGCAACGTAATTACAAATGATGCGAAAAAAAAGAGTGACTTGGAAGAGATATACTTTTTAAGAAATCGCCATGCCTTTCTCCATAAGCCTTTGGAAACGACAATTTATCAAATTTTAATAGAATTCAGCAAAATGATATGGAAGACCTTTTTTATCTATTTAGTATCGTGCTAACTTCAAATGAAACCTTAACATCTCCAAATGTCAAAAAGTTCTGTTTGCCAGTTGATTGCATTGCAAACTGTCATTGTTTTAGATGTATTAAAAAATAGTCTTAGCACCAGAAAGAAAAAGTTAATAAACTACTTTATAATATAGGACATTTTTAAATAGTTTCATACTAATACCTCAACACTAGACTGTTTAATTTTTTTTTATTAATACATTTTAATTTATTTCCGAAGTCAGAAATTTGAGTATTAAAACCTGAATTGGTAAGTAGCCATATCGATTATTTCGGAGGCTTACAAAAAATAGCTGAATTGTTAGTTAATAGTACATAGCTGGCAAACGACTAAGGAGGAGGCGATTTAGTATTTGTTTTTTGATATATGGAGGGATTTTAAAATTTAATTTTGACGCTTGTATAGTAGCGTTTGATATACCAAAATAACAGTCAGTCTATTTAACTTGCGTATTAGTACAATGGTAGGTTAAAAATTTTAATTTTTTACTAAAAATATGCTTTATTCGCATTGATCTTAGACTTCAGGAAACCCCACAAGAAAAACCCTATCGGATTCAAATCGCATGAACGTTTCCCTTAAATTATTCAAGCAGAATGTGAATTATGGCGTCCGCTGTGTCGCAAGTAGCATCGTACTGCATAAATTACATATATTCTAGGTTCATATGGTTCAATCTGGGCCATAAGAAATTGGTTATCATAGTTCTGTAGCAATCGAAATTGACGGTGACCGCCTCACCAACGCTCTTTTCGAAATAGTACGGACCAATGACTTCGCCGCCGCCGCGCCCGCCGGCCCAAAATCCACACCAAACAGTAACATTTTGAGGATGCATTGCACCTAGTGAATCTCGTGTGGGTTGGTATCGTATCAGATCCGGCAATTTTGCTTGTTAGCACAGCCATTTGTCCAAAAATGCACCTCGTCGCTAAATATAATTATTCGCCCAAAATTGGCGTTGCATCTTGTACGGGTATAGGTCTAAGTCCCGACGGACCGCGGTGATGTTGTCGGCCGAGCGTTCGATTCTTTTTATCGATTCCTTTTCGCTCATCGCCTGAATTCTGTTGCACGCCACGACGGGTGTGAACCCGTTATGAAACATTGTTTTTAAAAATAATTTTTAAGAATTTGCAAGCACGTGAGCCCATTCATTAATGACAAACAAAATTTACCTCGAAACAACAGAAAACAGTAGTGCCAATTTAAAGTTTTTCGTAATTTTATTTTGAATTTATAAATTAAAGGAAGAAAGAGAAGCCAAAACTCTTTTTAGTCCCATGACACTCAGATTTCCGCTCGAAGTTTCGATTTTCGAAAGAAAATATGAAGAAATTAATGGCTTAAACTAGGCCTTTTCTAAGCGATGATGAAAGCGGAGGACATATCCCAATTGATTTGCAACTATAGGGTTTCGAATAATAATGAAAATCAGCTGGTGTTTGCTTCAAGTACAAGTTTTATTTTGTATAAATAATAAAATTTTGTTTTTGCAGAAAATTATCGCGTGAAAGAAACTATTCGCATTGAGAATCTCATTAATCTCCTGCCCACATTATGAATCAGACTTGATTTTCGCACAATATCGTCTTTGGCGCATGCCACATTATACACTTTGTGGATACTTAGTTAATATTAATGAATGAAATCTGTACGAAACACTGCAAAAATTATTTCATGAAAGATTATAACATAAAAAAATTCAAATTTTTCAAATTGAATGTATAAAGTGAAGAAATCCATTAACCTTTTCTTTTGCTCCAAAATGCGCTAGGAGAATATATATATCTTCTAAAACAAATTAATTTGCACATTTTATCACTTAACTTTAATAAAGATGCGAGGAATCCTTCTATTTAATTGAGTAAAGCCGTCCGTAAAGGGACCGATTTTGATCAGAACGAGTAAATCATTCATTAAATTAATTCACCAATCATTATAAAAAAGAGAAAACAAATTCAAAAGTAGCAGAGAATGGCGCCACTAATAATACTTCAGTCATGTTGGAACAATGGGAAACAAAAACTAATCAACATATTCGAAATAATCAAAAATAAGATATCAAGTAGGTTCATATTACCTTTCTTTATAAAACCTAGAGAACTACCAAGGAGCGTGATCTTGTGTTACCAACGCTATCCTGTGGTGGCGCTGATATTAGCACAATTTTACAGCGGAGAGTAGGATAAGGAATAAAAAACATGCAGTAAGAAAGAATATAATATACCTACTATTCCTAATTTTTCTTTCTATACATATTCTCAACCAAATTTAATTTTCTCATTCCAATTTTATCTCTACACCCAAATTTCGAATATTATTAGCTCTCCAAAATTTTGCAGAGACAAATCTAACAAATATACTATCGCTATGCTTAATTTGCCGCCCCAATTGTTCGTCTTCATTAGAGTACTATAAGTTCTATTACATTCGAGGATATTTATTACATACGAGCCCAAACGCAAAATAGTTGGACTACCTATGATAAAAAACAAAAATCTTCTGATTCTTAAATTCTATCGGAAATAAAATCAATATTTTGGTATTTTTCTTAAGATATATTTATTTTGAATAGGAATAAGTAACAAAAACAAAATGACTTCAATTAAATAACGGTATAGAGCAATCTTACAAAATAAAATAACGATTTAAACATTTTTTTAAGTGCAAAATAGTTGGCCTATGGGTCTTAATTTTTATTTTACCATGATGTTACGTCGCCTTTGGCCTTGATAACTGCTTCTATGGGTCGTGGAATTGTGTCAACTAATTTTTGACATTTTTCGTACCAAAAGACTCCCAAATATTTATGATTTTAGCTTTAAGGTCTTGAAGAGTCCGGCATGGTTCTTTTCGCAGTTTTTGATTCATTTTATGCCAGCCAGTTTCAATTGGTGAAAGATCAGGGCTGCTGGAAGGCCATTCCAGTAAAGGAATAGCTTCAGCAGATAACCACGCCATTGTAGACCTTGCAGTATGACAAAAAGCTCCATGCTGTTGGAAAATATAGTCTCCATCACTAGTTTGAAGTCGTGGTATTGATGGGAGAAGCTCATTTTCCAGAATATCCTGTACTTGGCAGCATTGACAATTCCATTTACAAAATGTAAATTGCCCAAACCCCGCCCCGACATGCATCCCCATATCATTAGAGATGCTGGAAACTTGACCGTTTTTTTAAGGCAATCTTTGTGAAAAACCTCTTGAATTTCTAATGACTCGTTTTCGTTCGTCACCCACGCTAACTTCAAACCTGGACTCATCACTCCAAATAACGGACCGCCATTGACTTAAAGTCCAGTTTTTACGTTGTTTGGCCCACTCTAGCCGCTTTTTCTTTTGTTTAGGTGTTTAAAGTGGTTTTTCTTTGGCCTATGTTTTTAACGAATTAAAATTGCTCTAATTTAAATAAATCTAAAACAAACCTTATAAAATTTGTATCCAATTTTTTTCATGGTCCGTTTGCAAGTGTCGACCGAAACACTTTTTTTTTATTCTTTCCCTCCATTGAACAGTTATTGCAGCGGCCGTTTGACGTCGATTTTCTTTTATTATTTTTTTAAAACTCGGCAATCTCGAGGTTTTGCAATTGGTGGGCGTCCCGTTTTTTTTACCGATCTCCACATTTCCACTATTTTTGAACTTTGAGATAATGTTTCGAATTGATGAGCGCGGTAAATTGAATTGTTTTGCGATTTTATAGCTCGATAATCCCGTTTGGAAGGCTTTATTTATGGATTCCCTAAGGTCTCTTGATAATGCAACGCCACGCACCATGGTTGACATTAAACTGTTGCTGGCTTGCATAAAACAGGAGATCAATAAACAACAAAACAAGTGCATGCCATTTTTTTAATAACGGTTAACTGAAAATCTATTTAAATCTTCATAGGCCAACTATTTTGCATCCCAGAGAGAGTAGTCCAACTATTATGCACTATCTTTGTTTGAGAGAATGCAAACTGGAGCCATATGTGCTTTCTCGAATTTAGTTCTGTTTGGTCTAATTTACTTATTTAATGTAATTTATTACATCGACAAAAAAAAATTAAAAAACAACTGCTTGGGGACCAGAAAATATAGGCACATAAAAAAATTTAATTTGTTAATTGATGAGTAGGCCAACTATTTTGCGTTTGGGTCGTACAATCATTCTCCGTAAAATAAACTAAAAATATCTTTTTTCATCCAAATTTTTCGGACTTCGAAAAAAACCCACATTACATACATATGTACTAGGTTTAATACTAAAAAAATATGTGATGAAATGCCCACCCAATTAACTTTTTGAGTTGGTCTCCAATTATATACATATTTTAAGCTTTTATGTGCTTCAACGAATCGCTAATGCAGATGTCGTGTTAAAGCTTGAATGTAATCAAAGGCTTATGATAACCCTAAACACGAACCCAACTGTCGATAATATAGGGCTTATGTCAAATTCAGATAAAACTGCATTTCGCTTCAGTTTGGAACTCATTTATGACGAATACTTTTAACTGGATTTTATTATTTTATTTCCTATTCATTCATTTGGCATAATACATGCGCATTTATTTAGTTCGCCAATAAATATGAAATTAAATTTGACTTGCGAAGTGACTTCATTATGTACATACATATGTTTGCTTACTTCTTCTAAATTCTACGAATTTTAATGCAAAGTATTTGCGGAGTTCACATACAAAAAGGGTATTCATTAAACGCGGAAAACCCTGATAAACCTCGGAAACCAGATAGTTTTATCTCCGCAAAAACGAGTTGTCAAAATTTGTCTGGGAAAAACTTTCTCCAAATCTGATAAAATTATCTCACGAACTTGATGTGGAAAGTGAAGAAATAAACCTGATAAATTAAACAAATATCGATTCTGACTTAATTTGACATTTCACAAAATATTTCCCACATTTACGCAAGTATTTTTTAGAGGGTGTTCATGATAACTCTATCCTTTCAATAATAATAGGGGTATTCATGTAAGCGCGGAAAACCCTCGTAAACCTCGTAAACCAGATAATTTTATCTCCGCAGAAACGAGCTGTCAAAATTTGTATGGGAAAAAGTTTCTGCAAATCGCATAAAATTATCTCACAAATTTGCTGCGGAAAGTGCAGAAATAAACCTCGTAAACTAAAGATATATGGATTCTGACTTTTAATTTGACATTTCACAGAATATTTCCCACATTTACGCAAGTATTTCTTAGGGGGTGTTCATGAAAACATGTTGCGGAAAGTTATATTTTTCTACAAAGCGGAAAATTATCTCGTTACATGAATACCCTTAATATTTATTATCGAAATTGAAAATACACGTAAACGTTAGACGTGATGCATTCAGGTTCAGAAATGAAGAAGAAAAGAGTGACTTATCCATCATTCTTAATGTTGCTCTTGAATCTTTTCTCTGAGCTCTTTATGAATGAGGCTTGCAGCAAACATTCACTTTCCCATCGAAGTGAGCAAATATAAATTTGCTAAAGTTCAGAGATTTTGGATTGCAATGAACTAAGCCTATAGTATAAGCGCGCACTGGCAACTGTGAAAAATAGTTTAATTACCAGTTGGTAGAGCAGCGCGCACATGCAACACTTCAGTGACACAATTTTCTCTCTTGGGCTTATAGAAAACAACTCAACTATTTAGTTGAATGTGCGCGCAGGTGTATTTGATTTTGTGTTGCACGAAATAGCGAACTGATTTTAGATAATCGTTTAATTTGTGTCAAAAGACAACTCTTCTAACTAGAACATAAAGGTTTTACAACGCAAAATAAACAAATTCACAAAACAAGCCTAAATTTGACAAATAAAGCACTTAAACAAATCTCTACAAAAAAAAAAAGAAATTAATATTACAAGAGCAAAAAACTTCAAAACAAATAATTTTTCGGTGAAAAAACTATATTTTATAAAATATTTACTTTCGTATCTGGCGGAAACGCACTTTTGAGTTGAGGTCACTTAAACTTTCAATTTATTTAAATATTAACATATACATAGATTGTGATTATGCCAATGTTATTTTAAATATTCGAGATGAAAAGATAAAAACTCATTCCCGTCGTCGTTTCAAGGTTAAGATTCGTTTGGCTATACAGTGGACTCCGCTTAACTGCAGCACTTAAATTGGAGAAAAAATTTTTCATTTAAGCGAAGTTCTCATATAAATATTTGAAACTAGTTTCATATAAGCGATGTCTTGAAAAAAAGTACAAACAATTATATGTCAAAATAAATTTATTTATGTTCATATTTTTATTAATCCAAAGAAGATTTTGTACAAACATAAATGTGTATTTAATACAAAATAAACAGAAATAGATACAAACTAAAAGTATAAAGCCATCTTAAAGTATCCAGACTCATGTAATTCACAGCTCATGCTAAGTGTACATATACAACAATAACATACAAATTATGCTAACAGAATCGTATACTCTTCTTTTAGTTTTGGCTTCTGAGGACATATGACTAATATTTCATTATCAGAACTGGTTTCATCGGGCTCAATGGTATATGAAATATGACTCTAGAACTTCACCCACTATGTCTTCATCATTCAAGTCTCCAAAGCAAGGAGACTTTCCAAAGTTCCTGTTGGCAGTGCCTTTGTATATACAAAGACTGTACTCTTAAGGTGTGGCCACACCAAAAAAACATTTTTGAAACATTTCAGAAATATTTCAGAAACATTTAAAAAAACATTTCAGAAACAGAGAAACATTTCTGAAAAATTCCTGAAATATTTCTGAAATGTTTACTTTGGTCTGGACGCTCGCAAAAAATTTCTGAAATGTTAATGAAATGTTTCTCTGTTTCCCATTCTGAATGGAAAACTTTCTTTATTTGCATTTACAAAACTAGATAGTACGCAGTTCGGGAAAAATTTTTCCTCCCATACATTTTTTTTCCTGGGACAAATTTTGTCTTGTCATACTTTTGTTCATTGCTGTACAAAATGTCTACACTAAATTTTGCCAGGAAAAAGAATGATACAACATTATTTTGCGAGACAAATTTTGACAGCCACCGTATTTTCGAAAGTGATTTTTGTCAAGCTTTGTGTAGAAGGTGCTGATGCTTTAAGAGAAGATTCTAAAAAGGTATGAACGACTTTTGTAAGACAACCCGTTCCAGAGATACACTACAAAACACATTAAACTAGATTTTATCTCTCCAAATTCAAGCTTTTGCGCGAGATTTGGAAACGTTTTGTAGAGATAAAATTTGTCTTGTCTCGATCTGCGTACTAGGCTTATAAATATAAAAATGTCGCGAAAAGTGTGGAGAAACAAGAAAATAGTTTTGTCTGATCCACTTGACGAAAATTTTAAAATGTAAATCAAAAAAGCCAATGCTTTGTCTGAAATTTCCGAAAATATAAATCGGGAAAAAGATGAGGTAGAAAAGCATGCGCTTAAGGTGCAACACTGGCGAGAAAATAAATTACAGACTACTCAATACTGGATACATAAATGGGAAACAAAGAAACATTTCAGAAATGTTTCATACGAGTAAAGTGTCCACATTAAAAACAAACATATCAGAAACATTTCTCAAATGTTTCTTTAATGTTTCTGAATGTTTTTTAAGCAAATGTGTGTGTGATGGATACACCTTTGCTAACATAGGTACATTTGTAGCAGCTGTGTTTGTCCACGCAATATTGCAAAATTAAAGACCGTATAAAGCTGCTTTGAAAAGATTGTTTATTATATTTTCTGTTTTTATAAAGCACAACATCTTTATAAAGAATAAATAAAACGTCAGTAAACATTTTTTCTTCAGATTGATTTGGTATGAAATGACAATTGTCTGTCTAGATAAAGTATACTTTTGAAAGACAATGAAGCTATTTGCTGCTGTTATGAGTTAGACGTCACGAAGAGGTGACCTAAAATATTTCAAAATTTTGCGTCATTATTTTCAACCTAAATTTTGACATACTCTGCTATTCTTTTACTTTATATGAACTTAAGATTGTGAAAATAAAAATTGAAATTGAAACAAATTCTCTGATATGTTTGCGTAAAAGTTCTTTGCAGAGAATAACTGTTTTATGTGACATATTATTCAGTATTCACAAAGATTAAGCTAGGAAGTTCGCTGATGTTTAAAGAGAAATGTAGCGTGATCTGTGCACTAGATGTAGGATCGCAAAAAAAAAAGAAATGACGCTTGAACATTTCGACAG